>OY821771.1:44138200-46638200 GCA_963682175.1 Triglochin maritima | reverse complement strand
TGCAGGGCTTCGTGGTGGCGGTTGAGGCGGAGGTAGAGTTCCCCGATGGACTGGCAAGTGGGGAGGAGTTGCTTCTGCGGGAGGTACTTGAGGGATACGTTGTAGTCGAGGCGGAGCCAGCGGAGGGCCTCGACGTACTCGCCTCGGTTTTTGAGGATGTCGCCGATCACGTTCGCCCACCGCGCCTCCTCCTCGCGGTTCCCCTCCGTCACCGCCTCGCGGTACCCCTTCTTCGCCTCCCTCATCTGCACGTCCTGATCTCTCCGCATCGCGATAGGTGGATTTCTTTTCTCTGGGATTAGGGTTTTGGAAGTGGGGAGGGTCGGGGTTTGGGGGGGGAAGGAATTGGGGATTTTTGTTCCCGCCAGGATTTTTGGCAATTTGCGGGATTTGTCCTCTCAATCTTGTGTTTGGTGTTTCGAAAACATTTTTGGGATATTTGTAATGATGTTCTTGTGGGAATGGCTTGGGTTGTTTGGGAAGGAAAGAGAGGGTTACGTGTTGGGGGCTATTAGGGGTGCACATGGGTTGGGTTCAACCCGAAACCCAACCTGAACCCGACTGGTCGGGGTTGGGGAGGGGTTCGGGTCGGGTCGGGTCGGGTTGGGAAAATCAAAAACCCGAATTTTCGGGTCGGGTTCGGGTTGAGGGGGTCGGGTTGACCCAATCCAACCCGAACCCAATTTTTTATTTTATTTTATTTTTTCCCAAATAAACCGGTCGACCGAACATCACTCGGTTGACCGTTTCCAACCCGAAAATTTCGGGTGTTCAAGCCACCGGTCGACCGTTTAAGCACCGGTCGACCGAACCCGACCAAGTTTGGGAGAAAATTTCCGAATTCGGGTTCAACCCGATCCAACCCGACCCAACCCGAAAATTTCGGGTCGGGTTGGGTTGAACCTAAACCGGTTCGGGTTCGGGTTGGGTTGGGTTTTTTCCCAACCCGAAATTTTCGGGTTGGGTCGGGTTGAGGCTCAAACCCGACCCATGTGCACCCCTAGGGGCTACTATTGAAATATAGCAAAGTTAAGTGCTGGCTTATTTGTAATTTAGATGTTGTTGTTTGGTTGAGAATATTGAAGGTTGTGTCATTCTGTAGTTCCAGTAATCCAATTACATCATTTCGTTGTAATTGGATCAACTCAATAGAGATCTTGAATTCTGTTACAGGTGAAATCAAATCAATTTTATTTTGTAAACGCCACCTGGCCTCACTATCCAATCTCAATGAAAACCTTGTCGAACGAAACTACCAAATTAATAATGGATATTTAAACCACGTTAGAATGCTACTACCATTACTGCATGATAATACCAATAATATAATTCAATAACATGGAAGGATTGGGATCAACACACATGAAATTAAATCTCATCTAATGAAAAAAATACAGTAACGAATAAGAGCCCTTGTAAAAGAAAACAGTGTGACATTTAAACACCAATCAGTCTAAAATTAGTCTTTCATAAATTTAGGATATGAAGCATATTTATGTCTTATTTGATGTCACGATTAAAAAAATTACGGCCTTTTAATACTCCATGACCTCACGGCCCAGGTCCAGAAACTATTTGCAGGTCGATTATGCTTGATGCTATGCAGAATTTGCCCTTTATGATTGGGTGCATCTCCTTTTCATCAATAAAATGTTGCAACAAAAGTAAACCAAGTTGAGATAGCTAAACTTGTTACGTCGGTTTCCTCAACCAAAAGATTACAGGTTCAAATCACAACAACCCAAAGTAGTTAGAATTTTCTCCTCTCATCCTCTTTCAAGGGGCATGTGTGTACATTCATTCCTTAATAATAATAAAATGTAAAAAATAAAAACTAAAAAAAAACCCAAATCATGGATCTAAAATCAAAACTCGTTATTAATGGGGGAAAAAAACAAATGTAAAAATCAACCCAATGGTAAATGCCTCATAATGGAGTCACGGTCCCACAAGGCCATAGATGGAAATGAAAGCAACTGAATACAACCTTATCCCAATAATTCATGACATAACTTCGGGACCCATGCTGATTTTCAACAAACAAAAAAAACTTAAAGGACCCATGCTTTGTAGCACCAGTCCAACCCAAATATCCAATCAACCTGCCACATCCAGACAGGTAAAGAACAGACATGAATTCAAACATAGAAAACGACCTAACTGGTTAGTGACGGTGACTGATATTGCCTCGGTCTTTGATATTCAAAATTTATGACCAAAACAAAATGATACAAATGAAGAAAAAATGCCACCAAGAAATATCATCTGGCGTGCGTCTTTGAATCCTTGAAATTGCTTCGCTACTTGCATACTCTCATCCGCATTCCAACCTTCTCTTTTTTTAGCAGATTAGATGTTTCAAAATGTTCCATCAGATAATCATATAAAACATTCATGGAAAAGGAAGGAGACTCCCTTCTCCTATCCATACAACCTCACACACATACCAAGAATCAACCACAGAAGACAATGAACCAAAACAAACATATGAAAAAAAGGACTTAAATACATCAGCATCCATCAGCCCTGGTCCTTGAACTTCCAAGGGTGAGCTCTAACTCATCAGAGGCACACTCTTCGTGGATCCGTTCTCCCTCCCATGCCTTCACCAGCCCAGTCATTGGAATGTCGCCATTGCTGTTGCTGCCAAACGCAAACTCATCCGATACCCCATCAGACATGTGGATGTCGATATGGGCGGATGCACTGGGCATGGCAGGAGAACAAGTCCCACTCTGACCTGGAGTCCACATTCTAGACGAGCCTCCACCTGCCATGGCCTCTTCTTTGAAGAAGCCGAAGGGGTTCGCAGAGACAAGGCTAAAAGTTGGTGATGTTGGACTCCCACTCGGAATTTGTAACTGGGAGAGCCATCCTGATTCAGGGGGAGTGTTGCAGCCAGGACTTTGCGGGGTAGAGGATGACGGTTGAAAAACACTGATTGATGGCCATGATGGTGGCGCTGTAGACTCATCCCAGACACCCTTAAACCGTGGAGTGGAGGCAGTTGGAGAGCTCAAAGGAGGAGTGACTGGGGCGCTTATAGAGCCACCATGAATGTAATAATAAGGATGGTGGTTGGCAGCTTTTGATGAAGCAGAAGATGAGGCTGAGGAGAGGTTCTTTAGCCATGGTATCAGGGAATTGGCATCGGTAACACCATTAATGAGGTTGCCATTGGTAACATATGATGACGAAGGACTTGCAAAGGAAGACGAAGCTGGGCTTGGGTTGTAGGAGGCACGAGGACTTGGGTTGTAGGAAATACATGGACTAGGCTGGTAAGATGAGCATGGGCTTGCTGAGACTGAGGCGCCTCCCACATGCATTTGCTCTGCCGGCTTGCATCCCTACATCAACAGGTGATATCAGAACAGGCTCTACCAAACAAGCATTATCAATTCGAACAGTAACTTCATTTTAGCTTAGATCAATAAAATGGCAAAATAGAACAAATTCAATGACAAGTCCACAAATGCGGAAATAATGCATAAGAGAAGAGAATTATTGGTAAGCAAATTTCAAGTGAAGACTTCTACAGTAGTCATGGGAAGAACAAACTAAATTGCAATTACAATTTGTATTTGTTTGCTATATATGCAAGGATGTAAACACCCTCCAAAAAGAAGGTATATGGAGTTAGAACCATGGTCCACCAATTTTATAGAGATCATGACATTTATTTCTTCTTTTTTTCCTTTTTTTGAGCGGTAAGGCTTGATATAAATTATAACATGGTGATTTATTTAACAAGGTCGAGATTTCAGATACCCATTTTACTAAATTAAGACCATGAAAAAAGCACATCTACCTTTTAAATCCAAATCCTGACCATGTTCTACTGAACTAAATATCTGGCCTTCCCCACAGCAACCACAATCCGAAAGAACTGTAGTGATGCCGCTAGATATCCCTCTTATCACATATTTTGATTTCTGCTATTCAATATATTTTTACAGGTTAGTACATTTTGATATTTTACTCTAGTTTTCAGTGATTCACCACTAATCTCAGGAGACATAATGTAGTATGATAAACTCAACCACATCAATAATTGGCTCAACAATTACCAATTCACCCGTGACCCAGAAGGTTTAACACTTTTATCAGATCTCTAAACTTTCCAGAGAGCCCAACTTAATATTTAACCTTCATATGGTTGTATCAGAAATCACATAAGTATCACCGGGCAGATGGGGATCCACCAATCAATGCATCCTAACCACTAAATAATTATTACTCGTCTGTCAAGTGTTAACTCAATACACAATATCTTAAGCACATTTGATGCCTATCCAGAGATATGACCTCACTAACAATGGGCGAACAATGATCAGCTGCACGATAACTTCAAATCTATCCAACAAAAAAGAAATGCAGTGAAGCACTGCACCACCTAATTATAATGACCCACAAAGCAAAAGACAATTGTTTTCCTCAGAAAAGAGGAAAAGATCTATCTTTATTTGTCTTTTCTAACTTTGACATCATTTTTTAACATATTCCTAACCATTACAATCTGGAAATCATGTGCTATCATGTTCCCATCTTCATTTTAAAATCATCAACTAGCACAGACAAGGTAGGAAAGAGGCACCCTCAAAATTCGGAAAAGTCGCGCTGTGTTCAATCCCTTCATTTCAAGGAGAAAAGGGAATTTGTAAAGGCAAAAACTTTCAAGAATTCCGTGCTTGGAATATCAAACACCAAGGTGCAAGTGGTCCACACATTTGACCAATGACTATCATCAGCTAAAGGAACCTATATTTTGGTTTTCATGGGACAAGACAGCAAATTAAAACAATAAACAAAGCAAGTTAAGTATTAAGTACTTCCTAAACCAAGCTTCCTCATGACCTCACATACCAAGTGAGAACACACACTTACACACAGCTATTTAACGAAACTACCCCTACATTTACAAGCTATGTACGTTATAGCAATTAATAACTGGTAGCAATAAGAATTAATTAATTACTATAAACCTGAGAAATTAATTTCTAGCACCCTCACTCCTCCCCCAAGTACTCCCTACACCGGAAGACAAGCGAATTGATACTTTGAAGAAATCGCCCTACTTTATAAGTAATCTTCCTAGTAAACGAAAAAATTCATTTTATTCGAGACGAAATCATCCCGAAGCTCAAGTATCTTTCTACACGAAAAATTGAGATAATCAATTTCTTCCGACGAAATTGAACTTGTTCCTTAATAATTTTACTCGACGACCATTTTACCAAGACAAAAAAACACTCCTCTTCCCATATGTGAGATCTAACCACAATAACATCGAAAAGACAATGTTAACCACAGTCCGAAATAACACCAAACTATCACCGTTTTTTATAATAATAAAAAACAAAACCGGGAGAGAAAAGCACGAAGACATCCACCACGGCGCACGTTAGCGGGGGACGGGAGATGGCTCGCTAACCTGCGCCGGGAGGGGGTGATTTGTGTTACCTTCCGGTAGGTATTGCCGTCGTCCTCGACGGCCCAGCCGGCCTCGTCGCAGAGGGCCTTGAGGACCTCGTTGTTGTCGCAGTGCTTGGGGAGTTTGTAGTTGCCGTACATCCTCAGCCCGGAGAAGATCTTGGCGGCGATCGCCCTCCGACGCCTCTCCCTCCTTTTGTTATTCTCCCTCTCTTTCCACGTTGGCATCCGGCCCCCTGACGTCATCCCGATCCCGGTGGCGTTGGTCGGATTAGCAATTCGGAACTGTGAGCAAAGTAAGGTTTTGGCTGGAGATGGTGATTATTATATAAGGGATGCCATTTTTAAAATAAAATAAAAATGTTTTGGGTTGAGTACTTGAGTGGAGTGCTTTTCCACTTATTGGGAGTCCACCACTTGTCTATATGCCTCCGGCCTTATCTTTCGGTTGGTAATTCAGTAAGAAAATGGAGTTTCAATGGTAAACATTTATTTTAAGATTTTCCATTCTAAATACAACTTTAAATACTTCAGTCGTTTCTCACTTTGCTCTCTCCGAAATGTGTGTCCAAAATGTACAAATGTGTGTTCAGAGTGTATTCAGTATTTTTTTTGGAGATCCATTGTATTTAGAGTTTGTCTAGCATATGTCCAATCTTTTTTTTAAAATCTACTTTGTTAGAAACAAATTGTTTCATCTTTTATCAGGAATCACAAATTGTTATTGATTTAAAGAATTCAAAAATTATCGAAAATCCTCCATGTAGCTAACGTGACTAACAACATGATGCGCATCCATAACGCAAAGCGAGCGTGTATCAGCGACACGTGAATAAATTTGTACTAATTTGCTTGATATGTGTTTTATACAATGATTGGATTGCATTTAATGAATGGTAACAATGGTCCTTTAATACTCCTTTGGAAAAAGTAAAAAAACGATGGTTGTTTAGCATAATACATTTTGTTAAAGATAAATTTCACACGGTCGGGTAATAGTAATTTGAAGGTCTCGTATGTAATTCTCCGAAAGCTTGGAGCTTGGGTTGTGACTTGTGAGTCTGATGCACGTCCTTTTACATCTCCTGGGTTCGCTTTTTCATTTATACTGAACTCCAGTAGCAAGTGATTCTAAGGGTGTGAATGTGTAATTAATTTACAGCACAACCATTCAATTTTGAAATGCAAGTGGGAAATTCATTCGAAGTCTAATTTTATAAGATCATAGAACTCAATCATAAAATTTCATCAAATATTCCTTTAAACCAATCACTAGAAAATCTTCTGGAAGTTCTATTCCACTATTTCTAAACTATTTTCCTACAAACAAGTCCCACCTAAGTCAAATTTATAACTTGACTTGTTGACCATTCCAAAGAGAGGTAATACGCTACTTTCAACCAGTGTATGTCATTTTTGTGGTTAATGAAAGGCAAAGGCCAGACACAATAATTCGGATGAACGGACATACACCATTAGTGGCAGGAATTAAAGCTGAAGCTTTCAGCAATACCACATCAGTGCTATTTAATAGTAACATTACCAACACATCACGATTAATTCACGCCGCTTGGGAACATGCCAAGTCGGCCAGTCCGAAAGAACAACGACATGCGCAAGTGCAGGCACGTTGCATCAGACTATACAACTTTAATACCTCAAGGTTGCATCTAGCACACACTACAGGACCAACACTAGCGCAATAATTATATCTTTGAAAGAGCACACAGTTTTAAATCGGTAGGAAGATGAGACACAGACAGACAAGTGAGCGCCATATGGACAATCATTACTTGGCTTCTGCCATTAAGAATTGAAGACATCCAACAGAAACGCACAAAAGAAAATAAAGAACAAAGGGACTCGTGATGCTGTTATTATATGGTAATTCTCATGTGTTCATGGAAGATGCATGAAGAAAGGCGTCAAAGTAGTTGTAACAACTAAGCTTCCCAAGATACGAAGGTATGTGAACAAGACAGTAGAAGGTTCACCTTGAGACTCATGTGAAAGATTCTCCACAGAAAGCTTAGTTTGTTCTCCTGTTGGAAATACATGTGCTCTTGCCATGTCGTGATCTTGGGTTCCAAGGCAAAGCAAATCTGAAAAGATAATAATGTTTTTACATGGTAGTCTTTGCAGACAACAAAGCATATTGTTTTCACCGATGTCAGATAGAATAACATGAATGCTACAAGTCTGACAACCATGAAATCATTGCGTATCTCCATTTCCAGGATCCTTCAATATCTAATTTGTTTCCTAATGGACTTAAAATCAGCTGTTATAAAAGCGAAGCACCTCGTAAGAGAGTCTGTTCATTTCGTAATAGGGTAATTGGAGCATGTGTAGTGAAAGATTACAGAAGGGCAATTCTACAAAATTGAAGTGCAACAAGATCATGCATATAGTCAAATCAGTATTATCTGCCCTGTATTCCATATAGAAGATGCCCAAGAGACCAAACTAATGTGTGAAAATTCATAGTAAACCTACAAGGAGCAATCATACGAAAATGATGTTTTATATGCAAGCCTCCAAGTAATGTTCAGTGATTGGCAACAGAAGTTGATGATCATAGTCACATAATGAAGAGGCACTAATCTGTTGACTAAACAAGTATCAGCTAAAATGTTGTGAGGAGGAGAAAGAAACCCGCATGTATCACTTAAGACGTTATTACACGACTTAAAAATGACTAAAAACCAGACAAGCCCAATCAACCAACAATATGCTCCGATTTTGAGCACCAAAACAACTGCAGCAGATATATCTAGGACATCCATGACAATTGACATTCTTGTCCAACATAATTTTTTTCACAAGATAACTTGCAAACCAAAAAAAATAACATTAGGATACTCCACACAAATAAAAAGTGCTTTCTTCAACATAGCAGTGACAAGGATAGAGTGGTTAGATGCAAAATAAAAAAATGATCAAGTATGAAGACAAAGAAGAAGCTTGGTCAATATAATGAAAATCATGTATCTAATGGATGATACATTACAAGATTCAATAAATGCTCTGTTGCAATGAAGATAAGAACAGCCTGACAAGAAATTGATTGAATGTGAAATAAAATATATATATATTGACTCACTATCCATCTCAGTGTATGGATGAAATACCCCACTACCATACTAGCTAACTATCATATATGCAGAATCTAATCTTTATCATGCATATGTATTTTTGGTGTATAATCCAACCCTAGCACTCTAGCCTGCATTTCATGGAGAGAGAAAACCAACATCAGAATCAACCATTTGACAGTAGACCGTAGGAAGCCGATTGGACACCTTGGCTGAATTTATTTCTTCAATAATGCAAGTTCTTGGAGATAAATATATCCTTTCAACATCATGGCTAGAGATTTCCATGAATAGATTTTCTTCAAGGACCTTCATGTTACACGCACCCTCCAAATATATATTGTTTTGGTCTGGTAGGGTGTGAATTGAATATCAATGTACCAAATAAGATCATGCAAAGTATGATTACAATGAGTTACCTAGGAAAGGTTTTTTGAAGTATAAATATTTCAGCTACTATTAGTGGTCAGGGATGATGTAGGATACTCTTGAAATACTCAATAAGTCCGAAGTAATGATCAACAATAATAACAACAAAGCCCAAAATCCTAAATTAGTTGGGATGGTCAAGAAACAGAACTCATGAAAAAGCACGATTTCAGAATGTGAATCACCTTTCAAAATTTAGTAATAAGGAAAAAAAAAAATTCCCAACTGTCTCATGACATCTACTTGGAAATTGCTTCCCGAAAATATCAAGATCTTTCAACAAACTGTTGTGTCATCATCTTAACTCATTCAAAGTTTCAAACCACCAATATTGCTTTTAAATGTCCGAGACAATTTCCACCTTTTCTTCCTAAAATACTTTCATCATTTTAAATATATATAAATTGAAAATTTTATGTAACAACTAGCAAGTGAAACTTTCACATAACTTCCACAACCTTGTTGGAGCTCCAATGTGGAAATACAAAATAACTCGAAAAGTGGTAGTGGCAGATTAGAATTGCCTTTTTTTCAAATTATATGAATTCAATATCATAAGAAAATTTTAGCAGAAGGAAGTTTAATTGAACTAAATATGTAATATACTATATATGGAGCTCAAATGTAACAAAGATGATTATAAGTGTTTTCGTTTTTGTGATTTGGCCATAAATAAGTGACTAATTCTAATTGGAATAAAGATAACATGTTCTCATGCATAGAATATTTCAACAATTAAGTATTCCACATTGTGCCAACGTGTGCACTTGGGTTTAATGTGCTTTCAGTAAACTAATATCTTATTTCAATTTTTGTTTTTTGTTTAAACTTAATCAGACCGACTAAAGAGAATATATGTAAAAATGTAAGGAACAATGCTTTGTAATATAGATGAAACCAAAATGACAGTTATTTTACCTGATACTTTGTGCCCATGAGTCTCCACTTGATGTGGTAATCTCTTCAAGAACAAAATATCAGTAGAGCTTGACCTTCCATCGTGCTATGAAGCGTTTAACCCATGGGTTTCAGAACCGAACCGGACGTCGAACCGGAATTCTTAAAGGTTCAAAGGTTCAAAGGTTGAACCGGGGTTGAACCGGTTGAACCGGTGACGTCATAAATAATTAAATAAATATATATAAATATCCAAATAAGAAATTTAGGTACATAAGAAGGAGTTTAGGTAAATTAAAATTAAAAATACACAAAATTTGAGGTTGAACCGGTCTGAACCGGGTTGAACCGGCCGGTTCAACCGGTTCGACCGGTCGAACCGCCGGTTCAAGCCGGTTCAATGCAATTTCCGGTTTTTGGGCTTTATCGGACCAGCCACCGGTTCACGGTTGAACCGGCCGGTCCGGTCCGGTTTTTAAAACAGTGGTTTAACCATTTAACACAGTAAACCCACTACTTCATGCATGAATTTGGTGATCGCATCCATACTATTCATTTCTACTCAACATTGACTGATTTTTGCAAACAACATACTGCAATTTGAAATTAATAGCATTACTTCAATACGGATGAATAATTGGTGTGAGTTTTGCTGAGCAACACAACTTGATGCTTCCACCTTCATATTTCATATGTGCCAGATCGTCAACATTGGCAGGTGAGCATCAGGATTGTAAGTTCTTAAGGACTACAGAACTTGGGGCCTAGGGAATATAGCTGCCTTTGCAGAAATAACTTGCCAGCAGGTAATAATGAAAAGTGACAAATTCTTCAACCAGTGTCAAGTTTCTTCCACATCTACCATGGAAGAGAAGTTTAACTATCTAACAGCTTTGCAGGTTGCTTGCAATTGAAGACAAGAAAAAAGTATAAACAATGAAAATTGACAAGTAAACTACTCATTTGAATACTGATATGTGATAAAAACTTGTGCATGTAAATCATTAAGTTTCCAGAAAGAACAACATGATACAGCAAGACAGGTTGCAAAAAGAAACAAGACGCTGGGGTCACAAATGGTACCTGTAACAAGTATGGGTATTTGGGGTGCAGATGTCAATAGCTGAGATTGACTACATCCTTCAACGTTTTGTTTATAGCAAGCTTCATTTCGATGGATAAGATGTGCTTTAGAGAAAGAGTTGGATTTTCCAATGCATATCCTATCAATACAAACAACACATCTACTAGAACTAAATTCTCTTCCCTCCCAGTCGTTTTGTTTGCGAAGTTGCATGAGGCATTGAATTTGCAAGTCCTGCAAACCTTGAAATATGAAAAACAAAATATCACTTTCATACTAACTGACACGTTGAAGAAATAACATTCAGATAAACTGAAGCAACATACGTTATCTTCTTTAATTCTGAAAAATGAACGCAAACTTTTGGCTGCATAAACTGTTCTCTTGTCAATGCTTGGACATCCATGAAGTGCGATATCTTTCAAATGCTTGCCTGACAGCCATCTGTAGAGAACAAATATTAACCAGTGAATACATGTCAATTATTGAAAATTGAGCTGTGGACATTCCCTGCTAGAAACATAACAACACACCAATTGGAAAGCCAGAACAAACATATTGGAAAAGCCGAAATAATGGCTTTAACATGAAATAATGGCAGGATGTTACACCTCAACATTTGTCAAACTGCTTGTAGCTGAAAGTGCGTAAGCACAACGTGGTTTCCCTCGAACAGGTGAATGGTAAATCTCAAGGTTGAATGTTACATACTTGCATGACATAAGGCTACAAGTTTAATTTAAAATTTATAATATCCATAATACCAGAGTAGGGTAAGAAACCATAAAAGTCCATGTCTTAACAACAAAAGAAAAATAGAATGTGTTCGTACTGTGAACAGTGACTGATCTACTATGGTGACGCTACTGCAAACAACAAGAGTTCATTATCCAGTATTTCAATGGATGTAATACCAATTTCTTGCCCAACACAAGGCATCATATACTAAATAGCCCAATATCCAGTCTCATTCTAGTTATTTGAGAATTGAAATAGTTCGCATTACTTGTGGGATGGTATGGTAATTATATTTGACATTCACGGCATATCTTGCTCCCTACCCGCGCAGCTATAGTAATTAGTAAGCATAAGCAAAGACAGTGTGGTAATTGAATTTCACATCCACGTAATTTCATACTTCCTACTTGTGCTACAGTATTTACCAACCGTCGACTGAAATTACCAAGTTGAATGGAAAACATCATAATTAAGCTAAAGAAGGAAAAACGTTTTCTAACACTGAAACAGAAGCACAAAAAGAACACCAACCAAAAGGCACAGAACCAAAGCCAAAATTCTCCGCGCTTACTTCGCGACCTCCTGATGCCTAATCCCAAACCTCTCCACCGCATTCTTCAGAACCCCGATCGAATGCTCGTACACACAAACCCTAATCCGACCGAACTCGAGAGCCTCCGCCTTCCCGAAACAGTCCTCCTTCATATACCCGTCCTTCTGCAATCGACCGAACAGCGATGCCATCTCGGGCGAGACCTCCACCAGCACGCCGTCCTCGCTCCACGACGGAGAGGGTGGCCTCGGGGGTCTCCGCTTCCTCCACCTGTGCGGCAGTTCGGGGGAAGATGGGGAGGGATCGGAGGCGTGGGAGGAGAAAGGTGGGAGTTTGGAGGGGGAAATTAGGGCTTGGAGGGAGGCGAGTGGAACCCTAGAATGGGAAGAGGGTTTGAGGAAGGACATGGCGATGGCGGGAGGGTTCGATGCGTCCCGCAGTAAAAGGGTCGGATCCGGACTTAGTCGGATTGTAAACGGGTTGACGCTTTACCCGTTTAGTAAGGCCCCGATCGATACGAAGTCTACCCGTGTGGGTTTGTTTGGTTGAGGGTTTTGTTTTAATAATCAAACAGAAATGGAGGTTGAATTGAGGTTCAATCGTGAATTGAAGGTGGACATGTCTTTTTGTCAATATTTTTGGGGAGTAGATCAAAGGTAGAAAAGCAAAATTAAAACGTGGTATCGTGTTAAAGAGGTCTGAAAAATCAAAGAAAATAAAATAAGGAGCAACTTGTTAAAATCACAAATGTGAAAAATGATAAGTGTTTATTCCCAACTCCCAAAGAGTGATGGTGCGGCATTAGGAGTGTAAACGAGTCGAGTGAAAATTTCGAGTCTCAAATATTAATTTTATATTACTAACAAATGCAAAAAATATACAAATGGAGTAATAAAAAATTCATGTCGAGTCTTCATGTCGGGGGGGTGTCCGGGCGTGGTTAAAGGGTTTTTTTTGGTGGGTGGGTGAGTTGATGTGGCAGAAAGAGAAACTGACGCGGGCAGAGAGAAGAAGCAGAACGCCCAGAAGTAATATGGGCGTTGTATTTTTTACTCTCCTCAATCTCACTTCTCTTTCCTCTCTCTTCTTCGATCCCACTTCTCTCTCCCTCCTTCTTAGATCTCAATTCTCTCTCCAAATTCACATATTTTAATATGAAGAGAGAGAGAAGTGAGGACAAGAGAGATAGAGAAAGGAGAGAGAAGTAAGGAGAAGAGAGAGACATGTGAGATAAAAGAAGATAGGAGAGAGAGAAGTGAGGAGAAGAGAGAGGAGACGAGTAATTAAGCTTCTTTTTTTTCCTTTTTAATTTTTGTTATTGACATGAAACTGTTGTTTTACAATTTTTCTAACAAAAAAAGTAACAAAGTGACCCTTTGACGATCAAGAGTATTACGGTAAAAGAAAATGAAAGGTGTACTTTAGTAAAATTCAAAAATACATATGTATTTAGGAAATTGATATCTTTTCTAGGTGCACTAAAGTAAAAAAATCATTAGTTATTCTGCAGGTAAATGTATTACAAGAATCTAAACATCAAACAACTTTGACCAAATAAGTCTTGAAAGGGAATGGATTTGTCAAATTAATGACTTCTGGCTAAAGACTGAAGAATAGCAAACCAGGTCAACGTATCGGTACGTGAAAGGTTTAATGAAGTTTTGGTAGGGAAGCAATTTAGTGAAGTTTTGACGATTATGGTCAAACTGACCACAATGGCATGTTTGTTTTTTTCCATCTTGGAAATGTATTGATGCGACGCGGAAGAAAATAATTAGTATATCAAAGATCGTCACACGAAGAAAACTGAAATGATAAAAACAGAGCGAAGATGGTAATTTATATGTTATGTCGGATCGGAAAAAAGGCGTACGTGTACTTATTGGACTTTGATAACGATAAGGATTTAGAATTAAAACAAAGCACGAGAAACTACTTATATTAGTACTAAGTACTAACTACTAACCAGATTATAAAGTTATCCCGTTTGAAATTTCAACTCAAAGTTAGTTAATTAGTTACAACTAGAATTAGTTTCATGAATTTTTACTTTTTATAAGAATTATAAACTCTACTTTACCTTGCACCACCTAAACCCAAGACGCCGAACTGCAACTTGGAGTTCGATAATTGGTCTAATTACACTGACCAAGATTTTGTAAATTCTTTCAAATCTAATAAAATACCATAATCAATTCTCAAACGTACTTGCTGAATTGAGGATAAGGCACAACATGTGATGTCCAAGGCCGAGAAATCTAGCCTTTGTGAAAATTAAACTTTCTAAATGTTAATAGTGAACCTCATTTGATTCTTCACTTTGGAAATAATAATCCAATTATGGAAATGTGGTTCCAAACATTCCAAACATATCGTTAGAAAATGAATATTGAAATCTCACATCAATTGGCCACGAGTATGTGGTCTAACTTGGTAAGAAGCATGTAGGAATGGAAGGCAGAACAATGCAAGCAACTTTTGTGTTATTTTAATAGCACCAGCATTTACGATCCGTACAAAAAAAATTATGTAGGTTTTCTCTCTACACGGCATCAGTTTTTTAAGGAAACTACTAAACGTCGCCCCAAAACTACTTAAATCGTCCATTGAAATTACCAAATTGCCCTTAACAATATATTTAATACCCATATCGTCTCGTGTCTATAAATAAGGCCTATGGTCTTGTATATTCATAATTTATCAGTAAAAACACCACGAAAATGTCTGGCGAGGGTGATGCATCGGGTGAGGTAAGCCTGGCGCGGGGAAATTTTTTGGCCGAGCGTCTGCATTAGACGCCTCCCCCATGGTGAGGGCGTCTGCGTAGGACGCCCTCCCCATGGCCGAGGCGTCTAACGCAGACGCCTACACAATGGGAGAGGCGTCTTATGTAGACGTCCTCCCCATGGGTAAGGCGTCTGTATTAGACGCCCTTCCCTACGGCAAGGCGTCCTACGCAGACGCCTTACCGTTGGGGAAGGCGTTTAACACAGACGCCCCAGCCATGGGGCAGGCGTCTAATACAGACGCCTGTTTTTTTTTTTGATTTTGATTTTGTTTTTTTAATTTCGACTTTATTTTTTAAATTTTTTAATTTCGATTTTATTTTTTTATTTTTTTAATTTCGATTTTATTTTTGTAGGTTCCAGATTTTGGTGGTGATGGAGTGGATTACAGTGAGTTATTTCAAACTACACAAATCTTTGAAACAATCGATGAAGCATGTAAATGGGCCAAACAAGTAGCTATCGGAGCTGGGTTTTTTTTGGTCGTGTCGTCGTACAAAACAAGATCAGATAGTCGGATGGATTGTTATTTGAGATGCGACCGGCGAAATCAAATGGAGTCTCGGGATATGGATACTGCACTTCGAAGAAACACCAAAAGAAAGGGTTGCGGTTGCCGTTTCTTAATAAAAGTGGTGGAGCGACGAGATCGTGATGGATGGGTTGTGGTTTATAATAGTGCTCACGGACATCACAACCACAGACTGGCAGTTTATCCAGAGGGTCATCGTCAAATTAGTGGTCTAAGTTCTGGGGCGAAGAAGATTGTTCGTGATATGACAGAGGCGCAAGCAAAACCACGGAACATCTTGAAGGCAGTAAAAGAAAAATTCCCGGAGGACAATCCAAATCAAAGGCATATTTATAATTTCAGAGATTACATGAGGAGGACAAAATCTGAAGATCGGAATCCCGTCCAGCAGTTTCTCTACCAAGCAGTGCAGTGTGAGTACTTACATTGGATTATGGCGGATCCAGAAACTGATGTCGTCACTCACGCTTTTTTGGCACATCCGACGTCAGTCCAGTTGTTGCGGACATATCCTTTCGTTATCTGCATGGATTCGACTTACAAGACGAACAAGTATAAGATGCCTTTGTTCGAAATGATTGGGGTCACACCAGCAAACATGAATTTCCTTATTGGATATGCGATTTTGATAGATGAATCTTACTCCAGTTATTTGTGGGTGATGGAGAAGTTGAGAGATCTGTTATTGGGGACTGTCAGCCCGACTGCAATAATAACAGACCGGGAGTCAGGCCTTATGCGACCAGTGAGAGAGGTTTTTCCTGACTCTGCTCATTTACTCTGCACATGGCACATCAACAAAGACGTATTGAATTACGCATACCACGTATTCGGCAAGAATAAGGAGATGGCAGAGACTTTGAGGCGTGGAAGATGGAGGAAGATCATGCTTTCTACTTCAGAAGCCGAGTATGATAGAGCTGTGTATGCTCTGAAAGATTTGTATAGATCGTGGCCGGCTATCACGGAGTATCTGGACACCACGTGGTTGGTGCATAAAGAAAAGTTTGTGCTGAATTGGACGAACAAAGTCCTTCATTTTGGGAACACCACGAATTGTAGGGTCGAAAGTGCTCATTCGGCTCTAAAAGAGTGGATTTCTACATCGACTGCAGCTCTGGACACTCTTTTCGAGCGCGTCAACGCGGCTACTGAAATGCAGCTGACGAATATTCGAAACTTTCTTGAAGACTCGAGACGGCGAAATTTGACTAATTTCGGACATGCTCTATATCGTCACATAAATGGTAGAGTTTCGCATCACTGTTTGCAGTTGCTGAGTCAGGAGGTGAAGAGAATGCAACAGTTAGATGATGAAGTTGAATATCGTTGCGAGTGCGCTTTTCTGACTTCTCATGGGATACCTTGCGCATGTACCATCCGTGGATGTCTTGAATCAGAAAACGGAATTTACTTAGAGCAGATTCATCCGTTCTGGAGGACACTTGTCATTGGAGAAGGAGCCGGGAACGCAGAGTTTGTGTCTCAGGCAGCTCAAGACGCCGAACATTTTGGCAGTCTGGTTGATGAGATTGCAGGAAGTGACCCTACCGTAATTCGATCTGCCTCTCGGGTTTTATTCGAGCAGCTACACCCCGAACATTCGAATTTGAAAGAGCCTGCAGTAAAAACAAAGCTACGAGGTCGACCAAGGGGAAAGTCGACACGACGGGACCCTAGTGCGTTTGAGTATGCAGAGCGAGGTAGTGGTCGATCTTCAGGTAGTGGGAGTAGAGGTCGTGGTCGTTCTTCCGGTAGTGGAAGCAAAGGTCGTGGTCGATCTTCTGGTTCTTCGTCTGTGAGGGGAGGATCAGGTATACCATCCCTATATTTATTATTATTATAATTTTGTTATTTATTTCAGTAAATATGTATCTTTTGTTATTATATGTAACTGTATTTTTTGTTCATATTGTAGTGACTGGGCGGGCTGACGTAGACGACTTCCCATATGGAGATAGAATTCCAGGAATCATTATGTCATTCCTACACCAGTGGAATGATGTACGTGCTGATGGAAACTGTGGATTTCGATGTGTCGTCGATGTTTTCCACGGTGGTGAAGACAATTGGCAACTCGCCCGTCGTTCGATTTCAAATGAGATAGCTGCGAACCCATCTTTTTATGAGCACGTATACTACGACGGTGTGGCGGAGGCTCGTCACCGGATTAATTGGGGCGGGGGACCTTGTGGCGAGAATCACTATATGGAGACGTGGACGGACTTGTTTCCCATTGCAAATTTTTACAAGTGTGCAGTTATGTTCTTCTCTCTCGGAAATGATGGTTCATTGTACCCATGTCTTACAGTTCTACCTTGGGAGAGTCCGCCTACCGTGACGAGACCGTGCAGAGAGTTGATTATTGCTCATTTAGGGAGTTACGCTCATTACATTCGTTTGGAATTGAATGAGGGATTCCCCGTACCTCCTATAGCGACTCTGTGGTATCAAATACGAGATGAGAGTGTTATTGGATGGGAGCTGGAGTACCAAAATAGGATAGCATATTGGCAACAATTATGTAATATGTTTTGATATGTTTGTATAATTATGTAATATGTTTTGATATGTTTGTATAATTATGTAATATGTTTTGATATGTTTGTACATTATATAGTGTTGCTTTATTATGTAATATGTTTTGATATGTTTGCTTTATTTGCATTATATATAATAGTACGACAGGTTATCAAACACAAATACAAATAATAAGCGTACAACAGATAAGCAAAACACAAATACAAACAATAAGCGTACGACATGTTAGCAAACACAAACACAAATACAAATAATAAGCGTACAACAGATAAACAAATATAAATGCAAATAGTAAGAGTACGGTACAACAGATCAGCCTACTCATCATCCGAATCATGGTCGGAGATGCCTAACTGAGTATGCCACGAGTGTATGATCTCATCCAAATCTCCGCATGCAGCTCTGGCATCGTCTGGCAGCTCATCCCTCATCTGCAAGATTGGGTCTACAGCCCGTATCATCTTACCCATCCACTGCACATAACAATAACATTAGCGTACATTAACAAATTATACGGTACAAATAAATATAGATAAAATGAAAAAATTACCAGATCGCCACACGTCCTATCTGGTGGTCGATCTGCTCTCCGGGAGGCACCACGGACGATGATAGGATGTGAGTAACTACCGAACCAATCAAGATAACGTGCATCACACTCGGAGGGGTCGCGACTACGTCTGAAGTCGCCAAGGAACAATCGGCATGATCTCGGAAATGTCCGCCAAGTCGATTCCGCTGTAGAAGCGGGGAACCTGACGTCGTACGTCGCTGCTGTCGCAGACCGCACCGCATGCTCTGGTGTCGGAATGTCAACCGGGATCACCTGAACATATCCTAACTGACGCAAGACCCGATCGGGCATATAAGGCTCTATGATATCCCGATAACGAATAAGACCCATCAATAAAGTCCTCGGGACATCCGCTGCTGGGTCAGGACCATAGGGTAACCACTCCACCTAAAGTTTAACACATTAATAATAATACATCTTAAAATTAAATAAATGGTGTAAAGTTTGATACCTCTGATGCAGTCATCTGATCTAGCCGTGCGCGGATGGAACGCAATCGTCCATCGCTCTTGTCCTCGCTCCGGACAGCCCACATACCCGAACGTGGATGACCCTCGTCGATAATCTTCCGCTCACGATGCGGGCGGAATGCAGGAAAGTACTCGTATATCCACGCCTGCAGCAGCGTAAGACAACCTGCAATCCCAGAACAATCCGCACGGCTAGCTATCCCAAGCTGCCGGTACAGGTATGCCAACGTCGCTGACCCCCACGAGTACTCACGAACGGTCTCCGGGTCCCTAGCCTCCAGTAGATCGTGTGGTCTGATCCGACAACCACTCTTGTCGACAAACAAGACGGCTCCGAGCATCAAGAATAGGTACGCCATCAACTGTGTATGCTCTGAAAGATTTGTATAGATCGTGGCCGGCTATCACGGAGTATCTGGACACCACGTGGTTGGTGCATAAAGAAAAGTTTGTGCTGAATTGGACGAACAAAGTCCTTCATTTTGGGAACACCACGAATTGTAGGGTCGAAAGTGCTCATTCGGCTCTAAAAGAGTGGATTTCTACATCGACTGCAGCTCTGGACACTCTTTTCGAGCGCGTCAACGCGGCTACTGAAATGCAGCTGACGAATATTCGAAACTTTCTTGAAGACTCGAGACGGCGAAATTTGACTAATTTCGGACATGCTCTATATCGTCACATAAATGGTAGAGTTTCGCATCACTGTTTGCAGTTGCTGAGTCAGGAGGTGAAGAGAATGCAACAGTTAGATGATGAAGTTGAATATCGTTGCGAGTGCGCTTTTCTGACTTCTCATGGGATACCTTGCGCATGTACCATCCGTGGATGTCTTGAATCAGAAAACGGAATTTACTTAGAGCAGATTCATCCGTTCTGGAGGACACTTGTCATTGGAGAAGGAGCCGGGAACGCAGAGTTTGTGTCTCAGGCAGCTCAAGACGCCGAACATTTTGGCAGTCTGGTTGATGAGATTGCAGGAAGTGACCCTACCGTAATTCGATCTGCCTCTCGGGTTTTATTCGAGCAGCTACACCCCGAACATTCGAATTTGAAAGAGCCTGCAGTAAAAACAAAGCTACGAGGTCGACCAAGGGGAAAGTCGACACGACGGGACCCTAGTGCGTTTGAGTATGCAGAGCGAGGTAGTGGTCGATCTTCAGGTAGTGGGAGTAGAGGTCGTGGTCGTTCTTCCGGTAGTGGAAGCAAAGGTCGTGGTCGATCTTCTGGTTCTTCGTCTGTGAGGGGAGGATCAGGTATACCATCCCTATATTTATTATTATTATAATTTTGTTATTTATTTCAGTAAATATGTATCTTTTGTTATTATATGTAACTGTATTTTTTGTTCATATTGTAGTGACTGGGCGGGCTGACGTAGACGACTTCCCATATGGAGATAGAATTCCAGGAATCATTATGTCATTCCTACACCAGTGGAATGATGTACGTGCTGATGGAAACTGTGGATTTCGATGTGTCGTCGATGTTTTCCACGGTGGTGAAGACAATTGGCAACTCGCCCGTCGTTCGATTTCAAATGAGATAGCTGCGAACCCATCTTTTTATGAGCACGTATACTACGACGGTGTGGCGGAGGCTCGTCACCGGATTAATTGGGGCGGGGGACCTTGTGGCGAGAATCACTATATGGAGACGTGGACGGACTTGTTTCCCATTGCAAATTTTTACAAGTGTGCAGTTATGTTCTTCTCTCTCGGAAATGATGGTTCATTGTACCCATGTCTTACAGTTCTACCTTGGGAGAGTCCGCCTACCGTGACGAGACCGTGCAGAGAGTTGATTATTGCTCATTTAGGGAGTTACGCTCATTACATTCGTTTGGAATTGAATGAGGGATTCCCCGTACCTCCTATAGCGACTCTGTGGTATCAAATACGAGATGAGAGTGTTATTGGATGGGAGCTGGAGTACCAAAATAGGATAGCATATTGGCAACAATTATGTAATATGTTTTGATATGTTTGTATAATTATGTAATATGTTTTGATATGTTTGTATAATTATGTAATATGTTTTGATATGTTTGTACATTATATAGTGTTGCTTTATTATGTAATATGTTTTGATATGTTTGCTTTATTTGCATTATATATAATAGTACGACAGGTTATCAAACACAAATACAAATAATAAGCGTACAACAGATAAGCAAAACACAAATACAAACAATAAGCGTACGACATGTTAGCAAACACAAACACAAATACAAATAATAAGCGTACAACAGATAAACAAATATAAATGCAAATAGTAAGAGTACGGTACAACAGATCAGCCTACTCATCATCCGAATCATGGTCGGAGATGCCTAACTGAGTATGCCACGAGTGTATGATCTCATCCAAATCTCCGCATGCAGCTCTGGCATCGTCTGGCAGCTCATCCCTCATCTGCAAGATTGGGTCTACAGCCCGTATCATCTTACCCATCCACTGCACATAACAATAACATTAGCGTACATTAACAAATTATACGGTACAAATAAATATAGATAAAATGAAAAAATTACCAGATCGCCACACGTCCTATCTGGTGGTCGATCTGCTCTCCGGGAGGCACCACGGACGATGATAGGATGTGAGTAACTACCGAACCAATCAAGATAACGTGCATCACACTCGGAGGGGTCGCGACTACGTCTGAAGTCGCCAAGGAACAATCGGCATGATCTCGGAAATGTCCGCCAAGTCGATTCCGCTGTAGAAGCGGGGAACCTGACGTCGTACGTCGCTGCTGTCGCAGACCGCACCGCATGCTCTGGTGTCGGAATGTCAACCGGGATCACCTGAACATATCCTAACTGACGCAAGACCCGATCGGGCATATAAGGCTCTATGATATCCCGATAACGAATAAGACCCATCAATAAAGTCCTCGGGACATCCGCTGCTGGGTCAGGACCATAGGGTAACCACTCCACCTAAAGTTTAACACATTAATAATAATACATCTTAAAATTAAATAAATGGTGTAAAGTTTGATACCTCTGATGCAGTCATCTGATCTAGCCGTGCGCGGATGGAACGCAATCGTCCATCGCTCTTGTCCTCGCTCCGGACAGCCCACATACCCGAACGTGGATGACCCTCGTCGATAATCTTCCGCTCACGATGCGGGCGGAATGCAGGAAAGTACTCGTATATCCACGCCTGCAGCAGCGTAAGACAACCTGCAATCCCAGAACAATCCGCACGGCTAGCTATCCCAAGCTGCCGGTACAGGTATGCCAACGTCGCTGACCCCCACGAGTACTCACGAACGGTCTCCGGGTCCCTAGCCTCCAGTAGATCGTGTGGTCTGATCCGACAACCACTCTTGTCGACAAACAAGACGGCTCCGAGCATCAAGAATAGGTACGCCATCAACTGTGTATCATCGGCCCGCGGAGGTCGTGCCCGTCTGCATAGGTCCTCAAGAGAGTCGATGCCGACACCACCACCAATCCATAAAGTTGTATCTCTCGCCAGACCATCAGGTGTGACACCAAGCAACTCTGCCACATAACACCTCAGCTCAGACGTCGACCCCTGAGCACTAACCAGACGACCATCCACAGGAATGCGCAAGATCTGGAAAACATCGTGAAGCATGATCGTCATCTCTCCGAAAGGCATGTGGAAAGTGTTGGTGTCAGGCTGCCACCGCTCCACAAACGCCGAAATCAAAGGCATGTCGAGATAAGGGAACATGTTGTACGGTAAGTGCCCCAAATGCGTGGCACTAATCTCTTCTCTGATATCAGCACTCAGTGTAGACCGCCAACCCTGTAGTGTTGTACAGGCTCTGTGCCGATTATGGCACTTCAGAACCTTCCGATCCTCTCCGTCCCAGATCCGTCTAGCAATGTGACCCCAGAAACTAGGAATGACGCTCCCATCTAAAGGACCACCAGGCGTCATACTGCTCACGATCCAAGAATCGTCCTGGACCCTCTTCTTCTTCTGAGCGCGGGGATCAACAGTGCACGAGCTCGAATCCCCGGTCGTAAACCTCCCACCCCTACCCTTCCGCATCATCCATCCGGCGGAATTAGAAGTACCCGCTCGACCACGTCCTCCGCTATAATCCCCCTGCCTCTCCACCTCCGGCCGCACTAACTCATACGGGCCATCATCGTCGCTCTCGTCGTCGAAACTATCCACATGCTCATCATCGAAGGAATCCTCCTCCTCACGACGACGTAATGCCTCCCTCTCCCTCCTGACCGAAGCAGATATCCCCCGTCTACGTGGATGACGCGGTGCTGAATCATCAACTAAAGAACGGAAGGCGTGTAATGGTATCGACTTGCCTTTCCCTCCACTGTGACCCGATGACTATTAATTGAAATTTTAAATACAAATTTGTTAAATTTGTTAAACTAAATTATCATATTTATCAAAATTGTTAAACTAAATCAAAATTTGTTAAACTAAATTATCAAAATTGTTAAACTAAATCAAAATTTGTTAAACTAAATTAAAACAATTGTTAAACTAAATCAAAATTTGTTAAAACTAAATATCACAAATGTTAAACTTAATAAGAATTTGTTAAATTAATTTTTTCGATTTATCACTATTTATTAAAGTAATTATGATATTTATTAATTAAAAAAACAAAAAAGGTGGAGGCGTCTGCGAGAGACGCCTCCCGCAAGGTGGAGGCGTCTGTCGGAGACGCCGCCTCCTACGGGGAGACGTCTTCGGAAGACGTCTCCCCCATCGGGGAGACGTCTTCCGCAGACGTCTCCCGCTACGGGCATAGGGGGAGCGGCTTCCGAGGACGCCCGACCCATGCGGGGGGCGTCTCCCTCGGACGCCGACGACTTTTTTTTTTTTTTAAACAAATAAATAACGTAATGTTACCTCATACGGGTACACCGGGGGAACTGCTGGCTGCTTCCCTGGCCTCCGAGACATTCGTAATCTTGTTAGTAGGTATAGGAAGAGAAAATTTTGAAAAAAGAGTGAAATTGTGAGATATATAAGCAAAAATAGGAGGAAGGACAATTTGGTAATTTCAAGGGGCGATTTAAGTAATTTTGGGGCGATGTTTAGCAGTTCAGTTTTTTAACTTACTTTTTCATCTTTTTGGAACATCCACGGTCGTAATCTTTATAAAAAGATCATCTCAATTTTCTTTATTTGTCACGTCAACTTTTTTCAATTTACAATATTTATCCACAATTTTTCTCTCATACATCTTATCATCCACAAAACCTTATAAAAAATTGTGGTGTTAAATTAATTGTTATCTTTCCTCAAACTCATTTCTAATATTTTACAAGTAATTAAATATATATATAATCACCTATCTCTTTCATGTATAAATTATTAATAAATTTTGATACAAATGTTTTTCATTTTTAATTTTTTAAAATAATTGTTAGACAAACATAGGTAAAATAATTAATTTATTAATTACAAAATAATAATAGTGATATGACAACCAAATTTACGGACATTATAATAATGATTACAAACAATTAAACGTTACAATAACTAAAAGCAAATAACTAAGATACAACATATTGTAAAATAAATAGACATGGAACAAAGAAGTTCGAGATTTAGGGGAGAACAATTGTTCTATTTCTTCTTTTCCAAAGTATCACAATAGTCTCCTATTTATTGGCTAAAAAAAGCAAATGAAAAAATGTATGTTACAAGAGTTACAAATGAGAAAGTGAAATGTTGACGAGGGTTATGGGAGGAGAAGGTGAAACATCCATTGTATAATATTTCACAACACTCCCTGTTGGATGTTCACCTATATGTTTTTCAGCATGTCTCGTTAAAAACCTTACTAATAAAAATCTATTCGGATAAAAAATTAGTGAAAGGAAAAAGAGTACAGAGCGATAACCTTCCCCCTCATTTCAACATACGTTTTCAAACGATAAACATCAATCTTGAAAACAAGTTGTTCAAAATCTCTGGTAGGCAAGGACTTTGTAAATATATCTGCAAAGTTGTCGGTCTGTCTCATTAAAAACATTGTCAAGTAATACCATGTGAGACAAAAAAATGATGAAGCAAAAAATGCAACGTATAATTCTCTCGCTCAATTCAATATACGTTTATAACACTCTCTTATATAATATGTGTGATGTTTATGTCTCGTTAAAAACATTGCGACAAATCCTGTGGGGAAAAGTTGATTAGGAAAAGCGTGTATAACATACACTAACAAAATTGCACAAGCTGTCTCATTAAAAAAACAACCAATAAAACTTTTGAGGACAAAAATTGGAAAATGGAAAAAAGAGTGCAACTACGAGTCATCATGCTTTTATCCTTCAGAGATATCCGTCATTCACGGATGATAAATACAAATTTGCTCCCCCTGATTCGTAGTTTACCAAACTTACAAATATATTTTACAAAATTCTAAAACAAAAAAGTGTATGGGGATTTTATAAACAAATACATCATAATTTAACAGATTTAATGGATATTTTCTATATTTCACTTAGATAATAAGATTGTGAAATATGTTTGCGCAATTTTTCTCAAATGATATACTGAGAGTAACACAAACTATGGTAACTTTTGCAAAATGTGAATATGTTACCTCAAAAGATATTACTTATGGTCAATCTAAAGATGTCTCATATTTTATTAATGTCATAGCGATATAAGAATGTAAGAATCAATAACTGATTCACCAACTTGCATAAAGTTGTAATGAGTTCACATAATATTGTGAATTTGAATTACCATATTACAAAGTGATTATTGTTATTGAAAATGATATGCATCGGCCAATAATGTGAACATCTTAATATTCATGCAATGCTACTCTACAAAGAATTAGAGTTTATTCAAGTAAAGTGGGTTATGAAATTTTCTGATAATTCATGAAAGATTCGTATGACTATGACAATCAGAATGACGTGCAAATAGCTAATTGAGTAAAAATACACGTCAAACTCAAAATCAAACCATATGGCAGAAGACCATAGATATATAGAGTTTAGTAGTAAAGACCATAGATATATAGAGTTTAGTAGTAAAAGAGAAATTTTTATTAATCAATTTACAAATAAATGACCTCATACTCCAGTAGTAGTACGGAGTCAAAAGCCCCAGAGTTTTTGGTTATGCATCACTGATGATTGAAGGTCATGAGAGGTATTGGAAAATCACGATAACTTTCTTGTTTTTTTATTGGAAAATCATGAGAGTAAATAGGCAATTTAGATTGACTTATCATTGATCGAACCATGTCGAGCAATATCTTATTCATACTTTAGGAATGAGTCAAATTAAGTATCCTAAGCACTCACCCCTACGAACCTTTCATAGAGACTCGATGTTCCTGTTGAGTCGGTTCACTACTTCATCGTCGAATTCCTTGAACTTGTCAAAGAATTCACTTTTGTTTCCCATTAGACAAATATAACCATAATGACTATAGTTGTCCGTTAACAAAATGAAGTACCTTAAACTGTCTCTTGCACTTGTACTTATTGGACCACATACATTGGAATGTATCATATCCAATATGTCATTCGTTTTCGTTCCTTTCTTCTTGAAAGGTCTCTTGGTCATTTACTTGACCATCCGATAGTGCTACAAGAATGAATCATTCACGTGAGTTATCTTAGTTTCTTTTTGTTATTGTTTGTTTGAGTTTTTTTATTATTCATTTCAAGCAAATAGAAGTTATTCCAAACGAATGTATTGGCATAGAGAATTCCATTCTTTGATATAGATAAGCAAGAATTAGAAATATATATTAAGTTATCCATATCCAAAACATGATACAGAATAGTTCTTGCTAATCGAAGACACATAATAAACATTCTTCAAAGCATAAATTTAAATCACTAGATTATTGAAGTTCCATAGAATCTTGTACAATCGCAGTTTTGCTTGTACTATTTCCGATCTTCAATATCATCTTGTTCTCCACGAGTTCCTTCCTATCCTTCAATAGCTGCACATCAAAATTATGTGAGCACAAGATCCGGTAACCATTACCAAATCAATGATAGAGGTGATTAAATTTATCTCAATAACAAACATACCTACGGTGTTTCTCGGGCGCCTACGTTCAATCATCCCATTTTCAAGGTCTTCCTTGTATTGGGGGCAATTAGGTCGGATGTGTCTCTTTTCACCGCAGTGAAATCACTCCGTGTTGGGAGTTGGAGATTTGAAAGATTTCCCCTTTGAGGTACTCCTATGAGCACCTCCTACTCCCTTGCTTTTGATTGACGTATCTTTGGTAAATTTGCCTTTACCTTTGTTGATCATTTTGCTTCTCTCATAGACGGCTAGGACCTGATTGTCCCGACCCTTGCCCATGTCAACTTCTGCCCTTTTGAGAGTGTTGTGAAGCTCCTCAAGACTCACCCTTTTTTTTACGCACACGATCGTGCATCACAAAGTCCTTAAAGGACGGGGCTAGAGAGCCAAGAATCAGATCTTCAGCAATGTCCTCGGGCATTGGAGAAGAGAGCTTCGACAATTTCTCAAGGTATCCTTGCATCGTGAGAAAATGCACGGATACAGATGTTCCCTCCGCCATGTGGCACATTGTGAGTGCGATGGTGGTCTTATAGCGCTCCTTTCGAGCACTATCCATGAACATCTTTGTTAAAGCTTCCATGGTCTTCTTGGGTTTTGAATCCAAGTATTTCGATTGAAGCGAGTCACCCATGGATGCCAACATTAGACCGTGAACTTGGTTCTCTTGGTCTTCCCATTTGGCTATCGCCTCTGTCTCATTACCGGTTGTCTTCTCATTCAATTTTGGGATTTCACCATCCAAAATATGAGATAGTTTTTCAAACCTCAACACGATATTAAGATTGACTTGTCATTTCATGAAGTTTGAGCCATCATTTTGCAAATGATTCTTTTCGATCATAGATCGCACAATTGGTTGGATACTAGACATTTCTACAAAATAAATTATATAGGATTTTAATGTCAATTTTATGTTTTAAAACACATACATATATATCGAATATAAATGTAAATACTGCAAATAAAATTTTGCCCATAAATGCAGTAATCCAAGATCCTATCAATTGCAATATAGACTAGCTAAGGGCTATCGAATACATCACAACATCAAGGTAAGAAAAACTCTTTCTAATCACAACCTTTTGAATTTTAGCAATATTAGCATCTTCAAACTCTTGTGATTCTTGTCGTTTTAATTATGAGCGAATATGACCTATCCTCGTAAGAAAAACGTTTTCCCAAAACCGAGCGAGTGCTCTAGTTAATGTTAAGAAAACTTATTTTCATTTGATACAAGATACATTTATCCATTGTATTCACAACTAACCATACTTGGGGTTCACTATGGTGAAACACACCTCATATATTTAATCGTGGCACAACAATAGACAACCATTATATCTCTCACTATTCCCAAAAATGGAGGGAGCTATCTCCCGCTAAGGGCGAGCAGAGTATCCCTCGATCAATGGCTGCTAGAGGATGAAATAAGAAGGAAAAATACTCTTAATTTTGTTGGACAATTTCATATATTAACATGTGATTCAGAATTTTTAGGTTATCATGCATATTATCATTCATACACACCCTAACATTCAACACATTCATCACATGCATAGCAAGATTATAAAAACAGAAATTAAACCTTCACACTATCCACATCGTGTGAGTTTATATGTTCCCTTTGATCCTCGATCCTCGATCGTGCGCTACAACGGCGACTTCCTCTTGCACCGGAGATGTAGATTTTACAGAAAATAAACATACTCCTCACATTCGATAAAAACCGACTAGTGCAAGTCCTATGAAAAACCTCTCATATGCAATGCAATTGTCTAAAGATAGAAAGAGATAATTTGGCTTTTACATATGAATAAGCCCTTGTATAATAATAATTACATACATTCATAGTTGCTGATTTGGAACATATAAACTCACAATTCCTGCAAAAACAACTCGAGCATCCATGCACGCAATTTGCTATAAACTATACAACCTAGTTGATCAAGCATCTAGAATCCCAAACAATTCTTTGAAAAATATTTTGAAATCCATTAAAAACGTTTTTCATTCATCCATAAGTTCAAAAATTATTTTGAACAACTGTCCATCCAATTTCCTAAAAGGAAAGACGAACCGCAGTTTTTCAGTTTCGTTGATTCTCTTGCAAAACAATTGTTTATACTTAAAACGAAATTATTGCAAGTTAGACTTATGTCTAAATCATAATTCTAATAATTACATGACATGTTTTAAAACACTTAAAACATTTAATACAAATTATTACAGAGAATTATTTCAACAAAACATTCAAAGGCCGAAAAACTGGAAAATCGAATTGTTCGAACCCTGGATGGTAAACTAAATTTGTTTATAGTTTCAAATCGTTTGAAAATTGAACCCTAAGCTCTGATACCACTGTAGGATTTCTAGTTTAATTGTACATATATATTTTCGAAATTTTTATGAACAATAAGGATCATTCATATATTTTCTACGATTTGTTTTTCATGCATGCATCGGTTTGTTTTAATGATTGCTTAAAACACATTAAAACAAACATTGGGCTCCGAAATTCATACCTAAAAGTTCTCTAAAACTTCTTGAAGATCCGGAGACGTTGAGGATGCTTGTTGCTGCGCCGGATGCCTCCGAGTATTCACCAAACTCTAAACAAGATCGGAGAGAGAAGAGTTTGCCTCTCCATCTCCAATAGGGTTTAGAATCTAATTACTAACCCCTCTTTAGTTCCCTTGAGAAGAAGAGCTCTGGAAACTAAAACTAAACTTAAGAATTAAAGAAATTTTGTGGATAATTATGGAGAGAGAAGTTTGCACAAGAAGATAATGAATTAATTGATTAGGTAATGAGATAAAGTTGTATTTATAAGTTCTCTCCAAATTACTTATTCATGTGCAACCACTTGCCCATGATTTCATGCAAACTTCCATCTAACCATCCATTATTTGCTTTCAAATAATCTTAGCCACGAATTAAATCAATTATGGACCAATTCCATGCATGATCTAATTAATTCTTAAATTAATTATGCAGAAAATCGTCTGGACCGGTCGACCGTTTGGAGGTTCCGTCGACCGTTCGAATCAAGTTTCGGTCGACCGTTAGACACTCGGTCGACCGTTCTCAACAGTAAAATATTTCATCGCAACGTTCGGTCGACCGTTCCGAACAGACGAAAAATCAATGTTATCGGTCGAGACGTGTCCGGTCGACCGTGCACCGACCGGTCGACCGTTTACTGTTGTTCGGTCGACCGTTGAGCACTGTTCTGCAGATTGGTCAAATTTCGGTTTTACCCCTACAAAATTTGATATTTCGGGATTAGTAGTAAATTCACAACTTATGTAACATATTATCCTATGTAATGATAAATCATTACACCCCATAATATTTACATCACATATGAATTTAATTTAGATTCTAATTATGTTATTAATCATAACATAATTTTGATTTTGTTTGTTCACCCCATGTGTCATATTTTCTACATGAAACCCGACACATCTTATGAACTCAAAATCCTCATTTTTTGTTTCCCAGTTTTGTGGTGTGACCTATGGGAGGATCTAGACTAAATTGACAGTGATATTAAGAGCTTAATACCACAAGCTATAAGTGGTATCTAGCTACACATTATAGCTCCCAATTGTTAGATGTCTTAATTCCACTCGAACCAAAACCTGATCCATTTAGTGATGACGTGCACCACTTTTGTCCGTCCCTTGCCTCATGATATTAAGAATACACACAAAGTAGTATTGTGTCATCTTTGTATTAGTATTCATTTCTTGATCTTTTTAAGCTAGTTATAAATATGTGACTTAACTCAAATCACATTGTGCACATTATAACTTTGCTTTATCAAGGGGCCCACTAATATCATCACTCAATTAAGAGAGGCAATGATAATCTTTTGACTAACTATCTTCTCCAACAAAAGTAATACTTAACCAACTAATGCCTTTGCGCTACACTCATTGATAGCTTAAGACACTAGTCTAATTAAGCACTCCTTAAGCGATCGGATATAAGTCTCATATCAAAGGACCAAGGACACAGTAAAATATTAATGACACAGAAACACATTTCTATAATATTTTACTTGTTAGGTCAATTCGGTATACAAAAGTAATATTTTCCTCTTTTGCCTACCCGTGTTGTCACTCACTTGTAGAGCTACAATGATCTATGACAAACACGACAATCTTAACTCGGTAATAAATGTCTCATGTTTATTACCATGCTTGCGAATAAAGTGGGTTATGAAATTTTATGATAATTCATGAAAGATTCGTATGACTATGACAGTCATAATGACGTGCAAATAGCTAATTGAGTAAAAATACACGTCAATCTCAAAATCAAACCCTATGGCCAGAAGACCATAGATATATAGAGTTTAGTAGTAAAGACCATAGATATATAGAGTTTAGTAGTAAAAGAGAAATTTTTATTAATCAATTTACAAATAAATGACCTCATACTCCAGTAGTAGTACGGAGTCAAAAGCCCCAGAGTTTTTGGTTATGCATCACCGATGATTGAAGGTCATGAGAGTTATTGGAAAATCACGATAACTTTCTTGTTTTTTTGGTGTGCCAGAAGCACACACTACAAAGTATCGTGAAAACAAAAGCATAAGCAGTGGAGTAAAAATTGTGCAAATAAAAAGTATGAAATAAATATGACTTCAACGAGATGAAACATGTCCAGAAGTGCCTAAATAAAATCATCTCTTATATTAATTATGAATATCATCATTAGTATTGTTTTTGTGAAGCTTTAGATAATTTTGTTGATTTCTATAATACGAAAAAAAATCGGGTCAAGTTTGTCAACCGATTTGCACAATAAATGATAATCTCTCTCTTACTAGAGTATCTCTCAAATATATATTTAGTCACGGTTTATCAACATGCATATTTGCCAATATTTTTTATACCAATATCATATTATAAATACTCACTTACTTTACTTATACAATAATAAATTGATTGTTTCCCTCCTGCGATTTAAAGCTCCTGAATAACTAAGTTTTATTGTCCAATCCAAAATCATACATATGATGTACCTTTTCTGGCATTAGGGAGAGAAGCTAGAAGGTTAAACAATGCCAAGAAAAAAATATTATATTGAACATGAAGTTCATAAGAGAATATACGTACAAGTATGGTTGAACCTGAAGTTCATAAAATCATTATCTTGCATATCTAGCAAGTAATTGTCATAAGTTTTTATTGATCACAAAAGAGTGATTAAGTCTTGTATTACTATACATAAATCGCAAAATATAAGTGGAGATCTCTGCATGATATAATATATTTGAGTTCAACCAACGTCAGAAGCGTGAACCATAACATATATTATTTGTAGAAATGAAATCAAAGCTAGTTACTCTCATTGCACCTCTTGAAGAGGTTATTCCTGAAGAATATAAAACCGTAAAAATAAATGCAGTTGCTAAACAAAATATTAAAGAAATTACGGGGATACAGAACGGTCAAATCCTAAAGTTTTGGGAAACGATGATGATTTGATTATTTTATTATTGACGTAAAACTTGCAATCAACTATATATGTTGGTACGAGAGATATTAAATATTTATTAAAATTATTGTCGACAATTCATTCGTCTTCTCAATAGCATGTTATATCAAGAGAAAAATTGGATTCAAAACCTATAATATTATAAGAATGTCATTAGCATTCGTATTTGATACAAATAAAAGAATGCGAACAATATAGAATAAACTCGCTGAATAAATATATTATTTATACATGTAGTCCTAATTTTCGAAACTATATCCCTAAATGATACAAATAGAAATCACAATAACAATGTGATACATTATAAAGCGAGAAGTAATATAAAGGTATTCGTAGGACCCAACATCCATCGTGATGTTACTCATTCTCTCGTAATATTGATAATACGTTATGTTACATGATCAATATGATATCCATATAAGATATGTTGTGACTTTAAAATTTTATAAGTCACTTAATATTGATATTTATATGAGAGTCCCTGAAGGACAAAAATGACAAAACATAATATATAATGACAAGAATCAAAAGATGCATTATACAAATTTTGAAAAGATCACTATACGAAAAAACGAGTAAGAGTGTGCGTATAACATCTTCAATCAAAGTCATCCTGAAGAATGATACGGAGTTGATTTTAGTCGTCTATATATTTCACCCAATAACAAAATTTACTATTATTTATTATATTTATAACATGCTTATGACTTGATGTCATATGACCTCCAACAGAGTTTTTGAAAAGCCATGAAATATTTAAAGGATTGATTTTTGAAATAAATGACTAGAGAAAAACCAATTGTTTTTCGACCTGAAGTTTGAACATTCTCTAGAAGAGAATTGGTACAATGATTCAATTGTAGAAGGAGAATATTGTAGAAAAAATATTATACTTAATGCTCACATTGAAAGCACACTAACAAAGGGCATCTATTGTATATCGACAAAGATCTAATTGTAATAGGACCTGAAGTTCCTTATCAGAATATCATGAACATTTTTTATAACTTGAAACCTAATAAGGTTCACAGTAAATGTTTTATCTAAATATAATGTTCATCTGAAAAAACTTTTAGATGACGTTCAAGGATCTACCAATTTCTAGTCATGCTATAAAGTTTTACATTAGTAATGTTTCCTACATGTCTGATCCACATCAATTATTATCACAAAAAAATTGATGTCATTACGTGGAGTTATTACAACTTTATGCAAGTTGGTGAATCAATTATTGATTCTTACATTCTCATATCGCTATGACATCAATATAATTATGAGACATCTTTAAATTGTCCATGAGTAATATCTTTTGAGGTAACATATTCATATTTTTGCAAAAGTTACCACATTTGTGTTACTCCGAGTATATTATTTGAGAAAAACTGCACAAACATATTTCACAATCTTATTATCTAAGTGAAATATAGTAAATATCAATTAAATCTGTTAAACTATGATGTATTTGTTTATTGAATCCCCATGTACTTTTATGTTTAAGAACTATGTAAAATATATTTGTATGTTTGATAAACTACGAATCAAGAGTAGCGGATTTGTATCAATCGTCCCTGAAGGACAGATATCCCCGAAGGATATAACCCCGGAAGGCTTGTAGTTGCACTCTTTTCTTCTTCTTTTTTCCAATTTTTGTCTTAAAATGTTTTATTGGTTAATTTTTTTAATGACGCAACTTGTGCAATTTTCTTAGCGTATGTTATGTATTCTTTTTTCCTTAGCTATTTTTTCCCACAGGGTTTTGTAGTAAGGTTTTTAACGACACATGAACATAACGCATATTGTCTAAATGGAATGTTATAAATGTATGTTGAATTGAGGGGAAGAATTATACAGTGCACTCTTTTTTCCTTCATCAAGTTTTTGTCCCACAGTGTTTTACTTGGTAAGGTTTTTAATGAGACAGATCAATCAAGTGACAACTTTGCAAATCTATTCACCAAGTCGTTGCCTACCAAAGATTTTGAACAACTTGTTTTCAAATTTGGTGTTCGTCGTTTGAAGAATGAATGTTGAAGTGAGGGGGAGCATCATACGCGCGCGCTGCACTATTTTTTCCTTCACCAAGTTTTTATCTCATCGGGTTTCTCTTGGTAATGTTTTTAACGAGGTAATATCTCTAGCGTATAAATGTGATTATCCCAGGAGGAGTGTTATGAATTCAAAAGTCTTATGAATGACTCACATTCTTTAACTCTCACCATTAAGTAGATTGTTATTATTATTAATATGATGTAATTCCATTTATTTGGTTGTAACCCTTACTATCTATTCATCATATATATAGGAGATTATTGTACACGTTTGGAGATGACAATGAAATGAAATACTACTCCCACATTCTCCCTCAACTTCTTGTTCTTTTACTTGATCATTATTTTATAACAAAGCATTCATTGTTCTGTCCATAACATTCTCAAATACTCTCAATTAAACCAAATGTGTCTCTTTTTACATGTTTTGGTGTTTAGCTTCTTTTGTTGTCCTTTGCTTAAACTAGAAATTCAGACAACATGGAAAGTTTCACAAAAAAATAATATCGTGGCTTTCTTTCAAGCAACGATAAGCAACAATAATGTTGTTCACTTCAGTTGCAAAGTTTCCAACATCATTCCACATCTTATTTTAACTGCAGTTGTTCTTCTTTAGACCCACACTTTTGTGTATGCAGTCGAAATAAAACTAAAGCGTGGATTCAAAAAACTTATTTTGATGTGGAAGTTATTAGATTTTTTATTTGAAAAATATACATACCAACTATAGTCATTTCTTTACTGGATGGGGATGGCACATATCGAATTTGCGTTCCTCTCAATCAACAATTTATTATTAATCACTCCGTGGACATGCCTTCTCACGGAAGAGAGTACCAAAACACATTGGTTGGGTATGCAATGCTTTTAACATTGCATTAAGACCTCGCTAGGTTGAGTACTTGTGTTCACACACTCTAGGTCACAAAATCGAATACCAGCAAAATATTTTATTTAATGCTAATGTGTTACTTCGACCACTTCCAATTTGGAGTCGTAAATCGCCTGTCCGACAAATTCTGGGTCATAAAAAATAAAAAAAGAAGGAAAAAAAGCATTCCTTTAAAAAAAAGTCCACTCGTGATGTCACCACCAAACCATTATTAATTAAACATTATTTTTTGTTCCCACGAAAAGAAAGAGTCGATCCAATCCAAATCCTTCCTTCGCCCTAATTCCCTCAAAGATCGGACCTTTCCGGTGATGCTCGGGGTCGATGGAGGCGCCGCAGGATGGGTCGAACTCGCCGCCGCCGTTCCTGGCGAAGACTTACGACATGGTGGACGACCCCTCGACGGACTCCGTCGTGTCGTGGAGCGCCTCAGGTAGTAGCTTCGTCGTCTGGAAGATGCTCGACTTCGCCCGGGATTCGCTCCCCAAGTACTTCAAGCACAACAACTTCTCTAGCTTCGTTCGACAGCTCAATACTTATGTGAGTTTTCCTGTAAATTTTGCTTTTTTCAATGTCTTGAACTGTGTGCGATTCAAGGAGTGCTTGAATTGTCGTAACCAATTTTCGATTGGAAATGGTAAATTGACGATGGAATGGAATGAATGATAATCTGTTAAGCCTGATTTTGGATGCGAAAGCGAGTTTACGTGATTTTGTTGCACTTTGTTAACCGGCGTGTTCGCTCGAATCATCGTGTTTTGATTTTAGAACCACTTCTTTGTACAACACTGTTTCTTATTCCGCTGCTAGTGAACCTTGAATCGACGTTTCTAGTGGCAATTCAAGTTCAATCACTAACTTTGATCGCCAAAAAGTGTGGAATTTTGATAGCAGTCAAAATAAATGAAGTGACGTGGCCAATCGTAATTGGTCTAATACACTTGATGAAGATTGATGACTTGGCATATTTTGATTGGGTGTTTGGGGGTTACATGGATTCTATGTTAGTTAGAGTTAGTTTTAGTAGTTAGAGTTAGTTGGAGTTAGTTAATTGAAGTGGTTGTTGTAGCCTATAAATAGGTCATCACTTGTACTTGTATAAGCATCCATTTTTGAATAATGAAATCTTAGTTTTGGTTATTGTGTTTGTTTGGAGTTTTGTGCCGCTCGAAGAGCACTAATCGTATCGGTTCGTAGTTGGTGATCGCATTCGTGAGTCCGGTCCGGAGTGGATCCGTTGTGGGCTAACAATTTGGTATCAGAGCCTCCTCTGGACAACTATGACGAGGAGATCACTTTCTTTAGAGGAGATTCACCCCTACGAATATTGCGGCGACGAAGACGTGGAGTTTTGGATAGCGTACATGGAGGAGTATTTTGCTTCCAAGCAAATACGAAAATCTTTTCGAATCCGTATAGCGGGTTATTATCTCGTCAAGGAGGCGTATGAATGGTTTCGGTCGTGGTACCGCACTCATTCAAAAGCTTCTACGTGGTTGGATTTTGTTGAAGCGTTGACATTTCGATTTGGGAATGAAAAGGAGGAGCAAGATGAGGCCCAACAAAAGGTGGTTGACGAGGCTACCATGATAAACGACGAAGTGGACTTCTTTATTGGCAATGACAAGATTAGAGTTTGGGAGAAAACGTCACTTGGAAAAAGAAACGACACATATTGTCTTTGGTCTCGTCCCCGAACATCTCGAGGTCCTCGCCGGCGACACACCATATTCCATTTTTATCATTGGCGACCACGAGAGCGTCGAATTGGAGCGGAAGTGATTACATCTGTAATAACCTAAACTAAACATCTTAATTAACTAAACCTAAACCTAATTACCCTAATTAATTATGCATGGAGAGCAGGAGGTGTTGGAAGGAGAGGGAGAGAGAGTTGGTTGGTTATGATTGGAGGGATTTTAGGTGATTGTTGATTGGAAGAGGTGGAGGTGAGGAATGTATATATATAGTTAAGATAGGATTTTGTTAAAACGTTTCTTCACCAATTTCATCTAACAGAGAGTGAGAGTGTTTGAGATTCTCGGAGAAGAGAAGGAAGCAATAAGAAGAAGGAGAGAAGAAGAAGAGGAGGAGAAGGTGAAGTGTTGGATTGAAGTAGCCAAAGCTTGGGAGACATCTACAACCATCGAAAAGGTATGCCAAATCTTCATTATAACTCACATAAGCCTTGTGAGTGTTGGGGATCGACGTTGGTGTCGAATTCCCCGTCGGAATTCAACCAATTCAGAGGTTGAAGACGACGATCGGTCGACCGGTGCCTGTGGGCAGTCGACCGATCCTATTATTATATTGTTGTTTACCCGCGAACGGTCGAACGATGTCGTTAGACGGTCGACCGTTATGCCAGATTGTGCGGGAAAAAGGGGATTTTACTGTTATCGGTCGAACGGGACCACTTAGCCGGTCGACCGAATAACGATGAGAATGGGTCGGTTGGGGATTTTGACTTATTAAACGGTCGAACGTCCTTACCTTGTTCGACCGATCCATTCGATGCTAAGTCGGTTGGGAGCTTTGACCATCAAAACGGTCGACCGCTCTTTAACTTTCGGTCGACCGACTGAGCATTTAATTAAGCGGTAGAGTGCTTGTGTTGATTCGGTCGAACTGTATTTCAGTTCCGGTCGACCGAACGAGACTTGGGCAAAATATTGAAAGTCCTGTTATCGGTCGAACGGCCCCTTGGTTCGACCGGTCGGATATATATATTATATAAAATTGTATAGCGCAGACCTTCCAAACGGTCGACCGCTAGATGACTTTTGTTCGACCGATTGGTCGGTAATTCGGTTGGCGTGGTTCGACCGGTAGATTTGTTTGTACAGTACTGTGTACTGTGTGGGGGACCGGTCGACCGGTGTGCTTGTAGCGGTCGACCGATCTACCGCAGGTTGGTGGATTTATCCACACGCGATCCGTCGATGTCAGGTCGACTACCGGCTCCGAGGCGACGGTCGATTACCGGCTTTGAGAGCTACGGATTTCACCTTCGACGAAGGCGTATTATTGTTGTACTTTTTCCTCTCTTACCGAGCGGGGTGTGAGGGATGTGTACCGTAAACCTTGGGCTGTTTGCGAGGGTTTAGCGGTAGGCCGAGGATGTTCCGGCAGGGTACGCGTTAGACGACTCTTGGGGGAGCAGTGACTGTCGTCTGACCCGAGTTGTGTATTCGGCGGGCTGACTCGCTCATTGGGTGCGGCGTGTACCAGGGGTTCCTTCCTGCACGATTTGGGGAGCAGTGGTGTCGACTGACCCTTGTGAGGCAGCGGTGGACTGACTTGACCCTAGTGACAGGAGTGGTTCAGTGCCGCGGAGGCGGTGAGGGCATTATTGTGGGCCCGAGGCGGATGATCATGTGCATAGCATTGCATTGTCTTTAATTCCTTTTTGTATTTTAGGAGGTTTGGTATACGGGGTTCCTGCAGGGAACTCAGGCATGTTTGTTGTTTGCATTTCAGGTAGCGAGCAGGGTTAGAGTTTGAGGTGGTGACCGAGGACGGTGCCCCCGAGATCGGATCCTGTAGTTGTCTTCTTTTTTTGAGGTGATTACATGTTGAATAGTTTTTGTTGTAATCTCAGTCAGTCGGTATAGTATGTATAGTTGACTTCCACGTGGGTCTGTACCTGATATAGTTTATATATATATATATGTTGGTTTATTCCCGTGACGTGCCCAGTGTTGACCGTTGACGGTCTTTGTTATTGTTTAAATTTTCCGCTGTTTTCGGGTACGTTACAACATCCCATTGTCGATTTCATCAGCAACGTCGTGAATATCAAAGAGCATGCACGACCATGCAAGATGGTGGCACGTCAAGAATCGGAGAGAAAGAAGTCATTACGGTGGTTGGTTGTCTTGTTGGGCTATTTGCAGTAAAGGTGCTTAGAAAAGTACAAAATCAAACTAACATCCAGCTCTTGCATGAAAGACTCCACGTTGAAGGTGAGAGACCGCCGGCTGAGCCTCCACCTAAACCCATAGCCACCTCCTCTTCCCGCCGGAGCATCAGAATCATTGTAGGAGCTGCCACAACAGCCACTCACACGACGATGAGATCTTCAAGCTCGGTCTCGTCACCAACGTCGTCCTCGTCGAGTACCATCTCTCCAACGCCAAGAGCCTTGACTTCCCCACGATGGTGTCCGAAAACTCCTACAAGATCATATTCGTCCTCTCCCTTGTCTCCACCATCATCATTCTCTACAACCTCAGCGACTCCACCACCCTCGTCATCTTCGACCGCTGTCCCGCCGCCTACGCCCCTTATCGTCGTCTCCAACGGCAATCTTGATGGGTCTCTTGAAGTTGCGAACGAGTGCGAAGTTATGGTTCCTATCTTAGGAGGCGACGTCGTGTTGGATCTAATGAAGTCGGAGGCAACGACATTTATGTCAGTCACCTGCAATGCTTGCATGTTCGAGATTGGGTTCCTTTACGTGGTGACCCGAGAACCACCACCAGTCAAGGAACATGGATATACTTGGATTGCCTTCGTTGTCATTGTGATGTGGAGACCATATGACCCAGGTGGGGACAATTTGAATGGTGGGACTAGTGCTACGACGACGGCAAGAAGAGTTGCAGACAAGCTGTTTGACAAAATGCGGAACTTGGCGATAACCATCTTAAGATGTGGAAGTGACGCTAATGATGCCAATTGGTCTTGGAGACAATGCTCCTAGTGCTGCAAGGGAAGTGTTCGATGGAATGCTTGTGAGGGTGGCTCCAATGTTTTGATACTTCTAACTTACGCTCTCAAGGTGTTCGATAAAATGCCTGGGTGGACGTTGCTGGATGTGGATGACGAGAAGGGCAGGAATATATATCTATTGATTGAATCACCAACTTCAAGGTTGACCTTAGATGTGTGCCTCCAAATTCACAACTATTCAGCCATGGGAGTCGTCGAGAATGATCAAGCCTCATCCCTTTGTTTTGAAAACATGTAGCTTTTGTGATGCGATTGGTTTCCTTGGAATTTTGGGTTTCGTGGATGTTTCTTTTCTTCTTATGCAGCCCAACCAAGGATTTCACAGTCCACCTGAGAGTCGGCTTACCCAACCTTGATATCAAATTTGCAAAGAATGCTGCACACAAGCTGCTCGACGAAATGACTATATGGGTTGCATTCATCACAATGAGGCTACAATTGAACATGACAAGGTCTGGTGGTAAGATGGAAGATTGGGCCGAACTTCCATGCCTTACGAAGAAGATAATCGAGGACGTAAAGGGAAACAATCCCTAGCAAGGCCACCATGGGTTCATCATCCAAATTCGTTGCATTTCATCCACAACCTTGGGGACAAGGTTGATTTTAAGGGGGAAGGAGTTGATAGCAGTCAAAATAAATGAAGTGACGTGGCCAATCGTAATTGGTCTAATACACTTGATGAAGATTGATGACTTGGCATATTTTGATTGGGTGTTTGGGGGTTACATGGATTCTATGTTAGTTAGAGTTAGTTTTAGTAGTTAGAGTTAGTTGGAGTTAGTTAATTGAAGTGGTTGTTGTAGCCTATAAATAGGTCATCACTTGTACTTGTATAAGCATCCATTTTTGAATAATGAAATCTTAGTTTTGGTTATTGTGTTTGTTTGGAGTTTTGTGCCGCTCGAAGAGCACTAATCGTATCGGTTCGTAGTTGGTGATCGCATTCGTGAGTCCGGTCCGGAGTGGATCCGTTGTGGGCTAACAAATTTACTGTTTACTTTACAGATTTTCACCAGGTTGCAGCCTTTCCCCTTTCCATTAGTAAACTACCCAGTTGGCCAAAAAAGTTCGCAAAAGCACATGCTTAATTTCAAGATGTGGTTTTACTTTTTTAGTTTTGGTTGTTTAAAGAAAAAGTGTAACCTGCATCAGTGCACACCAGACACTTAACCCTGTAATGTCTGACCCATGTTTTTTCTTTATGTTACATCTACAGAAGTGTGAAATTCTTCTCAATTTTGCTTTTCGAGTTGCATGTTTTATGCATCTCAGCACAGGCTGCATTGGTCAGAGTTTCAAAATCTTACTATTATGTGATTTTAACATCCTTTTCAGCAATTAAGAGGGCATGCAAAGGGTTGCCCCACCCCTCAAATCTTTTGCAAATTATAGTTCTGAAAGTGGCATTATTTTGTTTTTACTTCCAGGGTTTCAGAAAAATCGATCCGGATCAGTGGGAGTTTGCAAATGATGACTTTGTACGAGGTCAAAGCCACCTTTTGAAGAATATTCATAGACGCAAGCCGATACACAGTCATTCGCTGCACAACCAAGGACATGGCAAATTATCTGATTCGGAGAGGCAAGAACTTGAGGAACAGATACAGAAGCTAAAACATGATAAGAATGTGCTCTTTTCAGATATGCAAAGACATGTACAACAGCGGCAAGAGATTGAGTTGCATATGAAATCTTTAGAGGATCGGCTTCACACCATTGAAATGCGTCAAGGAGATATGATTAGTTTTTTGGCCCGGATTGTCAAGAGACCTGAATTTCTTTTTAGTCTTATGCAGCAATCTGAAATTCATGGTAAGAAGAGGAGATTGCCGGATACCAACTATTTTCATCAGATTGATGAAAACAAAATTGTCAATTCACATGGTGCAACGAGAGACAAATCAGAAGTTACAACGTTGCTAGACGTTGAGCCGTTTGATAAGATGGAGTCTTCTTTAAGTTCCTTGGAGGATCTCTTGGGTAGTGTTAGTCAAGCTTGTGGTGAAGAAATGTATGATGTCGCAATATCAAGCCAACCCTCTACAGTAATTATTACAGAGATACATACGTCGTCAGGGGGAACAGATGTAGATATGCAGTCACAGTCTCCTAAATTCCCTCATTCACCTTCATTGGGAGATATCCATTCATCTTCTGAACTGGTAGAATCGGTGAATCGTGTGGATAGTCCTGCTATTCCACAAATTGAGCAAACTGAAACCCGGGTTAGAATATCTGAGATTGATGTTAATTCAGAACCTGTTGTTCCTGATGTCTCCTCAACTGGAATTCATGGCCCGGCTCCTGCCATGCCAATAGGAGCTAATGATGTATTCTGGCAGCAATTCCTTACAGAGACTCCTGTGTCGTTAGAGACACAGGAAGCTGAATCACAGAGAAGAGATGCAGGGGCACGTAGGGGCGACAGTGACACTACATACCGAGGTAATCTCTGGTGGAACAAGAAAAACGACAATCTTGCTGATAAAATAGAGCATCTTGCTTCAGCTGAGAGAATCTAAAGACAATTGGCTTAAACATTCTGGTGAGTGACCTACCGATGTGTACATTTAGAGTTTGGTGTTATTTTGGATTGTATGTTTTACATACCTCTGCTGTACATGGTATCCTTTTTTCTTTGTAAAAGTCATGTTGGTAATGTAGTGATTTAACTTAGTCATTTACTTGGGCTGTTACAGCTTCTGATGTTGCGTAGTTGAGCCTGTAGAATGTAATTTCTCTCACACGTCTGTATAAAATGTTATTGATGTCCTAACTTGCAAAATTTTGAAATAACTGCTTATGCCTTGATGCTTCTGGACATGTTTGGACCACATATAAATCGGTCTCAGCAGGGACCTATGAATCTTTTTTCCCCGTTTTGAGTGTGGAATTGCAGAAGCCTTTATCAATTGGTAATGTAGGTCGATATTCCCTGTATCAGCCAATCACAGCAGAAAACATTGTATGTTTTTTTTTCTGTTATGAAAAACCGCACTTATAAATTTTGGTATTGGTCTCCTGTCATCGTGAAAGGCTGCTGCACATTCGCATCTTATTGACAGTTCAAAGTTGGTCATTCTTTGTTCGTCCAAGATGTCTTTGTAAGTTCCCATTCTTGACTAAGACAAAATCTGCAACAATTCAGTACAAGTCAGACGCATGATTCTTGCCAGGATTGCATTCCATACCACATCTAAACTTAACAACTTTGCTATGAACATTAAGATCTCAACGTTAGGAAAACAGTGGTATTGGGGGGCCAAAACACCAGATTCCAACCACAAAACCAAACAGAAAAAACTAAAACAATTTTTCACGTCTGGTTACATTCACAGCTACCCGACCGGCTAGCTTTACCAACCGATCTGGGTTCAGATCAAACCAAACCTGCCTGAAAACCTCAACAATAACATCATGGTACTCATCGGAATTCAGTGACAAGTAACAAGCCAGCAAGCTCTCTAGTTCCTCCGGACGCGCCATTCTGTTCTCCAAAATCATTTCCACCATCGACTCCTTAAAATCCCTTTGGGGATCCGTCGAACACTTGACCACTGCAAAGCTCTCCAAACTCTTCACCTTCCTTCTCGCGGTTGTCCTCCTAACCGACAACCGTGGAGAACAAACCTTCACTCCACTCCGACGTCTCGCCTTACCGCTTACCGACCTCCTTGGCTTGCAAATCGGGTTCGGATCTTTCCGACCCGAAGCACTCGTCTGGATCGGTTTAAGATCCACACAAACATCACCAAACCTCTCACAAACCTTGCCCCTCACCGGAATCCTCGAAAGCCTCTCGGATCCGGATCTTAGAAGATCCGACCTGCATTTCCTACAAGTATTAGCCAAAGAAAGAAAGTCGGGTTCGGAGCGTTTGGACCGACCGACCCCGAAACTCCCACCTCTTCTGCCCCTCTCTCTTTCTCGTCTTCTCTCGTTCTCGCAGTTGACACATGAGAACTCCACCTCACCTCCGCAGTAAGAATGACGTGGAAGCTCTCCCTTCCCCAAGCCATGATCAAGCGTGGCGGGGGGGAAGGAAAGGTGGTCGGAAACAGAGCTGGAACGAACCAAGTGAGGCGGCGAAACGACCAAGGAGGCGTTTGAAGACAATGTGGACGTGGGTTTGTGGTTTTCTCTCCGTTTCGGGTTTTGGGTAACGTTCAGTTTCCCACTTAAGCTCTTCTTCACCTTGGCGAACCAACTCGACAAAGCCCAAGACGTAGAAGAAGAAGAAGAAGACAAAGTTGGTTGTTTTTTTGTACCCCAAAACATGTTGGGATGGGAATTATAGTGAGGAAGAGAGGAGTGGTGTGGGATTTGAAGGAGTGGGGTTGGGGGATTCGAAAGAGAATGGCGCCTTGTGGTGTGGGGTTAAGACTTAAGAAGAAGAAGAAGAAGAAGAAGAGAAGAGAAAATAAAGTGAGTGAGAGTTGTCCGCTTTCTTGTCACTAGAGTTTGAAACTGGTCCCCGCCAACATCAAACGGGCTCCGCATGGCTTCGGTTGTGCCTTTTTGGACTTTGAATTTTACCGAGTGATTACACTTTTTGGGCCATCCAATATTTGATTTTGGTTTGCTGCTTAATTTCTGATTCGCGTGGATTTTGAATTTAGCAAAGGAAAATGATAGATGACCGTTCTTTAGGACGCTTGAGTGACGCGACTTATGTGGTAATTTCCATGTCAGTAGAGAAAAAAAATTCTTTTTTTATTTTATCCCTCAATTCTTTTGTTATCCTTACAAATGTCTTCATCTCTCCCTCTATCTCTCATTAATGTGTCTCAAATCACTCACTTCCTTCATCATTTTGGCGCTCCTACACAGCAGAAGACTTGTTATTCATCTCAAGATGTGTCTTCCTTCCTTTTTCTTCCCTTATCTTCTGTGGTCATTCCTCTGTACTCCAATGGAAATCGTTCATGTGTCTTCCCAAGTGGAGCAGACGACAAACGTTCCTAAGGAGGAGATGTTTTTTCCTTCTTTCGAAGAAGTCAAAACATTTTACGTAGTCTATGCCGATTCTTGTGGTTTTGGTGTTTAGACAAGGCAATCTCATTACGATCGTGGTGTTGTTATACGGGTCACGCTGACTTGCTCCAAGGAGGGCACGACACCACCAAACCAAGGGCAAGGAAAATTGAAGCCTAGGTTATTCAGTAGAGTCCAATGCACTGCTCGGATAAGGGTCTCCGGAAACCCAGCACATGGTTACCACATTAACTTTGTGGATCTTAAACATAACCACGCCATGCTTGAACAGGAGCAAATGCGTTTTCTCAGACAAAAACGAACCGTCCCTGAGGCCGCCAAAGCACGCATATCGTGCAATGATAGTGCTGGGATATCGGCTGCTAAGACCATGCAATCTTTTGTGGTCGAGGCTGGAGGTCATGACAAATTGACTTTCAACGAAAGAGATTTAAGGTTTGTGTTCTTTCTGCCTAACATAATTGAAGTTCAACATTTTGCGTCTGGTTTTAGTGGTTTCTGTGTGCAGGAATGTTGTAAACGAAGTCAAAAATTTAAAGATGGGACCTGGTGATGCACAAGCTCTTCAGAACTATTTCATTAGGATGCAGAAGATTGATTCCATGTTTTTCTATGTAATCGATATGGATGACAAAGGAAGACTACAGAACGTGTTTTGGGTTGACTGTCATTCTAGAGCTGCATATTCATACTTTGGAGACGTAATATGTTTCGACACCACCTACATTACAAACAAATACGACATGCCTTTTGCCCCATTTGTAGGAGTTAATCACCATTTCGAGTCACTTTTGCTCGGTTGCGCTTTGCTTTCTTCTGAGACCACTGAAAATTACATATGGTTGTTCCAAACATGGTTGTCGTGCATGAACGGTAAGGTGTGACTGTTCAGTTTAAGCTATGTATGTGTTCGGTTTAAGTGGTGGAACTGTTGGGTTTAAGTGGTGGGACTGTTTGGTTTAAGTGGTGAGACTGTTCGGTTTAAGTTTTGTGGAACTGTTCGGTTTAAGTGGTGGGACTGTTCTGTTTAAGGTGTGAATCCGTTCGGTTTAAGTGGTTTGACTGTTCGGTTTAAGTGGTGTGACTGTTCGGTTTAAGTTGTGGAACGGTTCGGTTTAAGTTGTGGAACGGTTCGGTTTAAGTGGTGGAACGGTTCGGTTTAAGTGGCGTGACTGTTCGGTTTAAGTTGTGTATGTGTTCGGGTTAAGTGGTGTGACTGTTTGGTTTAAGTTATGTATGTGTTCGGTTTAAGTTGCGGGTCTGTTCGGAATAAGTTGTCTGTCTGTTCGGATTAAGTTGTCTGTCTGTTCGGATTAAGTTGTGGGTCTGTTCGGTTTAAGTTGTGAGTCTGTTCGGTTTAAGTAGTCAGTCTGTTCGGATTAAGTTGTGGGTCTGTTCGGTTAAAGTTTTCAAAGTAGGATTTTGTACATTTCAATATATGACTCACTCCTTTTAAATTGCCCACTTATGCAGATATACCCCCCAACCATAATAACAGATCAATGTGGTGTCATTACAGCTGTTGTAAGGAATGTCTTCCCAGATTCAAGACACAGATTCTGTATATGGCACATAATGAACAAAGCTCCCGTGAAGTTGCCGACGCAGTATCGGAAGCACGCCCAACAAGAGAAGAGAAAGTTCAAGATGAAGGTTGCATCGTCGCTTCACGAAGTCGCACCAAAACCCGGGGATCCTGATTTCTCTTATTGGAACATGAATTTGTATTACGAGGAACTTCCTCCTTAATTTAATATTTCTTGTTATTTTCAGTTCTTGTAAAACCAAGAAACTTCTAATTGTTGATCTGTTTGGATCTGTAAATGGTTGTTATACACGTTCAGTTCGTATAAAATTGTGTCCTTGTTTGGAATATGTTGTGGGTCTGTTCGGAATATGATGTGTGTCTGTTCGGAATATGTTGTTTGTCTATTCGTAATATATTGTGGGTTAGTTCGGAATAAGTTGTGTGTCTGTTCGGTTTAAGTTGTGTGTCTGTTCGGTTTAAGTTGTGTGTCTGTTCGGAATATGATGTGTGTATGTTCGGTTTAAATTGTGTGTCTGTTCGGAATATGTTGAGTGTCTGTTCAGAATAAGTTGTGTGTCTGTTCGGAATAAATTGTGTGTCTGTTCGGTTTAAGTTGTGTGTCTGTTCGGAATATGATGTGTGTCCGTTCGGTTTAAGTTGTGTGTCTGTTCGGAATACGTTGAGTGTATGTTCGGAATAAGTTGTGTGTCTGTTCGGAATAAGTTGTGTGTCTGTTCGGAATATGTTGTTTGTCTGTTCGTAATATGTTGTGGGTTAGTTCGGAATAAGTTGTGTGTCTGTTCGGTTTAAGTTGTGTGTCTGTTCGGTTTAAGTTGTGTGTCTGTTCGGAATATGATGTGTGTATGTTCGGTTTAAGTTGTGTGTCTGTTCGGAATATGTTGAGTGTCTGTTCAGAATAAGTTGTGTGTCTGTTCGGAATAAGTTGTGTGTCTGTTCGGAATATGATGTGTGTCCGTTCGGTTTAAGTTGTGTGTCTGTTCGGAATACGTTGAGTGTATGTTCGGAATAAGTTGTGTGTCTGTTCGGAATAAGTTGTGTGTCTGTTCGGAATATGTTGTTTGTCTGTTCGTAATATGTTGTGGGTTAGTTCGGTTTAAGTTGTGTGTTTGTTCGGAATATGATGTGTGTATGTTCGGTTTAAGTTGTGTGTCTGTTCAGAATACGTTGAGTGTCTGTTCGGAATAAGTTGTGTGTCTGTTCGGAATACACTATGTGTCTGTTCGGATTAAGTTGTGTGTCTGTTCGGTTTAAGTTGTGTGTCTGTTCGGAATATGATGTGTGTCCGTTCGGTTTAAGTTGTGTGTCTGTTCGGTTTATGTTGTGTGTCCGTTCGGTTTATGTTGTGTGTCTGTTCGGATTAAGTTGTGTGTCTGTTCGGAATATGATGTGTGTCCGTTCGGTTTAAGTTGTGTGTCTGTTCGGTTTATGTTGTGTGTCTGTTCGGATTAAGTTGTGTGTCTGTTCCGTTTAAGTTGTGTGTCTGTTCGGAATATGATGTCTGTCTGTTCGGTTTAAGTTGTGTGTCTGTTTGGTTTAAGTTGTGTGTCTGTTCGGTTTATGTTGTGTGTCTGTTCGGTTTAAGTTGTGTGTCTGTTCGGATTAAGTTGTGTGTCTGTTCGGTTTAAGTTGTGTGTCTGTTCGGAATATGATGTGTGTCCGTTCGGAATATGAAGTGTGTCCTTTCGGATTACGTTGTATGTCTGTCCGGTTTATGTAAAATAACAAATAGTCTATGTAATTTGAACAAGTATAAGTTTTGTAAAACAATGGTTTATGTAACAATTTAGCAATGGTGTAAAGTAAAACAATTAAAAGGCCGATTAATGTTGACCGCACACCCCAGAGTCTTCAAGTAAAATAACTTTAGTCTATGTAATTTGAACAAGTATAAGTTTTGTAAAACAATGGTTTATGTAACAATTTAGCAATGGTGTAAAGTAAAACAATTAAAAGGCCGATTATTGTTGACCGCACACCCCAGAGTCTTCAAGTAACCAGTTAGCCAATTCGCCCCTCACACGGTGGATAATCTTGATATGCTTCGGCTTCGTCGGATCAGCATTCACCATCAAACACTTGATCCAGTACAAAACGTATGTCCCACAGTCGTTACTCCCGGCTAGCTGTCGTTGGCTAGCCTTCCTCTCAACTATCAGCGGTCAATCGACCTTCAACAATCATCGCCAAAATTCCATCAACTGAAATGCTGTGCATTCATGAATTCCGACACACTTGGAAGGAACTTCACCTTTTCCTAGCGAACGGGATATACTGTTGTACTGAATGAACTCTGATCTCGGTCTGTGGGCAACGAACAAAGTCCAGTGGCCAGACTTCCAGCATGACTGTACGATGATGGTCTCCGCCGCATTTAGTCCTAGAATTTTGGGGAGTAGACAGTCTTCCATTATATCTCTTCCCTGTCCCCCCACAATCCTTCCTGATTCGAAGGTTGATATGCAAACAACCTTTTGCGGCCCTCCTCTTCTGACCAGTACCTCGATTAGGGCGTCAATGGTTTCGTTTCTGAATTTCGATTTTGGCGTTATTATTTCCTTAAGATCTTCACGGCTTATATTGCAGAGTTGCCCCCTCCAGATCACCTCTTTTGCGTCGCGTTCGGGAGCCGTGAGATTCAATAAACATTGTACCTCATCAGGTTTCAACGATCTCAAAGCGGTCGCATCCAGATCAGGTCTCGTCGAGGAATCATGGGCGGCCAGAACATCTTTGGCGGCTTCTTCGGCCTCCTCTATCTCTTTGTTGGCTTCTGCGGCTTTCTTGTCTACCCCCTCTTCGCCAGATTTCTTGTACGCTTCGTCTCTATCTTCTGTGCGCAAGCGTGGTCTTTTGGTCCGCAATTTTGTTGGGTGCATTTCCCTCTTGCTCTTCCTCTCTTCCTCCTTCCTCTGTCGTTCCTCCTCCTCCTTCCTCTGTCGTTCCTCCTCCTTCCTCGTCTTCTCTTCCTCATTCCTCTTCCTCTCTTCCTCCTCCCTCTTCAAGTTAATCCTCTTTTCATCTTCCTCCTTCCGTTCCTCCTCCTCATTCCTCTCTTCCTCCTCTCTCTTCTTCTTAATCCTCTCTTCCTCTTCCTCCATCTTCCGTTCCTCCTCCTTCCTCAGCCTCTCATCCTCATTCCTCTTCCTCTCTTCCTCCTCCCTCATCTTCCTCATCCTCTCTTCCTCTTCCTACTTCCTCTTCCTCTTCCTCATCCTCTCTTCCTCTTCCTCCTTCCTCCTCCTCTTCCGTTCCTCCTCCTCCTTCCTCTTCCTCATTCCTCTTCCTCTTCCCTCCTCTTCCTCTCTTCCTCTCTTCCTCCTCCCTATTCTTCCTCTCTTCCTCCTCCCTCCTCTTCCTCTCTTCCTCCTCCATCTTCTTCCTCTCTTCCTCCTCCTTCCTATTCCTCTCTTCCTCCTCCCTCTTCTTCCTCTCTTCCTCCTCTCTCCTATTCCTCTTTTCCTCCTCCATCTTCTTCCTCCCTCCTATTCCTCTCTTCCTCCTTCCCACGGAGTCCTTCAAGACCGATTTCGTGTCTCAACCTCCGACACTCCTCTTGAGAGATCCTCAGTTCTTCCTCCAGTCTGTTAATTTTTTCGGTCGCATGCTTAAGCGATGCTTCGGCTTGCAGCCAATTCGTCTTAACCTCACTCAGTTCCAACTCTTGTAGCAGTGGGTCACATGGAATGCTGCATTCACTAAGTTGTACCCTTGGTAGAGTGGATGTTGAATGTGTATCCTTCGAGGCGACCTTTTGTGCGGGAGTTGCTTCTGGAGGAGGAATTTGATCCTCTATCATCAGTTCATGCTCCCTTTCACTGAGTGTCGGAGTGCCCTTTAACTCAAATTTGGCCCAGTAAATCACATGCAAGTTGATGCCGCGTTCCTCCAATTTCCTCAGGATTAGACGTCTCCCAAACAGTTTCGTCCAACATTTGAACCTTGGAAATGCTGGACTGGGATCCCCCAATTTGAACTTCTCGCAAAGCCACACCTGAGAATAAGAATGAGTGAGGAGACAAACACAACTTTTTCCGGACAACCTTATAACGTAAACCGGATAGAAATAATAAATTACGGACATACACATGACTTATTCCGGACAGACACAACACGTATTCCGGACAGACATAACACTTATTCCGGACAGACACATGACTTATTCCGGACAGTCACAACACGTATCCCGGACAGACACAACACTTATTCCTGACAGACACATGACTTATTCCGGACAGTCACAACACGTATCCCGGACAAACACAACACTTATTCCGGACAGACACAACACGTATTCCTGACAGACACAACACGTATCCCGGACCGACACAACACTTATTCCGGACAGTCACAACACTTATTCCGGACAGACACAACACTTATTCGGGACAGACACATGACATATTCCGGACAGTCACAACACGTATCCCAGACAGACACAACACTTATTCCTGACAGACACAACACCAATCAAATAAGTTGCTTACTTGTAATATTGCAACGCATCCAGACACGCAGCCCTGCTTCAGAGTGAAGTTCCCAGTCAGTCTCCTCCTCGACAGGTCCCTTTTGGCTTCCTCCAGACCCCTAACCAAACAAGCGTGAACTATATTTGCTCACGCATATCTCTTGAAGCGCTTGAGGTTCTTCAGGTGCCTCGTGTACCACGCTTTAGTTCGCAGGGTTCCATCGAAGAACAAAAAATGATTGAAGATCATACAAATAAGGAGACAGACGTGCTCCTCCTCGTCGCCCATCGCACTCGTGGCAGTAAGATGACCCAGTAGCTGAGTGTTGTCGAGGTTAACCCCGTCTCGCTTCTCTACGTACATGGGTTCCATATCAACTCTCAGCCCATGCACTCTTAGCCCCAGTAGCAGGGCGACGTCTTCTACCGTAAATGGGACGACCCCAGTTGATATTCTCAACCCGACCTCATTGGCGTCGAAGTGTTCGACGAACCAACCCAGGATCTCATTATCAGTTGTCATGTGAGGAAAAGTGAGGAAGTGACTGAAAGACGTCCCTTTGAAAACCTTCTTCTCCTCCCCCATCATCCGACTGAACTGCCGGTGAATGGCTGTCAAACCGCACTTAGTTTCGCGGAAGTAGTATGTGCTTCCCTGAAATCACAAAAAAAAATTAAAAGTCGATGTTGAACCCTTAAATCAACATAAAACACATTCGGGTTGAGGAGAGACCTGCGCGGCTAGAATTTCAGGAGCGATGGAGGTTTCAGGGACAGAAGAATCCATTTTCGTCTTATCTGGGTTTTTCTTCGACTCAAAATGGGACGACGGTTTTTGGATGGGAAGAGGAAATGAGGAAGAACTTTTTAGGAAACTGCACAGACATATACTCGAATGCTCTACAGACCTAATGGTGTACGTGAAGTCTAACCGTCTAATCGTGATTTAGGGAAATGAACTGTCCCACCCAACCAGTCGTCTTTTTTAAAAAAAAAAAAAATCCCGCGCAAAAGAAATAGCTGACTGGACGCTGACTCATCAAATCGAAACTCGTCCACGTAAGGCGCGTATGCGCGCGTCCGTGTATCACGACCCTTTAGCAAATGGTTGGTTGGTTACAGTTTTGTTTATTTGTTTAATGCATTGGTGTGTCTGAATGTGTTTTACGCTGCTGAATTTATGATATGTATGGTTTCTGTTTGATTATGCTAAGAAGAAAGGACGTATAAGCGATTGTTGCTGGAATCAAACTCCCGGTAGACCTGGGATCCACCGAGAATGATAAATTTTGGAATCCATCAAATTAAGAGGGTCGGTGAAACAGCAAAATTAAGGTCAAATGAAAATTGTCCTTCTCATTCATGTTTTCCTATATAAAAGGTTTACAAGTCGAGCAATTTGCAAAGATAACTCTAAACTATGCTAAAATACTATAACTAGATATTATTGACTCAGAACACAATAGTAACTCCAAATCACCACATTTGATCTTCATTTCTCGTTCTGCATCAAGAAATCACTGATTTCATTCTACTTATGTCTTCTTACGTTGGAGGTTTGACCTGTATAAAAAATCCGACATCCATGAGATGTCAGTACTAATCACCGATATTATTAGTTATAGCATTTTGGGGGTGGTCTTGTATTTTTGCAAGACAGACTCTATAACGTAGAAACCCCCTTAGATGAACTTCATAGATGTTCATCTCGTGAGGAAAGTCGTACAATTAAAATAAAGAAAATTCTCGAAGTCTGGTTATTTGATTTTCTTTGTTTGGGCTGAAAATGGGATCTCAGAACAAATTGTTAGCTCATGCAAATTGGGTTCTATGTTTTTTTTCTTCTTCCAGTTTTGCTAAAACCTAATGACTCAAAAAATCATTTACTTTTCACTTCTCCAGTTCCATGCCGTCTTTGTAGAGAAATACAGATTATGCACCCAAGAAATGAAGATAATGGCTTATGGAAGGAAACACAAAAATGCCTCCAAGGGAAAGAAAACAAAATTGAAAACCACAAGAATGACCTGGGTGTTTTTTCGATTAAGAATGTGAAATTCTCCACAAATCACAAAATCAAGCTTTAACTGTTAAAAGAAAAAGACCGTTGAAGACAATTTAAGATTGAAGTTTACTAAAGCACCCGAATGACATACCCAAGACGAACGATTGAAGTGTCCCAGTTAGACAATAAATAAAGCCAAACGGCTACAAATATCTGAATAAATACTCATGTAATCAAACAATCAAATATATAATATACACTACTTTCTCTTCTTCCTCCCAAACCATCATCGTCACAAATTTAACATGGTATCAGAGCACTGATCCATACCCCTCAGATCTTCCCAAATCTCATCATAGACCTCACCTCATCCAAGGGGGTTGAAGGTCACCACACACCCACATCCTAACCCAAGGAGGAAGAGAACAAAAACAGAATGTCGGATGACAACGGAAATCAAACCGAAGTGATGAATCCTCATCGCCTCGTCACAACATCTCTAAACGAGACCAACTACTTGTCCTGGTCTCGCGCGGTCACGCTATCCCTCAGCGGCAGGGGGAAGCTTGGCCACATCACCGGGAAAATCCCAAAACCAGAAGAAGACGCGAAAGAGAAAATTCAAGAGGAGTGGCAAACCACGGATCACCAGGTGATGTCGTGGCTCATTGCCTCCATGCATGCAAACATCACCGAAATCTTCATATATAAAGACAACGCAAAAGATCTGTGGGACTTTGTTCGAGATCACTACGGAAAGGCAGAAAATTTTGCGCACATCTTCAAGATCAAGCAAGAAATCGCACAAACACAACAACACGGGACTTCAATCACAGAGTATCTCGGTACCCTCAGAAGACGGTGGGATGAGCTCAGAATATACGAACCACCCACCACAGACCCAAAAATCATCCAAAACCTGCAAGAACAAAATCAAATCTACCAATTTCTGGTGGGTTTAGATCCAAGCTACGAGACTATTCAGTCTCAAATACTCATGGCGCCGGATCTCCCCAGTCTCCCACACATCACGAGTCTCATTCAGCGGGAAGAAACGCGGAGAAACACAATGAAAAATCAGAACAACAACGCGGACAACCAAGCCTTCATCGCCGGTCGGAACCAAGCCCAGGGAGGAGTAAAAAAAGGTTCGGAAACAAAAAACACCGAACACTGCGACAACTGTAAAAAGCAAGGACACAACAGAAATCAGTGTTGGTTCCTCTTTCCCCATCTCAGACCACAAAGGAACGAGAAAAACGCAAAAGCAAACGTGGTGGAAGGAGTCACCGGTGGCAACACCAGCCTGCTCGGAGGCGGCGACTGCAACACCCGCATGCTCCGGAATAGCAGCCGACACAAAGAAAAAACACAAAACCCTACCGGATATGCGGATAACTCCGCCTTTTATACTCAGCAGCTTGTCGGATCTTCCAACCCGACCCGTTCGGATATAACTTCGGTCGGATCCAGTCCATTCAGATCCGGTAATGGAAATCCAGATTCTACCATTAACCCACTTCATTTAAAAAGTCTGGTGGGCCAGCTTAATGATCTTTTGCAAAACAACCCCCATGCAACTGGTAATTCCTCAGGATCATATCTCAGGGAGGATGATTGGTAAGGGCATCCTCACGAACGGTCTTTATGTTCTAGAAATAGACGAAAAAGCACTTCATACTCATACTCTAAACAACCATATTCTCTGGCACAAAAGGATGGCCACCCATCATCAAGTATATTAAGATATTTTTTTCCTTCCTTTAGAAATGAATTATTATGTGATGTATGTCGTTTTACTAAACAAACTCGCTTACCTTTTCAAAATTCTAGCACCAAAACTCATATGGCTTTCGAACTAATACATTCTGATATTTGGGGACCAGCTCCTGTTGAATCTTACAACGGTTTTCGGTATTTTATCACTTTTATTGACGATTTTTCACGAGCAACCTGGGTTTATCTGTTGAAAAACAAATCCGATGCTTACTCTGTTTTTTTTGCGAATTCCTCCGTTTTATTGAAAACATGTTTGACGCAAAAATTCGAATTTTTAGATCTGATAACGGCTCTGAATATATGAGCAACCTATTTCAAAATCTTTTACAACAAAAAGCTATCTTTCACAAAACCTCATGCGTTAATACACCGCAACAAAATGAGATTTCAGAAAGAAAAAAACCGGCATCTATTAAATGTCACTCGCTCCCTCCTCTTTCAAAACAATGTTCCTAAATCTTTTTGGTCTGATGCAATTCTCACTGCTACTTATATTATCAACCGACTTCCTAGTCCCACTACAAACAATAGAAAACCGTTAGAAATCTTGTATAATAAAGAAATTAATATCGACCATTTTAGAATTTTTGGTTGTACCTGTTTTGTCCACAAAAAACGGGAAGATAAACTTGATCACAACTCCATCAAGTGTATTTTCTTGGGGTATTCCTTTAGGAAAAAAGGTTACAAATGCTATGACCCAGAAAATAAAAAAACCTATGTCTCAAGAGATGTTACCTTCTTCGAAGAAGTCCCCTTCTTCAAAAATCCTAGTCCTGAAAACGCTTCCGCCATCCCAGTACCTCACATCACCTACAATAACCTTCTACCCACAACACCACCAGCAATCCCAAAAGGAGGAGGAAACGAAAATGAAGGAGGAAATGAAAGCGAGGGAGGAGAAAACGAAGACGAAAGGAGAGATGAAGGAAGAGAAAATCCAAGGGGAGAAGAACCTCCAAGAAGATCTACGCGTCCATCTCACCCTCCTATTAGATTCAATGATTATTATCTCTCACACACCACATACCCTATCCAAAACTTTCTATCATACCAACAAATCTCACAAAAACATCAAGCCTTCCTAGGAACAATCGTAACGCCCCGAGCCCAGACAACTGCTCACCCGCCCGAACCCGGTGCGTTAAGATACGATCCGCGATCCTGACCGTTGCGCACTCTGATATTTAAATCCATCTGATAGGCCCATAATTAATCTGAAAAATATAATCAACAATTTGTGAGCTCGACAGCCCGCAAGTTCCAACCGTCAATCAATCAGAATCATAATCATGTGGAAAATAATACGGAATATGACATTCAGTCAATGAGCACAATCAAGAGACATGCATCACAAATAATATGTATGCATAACAATCTGGAACCCCCATTCGGATTCGACCACATCCTGTGCTTCTGAAATCTATCAATCAGTCAGACGCACACCTGGTAGCTCCACACTAACGACAGGCAGCCCTTTCCTCTCTCGGGTGGCTCAACGCTGTCCGCTAGGCAGCTCTTTCCTAAGTTGCTCTGCCAGAAACATACACACAGCCACAGGACATGTCGACCGAAACACCACCATGCAATCATATGCATATCCATAAAATCAATATTAATGCTCAACATGCAAGCAACTACGAATATCAAGAGAGACAGACATGATATGAAACTGAAGAATAACGAATCAGTACTTGCCTCAAAATCTCCATCTTTTTCTTCTCAATATTCTTCTCAAAATTCCATCTTCTCCTAAAACCACACAATTATCCAACAATCTTAATTAGTCCATTAAGATATTTGATTATTACCTCAACTTAAAAATCAGGATATTACAACAATAGACACAAATAAAGAACCAACACATTACCATGAGGCTATAAACAACCAGAATTTGGTCAAAGCCATCAATGATGAATTACGAGCCCTAGAAAAAAACCACACCTGGACCCTAGCTCCTCTTCAACTAGGTACCAAGCATGTTGGATGTAGATGGATCTACAAGATTAAATATCATAGCAATGGGAAAATAGAAAGATATAAGGCTAGACTCGTGGCCAAAGGTTACACTCAGACCTATGGTCTTGATTACTTAGAAACTTTTGCCCCTATAGCCAAAATGAACATTGTCCGTGTTCTTCTCTCCATCGCTGTAAATCAAGGATGGAATTTGTTTCAAATGGATGTCAAAAATGCATTCTTACAGGGAAATCTAGAAGAAGAAGTTTACATGATTCCACCACCTGGCTACACCACTCGTCCGAACCAGGTATGCAAGCTTCACAAGTCTATATATGGACTAAAACAATCACCTCGTGCCAGGTACGCAAAACTTAGCTTCTCTCTCATTAATTATGGATTTATTAAAAGCTCTGCTGATGCATCCATGTTTACAAAACATAGTCATAACACTACTACCATTGTACTTATCTATGTTGATGACATTATCATAACTGGAAATAATAATCACCAAATAGCATTAGTTAAAGAATATCTGAAATCAAAGTTTTGTAGGATTTCATGTTTAATTATACATATATATTTTTCGAATTTTCATGTATAATAAGGATCTATTACAATTTTCTTCGATTTATTTATGCATGCATCAGTTTGTTTTAACAACCAGTTTCAAAAACTTATTAAAACAAACACAAAGAGACTCCGAAATTCATACCTAGAAGTTCTCAAAAACTTCTTGACGTTTCAGAGACGTTGAGGAAGCCAATCTTCGCTTTTCGTTGCGCCGGATGCCTCCGAGTGTTCACTGAAACCCTAAACAAGGTTGGAGAGAAATGAGCTAGCCAATCGATCTCCAAACAAGCTTAGAATCTAGCTACAAACCCCTTCCTTAGCCTCTGAGATTTCTCCTTCCAAAGACTTAGAAAACTAAGAGAATTTTCGTGGGTTTTTGTGGTGAATTAAGAGAGAAAATAATTATTGAATTGTGTAACCCAATTAGGGAGAATAAGGACCTATTTATAGGTTCCAATCTTACTCTTAATCATGGCTATTCTTTAGCCACGTTTTTCTTTACATTTTCTCTCATAAATTAATTCCTTAATGTATTACATGCACCCACAAAACGTTTGACCAAGTTTGGAGCTAATCCTCAATCAAATTAATCTCTTAATAATCAAAGGCAGAAAATCAATCGCTGTTCGGTTGACCGAGACCCATTCGGTTAACCGAATATGTCACGATTGGTTGACCGAGTACTAGACGGATGACCGATTCTTTAAGGGAAAAATTCTCCTTAACCGATCGGACGAATTCTCATCTAAGACCGAGTGCCATTCGGTTAACCGAAAACATCGGAACTTAACATTATTCGGTCGACCGATTTTGGTTCGGTACACCGTACCAAAGTTCCAGGCACTTTGGTCAAGTTGGTCAATCAAATATGACTATCCGTTCCATGTTAGGTTGACCGATCCACAGATCCTTCGGTCGACCGAACCTCAACGGATTACCGAACTTTTACCCGATTTTGCCTTTTTCAAATTTTGGATTTATTTCCAACAAAATTTGAACTTGAGGGGTTTTTAGCAAATTCACAACTTATGCAATATATTATCCTATGCAACAATAAATTATTGCACCCCATAATATATGCATCTCATATGAATTTATCATGATTCTAATTATGTTATATATAACATGATTGATTTTACTTGTTCACCACATGTGTCATATTTTCTATAAGAAACCTGACACATCATATGAACCAAAAATCAAGCTTCTTGTTTCCCGGTTTCTTGCGGTGTGACCTATGGGAGGATCTAGACTAAGTTGGCAGTGATATTAAAAGCTTAATATCACAAGCTATAAGCGGTATCTAGCTACACATTATAGCTCCCAATTAGTTAAATGTCTTAATTCCACTCGAACCAAAACCCGATCCATTTAGTGATGGAGTGCACCACTTTTGTCCGTCCCTTGCCTCATGATATTAAGAATACACACAAAGTAGTATTGTGTCATCTTTGTATTAGTATTCATTTCTTGATCTCTTTAAGCTAGTTATAAATATGTGACTTAACTCAAATCACATTGTGCACATTATAACTTTGCTTTATCAAGGGGCCCACTAATATCATCACTCAATTAAGAGGGGCAATGATAATCTTTTGACTAACTATCTTCTCCAACAAAAGTTGTACTTAACCAACCAATACCTTTACACTACACTGATCGATAGTTCAAGACACTGATCTAATTAAGTATTCCGTAAGTGATTAGATATAAGTCTCATATCAAAGGACCAAAGACACAGTAAAATATTAATGACACAGAAACACATTTCTATAATATTTTACTTATTAGGTCTATTCAGTATACAAAAGTAATATTTTCCTCTTTTGCATACCCGTGTTGTCACTCACTTGTAGAGCTACAATGATCTATGACCAACACGACAATCTTAACTCGGTAATTAATGTTCCATGTTAATTACCATGATTGCGAATATCTTTTATTTTATGTAAACCAATATCTTTTAGAGCTCTACGGTTAAGGACCAAGAGCCTCTTCCTTAACACTTCTAAAAGACGAATAACATAAACAAGGAACAAAATGATTTCTCATTCAATTCATAATAATTGACATTTAAAAGTAAAACTTTTAGAACACATTCCCTTCAATCTCCCACTTGTTATCAAAGTTTTCTTTCACATACATTCTCAATGTATAAAACATTAATAACTAGGGTAACCTTCCTAAATCACCTATCAAGCCAATCCACATGGATCCTCGGATCCATGGACTCGAAATATATTTCGTCTCTTAGCTTGGTATGAAGGTTTGTTGAATGGATCAGTTGTGTCACTGTTGTGTCCACCTATTCATTTATTTTGTCTTTCGTTGGTGGTTGAGTTAGCTGTAGTGATATTACTCCTAACTACACTAGCTCATACCTCCACCTTTGATAATGATGACGCATCATCACTCCAACCTCTTATTGTCTAGAATTCCTATAAGAATTGCATCAAAACAACCCTCGGCTATTTTCTCCTTTGTCTTCCATAAACAAGAACATTATCTTTAGTCCGGTTAAGGCACTTCAGAATATTCTTGACCGCAATCCTACGATTAGGACTTGCGTTGGATTGGTGACCACTTGTCACGTTTAGAGCATACGAGATATTGAGTCTTGTGCAAGTCATTGTGTACATGGTCCTTCCTTTTGCCGAAGCATAAGGGATACATTCATGTACTCCAAGTCTTTGTGTGATTGAGCACATTGAGACTTCTTGAGTTGCACACCTATACTCATACTTATTGGCATATTGTCCATATCGGAATTGTTCACCCTGAACATTTCCAAAGACCTTGTCAATGTATGCACGTTGACCGAAGCCAATGAGTCTACATGACGTATCTCAATGTATCTTGATTCTCAAGATGTGTTGAGCCTCATCCTTTTCTTTTCATTGAATACACTGATTTCAACGAAATTTCTCGTTTGCTAATGCAAAGGTATATGATTGCTCATGAGCAATATGTCATCGACATATAAGATCAGAAGTACTACATGGCTCCCACTAATCTCCTTGTATATACAAGGTACTCCTTTACTTTGAATGAAGTGAATTTTCTTCACCTCTTCGTCAAAGCGTTTGTTCCAACTCCTCGATGCTTGCTTCAATCCATAAATGGATTCTCGAAACTTGCATTTCTTCTCGCTACTATTTGGATCATCAAAACCTTGAGGTTGTACCATGTACATATCCTCCTCCCAGTTCCTGTTTAAGGAACGCCATTTTGATATCCATCTTCCATATCCCACAATTGTGAAATGCGGTAATAGTGAGCATAATCCGAATAGATTTTAATATGGCAACTTCTCAAAAATTTCATCAAAGTCAATTTCTTGAATTTGAGTATAACTTTTGCTACAAGCCTTGCTTTGTAGGTTGTCAAGTTACTATCCATGTCTATCTTCCTCCTAAAAGCTCATTTATACCAAATGATATTTTCTCTTGAGGAAGGCTAATCAAGTTTCATACTTGATTATCATACATGGATTCTACTTCGGATTCCATGGCTTTTAACCATAGTTTGGAGTCTTTTCTATTGCTTCTCGGAAGGTCGAGGGATCTTTGGTATCTAATACCATGATCTCATGAAGTCCCAAATACTTATTGGGTTTCTTCCTTTCCCTCATTGACCTTCTTAGTTCTTTTGGTTCTTCTCGTGTCTCTCGAGCTTCTTCCACAATTTCTTGAGGAATAGTTTCATGTTCGACTCTCGAACGCACACTAGGTGAGGATGATTGAGATTCTCTCACAATTTCTTGTAAGGATCTCTCGCTCACGCTCCCACTAACCAAATGAATCTCGGCTGGGCCTTCATGATCTTGAATGCAACATTCACATCATGATCTTGTAGAGTATCTTGAGTTTTCTCAAGCTCAACTCTACTCCCACTACTTTTCTCTCTTTTCCAGAAATTCCAGAAAAACATATCTCTCTCTACAATCTTTCGATTGGAGGTGATATATCAAAAGTAGTATCCCCTTGTCATACGAGGATAACCTATAAAGAAGCACTTAATCCGTTTTTGGTTGAAGTTTGGTCGACATCAATTTCTCGACGTAGACCTCACAACCCCAAATCTTGAGAAAGTCGAGCTTAGGTGTCTTTCAACTCCATAGCTCATAAACCATTTTCTCCACGGATTTGGATGGAACATTATTTAGTGAGTTTGTCATTATTTGTAGTGCATAATTCCAAAAGTAAATCGGCAATTTAAATTGACTCATTATTGATCGAACCATGTCGAGCAATATCCTATTCCTACTTTAGGAATGAGTCAAATTAGGTATCCTAAGCACTCACCCCTACGAACCGTTCATAAGGAACCGATATTCTTGTTGAGTCGGTTCATTACTTCATCCTCGAATTCCTTGAACTTGTCAAAGAATTCACTTTTGCTTCCCATTAGACAAATATAGTCATAATGACTATAGTTGTCCGTGAACAAAATGAAGTACCTCAAACCGTCTCTTGCACTTGTACTTATCGGACCACATACATTAGAATGTATCATATCCAATTAGTTATTCGTTTTCGTTCCTTTCTTCTTGAAATGTCTCTTGGTCATTTATTTGACCAATCCGATAGTGCTACAAGATTGTATCATTCACGTGAGTTATCTTAGTTTCTCTTTTGTTATTGTTTGTTTGAGTTTGTTTATTATTTATTTCAAGCAAATAGAAATCATTCTATATGAATGTATTTGCATAGAAAATTCCATTCTTCGATATAGACAAGCAAGAATTAAAATATTTATTAAAATTTATCCATATCTAAAACTTGATACAGAAATGTTCTTGCTAATCGAAGGCATATAACAAACATTCTTCAAAGCATAAATTTAAATCACTAGACTATTGAAGCTCCATAGAATCTTGTACAATCGCAGCGATGGTTGTACTATTTCCAATCTTCAATATCATCTCGTTCTCCACGAGTTCCTTCCTATCCTTCAATAGTTGCACATTAAAATTATGTGAGCACAAGATCCGGTAACCATTACCAAATCAAGGATAGAGGTGATTAAATTTATCTCAATAACAAACATACCTATGGCGCTTCTCGGGCGCCTACGTTCAATCATCCCATTTTCAAGGTCTTCCTTGTACTTGGGGCAATTCGGTCGGATGTGTCCCTTTTCACCGCAGTGAAAGCACTCCGTGTTGGGAGTTGGAGACTTGTAAGATTTCTCCCTTGAGGTACTCTCATGAGCACCTCCTACTCCATTGCTCTTGATTGACGTATCTTTGGTAAATTTGCCTTTACCTTTGTTGATCTTTTTGCTCCTCTCATGGACGGCTAGGACTTGCTTGTCCCTACCCTTGCCCATGTCAACTTCAGCAGTTTTGAGAGCGTTGTGAAGCTCCTCAAGACTCGCCCCTTTTTCACGCACGTGATAGTGCATCACAAAGTCCTTAAAGGACGGGGCTAGAGAGCCAAGAATCATATCTTCAGCAATGTCCTCGGGCATTGGTGAAGAGAGCTTTGCCAACTTCTCAAGGTATCCTTGCATCGTGAGAAAATGCATAGATACTGATGTTCCCTCCGCCATATGGAACCTTGTGAGTGCGATGGTGGTCTTATAGCGCTCCTTTCGGGCACTATCCATGAACATCTTGGTTAGAGCCTCCATGGTCTTCTTGGGTTTTGAATCCAAGTATTTCGCTTGAAGCGAGTCACCCATGGATGCTAGTATAAGACCGTGAACTTGGTTCTCTTGGTCTTCCCACTTCGCTATCGCCTCTTTCTCTTTATCGGTTGCCTTCTCATTTAATTTTGGGATTTCACCATCCAAAATATGAGATAGTTTTTCAAACCTCAACACGATATTGAGATTGAGTTGCCATTTCATGAAGTTTGAGCCATCATTTTGCAAAGGATTCTTTTCGATCATAGATCGCACAATTGGTTGGATATTAGACATTTCTACAAAATAAATCATACAGGTTTTAATGCCAATTTTATGTTTTAATACACATGCATACATATATCGAATATATAAATGTAAATGTTGCAAATAAAAGTTTTGCCCATAAATGCAACAATCCAAGATCCTATCAATTGTAATATAGACTAGCTAAGGGTTATCGAATACATTACAATATCAAGGTAAGAAAATATTTTCTAATCACAATATTTTTGAATTTTAGCAACATTTAGCATCTTCAAACTCTTGTGACTCTTGTCGTTTTAATTATGAGGGAATACGACCTATCCTCGTAAGAAAAACTTTTTTCCCAAAACCGAGCGAGGGCTCTAGGTAATGTTAAGAAAACTTATTTTCATTTGATACGAGATACGTTTATCTATTGTATTCACAACTAAACATACTTGGGGTTCACTAGGGTGAAACACACCTCATATATTTAATTGTGGCACAACAACAGACAACCTTTATATCTCCCACTATTCCCAAAGATAGAGTGAGTTATCTCCCGCTAAGGGCGAGCAGAGTATCCCTCGATCAATGGCTGCTAGTGGATGAAATAAGAAGGAAATTTATTCTTAATTTTTGTTGGACAATTTCATATATTTACATGTGATTTAGAATTTTAGGTTATCATGCATATTAATATTCATACACATCCTAACATTCTCCACATTCATCACATGCATAGCAGAAATTAAAAACCAGAAATTAAACATTCACACAATCCACATCGTGTGAGTTTATATGTTCCCTTCGATTCTTGATCCTCGATCCCCGATCCTCGATCCTCGATCGATGCGCTACAGCGGCGACTTCCTCTTGCACCAGAGATGTAGATTTTACAGAAAATAAACATGCTCCTCACATTCGATAAAAACCGACTAGTGCAAGTCCTATGTAAAAACCTCTCATATGCAAAAGCAACTATCTAAAAGATGGAAATAGAGAGAATTTTGGCTTTTACATACATAAGCCCCTGTATTATAATAATAACATACATTCACAATCGCTGATTTGGAACATATAAACTCACAATTCCTGCAAAAACAACTCGAGCATCCATGCACACAATATCGCTATAAACTATCCAACCAAGTTTATCAAGCATCTAGAATCCCAAACAATTCTTTGAAAAACATTTTGAAATCCATTAAAAACGTTTTTCATGCATCCATAATTCAAAAATTAATTATGAACCGCTGTCCATCCAATTTCCAATGGAAAGATGAATCGCAGTTTTTCGGTTTTGTTGATTCTCTTACAAAATAATCGTTTATACTTAAAACGAAATTATTGCAAGTTAGACTTATGTCTAAATCATAATTCTAATAATTACATGACATGTTTTAAACATTCAAAACATTTAAAACGAATTATTATAAAGAATTATTTCAACAAACATTTAAAGACCAAAAAACCGGTAAAACGAATTGTTTAAATCCTAGATGGTAAACTAAATTTGTTTACAGCCATAAATAATGAGAAAATTGAACCCTATGCTCTGATACCACTGTAGGATTTCATGTTTAATTATACATATATATTTTTCGAATTTTCATGTATAAAAAGGATCTATTACAATTTCCTTCAATTTATTTATGCATGCATCGGTTTGTTTTAACAACTAGTTTCAAAAACTTATTAAAACAAACACAAAGGGACTCCGAAATTCATACCTAGAAGTTCTCAAAAACTTCTTGACGTTTCAGAGACGTTGATGAAGCCAATCTTCGCTTTTCGTTGCGCCGGATGCCTCCGAGTATTCACCGAAACCCTAAACAAGGTTGGAGAGAAAAGAGCTAGTCAATCGATCTCCAAACAAGCTTAGAATCTAGCTACAAACCCCTTCCTTAGCCTCTGAGATTTCTCCTTCCAAAGACTTAGAAAACTAAGAGAATTTTCGTGGGTTTTTGTGGTGAATTAAGAGAGAAAATAATTATTGAATTGTGTAACCCAATTAGGGAGAATAAGGACATATTTATAGGTTCCAATCTTACTCTTAATCATGGTTATTCTTTAGCCACGTTTTTCTTTACATTTTCTCTCATAAATTAATTCCTTAATGTATTACATGCACCCACAAAACGTTTGACCAAGTTTGGAGCTAATCCTCAATCAAATTAATCTCTTAATAATCAAAGGCAGAAAATCAATCGCTGTTCGGTTGACCGAGACACATTCGGTTAACCGAATATGTCACGATTGGTTGACCGAGTACTAGACGGATGACCGATTCTTTAAGGGAAAATTTCTCCTTGACCTACTTAAAGAAATTAATAGGAATAGAAATTGCATACTCCAAGAAAGGGTTATTTCTCTCCCAACGAAAATACACCGTTGACCTACTTAAAGAAACCAGAAAAATAGGATCAAAACCCTCAACTACTCATATAGAAACCAACAAAAAACTAGGACCAACAGATGGAACCCCTCTTTCTAATATTGGGCAATTTCAGAGATTAGTAGGGAAACTTATTTATCTTACTGTTACCCGACCAAACATTACATACGCTGTCAGTTTAATAAGTCAATTCATGCATGCTCCTCACACACACCACTTAGATTTGGTAAAAAGAATCCTATGTTATCTTAAAGGGACACCCGGACAAGGTCTCTGGATGAAACCTAATAACTCTAACTCGATAATTGGATATTATGATGCAGACTGAGCTGGAAGTCATGATCGAAGATCTACCTCTGGGTTCTGCACTTTTGTAGGAGGCAACTTGGTAACTTGGCGAAGCAAAAAGCAAAATGTTGTCGCCAGATATAGTGCAGAAGCAAATATCGTGCAATGACATCAACTACCAGCGAACTAATTTGGTTAAGTCAACTACTTAAAGATATGAAGATCACAACTCAGAACCCCATGAAGATGTTTTGTGATAATAATGCAGCACGACACATCTCCATAAACCCAGTCTTCCATGAAAGGACTAAACACATTGAAGTCGATTGTCACTTTATTCGAGAAAAGATACAGTCAAAGCAAATAGAAGTCACATACGTTCCAAGCAAAGATCAGCTGGCTGATATCTTCACCAAAGCTCTAGATTGCAAGACCTTCTCCAACATACTTCTCAAGTTAGGATCTATCAACCCTTTCCAGACCCCACTTGGGGGGGCGTGTTAAAAGAAAAAGACCGTTGAAGACAATTTAAGATTGAAGTTTACCAAAGCACCAGAATGACATACCCAAGACGAACGATTGAAGTCTCCTAGTTAGACAATAAATAAAGTCAAATGGCTACAAATATCTGTATAAATACTCATGTAATCAAACAATCAAATATATAATATACACTACTTTCTCTTTTTCCTCCCAAACCATCATGGTCACAAATTTAACATTAACCCTCTTGTCAGATTTGTTGGATTAAGTCTTTAACCTTTTTATCTTTTTATATATTTTGTTGGTGGTTGGTTACCCATGATTAAGAGGAGTGTGATCTATAAATACAAGGAGAGGGTCCCCACATCCTTTTATATGCAAATTGCGACATTGGTCATGACCAAACACTAGGGTGATATAAAAGATGGGAAGAGTTCACGCCGGACCCTCGTAGGAGTCCACCGGAGTTCGCTAGGATCCACCAAATATATCGTGACTTCTCGTCGGTGACTTCATCATATATATGTCATGAATATTTTAGGTTTGTCTATCTTCTCGAGGTCAATTACACTTTCATTCAACGAGCTCAAGATACAAACGATCGAGGGCATTCGTTTATATTTATTTACATAACGTTTATCAGAATATAGGTCATGGAATGAGATGACCATACTCTAGATGGAACATCTCACGTGTGGGAAGGTATTACATTCCTTTCAAGCTTAACCTCACTCTTGTTCTCTTCCCCTTGTGCGCACACATTCGAAGATAGCAGCCACACAACCTATTTACTTTCAAGCAATCAAAATCAAGCAAAATTAAGAATAAGGTTATTTACACAAACAAAGCACATGAAGAAATAAGAAGAGGCCACCACCATATCCACATCACCATATGCTTGCACATGACCGAGCAATTACACTATGCTGACCAAAATTGTGATTTGTCTCATTGTCTACTTTCTTAACGACAGAATCCAACTCCACTTCCATGTCCATGCTTTCCACCCTCAATCTAGCAACTGTTTTCCAAGTTTGACCATCAATTTGAAGTTAGGAGATTACAACTTAACTAGTGACACATGGACAATGATGACTCGGTGATATTGACCGATACGCATAAACTGAGTCTTATAGTTAAATGTGGAGACACAGATGAGATGTATAACAAAACGTTTTACTATTATACCTTTATCAATATATGGTCATGTTTAGCAATAAAAAATTAGATCCATCTTCATAGTTTTCATATATGCATTTTTTTTATATTTTACATATATGCATTATTAATAATAGATGAGGCCCGTTGGATGAGTTCACCGAAGAAAAGTATAAAAGTTCCATATATGACAAATTTGGTAGAGTAGGTTTCTTTTGATTACCAAGACTCTGAACTCTAGAAAACCTAGATTCCACCTATAAGAAGTATTTTTAGAATACCGCTTAGCTGTTAATTTAACTCTTCTCTTGAAATTTTCAAGTAGTTTAATGTATAGCTTTAGCAGTCATTGACTTGCTGGCTAGATTAAGTTATGGTTTTAAATGGACCATATTTGATTATTTTTAGTGGAACCATACAACCAGTTGGTATATATATATATATATACACACACATACTAATAGAGCTCAGGTAAAACAAGTTGCAACATGAAGCTAATTAGTTAGAGTAGTGAAGAAGAAAATTTCGAAAAATAACAATAGACATATAAGATGACCGAAAGAAAACGATTCCACTATGGCTGATATAATCGCGTTTAGTTAGTACTTTTTCAAAATTCATGTGTTGTACACTTAGGCATACCTAATTCTGTTTTTTGCTTTTTTTGCCTAACTTAATTTGTTTGTACTCTTGTTTTAACATGTATTGCTTCCTAAAGTCTTCATAGAAACATCCACATTCGGATGTTGATCTAACAAGAAATTGCTAATTATTAGAAGTGTCGAACGGTTGTGATCAACTTCAGAATCAGAAGTGTCTCCTACAAGAAATTTCTTGGAAGGGAGGGTGGAAATTAAACCCCAATTCCCCACACCACAGATATATACCAAAATAATAATAAATGAGATCAACTGTCCATATTCAAACACCTCCATCGTTGACTGATCCTAGTTTAATTCTTCCACAATATCAAAGTGCAACCAGCTGTGATAATGAAGAACATTTTAAGGTAGGTGATTTTTATATTCATATAAGTTTTTATTGTTGTGTGAACCGCCAACTTCATTAATACTTCCACACGCATATGTGTCACTATTGTAGGTCATAAAAAGAACATGGATTTGTTTGAACAAAGTATAGACATAGTATTAGTTTCCACGGCCAAGATTGTGTTGTTTGCACCTAAAAATCAAGGTGAGAAAATGTTTCAACATGTGAAGCATCCTGCCAACTCTTGAATGGTGTTCTTTACCTTACCTATCATCCCTCCTATTTTTGGTTGAAAGTTAATGCTTCAAAATAACTCAATTAAGGGAGACTTCATAACAGAGTACATATAACACAAGTAATAAAAACTTAGGAAGAAAATAATCTCTCCATCTCTTAGTAGAAGTGGTAAGAACAAGTTCCAGCTGTTATAACAATTAGTAAATATGCTAGAGAAAAAAATCATGTTAATTAATTATACTGAAGAAAAAATCTTGTATAAATTATATCTTGACCCATTGTTTAGCATGCCATATTTTGTGGAGTGGACGTACACATTTGACTACTTAATTCCACCAACTCAAATATCCAAGCCTTGGTTTCTGGGGTGTTGAAGTCAAGAGAAATGAGAAATGCCATACACAAGCAGCCATCCTTAATTATTCCACATTCCTCCATATATAAGGAACACCACAAGCCCAACCACAAGTAACACCATTACAATTAATCCACCACCTTCCAATTCTTTGTTGTTGGATTAATTATAGATGGGTTTGCACAAGAAGGAGAGGATGCAATATGTAGTGTTGCTAATCTTCATGGTCTTGATAACTTCTCCTTCATCAACACAAGGGAGGAAGATCAAAATACATTCCATCCGTGGCATGTTGGAGCAAAAGGTCGCCACCGTTGTCGCCTCTGCCGGTTGGACATCACACTCTTTTTGGTACCCAAAAGGCTCCGGTCACCGGATTCTCGGATCGGTACCGAGCCCCGGTGTTGGTCATTAGATCCTCCAGCTTGAGTAGTTCTTCTCCAACAACAATTTTCTCCTCTTTTCGGATTTTTTTTCGAAAGTTTTCGAGGATTACGTACTCTAATAGCATGCACAAGAGGCTTACACAATTTTACGTTTATTTTTCTGTACTTTTAAATTCATTTTTGTTGTATTTTTGGAGATGAATGGGGTGTAGCAGTGCTGCAGTGGTAATCAGAGTAGATTAATTTTGTATAAAAGAGTTCACAGAAGAGCCAGTTAAGTTTAGACCGCTTCTTATATTGGATGTCCTTGTTATTTCATTTTTTCTTCAATATTTGGACTTTTCATGTTTCTGGGTAAATTTGAATGCACATTATAATCGTTGATTAGGTATTTTTTGTGATCGCGGAATTAAAATAGATTGAGACCAAAGTGGACGCTCTGAATACCTACTGTTTTCAAGGTAAGTACATATATTTGACAAAAATATACATATTTTCTACCTTAGTTTAGTGTTTGCCACAGCTTCCATCGACCATTAGGTTCGGTATAAATTATTGAATTTGCTTCGCTATAGTGAACTTTGGTGGATGTTGTGGTGTTTTAAACAAAGTCAATAAAGTTTTTCTTAGGTTTCCCATTTTATATGAATTTAATACAATACGTATATTTTCAAAATAAAATACAAAAAGAATCGAAATTCACAAAAGAAACACAGTCAAAATGATCCAAATGTGTCAAAATTTATGAAAATGTCTTACATTGGACATTCTATAAATGAATAATATTTGCTTGAAAATATAAAATACCGACAGATACCCTGGTTGGTAGAGATGGTAGCCTGGTAGGCTCTCTGTTACAATCTAGAAAACTGAGAGGTGAGAGGTGAGGAAAGAGATTATCATTGTTTGTGCATTGTAATTATGTTATTGTTTGGGGAAAAAAGAGTGTCACAGATCATTTCATTGTTTCCATGAACGTGTATACCCTTTGACACTAATAGTTATGTCAAATGTTATTTAAATATAGTGATTAGTTGCTATGTTTGTAACTTTGTATAACTCAGTTGCAATCAACTGTGTCATTAAAGAAAACGAGAATGGAAAGAGATGGAAACGAATATGGACTAGTTATGATGTGAACCAACACAACTACCGACTGGAGGTCTTGTAGTTGTAGAGATTTAAGGTAAACACGTGCGAAGAATCGTCTTGAAAAGCTAAATAATCGTGCGACTTCGAGTTGACATTTTTATTTTTATTTTTGCAAATCTTTCCGAATCAAAAGCAACACAACAAAGAAGACGAGAATGGAGAATCTAGAAACCACCCTTTTAACAATTTAACTTCGTCGCCTGAAATGATTTTATCAATGTTGTTTTTGTTTATAAGTAAGAGATTGACTGGTCTTCTAACAAAGTAAACTTGTTGGGCTGGGCTTAATAAATTTTATATCGATTACGTTGTGAATCATACTCGGCTAATGGATTTCGTTAAGCTTGGTGATGACTGATTTTAACCCAAAAGACTGTTTGTAGATTGTCGTGTGGAACCCCAATTTAAACTGACCCTCCAAAACTCAGCCCATTATAAATCTCAAGCCCAGAATAAAAAATAATTACTGGAAATGAAATAAATCTTCGAAAATTGCAACCAAATATGATATTGCTAACCTACTGAGAACCAGAATGGGACCGAAACGTGAATCACATATTCTTGTTGTAACAGTAATATTGGTCTGCAGAAAGCTCGGTTACATGTTTTGTGGGGTACAAATTAGTTTAGAACAGAAACCACTCTTATAAAGCCACCCTAAAAGAGAGATCTAAAGTCCTCAAAAAAAGTGTCCAAAATATTTGGTAGCGATGTTGGTTGTATCACCAACTCACCGCATGCGACACATGTTTATTATTTTACGATTTCATTGAAGTTTTAGATCGTGAACATGAGTCATGGTTGGTAGTTACTTAGAACACAACAAACACATGAAACTTCTCCGAAGTAGTAGTTGAAGTTACAACTTAAAACTCTTTTTAGACAAAGACACTTAAATTTTTATTGTAATTTAAACCCACGTTTCCATTTGTTATTCTTTACTCGTTCTTTGAATGTTTTTGTTTGAATGCAAATCACAAAAAAAATGATTAGTTTTTCGCAGTTTGGAATGGATTTTCTAACCAACACAGATTCACATGGATATCTGACACTATAATAAATGGGGAGTTTTAATCTGTAAAGTTTGATGGACAGAAACGAATCCTTCAATCAATGGTGGTTCTGACACTTTCATGGTTCATAATTAACATTACCTAATTTTCAAAAACTGTCATATTACCTAATCTTTTGCGTATAAAATGGGTTTTGAAACTTTTCGTGGTTCATGATTCGTCTTTTGGTTGATTGTGTTTCGTGTGTGTTGTTGCTATTTGGTTGTTTTACTGGGTAAATCATTGGCGTATATTGGATTGTTGATGTGGCTAGTTTTAAAAATATTCCAAATTTGGATTTTCTGAATTATTTTTATGATTTGTAAGAGTCCAAAAATAACCTTCAGTCCACATGAAATGATTATTTAGTTGGAAATCACACTTCAGTATGCTTTAAAGGTCGTCTTCCGACCCTAGCGTAGAGCGTCAACGAAAAACAAAATGGGCTGCAACTTTAATTGGTCACTTAGAAATTATAATTCAACTTGATTACCTAATACGATTGCTCATTGATATCCACGTCACTTGAATCAATCATAAAACACATACAACAACCACGAGCAGAAGGAGAATTTCCTTCTATCATCTTTCCTGCAGTTATTGGCATTAAATGCTCCAACATTATCTGCAAATGTCTAAGCACGTTTTGCTATAAAAGTTGAAGCACAAATGGAACATCCAGACCCTCAAATTGCTTTGAGCTCTTCAATAGCTTGTTTGCTTTCAGAAACAAGTGGGACATATCTCCTCGACAACATTTTTGTGATGTGAGAGTTTGATATAAGAGCATCCTTATCAGTCGGACTGAAGAACATTAACTTGGTTTTTGCCACATCCACCGCCTGGGTGGACAAGGGTGGGTGGGTGGGGGAACGTGGTCTTCCGTTGGTTATTGATTTTTTAAAATATATTAAAATTTGTTAATAATTATTTTAGAAATTATTTTAAATCGTTTTTTCAAAAACATTTAAGAAAATATGTTTTTTGTTTCTTCCTGTTTTTTAAGATTTTTTAATATTTTGTGTGTGTTTTACCTAGAATTTATCCTCAAATGACCTAGAGTGGAGAGAATGTATGGCGTTTGAGTTGTTTCTGAGTGTGATTAAGAAAAAAATTAGGAGAGTTAGTTTGAGCTGACATGACGGAGAGAGAAGCTAACGTGGTTGAGAGAGAAAACCGATCGCTCGGGAACTACTCGGACGTTGTTAATGGTAGTCTAAGAAGCAAAAAAAAAAAAAACAGAGGATAAAACTTTAGTTGCTTAAACGACTACTCAACTAGCAAAGAACCTAATACATCCAGTACAAATGATTATAAGAAGTCCATCAATCCGTCGTCTTCTTGGAAGTTCACAATAAGTCATCACATATGTAGCATTGAAATGATTAATTTGGACTTTTTATGATGGCAGATCAGGCTCCGTAGCACCCATAAAGCCAAGAAACTTAAATAATATTATCAACCAACTCACGCTATTTACTTAATAAAATTTTGGTCTTAGATTAACTTGAATTACGGCATGCTTAACCGGTCCGGCCCGCCCTCATGCCCGACCAGTGCGCCCGTGTGTCCATCGAGTGGGGGGCACGTGTTGCCTCCCGTTGGTCGATTTTTATTTTTTTATTTTAGTGGAGATTTTGTTATTATGGTTAATTGATAATGTATTGGGTATCTTTTAGTAATGTGGGGTGATAATCTTTGATGTTATTAATTTGAAAAATATTTTAAATATATACATTACATCTAATTTCATGATCAAATCAAAGATAAATTCATATTTAGTGCTGAAATTAGAAAATATATTAATGCTAAAACATCATAGGAACAATACATTGCGGTACAAAATATAAAGTACACGTAAATACGGAACGATACGAAATACACAAAATACGAAATACAACAAACTAAACGTAATATAAACTACACAAAATACGAACTAACATGAACTAACAAACTACATGAAATCATTCTCTTCTACCCAGTCCATGAGTTTCACAGTCGTTTTTGTTCCCGTTCTGATGGGTTGTCCTTTTTCATCAGAGAGTGAAGAATGTCGAGCTTAGTTTTTTAACATGTCTTTGAAAATTACGCTCCGTTAATTCCTCCTGCTTGGAGAAACATTTCTCTCTAACTTGGGTGTTGTATGCAATTTGTTGTGCAAGTTCCATAACGTCGGTGTTGCCCTCAGGGCGTAATGAACTTTTACCCTTGTTTTGTCTTCTTCACACCTGGTGGTCATGTAGACGATCCTGACGTCATTTCTTTTGCCTCAAGTGATTGCGTTATGGAGTCATCAATGCTCTTTCTTTTCCAAAGGCTTCCCCAACGGGGACTACTTTCATCGTGAAACTCTGGGGACTCCCGACCAACACACACGACATTTGCTTCAGATAGCAGGGACTCCCATTTTGGGTATTTACGCAACATGTCCTAAGCATCAAAGTAAAGAAATTTAGAGTTATTAGTGAGCTCGTAGATGTGGTGAGCTTGTCGGACGACATCGTCATCGTTCTGCCAGCTCCTTTTGCGTCGGTACGCCTGATCGAAGTATCTGACCCACTTATTGACAACATGTATAATTCTCCTCCAGCGTCCTTTTAAGGACTCCACATTCCCCTCGGAGAGGCCCGTTTCATCGACGGAGATGTCGTAAACCAGTTTTACTTTGGTCCACTAGGAAGTAACATTTTGGTTTGTCCCCGTCACCGCATCAGAACTGACCTCCATATATGCCGACACGAATCGCTCGTCCTCATGTGTGGTCCACAGCTTCGGATTGCTTTTGATGGCTTGGACTTTGCGACGTCGCTGTGGACGTGGGGATGGTGGTGCGATAGTCTAGTGTGGTGGGGACTCATCGTCGTTTTGGTTGTCTTCTTGAATGTCCTCCATATTAGGAGAGTTTACTTGTGACATGTTGCACTCAAACATCTGAAATTGGGGTTGATTTTGTGGGAATTATGGTGTGTATTGCGAGAATTGTGGAAATTGTTGGTTGTGGTCTAGTGGTGGGAATGATGGTGCGTATTGAGAGAAGTATGTCTATTGGAATGATTGTTGGAAAGACTGAGCGTAATGAGAGAAGTCTGGTTGTGGGAAATATGGACGGGGTATCCTTGTGGATAGTGTGGACGTGGATTTGATTGGAAACGACAGGGAGAACAATTGTGATCTGGAGAAGACATTTTCCAGTTTTGTGAAGTTTTTGTTATGTTAGTGTGAAGTATATATAGAGGGAAAATCAGAAACTCTGCATTCATACGTGTACTGTACATTCACGTGGATACTATGCATTCACGCGGACTGCTTTCTTTGCACATGTGTACTATGCATTCACGTGTTTAGTGTGCATTCCTCATTTTAATTAATAAATTTTCCCGTGGTTTAATATTAATTACTAATTATTAATATTAATTATTTCGTCAATTGGAATTATAACGTAATTAGAATTAGAATTATGTAAAGTGTAATTTGTTAAATGTGATGTAAGAATTAAAATTATTTAATTAATAAATAATGTGGAGGAAAAAGAGTGTAGTGTTGGTGGGGGTAGCCCGGGCATAGTTAATGAGTTTTTTTGGGGTGAGTGAGGTGAGTTAACGTGACGGAGAGAGGAAACAGTGCACCCAGGGTAGTCCGGGGGTCTTAGATTTGAAATCCAATAACGTGTGCATACTGGTTTTTAACAAGTAAATACATAATACTTTAAAAAAACCCAAGATTACTGACAAGTGTTAAACCAACAATTGGAGTTGGGCAATTCTTGCAACCATAATTACACATCTAGTTGTAGATTTAATTAGGAATATTTGCCTAAAGTTGGATATCCACATAAATACCCATGTGTTTGAAAAGGATAATACCACTGATGTCCAACGGACAACACCTAAGAGCACCACTAAGGATGACTTTTTGCACCTCACGACCCTAGATGACCGGTCATGCAAATCTTAACCCCAGGTTGTTAATGCTGAGGTCGTCGACCCGGTCATTAAATATTTTAATATTTTTTTGGTTTCTTTTGGTTTTGATTTTCTTTTGTTTTTTGTGTGTGGAAAATATATTTTATAATTGTTTTGATTTTTTAGAAATTTTTTAAAATTTTCAAAATGGACCCCGAAATGATGTGAATAAAAGAAATAGGTTGTGGTGGATTGTGGTTAAGATGTAAATATTGTAGGAAGGAGAAAAAAATGGGTTGGGAAGAGAGAGATGATTTGGAATATCGTAGATCAAATACAAAAATGAACGCATCACATACATTAAAAAACTCAATTTCTTCATCTTTTATCAAATGCTAAAAAATTGATTTTCGACGTACATAGATGATATGAGTTGTAGATTAAGATCTTTAGCTAGGATTTTCCATTCGGAACTTAATTTTAGGATTAATAACATTAATAACCATAAGAAAAAGATTTGTTTCCCATTCACGACGGGTTTGTAGGTAGGGGTGTAAGCGGGACGGGGCTGATTTATGCCCCACCGCTACCTGCCCCGCCTAAGTTAAGCGGGTAAACGGGGCGGGATGGGCCAAAAAAAAAATTCCACTACCTGCCCCGCTTAAGGGTGGACTATGCGCGGCGGATTAGGCAGGTTAGGTGGGTTATTCTTTAATCAAAGCTTAATACAAAACATCAATTAACTTTCCTTAAAAAATTCCATTTTGATCATGAAAAAAAATAATCGATGGATTTTTATATAATTAAAAAAATCAAAGCTAAATACAAAAGGATCAAACCTACATGCAAGGGATTACATGAGTATGAATTATTGATTATGCGGGTTACGAGTTATGCATGACGGTGGATTGGTGGGTTGAGTTTTTTTGTCTGCTATCCGCATTAAACGGGACGAGTTTGCGGGTATAATATGTCACGTTTACGGCCCTACTTGTAGGATGCTTTGGGGCTTGGTAGTCAACAAACAGTTCCTTCTAACCTTCGTGTAACTAGAAAGTTATTACTAAACAAACACATGTTAGTTAGTGCCTTAAGCCTTGATTAAAGAGATAAAAAGAGGAGAGGGCACTTGTTGCTTTGATCAGTGAGTTTGCACTTTGAACAGGTTTTGTCCTCGGATAAGTGGATAACCAAATCATTACCTTTCCTCTAATCCATTATTTGCAATAATCTAAACTTTATATGACAATGCCTTATCCAAACATCTTTATAATATATATATCCCAGTTGCACGTGCTGCCTTAAATATTTGGTTAGCTGTCCATGTCCCCCCATCCACATATTTACAAGCACGTGGATAATATGGTTGTCTATGGTAAGTAATCTACTCAGCACATTCAAATAGTTTACGGACATAGCGACATATGTATGCCTCATGCATCAAAATCACATTTTCAACTTTCCTCAGTAACAATTTACTTGCCATTTTGCAATCTAGACTCCCGTTTCTTCTACTTGTCTAAATAGAAAAAACAACACAAATAACATTTTTTGGTGAACCAAGCCGATTTAACTTATGTTTTATGAACTGAACGGTTATTCATCGTCGGAAAACTATTTAAATCATTCGTACAAATTATCATTTTGTCATTCCACCTTTCTACTTATATAACTATGCATTTTACTCTCCTAACACCACTATCTCTTCATATTACTCTTATATTCACCAGAAAAAATGTCACGGAGGCCGAGAAAATAACCAGCGGACGCCTCGGAATACTCAAATCTGGTAAATTGACTTGTTTAGTTTTTTTTAAAAAAAATTGGGTCGGTCTCCCACGGACGACGCCTCCCCGATGGATGGGGTGTCTCCCGTAGACGCCCCATTTTTTTTTAATTATTTAAATTGATTATAAATTGTGATAATTGCAAAACAAATTGAATATTATGTTAATAATTAATTAAATTAGTTTAGTAAATTATTTATTGATTATAATTTGTGATAATTACTAAATAAATTGACTATTAAGTTAATAATTAGTTTAATTATTTCAGTAAAGAATTATTGATTATAAATTATGATAATTACTAAATAAATTGATTATTAAGTTAATAATTAGTTGTGGACGATTTTAGTAAAGGATTATTGATTATAAATTGTGATAATTGTTAAATAAATTGATTATTAAGTTAATAATTAATTTAAATATTTTAGTAAATCCATTAACAAAATTTTATTTTTAAAATTGAATTAATAGTCATCGCGTTACCGTGGAGGAAAAGGGAAATCAATTCCCTTACGCGCGGTACGTAGTATAGCAGACGAGTCGGATCCTCGTCATCCACGTAGACGGGGTATTTCTGCTTCAGTTAGGAGAGAGATATCATTTACGTCGTCGTCAGACACCTGAGAATTCTTTCAACGACGAGGATGATTCAGATGAGTTGAGGAGTCACGACGAGAGTGACGATGTGGCCAGGTATGACTTGGAGCCACAGGAGGAGGCGATACATTATTATGGTCAAGGATGAGGGCGATATTGTAGTCCTTCGGCTAAGTGAGTCATTAGGAAGGGTCGAGACGACCGGTAATTCGAGTTCGTGCACTGCAGACGCCCGAGCTCAGAAGAAGAAGAGAGGTGAGGACGAGTCTTGGATCGTGACAGATATGATGCCCGAGTAAAGAGCACCCGTTAAGGGTGCTCTCAGTGGATGTCCTATTTTTGGAAAACGGCGATTACATATGCTTAAACGCACTCCCGTTTGTAGCAAATTATTAGTCTTGTTTTAATATATCTTAGTTAATGATAAATGATCTCAATTTTTTCTTTATCTCCTAATGACATGTACAGTACATCCCTTCATTATGGTAGTTATACACACAACGTCTCCATAACAACCGGAGTCGTCGTACCTCACAAAATCTCAATAAATTAATGTATGATATTTACCGCATATATGATTTTAAAATATTTCATTATTAGTAAGTGAATTGTCCTCCATTGGTTAATACGACCCTTACCACAAATTTGCTGGGACACATGAAAATCTTCCGCCATGCAAGAAGAACATTTTTAAAAAGGATCAAAGGTTCGTAACCACGACACAACAGTGAATAATTGTTTACTTGGTTAAATATATAGATAACGTCAGGATCCAGATTGCAATTAAACGGACCGTTGACACCAAAAAAGCTACATCTCAAATAAAAAGGTCATTTCTCTATATTTTTATTTAGAGTTTGGTGAACACTTGTAGACGAATCAACCAGTGATTCGACGTGTGACGCAACTCCAGATCTTCGTAAAAGTTTTAAAGAACATGTGAGTATGATCATCTTGCATTTGTTTTAATAAACATATATAGATTATATGATATTGGAATAAAATGTAAAGTAATGTGCATAAAATTATTGAAAATAGGAAAATCGATCATGTATGCATGTATAAAAATTTAAAATATATACATACATAGATGCACGAAATCCTACATAAACTTGTCAGGTTATAACTCTGAATGAGACTCTTTACAAATATATCATTTGTGGCATGAGCTCAACTACCACATGTATTTCAAGTTTTTTTTGTTGACGAGGAACTTAGCGGACCACTGCCCTTTGAACCTCAACCAAGCTGCAAACCCAGGGTAAAGCAGGATCACCTCCTCTATTACCCTCCGTCCAATTCGATCCATTCTACCATATAAGGGCTAGAAACACCTGAGCTGACTCGAACCTCAAAACTCCCGGTGGGGGTGGGGGGTATATCATGTTTTCCTTTGTGCTCCATATAAATGTATCAAAGTTTTTTGATATCATAATAGTTTTTAATATATCATTTTTTTGTGTGCTCCTTATAAATGTATCAAAGTTCATCTATTCAATATTATATTTAAATTCTATTGTTGTCATTTATATTTTATTTATTTAGCAATACTAAGAAATGATGTAATCGTGTCTTCACAACAAAAAAAACCATGTCAAACGTGACCGCATCGTGAATATTTAAAGTAAAATACGGAAATATAGCAGAATTTTCAATTTGACAAGTTTCTACGGGGTGCAGCACATCCAAGAAAAAATACTTCATAAATGAAAAAAGTGCGATGGCAGCAAACATGCCATGGCGTAACCATCCATCCCTCTCCCCCCTCCAAAAGTACATCTTATCTCCATCTAATCATCTGTCCACAAAAAAACGCAAATCTATCCATCAGACGTGTTCACATTATCGAACGCATACCCAATTTCTTCTAGATATATAATATATGATATATAAATGTAGCTACCAACCATGTAAATGCACACATAATCCAAGTTATCCAACCAATATCTGCATCGACCGCTTTTTCAAACCTCGCTTACAGATGTGTCCCCCCAACTCCCCATCCCACCGTCCATTCACACCTCAACGGCCCAGATCTCCCCTTCCGTCGTTCGTGGAGTTTGACCGCAAATTCCACCCCACCCACGTAATTTGGTAGATGGTCAACCTCCATGCATCAACTGATCCACTAATCGCATCTCTGACCATTATACCCTCAAACTCCCACCCAAATGACATCCCTCACGAACACAAACCAACACCGCCATAATTGGGAACTACAGGGGTAGTTTCAGTACTCTGTGACGTCACTCGTGCCGACAGCATGAGACTTGCCATATCAGCATCTTATCCACCGACCGTGGTCCCCACATATGGCATCCACCGTTACGTCTCCACGACGTCAGAAATCGACGGTGGAAATCCATCCACGTGTCAAAGAGATCGAACGGCGTGAGCCTGTTGGGCAACCTTATCCCACTTCCTTTTCTCGGCCAACTTTGCATCTCTCCTCTCGTTCCCATTTCTTTTCCCCCTTCTAACATTTAACCCATATTACCATTCTGCCCCTCCTCTCTCCTCTCACGAACCCTAGAATTCAACCCCCAAATCCGCGACTCCCGATCGGAAACCCCCAAAAGATCCGATCTTTACCCTTCTTTCTCCAAGATGATGTCCCGGTCGTACACGAACCTTCTGGATCTGGCGTCGGGGAACTTCCCGGCGATGCCCGGCGGCGGAACCCGCCGGACCAAAGGCCTGCAGAGGGTGATGACGGTTCCGGGGATAATCTCGGAGCTCGACGACGACCAGGCCAACAGCGTCTCCTCCGACGTCCAATCCTCGATAGCGCAAGACCGGATCATAATCGTGGGGAACCAACTCCCCATCATCGCCAAACGGCGCCCCACCGGCTCCGGGTGGTCCTTCTCCTGGGACGACGAGTCGCTCCTCCTCCAGCTCAAGGACGGCCTCCCCGACGGCATGGAGGTAATCTACATCGGCTCTCTTCGCGTCTCCGTCGACGCCGACGAGCAGGACGAGGTCTCTCAAACCCTTCTGGAACGCTTCAAGTGCGTCCCGGCTTTCCTCCCCGACGACATTCTGGAGAAGTACTACCACGGATTCTGCAAAAGGACGTTGTGGCCGCTTTTCCATTACATGCTCCCGTTGTCCGGCGAGCACGGTGGACGGTTCGATAGGGGCCTCTGGGAGGCTTATGTGGCGGCTAATAAGATTTTCTGCCAGAAGGTTGTTGAGGTTATTAACCCCGAGGATGACTTCGTTTGGATCCATGATTATCATCTTATGGTGCTTCCGACGTTTTTGCGGAGACTTTTTAATAAGTTGCGGATGGGGTTCTTTCTTCATAGTCCGTTCCCGTCGTCTGAGATCTATAGGACGTTGCCTGTGCGCGAGGAGATCTTGAAGGCTCTGCTTAATTCCGATTTGATTGGGTTCCATACGTTTGATTACGCTAGGCATTTTCTTTCGTGTTGTAGTAGGGCGTTGGGGCTGGAGTACCAGTCGAAGCGCGGGTATATTGGTTTGGAGTACTTTGGGAGGACTATTGGGATCAAGATCATGCCGGTTGGTGTTCATATGGGGCAGTTGGAGTCTGTAATGCGGCTTGCTGATCAGGAGTGGAGGGTCGACGAGTTGAAACAGCAGTTTCAGGGAAAGACCGTTCTTCTTGGTGTCGATGACATGGATATCTTTAAAGGGATAAATTTGAAGTTGCTTGCCTTCGAGCAGATGCTGAACATGCGCCCGAGTTGGCGTGGAAGGGCTGTGATGGTCCAAATTGTCAATCCGGCGAGAGGAAAAGGGAAGGGTCTTATGGAGATACAGGCTGAGATACAAGAAAGCTGCAAGAGGATCAACGAGCAATTCAGCCAGGACGACTACAAGCCTGTGGTGTATATTGACCGTGCTGTTTCGTTCAGTGAGAGGATTGCTTATTACACGATTGCTGAGTGCGTAGTTGTTGCGGCTGTTAGAGATGGGATGAACCTCATACCATACGAATACATTGTATCAAGACAGGGAATCACTGGATTGGATTCACCTTCCGATTCAAGTTGCCCAAAAGGGAGCACATTGGTGATATCCGAGTTCATTGGATGCTCCCCTTCTCTAAGTGGTGCAATCAGGATTAATCCTTGGAATACTGAATCAACTGCTGAGGCTCTGAATGACGCTCTCTCCTTGCCCAACGCAGAGAAACAGATGCGGCATGAAAAGCACTACAAATATGTTAGCACTCATGATGTGTCATATTGGTCGAGGAGCTTTTTGCAGGATATGGAGAGGACTTGTAAGGACCATTTTAAGAGGAGATGCTGGGGCATTGGGTTTGGGTTTGGGTTTAGAGTCGTAGCCCTTGATTCTAATTTCAGAAAACTCAACATGGATTCTATTGTTTTTGCGTATGAAAGAGCAAAGAGCAGGGCCATATTTTTGGACTATGATGGGACTATGATGCCACAGACATCCATCAATAAAACACCGAATGAAGAGGTCATTTCGATTTTGAACGCCCTCGGCAAAGATAAAAAGAATGTGGTCTTCATTGTGAGTGGCAGAGGAAGAGAGAATTTAGGCAAGTGGTTTTCTTCATGTGAGAAACTTGGAATTGCAGCCGAGCACGGCTACTTCATGAGGTACCTTAACTTTATTAACAAAAAGTTGTAAAATTGGTTTAGCTGTGCAATATAGTAGTTTGAAGGAAATCTTTGGATCAGTTTATAAATTTGATGATCTAATTTTGTATAAATTGGTTGATGAACTAATTTGGTTTAAAAAGAAAAGAAGTTTTTTTGTGATTAAAGGAGTACATAAGTTATTGTCTATATGAACTATTGTTCCTTGCAAATTGCTTGGAGAAGATTTTGGTCATGGATACAATCTGAACAGTGTTGTGGTTTGGTTTTAGCACCTTCAAATTTGATGGATGTTGATTTGTAAAGTGACTTGGGAAGAGGCATAATGCAGGCCCAGGAAGATTACATAAACTACAGGATCATCTAAGTGGAATCATGTTGTTGAATTCTCTTTAGAGAAATATAATGGCCTTTTGCCAAGATTCATAAAGTGAAAGTCCAATCATGCTGTTTGTTTTTTTATAGCTTTGGAATATAATATTCTTACTAATTTTGAAGAAAAAATTTGAAATTGAAAGAGTAAAAGCATATGCTACCGGTCTTAAAAATAGTAAAAGCATTCATCTTCCTGCTACCGTGATTTTGCAGGTGGACAAAACACGAGGAATGGGAAAATTGTGGCAAAAGTACAGATTTTGCCTGGATGCAGATCGCTGAACCTGTAATGAATCTCTACACCGAGACCACTGATGGATCGTATATTGAAACAAAAGAGAGTGCTTTGGTGTGGCATCATCGTGATGCCGACCAAGGCTTTGGATCTTCTCAAGCGAAGGAGATGCTGGATCACCTGGAAAATGTTTTAGCAAACGAGCCAGTAACTGTAAAAAGTGGCCAATACATTGTTGAGGTTAAGCCTCAGGTATGGCATTTTGGCTTTCCACTCTTCCAGTAGTAATTCTGATATTGCATCACATAAATTGATAAATGATTAATAGTTGTATAATTTATCTGAAATTTCTAATGCTATTATAGATATCTGGCCCTTTATGGATCCAGCCCACTTTGATCTGATCTTGGTTGTGTCTGTGTAAGCCAACTAATCTTGGGGTTTTTTCTTCTGGTCAAAGAGAGAAAGACAAGTGTTGGCCATGTTTATAAAGAAAGTTAACTCTTCAGTACCCATGAGTCCATGACTATTGAAGTCCCAATATTATGGAGAAATTGATGTTGGAGTTTCCAGCTATGTTTCTAAAATTTCACTGTGCTGAGTATTTTTGATTCCGTAAAATAGAGATGGAAGTCTCATCTCACTTGTGGGACAAATCATTTTCATTTGAATTGAAAACCTCAACAGTACAGAAAAATTAGCATTTCATACCTCGCCATAGTAGATTTTGTATCAGCTTGCCCTGTTATCCTAAGTAAGATGCGTTTTACCATGGCAGAGTAGTGCACGTGTGCAAGGTTGAATCTATTCCGGTGCAAAACTGTAAATTGTTTGTCCGTGATAGACTTTGTAAGTGGGGGAACTCGACTCTTAAATGGTAGGGGTTGGGATATCAATTTAGAACTAATATTTTCTTTCCCGCTTCTCCTATCAGCTCTTCATCTCATTGGTTTCTTTTAAAAGAATTTGCGTATGTGGTTAAATTTACATTACCCTAGTATAATCCCGCATGGCTCAACCCTAGTCTGAATCACAGTGTCAAAAATTTGCTGTTTCTACGGAAGTACCAATATTTGTTTTGAATATGGTATGTGATCCTTCACGGGATACTCAATCATGTCTACATTATCTTGGTTGCAATTCACAGGGAGTTAGCAAAGGTTTGGTTGCAGAGAAGATTCTATCAACAATGGTTAAGAAACAGAAACGACCAGATTTTGTTTTGTGTATTGGTGATGATAGATCTGATGAAGACATGTTTGAGGGGATTAGTGCATCGGCGAAAAATTCGATGTTTCCTAATGCACATGTGTACGCCTGCACAGTTGGGCAGAAGCCGAGCAAAGCCACTTATTATCTAGATGATACCACAAATGTATTGACGATGCTTCGAGCTCTTGCAGATGCTTCACAAGAATTTGAAGAAGAGGAAGAAGAGGTGGAATCACCTTGAAATTACCACCACATTTATGATATTAACCAAACATTATTCTGAAGTGCACAGAAAAAGTTCGTCTAGGTTGGGCATTGGGGCAGTGAAAACAAAGTGGCTTCAGCTGTTGGAGCTAATACAAACATTTGTCGACTGGCAGTTGTGTAATAAGTTTGTGGGCACAGCTAATTATCCCACAGCTGAGAAGGAACCTACCAAGCTCAATGATTTGTTCAGACACCAATTTCGGAGATTCTATTGACAAGCAAAATTCTTTTGTTGTATCTAGCGGGAAGTTACATCAGACTATCAAGTTTTCGGAACACTGATGCCACCACAGAAGATGGTTTGGAGAGAATTCTGCCAGGCCTTCCAGTTAAAAGTTTTTTATTTCCCCTCATCTACTTTTGATTACGGCTGTATGAAATTCATTGTTTTTGCCCTATTGTTGTTAAAACCTGTTGCCCAGGATAACGTTACTGACGGTACAGATGCTGTTTCGTTCTGATTCTAATCATTTTGTGAAGTCTTCTTTTTGACGACAAAGTTTTCCATTTCTTCTGTAATCATTTTCTTGCTCTTCCTGTTGAACTCAAGGAGCTAAGATTTTGTTTTGGTGAATGTTATGGCTTTTCTTGTACATGATGTAAAAGTTGATAAACTAGTAATCTTGTACGCGTGCTTTTAAAATTGGTTTGCAAAATGGACTGACTAAAAATCTCTTGGAACCAGACGACGTAGTGTCTTTTTTGTTGGTAATGTTGGATTCCAAACTTCTCTGTAAACTCTTTAGAGGTATCTCTTTTCTGTCAATCCCGTCGTTCCTCTGTATTTGAAGTTTTGTAGTTTCTCAAGACTTAATAACAGTGGTAGGATGTTGCCCTTTTTGTTTTAAACAAAACAATTATCTTCTGTAAGTAGTCAATCTATAAAGAGCATTCATTATTTTTCCATAAACTAATCTCAAGTGTCTAATCCACCTTCCTTTTGGGAGTTTAGGGTGTTCTCAACAACATCTTAGGGCACCCTTAACGGGGTGCCCCGCCCGGGTGCCCGGGCACACCCCCGTTAACGGGCGGGGCGCCCGTGGGGCGCGTGCCCGAGTGGTGGGCGTCCCGGGCAGACGCACGGGCGCCCATGGGAGGGGGACACTTGTCCCCCTCCCATTGGTTATTTTTTTTTGAATTTTTTTAGTTTTGGTTTTGTTATTAATGGATTGGGTATTTGTTATAAATGTGGGGTAATAATTTTTTGTAAGTGATTAAAATTAAGAAATTTCCAGAACCAATACACTGTTTAATCACGGGTGTGATATTTAATCACGGGTGCACTATTTTCAATCACGCGTGCACTGTTTGCAATCACGCGTACACTATGTGCAATCACGCGTGAACAGTGCAACAAATACATCCAAACCCTCCCAACTATAAATACATCTATTTATTTCTTGATTCCTCACATTTCCTTAACTTCTCAACTTGTTAGCTTCTTCTCTCATCAATGTCGGATAATAGTTTAAACTCCGGTCAATCCGACGATGATAACTGGAATGAGACATTAAATCTAATGGACCGTGCTATTGAATTAGCCGGACAGGTTGTTTACGAAAGGACTACACGTCCTAAGCAGCGTCGAAGGAGAACGACGAACCCAGATAGAGATCGTGAACTAGGTTACAGACGCCTTGTAGACGATTATTTCTCTGACAACCCTGTGTATTCTGATACTCTTTTCAGGACAAGATTTCGGATGAGAAAGCATGTCTTCCTGCGCATCCACAATGTCATCGAAGCATCTGATGTCTTCTTCCAACGAACACCGGACGCAACTGGTAGGATGAGCATCTCCGGTCTACAAAAAAGTACGGCAGCAATGCGAATGCTAGCATATGGCGTTGCCGCTGATGGGATCGATGAGTACCTACGAATGAGTGCGGCAACATCCAGAAATGCTCTCCTCAAATTCTGTGAAGGTGTTATTCGCATCTTCGGCCCTGAGTATTTACGTCGGCCAACTGCAAATGACTTGGCACGCCTACTTTACGTTGGTGAGCAACGTGGGTTTCCAGGTATGATGGGGAGTATCGATTGTATGCACTGGGAGTGGAAAAACTGCCCAGCTGCTTGGAAGGGACAACATCAAGGACGTGCTGGGAAAGCAACTCTGATCCTTGAGGCGGTGGCATCGTACGACTTATGGATCTGGCACTCCTTCTTCGGAATACCGGGTTCATGCAATGACTTGAACGTCCTGCAACAATCTCCGGTTTTCGACGACATACTAGAAGGCTGAGCACCACCTGTTAATTATGAGGTAAATGATGTTCAATATGATATGGGATACTATCTTACTGATGGTATTTATCCACAGTGGGCGGCCTTCATCCAATCCATCCTTCACCCTCACACCCCGAAGCACAGATTGTTTGCTGAAGTGCAGGAGGCAACGCGTAAAGATGTTGAACGCGCTTTCGGAGTGTTGCAAGCGAGGTTCGCGATCATCAGAAACCTGGCTCTTGCCTGGAGCAAGGACGTTCTGTCCAAAATAATGACAGCTTGTATCATCATGCATAACATGATAGTGGAGGACGAACGCGACTGCTATGCTAATTTTGGAGATATTCGCGAATTTATGGAAGATCGTCCTGGAACTTCAGCTGAGGCAACGTCGTATTCGACCGATCGTATAGCGGATATTCACGAGTTTTTGTCAATCAAGATCGAGTGCGTGACAGGAACCAACATTTGGATCTGAAAGACGATTTAATTGAGCATATATGGAAACGCTACGGACGAGGAGCGGTTTGAAAATCGGTTAACGTAGTTGGCCATGTAGTATTTAAAAGTTTAGTTTATGTAATATGTACTGTTGTTTCTTAACTTTGATTGTAATATTTCGTATTTCAGTTTGTCTTAAATGTAACGTGACTCCGTAATATTTAATAATAATTTCGTGATTTACCAGTAATTATTAACAATATTTCGAGTTAAAATATAATTATAATGTAATTAAAATTAGATTTATATAAAATGTAATTTGTTAAATGTTGTGTGAGAATTAAATTTGTTTAATTAAGAAATGATGTGGATGAAAAAGAGTGTAGGGTGGGTGGGGGTAGCCTGGGCATGGGTAAGAGATTTTTTGGGTGGGTTGGGTGAGCTGACGTGACAGAGAGAGAGTGCAGAACGCCCGGGGTAGCCCGGACGTTGTTAAATATGCTCTTATCTACCACTCGAATAAAAGAAGGAATACAATGAAACATATCTGCTATTTAACATGGTCATCACTGGTCTAAACCTTCCCTATCTGTAGGCATCAATCAAGATAGTATTCGAATATTTAGATTTTCCTTTGCAGAATAGACACTAGACAGGATACCATTATTAATAACCCATCTTTTTCTTTCACAATCCACATTTTCACACCATGTCTAAACTATTTTGGTACAAGTCAAGATATTCCATACTTCCTGATGAAGCGGATTTTGATGTTCAAGTAACACCATCCTGCTTTTGTCTTCACATTAAAAACTTTCAACAACCACGCACACACATGTAATGTAATATATATAAATGCCTCCGTTTGCAGATTTTTTATTTTATTTTTTGATATTCGAAGCCTGAGAAATGAAAACAAGAATCTGTGATATGTGAAATGGACATCAGGATTGATGACTTTGCTTTGCTCAGAGTTGGCTTCTCTGCACCTTCCTCCATCACATCTGTTCTTGTGCTCATGACAAAACAACAGACAACCAGAAGAGATGAAGTCATGGAAATTGAAGACAAAAACTTGTAGCCGCAAAGGTTGACACTATCAAGTATAAACCAATAAAAAAACTTACTCTTTATTCTCATCCTCTTCTCTGTCACCAGTTTGATGTGCATCACGTCAATAAATATGTTCATTTTTACCTAACACATTTATTTTGCGTTAATGAATTTTATAGCATGATAAATAACTATAGCATGAAAAAATAGTTACTCTACACTTTAAGACGCACAGTTTTTTGAAAAGAAAAAAAATGTAAGATGTGCATATTATTAAACTCCGCTTGAAGCAAATTAACTAGCTTAGAAACTTCAATTATATATAGAATTATAGACTACACATGCAAATGAACGTAAGCAAACTACCTGTTGTCATGCCCTGCCATGCCACCATTAACTTCCCTTAAATGAAGGTAATGAATCATTTTCATTATCAAAATCAACATCTACACATCATTATCGGAAGTGGTCAAATATGGTTAACCAGAAGTCCCTGCTGTATGAAACCCTTCTTTCCGCGGAGAAATGAAGTCACTGAAAACTACTCGATTGGTGCTATACCAATATTTTTCTTAAAAATCGTGTCGGTATCTCATATCTGATTTTTTTTTTCACGTCTCTTCCAATAAATGAAAGACCAAATCCTGGATAGTTCACAATGATACATTCAGATTTTTATTATTATTCCTGTATATTTAGTTTAATTTCAAGTATGAGATCCAAATAACATTCGAATTTAGATATACATTACATCGAGTAAAACAAATATTCTATGAGTCCAACCAATGAACCAAATATTCTGTAAGTACAAACAAATGGTGAAAACTGACAATTGCTCATGAGCTCAAATACTAGTTATGTTTATTTCCTCCAAATACGTGGTTTGATAATCTTAACAGAATAATAGACAACTGAACTTAGACCAAGATATACAATATAATGGAAAATATATGTACACAACAATCATCCCACAACATACACTTTTAAACAATAACTAATCAGCATGCCCTTGCCGCCTCCAAAACAAATAGTAAATTTATATATCATAAATTTATATAATTGGGCTACAAAAATAATTTATATATCATAATACATTGGGCTACAAAAATTATATGTCAATGGCATCTTAACATCATCCACCAAAAAAGAATGCCCATATGGCCACATTACAACCTGAGACACAAAGGACCGTCCGATCATCCAACAGCCGCATCACAGCCGTCCATCTAATCACAACTTTGTGACACAAACCCGGCACTGTATAACGGTCATACCTACCTTGAACCCCGGAATGACAGTAAAATCCACCGTCAACCCTCCGGCCAGCGACTCCTCCACGCCCACGCTCTCCATGTAGACCTCGGAGAAGCGGGACCCGGGGGCTGCTTCGAAAATCTCCTTGGAGTAGAACGAGAAGAAGAGGCGGTGGAGGAGCCAAACCCGCCAGGCCATCTCGTGGAAAGTCACGAAAAAAGGCACCTCCGGCAAGTCCCTGTCCCTGCAAACCGTCGATCTAATGTTGAGGTTTCTGAAGAAGGATTTTTCCATCTTCGGGTGGACCACTGAAATGTACCTTGCACGTGCAAATTCGCGGAAGGATGAGGATTGCTTTTGGGGGTTTTCGATGAGAGCGGTGAATTCTTCGAAAAATCTTTGGGTATTGTGCGGGGAACGCTTGGAGATTTCGAAGTGGGGTTGGTGGAAGCCGGAAAACATTCTCCTGCAAACGAAGGACTCAAAGGCTAAGGCTCTATTCTCTGGTCTTAGGCTTCGAGCTTCCGGTACTATGGACTCTGCCGCGGTCTGGAGATCCCAATGTGAGGCTTCCATCTCATGGACCATTAGCTTAACAAAGGATCTGATTGATTTGATGGCACAACGGAGCGCAATTAGGAAATGGGTCGGGTTGAGATTGGAGAATTTGACGCCATAGAGCAAAAAGATCGAACTTTTGGGGTTAAGCTGTTTTTCCAATCCCATGTTATGCTTCTGCAATTCATGAAGCTGGGCTCTGAGGGACTTCAATTCCTTGGTTTTCTTCTCGAGTTCGGAATCCAGGTTGTGGGTGGTGATCTTGAAGGTTTTGATGAGGTTCTTTTGTTCTTCAACCTCCAAAGAAGAAATCTCCGACTCGAAGTTGGAATTTAGGGCGTCCAACCTTTTCGTGTAGAACGAGTTTTTGAGGTGGGATATTTGCTTGAGCTCCAACACAAGGGACATGTCAGCCAATTGGACTTTCTCGGGGTCGTATGGTGACTGTGCCACTTGTAGTTCGGCATATGAGGCTTTGATTGCAGAGATTCTGGCGAAGAGGTTAGCAAGAAGAAGTTCTTCGGCTTTCTGGGTGATAAAATTCTCCTTCTTGACATCTTTTTGTTCTTGGATTGTGTCTTTTTGGTTTTCAGAAAACTTGACTTTGTGAGGAACAGAGCTTCTGAAACTCATGATCTTGGCAAGCATGTTGGATGATACTGGTCTTCTTGCTGTCTCCATTTCTCCTGCAAACCAATCAAACTTCTACTTTGATAAGAGACGGAAAAAAGCTTGCTTTTTATGGTCTCTTGTCAGATGGACCAATTGAAAGGTCAGGAGAAAAGAGTGTGAATGGCATCCGAGGATATGAAAAAAAGTGTTGATCAACCATAAGCCACAAAGGCATTAACATCATTATCAACATCACATAAACAAATGGGGTTTGATGATTTAAAATTATGGTAAATGATGACAAACAAGATTCGGAGTTGTGGGCTTTAAGGTGTTGGGACAGAAGCCAGTTGGAATTTGCTAGGCGTTAGTGGTATTTTCTAGAATTTTTGGTGATCAGAAGCCAGTTGGAATTTGTTAATCATGTGCTGGACCAAATATATGAAGCGCGGATTTGTTGTTAATAACCATGTTTTGTACTTTTGTGACTGCCACTTTAGAGTCAAGTGAGTGAAACAATTATTTCTTAATCCAATGGCTTCATCATTGTTGGATTCTAATTTGGAATTTGCTAGGGCGTTTGCTTTCAACCCAAGTACGCTGATATAACTTTTATCTCTCGATCTCTATTATAATCTCCAAAACACTGAAAACTAACATCTTTGGGGAGTTTGATTTCACCCCAACTGTTTTAAGTCAATTGTGGGACATGATGTACCCAAACAAAAGAACAAACAGGTTATAACGTATTAGATTTGAGAATGTTGTGAACTTTAGTTTTTACCACAATGGTCTGAAACAAGGGTCCCACTGGTAATTATGCAGCTCTGCTAAGTTGTACGAGTTACCACGAGATCAGAGTCACGGGCTAAACAAGGAACAGTTAAGTGTTTGTTCTCGTTCAGAACTGAGAAGGTATACAGAAAATACTTTGGGTCTTCGCCGTGGTTCATACCAAAGATTTTATGAGCTTGCTTATCCAAAAATAAATAAATATCTGAGACACTTTTAAAAAAAAAGTATACTTGGTATTTCCAAATTCATGTATGTTCCATGTGATATGTGATTTGGACATTATAGAATTCGATGGGTTATTAGTACTGTACAAAGCTCAATGATCCACTTACATATTATATTCCATTTCAGAGCTTTTTAGGCAATGACCGACTTAAACGTTTTTCTTAAATATTAGAGCGATCACTAGGATTTGAACCTGCAATCTTCAACTGAGTGTACTCTGGACTACGAGAAGATTAACCAAGCTAACTCAGATTGTCGCATTTTTTTATTTTAAAATATCATTTTAAAAAAACTTTCCAAGATACAAATGCAATTATAACCCAACTTGCCTTTATAACTAGTGTACTTGGCTACTGAGTTTAGTGTTCGTAAAATAACTACACCCACCAAAAAAAAAACAATTTCTTCTAAAACCCAACAGAAAAAATAATCAAACCCAACCAAAACCAAACACCAACTGAGGTTAAGTAGAAAAAACTTACAGGAGGAAAAAGGTTTCCACATCCGCAGCCAAGAAACCTCAGTTTTCTCCAGCGAAACCTCCACCTGCTTCCCCTCCCATGGAACCAACAACAAGAAAAAACCAGAAAAGATGGGAACTTTGGTGGGAAGAGAGGAGTAGACGAGAGCAACGTCTAATGGCGGGAAGAGAGGACAGAGTGAAGACATCAGGTCGAGGCATGTCTTTGTTGTGTCCTTTTCTTCCGAAATTACCTCTTGTGGTTCGGTTTCTCGGGAGGTGTTAAGTGGGGGTAGTTTGGCCAGTTGGGTTGTAAATTGTGTCAGGGGTGCACACGGGTCTGGTTGAACCCGAAACTGACCCGAATCCGACTGGTCGGGTCGGGTTCGGTCGGGTTGGTAGGTGTTTCGGGTTGGGTTGGGTTAGAAATTTCTGAAACCCGAATTTTCGGGTCAGGTTCGGGTTGTAGGGGTCGGGTTGACCCAACTCGACCCGAAACCGCTGAAACCAGGCCCCTATTTCAGGCCCACCCGATAAGCCCACTGCCTGATTACCCGAACACCCCTATCGGCTACCACTCTCTCTCTCTCACGAATCAACCCGAAATCCCGAAGACCCGAACCCTCTCTCTGACTCTCTCGCGAACCGCCATCCAATCCCTAACCCTAACCCTCTCTCGTTCCTCTTCCCCCTCTCCCTCACGCTCTCTCGATCATCGCCGATGATTCCACCACCCAGAAGCAGAAGAAAGAGCACGAAAACGAAAAGGATGCATCCCTCCACGTTACCACTGCCATCATCCGCAAACCCGAGCCGGAGGAGAGACCCCAAACGGTAGTGCCCAGGAGAGCAGCGGGGAGGACCAAAGATTGTCACACCAAAGTCGAGGGTCGTGGCCGTAGAACCGAAGCCGAAGAAGCGTTAGGGTTTCCGCCGACAATGGTAAGATCTCGTCTTCTCTCCCTACGATTTTGACCTCCGACTCGGATTCTGATAGTTTTTGATGTCCCGCAGACGTTCAAGTTCGCAAGAGATTCTGATTCTGACAGTTTTGGTTGGTAAAAGTTCGGACTTTGGTGGTTTGGGGGTGATTTGATGAAAAAAAATGTTTTTGATGTGTTTGGTGATGCGAATTTGAAATTTTGATGGGTCCAACTTTGTAATGGAATGTTGGTGCTGTTATTGATGTTATTAGATGGTATTAGTATTTTTTTATGATGGCTCTGGTAGAGTTTTTCACGGATGTAATGTTTAATCGTATCAAGATTCAAGACTCATCACCTTGCGTGATTGAAAATATCCTCTAACTCGAGTGGTTTCCTCACGTTATAGGATTTGACAACACCAATACTTTTAACTATTCACTAACAACTGTGGGTTTGGTGAGGGTGGGATACCATCGATATCATGTTGGGCCATCAAACGATGAGAAAAGGATCTAAAGAAGAACATGATTAGAGGAGGAAAGCCTGAAAAGAACGAATGTTGGGATTTGGAAAAAGAACAAATAATTTGGATGGATCTTTTGATGCTACAGTACAATACATTTTCGGTGCATGTCTCTTTTCCCGGTTTCGATTTTTTGCCCCCACCACCTTCATCCCCCATCTGCGCTGTGGTACCAATTCACCATTAATCTTATATATGGTTTACAACCAATCCCACTTTTTGGTTACGATCGTCACTAATATTAATTCCATGTGGTGATATGACTTGGCAGGTATGCAATGATGTATCACGTTGGGCCAACTTACACCAATTATTTGTTCCTCAGGGCACCCTTAACGGGGTGCCTCGCCCGGGCGCACCTCTGTTAACGGGTGGGCGCCCCTCGGGTGTCCACCCGGAACGTCCATCCGGGTGTTGGACATTCCGGGCAGACGCCAGGGGTGCCATCCGGGGGGGGGGGGGGGGGGGGGGGGGCATGTGTCCCTCTCATTCGTCGAATTTCTATTTTTATATATTTAGTGGAGGTTTTGTTATTAATGAATTGATATTTGTTATTAATGTGGGGTACTAATTTTTGGTGTAATTAATGGAATAAAATTTGAAATATATACATTAAATAAACAAATGTAAATCCATATTTAACGTGAGGGATATCCTTGTGGATAGCGTGAACGTGGATTTGATTGTGGACGGAGGAATGGTTGTAATCTCGAGAAGACATTGCAACGTTGTGTTTTGTGGAAGAGATATGAGATGTAAGTTGTGTTTTGTGTAAGGTATATATAAATAAAAAACTAGACATTTTGCAGTCACGCGAATTACTTTTCACGCACATGTATACTGTACATTTACGCGCGTTTCAAATTTCAAATATTCAATTTTTGTGGTTTAATAGTGATTAATATTATTAATGAATAATTATTATTGTTAATTAATATTAATAATAATTATATCGTGAATTAGAATTAGAATTATATAAAATGTAATTTGTTAAATATTGTGTGAGAATTATAATTGTTTAATTAAGAAATGATGTGGAGGAAAGAGAGTTTAGGGTTTGTGGTGTAGTTCGGACATGGGTAACTGGATAAGAGTTTTTTTTTTGAGTGAGTTAGGTGAGCTGACATGGTAGAAAGAGTACAGGACGCCCGGGGATAGCTCGCACGGTTAATTGTGCTCTTGGGCGGTGAACATCGTCAGCAATTATTTGTTCCTTAGGTGGTGAACATCGTCAGCACGAATCTGAACGAAAAGTAAAAGATTTGGATGGATAGTCTGAAGATGCTCGCCATATTCTTGGGTACATACAGAATGTCGTCTTGTCCTCTAAACTTGGTGCAAACATTATCAATTTCATTTGTTACCGTTCTACTGAGATTTCAAGACATGAGCCCTTCAACATGTATTGAGTTTTGTTTGGCTTTTCCTGCAGATTGCAGTTCATTGATGCCGTTCACAGCGAAACAAACATGCGACACCCTATGGACTATGCTAGACTTAATATTGGTAATGTAAAATATACGTATGTATAGTATAAGACTATAACCAGATCTGATAGGTAAATGTTCTAATCTATATATTCATCTGATTTTATTTTCCGTTTCGCTAATATAATCATACATTTAATGCATTGATAAATGAATAGGAGGCGTGGAAATGCATGGGGTCCATGGAAACAGTGAGAAATGACTGGTTTTAACTTTAAACTGTACAGATTTATTGACATTGAATCTTTACATTATCGTCTGTCACCATCAATCATTCTTGTTGTACCGGACCTGCACCTGCTTGTCCGGTTCTGGTCTCACACACCCAACCTAACCAGGCGTGTGATTAATCGGGTCGGTATTGGATCAGAATATCGGATTCGAATGCACCATGGGCTGCACGCACCCCTTTGCCCTTTCCCTCCTCTTTTGGTCCCAAAGCCCAAAAAGATTTACTCTTTTATTCCCAGAAGAAAAGCAAGCAAATCTGGATATGCAAAACGGTCTTGGGTACCGAGACCGTTTTGCATATCCAGATTTCGTGCATGCCTTTTGGTCAAATAGAACCCAACCCCATGGCTACAACAATATTATAAGAACTTGTATCTATCTAAAAATAAATAAAAGTAAAATCTACAATCTTACGGTGAATCAAAACACCCCTCTGAAATTCCAATCCGAGACAACCTTGTTCTCAATTAAGTCTTAACCTTCTTCCATAAAGAATAACTTTGGTGAAAAAGGAACATTTTAGAAGTAAAGAGTAATAAAAAGGGGGCATCTCTGCAAAGTTCCCCACTTGCCTTGCCAACCCAACACTCTCCAAAAGAAAAGCAAACAAACCACTGTCAGTCACCACCACCACCTTCGTCTCCTTCCCCACTCCACCACCACCACCACCTTCGTCTCCCTCCTCATCCGAACCCTAGAACCCCACCGTCTCCATGGGACGAAGATCCCTTCTCCTCTTCTTCCTTCTCTACCTCACATTCACCAGCTTCGAAGTCGAATCCTTCCCCACAGGTGCCGCCACACTCAAACCCACTTCCATTTTCCCCCAAAGTTAGCACCTTTTTGCCCTCCCGCGAAATGGGTCACCGTCGTTTTCTTCTTTCCTTGCAGGGCTCGTCGTGAAGAAGATTTCGTCCTTCATCAAGTGGTCTAGGGCTTCCCAGAGGTCCCCGGAGAGCGGTGGGTTTGGTGGATTTTAGGGTTTGGGTTGGTTGGTTTCTGACGTGTGGGGTTTTGTTGCAGATGAGAATGTTCTCCAGTTCGAGAATGGGTACTTGGTGGAGACTGTTGTTGAAGGGAACAAGCTCGGTGTTGAGCCTCACACTATCCGCGTGTCCCCCGAAGGAGAGCTTTTCGCCGTGGATTCCGTTAACAGCAACATTGTTAAGATCACCCCTCCGTTGTCGCAATGTAATGCTCTTTCTTCATGTCATTGCTTTATTTCGTTACAAAAAATAAAATAAATTTTACTCTCAAAATGCATGGTTGTTGTTCCCCTTTAAAATCGTCATCGTATGATGTATTCGCTGAACAAGTTTTTTATGTTGTCATCACCATTCTCATTGTTTGAAAATTGAAATGCATATTGCATTGTAGGGACAAAGGAGTATTTACTGGATACATTGAATACATAGATCACCCATTGTGTTATTGGAATAGCCAAGTATGATTCAAGCTCCGCTGAAGTAAAATGTCCCTGGACTAAATGCTTTATCAATCTTGCATTGCATCAGAAAATAAGCCTATTCGTGAGGAGATTTGGGATTTGATTCGATTTTATCGTTCATGTTTTCTGCACTGCTCATACGAATGCCTCTTGTAGATAGCAGGGCCAGACTGGTTGCCGGGTCTTTTCAGGGTTATTCTGGCCATATAGATGGGAAACCAAGTGATGCTCGTTTCAACCGTCCAAAGGGTGTTACCATGGATGGGAGGGGTAATGTCTATGTTGCTGACACTGCAAACTTGGCTATAAGAAAGATAGGAGAAGCAGGTATTTCACTAAGTTCAGATATTATTACATGAACTCAACTTCAGTCATTATTAATGTTATGCAATATCAGTCCCCTTAACGAATAGCTTATTTGATCCTAGACTATTAATGCAAACTATCCTATTTTAGGTGTCACAACTATTGCTGGAGGAAAGTCGAACATTGCAGGTTATAGAGATGGGCCTAGTGAGGATGCCAAATTTTCCAACGATTTTGATGTGATCTATGTTGGAAGCACTTGTTCCCTTCTGGTCATTGACAGAGGCAATGCAGCTCTTCGCCAGATTTCTCTTCAGCAAGAGGATTGTGATTATCACTATACCTCAATCACTTCAACAGGTTGGCACATAAGCATCACTATACCTCAATCTCTTCAACAGTTTGGCACAAAAGCTGACATAAAGATCAATAGATGCATTGTGGTCTTATAGTTATTAGAAATCACAATGATTATTCTGAACTCAAATGATTGGCATTTGCCTAGATGGCCAAAAAAACTGCTCAAGAACAAATATAAATAACTATCACCATTCTTTCATGTGTGGTCATTAGCATATTTTGGTTTCCGCCACACATGCGTCGTCATTAGCTTATACCACATGATATAAATCATTTGACGGTGTCTTTTTGTGAACATATGATTAAGCCTGTATTTCACAAATAGTAATATAATATCATATATTGAAGTGTGGGTATCAAACTCAAAACCAATTGGTGATGAGTGGAGGGACCTAAGAATTTATAACCTTCCAATATGAGAGTTTTCTTTAACATTATGAGTTATATTTTTTTTTTGTTTTTTTGTCTTAAAAGCAGTGATTTAAGCTTGAGTTATGGTCACCACAAGATACTTTAAGGTGATGATTTCTTTGTAATCTCTTGTAGCAGATGTTATTATGGTGCTTGGTGCTGTGCTGGTGGGATATGCATCATGTTTCTTACGACAAGGATTTGGTTCATCATTGTTTTCCAAGAAGGTAACAACCTTTTAGCGTCTTAACTTAATTTATATTACAGTTGTTTCTGCACTTATTAATTTTATGATGTTTTCATAGTGCGTTGTCTCGTATGATTTGTAAGGTGCTAACCCTATACACGTGGGTCAATCCAAATTGCAGAAGAAAGCTTCATTGAGCAAATTTCAAGATCATAAAGCCACTGAAAAGCCGACTATGCATGTTGAACCTCTCGTTGAGGACCCAACTGCCGGTTGGCCGTCCTTTGGGAGGCTATTGTCTGATCTTTCCAAGCTTGCTGTTGAAGCCTTTGGCAATGGATTGCTTTACCTCATTCCAGGTAACATATTATCTTGGAGATCAAAGAAAGGTCTCACCCCACTCAAAGATCATCTTGTGATGCCCGAGGACAGAGCTGAGCAACCATTTATCAAGAATCAGAAAAGTTCCCCACCTCTTTCAGAAACTTTGCATGTTCCCGATGCAAGTAGCAAGTTCACACTACCTAAATCTCAGAAATCAAGCAAACAACCCACATACAAAGACCCTTCAGTCTCCAGTAAACATAGATCTTCCAAGAGACAGGATTATGCTGAATTCTATGGTTCTGGTGAAATTCTGCAAGCAAGCTCCAAGATCCAGAAGGAAAGACTGAGACATCGTCAGCGCGAAAAACCAGGGGAAGGTGTTTTTGCAGCAGCTGGGTTAGAACCTAAGCCTGCTGAGTTGAAATCTACTAACTATTCTGACCCGAAGTTTGACCATTTCAACATCAGGAAGTTCGGGTCCGATGACATTATGCGTTTTTGAGAGCTGAATTGCAGAATGACAGGAAGTTCGACTTGCACATTCCCCTGTTATTGCAGGTTGAAGTGCTTTTCTTCCTCATGAAATGCTGATCATTACATATTATATGTTTTCGACTCAGGCCTTCCTTCACAATTTTGGTTCTGAGTTCGTACATGATATTAGCTTGTTCAGCTTTTGTAGTCAGTACTCGATTGTATGAATATTGAATACTACTATATAGTATAAATATTATATATTCCGCCGTTTTGCCCCGGTAAAGATCTTCATTTGATTTTTTTTAAATTATATGGTCACCCTTTAAGTAAATCTCTCCCAAGTGTAATGTGCTGGAATTTGAGGTTTTTCATTGACCCTTCAAGCTGTTGTAGTTTCATAGGAAATGAAAATGAGTTATTACAAATAATGATGTTTAAAACAGAAGTATTTTGTTATTGTTGTCTGAAACCTGGTCCGCTCAAGATTGTGTTCGTGTGGCCTTGTAGACTTGTAGTTGCAGGCCTTTTTCTTTGTTTAGTTTTTTAAACCAGACGGTCAAAATGCCGACACCATTTTGTGATCAATCCAATCATGGCATTTCCTCTAAAATCATTTCCACTTTCATGATTTCACAATCCAATTCGTACGGGTTTTGCAGTAAGTTGCTGGAACTTCATAACTGGATTAGTTGTTTCGTAGGAATTGCATGTTATGAAAAACAAAATAATAGAATACCAACGCTAAATTTCATAAGATTAATATACAAACTGGTCATTATTTTCAAGTTTGCCTCTATATACAACTTGTTTTTTTATAGAAAATTTGTCTATATACATGCGATTTCCTGGGGTATGTTTTCGACTAATGTTTTTTCCATTACATGCATATCTGATGCTTGTCTCGTTAACTTTATCAAATTGTTTAGTTAAATAAAATTTACCGTTTTCAAATTTCATTGTACACAAACTACGTGCAATATTGGTGAGGTGATTAACATCCACTATTGTTTGATGGTTTTGTCATTTATTGAAATCAATTTCTTCCAAATCTCTAGTGTTGTACCATGGAGTTAAATAAACAAGTCTACTACATGAATTGATCATGATTAGCAGCTTCAATATTAATCCATGATCAACATAATTTAAGGAAACAAAACTCAGCCAACTTTTTTATCTGTTAAAAACATTAAATCTCGTACCTTTTCTAGTACAAAGGATAAAAAATCAGTTATACAAATTCCAAGAAAAATTCTTTTAACGATTTTTCATATTTTGAAAATGATATATAATCACACTCACTAACATTTCCAAGTAAATCCTTTGAATATAAGTGAATTTTTTTATCATTCAACGAAAAATAATCCATTTGATTGCGGTTTTAGTCATATTTATTGTTGAAAAAGACCTTCCAATACATGATGTTTGAATCTCGTCATAAAGTCCGATACATTTCTGGTGGAAAAAGTAGTATGATAGTATCCTGCTAAATAAACTAGTTTTGTAAATCAAGAGCAAATAAGGAATTACATCATCTAAACACAACATGCAATAATTAATTCTAGATTTATTTCATTGATATGATTGTGTAGTTCTTGAATTTGCATATCTATGTTAAAATAAAACAACCAAGCATGTTGATGATAAAAAAATTGTCATTTCTTAAACTTTTTCTCTTGGTTGACCATCAACTATAAATTGTTCATTCATAATTGGAATCACAATTTCATACATGACATAAAATGAGTACTCTTCATTTAGTAAATCATCCAATTTTTATATTTAAATGTTTGTAATTGTTGTTTTCTTTGTTTCACCAAACTCATATGTTTTTTACAATGTTTTACCCCATGATAATGGTTTTATTCTTGGAAAACAAGTATAATAAAACGAGTAGAGAATCAACCAATTTAGGAAGAATAATGGATTACCTCGAGAAAAATGTTGTAATTTATAGGTTCCTTGTAATTTTCGAAATTAAGAGTTGGTAGTGCTCCCATGATTTTGGTTGCACCTTTAGAATATATCTATATACACACACATATTAAAATAAATAGAGAATTCGTCAAAATAGAAAAATATTAGGAAGAATAATAAATTATTTAAGAGAAAATATTGTATTTAATAGTTTCTTTAATTTTTCAAAATTAAGAGAGGATGGACGGAAGCATAGAAGGGAGATTGCTCTCGTGCCTCATCTTGGTTCTGCCCCTATTGTTATTGTATCTATTTTGTGAAGATGAACTCAGGCATTATAATTTATATTTAATATTTTGGGAGAAGAATATCACTTAGGAACGAATTAAACGGTGTATTTCGTTTTTTGATAAAGAAAAAATATCAAAACACTTCAGAGAAAATCCAAACGGTATTTGAATTAAAACTACAGTAATTTTGTAATTGATGTAGATTCTTGTTGGACGTCCGGTTCGTATGTTTCCACTCTAAAAGATATCATTTCCTTACACGGCTAAACTTATTTAAAAGATGACTTAAATAAAACTTCATTTCTAAGTTCTATCGAACAAAACAATTTAGCACAGCCCCCTTATTGTAAAGGAATTAACCGGATTTGTTGGGAAACCACAAATCGAATGGCATTGGCATCTTCAGTTTTAGTGGTTTCCAATTAAAACGTGACCGTCGGCTATGACTGGGCATCTAGTCCGGATCGGACCAGATTTTTATCCAGAATCTGGACCGAAGATCGGACCGGATGCCCGCGGACCGATGACCGGACCAGACCGGACCGAAACCGAAATATTAAAATTTGTCGGACCGAAACCCGGACCGGACCAGATTTTTTCAAAAATTTCCGGACCGAACCCGGACCGACCGGTCCGGTCTGGTTGATCGGGTCAACCCGGATTTTGCTCTGCCCTAGTCAGCTATGGGTTTATGCCCTACGGGGCTTATGGCTTTAATAAGATCCGGTAACTAAATATTATATAAATAAAAATGATACTACCGGGAAAGATTCCAAAGGAAAATAAAATAATTTTTATTTATCAGATTTTTTTTCTGATATTTGTGTTACGTAAGATAAAAGAAAATATTTTATCTTAAATTCCCAAGTATAAATTATTTTTAACTCTATTTTTCCACCTCCTTGAAAAAGTGAGGAAAAACCTAAATCTTATAACTCTAATTTATTTCCACTTCTCCAGTGACACTTATCACTCCCTCCGGAGACCTCTTTTCTGACCACCTCCGACCCGAAAAGGCGTGGCCAGAGGTGACCATAAAAGATATCACAGAACAGTCTCATCCATACAGAAGACATGTGTCGTCCTTTCGTGGTAGAGACTCGTTCCTAGACTTAATTAACCTAAATAAAAAATAGAATTTGAATCCATAGATTCATGTTATATGTACAAACAATAGAATCTAGTCAAATGAAATTTTAATTTCACTGAATTCTGTTTTTCATTTATTTCATTTGACATCTCAAATTCACTTTTAACCTACTTATTGTGTACAGACATCCCCTGGTTAACGGTTAACGTAAAGTTGGCTGATAGGCCCAATACAAACCCATGTCCGAACTCTAAAGTGCTCACTCTGACCAGTAAATTATACAAAGTGTTGTATTTTTCTGGGATTATAATAATTAATACGGTCTACATAATGCAATGTATGTCAATTATATCTAAAATTTATTATTAATCATCAATCGTCATGCGTACTCATTGTATACCCATGAGAGCAAGTAGTTTCAAATTATTATAATTTACTAAGAAAATTGGATGATTTACTGATAACTTATTATGTCTCCTTAAATATTCGTTGTTGCAGTCTAAGTGGAAAAAAGTCGGCAACACTAACTCGAAAACCTCAAAGCTATTAACACCAGGACGTGACGTGATTAAGTTCGAAAACGTGTTCAACAGTCCACGACTTCCTTGATCTTCCCAAAATAAACATTCAAACCAAATTTAATTATACTTCCAAAACAAGTAAACAATTCCCACAATCCTTGACCATCATCCATAAAGTATGTAAAAGCTTAGACGTCATCTTTTGGATGTGCGAAAACGTTTACTTTGCTTGGCCAGAAAACATGTGAGTCCGACACGTGATAGGAGTTGAAAATTTTGCCTTCTCATTTGTTTGAGCTTTACATGGTCAAAAAGTCACAGGACACGGATCAGAATCACACTCCCCTGAGAAATGACAATCTTAATTATAATTAGATTAATTAACTAATCAAATATCTACGTTCCTTGAGAGCGTTCTTTATCGGTGGTGTTTTGAGGTCGTGAACCACCTCACGACCCGGTTAAAAAAAAATTAACATAAGAAAAACAAGGTCGTAGATGACCCGGTCGTCTATTATTTTATTAATTTCTATTTTTTTGTTTTGTTTTTGTTTTGATTTTTTAAATTTTTGTTTGAGTTTTTTTTTGAAAATACGTTTTATAATTGTTTTGATTTTTTAGATTTTTTTAAATTTTTTAAAAATTATAACAAGATAAACCCCGAAATGATGTGGATGAGAGAGATAGGTTGTTGTGGGTTGTATTGGTTTGTGTTTAAAACGTGAATAGTATAGGAAAGAGAATAAAGTAGGTTAAGAAAAGAAAAAAATTATGTGGAAGAGGGATAAAGTTGACTTTGAAGAGTGAGAGTTGATGACAGTTGGTCGGTAAATGGTCTAACCCATACACAGTTGGCGGACACGTAGTTAATTGAGATGTTTGACATTTGTTCATTGTACGATCTGCTTTAGAATATCCTATTGCGAACTGTGGAGTTAAACGCTGAAACATAAGGTGGAAGGATCTAGACCGTTAATTTAGTGGAGGGATAGATTGTACGGCTGGATTTGGCAGATCTTGTTATGGGACTTGAGAGGATTTCGTGGCTCACCGACATCGGCGACATGTCAGACGTCAGTGGACAGTCCGTAACTTCTTTGGCTTGCGAGTTGTCCCACACGACATGTCGACTGTCGACATGTTGCGGAGAGGATTTCATGCATGACCTTTAACTTTTAGCTTCATTACTTTCCGCTCCCTATCCGGAAAAGTTGTTAATTGTTACTCCGTTTTGGTTAATCATTGAGCAATTTATGAATCCATATCAGACGGAGTAGCGAATTGTAGCCTAGTCATTTAGACAAAATGTGAAAACGACTAACTAACTAAATAAAGAAAAATATATATTCAGAGTTAGTCAAACTACTCCTAAGAATTAAGAAATAAATAGATGCTAATCTCAAGCAAAAGATGCGGGAAAAAACTATAAATTACATAATGGCATGTACCTCGCTAAAAACACTAAAGATGCTAAAGGTTAAAAAAAATGGGAACTACTAAACGTCGCCCCAAAACTACTTAAATCGCCCCTTGAAATTACCAAAGTGCCCTTAACAATATATTTAATACCCATATCGTCCCGTGTCTATAAATTAGGCATACGGTCTTGTATATTCATAATTTATCAGTAAAAACACCACGAAAATGTCTGGCGAGGGTGATGCATCCGGTGAGGTAAGCCTGGCGCGGGGCATATTTTGGGTCGGGCGTCTGCATTAGACGCATCCCCCAAGGTGAGGGCGTCTGCGTAGGACGTCCTCCCCTTGGCCGAGGCGTCTAACGCAGACGCCTACGCAATGGGAGAGGTGTCTTATGTAGACGTCCTCCCCTTGGGTAAGGCGTCTGTAGTAGACGCCCTTCCCTAGGGTCAGGCGTCCTACGCAGACGCCTCACCCATGGGAAGGGCGTTTAACTCAGACGCCCCCCATGGGGTAGGCGTTTAATACAGACGCCCGAATTTTTTTTGATTTTTTTAATTTCGATTTTATTTTTGTAGGTTCCGTTGGAAGATTTCGGTGGTGATGGAGTGGATTACAGTGAGTTATTTCAAACTACACAAATCTTTGAAACAATCGATGAAGCATGTAAATGGGCCAAACAAGTAGCTATCGGAGCTGGGTTTTTTTTGGTCGTGTCGTCGTACAAAACAAGATCAGATAGTCGGATGGATTGTTATTTGAGATGCGACCGGCGAAATCAAATGGAGTCTCGGGATATGGATACTGCACTTCGAAGAAACACCAAAAGAAAAGGGTTGCGGTTGCCGTTTCTTAATAAAAGTGGTGGAGCGACGAGATCGTGATGGATGGGTTGTGGATTTTCATAGTGCTCACGGACATCACAACCACAGACTGGCAGTTTATCCAGAGGGTCATCGTCAAATTAGTGGTCTAAGTTCTGGGGCGAAGATGATTGTTCGTGATATGACTGAGGCGCAAGCAAAACCACGGAACATCTTGAAGGCAGTAAAAGAAAAATTCCCGGAGGACAATCCAAATCAAAGGCATATTTATAATTTCAGAGATGACATGAGGAGGACAAAATCTGAAGACCGGAATCCCATCCAGCAGTTTCTCTATCAAGCAGTGCAGTGTGAGTACTTACATTGGATTATGGCGGATCCAGAAACTGATGTTGTCACTCACGCTTTTTTGGCACATCCGACGTCAGTCCAGTTGTTGCGGACATATCCTTTCGTTATCTGCATGGATTCGACTTACAAGACGAACAAGGCGGTGCTGAATCATCCTCTAAAGAACGGAAGGCGTGTAATGGTATCGACTTGCCTTTCCCTCCACTGTGACCCGATGACTATTAATTGAAATTTTAATTACAAATTTGTTAAATTTGTTAAACTAAATTATCATATTTATCACAATTGTTAAACTAAATCAAAATTTGTTAAACTAAATTATCACAATTGTTAAACTAAATCAAAATTTGTTAAAACTAAATATCACAAATGTTAAACTTAATAAGAATTTGTTAAATTAAATTTTCAGATTTATCACAATTTATTAAAGTAATTATCAGATTTAATAATTTTAAAAAAAAATTGTGGAGGCGTCTGCGAGAGGGGGGCGTCTCCCTCGGACGTCGGCCACTTTTTTTTATTTTTAAAAATAAATAAATAAAGTAAGGTTACCGTATACGGGTACACCGGGGGAACTGCTGGCTGCTTGCTTGGCCTCCGAGACATTCCTAATCTTCTGTAGTAGGTATAGGAAGAGAAAGTTTTGAAAAAAGAGTGAAATTGTGAGATATATAAGCAAAAATAGGATGAAGGGCAATTTGGTAATTTCAAGGGACGATTTAAGTAATTTTGGGACGATGTTTAGCCGTTCAGAAAAAAATTCGTACAAAATTGTAACATCTCACTTTATGGATTAGATCAAGTGTTGTTTCTAAATTCTAATCTAAAATAAGAAAAAGCAAAAAAACCACATCAACTAACCTATAATTTGGAACAAGTGTTGGGTATGTGGATGTTGTGGCCTTGTGGGTTTCAGCGGTTTCCTTTCCTCCCACAGAATTGGAATTGGTAAAAAACACAAGGATGGGAACGCAAAAAGGTAATAAAAAAACGATGAAAATCCACTAATCCAGCAATCCCGTCAAAAGCGGTGGCGTCGTGCTGGTGTTGTCCTCTTCTTCGGTTCCGATTCCCACAATCCCCATTTCCCTTCCCTTTCTCGCTCCTTTTTATTCCTTCATCGCTTGCGTCCATTACGAACCAATTACACAAACTTCTCAACCGACTCCCCTTTGACTCCTCCCTTCCCCCAATCCACCTCTAACCCATTTCCCCAATCCCAACTCCAATCCCGACCCACCGGTCAAAATCCAATCTTGGCCCCCCCTATGCCCCACTAATGGCGTGCGTGCCGGCGTTCTCGTCGCTCCGCCGCCGGAAGTCTCCCTTATCCGGAGCCTTCTACGCCCCCTCCGACCTCACCGGCCCCACCCTAATCCAATCCCTCCTCTCCCTTGCCTCCTCCGTCGTCTCCGTCCCGACCCCGCCTTTCCACAGCCGCAACGCGCGTGCCCTCGTAAGAAAGGTTGAGTCTTTCCTCTTTGTCTTCCAGTTCCTCCGCGACCACTTCCCCTCCTCCGGCCTCCTTCCCGCCGCCACGCTCTGCTTCCGGGAACTCTACATCGTCGTCTTCCGATCCAAGCTTTTGCTCGAGTACTGCTCCCAATCGAGCCGGCTTTGGTTGGTGCTCCAGAACCCCCTGATCTCCGGCTATTTTCATGATCTCACACAGGAGATGTCGACGCTTCTCGACGTCTTTCCGATTCACCACCTCGGGCTTACGAAGGACGTCAGGGATCAGATTGGGTTGATTCGAAACCAGTCGAGGCGGGCCAAGCTGTTTATCAACCCCAAAGACGAAGTCTTGAGGCTTCGGATTTATGATTTTCTTGGCGAATTTGAGTCTGGGAAGGTTCCGGAGTTCGCCGCGTTGAAGGAGGCGTTCGTTGATTTGTTGGGCGTTAGGAATGCGGAAGCATGCCGGGCCGAGATTGAGTCTCTAGAGGAGCATATTCACGGGCAGGAGGAGTTTGACCTGCCGGTGCTTGCCGGTGTCGTTGCTCTCACCAGGTATTGCCGGTTCTTGCTTTTCGGATTCGATAGAGAAATTGGAGATCGGTGTGGCCTTCGGAAGAAGGAAGTGACTGGAATGGTCGAAATTGGGGAGTGTTCGGTGGCGGTTCCGAAGGAATACTGTTGTCCGATCTCGCTCGAGCTTATGACGGATCCGGTTATTGTCTCGACTGGGCAGACTTACGACCGGAGCTCGATATCCCGATGGATTGAGGAAGGGCCTGGTACGTGCCCCAATTCTGGTCAGGCTCTGACCGAAACGTGGCTCGTCCCTAACCGTGCGCTTCGGAGCTTGATTTCACAATGGTGTGCTGCTAGCGGTGTTGCCTATGACTCTTCTGAGGCCTCCGAGCCTTCCGGGGAAAGCACTGTGGCCCCTGGCATGAGCTTTGCTGCATTGGAGGCAAACAAGGCAACTGTGGACCTTCTGGTTGGGCAGCTATCGGTTGGGCATGACGATGCAAAAGCTGTTGCAGCGCATGAACTGCGGTTGCTGGCGAAGATTGGGAGAAAGAATCGTGCTTATATTGCAGATGCCGGTGCGATTCCTTTGCTGCAGAACCTATTCTTGTCCGAAAACCCCTTCTCGCAGGAGAATTCAGTTACCGCCATGCTTAACTTGTCGATATTGGATAAGAACAAAGCCCGGATTATGGAAATGGAAGGCTGTTTGAGCTCAATTGTGAATGTCTTGAGAAATGGGTGGACAGCGGAAGCTAGAGAAAATGCTGCAGCAGCTTTGTTTAGCCTCTCTTCGGTTCACAATTATAAGAAGATCATTGGAGAGGAGGACAACGCGTTGGAAGCTTTGTCGGGTTTGCTAAGGGAAGGGAGCTTGAGAGGGAAAAAAGACGCAATAATGGCGTTGTACAACATATCAACACATGGTGAGAGCGGAGAGCGAATGGTGGAGTCAGGGGCTGCTTCTGCTTTGGTAGAAGCAGTGGGTGTGGAGGCAGTAGCCGAGGAGGCGGCGGCAGCTTTGGCATTGCTAGTTAGGCAGCGGGTTGCGGCTGTGACTGTTGCTGCCGATGACAGTGCAGTTATCCTATTGGTTGGGCTTATCAAACATGGCCGTCCAAGAGCAAAGGAGAATGCTCTTGCAGCGCTCGTTGAGATGTGTCGTAGCTGCGGTGCCGCGGTCACTGAAAAGGTGGCAAGTGCACCGTCCATGGGCGGATTGATACAAACCCTTTTGTTCTCAGGGACAAAAAGGGCCCGACGAAAGGCAGTATCGCTTGCACGAATGTTTCAGAGACATGATGCGTCTGGCTCAATGCCTTTTGGAGGATGGGCGTTGCAGTATGCATTGGCAAGGAGTCGGGCCGCGAGACGAGGGGCAAACTTTGACTCAAGCGATGTATCTGTCTCGGTGCCGGTATCCATAACTGTGCCAGTCCTCTAATTCTTTTTCTTTTTTAAATTGTTTGATCTAAAAAAAGTACATCCCGTATTCATTCATCTGTGGAGTAAATACATTTTATAGTCGTGTGATACAAATCAATGTATGTAATTATTTTTGGAAAGATTGGCCTTGTGGGAATGTCTACTCTTGCTGGAATGAGTTTTTTTCCCTTCTTTCATGAATGTCAAAAGATACACATCTGTATCTAATATCGTGTCACAAACTTCTTGGTTCGGTGCTTAGCCTATTCTGTAGATGAAATGATTCTTTTGCAAGGATTCTAAACCTTTGAAGCACTGAAAGGAAATCTTCTGAGATTTTATGTGACGTTCTTTCTTCATCACCGATAAAAGCTTTACACAACTGGTTTTTCATGCGTAAAACATTAGAATCTAATAGCTGGCTTGTAAATCAACTCCATGTAGTTCCACTTATTTTCTTAGATGGGATGAGTAATGAGTGTTGCAGGTATAGGGGAAAAAGACTCAATCTGGTCAATTATCCTCCTGTCATGCATGTATCCACACGTTTTGCTGAATTTAGAAACATGGGAGTCGAGCAGGACTTTTCATACTCTGTAAACAAGATGGGGACCCTTGCATCAGTTAATCTAAGTGGTTATTTCTGGATAGGATTTACTATAAGACTATCTTCTGTTCTTAATCCGTATACACATCAGTACGCAGGTGTTGCACCATCTTTTACTTGACTAATGTTCCAAACATGGAAAATAAATAATCAAAAGAGACTTGATTGTATCACACTTGATTCCAAAAAATTGATTGGCGAAGTAATCTCTATTCTATATAACCGTTTCATGACTTAGGCCGCTTCTTTGAACTTTTGTTGTCTAGTCTATATTCTCATGCTTAGCCACTAGACCTCCAGAACAGGAGAATTGTAATGGAAGTTGACAAAACAAGTGGAGTTGTAACTTGTAACCATTTCTTAGTGTCACCTTCTTAAGAATCATTTTGTGGACCAAATTGGTGGATCTGGTATTTGCCAACAAATCACGAAATATGTGGGGGATTGTTGCGTGCAGCTAATAATAATTTGGAAATATCTGAAATCCTCTGTCTGCAACTAACAGCTTCTGCACATCCAGATAGATTGTAGTATCTGCCACTTGTTGGCATTAATTTGTGGTACTCGTCCTCAAAGTATAACAACTTGAAAAATTTCTGTTCTTTTCTTGTTTTTATTATACCTGGATGACTCTCAATTATTATGTCCCGAGAAAAAAACATCTTCAATTGGAATTATACCTTTGTGTTGAAGAAGTGGAGCAAGATGTGATTCTTTCACCAACAGAAGATGTGATGTTTTGTCCTTCAAATTCTCATTATGCATGGACCTGGATTAGGAAGAATATTAACCAGCTTTGTAGGTAGACAATGATTTCAGAAGTATCCACAGAATGGTATTGTTTGTCTAAAGGGACCAGTCAGTGGCATAATGGCATTTTGGTTCCAAAAATGTTCCTCAGATCTGGTATCCGAATCTTACAGGCCCTGCATTTGATGTATTGGGGACATGAATGAGATGTCACAAGCTTGACCGAATATACAAACTGACGAGATTTGCTGCCTTCTGTTTTTAATTCCCAAGTTGATTTGGACAACTCACTCTAATCTCAAGCTCACCATTTTTTTTAAAAGTACATTGTACATCAAAAAGAATTGCACACATATAATACACCAACTTCTGAAATCTCTCCTGTTGATAGAGATCCCTATTGTTCCTGAAGAGGCATCTCCTCTCCTCCAAGCTGTCCTTGTTGGATATGTTGGATTGTTCTGCAAAACATTGAGTATAATTTGATGGTTTTTTCTCCTTTAAAAAATTGCTGAAACAAAAAGAACAATAAAATAAAGAAAAAGAGACTTCAAATCCAAATTGTCAGCAGCACCAAACCACGGTCCTATTTTTCTTGGTCTATATTATTTTATTTTCTAAGCTGCAACTTCAATTTTTTGTCAAACCAAGAGTTCAACTTCATTGCATTGAATGGTGATTTATTGCTTGACCCATATCAATAAATGTCAAATTTGACTAAAGGTGAAGCTGTACATAAAAGAGAAAATTTTCCATACCAAGATGATGAAAAGACAATCTCAGTATCAATCCTTATCGGCAAAACCAGATCCATGTTCTCTTCTATCCAATTCAGAAGCACAAAAACACCTACAAAACACGAACAACAACACCCAATTTAGCCCAACAGACATTCACAGAATTCAGCAATAGCAATCAGATCAGTGAATTGTAACCGAGCTCTTCTCCTCCTGAATCTCCTTCTCAATCGGCGCCGCGCACTTTTATCCTTATAAACACCCTCCGTTGACCCTCGAGGCACCGGCAGCGGAGGCGACCAAAGACCACTTATCTCGTAATCAAAGTCGAACGCAGACAAGTCACTGAACTTAGCTAGAAGCTTATCCGATATATCGCCGGGCACCAACTGGACAAAGCTACCCCTGCATTGCCCGTCCATAGCCATGTTGCTCATCTCAGCAATGGCCATTGCTGTTGGTGTTGGGTGGAAAGATGATAAGAGTGCAGAGAGGTGTGGGTGTGATAAAGGGTGAGTATCAGAGAGCACATCCAATAATGGAAACTTAGTTTGGAGTGGAAGTGAAGATCTGTGTAGAGAAAGGGAGAGGGGTCACAGGTTAAATTTTGGAAAATTTTGTTTTTTTCAGTGTTGAATGTTGATGAGAGGTGGACTTTGGATTGGATGATGGTTGGTGTGAGTTAGACTTGGTTGGTTGTGGTGTTCCTTTTGAGTTTTGTCTTTCTGATAAATGTGTTTTGGAAATTGGCGCTGCGCATATGTTTTTTAGTGGTTAGTTACTGCTTAGCCTGATGGTTGAATTTCCTGGTCAAGATTTTTGAAATTTAACTTCACTTATAAGACAGAACATGCTGCAGGAATCCATAAGGGATTACCATGATGAAATGAGAAGATGGCAAATTAGACTATTTCGAAAATGACATAGCAAGGCTTTGTCGATCGATATGTTCCGGTAACTTTGATTCGGATTATGCAAGAAATCGTGACAAGAGCAGCGGATCTACAACGAGTTATGTGTTTATAGTTGACAATTGTGTTTAGTTCCCACTTTACAACATATTGTGGTCCTGTTTTACTTTTACAACTAGATTACTACTAAAAGCATTGGCAGAACGGATTAAAGAGTGGATTTTGAATTTGTATGTTTCCCCTGCGATCTTCTCCTATTTATGCCTCCACTACTCAAATAATGGATGTCTTCTCTCTATAAGAGAAAATTACTTTTGGTTTTGGCTAATAAATATAGTTTTACAACTTTTCTTGCTTTTCAAATCCTTTAGTTAGTGTTGCCACAACAATGACAAATAACATTTTAATACGTGAGTGCTCCAGCCTCCTCCACGTGGGATCTAATAATTCCGTAATTTTTTAATATAATAAAAAAAAATTTAAAAATTTGAAATTATGGAATTTTTTTTTTTTTTTTACAAAACTAGGTGGATCGACCCGCGATCCGTGGGGCACGGCACACCCGCGATCCCGTGTTCCCGCCATTTTTTTTTATTTTTTATTTTCTGTTTTTATTTTTTATTGTAATTTTTTTTAAATCTTTTTTTTTCAAAATAAGTTTTCTAATTTATATTATTTTACTAAATTTTTTAAAATAATTTTTAATTTTTCCAATAATCGACCTCTAAATCACGTCGATAACCCGACGTATTGAAATGTTAGGGTATTTTATACAATAAAAAAACAAATTTTTTTAGCCAGATTAATAAATTATTTACAACTGAATATTAAACAAACACTAAAACTAATTAAAACAAAAAATTCGAAACGTTATCAAAAATTAGTAGGGTATACACACATTGTAAATATTTTTGGAAGTCGATACAGCAAAAAATTAAAAACACAATTAAAAAATTTTAAAAAATAATAACAATTACAAAACATATTTTGAAAATAAATAAAATAAAAAACATAGTTAAAACGATTTTAAAAAAATCAAAATCCGTGACTTTTTTATTTTCTTTTATTGTTTTTGATTTTATGTTTTGTTTTTTTACAAATCATTTTAACTATGTTTTATATATATATTTCAAAATATGTTTTGTAATTGTTATTAATTTTTAAAAATTTTGAATTTTGTTTTTAATTTTTTGCTGTATCGACCTCCAAAATGTTTGTAATGTGTGTACACCCTACGAATTTTTGACAACGTTACCAATTTTTTGTTTTAATTAGTTTTATGGTTTGTTTAATATTCAGTTGTAAATAATTTATTATTCTAACTAAGAAATTTTGTTTTTATATTGTATAAAATACCCTAACAATTCAATACACGCCGAGTTATCGACGTGATTTGGAGGTCGTTTCTTGAAAAAATTAAAAACAAAATTCAATTTTTTTAATAAATAATATCAATTAGAAAACATATTTTGAATTTTTTTTTTTTAAAAAAGATTATAAATAATTAAAATAAAAAAGAAAAACAGAAGAAAAAAAAACTAAAACAGAAAACCGAAAAAATCAAAAACAATAAAAGAAAATAAATAAAATCACGGATTTTAGTCGTAGTGTTTTATGTTTTGAATTTTTTTTAAATCATTTTAACTAAGTTTTTTTATTATATTTCTTTCCAAAATATGTTTTGTAATTATTATTATTTATAAAAAAAAAAAATTGTGTTTTTAATTTTTTTTTGTATCGACCTCCAAAACTGTTTGTAATGTGTGTACACCCTACGAATTTTCGACAACGTTACCAATTTTTTGTTTTAATTAGTTTTAGTGTTTGTTTAATTTTTAGTTGCAAATAATTTATTATTCTGACAAATAAATTTTGTTTTTTTATTGTATAAAATACCCTAACAATTCAATACGTCGGGTTATCGACGTGATTTGGAGGTCGATTTTTGAAAAAATTAAAAACAAATTTTTAAATTTTTAATAAATAATATAAATTAGAAAACATATTTTGAAAAAAAAAATTTAAAAAGATTAAAAATAATTATAATAAAAAAGAAAAACAGAAATAAAGAAATTAAAAAAAATTAAAAAAAAAATTCACGGATCGCGGTTATCCGTGAAATTTTCAAAATAAATAAATAAATAAATTTTTTGGCGGGAGGGACGGATCGCGGGTGGGAACCGCGATCCGTGCCCCCACGGATCGCGGGTCACACCCGCGCGATCTACCTAGTTTTGGAAAAAAAAAAATTTTTTTCCTAAATTTCGAATTTTTAATTTGTTTTTATTATATTAAAAAATTACGGTAATAATTTCTACCACCACCATGTTTAGTTGTAAAGGAGGATTTTGTACTACAAAAAAAGAAAAAAAAGTAATGGAGGATCTTGCATTGAGAAGTCACAATTTCACTATACAAGTTTTGCTTTGTACATATCTAATTAATCCAGCCTTGAAAGATCAAAGATAATGGTTGGAACCGCAAAATTGATGAACACGTGAAAATTCAATCCCAAAGTTGGCCAGAAAAATATCTCTGCAATTTACATGAAGCTTGTTCGGATGAAGAAAAAGGAGATTTAAATTTTTCGATGGAAATCATGCTTCAAGCTGCTTCGCCAGTCACCAATCATGTAAGATGTGTCATTGGTGCTACTTTCCACGCTATCATCTTTGGTATGTATGTTTTCGAATAACAGTAAAATCTAGACATCAAAAAATTAAATATGGACTTTTCGTTTACCTAAATTTCATTTTTTTCGAATTACTTCCAAAGATGCTAGCTATTCCGATCTCAACCAATTTCAAAATATTTCCTATCTTGTTCCTTCTTGTCTTCATATAAGATCGATCTTTAGTTAAATGTAAAAAAAGTCTCTACAAAGTTACATTTCGAAAAAAAATGATTTACTAACTAAGATTAATTCAATTAGGAGATTCATTATCTTGAGATAGTCAAGACTAGAGATCAAATTCTAACAATTTTATTTTAATTTACGAGATGTTGAGATTTAAAATAGATAGGTAGACTAAAAAAATTGATTTGATTTTTTTATATCAAAATCATTTCCCCACGTGATAGCTCGCATGCGATATAAAATCACAGGTGGTGGCGTGATTGGATTTTCAACTGAACAAAGTAAATACCCGGATAATATCCGACCCGACCCGAAAAACCGGCCAACTCCCAGCCTGTCAAACAAACCCGAATCACGACCTAAAATCCCCAAACTACCCTTGGAAAAGCATCCTCGTGTCCTGTCCTGTACACGAATTAAAAGGGGGGCAAAGCGGTCAATCAGGCCTGATTGATCTCGTGGTGCCTCGGAAAGGAAACCCACTCCACTCTCCCTACCCTGACCCATCTCTCTCTTCTCTGGAAGGAAGGAAACGGGGCGGGATCGGCGATGGCGTACAGAGCGGAGGACGACTACGACTACCTGTTCAAGGTGGTGCTGATTGGGGACTCGGGGGTGGGGAAGTCGAACCTCCTCTCCCGGTTCACCCGGAACGAGTTCAGCCTCGAGTCCAAGTCCACCATCGGAGTCGAGTTCGCCACCCGAAGCCTCAACGTCGACGGCAAGGTCATCAAGGCCCAGATTTGGGACACCGCCGGTCAGGAAAGGTATTATACCTTTCTCTTTCACCTTGCCGTTTCGTTAGGGTTTCGTGGGATGTGTCGGGGTTAGTTAGATCTGAGGTTTTTGTTAGCGTTTTTGTTGTTGGATCTGTGGAGTTGCGTGTTGTCGTGGTGGTTCTTAACTTGTGGTTTGCATTGTTCTGGGAAATTAAGTCGGGTTTGGATTTAGTTTGCATTTGTTGCATGAAAATGACTTGTAGTTGTAAAAAATGATTTTTTTTCAAAGTGAATTATTAGTTCGTGATTCATTTTCTTTTCGAGTTTTAGTGATGAAAAGGGATTTCTTATTTTCTTCCCGGATTACTGAATCCAGTAGCTGTTGAATGAATTTAAAAATTGGCTGTGTTTTGGACTCCCTTGCTTGGAACTTGGTAATGGAAGAGACTTGATCAGCGTTGCTGTAAATTGTCAAGCGGCGCAAACATGTGCTATCTTGTTGGGGCTTTTTGTTGAAGGTGAATGACTTCTAAGGGAGGAATTCAAGTATGCAAATTACTTAGTTTGTGAGTTTTTCTTAAAAAAATCATAAGTCAGTTCGTGTGTTGAAATTTTAATTTGATTAATTTCTACCAATATTATCACCAGGAAAGATTTTTCAACTCTAGTGCAACAGAGAACTAGTTGATTTTCCCCCTCATCATAAAATTAAGTTAATGACTTAATGAGCTTCAAAAGTATCTAGGGTTGAACTTCACTTATACGAATTCAAATTCCTAGAACTGAAGTGCATAGAGATCACCTCCATTGAATCTTTTTGGTCCCTATGATTGAATCGGGTTGTGTTTAAGCTGTTTGTGGCCATCTCTGGAAGTAGGGTACTACATGTTCAACGCCGAACATGTAATGTCATGTATGATTATATGGGATGGTGGTGGTGGTTCATGGTGGGATGGATAGATATTAGAATAGTTTTTTTTAATATTGCTTTGTTTAGTCAGTTATTTTTTGTTTTGTCTGAATACAATTAGCTGTGTATTGTGTGTATAGGAGTTAGGTTAGTGGTTTTCATGAGTACATTATGTCATTACATGGTGAATTGATTATGATGCGAGTAGCCCAAAATTAATCCAATATGGATTTATCTTGTCATCCATCCTCTCTTTCATCTATATTTTTTTGGAGTTTTACCCGTTTACTTGAATAAGGGTTTTCCATGACTGCAGATTCCAAATTATCAACCTTTTCCAATTGTTTTGATTTCTTTTTTAGGTTTCTGATTTTGTATTTGCAGGTGGTTAATTTTATGCATGAATTTTGTAATTCTAATTTGACTAATCAAGAACTATAAGTTCTATCGTTCGACAGAGACCAGCGAGAGGTTTCACCATTCCAATCTATAGGAGTCACATATGGAGGATCACTTACTATTTATATCACAAGTCTCCTTTGGTTCTCATAGTATTTGGTGCCATGTTTCTCAAGGAACTAGTTTGTTTTATTTTATACCATCCTAGAACTTTTGAAAGCTGGTTTATATATATAATATTGTAATACAAAGATCATGTTTTCAGGTTTCTAGACTATTTAAGCATCGTAAATGCATCCCACATATTAGTTTGATTCTTCGTCATTGTTCGTGTTATCAAGTAAGGTGATGTTTTTCCACTTTGAAATGTAAGGTACTTCAACATTCTTCTTGCTTTTGGCTTCAAGAGAAGGGGAATTTATTTCATTAATTCTTATGTAAAAAATGGCATGCTTTTTATTTGCTTGATATAGATGAAGCTAGTGGTAACTTTGCATTGTCTTAGAAAAAAGGCATTAACTTCTTAAAATTGTAGGTTTATACGCAAATGACTGTACTTGCCATATTTCTCATATGCCTTTTACTCATCCAATCAAACCTAATAATTGTTCTGTATTGCACAATCTGCACTGTACATACTTAATGAGACTTTAGGTTGAAAGATTATTTGATCACTCCGGGTATCAACATATACCAGAACCTAGATGTGTCATCAATTTTTATCATGCGACATTGCTCAGTGTCATGCACTCAGGGATGATTTTAAGTTTCTTTTAAATATCTGACTTTAACTATTTCGTTCACTTTTAGTCATTAGCTGTTGCTTAATTTTATTATCAACAGTTTGGCTGTCAATGTGATATAATTATTACAACGTAATAACTTGAACACCACTAACATAAAAAAATCAGAGCACATTATTGAAATAATTAGCCTAGATTACAGTGTACAACTCTAGATGGACCAGAAGTATGAGGGTGATGTGTTATTACTTTCTAAACTTCAAAATTCTCCCTTTCGCCCCTCTTATCATTTTATGTTGTAACATCTAGAACATTTTTAACGTTATGGCCAATTATACCCTCAAACTCAAACTTTAAAATTGAACTTTAGTATGCTGGAGAAGATTAATTGTGGAATACTATAATCCAATAAGTGACCGTATTATAGAAATCATTCGGAATACATAGCAAATCATGTATGACTATGAGCGGGGAAATGCAACTTTTTTAAATTCAAGAATTTTGATCGTTCAACTTATTCAAGGGAAGTGTGACTTGAGTAATTTCATATGATTTTTCATCTCACCTGTCCCAAGGTGGGGGTGTGTGCCGGGGAATTTTGGGTCATAAGAAAACATTCAAATCTTAGTTCTTTGCCTTCTTTTTGACTCATAATGTTGTTTTGTGACTTGACAATGGGCTTCCTTTGTACTATCTTTTTTTTAATATTGTCCAAAATTTCTAAATTGTTTATGTGCTCTATAACCCAGTGTGTGAAGAATGCAACTAACTTTCATCGAGTTGATTTTCTTTAGAAAGTTATACCTTTATAATCATTTCCCATCAAATAACACTGACTAAATTACCAACATATTCTAACCTGCAAATGTGTGGATTTTTTCTGGATCTCTTTTAGTGTATTTTGGTCTGTGGTTGATTGGTTGGTATTTCATGGAAGTCCAGTAAGGTTTCTGGAATGAATGGCAGTTTGATTGTGGTGTTTGTTGTTTATGGTTATAGTGATTTTTTTTTCTTTTTTAACAATGAAACTGCATCTTGATTCTAAAAGTATGTAGTGAAACAAACAGTTTCCCTGATAAGTGATAAGTTGAGAAATGTCTTCTCCTTACTACAAAAACTATATTTGGTGTTGTCACCAGCTAAACCAAGGGTGAACAAATATTTTGGTACTTTGGTGAGCCAAGTTCCAGCATATTGTCTTGTCTGGCATACAAAAGTTCTAGAAATACAACATATTTACATAGCTAGTTGAATTGTTTGTTCATAGAAAGATGTCCTAGGAAATGATATGGTAAAAGATTGTGCTAAGCTGCTGTGTCCACCTCTAGCAGGCAGTCCCTTGAACTGCTGGAATTATGATAGAGGGGGTGAGATGTTTTCATCCTTTTTGTGCATTCTGTGTAGGTTCTATGATGCCTTTATTGTCTCTGTCGTTGTATAGACTTGGTCTTCAACCATTTTATCCGATTGGTGAAAAAATATTTTGTATGTTGACACCAAATTCATTTTGTATGCAGGTATCGAGCAATCACCAGTGCTTATTACCGTGGGGCAATTGGTGCTCTACTTGTATATGATGTTACTCGTCATGCTACATTTGAGAATGTTGAGCGTTGGTTGAGGGAGTTGAGGGACCACACTGACCCTAACATAGTTGTGATGCTCATTGGAAACAAATCTGATCTTCGGCATCTTGTTTCCGTGTCAACTGAAGATGGGAAATCCTTTGCAGAGAGAGAATCACTTTATTTCATGGAAACCTCTGCGCTAGAAGCAACAAATGTGGAAAATGCATTTGCTGAGGTCTTGACACAGATTTACCGAATTGTGAGCAAAAAAGCGGTAGAGGCGGGCGATGATGCTACCACTTCAGTGCCAAGCAAAGGTGAAAAAATAAATATTAAAGATGATGTATCAGCACTGAAGAGAGTTGGGTGTTGCTCAACTTGAAGCCATAGGATGTTTCATTAGTGCAAGGTTTCCGTTTGATGTATGCAGCAATAAATTACGATATTTGTTTTTCTAGACTAGCGAATTGTAGACTGGATATGCTGTTAGGTTTTCTATTTGAATGGGGATGGCAAGCTAATATTGAAGGAAGGTGTATGCTTATCTTGTATGATCATATTCAAGAGTTTGGGTGGTGAGAATTGAATATGGTACGTGCTAGAATATTTGATGTAACATCACATTTTTAAAAAATCAAGGATATGAATCAGTGTTCTGTTATTTGAGGCAAGATGCAGAATATAGATGGAGGCAGAGGCGCTACGCTTATAGATGTGCTCGAACGCCAACCAAACCTTTGATCTAGCTTGTGGATGTGTATCCATTTTTAGTTGTTTCGCATGCATTGCAGTATTTGATTTTCTAGCAAACTATATGTTTATATACACTGTCATGAATATGGTAGATTACGCAGGTTTCTTCTTCTTGTTGAAGCGACCTCGTCTGTGCTTCAATTGTTGTGGTCAGTTCGTGCGAAGGCCATGGCTGAATGTCCAAAAACAAATCTCGATACGTTTCATTTCAGTTCCGAACGGGCATTTACTATGCTAATTCTCCGTGAGAAATGATTGGTTAGTCTCCTCTGTTCTTAGGAAAATGGACACATTTCCAGATATCGTCTGAACACGACTATGTGGTTGTGGATCCAAACTTCATTAGGACAACTGATTAGCTTCTCCATCAAGACATTAAGAAATTTCTACGCATGGATACATCATCTCATTCATGACTGAGGATCATAAAAAACTCTATCCAATCAAGTACTGACAAAAAGAAAATCTACCAAACCGAAACCAAACCAAACCCCTTATCCATAAACTATCCCACCCAAATCACCTACTCCCAAACCCAAACGTGAACGGAAACAGCAAACTAACGTAATAAAACAAATAAAACCTCGAATTCTAAAGCATGTGTGCAAACTGCATACGTATCATCATCATCATCATCCTCAAAACCAAAAAACAAAAAGTCAAAAAACCTGTAAAAAAACAATAAGATCATCCCGGCCAATCTCAGCCGTCAGATTTAGCGACAAGAGACAAAACAAATCCCGGTAGAGAAAAAGACAACACCCAACTCCCCGGGCCCCACACTACCCGCTACTCCCGCACCACGACGAGGCCATGTGGCTGCACCGGCGGCTCTCCTCGGCCCGCCGGAAAACAACGGAGCACTCCGGCAGCTCCCCAAGGCCTTCGAACAGTGCATCCTCCTCCCCTCCGGCGCCGGCCAGGTCCCTCCCGACGTCGTCGAAGGCGACGGGTAGCATCATGGTGAGGGAGGTGTCCGGGACGTAGGGGTGCCAGAAGTGCTCGGAGAGCATGAGCGGGGAGTCGTGGGGGAGGTCGGAGCAGAACGGGTCCTCCGGCGAGGTCGTCGGGAGAGTGGTCAGAGGAGTCGTCGTGGTTGTTGTTGTGGTGGTTTGTTGGGGTTTGTTGTGGTGTTTGTTGTGGTGGTGGGGTTTGGGGAGTGGCCATGGATGGTTGTGGTCGGAGGCGTAGGTTATGAGCAGCATTGTCGGGTCGAGGCGGCTTCGCTCCACTTGCTTCCTGGCCGGACAACCTTTCGAGCTGCTGCACCGGTAGTATCCTCTGCAAGTTGAAATGCATTCAATTAATTATCTGAACTTCATGTATAGTTTGTGTTTGTGATCAATAATGTGATGCATCTTTAAGTTTATTACTGTGGGGAGCTTGATTATGAGCACAGAGTTAGTAAGAATGATGTAGATGCGATTGGTGTTCAAACAAAAATTCACTTGATTAATTTTGATGGAATCTTTCTATTGAAGTGTGTCTATAAGTTGTTAAGGTAGGAGAATCCAACAATTTGAATAGTCAAAAACCTAGATCATGATTCATGACTTGAAGTATTGTACAATGAGATAATTTTGAGAAATTATACTTCAGAATCGTTGCTCTATTTCAATTTTCAGTTTGGCTTGTGGAAGTTATCGAATTAGAGGTCCGTTTTGGGTTTTATTTGTTTCTTCCGAATATGTAACATTTAAGTGAATTTTCTTCTAAGTAGAAACTTTGGCATCAATCAAATCAAATTCTTCAAAGAAACCAAATTTGAAAATTCTGGGACTCTTTTAGTCGACTCAGATGGCAAAATTAGCCCAGAATTTAAACTGAAGCCCCCACGTGAGACAAACGCACACGCAAAAACACAAACTCAAAGGCAGTAAACCCACCACCAAATTAAATCCTTAACTCACCCGGATAACTCAATTAGAACAACTAATTATCACAGTAATTGATTAAAGCTCCGAACGTACCTTGGATATGGAGAACCCTTGATCGGCTTCTGCCCGTACTTCCTCCACGTCCAAGAGTCCGACGGCGGAGCTCCCTCTCCACTCCCTCTGGGCCGCGATCCATCCACTTCGGCTATCGGCACGGACACCACCCTCTTCTGTACTGACCTCCTCCCACTACTGCACAAAAACAAAAACAAAACAAAAATAAATAAACCAATCAACAAACAGAATTCCAAACAAAAAAAAGAAAAAAAAAGCACCTCTTCTTGATAGAACTATTGTTAACTGCAGAGAGATTGGACTTGAGATCAAGCACAGGTGATGGACAAGAAGCATTGGGTTCTTCTCCACTACTACTGCTACTTGTGGTATTGCTCTCCAACCCACGACCCTCCATGCTCTAATTCAACAGCAACAACTAGAGATGATGATGATGATGATGCACTAACTCCTTGTGGGCTGCTGGATATTTTCAGAAGATCTTGCAACTTTTTGGATCTACTTTGGCACTGTTGTTGTGAGAGCTTATATATATATATATATATATATATATATATATATATATATATATATATATATATATATATATATATATATATAAGTGGTTGGGATCAATGTGAGAGAGGTGTAAGATGGGCTCTGATTGGTGCAATTGTGAATTGTTAAAGGTTTAATTGGAACATATTTATATGCAGACACCCAATTAACTCATTAAACTAATATATAGGACCACAAAGGTTTGTTTATGAGTTTAAGTTTTTCTCAAAGTTAATTTCCCTCCTCTTTCTTTGTTGCATTGGTACCCTTTGAGTTATACAAATTGTGATTGTCTTTCTTACTTTATTCTTAATATAATTGGTTTTATGGAGTTCGTTCTAGTCTTCTTCGAGTGTTTTTTCCACTGCTGTATGAATTTTACTCGTAGCGATGCCTTGTGTTGCCCTACTTCCACGATTCACGTTTTGGGCACAACATAATCACTTTGCTAATAACCATAATCAACATTCTAAGTTCAATTGGAAGGGTTTGCTATAAGACGAGCGTTGTTAGTGAATTCTCGATGAACCACTTACGATTGAATTGAACGAGAATGACCCCTAAATCCTCACACGACAATTAAACGACAAAGAGGTTAAAAGATGTAGTAAATAGGTAAATTGAAATGTTCATATCGAAATGTATTAATTAAGATGTCGTGGGAATGGAAAAAACCATAATGATATTTTTAATCATTAAATTTGATCATTCCCTCTCCCAGTATAATATAATTAGGACGTGCAGAGCAAATGGTCCATGTCTAAGCAAACTATATGCACATCGAACATGTAACCCTTAATTAGTTAATTATTATATTATCTACCCATGTGTGATGGATACTTCTAATAGTTTTAAATTAGCCAACAGTGAGATCTTTGATTACGAACCCCCATCACATACTTATCCAATCTACAACTGCGACATTAATATTTAGCAAGTAATAATGTTTGAATCACTCAAACCTTTTATTTTTACTTTTATAAATGTTTTTAAATTGTTCAAAGATTGTGACAAGAACGTCGAGCCTTAGTTATGAAGGTTCTTTTTCTTCCCTTCAAATGGTTGTTGGGGAACATGTTCGGGAGTTACACCAGACTACAAAGATTCATGTTCAAAACAAGCACTTCAGTTTGGAACTTTGGGGTAGACACAATATTATTAAATATAAATATAAACGTTTGTTGGTATGTTATATTGTAAGAAAAGGCAAAGCCCAACCACTAATGGTAAGTGATCTGAAAGAATGGATATTTACAGAAATATATCTGATATATTTTCTGATTTTTTACAATATCAAGTGTACATTCTCTTAAATGCACCGTAGTATTAATTAGTTTGATCTGTTCTTTGCCGTGTCACGTCTTGTCTTTTTTTTCTCTCTCTTTTATTTTGCTGTAATAGGCTAACTGCAAAGAAATTAGAGACTATTTTAAATTTTTCGATAAATTTAATATATTTTGAACTGAAAGATTAGGATGGAATATATATATGTGTGTGTGAAGCTGAAGTTGGGTGTGTTCCAGCATCATCGAATACTAGCTTTGGATAATAACAATTAATAGAATTACGATTGTGTTGTTTTCATGTTACGCATGTAGTTAATTAAGATAACTGCTTACGATTTAAAAAAAAATGTTTCACTTCAAGGATATACAATATTCTGGTTTTTATAGAATGATCATGTTACACTAGAATATCACATTTTTGAATGCTAAAAATAGAAGATACATAATATTATGTGATACAATTAAATAACTACAAAATGGCTGTTTCATATTCTACATGTAAGGATTCCCATAGGTTTTGAAAGAATTAAATTCTGACACTTCCTGCTTTATATGTAGCCCGTAACGCGTGTTCGAGAAGATATGTAACTTATATATGTTGTTATTACTTATTTTCTGACATTTCATTTCTTAAAAATATCTTTGATCTAGGATACTAATTTCTTTAGAGTAAAAATAAACTTAATGATCAAAAAACAAAAATCATCAAATCGGTATCACATCTTTTCCATTATTTCCAAAGAAACCAAAGAAAATAAGAGGGTTGTAATCATGTGAATCATGCATGCACGTGTAAGTTTCGAATAAAAGAATGTCCAAAAGAACACTTAACGGTGTTATTGTAGCAGGGCGACACTGTAGTGTCGTCCGGTCACGTAGGCCGGAAGGATACTACATCCACCGCCCGAGTGGAAATTCGGGCAGGAATCCGCCTGAATTTCCACCCGAAAGGATGGATAGGGTGGGTGGGGGTAGGGGTGCACATGAGTTGGGTTCAACCCGAAATCCAACCCGAACTCGACTGGTCGGGTCGGGTTGGGAAAATCAAAAACCCGAATTTTCGGGTCGGGTTGAGGGGGTCGGGTTGACCCAACCCGAACCCGATTTTTTTTTTTTAATTTTTTTCCAAATAAACCGGTCGACCGAACATCACTCGGTCGACCGAACATCACTCGGTCGACCGTTTCCAACCCGAAAATTTCGGGTTTTCAAGCCACCGGTCGACCGTTTAAGCACCGGTCGACCGAACCCGACCAAGTTTGGGAGAAAATTTCCGAATTCGGGTTCAACCCGATCCAACCCGACCCAACCCGAAAATTTCGGGTCGGGTTGGGTTGAACCCAAACCGGTTCGGGTTCGGGTTGGATTGGGTTTTTTCCCAACCCGAAAATTTCGGGTTGGGTCGGGTTGAGGCCCAAACCCGACCCAATCCGACCCATGTGCACCCCTAGGTGGGGGCACATTCCCTCATTGGTTAATGTTTTTTTTAAATAAAAAAATATAGTAAAATATGTTAATAATTATTTTAAAAATTATTTTTAATCGTTTTTTCAAAACAAATTATGAAAATATGTTTTTTATTTGTTCTTATTTTTTAAGATTTTTTTGTGTGTTTTATCTAAAATTGATTCACAAATGATGTGGAAGGGAGATAATGTAGGCGTTTGAGTTGTTTTTTGGTACGGTTAAGGAAAATTAAAGAGAGTTTGTTTAAACTGACGTAGTTGAGAGAAAAAAATAAGCCCCGGATGCTGTTAACGGTAGCCTAAAAGTGGGGAACGACCACTTCTTCCTCCGTGTTGCACGAATCAATACAATGGAAACCGCGTGGTTTGCTTGCATGTCTTTGCTTCGTCACATCTCCCAAATCAAAAACTATTAGATACCAACTCATATGACTCTTATCTTGTCAAACTTCTTTGATCATTTCCTTGATTAATATAATACCTCTCTCTTTCCCACCATCACCTTGATTTTTTAAGTAGTGCATGTTGTTTTGTCAAACATGATGCTTCCAATTAATTGATGGGAGGAAATTGTGTGCAGGGAAACTTCCACCAAGTTGGCTGTGCATGTAGGTATTATAGATCTATAGCTAACTAAGACTTGGTAGTTAATTAACCACTATGTTTTCATATATGTCTTATGTGTAGGTTCTTTCTTTTAGTGAGAGAGCCTAACCTACCAAGTAGATAAAATGTAGCCAAAGCACTCCTCATCGGAAGTGCGCACTTGGTATTTGCTTTTGGGAGCCATTTGTTTTGTTCACTTTCAAGTAGAAAAAAACAGCTTTGCATATAAGTGGGGACAGAGATATATGAAGAAGTCAGCTTGTTAGTGTTTCTAATACTTATGTAAGCGGTGGATCAGACAATTGGTTTCTTGAGGACCAATATAAAGTACTTGAGTTCTAAGAAAGTTGGTTAATATCCATTTTGAATATGACAAGTTGACCACTCTACTTTGGAAACGTATCATAATTGAGCTTCTAATTTGTCTGTGTTACCAAAAGATTATCCACAAACCACAAAGTATAATAACTTATCAAAAAAAAAAACTTGAATCTACTAGTTTTTATACATAATTACGTTAAGAGATCCTAACCAAGGTTGTTGACAATATATGAGATAATTGAAATCCATTGTTTGCAATTGTTTGGTAACCCCTAACTCGCCGATCCACAGATGCATGTCATTAAAAGATGAGATCTAAGATGTGCAAGGTAATAAGATGCACCACCAATGATGAATTGTTGATTTAAGTTTAATTATCATGCATAGCTGTTACCATGGCGTGCATTGTATCTCTTTCCACAGGGAAGATATTAATTGAAGTAGATATTTAATTGCAAGTTGCCCAATTGAAAACCTAGGTCCCAATTGCAAGTTGCCCAATTGAAAATCTAGGTCCCACTTGCTAATACAGTACTTGTCTGAGTTTATCGTCAATATATAGGGTTATTTGATTAGGTGTACTTAAAAAACATTAGAGTTTTTTTTCCTTGCATGCCATTTCAAAATACCGTATTTCCGTTTCTGACATCACTATATCGCTATTTGTATTAATGTCACTAAAAACTATATAAATTCCATTAATGTCATTTTGTTAACGACGTTAATAATTATTATTTTAATAGTAATATTTACAAATTCTATGTTATATAATTTAACAACTTAGTAATCCAAATCTGTCATTTTTTATGATATTCACAACAAAACACTTAAATTCAAAACATCAAGAATGTTAATTTCACAAGTACAAAACGGTTGGGATACCAGTGTTTTGGTGTGTTTTTGTTATGAAAATTATAATTCAAAACTTTTGGAATTTAAGTGTTTTGCTGTGAAAATCATACATGTTTAATTCTTGTTTAAGTGTTTTGGAATTTGATTTTTATAGGAAAATAATACCAAAACACCGGTATCCCCACCGTTTGTACTTGTGAAAATTAACATTCTTGATTTTTTGAATTTAAGTGTTTTGATGTGAAGATCATAAAAATAATAGATTTGGATTACTAAGTTATTAAATTATATATAGTAGAATTTGTAAATATTACTATTAAAATAATAATAAAATTAACGTCGTTAACGAATCAGTAACATTGTTAACGGAAAAGGTTAACAGAATGACGTTAATGGAATTTGTATAGTTTTTAGTGACATTATAGAATTTGTATAGTTTTTAGTAGCATTAATACAAATAACGATATAGTGATGACAGAAACAGAAATATGGTGTTTTGAAATGACATGCAAACAAAAAACCCAAAACATTAATATAGAATTTTTGTACACGAGTTTTTGGATTTTGACCGAGTACATTTAATTTCTTCTAAAATTAGCTTCCGTACACTTGCAGAGCCACTTCTCATATATGCATTAAGTATTTGGAAATTTGGCGAAGTACCTAGGATATTTCGTTAAATTCTTTTCGAGTCTTTAATTTTGTTTTCCTTCAAAACCACAACTCGACATTACGATGGTTACCCAAATTAGATTAAAATATTCACTTTCTTTATATATTAAAAAACACTTAGGCAAAGAAACATTTTTGGACATTAATTTGCGTAGTATGCCAAGACATTGCAAAATCAATATCAATGTGTTTGAAGTTCACCCAAGCAATTACCCATATATATAATTATCAATATATAAGACTTTGACACCTTTTCTAGTATATCTTACATATCGGCCATATTTATATTGATGCTCTCCATTTAGTCGCAATTGATGTTGGCATCGTCAATTTTGATGTGGTTGCATCAAATGCATTCTGTCATTCTAGTATTAACATTTTAATTTTTGTTCATCTCAGTAAACATATATATATCTTTACCTCTACAGTAGAAATTGAATCGCAACAATTTTACGTCCAAATATAAAATCTAAATGCATTTAAGGTTGAATAAGCGATGACTTAATTTGGTATGAAAATATCAAATGATATGATTATTGTAAAAGCAATATTAGTTCAAATTGAGTTAATGTAATTGGACAAGAATAAAGGATATGGATGAAAATCATTCACAAACAAGCAAACAAATAATAATAAATACTTTAAAAAACAAATAATAGTAAATAAATATAAAGAGGGATAGGTCCAGATCTCGATGTGGATTAGGACAATCTATATAAGCAAGTTAAGACCACTCTACTCTATACATACGTAACACAAGGTTAACATAATGTTCTTTAGACGACTTGTTGATCTACATTTATTATAGATTTCGACTTGCAAGCAAGGGAAATGTCTTCAATCTTCAATAAAGTCCTTTCAAGAAAAGCAAAAGATATACATGTGTATCAGTTCTTGTCCAACAATGTCCTTTCAAGGCAAACATGATTTAAAAATTGGGAAAGGTGAATTTGAAAGTCTTCGCTAAAACCGAACGACACGTACGTGGTAAGTTCTCGGTCTGGAAGAGAAAATATTTTTGAAGTTAAACGACTCGGTGTAAATACAATAAATATTTGATTACATGACAATTATATCCATTTTTTTTATAAAAATATCTTTGGTACGACATCTTGAGACGTTCTTTTGTAATTTCATAATAATTGTCATGGATTTGGAAACATATAGAGAAATGGGTGTCACGTCTTCAGACCAACTGTGTAGAAATAGTTGTAGTGTGAAAATTCATGAGCGAAGAACAAAACTTTTGACTTTGTGATGAAGAAATTTTCAAGCAATTAATTCTTAATTTGTTTGGAATGCATCATCTGTTTTAGTTTTTTTTCTCTTGATGTAACTTATTGATCACTGAATTGGTGTTATAGTGGTTGTTGGAGAATTAATTATCAGTAACTGTGTATAGCAAAATACTAGTTCACTATTTCACTATGGAAAAATATCTATGGGTTCCTTAATTTTAACATAACCTTTAACAAGCTCATGACGTGGAGGAACATGATTCCTTTAGGGGTACTGTCGACCTTGAGTTATTTATCAATAATATTTAATTTGCTGATAAATTGATGACGTGACAATATAAGCGTCTATTTGTTTACCAATGCATGAGACATATACGTGTTTCGCACGGAACAAATGTGTGTACCTTGTGGGACAGATGTGTACGAGACAGATGTATCCTACGATGGACAGATGTGTGTCTCGCGATGGACATATGTGTATTTGCTGAGGAGAAAATATGTATTTGATGAGGAACAAATATGTATTTGCAGAAATGATTAAGACGTTTATAGCTCCCACGTAAATAAGGAGTTGTGCGACAACTACAAAATGGAAGTTCGATGACAAATGTGTGTCGACGCGGCACAATTGTGAGTCCCTCGTGGACAAATGTGTCCAGTGAGAGAAATGTGTGTGAGACATATGCGTATTTATTAAGGATTATCTAGCTCATTTTTGAAATGACAGAGATTACGTTTTGTGATAATCTAGCTCAAGAATAACTTTCTTGAACGAGTACATCAACCGTCTCATTTTAATTATAGGAAAATTGTATTTTTGAATAATAAAATAAAAAACAGAAATGATAACATGAATTGTGACAAGAATCACATCATTCTTTCTCTACCAAGGCTTCCTTCACGTTCTCTATCATATCATCCTTCTGTTTGGAATCCCCGTTGTGTTTATCATGAGGTAAAACGTTGATCTCAATGTGAAAACGTATTTTAACTTCCTAGATTTCGAAGGAAAAAGTAAACGGCAAGTAGTGACACTCATATGCTTATACAGTTATACCTATGTAGTTCGGCATAAAAATTAAAGGAAATTTTTTCAAAATAATAAAAAAAATAAAAAATTGGAAAAATATGCACTTCAGAAACTTAATTGGCAAAGTATGCACATTGAAAAACGACACCACAGGTGTCGTTTTCATTAAGTAAAAATGACACTGTAGATGCCGTTTTTACCCTTAATAAAAACGGCATCAGTGATGCCGTTTTTACATGGGCAAATTTTTTCTTGGTTTCGAGATGTCGTTTTTATTTAATACATGTTGAACTAGAAACGGGTTGGTCGGGGGTCTCGCTCCCCAGTGAGCGAGCGACGTTCCACCTCGCGGGTAAGGTTGCGGGGGTGGCAAGGGGGCATCGCCCCCTGGAATTTTTTTGGATCTTCAAATTGTTTGATCTGGAAAATTTTGAATCTTCGTCACTTGCCAAAAACTCATTGTAATCCAACCCGTTACCACGATAATACAAATTTATCACACCACATTACTTATCAAAAAATTACCAGTTGGATCTTCGAACAAATTTTTGATAATGGATAATATGTCACAACTCCAAAGTGATCTGACCAATGTGTTGGAGTTACAACCCCCCACCCACACACACAATAATTACAATGAGTTTTTTGACAAGTGACGAAGATTCAAAAATTTCCAGATCAAACAATTTGAAGATCCAAAAAAATTCCAGGGGGCGCTGCCCCCTTGCAACCACCGTCACCTCACCGGCGAGGTGGAACGCTGCTCGCTCACCGGGGAGCGAGACCCCCGACCGACATGTTTCTAGTTCAACATGTATTAAATAAAAACGACATCTCGAAACCAAGAAAAAATTTGCCCAAGTAAAAACGGCATCACTGATGCCGTTTTCATTAAGGGTAAAAACGGCATCTACAGTGCCGTTTTTACTTAATGAAAACGACACCTGTGGTGCCGTTTTTCAATGTGCATACTTTGCCAATTACGTTTCTGAAATGCATATTTTTCCAATTTTTTTATTTTTTTTTTGATTATTTTGAAATTTTTTCCAAAATTAAATTACTATTCCTTCTTTCATACGCTATATGATTTTCATAATGATATATCAGTATCCTCCTTCGTAGCTGCACTTACAAATTCTCGAATTTTTTTGTTTTTTTATTTTCTTTTGCAAACACTCATCCCGCTGTCATCTCTCAATATTTTTATTTTTAAATGATAAATAACATTACAATAATAACATCCTAATGGGACCCATCTTATGTTCAGAATATCCCATATATCATATTATATTCTAATTTTTTCATACTAATTAATTTGATGAACTCATTTGCTTTCCCTTAGAGAATCGCAATCTACAACTACAATAAATAAAACTTAAGTACTGGTTGAAAATAACTCGACACTGAACCATTGATGCTAGCATTACATCTTATATTTCTTAACTTTAACTAATTTAATGAAGGATCATGCTTATCCACACAACTTAAGGTTGAAAAAACTGAATATGGTAAGGTTTTGATATCTCAAGTTTGATCAACGGAGGCTGTCGGCACGTTTGAGACTTTCTTAATCATATACGATACATCATGCGACCATGTCTAAAGTTTTCTTGTTTCTTTTCGTTACATTATTTTTTCCACTTCTTAACGTGGGCGTTTGTAATAAACATCTATATTGCATGTCACACTTTATTAAATTAAATAATAGCATAACTTCCCTTTCGTTAACTGTGTAGATGTTTCCTTTTGGAGACATGATCTCCACAGTTCGTTATAATAGCTTCATAATTTATTTTTGAAAGAGTAATAATAATATTCAAGTAATAATTATGGCAACTTTCATTACCATGACATTGAAGAAGACACCGAACGGAACAAAAAAAAAGGAAAATGAGTTCCAAACTCATCTTAGAATATAGGTTTCCCCCCCTGGAAATGTAGAGGCCAAGCCAAGATCAGACATTATAATAAAAAATAAAATGTGATATATGCTCCGAAGTCCGAACGTGTACATTTCTATCTGAGCATTCATCATTATCATTAAAAATAAAGACGAGAAATGAATATCATATATATATATATATATATGTTAATAAATCTTTGGTGTTTGCTTCAACGTATATTACGTAATACTTTGGTGTTTGGACTATTGGAAAGATTTATTAGCTTGCCGAGGGATTGAGAATTCATGTATATATATATATATATATATATAAAATAGAGTTTATAGTTTTTTAGGAAACGTGGTCCAGTCTACTGCACAAGAAAGAAACAGGATTATATCAACATTAAACTAAAATCCATACGTACAAGGAGTAAATTTTACCATATATGAATCCTTATCTTTGAAGATTCTCAGATATCGACAATAAAACTGGAACTCCTCGTAAAATTATTCTACGTAATACTCAATTATTGCTTCCCACAGTAATGCTAGTAGGGGGCAGATTTACATAGAGGCATGATTACAAGAGTCATCAAGTGTTCACCGTTCGATGCGAATTTTCTTTTAAATGGTATAAATTGGTGCCCATGCAAAACATATACTTATATGAATACTTTGGTGTTTGGACTATTGGAAATATTTATTAGCTTGCTAGTCTGCTTCAACGTTATAGTGTATGATCTCTTGACCTAGGTTCATCTCCTACTAGCCACTTTTTTATTTTATTCTATACAATGGTTCAACTCCCATTAGCCATTTTTTTAGTTTTATTCAAGATGCAAAATTACAAGAGTCATCAAGGTTTAATCATTTTTTGTTTTATTCTATACAATGGTTCAACTCACAAAATTGCAACTTTTTTTAATTCAAAGTACAAAATTACAAAGATTATCACACTAAAAACCCAGTTTATCTCAACACAAAACTAAGATGTGATATCAACACAAAACATTAGAACTATATAGATCCATTATCTTATTGTTAAATGAGGTAACACTTTGGTTTCTTAGAGCATAAATAATCATGTTCGGGCTACATCGGGCGTCTTAGTTTCTCTTTCTGCCACGTTAGCTCACTTTACTCACCCCAAATTTTTCTTAATCGTTTCCTGAAACCGCCCAAACACGCTACATTCTCTCTAATCCACGTCATTTGAAGATCAATCATGGATAAAATTTAAAAAAAATCAAAACAAATAAAAAACTTATTTTCACGAAAAAATATTTAGATTTTAAAAAAAAATTTAAAAAGACTTTAAAATGAATATTTTAACATTTTTAACAAATAGCAAAAAAAAATCAGTCGACGGGGGAGGTCCCCCCCATCAGGCACCCGGGCTCCGCCCAACCGTTAACAGGGAGCCACCCGGGCCGGGCGCCTGGGTTTTCTCCCCTGTTAACTATGCCCTTATGTATAAAATATTATCAATAACATTTCCATCCAATATCTACAAGAATTTACAGCTAATTTTGTCTTTGAAAACATCATTTTTCTTAGATTATTATTATCATTAAATTGATATTAGGTGAATTGATACCCAGTTGGATTTTTTTTACTTGATCCTCTGCTTTGGTGTGGTCTTTTGTTAGTTTTAATAAGAAACGCACTAGATTGTCTAAGAAGTGTTTTTTGTATGCGTTGTAAAACACATGTATTTATTGAAGGGAGTTTGCTTATATTTGTAATACTTTCCGGTAACTCTTACGGCTCACTTGTTAAACACTATCAAAAAAATAAAAATAAAATTGAGACCCATATTATACATATCTTATAGCTCCGTCAGTATCAAGCAACAAATTCTTTAACATATTTAAGAGTCCTATTTTCTAAATATATTCACAGCAACAACTTCATTTACAAACAATTCCCAGATTTATTGGGAAGTCGTAATTCACCAACTCTGGAAATTATCTGTCCTATGCAGAAGCCCAAGAATCCCCATGTGGAGATTAATGAAAACAAGTCCTAAATCTAAATAAATCCCTGGATGTGCATCTTGTATTGCATTGTCAAGAATGAATATGCACATGGGGAGTAGCAACTAGTTCTCAAGTCTTAAAAATAAATGACTTTTTTGTGGGGGTCTTACGTGAACGACTTTTGCAGTAACAGAAACAGAAAGTTGTTCAATCATGCAAGGTATATTTGCATGTGCTTTGGAGAACCTTGTTCAATCTTCACATGATGCCTCTAAATAATTAATTGCTTAATCAAGCATAAGCGCTTATTAGTTTCTCTTTGATATACATATATTAAGGTCACAATTGATGGGCCGGCGTGGGTTGTTGCCCGACGAAATTGTTGTTATGGATGATCAAATTATACGAATCCAGTTTCATGTTGGGTCGTGGGCCTTGTTTGTCTCGTTAAGTCCATACAAGTCACGTAGCCGAAGCCTGAAAGAATTGTTTGTATAACTCGAATGATTTGGAACATTAGTTACTTATTATGTTTAGAGTATCCACGGTCGTGATCTTAAAAACAAAACCATCCAAATTTTCTCTCTATTTTATGTTAATTTTTTCAATTCACAACATTTATCTGCAATTTATCTCTCTTTTATCTTCTCAATCATCATTTTTATAAAAAGATGTTATCGTCAAATCAACTTTTCTATTTCCTCAACTCATTTCTTACATTTTACAGAAAAATAAATCAATTAATTAATATGTCATCATTTATCTCGTATATATAAATTAATATTACTAAAATTTGATACCAATTATTTTTATTTTTTTTAAAATAATTATTTGACAAATGTGGGTAAAATAATTAATTTGTCAACCGTAAAAAGATAATTGTGATATGATTTAATGGAGTACCAAATTGTTGTTGGAATGGAAAAAAAGTTGTTAGGTTGGGAATGATGAATTATCTGGGAAATAGTTAAGATAGGGATTAATATCCATGTTACTATCGAAAATATAATATTTATATAGTAATATGAGTGTTTATCTATAGAACACGAGGAGATAAAAAATATGTTAATTTTAAAAAAATTATATTTCTTTTCTTAATTTTAAAATAATAGACTCATCTCTTAATTAAAATCAATATAGAATAGAACTGGATCCACAACAAAAAACAAAAACAAAAACATTGAACAAACCTCAAAACAAAAACATTAAACAAACCCAACGATCAACACAAAAATTAGTTTTTAATCCCAATATTTGTTAAGCTATTTTATTTTTGCCGTTAGTGATGCTCTTACAATTAAAATTGCACGCTGGCACGGTACAACCCGGCATGTCTTTGACCCGGCCTGGCACGGTCGTCGTGCATGCACGACATTGTAGTTTAGACTCATTGGCATGCTGACGCCAGTTCCAACGACTCTTAATTTTTTTAATTACCAAAGTACCCCTCCCTTATCCTATATAAACCTCCTAATCATTCTCATTTTTTTCACACAATTCTCTCCAACTCTTTCACAATCTCTCTCTAATTGCTTTGATTTTGGTGGATATGGGCCGAGTTTGAGCTAAAACGTGATGCCTAAAGCTACAATCAGACCGCTGATTTTGCGACTCCGCTTTTCATTTTCCAGGCTTTTCTAATCATTTTAGTTAATCATGTCGTTATATTTTATGAAAAGATTAAGTTTTTTTGCATATTTAGTAATTTGCATGACTTTAACATCAGATTCCGAAGATAATGATACCGCACAACCTTTCCTAATATACCACCTCAAATAACTACTACCGGTATTAGGAAAAAACTAGCCAGTATGACATTATTATCAAGAAGGTAGAGATGAAACTGGTAAAGTAACTGCTACTTCTCGACATTGTGGTCATGTATATTCGACTGTGTCAGTAATGAATTCACGTCAAATTGTTTTAGACACAGGTAGTGAAAAATTATCTTTTCAGATATATTGTCCAATCAAAGGTAGAGAAATAATTATTGATTTCATAAATAGAGATGAATTACCATTTAACACATGTGAATCTGAATTACTAAGGGCAACAATTCTCTATCTTAATCTCCAATTTAAGCCATTATTTAGAAAAACTCTTAAAAATGTTGCATTTGATAAATTCGAAAAACAAAGAACAAACATGATTTTTTTTTGAAATGAACAATAAGATAACATTAACTAGTGATGTATGGACCAGTCTAAGTAATTATCATTATTGTTGCGTAACTGCTCATTATATAGCTGAATCATGGTTGTTAAATAAAAAAATTATTTATTACCTATTTTGCATCTAAACACTACTAAAGTTATATTTGATCACATTAAAGATGTCATCGTAGCTAATTCTCTTGAAAATAAAATTTGTGTAATTGTATTTGATAATGCTATAATAACAGTGCAACAATAAGAATCATTATAAGTTATTGTAAGTCACCTCTAGATGGTTTACTATTTCACATTACATGTGTTTATCGTACTTTGAACTTGGTAGTACAAGATGCAGTTCAATTAATTAAATCATACCTAAGAAATGTTATGAATGCAATTGTTTTTCTAGGTTGTAGTAGAACATCTAGATAATAAGAATTTAGAGATTTTTGTGTATATAATGATGTTAAACTTAGAAAATTTAAATTAGACGTCTATCTTAGCTACGAAATGTTAAAATATTGTGCTGATCATCATCTTGTAATTCAAACTTTTTATAATGAAAAACAAAAAGATGCATTTTTAACCGACGAAGATTGAAAAATTTGTAATATTATGTTAGCTTTTTAAAAACCCTTTTTTCACATTTACTATGTAATTAAATTGACAATATTGTCCGACCTCTAACATATTTATTTACGAAATATGTCCAATTAGAAAAGTATTTGCGAAATATAAGGGAAATCATGGTTTTGATGAGATTTTATCTGTAATGGAGACTAAGTTTAATAAATATTGGAATCCTCCGCCACTGAGCTTTTGTTTGACTTTGATTATGGATCATAGATTTAAAATTACATGTTTACAAGTTTACTTGAAACAATTTTACGAAAACATTAATTATGATGATTTTCAAAAACATGTAGATAGAAACAATTTTACGAAAACATTAATTATGATGATTTTCAAAAAACATGTAGATAGATGTAGGTTTTTGTTAAATAGTTATTTTGAAGAATATCAAAGACTAAATAGACAAATGAGTTCAAATATTGTTAGTTCATCATCATAACCACCTCCAACTGCAGTTGATTCAGATGATGACAACTCGCAATGGATTTGGTTAAATAAAAAAACTAAATTTGTACAAACTGAGACCCAAAATGAATTAACTGCATATCTAAACACTGAAATTTACTTAAGTACTGTTGAGTTAAAATATTTTGATGTTTTAGACTGGTAAAGAAAAAACTCAGGTATGTTTCCATCAGTCTCTTTGATGCCGCGAGACTTATTATGTCATCCGACGTCAACTATGACGTCGGAGACTGCTTCTAGTGCATGTAAGCGGGTATTGTCCGACAAGAGACAACTTGTTCGACAAGTCCATCCATATGAGCGTATGTTTGAAGGATTGACTCGACGTTGCGGATAGAATGCAGAACATGATTATTCACGACAGCAATGACGATGACAACGAAGATCGAAGAAAAAGTAATTAAACAACTTTGTTTAATTACTAAATTTTTCCCAATACCACTTAGGGTTTTTTTTCATTACTCATTAGATTTAGTTAGTATTCAGGATTTTTTATATGTAACCAATATATTGTTTCTCGAATTGAGTTAACAATTTTTAATAAATAAATTGGTTACTTTAGGAAAAAAATAAATTGTATTTTATTTAACTAAATTGTGATTGTATATTTAATTCAACACCCAAGAGGCCATGAACCAACCGGAGAAAAAAATATCAACCCGACCCCACCGGATCTGGCCCAGTTCCCAACTCTACTTACAATTGTAAAACTTGTGAACGTTTTTACAATTTGTTCACATCCTTTGGGACGTTTCTACTATTATTTCGTAATTTTGAAATCCTTGGACATCAACAAATTTCCAAAAATTAGGCAGTAATACTTTTTTCCTATTTTAATTTGTTTCCTTTACAAAGACAACTAACCATTGTATATACGCACACATACTTTTAATACACTCAAAGATTGAGTGCTCAAAAACATAACCTATCCCTTGAAGCGAGACCCTACTTGTCGCACATAAAACTAACCCTTCGCTGTAAAAAAGGCTATGCTATAAGCATATAATACCATATTTAAAATAGAGTTCCATCAATATATTTTTAAAAAGAAAAGAAAAGAAAAGAAAAGGAATTTACATGGAAAGGTGCAAACGAGTAGAAGCAAATTCACTTCCTTCCAAAGGTAAAACCACGCGTGACTCAAGTTGAACTTCAGCCGAGCCAAAGTTAAGTTTCAAAATTATGCCGAGGTTATGCGAAATCTTTTATTAGTTTGATGCAAAATGTGAGATTCCATGGTTGCAAATTGTTGATTCCATATTTATCAACATGGAATCTTTCGATACTGAAACATGTACCTCGCAGACACATACACCTTTTTTTTCCTTATTTATCCCTCGATTGATCCTCTATTTGTGGTCATGCTTTTTTTAGTACGGACTAATACACTATTTAATAATGTATAACGTTTTAATATCATTTGGCACAATATTTACTATATTAAAATTTCAAAAAATAACTATAGTGATCCGCGCAAGGCTCATCCTGAAAGCACATCGTATTTCGAACGATTTGACTGGGCATATAAACCAACCATTCGATTTATCTACCATACAGTTGCACTTTATTTATTTATATTTAAAAAATATCGTGACTATTTTTTTCGAAGGAAAAAAAGTTGTCACGATGAACGACCAATTGACCACATTCTCACAAAATTAGTATTTTTTCCTATAAGAGATGATTGGTCAAAATGGTCAAAGAACTTTATATTATATAGCTGGCATTAGTACATTTATGTATGGAATTTTATGTCATGCAATAGTAACATGGTTTTCCTATATAAAAAAAAGATCAAACTTAGAGTGTCATATCATATGTTTGGTGTTAATAATGATAATAATAATAATAAGTCCCCCGCACGTGTGTTGTCTTATATTTCAACATATATACGCATAAATGGGTAGAAATGTTGAGCTGATTGTTGAGTTTTTTAGTTCTGATATTATATTAAAATACAGATATCCAACTTAAAATACATGTCTCCTAAATACATGGTAGTTCTCAACTTCTAGTCCTTGATCTCATTTAGTTTGGTGCAACTTTAAGATTCAACTATTGTGCTTTTTTTTTACACAATGTGTTGAGATTTCAACATGGTTAGTGCAACGCAAAAACGTAATACTAACATAGACCTAATTTAACTATCATATAATATCGAATGAAAACAAAAAAAAACACTAACCTTGTCTTAGTTGCAGTGATTTCTCAACCGACGTGAAATCCTTCCCGCAGGCTTCGTGTAACGTTTTTTTTGAAAGTTGACAATGAAGTCGCTCAATCTATCTTACCGGGTTGTCGCAAACCGATAAGAAAATAAAATCATATTAATTAATTTTTTTCACTTACGAAAAAAAGGGGTTGCAGCAGCAAGAATGAATACAAGTTAATATAATAAGCTCATTGCCTCACGACTGGCCAAAACAAAACAAAACAAAACAAAACAAAACGAAACGAGCATATATTTCCAAACCAACACGTAAAATTAAAAACCCAACTCCTCAACTCAACTCAAATCAAATTCTCCCCCAATTCCTGAACCAGAACTCGTGTTAGGGTTAGAGTTAGATCATGTACCACGCCGTGCCGGCGGCGCGCGGCGGGATGGCTACGGAGAGCGCCGACGTGGTCGTCACGCTAGACCAGGTCCCGCGCTGGATCGACGTCGAGCAGCTCCCAGCGTCCGTCTACGCCACCGAGGACCCCTCGCTCCCCCTCTCCTACTTCGCCGATCCGCTCGCCGATCCGGACGGACCTGACGCCGCCGGGGTCGTCTCCAGATTCCCTGTCGATCACGAGATCAACTCCAAGATTTACCTCTGGAGGGGGAATCCCTGGTCGCTCGAGGTCGATGCGGTTGTTAATTCCACTAATGAGGTGCGTTTTGGTGGTTTTTTGTTGGGCTCGGATTCCAAAGCTGCCTTTTTTATGAGATTTTTGGTCTTGTTGATATAATTTGCCAATTGTCTGTTAGTTTTTATGTTTATGTGTTCCTCAATTCCACCGATTAGGCATTATTTTTTCTGTTTCTGAACTGAATTTTCCTGACTTTACCACTTTGATGTTTGTCGGATTCAAGTTCACTAAAGCTTGATTTTTCAGTTTTGGCGTTCTCTTTGTTCTTAAATTTGGCCTACGAGGTGTGATATTTTGTTTCTGTTTGTCGTGGGATTCTGAATTTTTTTTATTTTTGGTGCTTTATGTTTTGTAGAGTTTGGATGAAGCGCAGAGTAGTCCTGGATTGCATGCAGCGGCTGGACCTGGTCTCGCAGAAGAATGTGCGACGCTGGTGAGATTGGTGCTCCCATTCGCCTGGGATTTTTTATATAAAATGTCTATGTTTTTTGATTACTGAATTAGCATCGATAGTGTACATTTTAAGAGCTGAGTGGTTTTGCAGGGTGGTTGTCGAACAGGAATGGCAAGAATCACCAATGCGTATGATCTCCCTGCAAGGTAGATAGCTGATAAATAGTTGTTCTCAGTGCATGCCTTGGACTTTTCTTTTTATTTAGAAACGGGCAACTGTTGGGCCTGTAATGATTCAGAATCTTCTTCTATGTTGTTTCCAACTCTCCATATCAGCATGTCCTGGTTGTTTTGTTGTTAACGTTTGGATTGAAATGGTGGAGAAATTATATAAAAAGATGAAAGAGGAAACAGACAGACTTTGCATATTTTAGACGAAAATCCGTAAGGGTAAGTCCTACCAAGACATCCATTCAGCTCTTTCAAAGCGCAGGCTTTAAATAAAATAGTGTAGTGTTTTTACAAATCACGACTGCACTATCAAGGGGCTGCAAGACATACCACCACTGCACTATCTGGGCATGCTTAACAAATCTTTCTTTTTTAAAACTTTTAACTATTAACCATTCAGGATACATGGATAGGTGATTACACAATAACCCAAGACATGGATTGGTAACAATCAGATATATTCAGCTCATCAGCTGTCAAAAGTTAAAATAGAGAACTAGGTTGTATGAAGGGAAAACCCCTAAATCACAACGTTGCTAACTATTCCTTCAGATACTTGGGTTATTTATATGTTCTGTAACCTAATTTTTTTTCCAGTTGCCAACTTTCTTGCAACTTATATTCATGAATGTCTATCTTGTGCTACTGTTCAGGAGGGTCATTCACACTGTTGGACCAAAATATGCGGTCAAGTACCACACTGCTGCAGAGAATGCTCTCAGCCATTGTTATCGATCTTGTTTGGAGCTTCTCATTGAAAACGGACTTCAGAGGTTGATGGTTGTACATAATGCACCTAATAGAAATTAAAAAATAATTTATGGTTGGATTTGGTGTTAAATCTTGTACGCTTATTTGAAGACATCTTTGTGTGCAGTATCGCTACAGGATGTATATATACTGAAGCAAAAAATTACCCTCGGGAACCAGCAGCACATGTCGCAATAAGTAATATTCCGTTTCACTCTTCCAAATATTTGCTGTTGTCTTGTAACAACTTTTCACCTGCTGTTTAGTATATTATAAGTATGAAGAAGCTCTTTCTTACATCATTTTGCTTTGTTTCTACTCTGCTCGTTGACATCTTTATTGGAAAAAGTGTTATCTTAGAAATTTCATACTCATTCACATAATTCCCATTTATATATATCCATCAATTATTTTAATAGTTTGAATCTTCATTTTTTTGTTTGTATTTTGGCTCTTTTGGGGGTTTAGGTGTAAAATTCCTGAGCATTTTTTTCACTAAAGATCTGGGTTTAATTTGGTAGGGACTGTCAGGAGGTTTCTGGAAAAGCAGAAAGACAAAATCCAAGGTGTTGTATTCTGCACCACAACATCTGCTGATACAGAGATATATAAGAGGTATATTTTCTTAGCTTTGCACTTAAGAAATATTAAGACAAAATATATGCTAATGTTTAACTTTTCAAAACATTTCTGGACGACTGGATCAATTACTTTTAGTTCAATAATGTTGTAATTCCTTCACTTCTTGCATAGGTTGCTTCCACTGTACTTTCCCAGGGATAAACATGAGGAGAAGGTTGCCTTGTCAAAGCTTCCTGCAGATGTTGGTGATGAGAATGGAGAGACAATAATAGATGAAAGAAAAATCAGAATTAAACCGTTGCCTGGTGTGCCTACTACCATCCCTAAGCCTTCCACTACCGAGGAGGACCTTCCTATCAGTGATGTTGGCTTGGCCGCAAAACGGTTAGTATACACAAGTTAAAGTTTCTTCTTGTTACCTCCGAAAAGTAGGAAGACAAATTTTATAATCACGTGTTACTTGTTATTAGAATAAGCGGAGTAAATCTTGGCCACGTAAAGTTAACCTTCTTTAAATTGCAATTTGCACTGACTAACTTGCTTTGCATATGGTGTGAAGCAAGCTTGACTGCCAGAGGTGACACCTTGCACTTTTCCCATTTTGTAAAGAAAAAACAAGCATGGCTGTCTCAAAATGACTCGTAAAATTATTTGTTTTTTTGTTCCTCAGGTGATGTAAATGTCCTATAAATTTCTTCATCATGTCGACTTGTATTTGATTAATAAAATTTAATACAGGAAACAAATTAGACTGTTTCAAGAGGTTCATATGATAAGCTTGCCATGTATTCCTTTTAGTATAGTAATGTTTTCAAAATTTATCTGAGCAGGGTGTCCTTTCATTTGGATACATATCTGGATCCAGCCTTTATGTCAATAATTAAGGACCCTGATCAACGGCGGAAGGAACAATGGGAAAAGGCAGCTCAATCACGAAATGGTTTTAATTTTGGAAAATTGCTTGGTTTTGGTGATCTTGGTGGTCCTCCGTTAACTGCTGCTGAGGAATATTCACTCCATGCAAGATACCTTGCCAAAGCAAATTCTCTTAATCTCTCAGAGATTGCTGAGATGAAAATTATGTATGTATTTACCTACTAATACATCTTTTAAGTCTATTTGGTTTTGGGATTTCTGTAGCACATGGTCTCCCTTAGAAGATAAATTTTATGACTAAGGACTTGAAACATTGAGATTTTCTCTCTTTCAAATTATTTTGAATTGAGTAGTGCACTTGCCTTGTCCTGAAGTAGTTCGTTCTTTCTACTTAATGGTTGACTATTTGCTGTTACAAAAGGCCGAAATGATATATGGTTCTGATCTTTGTAGTTTGGTTGTTATTTAGTATGTTGCTGATTAATTTTATCGCCCTGCTACCGCATTCCATGCAATCTGACACTCAGGACAAGGCTATTATTGAAGAAGTGACTTTTGATTCTAGATGACTGTTTGTTTCATTCTCCTTTTGATATTTTCTTATGTTCATGTATATTCTCTACTGTCATGATGCTGCATCATATGGCTCTTGCTGATTTTGTTTGATCATATTTTTATCCTTTTTTCCTGTTATTATCTACAGTACACGACCGACTTTGATGTCATTTGCAAGTGTTTAACTCATAATTTCTTGAATATGTTTCAGTTATCGTGGTGGAGTGGATTGTGATGGTCATCCTGTCATGGTTATTGTTGGTGCTCATTTTCTTCTACGGTGTCTTGATTTGGAACGGTTTGTCCTGTATATAGTGAAGGTACTTGATCCAAATGAGACCGGCTCAATGCTCTTCATAGTATTACAGTTTTGTGTACGTCATGCATATCAGCTTTTTTTTGGCTAACTTATCACTTGTCTTTGTTCCAAAATAATATTCATGAAAGAAACATTGATGACAATTTGAGAAAATAACATTTATCGTAAAGAGTGATCTAAATCTTGCTAGTTTGGTGTATTAGTAGCTAGTATCACTTTATATATCTTTGTTTATGAAAAAGATATCAGCTACTTGTGTACCACTAATGTGCGACAACTACAAGGCAACGTAAATGATAATGTGGCTGGTGCTCAGCTTATGTCTTGAAAAAAACCCGATATATAAAAAGGAAGTCTTGAAAAAGAGCAAGATCACAGATCCCTTGTAGCGACATGGATCATGTAGGAGATAAAAATATACCCGACTCCCCTTTGATGGAGCGCCATGACCCTTCACAATTGTATCTACTGTCTATGGCTCTATACATAGTTACAGGGGGTACTCAAGTTTGTCTGGAAACACCGGAGTTGCTGGTGAAGCACAACCAGTGCTAAAGTATACATCATTTAAAACAAAAGTTGATTCACCAATCACATGCCTCCTGAAACCACTTCAACTAACTTTGCTTCCCATTGACCACCTGTGTGGTTTGTTTATATATAATTTATTTGCTTATGCTTTGTTTATCCTGTAGACAATCATACCAAGTCTTCTATGAAATATCATTTTTCATTTTTCATAATTCCTCATTTATGTTTATCCCGTAGACAGTTTTTTGGTTTTCATAATTTTTTAGATTAGATTTGGACTTTTTCGTTAATATTTTCATCCAACTTCGGGTGATTATGGTCAAGCATATTTATTGGGCGTGACCTGCCCAATTTCTGTATATATATAGCTTTCCATGATATCTTTTTTCCTTCAGTTGGCGTTGATAATTTTGTCTTCATGGTATTGCGTGCGAAATTGATGGAATGTATTTTGTTATCTACAGGAATTCGAATCATTGATACAGAAGCCATATTCAATTGTTTACTTTCACTCAGCAGCATCTCTGCAGTTGTAAGAGTTTATGGTTGACTATAAAATGGGATCTATAACAGAAAATTATATTATATATGTACACCCTGTATTCTTTAGTTTTGTTTCTATAATTTTTTGCTTTTAGTTTCCAAAGAGGCAAATGATCTTGTATAGTGACTATTTTCCTAGTACGCTACTTGATGGATACTCTTGCCTCACTCGGCTAAAGTTTGCATACTTGCAAATACAAGATTTCATAGAATACTTATCATAACCATCGTCTAACCAAAATATACTATGAAATCATGCAGGCAACCAGATTTGGGTTGGATGAAGCGTCTTCAACAAATACTCGGACGGAAACATAAGAGAAATTTACATGTATGCTCTTCGGAATATCTGTCGTTCACGGTCTTATTAGAAAATCTTATTTTTACAATGTTTTGTAGGCAATATATGTACTGCATCCAACCGTAGGATTGAAAGCAGCTATACTTGCACTGCAGCTTTTCGTGGATGGAGAAGTATACATCATTCTTTTCCTTCTTTATGTTCTTTTTTTCATTCAGTATTTCATAGAAACAATGTTGAAGAAGATATAGGTATATTAGAGTACAAAAAAACGTAGATCAACTTCCTGCCAGATTACTTGCGTCTGAGTTCTGATTAACTACTGCTTTGTATACCAGGCATGGAGGAAAGTTATTTACGTGGATCGGCTCTTGCAATTATTTAGATATGTACCCCGTGAACAGTTGACTATACCGGATTTTGTGTTTCAGTGAGTAGCCATCCTTGAAATTTTTAATAATCTACTTACGATTAGACTTGACATTGCTATCCTTGCTGCACAGGCATGATCTTGAGGTTAATGGAGGTAAGGGCCTAATCGTGGATCCAAGAACGAAGTATATTTATCAGAGACCCTCTGCTTGACCGCACTTCACATTGCTCTGTTAATAAACTTCTACTGGTGTTGGTCCATATTGTAGTCTTCTTTTGAGGGAACCTATTCTTGTACAGTGGGCAGCTGGTGATCATCGATTGTTTATTCGTTCTCATTTCTCAGTCCTCGAATAAAGGCCTTCAGATTCATTCCTCAAGCCCATTTCGTGCACACAGATATCTTCCTGATCATGTAAACAATCGGTTCCCTTCACCCAAATCACGAAAAGTTTCAGCGCCTGCATGGTGGCGGCGTGGGATTTTGTCTGCCTGGACTTGGTCTGGTGCGTAAAGGAAACGATCAAATTGGTCTTGAAAGCGAGTCACTGTGAATCTCTCATCTTTTTTCCTTTTTTCTTTTTCCCGTAGGCTGTTCAATATTCGACTACTTTTGTTTCGTGGTGTATTATGATTCATGAAAGCGTATAGTGTCATGTTTTGGTATTATTATTCGTGCTTCCTGTAAGACTGCATTTTTAACTTATGTTCTTGGTTACAATAACTCACGAGTTGCACCGGATTAGTGGAAAATTCCCTCCGTAGTAAAAAAGAAGAAGCTACGTAACTCCTGCTGTTTCAACTTTTAAGCACTCCACAATCTCAAGGTGGGAGTTCTCTTTTCAATTTAAAAACGTAGAGTTGTATTGCTCTGTTAAGCAGATAGTGGCACTATGATCCACCGTCTCTTTCAATTAAAACCAAGTTTTTAAGCAAAAACCAGCAGTCATACTACTAGCAGTAGCAGATTCAATAAATGACCAAACGAACGATCTCTAACCAATAGTTGATCATCCGACTAAACGAGAATGGAGAGTTGTTACTACCAAGCGCATGTTTATTGTAAGCGATGACATTCCATTTCCACTGAACACCTTCAGCTCGGCGAAATATTTTTGGCAGTAATTTGGCAAGAACTGTCCCGTAACTCAATAGATCAATCTGTTACATATTAGCAAATAAGGAGAGATTACCATAACGAAATTTTCCTACAAGATCTAGGTAATTGGATAATCTTGTGCTTTCTGTACCAACAGACAATCTAAACACGGCCGATTTAACAACTCAAATTTTCCACTTCTTTCAATTTAATATGTTTAATTAACCAAATAGTTTAACAAGTACGGTTGGCATCATTGTTATTAGACATACGTAGTTACAGATTCAAACAAAGATAATAAAGATGAGCAAGATGATCAAAATATAATTTTGAACGAAAAGAACAATAAAATCCACCGTCATCATAGGCAACCACTGAAAACTTGAGAACCTCAGTTGTCAAGAGTAGACAGAGTACTGCCCTTCCCAAGCAATTCAAATTCCTATTATGGTGATCTCACAGGATCTTTATAATTAACAAGGCAACCATAGACTAACTAAACTGGAATTTAAAAACCATATATTCAAAATACCCAGAACAGCAAAATAAAACTTTATGGAAAGTGGATATTACATAATATATGAAATGAACATACATATATAGTCATATAGGCACACAACTGACAAAAAATGCACAATAAATAACAATTTTTATTCAGAGGTCGATAATACCAAGATGACATATAACTTCAGATATTGCGAAATAAATAGTACATTATACAAATTGATATCACTAGAAGTTCCATATTGAGCAAGGTATGGTGACTGACCGACATATAATTTTACATCACATGTAAACTGAAATTATACGTTTAGACAAAATATACCTTGGTTTGTTTCTTGAGTTGTTCAACTTATCTTCAGATTTCTTTGAAGTTTCGTTGGAGCCAATCAATTTCGGCTTAAAGCAATTCTAATAATTAGATTTTTTTTCCAAACAAATTGACCAATTGTGCTCCAACCAATGATTTTAATCTGCAAAACGGAAAAATTAAATGTCAGCTCAACTAACTAATATCACGATTCTATCAAATACTGTCTGAATACACAGTATGAAAGCAAAAGGAAGTTGCAGTCCAACAGCAAAAGAGAAAGGTACTCGAATGCAAACAATGGGAATTTTTTGGCACAAGCGGTGAAATTAAAGGCTATAAGTACAGTTTTTAAGATTAGAGAGTGTAATGTAGTATGACGAAAATAGAGGGTAGAGATGAAAAAAGAGCCTCAAAGATATATAACATGCACAATTTTTGGTGATTTTGGTGTCATTTTCTTTCTCCTACTTTCTCGGTACCACTTGCAAGTTGCAATAGTGATTACTTATTACCATACTTCGGTACCACTAAAATATGTTTGTTTTATAATCAAATGCATCAAACATGAGGTTGAGTAAAACAAAGTGAGCAGCAACAATATTACTCATCTAATAATTTTAGGAAACAGAAAGGTTCAAGCAAAGGCTCAGGCACAAGCACCAAGGCATATGTTAGAAACACAGGACAGGCACCAGGTTCAAGAAAATCCATGCATGTATATTGTTTTGGGTTTGGTTGGCGTGAGTGGGGTTGTGGTGGTGAAGCTAGTTTGAAGATCAGAGTTTTCAACATGGAGAGGGATATTTAATCTTTTCACTCAATTTGTTTGGGAGAGAAGAGGGGATACTTGAGGGGGTGATAAATTAAAGTTCAACAGGTGCAAGTGTGATAAATTAAAGTTCAACGGGTGCAAGTGTTACTTGATGATAGTTGAGGGGGTTAACTGTAATTTACTCTATTGTTTTTGAAAGACATGGATGCATTGCTAACTAAAATTGCTTAGGTCCTACACTGGCCTTCCCAGACATAATCTAGTTTTAGGTTGTACATATCACATAAAGGGATACACAAAGAGCACCATCCATCAAAAAATCAAGCCATAAAAGATGCACTGGTGTAATTTTTTTTCCAAAGATGTGGACATGGACCTTATAGACTTGTACCCATAAAAACTTACTTTTTTCGTACTCGTGAATTTGATGGTGTGATCTTATATCCTACAAAAACTCATGAAATCCAGACTCTTTGTCATAGGAAAATATACATGAACTGTATATCTAACAAAAATATGGACCTGAATACCTGATATCCAATTTTACATATATGAAGTGGAATAAAAATATCTTATATGCTAACACTTTAAAATCTAAAAGTATCAACTGATCTGGTCTTCATGAACCAAAAAGAGATATAGATAACCCAAAAGTTTGAAAACTACTACACAACTACATTTATTGACATACTTGTTGCACCTTAAGTATCAAAATTTCGCTACCAAGACACACTTGTTGACATAGACACAAACCTTATATAAAGGGTTTGTGTCCAAAATATAATGTGGATAATTTTAACTTAACAAAATTTAATCATCATTTTATGCATACTACCAAAAAGTACTTATTGGTACAATAGAATGTGGCATATTAATATCCATTTAATGATACTGTACCCATTACATATACTTCATGTTGGAATCTCAAAGTTTAAGAAAACTTGTTTCATCCAACTAACTCTTCCTCTAACTACAGCTCCATGTACTAATATATACAAGAAGTTTATAAATAATACTTAAGTAATGGTACTTAAATTAATGAATATACACAAGGACATTTTCAGCTGAATATATAATTAGTGATTCGGCTGAAGCAATGATTCTAACACTATCAGAAACCTTTTTTATTAGTAATTTAGCACTATTAGGCCTTGGTTAAAGTACCTATTCCTTTTTGTGTCCTCGACATAAAAACGCCGAGAACACCAGTAAGCTGATTTTTTTTCATAAAAATTCTAAAGTGCACTACTTTCACACCCTCAAATGCGCACTTAACATATGGAAGGTTAAGTTTGACCTTAGGTTTTGAAGTTCGGATACATCATGCAGACATGCACAATCCACAATTGACAATACTAGTAGGAACCTCATACTTACATCATAATGACATTCAAATCAAATATCGATATAAAGAATAAAAGCAGCAAAGCAGTTAGAAAAAAATACCTAATAGGCAGGCAGGCAGGCAGGTTTATTCCATCAAGTTGGAACAAATGAATCAGAGCTTGGAAATGGCAACTTTCACCTTCAAGTCCTTCCCATCAGCATCCCTATCCAACCCGACAGCCCCACACAGCTCTGGAAACGCCCCCATCCTAATATTTGCATACACATCCCCATTCCACCCCTTCCGGACCAACTCCTCTGCCATCCTAACCGCCGTCTCGACCGTTTCCGCCGCCCCATCGCAGACCCCATCCAGAATCCCCCTTTCAACCGCCTCCTTCGCCCTCATCTTAACAGCCCGGAGCGTCAAGTCCCTGTAGGCCCTCCGATCAGTGATCTTCGCCCTCATGAGCGCCTCGAAATAGGGCGGGAACGGAAGCCCTAAGTCTAGCTCGCTCATGTAGAGAACGCCTTTATCCTTTCTCATTAAGACGTAGTCGTGGGAGAGGGCGAGCATGAATCCGGCGGCAGCGGCGTGTCCGGTGACGGCGGCGACAGTGGGAACGGGGAGGGATAGGAGGTCGGCGACGAGGGGAGCGAAGAGGGAGACCATGTGGGAGAGGCGGCGTCGGGGGGCGTCGGGGGAGGACACGTCGGAGGCAGCCCAGGCGAGGTCGAAGCCGTTGGAGAAGAATCGTCCGTCGGCGGTGGTGACGAGGGCGGTGGTGGAGGAGGAGGAGGACTTGACGACGGCGAGGTGGGACCGGATGGAGGCGATCGTGGTGGGGTTGAGGCGGTGCTCGTCGTCGCCCGTTAGGGTTAGGATGAACATCGAACCTCGTTTCTCCAGAGAACACATCGTCGGCTTTGGGGACTGTCAGAGATTTGAAGATGATGGTAATGAGATTTCAGATAAAAACTTAGAAGTATTTATGGTGTGGGGGCAAAAAACTACGGATTTTGAATAAGTTATTAATTGATTAGTAGGGTACGACCGTAGGATTAGGAATCATATCATTGTTTTTTTTACAAAACCATGTGTAATAATACATGGTTCCTGGGCAGGCCATAAGCCCATAAGTACAGTTAAGTACAAGACGAAATATATATAACAAAGTTTAGATCGTATTCACGTGGGACATGTCAAACTCACACAAAAGATTAAAAAAAAGTCACATATTGGTTTCCTAAATTAGAATGTTTGCAGTTTTGTGACTGTGTTGGTTATTTGATGTAACATGTTTGTCAACTCTGTTTAAGTAGTTATTTGAGTTCCATTGGGGAATGAAAGTACCTACTTAAGATGGAATTTGACGATGACGTGAGTCAGCAAATAATAATAATAATAATAATAGTTATGTGCAAAACCGAGGTACATGCATAACAAATAGATTACATAACAATTTGAATTTGAATAATGGAATGTAAATACAATCTCGAAACGTGACTTAGAACATTAGTAAGAAATTGAACTACATTCCAAAGGAGTGTTAAGAAATATATTCCTTCTTCCAACCAAAAACCACGACGGTTCAATACCAAACTCGCACTACTATGTTATGTACCAGTTGGTGTTATACCAAAAGTCGCCGCGTCAAGTCCTCTCATCACTACCCATGAAACATTATTAGGCTAAAATTCCTCTTTTCTCTTATCCATAACATTAATTCATCTTACGTCCCACGACCGTTATCCTTCCTTTCCCTCCTACTATAAAATTGGAACCATCTCCAAGGTGCTCTGGTGTGGTTTGGCGAACGTCAAAGGCAATAGCTGGCGAGGTATGATCTCCACTTTCCTTTCTCTCTGCCTTTAGTTCTGCCAAATACTTGGGCAAAATATAATCATATGTAATAATACAGTATCTGCTTTCAAAGAAGAGTGTTACGCACCGAGCTTCACCAGGAGGTGACTGATTTTTGGACTCTTGGTTTTTAATCTGTACGCCGTTTTACATTAGAAAGAACGATATTCTGCTGATGGTTCTCTTGCTATGTGGACAGACCATTCGATGTAGGTATTCACACTATACATTTGGAAGTTTGTGCTGTTTACAAGCATAATCTACTGCTCAACTTGCCCGCCTCTCAATTGAAAGTAATACTATTCTTTTCTTATTGAACTTTCAGGCAAAAGAGTACTAACAAATAGACTGCTGATAATTTTACAGTGTAACTTGCTAATTCTAGCACAAAAAATGAAACACATTATGAAATATCTTCATTATGCATCAAGCATCGGCATATGCTTCGAACTGGCTTCTTGAAGAGCAAGAGTCAGCATTTCTGTACAGAACTGGTCGTCTGCTTTCAACCATAAAGCCTGAGCATATATGTGAAAAAAAATGCTATTAGAACAAGAAGATATGGTCATTGGAACAGAGCTTAGAACTTATCTAGAACAGGCAAAATCAGACGCTTAAGAACTTAATCTAGAACAAGCAATCAGACGTTTAAATGGAACTACCAATCAAATCACAAATATGGTTAAAAAAAGCAATGCATTACCTTGTGGTAGTTGGTGATAGCCAAATCCAACTTATCCTGAGGACAACAGCACCGTGACAAAAGCACCATCAGAACCAAGCGTAGTAATAGTTGGAAATTAGAATCATGTATTGAAGTTAAAGAAATAAGTTCAGGGCTTCTAGCGTTATTTTTTAGAGGTAAATATGTCTGATATTCAACAAATCCAGTCATAGCTAACTATTAACGCTATTTGAAGTCACCATGATAAAATTTGTGAAGTTGAAAAAGAAAAGAGGAATTCTGCACCACGATGAACAAAAATGAGGATTAAATCCCCCATGGCAAAAAATAATAATCATGGAATGTGAGATGAAGAAAGGAATGACAACTACAGTTGACCGTTGGATGGTCATTTTGTAACATCTAATTATGTAGTCTACAAATACCATATTAAAGTTGACTCTGATGGTCTCTTCTCAAGACAAAGACCCTTAAGGAAACTAAAATGCCACTTTCTCTGTGTGGTGGTTCTCAATGCTTCCCTTCACATGCTGGTGTTATTACTTCTTAGACCAATATGTAGAAATTCACCATGGCAGAACTCGTCGAGTAATCTGTCTAAGTTTTGTAATTGAAACCTGATATCAGTTAAAATAAGTGAGCTCGGAAACTCATTTTTTCGGTGGGGATAATGGACCATCTCCTCTAATATCTGTGTGCACTGCTTGAGTTATTTTTCATGTTCGCATGTGGTCATGTAGATGACATGCGTAGGAGTAGGCCTTTATAAGTTTTTGTCTATTTTCACATATCATATTTGAATTTGAGCTTCATCTCAAACACAATTGGTGTTGGACAGAAGATTAATCATGCAATGTTTACTTCTTGAATGAAAAACTACTAAGAAAAAGTTGTGTTGAAGATTGAACGGTATAACAAACATACGCTGGATGATGGCAACATACTGCCTTTTTATCTTATAAAAATGTCTTTTTTTTCCTCCAATGGGCATTGTCATTATGGTGAATTTTAATGTACAATGAATGGTTTTACAAGTGTGGAATAGAAGTCCTTAATTTGGAAGGCCTAATGATTGCCTATAAAAGTCTATGTTGGAACACTTACTGCAGCAATGAATTTGGGGACATTAACCACAACAGATTAAAAAGCTTTCTATCTCTCAAGCACAGATAATGCTCAGCGGACCCCAAAAAAAACATTTACCTGCATATGATAGCAATACGCAAGTCCAGCATAAGCACTTAAATTTCCAGTTGAAAGTGACAACGCTGTTGCATAACATGATTCGGCTTCACTGAACCTCCTGATCAGTATCATGACGTAGAACAATGCTTAGAACAAGAAATGTCTATACATATTTTTAGTGTGAAGGGTTACCAATGAAATTACAAATGAACAGAAAATTTTAAAAACTCTAAGAGATCTATATGGACTGGAACTAATACTGATTTGAATGTTAGTGTTTAAGATAGAAAGGTGCTTCCAGTGATGTACTAGTGTTAAATTGGAGAACTACATATAAATATTCTGAGAAAAGTTTTCAGTTGCCAGAGGACCAGAAACGAGACAGTTCACATGAAAAAAGGGAAATATAAAAGCTGTTTTATCAGGATTAAGTCTTTTAACCAAGCTTTATTGGGCAAATGGGTCTGGAGATTGTCTGGTCCGCCTGACCCTGATCCACCTTTGTGGAAACGTGTAATTCGTAACAAATACTACCGAGGCTCTGCTGATTGGTTCCCTCAACATATCAAAACTATAAGAGGGTTGTGGAGTGGTATTATTGGTGGGGAAGATGTGGTTCAATTGGGAATGAAGTGTGGTGTGAGAGATAGGGTGAATATAAGATTTTGGGCAGATAGATGGGTGGGCCAATCATCACTTAGTGTATCTTTTCCCCTACTCTACAGGTTGGCGGTGGATAAGGAGGCGTGGGTTGTTGATCTCTTGACTTGGCAGGATTCGTCACCGGTTTGGAATCTATCTTTCTCTCGACCCCTCACGGACCGAGAATCCTCTCAATTTTGCTATTTTCTGAATTTGTTAGACTTGTGCGCAATCTCTAATGTTGTCCATGCTTTCCTTATTTGGAAATTCCGCTCTAATCTCTCTTTTTCAGTCAAATCCCTCTACCATATGCTTCTTGGCCCAGGACCAAACTTAGCCATCGATTCGCTGATTTGGAACAAGAACGCTCCGTCGAAAATTTGTTTTCTTCCTTGGTTGATTTTTCATGGTAAGACTTTGACGGAAGTCGCCCTGAAATCTAGGGGGGTGTCTGGCTAGTAGATGTCCACTTTGTTTGAAGGAGGAAGAACATAATGATCATCTTTTCAGAGACTGTGAGATTACTAGAGCTATGTTGGGAAAACTTGCTTCTAAGCTTGCCAATGACAATTTTGTCGGGGGTGCAGATTTTAGAGAATTTTGGATGAATTGGATATCGAACATACCTAATGGTCCCGTCATGAAAGTTGGAACTCTTGGCCCTATGGCTTTATGATGGAATATTTGGGTGGCCCGTAATAGACTGCGTTTTGACAACAAAAGAATCATACTTCGAGAGATTTGGCAAAAGACTATCTGGGATACCTATCTTTGGCTGAAAATTTCAGGGATTGTTGCAGATTTTCTGCTTTAGAAACATGTTTTTTCCAGTGGTTGTATTGGTGTGATTTAAGTGATGTTGTCTTCGCATACCACACATCTTGTGGGTATAGTGTGGACAACTCCTTTCTGTTTGGGTGTGATGGAGACTCTTTCTCCGGGTTTTTTTTCCGGTTTTCCTTTTGTTTTGTTTTCTCTCCCCTTGTACCTTTTTTTTACTCTATCAATGATAAAAAAAAACTGTTTTATCATCTTACGCTCAACCTAAAAAGCAACACATCAGTTCAAGGAAACTAGGCATCTCGTGCAAAAGGAACTCAAGCAGGAATTCAACCTTGGTCTTGATTTAAAATTTCTCAGATTGCAATAGTCTTGCTTAAAGGGCTGTTTTCTGTACTACGAGACCATTTTTGGCAATACATTAAGACATTTATCACTTGGCTTCAGCCAACAAATTTTTGGGTCATACAATGATGTACCTTTTTACCTCACTGTTTTACAATGGTAGGGTTGCGTACATCCGACCCCCCTACCTCACTTAGGCGGGAGCCTCTTCTGAGGCATTGGGGTTATGTTGACAATGATATACCTTTTTATCAGTGTACAACGATAAAAAAAACTAAGCCTTTTCTAATGGAAAGCATATCGACCTTTTAATTGCTAGACATTATACCGCCATGTCTTCTCAAAAAACCAAGGTACAAGCATGACATCATTTTAATCCCCTTACAAATGACAAAAAGTTGTCAGAGATAACCAGTAACCACTGAGAAGTCAGAAAGCACTCAATGCATATGTCAATGTATTCTATTTGGTATTTTGGTTGTCATCGACTCTAGATTTTGTACTCTTAGAAAGATAAACAAATAATTAAATAAATTACTTCACGTATCCTAAATAAACTGTTTTACCATCATACTGGATTTTGACAATCTTCCTGAATACCAAGGTTTTTTATGAGTATATATTACAGCGTAATAATAGGGAGATACTTAGTATATGAGGAGTGATATTAAGGAGTTGTTTAGTACAAGGGCATGTGATGTACATAATTTAGGCTAAACGTGACATCATTTTTTTTAAATTTCAACTTTCATGCATGTTTTATACATTTAATAGTTGTCACCTTCAGGAAATACAAAACAGAAGACAAAAGAGTAGTATAAATGCAACTTGTTCTGCAAACTAAAAAGATATTCTGTCAAGCATACCGATAATCATTATTCTTGTGAAGATAACATCATGTTTTCCACATGCATATCCGAGCCAATTGACTATTGAACATTCTTGAAAAGACTAAATAAAAGAAAATTTTCATCAAACATACCTGCACTTCCTTAATGCATGTGCAAGATTCACCAAGGTTGGTTCCCATATTTCAGTAATTTCACATCGTGGATAGGGCATATGATCCAATGCCTTCTCGAACCTTTCTACAGCATCATGATACCTAAATAGAGATGGAAATAGCAAGAACTGTTGTAACACATTCAGTTTGGTAACTTTGGTTTTAAAACTTTAAAAGAGATTAAGTTCAATCAAAGATTGCTACTAACTAGTGTAACACGGTAACACCAGAGAAGTGATAAATCCACTCACATGTGCACGCCTCCAAAAACAGAAATAATTTTAAAAGTAGAAACTTACAGCTTCACTCAGTAAGCCTCATAAGATTGGTTTCTTACATCATGTTCAAAACCGGATACAAGTATAATGAAGAACACTCACTGCTTTGTATGATAAGCAACAACTCCAAGTTCATTATACACAAGAGGATCAAATGGGCATATCTTCCTTGCCTGCATAAAAAACTAAGAAAATGGAAACATACCAATTAGATGGCGCAGGAACTAGAACACCATAGATTTATGTTTCCAAATTAGGATCCTGTAAATAATTTCAAAAGAAAATTGTGTTCGTTGAAGAACATATGGATGTATTGCTCAATCTGGATTTTGCATTATAGGAAACAGTATCAAATAAGGATCTGAAACAGCCGAAACCGAGCATGCTCATCAAATGCAATCTTGGCTCATTTAGTTCAACGGTCCCAAAGTTGAACTAGACACCAGCTTCTTAAATAAATCAGGCACGACAGCAAACCAATCTTTTTTCAAAGTTGTAGCAAGCCAATTCATTTTGTTTGTTGAGCTAGTACAATATGCACAATACGATAGATTAAGTAGGCCAATCAGGAAAGATTCACTAACATTATTTGAGAGTCAACCCAGTAAATTTAAAGTATGGTACTTCTACAGCAAAGTGTATCAACATACAATTGTCGAGCAATTTTTGTGATGAAGATATCAGTATAAATGTGTTGCAAACGACAAAGCCAAATTGATTTGTAACTAAAAAATATTGCACTTGCATATTTATGTCTTTTGTCACATTCAAAGCATCCATAGCAAGGCTAGTCATGCACACACCAAGATACATCTCCTACATACTAATATACACAAAACCTATATCAGAACCTCACAAATTCCATCACGTTCAATGCCCATCACCTTTGCAACTCAAACTACAAGGCTGGTTACACAAGACCTCATAGACAAATGCATTTTCGCAATTTAATACAAAATACAGAGCACCAAACATTAAGTAAATCAACAACCCTTCCCCTGCAGGAAGAGAGATAACGTATCTCACTTAAAGCAACCTGATTATCAAGATGATTTTGCCATAAAACCACAGCATAATAAACTTTTAAGTTTATACACCAAAGATACAACTTAAGGTCCATCTACCATGAAAATACGACATGTTATAATCGGGAGCATGATAAGATACCTGTTCTGCAAATTTATAATTGTGTGTCCTCATGTATTCCATTCCAATATATAGTGTTGGTAAATGACACCTATAAATTTTGCAAAAGGTTAGACTTTACAACAACAAAAAAACTATACAATACGTAATGCTTAATTGCTCAGAGATAGATTTTTGGTTCTTTAACAGCAATCTCAAATGGTTAACCAACCCTTAGAGTTTCACACATGGCACATGCTTACACACATTGTTTTCCAGAAGTTATCAGAAAATACCCAGGAAAAAGACGAGCACTTGTGCGCAAAGAAGCCATTGTTTGATCGCTGTCTTCTAGAGCAGCAAAGGCATTTCCAGAGCCCAACCAAGCAGGTGCAAATGAACCATCCAGACTTGTTGCTTTTCTGCATACGGGAGTAAATTGATTCTGAGTAATGTTAACTCCATAAGCAAGCGCTGTAGATTCAGATGTTAACTATTGATTCAGAAAACCAATTTGCCTGGAATAAGACTCCAAATAAATGAATCTAAAACATTCAACATCAATAAATTTATATTGCAATCCATATATCTGAAAGATAGGTTTTTAAGGTGTTCATTTTCCTATACGAAAGCTGATACAGAAGCTCACAGTTGCAACTTGCAATTTTTACATTAGCAAATGCTGGACCAAAAGGAAAAATTCTTCATAATAGCAATTACTTTGTCAAATTTTGAAGAACACCTTATCTGTCTATGAATTTGACAATAGTTGCTTAAGATGGTGTAGAACTATAAATGACATGATTCTAAACTATTGAGGATGTAATGATAAAAGTATGATCAAGATGAAGACCAACCAAGACATGTAGCAAATGTTACATATTTGTAATCAAGTTCCTTTAGAGGCATAAATGTTACCCAAAATATCTTCTTGCTTGGTCGAACTTCTTAATGCAAAAGTAGTAGCAACCAACAGCAAACCACGACAGAGCTCTAAAATTAGAGAGAAAAGAATTAGCATCAACAAATGTTGTATCATTATGTTTGAAGCAATAATAGATGCAGTTCTGAATATGATAGCAGCTTGATAGACAAAAAATATAATACCAGCTTCATTAATATAATTATTGACCATAACAAAACTGAAATATCAATACCATAAAAAATCATATTACTCCACAATTACCTTCTCGAGAAACCATAAAGATGCATATTTTTTATTTATCACGTTGTATGATGATAGGACTACAGTTCTGCCAATATGTCAATAAGATTATAACTGTGAAGGACCCTTTTTCCAATGTTCGAAACATATTATGTTTTTGTTGGAAGGGTCTATGGTTTTCCGTCCATAGGCACATTTCACTCAAAGCATTTTTTGCCCATAGGCAGGATCCCTCTGTGCGTAGGTACACCACCCCTAGGCACTTAATGCTTATAATCATTTTCACCCATAGGCAGCACATCGGAACCTGCGGTAGTGTGGTGTGTGGGACTGTGTGGTATACACCACAACATAGCGCCAGTTGAGCTACCTGAACTTGGCCATAATTCATATGATGTTAAATATACAAATGACACTGTTTCCAAAACATGTTAGGCAGCTTGAGGCAAATTGATTTTGAGTGATGTTATAGGATAGAAGCAATTACCACAAAAGCTAAAATAATGTAGCATCATTTACAGAAATCCATGGCTTAGTTCGCAAAAACTAGCATGTAATTAGATTATGAGATGCCACCTTTTTGAATAAATTTGCGAATATCAAAGCCCATCCACCACAATAGACCAACTAATTGTGAACATAAGATGTGAAAAACAAGTGGATGCAACTGCCAAATGTTTTTACGAATCTCCTCTCAATTGTTTCATCAAATATCAAAATATTCATTAAGTTTGCAGTACTTTCCATTTATTGCATGTTGTATTACAGCAAAGTATTGCCAACTGGCAATGGAATTATCAAAAAAGGAAAACATGAAACAAGATTGGTGAAAATAAATAAGTACAGAGGAATGGAATGAATATACACACTTTTGGGGATTATCTTTGACAAGATCATGAGCCATACTGTAAAGATCATTTGCACGTCCAAGTTCCACTGAAGCTATCAAGTGAATTAAGGTGCACTTTGAATGGAAAGGATCTTTTTCTAACATCCTGAATAAGACACCTAGCATAGCATCAGTACTCAAAACAGATGTTCCAATAAAACTTCCATCTGAAAGTTCACCTCAAACATACGCTGAAGTGAGAGCAAAACACTTTTCATATTCTCCACACTGGTTGTAATACTCAGCTTTACAAGCCAATAGGTCAGTATTATTATTCAATGTTTGGTTAAAAGATAGATTTGCTGAACCGATGTCACAAGTCTCCTTTTCTAGTTCCTCATATTTTGCTTCAATGGCAGTTTCTTTCTCATACTGAAATGAAACGATAATGGAAACAAAGTTAAACCATGATGAAAATAAGAGTGTTCCTAATACACAGAACATGAGCAACTATTTACCTTTTTCAATAAGCATGAATAGAATTTTGACAGCCATTCATCTTTCGGTGAAAATGTAATGGATGATAGAAGTGTAGCCTCTGAAATTTTCAAAAGATAAACAGAACTTTAGCATTAAATTTATAGTTACTCTTCTGTGCAAATATAATAAGTTATGATCTCCTTTGATCATTTAAGGCATTATCATGGTTTCCCATCCTTATCTGGAGCTGCTCTATCCTTTTAAAACCTTTATAAGCGACATTGTTTGGAGTGAACGGCAAACTTAATTACAACATCAAATCCTTATGAAGTAGAAATGAAAAAAGACAAGTAGCATGGTGTTTATGTTGTTATAAATTTATAAGAGGGTATCTACCATTATTTTGAAAAACTAACATTAGGTCATAAGACCAGAATCTTGTTATTAAATTTATTGAAAGTTCAAAGATTGTACTCATTCTATTACTGCTATATAACGTTGTTTAGGAATCTATAGAGTTTCAGAATATGATGATCTGATCTGACATAATTCAATATTTCCAAATAAATGCTTTCTTTAGCAATTTAGCAACCCATAAACTCGAGAGGAGAAAGGCTGATATGGAAAAGTAATTGAGTTTCAAATAACATATTGAAATATGTACAAGTTTCTGTTACACAGAATATGACTATATCTTAGAGAATGAGTGCATTTTTCACAAGAACCTAGTCAACGTCATTGACAAATGGATAAGTGGAATATATATTTTACCAACTTGAGACATCAAACTAAATGAAAATTCCTGTGATGGTTTTAAGATTTTAAAAAAAATCTAAAATAAGATGAAAATAATAGTCATCTTGACAGCTAAAAAATGATTTTGACATATGACAACTTGTACAGACTGGTTAAGTTGGCCAATAGCATGACTTTACCTTCCTCAGATGTCAGCATGTAGTTATTAATTAACCGCTCTAAAGCCTGGATATAAGCAAAATATCAGATATACTTTCTTCGAGAAATGAAAGCAAAACTTAATATCAAAACAAAATTCAATTAGTTTGCAAAATAAGAATTTCAGAGCAAAGAAGCTCTAAGAATAGGGCATAAAAATGCATGGTATACTTTCCACCACGAGAAAAATGACTTGAACCTTATTACCAGGTATTGTTCCACTGACAATAACATTTCCTTACCTCGTAGCATAAAGGATCTTCTTTAAAAGCAGCTTCATACCTAACATACAGTGAAAAACAAGCAGATTTCTCAGACAACGAAAGCATCAGCAATAGGTATGTAATACGTTTTCTTATCGCTAAATAGGTGCATAGTACGCCATACATAAAGCATCAAATGTTAGTTGATTAGTCATACCTAACAGTATGTCTTGAATGGAAGTTCTTTTAGGAGGGAAAATAAAAAAAATCATCATTCTAAGATGTGAGATCGCCAGCTCTACGCCTATATGATGTTGCCCTGTACTAAAAGCTCGCCAGCTTAACCAGCTCTACGCTTATATGATGTGAGATCCCCCGTACTAAAAGCTCGCCAGCTCTACGCCTATATGATGTTGCCGACTCTCTGCCGACTCCACACAGATCCGACTTCGGTTCGACCCTGGTCCCGAATTTGTTCCAACCTTCCAGGTTATTCCTCTCACCCATCAGTTGCACTTTGCATCATTTGGGTCAATTGGAAATAACCTCACTGTTTTACAGTGGTAGGGTTGCGTACATCCGACCCTCCCTTACCTCGCTTTGGCGGGAGCCTCTTCTGAGGCATTGGGGTTATGTTGATGTGTTGATGATGTCTAAGATGTGAGATGGACACATAGAGCCCATGAGAAAAGGAAAATTCCAATACATTTCAACCATAATGTAATACTAAATATTATCTTCAGAAGTTTAACTAAGACTACACTTAAGATCTAAAAGGTGTACATGTGATAGGATCACAGGAATGCTTTATGTACGGCTATCCTGAAGCTCACATTGACACGAGACTAAAGAGTAGATCAGCACTGTAACCAAATCATTAGGATAAAACTTTCAAAAGCGGCATGATCCAAATTTCCATGGAATCCTATACTGGACCTTGTCCTCGTTGAATGAAATAAATGATAAGGTGTGGTTACTATAACTTAAAACAAAATAACTAACGTGTCTACTAAATCACTTACAACAAAATGAGTAATGTGTCTACTATAACATATTGGCTATACTTAAAAGCTAATAACAAATGAAAGGAAACAAGCTCACCATTGACGAGCTACATCTCGATTTTCTAGAGCTTCATATGCCTTCCCTCGCAAAAAACATATAGCTGATGTGATCTGAAAGAAAGGATTAAAAACAATGATTCCAAGTTTCCAACAACTTCAAAGACTACATGAAAAAGACAAAAAGATACCACGCAATTTCATCAACTCTTAATGCATCAAAGGCATGACCATCGATGTAATGATTGCAAGTAATGAAGAGTACTATACAGAGTGCAGAGCATAACATGAACAGCCTGGTGGATGGAATAAAGCATAACACAAACACCAAGAGGTGGTCATTTCGCCTTTACCATAATTCCATAAACATGTCCAGGTATCCAATTTAGGAACTTAAAATAAAGCTTACCTCTCTAAGAATAAGTTAAATACAAAAACATAATAAGGAATGCTCTGTGTGTATTGTTTGGTTGAAAAACATACATGCTAACAAGAGAAGCATTTCAATGTTTCACAAATATTATGGCACATGACTCAAGAAAGTGGTATATAGTAATATCGACAGTTCTTATTTCTTAAGGCAGCTCTTTTTGTTGTACAATAGAGTAAAAATTGGCTAAAGCTTCAAAGTTTCAGAGACAGACTGTCACTTTAAAAATGGCTTGATGGCATCATCTTTGTTTGGTACCTTAATAATCTGATGACAGTAACGATGAGTCTCCTCTAGACATACATGAAATAACAATATGATAGTTGACAAGAATGACACTGAAACAAATTCAAACAAAGAGGGAGGGAGGGGTCTTATTTTCTCACATTAATTTCGTAATCCCCTCCATCTTTGTCCAAGTACATTGCATTGCAATCTTTCATGTTGTTGCCATTACCATGTCCATCCGATTTCTCGTCACCTAGCATCGCCAAACATTGATGCCACTCCTTTAATTCCTCCTGGTAGGAAAAAAAATAATCGTAGTTGAAAAACATTACAAATAATTAGTGCAAACTTTTAAATATGATGACTGAATACGCTAACTGACATGGGCTTGGACCTCAGTCAATGCTTACCTAAAAATTTGATTTAAGTAACATAGACTTCAGCAAACACCTTAAATAACACTTAGTTTCAGGCTCACCAAAGACAACCTCCAGAATAAATGTGCGTACTAAGCATAAAAGCATGTTAATATGGTGATGACTGTAGAGAAAAATTTCAGTAGCACTTAACTTTCTCACATATAACCAATATTTCACCCATAACCAATAAATGTTCAATATCAAATCCACAACCAGGGATCTGTTTCTTTTTTTCCATCTCTCATAGACAGATTTGGTCGACACTACAGTTTACAAACACATAATTTAGACAGGACAAATCTTCAATGGGTTGACCGCCAATACAGATCATTATCCCAGCTCCCAAGTTACAATATCTTCATGGCACTCTCAAATTGTAAGAATCAGTGAAGGCTATCAGAAACATTTTCTAGCCTAACATTTTGTTTCTTCTTAACACGCCAAAGCAGTTTAACTTTGCCATTAACTAACTTGGGCAGACAGTACTTGACAGACAGCAACATCCACTTGACACTTGACAGAGGGTGCAAGGTTGCTTCGAAAATTTCCCATACTGAAACTATTTATTCTACACACTTTGATTTCAAAAAGAGAACGGTAGTGAAGTGGGAAAATTAAGTTTAAAAATGAATTCTGGGTAGTAGAATCAGAGTTACATGGGTTGAATTTGTATATAGAATGGCTCCACTGCTTCACTAAACTAGAATCAGAATATATAATCTGCCAAGCTAGAATCAGTGTTACATAACCTAAATTTGTATCTAGTTCTCTGCTGGCTTGAGTAGGAAGTGGAGAAGTTGCCTTGTGACTGCTGATAGTGATCTACGAACTTCAATCAAGAAGTTTCCGACATCCATTTCAGCTACAAAAATTGAAATCCTATACTGCCAGTTGGAGAAAAATGTGCCTTCTAAAACCCATTCCGAACTGAAATTCATAACTTCCAGGATAATCTCCGAAATTGCAACTCCTACGGTTCTCGAAGCAATAACGTACGAGGCATTTGGCGGCTAGATAGCGGAATCGAGGGTCGCGGAGGACGGTCTGAGAGGAGTTGAGGACGTGGAGGGCGCGGCGGTAGTGGCGGGCGAGGAAGAGGGCCTGGGCCTGCATGTAGATGTCGGCGGGGTCGGAGGTGATAGCGGCGACCTTGTCGGCGAAGAAGATGGCGGAGGAGTAGAGGTGTTTGCTCGCGCAGTCCCTCACCACTCCCCGGAGCCTCTCCAGCGCGTCCTCCCCCATCGCCGTCGTTGCTCTGAGGTTGGAATTTGGGTTTGGGTTGGGGATGGGCAGGATTGGCCGGGGGGGGGGGTTTGGTTTTGAGGGTTTTGCTCTAGGGTTGGGTCTGTTTCGTTTGGTCTTGCAGTCTTCTTGGCTTGTTGTATTCATGGGACGCTTAATTGTTGTAGATTTGGTTCGTTAGTCGAATGATATTTTGATGATGTATTCCCGGGACGGGACGTTAAATTGTTGTAGATTTGGTTCATTAGTCGAGCATGGAGTGTGTATATTTACCAGGTTTGATAGAATTTAGTGTTGGCAATGAAATATGAGTAGTGGAATAGTATAATGATGTCGAGGGGAGAGTAGCAGACAATGAAATTAAGGTTGAGGGGAGACAGTGAAATATGATGTTAGTGGAATAGTATAATATTACTATTAAACACTAAAATCGCACAACATTCTTTAAGATTCATTATCCATTAACTAAAGTCAAATGTATTGGGTTTTACAAAAATACTATTGACCCAAATTTTCAAATGGCAATAGATTTGGAACACATCACAATATTCTACAGCAGGTCATTTTAGGTTTGTACCTTGATTCGTTCTTCTCGTATACAAATTGGTATGCGGCGGGGTGAATGGAATTCTTTGGTGCCAAAAAAGTTAGAGCTTTTGTTAGTAAAGAAGGTGCGTGGTAGGTAGACTGGTTGTCATTTGGAGTTTAGAGCCCTTTTGATTGAAGAGGTTAATTATTACCCGTATGGTCTGGGAAAGTAAAGTGCAACAAGAACAAAACCTAACCTTACTTAATTTCGTTATAGAAAAAACCGGCTAATTTGGGACTTCTGCTATAAAAGAGCGGAATTTTAAATTAAAAAAATTCCGTTGCCGGGACTTGAACCCGGGTATTACCGCATGGTCTGGGAAAGTAAAGTGCAACAAGAACAAAACCTAACCTTAATTTCGTTATAGAAAAAACCGGCTAATTTGGGACTTCTGCTATAAAAGAGCGGAATTTTAAATTAAAAAAATTCCGTTGCCGGGACTTGAACCCGGGTCTCTCGGGTGAGAGCCGAGTATCCTAACCACCTAGACTACAACGGAATGTGACGATCTTAATGAAACGAAATGAAATAAAAATGACCACTAGTGTGTAAGCATCCGTTGTTTCAGTTGACGAACCATAGTAGTAACATCTTCAATATCAAGTCCGATTAGACACCTAACGCCAAATGTTGTGGAACATCCACCATTTGAAATAGATCATAATACAAGTAAAACAATGTTCATCATAATGTCAATAGCACAATAAACTGTAAATATCTAGTTTACAATGGTTTGCCATAATTTTGATCGTTTAGATCTTCCAAATGTTTCACATTTCATCTGCGACCAACTTTTCAAGTGACACTCTTCTAAGTTGATGCGGTCACTAAAAAACCTTTTACTCTCCCACCACCGAATGTATTTTTTTATATAAAAAGCTCTTGATTGAAATTATAGGTAATTGTTTGGGGAGATCATGAACCACGATTCCCCTAATACAGAGGGGAAAGCCCGATACAAGTTTAGGGACTACGTTGATTCAAAATACAAAGTTCCCAGTCGGATAAGCAGTTAAGCACACTTTGTGCGCCCAAAAAACACCACCAAAAAAACTCAACAACAGACAACTTGTGAGACCAGAACCTCCTACTTGATCGTCCTGTCCCGCCTCGTAGATGGACTGTACAGTAGCTTCCCCACCAAGGGAGGTGTCCAACTCTACAACAACCAAGGGATGCAACGCATCGATCTACCGGTCAGAGGTGTGTCCTGCTGGATGGGCTCCCCTTATTGTAACAAGAGGGAAGGTATTGTTGTTTGCTGAGTTTGAAAGGTCCAGCTGCAACGGTAGTAAACCATCCAATTGACCAAACATGATTGCTCTTGCTTGTTTGGTCGTCGTACTTTGTTTCTAAATATCCGATTATTTCTTTCCAACCATAAAGTCCAAAAGAAGCTGCCCAAAAGTGTGTTCCAGTCATTTTTTTCCCAAATCAAGGCGATTTTGGATTAAAATTCTGAAATTTACGTTATTCCCTTGAATCAAATTCAAATCCAGGAAAGTAGTATTTTCCTAAAATTTAGAAGCATATGAACAATATATATATATATATATATATATATATATATATATATATATATATGATCTATTGTTTCCGGCCCTCGGCCATAGGCCAGTTAAAGAATTTTACTTTCGTGGACAATAGTTTTTTCCAAATTTGCTTCATTTGAGGGTACGTCAATTGTTAAGTGATAAACGTTTTTTGTCGTGAAAATTCCTCATTTAGTGAATCTCCACCGTCTTAGAACTCTAGTTGGAGAGAAATTGATGTAGCAATGGTAAAGGCGGAGGGTTTGTTCCTCGCTCAACCTACATTTGAAACGTTTTTTAAAACCATTCATGTTGAAAATGATTCACTTCTAAGAAATCTTGAAGTGTAATGAGATGTTGTTTACTCAAGGCGAGTAGCTCTTGCCAAAATTCCCCAAAAATAAGACCCTCGAACCACCTATCCCACCAAAAGAATGTGTTGTGCCCATCCTTTATGGTCAGGTCATTGTATCGACGTAAACTTTGGTAGCCAAACCACAAGACCGCAGAAGAAATGGGAGAGTTCCCCTTTAACCTTAGGAGTGATAGCAACATTTTTTGTATTTTTGTTGTATAATGTCTTCGCAAATTCCATTTGTTCTCGAGATTAACTGTAAGATCCTCGAACAGCAAAAAATTTAAAATTTTAAACAAACGGGATCTCAAGACAATGGTCATCAAACGAGAATGTTACTTATATAAATATAACTAGTCTGTGCACCACAATACAACAGAGTATCAAAATACATGATTACATCAATACAACAAAAGACAAATACAAGTAATCATGAAGACCTCGAAGAGTCCGAAGATGATCTTGGCTCCAAAATGTGTGCATCTGCTGTCACCACCTGACAGAACCTACTGTGGTCCTGAAACATGAATCAAACAACAATGCCTGAGTTATCCATTAGGAAAGCCCATATGTCAAGCTCACTTATATAAATGCAACAGTACGGTAATAAACCTATCATACTAGTAGCATGTCATGTCATCATCAGCAATACAACAAAATCTCCTCCAAGGGTAAACACAGGACCTCAGTCCCTCGGCAACCACAAATACCCTCAAAGGGTCAACAAGGACATCTGTCCAGCAACAATAACGAGTCTCCATCAGAAACCTACCGTAGACACATACGGTCTTGCGGACAGTACGCGACGCACCCCCACACGTGACTACTCGAGCCAAAGGGATCAGTGAGGAGCGTCCGCATTTCCGCGCAAAGCAAACCATGTTATCTACACCACCCCAATGGAGTCGTCGCCCGGTCGGTCAAACCATCCCCCGATAGGTGCCCAATCGAGAAATCATCATCGGAACAACACCGGTGGCATCGCCGACACAACATTGGCGGTACAACATACGTCTGACACAACATCGGACGACACAACAAGCCGAAAAATTGTCGGCAATATCATCGTCGGCAAAAACCTCGGCGACATCGCCGACACAACCTCGACGGTACAACATACGTTTGGTACAACATCAGATGAGTCCAGGCCGTAGTCTGCAAGGTCATCATGCTCCACGAGGCATGCATCAACATGTATTGGGATCCGCGATCCCACAGGTATGCTACGCTACAGAGAGTCAAGCAACAACTCATCACACCACCGTCCCTCAACGGAGGTGGTACAACCCAAGTATCCACACTCTTCCACACGGCGGTCCCTGGGAAGGTACGAGCAACGTACTTGCCGTCACCTCCTGACTTACGCTCTAAGCGAGGACACAGGTTTCCGTAGACAGAGTTGACACAACACAATGACCAGGAATTTAGTTCTGCGCACAAACGGTCGACTGAAATAGGCAATCCGGTCGACCGTTCCCAATATGTTCGATCGACCGAAAGTCTGCAACGGTCGAACTCTCTGTGTATTACTTAAGTCCCAACGGTCGAACAACAATCTAAAACCGGTCGACCGAATACGAGATCAAAATCCAGAGTCTGGTCAAACACATACAAGTCTAATCGGTCGACAGACTCAGGGGTCCCCGTCAACCGAAAACTACCAGATGCATCCTAATATTCTAGGTCATAAATCAGTCGAACAAGATAAATAATTGGTTGAACATCATGCAATCCAAAAATAGGAACGGTCGACCGAAAACTAACAGACAATCCTCCGACTTACCAGTACATATGCAACCGGTCGACCGTCACAAGGCATCGTTCGACCGACGTTGGTTAAAGTCGTGCAAAAACACTAAATCGGTCGACCGCCAAAAGGCACTGGTCGACCGTTGGTCGACAGCAACCCTGCGCCAGGCGAGGATTTTATGTTGTTTCTTGTTGTCGGTGAGATCTCCGACCTCCCGCGACCGACCACAACTTCTCACCATCGTGGTGAGCAACAAAACCAAGCTATTAAACTGGCATACCTCAAGTGCAAGACGGAGCACGCCGGAGTTCGCTCGACGGTGCCACACGACCCCAACCTCCGCTCGATCCGCTCGCCTCATGTCGCACCCTGCTCGCCTCCCTTCGACGTCGTCTCCACCACCTCGCTGTCCAACTGAGCAATTGAGAGGGAGAGAAATGGAAATGGAAGAGAGAGAGAGGGAGAGAGAGAGAAATGAGTTTCCTCCAAAAACACACAACCCAACCTCCATCACCCTACTCCACGTCACAGTTCACTCCCCTCTTCCCCCTGCAAACCTCCTCTCTAAACAAGGGTTTAGTCAAAACTCCCCCTAGTTAAGGTCAAGGACATAACAATAACTCCGAAAGCTTTTAACTCTTAGGCTCGTCCCATGAGTTCTGAGATCCAATATGCCTAAACCTCCCATTTTGTTGGGTCTACAAATTCGTTCTCACTTGATCAAGTTATTTATTTTTGCATTTTCCGTTGTATTGTTCCATAAGAAGCTTTTGAGGATTTGATCCATAGAAACCGAATTTCATCACCATTACTGAATGTCATCCCACCACCTTCTAACTATGACCATAGTGACTGAACAACCGAACGAACTCCAGTAGGCCAGTACATTCAAAAACAGCAAGGGCTCCCTCCAGAATACACAAACCGTATTTGGTGTTGCCATGATATAAATTTGTAGTCATATTTGGCTATTTGTGTTGATTTTTATAAGTTAATGTTAGGATCCTTATACACGGACGCGGGCGTTCATGACGCGCGCTGACATGGACAGTACAGTCAGCAGTCCAGTCATCAAAATTCAAATATCTGTTACTTTTTGAAATAAAATAAATAACATATTTATTTTTTGTGTCACATGCAATTTTTTATTTTCCCGATACAACATTACGTTCCCAATGCAACATTTCGTTTCCCAATGCAACTTATTCTCAACAGATACACAACTTAATCTGGACAGACATACAACCTATTCTGGACAGACACATAACTTATTCTGGACAGACACATAACCTATTCTGGACAGACACAGAACATATTCTGGACAGACAAAACGTATTATGGACAGACACGCAACCTATTCTGGACAGACACAACCTATTCTGGACAGACTTTGAACTTATTATGGACAAACTTTGAACTTATTCTGGACAGACATACAACCTATTCTGGACATACTTTGAACTTATTCTGGACAGACTTAGAACTTATTATGGACAAACTTTGAACTTATTCTGGACAGACTTTGAACTTATTCTGGACAGACACACAACTTATTGTGGACAGACTTTGAACTTAATATGGACAAACTTTGAACTTATTGTGGACAGACTTTGAACTTATTATGGACAAACACAACTTATTGTGGACATACTTTAAACTTATTATGGACAGACTTTAAACTTATTGTGGGCATACTTTGAACTTAATATGGACAGACTTTGAACTTATTGTTGACAGACTTTGAACTTATTTTGGACAGACTTTGAACTTATTATGGACAAACACACAACTTATTATGGGCAGACTTTGAACTTATTATGGACAAATTTTGAACTTATTCTGGACAGACTTTGAACTTATTCTGGACAGATTTTGAACTTATTATGGACAAACACACAACTTATTATGGGCAGACTTTGAACTTATTGTGGACAGACTTTGAACTTATTGTGGACAGACTTTGAACTTATTATGGACAAACACACAACTTATTATGGGCAGACTTTGAACTTATTATGGACAGACTTTGAACTTATTGTGGAAAGACTTTGAACTTAATATGGACAGACTTTGAACTTATTGTGGACAGACTTTGAACTTATTATGGACAAACACACAACTTATTATGGGCAGACTTTGAACTTATTATGAACAGAGTTTGAATTTATTTTGGACAGACTTTGAACTTAATATGGACAGACTTTGATCTTATTCTGGACAGACTTTGAACTTATTATGGACACACACAACTTATTATGGACAGACTTTGAACTTATTCTGGACAAACACACAACTTATTGTGGACAGATTTTGAACTTACTATGGACAAACTTTGAACTTAATATGGAAAGACTTTGAAATTATTCTGGACAGACTTTGAACTTATTATGGACAAACACACAACTTATTATGGGCAAACTTTGAACTTATTATGGACAAACTTTGAACATATTCTGGACAGACACACAACTTATTCAAGACAGATACATAACTTATTCTGGACATAATAAGGTGTGGGTCTTTCCATTTTAAGTTGTGGGGAATCAGATGTTGCATTTGGAAAATAAATGTTGCGTGGGGAAGCGAAATGTTGTATTGGGAAAGTAAAAGTTGCATGTGACACAAAAAAAATGTTATTTAATTAATTTTAGAAAGTAAAAGACATTTTACTTTTGATGACTGGACTACTGACTGCTGACTGGACTGACCACGTCAGCGTGCGTCCTGGACGCAAGCGTCCATTAATCATTTTCCTTAATGTTATGCTTCCTATCATTTTACATTTTAAAGGAGACAAGTTTTGTTCTAGAAAATCAAGCAAATATTTTTATTTTAAAATCCAACAATATCAATCTTCACAACATGCCCAATTCATGCAATCACAAATGGGTCGCAATTATCCAAGGCTCCAAGCTACAAATTAACTCACTTTGACAGTTGAGGTAAAGGCAACGTAAAGGACATTTACAGCTGACAAGTAAAAAGTAGGAACTGCACTACCATCAAATTGCAGGCAGCGTTGTAAGAAAGGACAACGAGTCATACGAATTTCACTACCACCTACCACTACGATGGCGCCCTAATTGATATCTAGTTTGAGACACCAATGCAGACGGGATCTTCTCCCGCCGATATCATATTAACATGGAAAATTCGAGTTGGACTTATTTTCGGGTTCAAAACTAGACTCAACTAAAAAAGGAGTCATCCACGTACTCTTTCTATTAGGTTATCCTCGTCAGTGATCTTATTTTAAAGATCACAACTCATCTTCTCTCCTTCACGTTAACACAATCTTTACATTATTCACTTATCAACTGATCTTATCTTACTATTTTTTTTCTTTCCTACACCTTACTTTCTTCTCCATTATTTTATATTTTCCCTAACATCCAATATATATAACTTAATGTAATTAATTAATAATTATGAAAATCATCAGTAACGTTATTAATTAATAATTCGGAAAATTCAAAACAAATATTATTAAATATTAATAACGTGAAATAACAATTTAAGATACAAATAATTAAAACAACATTTTAGTTTAATTTTAGTTTCTGAAAAATTAGTTGAATAATAAATTAAATTATATGAAACAATATTTAAATTATTTGAGAAAATTGTTAAAATTTTAACCGAATAAAATAATAATAATAACTAATAACATGTAATTAACAAAAAAACAAAACAAAACAAAACAAAAACATTAATAAACTAATGGGGGCGGGACCCACTCATGCGGATCAACCCCTACTGTTCCTGCATGGTTACTCGCACGCCCCCATGTCAGAGTGCACGGGTATGGATCCCCATTTAAGGGATCCAATCAGATCATGCAGTGATGCACGAACCGGTAGGACACCCTTTAAGTGCTCCGACCACTCCTGCAAAACATGTGCTTCATCCGAATTTTCATTAAATCCAGCATCATTATGCTATTGGCTCATCACAATCCTTGACGTGTGTTACAAAATGTGTCATGATAGGAGAGGTTTTTTGGTGGTGTAAATTTTGGATGAATAGAATTAATACGAAACATTGCATGTTTCTCTCCTTCTCTCCACTTATCAATCACTTTCTCACCAACTCTTACTGTGTATATATCTCACGTTAGATATATCCAGACGTTTGTCATTGATTGGATACATCTGACAACAAGACATATAGGTTAAACCGTGACCGCATTCAGAGAACTGCTCAGATATATCCACGATTCTTCAAGCAAATCTTAGTTATAGGGAGGAGTGATTTATCTGTAAAGATATATCCGGATTAATAACTGAACCATATATCCCTACTATCATGCATCTTGTTGTGGATATATCTATAATATAGAATAATCACATCTCAACGCATTATATATTCATTTTGATTGTTCGTTGAGTAAAACATATGTCACCGTCATTAGTCGACATTATTTAGAATTATTCATTTTTTCTATATAACATATCTATAAACTATGTTTATACGTTTGAAATCTGAGTGGTTTAACATATATATAATCAACATGATAGGTCTATCCCAGTAAAGATATATCTCAGGAGTAATAATGATTCCCAATAAAAACGCAAACACACAGGATTTATCGTTACTAACAACAAACACAACATTTGCTAAGATATATCTAAGTAACCACATGAGATTTCAAACATGCATACTACTAACAATAAAAAAAACCACACCTCTACTGATATATTCAAGTTAATTCCCTTCGGATATGCATAGTTCCCTTTCATGTGTAATGTCTTTATGGCGGTCTATCATGCCTTTCAAGCAACTCTTGTGTTTGCTAAAATTATAATATAAAAACTGAATTGCTATTCGTCGCCCTGAAACTACTTAAATCGTCCCAACAGATTATCATTTTGTCATTCTCTCATTTCTACTGCTATAACGCGACATTTTACCCTCCTATTACACATCTCTCTTCATCTTCCTCTTATAATCATAAAAAATAATGTTTTGGAGGTCAGTAATGAGCCAACGGACGCCCCAGTGTACTCGAATCTAGTAAAATATCCAACATCTTTTTAATAAAAAAATAATAAAAAATTGCGGGCGTCTGGCGGAGCCGCCCAACGTAGGAGAGGGGCGTCTGGGTAAGACGCCTCCCCCTAGGGGGGGCGTGTTACCCAGACGCCCCTCTCCTACGTTGGGCGGCTCCGCCAGACGCCCGCAATTTTTTATTATTTTTTTATTAAAAAGATAAATGATTATAAATTTAGATAATTACTAAATTAATTAATTAATAAGTTAATAATTACTATATTCAGATAACTGATACCCTTTCGGTACACCGAATAGAGATTTCCAGAGAAATGTCGAAGGTACTGAGAATAAATATTCGGATAACCGGGTAGAGATCGGTAAACCGACACAATGATTCTAGGAAGATCCAATAATGAGTCTGGTCGACCGTCCGACATCACCTTACAATGAGTTTTTGCAATTGATGAAAATTAAAAAAATATTCAGATCCAACAATTTCAAAATCCAAAAAACCGACTGTCGATGTGGTATTTGTAAGTCGAGAAGTTTTACCACTGGGGATTTTGGATCTTAAATTTTTTGAATATTAATCACTTGCAAAAAAACTCATTGTAATTTGACCCCGTTACCACAAAAAAACTTGCAACAGAACCTCAAATAATTTGAGATAACACACCGTATAATTTTAAGAATTTATTTATATTTTATTTTTTATTATTAAAAAATACGGGCGTCTGGCTAACACGCCTCCACCGACGCCTCCACATAGGTGGAGGCGCCTCGCTAAGACGCCTCCACCTAGGTGGAGGCGTCTTAGCCAGACGCCCGAGTCGGAAAAAAAAATCCGCGTCCGTTACCTAGCCGGATTCAGGTGTTTCGCCAGACATTTTCGTGGTGTTGGTACTAGGAATGTGAGTAAAACTGAGTCAAATACCTTGTTTAAAGACACGAGACGAAATGTGTATTAATTGTTTTGTTTGGGGCGATTTAAGTAATTTTCCAGCGACGAATAGTAGTTCCCTGTGAAAACGGATATTCAGGCATGTATCCCAATGTTTGTTTAAAAAGGAAATAATGTTACTAAACTCTGAAAAAAGTCATGCCCAAATGTACCCACCTCCATTTTTTATATCACAACGTCCATGTGGGACCACATTTTTATATCCGCCTCCCAATTCAATTGGCTTCATTCCAACCTGATACGTCCCAAAACAAAAGGCTCCTTTTTCAAATCATACCGCTTGACCATGTCGATAAGGAAGGTCTGGTGTGTGTTCGAACCAATGACACTAAGGCACCGTTTGAATGGCTGGAAATCCAGCTCCCCTGCACCTCCGGAGTCACTACAGTACTTTATGCTCATCCAAATATAGTATGGCTCCCGGGGATTACAACTCCCAGCCTGCATCTCAATGAATATATTTGGCTTGAATGGAGGAGCTCGTTTCGTGAAATTCTAGCAGCTCCTGGCCATCTCGTGATGTTTGGTGATTTTTTTCGACGGTCTTGTCCCTGGTTAATTGAAGTTTTTCATCATTTTATCCCAAAGAAGAGACCGAAACATGGTTTGCTTCAGACAATTATTACCATGCAAACCATGTTCAAAATTATCATTGATGCTACTGGATATTAATTGGACTGGTGCGTCTTGTGCGAGATTGATTTGCTTGAGGTGGAAGCAAAGGGGCGGGGGATTAAGGTTAAGTACTGGAGGGCATCCTTGTGTGGATGGCAGTTTGGGACTTTCCTTGGACAAGATTGTTGGCTTTTAGACATTAATCCATCTTTTGATGATTTAATCAACATAATCTTAATAACAATCAAATGTAGTGTATCACACATTATGCATGACATACATATTGTATTGTGCTAACATCTACATATGATCAAGACTCAACGAAGAAAAGAATCCAAGTCAAGACATGTAATTATGTATTTCTTTCGAGTCTTAGACTTGTGTATACTTGAGCATACTAGAGTAAATAACTAATCACATACACAGTAGGTTCCTTGTAGAAGTCACACACAAAATTTCACATCAATTGGACTTCAATAAATCATCCAAACCTTAGCCGGAAAATCACTTAAAATCAAACCTTGATTTCATGTGCTAAACGGTCGACCGAACCAATTCTCAGTTCGACCGTTTATAACAGAGTCTCATCGTGTATTTTCCTTGTTCCACCGGTCGACCGTGCCCGTAATTTCATATGATCGTTATTCTTGTCGTATTCTTCCAATGGTTGTATTCGTATAAAATCAACTTATCCCTAGAATACAATTGGTCATCGGTTGAACGTTGACCTTAGAATGGTCGACCGGATGAAAACATCTCTTGAACCCCTAAGTGCCCGCAGGTTTTTGGTCGAACGTTCCGAAGTCTTCGGTCGCTCGTCTGTCCCTGGACTTTCCTGGACTGCCTAAACGGTCGACCGTCTCACATTTAGTTCGACTGTTCAATGAAGTGAACTTAAGTTATAGCCTTGTTCGTTCGACCGACCTCTGTTCGGTCAACTGTTTTGTACTGGACTTTTCTGGACGCCATCCGGTCGACCGTTTGACCCGTTTCGGTCAACCGAACATAACCCGAATTGTGACCTCCTCAATTCTGTTTTGTGTATCTTACACAAACAACTTCTAATTATAGCTCAGCGGCTATAACTCTCTTAGAGCTTATAAATAAGTGTTACCAAGACACAATTGAACAACTCTTACACTTCGTATTGTTCAATACACCTAAGAGAAACTCCGAAGTTTTCAATTCCACAATCCTACTCTTTAAGCCTAAATTCAACACCTTTGTTCATTGATATATCTTACTCAAAGTGTCCTCAAGAATTAGAAGGTGTTGTTCCACTCACAAATCGTTTGTTGAAGAAGCAAGAGTCTTGGTGAAAGCCCAAGACAAAAGAGTACAGACTTCGGTAAGAGCCCGAAGTGTTCCTTCTTTCATTGTGAGAAAAGGTGTCCGAGCTAGGCGAGGATTGTTCGCTAGCTTACTGTGTAAAGGCATAATCTCGGCCCAAAACGAGATTAATAGTGAAGACATAAACAGAGCTCGCGGAGTCAAGCGAAACTTGCAAGAGATGAAGTAGGAGGGAGATCGAACCTTTATAAAAATCACATTGTCATCTTGGTGGTTTGCCTTGCTATTCTCTACCTTTTTAATTTCGCTGCATAACTTGTTTAGGTAGAGAATTAAACCTAAAAATGATTAGATTTAATGGTCATATCGATCCTACAAAGACGTATGGGGATCCATCATCACTGTTGTCATCCAAACAGCTTTGGCGTCTAGAAACAACTTCTAGGGTCAAAATTCCAAGAACCGACTTCTACGAGAAATCACAAAATTGGGAGCCTAATCTAAATGCACCCTAAGATTGACAAATGACATCTCCCTAAATAAAGCTTTCTAACGCTATGTTAGGTCTTTCAAGCAAGTTTTTGTCTTACTAAAAGTGCATCTAGTCGAACATGTTGCCTTCAACAACAAAATAAAAAAAACTCGGAAAGCTATACGTCGAAAGATGAAATGATATCCAAGTTAATAATGAATCAAGGGATACATCTAACAAATTATGTATTAAACAAGTGACATATCTAACCCATCGTTTTAAGGTGCAGTTCGGAGGGTTGGTGTCACATATGCGACCCTCGCACAGTCACACCCAAAAGGGTGCAACTTGTGCGACCGCATATACAGTCGCACAAGGCTTGGTGGAGGGGGAGATGGGAGATGAGCTTTGAAAAGAAAAGAAAAAGAGGGGAAGATGAGGAAGAAGTCAAGAAAGAAGATGAAGAATGAATGTGATAGGTGGGGGACAACTGTTTTTCTGAATTTTTATGATTTTTTCGGGAGAAATTTGCTTTTTTATTTTTTCAATTTTTTTCAATTGTGCTACCGCTTATACGACCCTGGGACACCCAGCCACACAAGATCGCATATGCGAATTCAAAACCTTGATCTAACCAATTACTTATATTATTAAAAGACCTAAATATTCACATGATGGGTCTTCAATATAGGAAGGTATCTAAAGCTGAAGGTTGATGCTCAAGGTAGATATGGCATGACTGTTTTAAGTCATAAGCATAACCATAACAACAAACAAAACAACAAAAAGAGGCTAATCCGCAACTCTATTTTATTACTCCAGATATATCTGGTACCAACAGATGGTCAGATATACCTTCAAATCACCTTGATCACCTCAGACATATATGGGAGCCAACTGATGGTGAGATATGTCCCACTAAAAATTAATAAAAATCATCTGAATGCAGAACAAAAAATGGCAGTTCGTAGACATATCTGTGCATAAAAATCTAAGGTTTAGGGATTGTGCCAGATATATGTGGACGCTTTTTAAAGAAATAGCCAGGAAAATGCCCAAAAAAATAACATAGATAAACCAGGATCATTGCAGAAATCTTCTTGTTGGCTCAAAAAACACTTTTAATAGGGTAGATAACTAGATATACATGGGTACTAAATATCCAAAATAAGTTTGGCACTGGAGAACTGGTTAAACGAGAATGTTAACTTCGGTTCTCTATCTCAGAAAGCAACATAACATATCATCCATATATATAAACCGCACGAATTTTTTTTTTACTTGGATCGGTTTTTGTCCGAATAAAACTTCAGATGAACCAACAGCAAGACACCGTTACTTCGAGAAATTTCTAGACGGAAAACCCCCACAAATACAGGCGTGCAACAAATACAAACAATAGAGCATTTAAATGGAAATACGGTTTTCTAATCTTAACAAATAGTCAAAAATGAAAAACCCTAAGCACGATCAGATCTTTACACACTTGCAAAATCAGTAAAATCCTAAGCCAGTTTTTAGAAGTGAACTTGGCAGACAACTTCACCAGTATCCTCCAAACACATCGTCTTCCGCATCACCAACCACAACAATAAAGCAGATGGTCGACGCGAGGAAAAGGAGGCGAAGTTCAAAAAATATGTGGCGTTTTGTTCCTCGAGGAGGAAGAAAATGGTTGGGTTTGAAAGTGGGGATAAGAAACAGGGGGAAACCAAATTTGGGTGCAAATTTTCTCTCTACATGGGTCTGGAGTCTGGACAATTTTTGGTTTTCATAAATAGTAACCACTGACATTTTAAATGAGCCGGAATGAGCCCATTTTTTGAGCCCGATAATCACTACTCTATTAACATCCAATCCCAACTTAAATGAATAGTACCAAGTGAACAAAGCAGATATCAATGGAAAAAAACAGCAATGCCAAGTAATCAATCTTCACAGCATTCCCAATCCATATAAACTACAAATGGAAAGCAGAATCAAATTCCACAATACAGAAGCAGCAAAGTTCACCAAGTTGAGCGTTTAAAAGAAGAAGAAGAAGAAGAGAAATTAACAGCTGAAACGAAGTAAACACAACAAACTGTCAAACTCAGCGAAGTCAATCTCACACCGCAAAATGGCAGTTAGAACCGGAACAGAAAGCTGTAAAGACGATAAGATCAGTATTGAATTTTCTAGAACAGCCATTCTCACCGCGGAAGAATCGTGTATTTGTCGTATAAATTCACATACAACATTGCCCAAACCCATAAAAATGAATGCAAGCAAGCCCTATGCTAAAATCTCTCTACAATCTACTCTCTTTTTTGAACAAAGGAATACAAGAAGAATGAAGGCCCAATCGCTCAGATCCAATTCCATACCTCACCTGCACATCTTCGAGAGGCAAACGAGGAAAATGATGAGGAAAACCAAGCAAGACAGCCCAATAGCCACCACCAGAACCATCTTGTTAGGCCCATGATGCCCTCCTTTGCCACTACTGGCACCGTCGTCAGCACTCGAAGCCTCCGACTCGGTCGGCGCCAACCTTTCAGTCGGAGGAGACACCGGCATTCCATACTTATCGCATTTTGCGATCCCAAGCTTGAGCTTGGAAGACAAAACGGTGTGATTATAGCAGAGATTGCTATTCCCACCGACCTTAAACACATCCAAACTCTTAACAAAAGCAGCAGTGTAAGGAAACACTCCATGGAAGTTATTATTCTCCAGATTCAAGTACTTCAACCCCTTCATCTTCGTAAAAAACTTCGGCAAACTCCCATTCAACTGATTAGAGCTAAGATCGAGATGCTCGAGTCCGGGCAGCATGGTGAAGGTGTCGGGCAGGGGTCCGGTCAGCGAATTCCCGGAGAACACTGCCGTCTTAAGCGCAAGCATATTAGCGATCGTATTCGGAATAGCGCCGGAGAACTTGTTGGAACTCAGATTAAGAAACTGGAGCTTAGTGAGCTGTCCAATGGAAGCATGTACGGGCCCACCGAGGTCGTTGGCGGACAGATCTAAATGTGAGAGCCCGACCGGGCGCCATTTGGACGGGAGCTCGCCGGAGAGGGACGTCCGGGTGATGGTGAGAGTGCGTAGAGGGGTCATGTGGGAGAGGATGATCCTAGGGCCGGAGGCGTTGATGGAGGAGTCGGAGACGGTGAGGTCGGTGAGGTTGGCGAGGCGGGAGAGGTAGACGCCGGTGAGGGATTTCAGGGAGGAGGCGACGGAGAAGGACTTGAGAGAGGAGAGGAGGGGAGAGGGGAGGTGCGGGGCGGGGATGGGGCAGTGGAGGAAGGAGAGGGAGGCGAGGGAGGGGGCGAGAGGGCGGAGGGCGGCGGAGGAGAGGTCGAGGTCGGAGGAGCAGTTGGAGAGGGAGAGGGCGGTGACGTGGCGGAAGGGGGTGGAGGAGTCGCAGGTGGTGTAGTTGTGAGGGGGTGGGAGTGTGCAGGGGTTGCGGGAGGTCGGGAGGTTCATGGATCGGAGGGCCGAGAGTTGCTTCGGGTCGAGGGTGGACGGTGAGGATGGGGTTGGGATGGAGGGGCTGGTCTTTGGGGGCGCGGTTGGGGTGGAGGGGCGGGTCTTTGGGGGCGCAGTTGGGGTGGAGGGGCTGGTCTTTGGCGGCGCGGTTGGGGTGGAGGGGCGGGTCTTTGGCGGCGCGGTTGGGGAGGGCGACGGGGAAAGGGCCGTCGTGGTGGTTAGGAGGAGAGAGAGGAGGATTAGGAGTTGGACCTCCATTGTGGTGTTGGTGTGGGTGTGGGTGTGTGTGGAGTCGACTCGGTGGAGTGGAGAGAGAGAGGGGTTAAGCCAGACTTTGCAGAGGAGAGAGGCAAACAGACAGTAGAGACTATAGAGAGGGAGGTTCTTCTTCTGATTAGTTTTTGGGTTTTTTAAATTTCTATGTATTATTGCATCGTGACCCTTGGATTTAATGTTATCTTACGACTTACTTGCAAGGGAATTTGTAGTTTATTCATCTAAGGTAATCATCATTCAAGAGTTAATTTTAACTTAACTCTTTTATGGTTTATCAAGCCATCAAGGATGAAGAAACTCCACATTTTCTTCAGTCCAAAATCACAAAAAAAATAGAAATTTATATCTTTATTTTCTACAATGTGATGATAAATCATAAATGTATTGTATGATTGTACCAGTTGAATGAATGGTGAGGTTAGAAGTGTAGACCACACAACTCAATCAAGGTGATTTGTTCAACAAAGGTCCATTAGCGCGTGGTGCACAACTCCATTTGTGATTTGAGTGTTCTAAAATAGCTTGTGAAGTGTGATGCATTTGTGGACATTGTTCAAGAAGATACCCACGATTCATGTGAGATCGTCGTAAAATAATTTAATGTAGCATGACAATAAAGCAAACCGTGACATATCCATAAATCTCCATTTGTTGAAAATCAATAATGTCAAGGCAAACAAGTTCTCCATGCAAAAATAGTTGGCCATTTTTGTTTTTCTCTGGTAACCTTTCTTTTTTCTTCTACGACGACATCACGCGGAGGCCGATCCGGTGGGATGTCTATTCGGCCCCACATTTTGCTAGTCCAGTATCGCTGTACTTCCTAAGCTAAGAGCTTCCTTCCGTCCAAATGATGTATAATATCCAAACAATCTTTTAAATATCCTTGCGTTGTTGCACCAAGTTACACATTATACTAGAAAAATGTTAAGTGCAATAGTTAATTAAGGTTGCACAATCATGATCACTGTATCCAGCACGAGGGATGCGACCGTTGGGATGTGCCCCACATGGTGAGAGTTGTGCTCAGATGGGTTTGGGCTCATATCCATATGACTAAGACCACCTTGTCCGATTGCCAGTGGGTGCCAGATAGACTCCAGATGGAATTGGTGTTGTTCACTTGTACGTTGTTTACTTATTTGTGCACAAGGCATGAGACAAAGTTCTAATGGCTCATGATTCGGACCCCACTTCATGTTACCAAACCGGATACATTTTTAAATGAAGGAATAAGAGTAGCGTATAAAGCATTGCATGTGAATTCTTAGAACATCCCATGTGGAAATCTAACTACCTGTAATTCCTCGGCAACTATGTATGAGTTGGTGAGATGATTGAGCCTAACCAACACATGTGCGGAACGCACCCCCATTAACTATTTAGTCATCAAATAGCAACAATTGCTATAAACGACCAACAACACAGTCAATTGGAAATTCCTATTCCGTTGGCCGTTGGGGACCAAAATATCCCACTGATAAATCCCTGTTTGGCACAACTTAATTACAATTATTTTTTCTATTACGGTTAGTGGTTTAATTTGCACGAAGCAAGCAAACGTACGTGGGAATTCAACTTGGGCGTGTTTCCACGGAAAGCACGTTCTATGTAAAAATGTACACATCTGAGTTAGAATGCAAAAAAACACACGATGCATGTCAATATTTGAACTGGTGAAAGTTTGTCGTGTGTTGAGTACTCTCTTGAAAAAAGAAGCAACTTCATAAGCAAGGTTACCATCAAATGGAAATTCTCTCCAATGCTACAAATAACCAGTTAACCAACAACAAAATAAATCAAGAAAATCTTTTGATCTACTTACGTACGAGATCTTCTCTTCTTTTTTTTTCTCTTGAACTTGAACTCCTTCGTATATTCTAGAATTTAAGACAGCTTCGATCCTTTTAAAGTTGAAACTCCGCTAGACAACACACTAGTGAGACAAACTCATTAGACCAAATTAGCTCCCTTGAACTCAATTGCACAATCCGAGTCAAGCTTCTTCAAGCCAATTGACTCGCTGCTAACTCCCTTGAGCCAACAAGTCAAATTGGTTCCCTTTGTACCAATTATGTGTTTATGTCCATGTCACTATGTTAGAAATGCTTTGAGATTAATTACATTGGATTAACTAACCTAAACTCCTTTGAGCCCGACTACTAATAGCGTAAGTTTCATCTAACGCATTGACTTGAACTGACCAGCTAAGCTCCATTAAGCTTAATTCTTCAACCTAACTCCAACTCCTTTGAGCATATATAGTTGACTTCGACCAAAAAAGTTCCAACTGGACTCAATTTAACAAAGTCCCCTTGAGCCCAATTAGGTAAAGTCCATTTGCAACCCAATATAAACTCAACTATATAAGTCCATTTATTAGGCTGAAAAATTCTACTAAAGACCCTAATCTTGGATTAAGAGGATAGGTTACAAGAGACGGGTAACCCAACACAATCGGCAATGCAAGTATTCCAATGTCAAGTGAAATCTGCTGGCCTGCTGGGGCCTCGGACTGTTTGGAAGCTATACATTACAAATCGAGAAAGTCCAACCAACAGGGAGTAGTCATATTAGAATGGTGAAATGACCCCCCAAAAGAGAGTGATTTCGTACTGTGGCATAAGCAAAAGCATTGCTTCAAAGTGAAGATCACATGGGAATGGGATACACATCTGTTGCATCGATGATCACGGTTGGATGGAGGGGTCACATATGATCCTGCTGTGAAACTCTTACGCCAACACCAACAGTTGGAGAGATGAGGACTCCCGGCTCGCATGATTTGCAAGTCAACGATCTGAGGTTGCTGGTCAACGAAGCATGTTTGGGAGCAAAGTTGAAAGAACAGTAATATCAGTATATAACCTCAGAATCCAAATTCTCCAGCAGACACGTACAAAATTAAATGGAAAATGATTTATGAACGCAGCGTGTCACGGACGCGCTCTACGTGGACATCCATGTCAGCCCTTACGTGGCCAAAGCATGAATGTTTTTTGTTTGGAAAATGATTTATGAACGCAGCGCGTCACGGGCGCGCTCTACGTGGACATCCATGTCAGCCCTTACGTGGCCAAAGCATGAATGTTTTTTGTTTTTTCTTCCTGATGTCCACTCAAATCACATTAAATGCGTTTCAACTCAGCACGTTCTCTCTCTCCACCCAAATACAAATATGATGACACTCTTTCTTTCTTCTTCATTCTTTCTCTCCAGAATAAATCATCATTTCGAGCAAGATATTAGGTCGAAGAAGCGTCTGATGCCGACTCCCAGGATTCTTCACAACGTAAGCAGCGTGAATGAGACGGTGCGAAGACTTCCCGATGTTCTACATAAACAGGAAATCTGAGATGCTATTTTTTTCCTAAACGTAATTCTTGTGGGGTAAAATATACAGTGTGAGATTTGTTGAGTTTGTGCGGGGGTGGCAGGGGGGCGGCAGCCCCTGCGGGGGACGTGAGTCCCCCCCGCAAAGCGAGCGGACAGAGGGAGCGCGCTTTGCGGACGTTTTTTTGTTTTGACATCATATTATTGCATTCCATATATTGATTCGTTTATTCCGACAATAATGAAGACATATATTATTCCGGACTGCAATTACACTTATTCCGGACTGCAAATACACTTATTCCGATTTCGGACAGCAAATACACTTATTCCGGACAGCAAATACACTTATTCCGGACAAACTTTATGTTCTGTTTCTGGACACACTTTATTCTTAAATCGGACAACAAATACACTTATTCCGGACAACAAATACACTTATTCCGGACAGCAAATACACTTATTCCGGACAAACTTTCTGTTCCGTTTCTGGACACACTTTCTTCTTATTCTGGACAACTACACTTATTCCGGACTGCAAATACACTTATTCCGGACTGCAAATACACTTATTCCGGATAGCAAATACACTTATTCCGGACAACAAATCAACTTATTCCGGACAAACTTTATGTTCCGTTTCTGGACACACTTTATTCTTAAACCGGACAACAAATACACTTATTCCGGACAACAAATACACTTATTCCGGACAGCAAATACACTTATTCCGGACAAACTTTCTGTTCCGTTTCTGGACACACTTTCTTCTTATTCTGAACAACTACACTTATTCCGGACTGCAAATACACTTATTCCGGACAGCAAATACACTTATTCCGGACAATAAATCAACTTATTCCGGACAACAAATCAACTTATTCCGGACAAACTTTATGTTTCGTTTCTGGACACACTTTATTCTTAAACCGGACAACAAATACACTTATTCCGGACAACAAATACACTTATTCCGTACAACAATATACACTTATTCCGGACATACACATAACGTAAACAGGACAAACACATAATGTAAACTGCACACACATAAAGTAAGCTAGACAAATTAAGTTGATCCAACGTAAAACTTAAAAACAAATATTTTATTATGATAAGTGTGGGCTCTGCACGAATAATGAGACTGCACGATGTCCTAGGGTCTGCACACTGTCTTATCTGTGTATTGGGAAATGAATCGTTCAACTTAAAGAACCGACGTTTTTTAAAAAGACCAAAACGCGCGAAGAGAAATTTCGCTGACTGGACGCTGACTCAAAGAAAAATATCTGAGCTGTACAGATCCACGTAAGGCGCGTCCGTCTATCACGGTTCAAATTAAATATGTGGTCATGAATTTAAACAAACGAGAAAACCTCCAAATATCAGTGGAATCTAGATTCTCCTCCTCCTCCTCAAATAATAATAATAATAATAAATAATCACAAAATTCCAAACCCGCCGGCACACGATAAACACCTCCACCTCATAACTCACGGCAGTACGGCACTTCCTTCCACTCCGCTGGAAATCTTTCTTCCAACCCGGCCTTATCCTCACCCGCGAGTGATCACACCAACACAAGCCTCACACGTTTCCGCTTCCTTCTCTTCCCGATTCCCGCAATCTCCCATTCAGTCCTCCAATGGCGCAGATCCTTTCACCCGTCCTTCCCGACGCGATCCTCAACTTCCAGACCACCAGATCGGCCTTCCGAAACAGGAGCCGGCGGCCCTCCTACAGATTGCCGACGGGTGGCGGTCACGGGAGGAGGCGGTGTGGTCCTCCAAGAGGACGACTTCAGGTTGTCTCCGTTGCCGAAGCAGGAGACGCCACGGCCTTAGACGATGTCGCCGACGATTACTACGCCGTGCTGGGGCTGGTAAGGGTTCGGCTTCCGGTGGCGCTCTGTTTACAGGGATTTATTTCCCAAAGCATGATTCGTGGAGTATAATCGTTTTGAGCAAATAAACAGCTGGATTTTCGTAACTTATAATGATTAGGAAAGTTATAACTTCAGACCTCTTCTAAATATCAGAATATAACTTGAATGTTGGTTGTGAGAGATTAGCATCAGTTATTTTGAGGTAGATATTGATGTGTTATGTGGTTTCCAGTTAATTGAGCAATTTATGTTAGATTGCACAAATAAAGAGAGTTTATTCCTACTCAATTCAGCTTCCAGATGCTACACCCCAGCAAATAAAGAAAGCTTACTACAACTGCATGAAAGCATGCCATCCAGACTTGACAGGCAATGATGAAGAGACGAATAACTTCTGCATGTTCATCAATGAAGTCTACGAGGTAAGCTTTTCGTCGTAAGATTTGTCTTTGACATGTAGGATGTTTTTTCTTTCCCATTTTGTTTACTTTTTAGCCAATGGAAGCTTATATGCTGCGAAATTGAGCAGGTCCTTAGTGATCCCGTTCAGAGGATGGTTTACGACGAGATTCATGGGTATACAGCAACGGCCACCAATCCATTTCTGGATGTCAATTCTCCGAAGGATCATGTGTTTGTTGATGAATTCAGTTGCATAGGTAGTGAAGAGATGTTCAATTGTCACAGCTGATTCATTCGATTCTAGCTCAAAATTCAATTTCCATTCTCAAAGACATGTCTTTTCCAATTTGCGCATACAAGAAGGAAGTAACTCCAAACGAAACTAGGATATTGCGCAACAAAATATAACCATAAAATTTTAGAAGACCTCGTCTTCCCTATCAAAGCTATAGTCTAGAAGGTGCAGGAGAGCTTACCATGGAAATTTATATATTAAATAAAAAACTAGATGACTACTCTTTGGTAATCATAGAAGCTACGATATCTTATGTCCCCTATTAGCACTTCCGCAAACACTAATTTCTCATCATTATTCAAACTAAAAGAAACAAAAGTTTTAAGAGGTAGTCAAGTCATATGAAAACATTGTTGTGTAGGATTTCGTGTTCTCATGTATGTGTATATCTTAAAAAAATTAATACAACATACAAGATCGATTTCATACTTTCAACAATTTTATGTACATTACTTTGTATTTATTCTAATATCATGCAATCCTACATATATTAAAATAAATCACAAAAAAAGAATCATATCCAAAGGTTTTCTAAAATATTTTGAAAATCCGGAGTCGCGTTGCCCGTTGAATCGTCCGCCGATTCACCTCCAAGTGTTCACCAAACTCTAAACAAGATTAGAGAGATCGGAGCTAGCCAATCAATCTCTAATTAAGCTTAGAATCTAGCTAATAACTCCTCTTTAAGCTTCTGAGATTTATATCTCCAAAACTTAAAACTATTAAGAGATTTTCGTGGTGATTAAGGGAGAGATTAATGAGAGAATTTTTTTGGCATTAACATAAACAAATAGGATGATGAGTCATTTTATAGGCTCACAAAACATCCTTATAAAGAATTATTCTTTAGTCATGATCTATTATGTTCCCAGTTTTGTGGTGTGACTTATAGGAGGATGTAAGTCAAATTGACAACGATATTAAACACTTAATATCTCAAACTATAAACGGTATTTAGCTACAAATTATAGTTACCCAATTAACCAAGATGTCTTTGTTCCACTCGAACTAAACACGATCCATTTAGTGATGTAAATGCACCACTTGTGTTTGTCCCTTGCCTCATGATATTAAGAATATATATACAAAGTAGAAATGTGTTACTTTTGTATTATATTTATTTCTTGATCTCTTTAAGTTAATTATAACTATGTAACTTAACTCAAGTTACATTGTGCACATTATAATTTTGCTTTATCAATGAGTCCACTAATATCATCACTCAATTAAGAGGGCAATGATAATCGTTTGACTAGCTATCTTTTCCAACACAAGTCATGTTCAAACAACTATTATTTTTATCACTACACTCATTGATAGTTTTTGACAATAATCAAATTAAACACTTCTTGAGTGAAAAGATATAAGTCTCACATCTTAGGATCCAAGACATAGTAAAAACATTAATGAGACGAAACACAATTTCATAATATTTTACTTGTTAGGTCTATTAAATATATAAAAGTAATATTTTCCTCTTTTATATACTCGTGTCGTCAATTATTTGTAGAGCTACAACAATCGATGACCAACACGACAATATTATCTTGGTGATTAATGTTCCATGTTAATTACCATGATTGTGAATAACTTTTGAATTTTGTAAATCATTATTTTTTAGAGATCTACGGTTAAGGACTAAACGTCTATTCCTTAACACTTCCAAAAGACGAGTATCATAATCAAAGAACAAAATGTTTGCACATTCAATTCATAATAATTGACATATAAAAGTAAACTTTTAGAACACATTCTTTTCGTACTGGACAATAAGTGTTATCGATCAATGATGCATTCCTAGACACTTTTGACTCTTTGAGGCCTTGTATGGATTACAAATTCACATGTGAACATAACAACCAAATTCACATATGGATTGCCGTTATATTCTCATTCAAGATAGAAGTTTTTATATATTGAATTTAAGTGCCAAAAATCAAAAGAAAGGACTTACATAGTTACAGCTATATACATGTGGAGTAACATTTATATGCATCCCCTGGTAATAGGTTGCAAAAACTGCGCCAACCTAGCTCCATATATATTTAAGATAGAGGAAGACTTTGGAAGAGCAAGAGTTTGCAGACAATCAGGGAATTCTGATATCGTACAACAAGCAATTGAGAGTTGGTAAGCAATTTGATGAGCTAAATATGTTGTCTATTTGCCCTACGTAGCTTGTTGAATGATTCCTTCACTCTTGGCTATTGAGCAGAGATTATATTTGTACCTGCTAATCATATTAAGAAACCTATATATTATATGCATGCAAGTCATTAGATGTAAATTTATCCAGGAGAGGTAATTAGAGTGGTGTACAGTTACATGAAAATTAAGTTTGATTCCTTGACTGCAATGTTTTTCTTAGCACACCATGCCAAGTGATATAAACTAGGACGCCGTTGCATTTCTGGAAATATGAACTCAAACCTCCTTCCAGCCACCTTTTTTCTGGTGTGGAACTTACACTGGGTGATCCTGATTGTTCATTGCTCTAGTAATCTATATTATCATTGAGCATGTTACTAAAACATTCTTATGTTTGTTCCCTTGTAAATCAGCCCGGTTGATTGCATTCACTGGACCTCAGCTGCACAGCTTTCTCTCCTTGAAGATGAAATGCGCAGGGTTGAGATAATAAATGTAAGAAACAAATGATATACTTACTGTTTTCATAATGTTTTTTGAATGGTCAATTATCGCTTTATTCATAGCATGTTCTACTCCTACCAAATTGTTGCTTCCGGTTCATACCGGTCTCCTGATATGATTTCTAACTAGTTTGTATGGTTTATGCTTTTGAATGTTCAGTAATCAATTTTATGCATGACATGTTCTACTTTTAGTGGATCGTCACTTCCGGTTCATGCTGGTCTGTTGGCTTGGCATGGCAATATGGCATTGATTGTGTATACCTTGCTTGGTTTTGGTTGTGCATTACTCTTCACAGTTCCTACATTTCAACTTATTTGAATTATTGTCTTCAATGATTAGATTGCGTACATGCTTGCGGGAGCGAGGGCTACTTCTGATGTCTTTAGAATGGTGAGACCGATGTTTTCCAAATGAAGCATGAATCACCATCCTAAGTGCTGGTCAGCATGACTGGCTTTTGATGCAAGGTGTTCTTTCGGGTTTTTAGTATTGTTGGTAGGAAACGAAAAACAAAAAGTTGATAAGGCATTTCATTTATGTATCGTCGATATATATTGTATCGCGAAGATATGTTATTTAAAACATAATTGCATATTAGACTCTTTAAAAGAGTCAGAAAATGTCACCTTTCAAAAGAGTTGAGCTTAAAAAAGTATATTGCCTAAATGTTTTGATAGTAGTCTAACTTGTCTCAGTAAGGGAGCAACCTTTTCTAATTTAGGGAAACGAGTCATGCTAACTTTCTTGTTTTTCTGATTTCTAACAGGCAAGCTCACGCTGGGAAAAACGGCAATCAAAAGTTCTGGTATACTAATGTTTCCTTTGGGAGTTGAGATCTTAAACACTTATTTACTAAAAACTGCTGAAAACTAGTTTTGGCTATTAAAAACATCTAATTAGTTATAGTTGAGTGAGTTCTGAAATTCAAAACATCACAGAAAGTGCAAGAAGTAATGGCATCTATTTTATAATATACTTATCTTCTGCGCATGTAATATCTTTAAGTATTTAACTTTTGATTGGCATTGCTAGTTTGCCTTTACCGAATTGGCATTTCATGTTTTGATTGTATGATGCTAAATATAATGTTTGCTTGGCATCATTTTGATAGCCTGATGCATTCTAAATATAGTCCTTATAAGATCAGTAAAACAATACAAAAACTCCATCACATAATCCGTGTACAGATTTAATGTGGACCCACTGGACTGTAGGAAAAGGCTAGAATGCGAATGTCAAAACAGGAAACAAACTACAAAGGATCGTACTGGAATGACCTATGGGGAAAGCAGAAGGATTATGAAACAACAGGTACTACATCAATGAACATTCTCACATGCAGGTCTAGAATTCATCGTTAAAGCTCTTACTGCTGCTTTCATCCTAGTTAATTCCAAAGAAGGTTGATAGTGTTTGGTTATTGCTTCTGTCTTTTGCAAGCAGAGGTAGGACTCAAGTCATTCTCGTATGTATGCTTTATGACTCACTTAATGATCTAATCTGTTGTCAAGTGTTGCCATTCAAAGACTGGGAAATGATAATATTGCAACTTGATGCATATAAATTATTATAGAGTTTATGTTATAAACGAACTTTTCTTTGGCAGATGAAGAATTAAAGGAGAGAGCAAAAAGAGCAGCAGCAGCAGCAAGAAGGTGGAGGGAGTATTCAAGGGCAGGTGCAGACAGACCTACCTTCAAACTCCCCGAGGCCACGCCCAGCGAAGACAGATAGAGAGAAAAAAAAAGGTTGGATGTTACTTTTTAATTCCATGTTAATATATACATCTGTATAAATGTAGTAATAGTCGAGAGCTTCTGTTAAACACAGCTCTCTTTCACGTGGTCATGTATCATATCCAATTCATGTTTATCCTCTGATATGTAACACAAACCATAAGTTGTACCATTTTATGTATTTTCTGACAAACCTTGTAAATGTGATCCTTCTTCGTCATACATTCTGAATAGGGTGCATAATTTGTATGAGCTACATTAGTAGTTTGTAAACACCATCAAAGGTTTAGCTATTAGTATTGTCATTTCGAATCTGGAAGGATTCGTAGCCCTTAAGTTACTTGAACGGGAAAGTGAAAATTGCACCAACAAAACCAACAGCCACATGATATAGTGATATACATTGACCATGTGCAAGTTGATGGGTCTACTGTGCTCAAGAATACGGTAACCACAGAGAGAGAAAAGGTCAAATAATTAGGTGGAATTCCAAGGGTGCTCTTACTATTCTTAGGTGGAATTCCAATGCGTGCCCTTACTATTCTTCCACCTCTCCATTATAAGCGCTGACATGATTGTCGTCCATCACCAACAACTTGTAGTTTTGTTTCGTTACAGTTCTCCGCTCCTCCAACACACATTTCCCCCAAGACACCCTCGAAGTAACTGCCACTACCACCAGCCCTGCACAACCTCCCCAATCCTCACCCACACTACCAACCCACCCCTTTGGACCATAAATAACAGCGTCCGGGCTACCCCGGGCGCTCTGCTCTATCTCTCTGTCATGTCAGCTTCTCTCTCTCCCACATCAGCTCACACCACCCATCAACCAAAAAAAAAAACCCTAAACCATACTCAGGTCACCCCCATCCACCATACACTCTCTTTCATCAACATCATTTCTTAATTAAACAATTTTAATTATTACACATCATTTAACAATTACATTTTACATAATATTAATTGTAATTACTACTTCTAATTACTTTAACTTGAAAATATTTAATTTTTACTATTAAATCACGAAATTATTATTATTAAATATTAGGAAACCACATTACATATTACATAAGCTGAAATCGAAAATATTACATCAAAAGTTAAGAACACAACAGTACATATTACATAAACTAGACTTTGAAATAGAACATCACAAATTACGTTAAACACATGTTCAAACCTCTCCTCGTCTGTAGCGTTGTCATATACGCTCGATTAAATTACCTTTCAGATCCAAATATTGATTCCTGTCACGCACCTGATCTTGATTGGCAAAAAACTCATGACTATCCGTTATACGATCGATCAAATATGATATTTTCTCAGCAGAAGTTCCAGGTCGATCTTCCATAAATTCCTGAATATCTCCAAAAGTGGCGTAAGTCACGTTCGTCCTCCACAATCATGGTATGCATGATGCTGCAAGCTGACATTATTTTGGATAGTATGTCCTTACTCCAGGCAAGAGCGAGATTTTTGATGATCGCCCACCTCGCTTGCAACACGTCGAAAGCACGTTCTACATCTTTACGCGTCGTCTCCTGCACTTCAGCAAATAACCTGTGCTTCGGGGTTTGAGGGTGAAGGATGGATTGAATGAAGGCAGTCCACTATGTATAAATATCATCAGTAAAATAGTATCACATATCATATTGAACATCATTTACCTCATAATTTATAGAGGGAGCTCGACCTTCCAGTATGTCATCGAAAATCGGAGATTGTTGCAGGACGTTCAAGTTGTTGGCCGAACCCGGAATTCCGAAGAAGGAATGCCAGATCCATTAGTCGTACGATGCCTCCGCTTCAAGGATCAGAGTTGCTCTCCCAGAACGCCCTTGATGTTGTCCCTTCCAAGCAGCCGAGCAGTTTTTCCAAACTCAGTGCATACAATCGATACTCCCCATCATACCTGGGAACTCACGTTGCTCACCAACGTGGAGTAGTCGTGGCAAGTCGTAGAATTTGTGGATGACATTTCTAGATGTTGCTGCACTCATTCGTAAGTACTCATCGATCCCATCAGCTGCCACGACATAGGTTAGCATTCGTATTGTTGTTGTTGTTTTTGTAATCCGGAAATGCTCATTCTACCAGTTGCATCTGATGTTCGTTGGAAGAAGACATCATATGCTTCAACGACATTGTGAATGCGCAGAAAGACATGCTTTCGCATCCGAAATCTTCTCTTGAAAAGAGAATCAGAATAGACGGGGTTGTCAGAAAAGTAATCGTACGTAAGGCGTCTGTAACCAAGTTCACGATCTCTATATGTGTTCGTCGTTCTCCTTCGACGAAGACTAGGATGTGAACTCCGTTCATACACAGCCCAGGCGGCCAAATCAATAGCACGACCCATCATATTGAATGTCTCACTGCAGTTGTCATCGTCGGATTGTGCGGAGTTTGAACTACTATCCGACATTGAGATGAGAAGCTAATGAGAGTGAAGAATTTAAGAAAATGTGAGGAGTTAAAGAAGATATGTAGATGTATTTATAGTTGGGAGATAGAGAGGTATCCGTTGCATAGTACACGCGTGAATGTACAGTAAAAACGTGACTACATAGTGCACACATGATTGAATAGTCGAAACGTGATGACACAGTGCGCGCGTGATTAAACAATGATCCCACAATAATAAAAAAGTATCACCCCACGTTACTAAAAAATACCTAATACATTATCAATTAACTCTAATAACAAAGCATCCACTAAAATAAATAAAAACAAAACCCGATGGGTGTCAGGGTGTCCATTAGAGAGCTCCGGTGCCTGAATGGACTATTGGCTTTTTTACCTTAATTTATGTTTTGATGATTTAACCAACCTAATCTTAATTATAATCAATGTAGAGTTGCACACATATTACATTGCAGATATATTGCTTTGTGCTAACTTCTACAGGTGATCAAGACTCAAGAAAGAAATGATTCAAGTCAAGACATGTAATCAATCTCAATTAAAGACATGTAATTTGCATTACTTTTGAATCTTAGGAACATTATGTAAATTGAGCATACTTGAGCTAAAACTTACTCAAACACACGCAAAATTTCATATAATTTGGACTTCAATAGATCACCCAGACTTAGACCGAAAAACACTAAACACTTAACATGAGTTGGCTGCCCACATTCGGTATACCGAAACAGACCGTTCGGTCGACCGAGTGATCAATTACCCAGTTAGTGTTTTATTGCCCGGTTTCGGTCGACCGTCCAGACCTTTTCGGTCAACTGAGTTAACACAATTTTCTGACAGTTTGTTTTGTCGTATTATACCCAATGACCATATTCGTATTTTTCCAAATAGCTCAAAAATATTTTTTCCTATCGGTCGACCGAGCTTAATATGTCTCGACAAACCCAAACTGTCTGTTGGTTTTCGGTCGACCATAGACCTTGTTTCGGTCGACCGAATTCGATCTTGTTTGTCAACCTCGTAGAGCCTGTTATGAATCAGTCAACCAAACCATATTCGACGTTCGACCGATCACTTAAGTGAACTTAAGTCATAACCAAAATTGACCAACCGATCGACCGACATACCCGATTCGATCGACCGATTTTGTTCTGAATTGGGTCCTGCAGTTTTATGTTTTGTGTATCTTACACAACTTTTACCTAATTCATCCCAACGGCTATAAGTGTCTTGGAGCTTATAAATAGAGTTGTAAAACACATTTTAACACAACTCTCCCACACATATTTGTCCAATACATTAGAGAGAAACTCCCAAGCTCCAAATCCCTCAATTCTACACTCTAAGTCTAAATTCCACACATTTGATCATAGCCAAATCATACTCAAAGTGTGCTCAAGATTTTGAGAGTGTTGTCTCACTCAATTGTTGTTCAAGAAGTAAGTATTTCTGTGAAAGCCTGAAGTGTTCCCTCTCGGATTGTGAGAGGAAGAAAGTCAAACTAGCGAGGGTGTTCGCGGTGTAAATGCATTCTCTCCCTGCCCGGAACGGGGAGTGGTTAGTGAAGTCGTAAGCGGAGCTCGGTGATCCGAGCGAAGCTTGCAAGAGAGGATTAAGATCCGGTGGGGTGACGACATTAAATATAAAAATTCTCCGTCTCATTGTGGTTTGCATTATTTTCTTCTCTTTACCTTGCTTGTTTGTTTATTTGTTTTAATTCTGCTGCATATACTTGATCGATTAAACAAGTAAGTTATTATCTAAAAAGTGATTAGAATTAGAGACTCTCACGGTCCTACATGGACGCCTAGGTGGGCGCCCATCGGGCAGGCAGGCACCCTCCCCTTCAAGGGGAGGGCGCCCAGGTCGGGCGCAACGACCCATTAAGCTTGCTGTTACCTTCTCCAATAGCAAACTCAACCACCTCACCTTCTCTAACCGCTAGCTCATTTTGACCACTTAAGTTGGGGAAAATCTGAAACTTCACTTATATGACTATACCTAGGTCTGTCAATCGGGTCGTGTACGTGTCTTATCGTGTCGTGTATGATAGGATGCTAACAGGTATTGGGTATACACGAACCCGACACGATAAGAAATCGTGTACACGAACCCGGACACGGACACGACACGGTAATTGTCGTGTATACACGGACACGACACGATTTGTACACGAATTCTAATCGGGTCGTGTAACACGATACACGATAATACCCGAATGAACACGAGTAGTACATGTACACACGATAAGTACCTACATACACGATAACAACCTACATACACGATAATATATGTATACACGAATAACCATGATGATACCTGTATAATAATAGACACGATAAAGACACGATTACACGATAAACACGAACCTGTAGAATTTCTGGAAAATACCAAATAAACCAAACAAATACAATGACATTATAGTATAATACTAGTTTACTCTAGTTCAAAGCTTCAAATAAATAGTTTCACAACAAATAATGGTCCAATAATATACGCAAAAAACATAATAGTTCAAGACTTCAAGTTCATTTTCCTTCCAACACTCCTACTGTCAACTTTGTTTCTTCATGTCTTCCATACCGTAAGTAGCTTCATATGTTATTCTCCATTCTCCAACCCCTACGTATTCCCAACATTACTTGACGAAGGATCTAAAAAAGTAAACAAGACATAAACATCAATGCATGTATATTACAATATTTCAAAACAATAATTGAAAACGGTTAAAGTACCTTCAGATCTTGATGTTGGAGTAGGTGTGCTAGTTGAACCTTGTAATATAATCGACTCATTTCGCACTAAGTTCTCATTGATTGTGAGCCCTACAATATCCTCTGTAAGGTCGTCTAGTGACGACCCTGAGGGTATAGGTGCTCCCACAATTCCTACAAGTTGAACCATATAACCATTTAAAATCCAAGCAATGTTAAGTATTATGATGATTTTGAAAGTAAACGATCTATTTAATTTACCTGTTTCATTCGATGCCCAATCTCTTGAACAAAGTAGACTTTCAACAGATTCATGCGACAAAGAGCTTCGTTCTTCATCTATGACTTTCCCTGCAATGCTAAAAACAGATTCGGAAGCAACTGTGGATACGGGAATAGACAATATATCTCTAACCATAAGAGCAAGATTTGGAAATCTATAATGAGTAGATTTCCAATATGCAAGAATGTCAAGATCAATGTGCCTATCAAGTCTCTTCTCCTCCAAGTACCTATCCAATTCTGATTTTTCCAAAAATGAGTGGAATTCTTCATCTTTTTTTGCATCAAATTCCTACATATTCAGAAAAATATAAAAGTAAATAAATGAGTTAAGGTAAATACAAATACTAGGTAGAAAGATCATTACACTTAACACTGCAGCTGCAATACTTCGAGGCTTGGGTATGGAACGTGTTGAAGTTGATGCTTTACTAATAGGATGTGTAGGAACAATGTCCTTGTAGACCCCAAAGAGTGACTTCAACTTAAGCTCGAGTTGTTCCAATTGAGAAGATTTGGGACCATACAACCTATCATAGCAAAACTCCACGAATTCCATCTTGTATCGAGGATCAAAAACAACTGCAATGACAAGAATTGTACAATAATCTGACCAATATTTATCAAACTTTATTTTCATCAGAGTTGTCATTGCTTTAGTTAGTGTATTCGGGTCCTCTAACGAAGCACATAAGGTGTGTTGCACAATAAAAACTTGTGGGAAGTACAAGTTTGCTGTGGGATACTTTGAGCCAGAGAATAATTTTGTGACATCATAAAACACCTGAAGAAACTTGCATAGTTGTTCAACATTTTCCCAATCTTCTTCTGAAAGTGCATGCTTGTAGTTATTTGTAATCATGTATTGTTTTATGTCATTGTTCTTATAACATCTGGTTATATGTTTTTGAAGGTTACCTGTCCCAAATTTGCTATCAGATATAATTACTGATCCACATTTCTTACATTTTGCATGTTCAAGTTCACCAGGTGCATGAGACAAAACATCAAAACTATTCCAAACTTTAGATCTCCTCTGCCTCTTCTTTTTCGGTTCACCACGATCATCAAAAAATCACTGAATTCAACTAGGCATACCATAGCATCAGCTCCAGCTTGGTTGTGTATGTCCATCTCGATTCTTGACTCTTCAAGCTAATATCAGGAAAACAACAGAAATAAATACATGTATTAGTAATTCCTTCGAGCTAATATCATGAAAACAACAGAAATAAATCCATTTCAACTCTACATTTTCTGTTTTGTTTCTGTTTTCACCAAGTCCATCCAAAAATCACCACTCAAATCAGCAAAAATCACCACTACATTTTCTGTTTTGTTTCTGTTTTCACCAAGTCCATCCAAAAATCACCACTCAAATCAGCAAAAATCACCACTACATTTTCTGTTTTGATTCTACTGGAAGGAATATAGTTGGAAGATCCCATAATCGATTTGTCAACACAATCTACTGGAAGGAATATAGTTGGAAGATTTCAGATGTAAAGACAAGGTCACGGCCTGCAATTATAGTTCTCAGACCCATCGATTCCAAACCCCAAAACCCACACCTTTCCCCGAAATCCAAACCTCAAACCCTAAATTCCTAAATCTGAATCCACCTATTTAAGTTCTCAGACCCATTGATTGGAACCAAAGAAACAAAGAACTTCAACAAAAACCAAAACGAAACCACCTAAATCTACATCTTACCAAAATGAAGAAGTGGAGGGACAACAACGATTAGAGGGGTTGCGGTGGGGAGTGGAAGGGAGGCAGTGAGAGGAGGTCCGGTGGCGAGAGGAGAGGCTGGGTCTGGTGGCGAGAGGCTTCGAGATGAGGGGTTGTGGAGAGATGAGAGGCTGGGACGCTGGGTGGGATTGAGCGGCGGCGAGTGGCGAGACTGCGAGAGAAAGGAATAGGGTTAGGGATTCGGGTTTTTTGGGTTTTGGGTTTTGGGTGGGTGGGGTTTTTTGTTATATGGTTAATCGGTTAATTGGTTTTTACCGTGTATCAGGTTCTACCGTAACAGGTTTTATCATGTATCAGGTTCTATCGTGTATCGTATCCTAACGTGTCCGTCGTGTCTACCGTGTATCGTGTCTCGTGTATACCCGATATACACGATATCCTTATCGTGTATGTTATCGTGTATTTCGTGTATGGACCCTTGTACACGAACCCGGCCCGATAAGAGTTCGTGTATCGTGTCGTGTATGCTTATCGTGTATTCGTGTCCAGGTTTCTGTACCCATACACTAAATTATCGTGTCGTGTCCGTGTCGTGTTATCGTGTCTGATTTTGACAGACCTAACTATACCTCAACTTGGAGCGGAAGCTCTTGGCTTTTGTTACATATTTTTAAGTCCTGGATGATGTCTGGAACGTGATTTCTGGATTTTGTAAACTCTTTCAAAATATCAATCACCTGGAAGTCTTCCATAAATTGAAATCAAGTTCCCAATTTTGTAGAATGTCCCCCGATAGTGGTTTAGAGGCCACAAGGCTGGCAAGGGAGGTAGACAGAAAGAAGACTGCAGTTAGACTTGACGAGGGCAAGAGAAGTTGGAGGATGGTGGTGAAGACAAGGCAAAGGAGGAGAAGTGGAGTCCTTTATGACGGTAAAAAAGGCTGGTGATTCGGCCGTAAATTAGTTCAAATAGGAGCGCAGACATGATTCAGGAGGTCATTCAGCTTGCAAAAGTGGAGATTCCAAGTTCTGTATACATGAGAGCAAGTTCTCCGCTGCCAAAGCTTGATTCTAGACCAGGAACAGGAGCAAGTTCCTGCGGTGAGAAAAGCACAGAAGCACCAAAAGCTGATGAATAGTAAGAGTACCAAATTCATGGTAACCTGCTTGATTGCTGACCAGAAGGAGAAGGTTCAGAAAAGAAACAATAGATAAGCAGCAACTTAATTTGGACAGAAGCAAATATCACTTTCAGCTGTTTCTAGGATTAAGTCAATAAATAAGTTTAATACCAATATTTACATTGAAACCAAACATTCTGATTGAAGAATAAGAGACCTAATTTTTTTCAACTAGGGGAGAAAACTGGAAGAACTAAACAGAACCCCTGGATGCATTCCTATCTTCTTTCTTGAAGGTAGTAATATTATCTTTATCCTACATATTTTTAATCAATCCCATGCTTGGCAGAAGCAGAAGCATTCTTGCTTCACCATCCTCACATGACATCGTAACTAAACAATCTTCTGCACTAAAACACGGTGGGAGGCAGAGGTGATAGTTGTACATTGACAGATAGTAATGTTGCCTCTACCTCAACAAGGGTGCAAGAAACCAAAACCAGATTGCCGCTTGATATGCTCGGGTATCAGCTTGTTTATAAGCTCGGGAGATGCACTTGCTAACTGTCAAATCAATAACATGGATAACAAAAACATGTTTAGTAAAAATAATAAGCCATTAAAAATGTTTTAACAGCAACTACTATCATGAGCAAGAAATGGAATGAAGAAATGAAGGGGCTGAACTTGCAAGAAACGAATTTGCAGATTAACAAAATAAAGTGAGAATTCCAAACGTAGGTCTCAACTGTATTAAAATTTTCTAATTTCTTAGGGTGCCGGATAAGATAAGGGGAACAACTTGAGAAGGGAAATTGAGAGAAAACACATTTTCTTGTTTGGAGGAACTAAAAGGATAGCTGAAAAAATTTAACATTGCAGGATGGCTGAAATTCGCCTTACCTCCTTCCTAAAATTGAACAAGAGCGGAAAAGGCCGACCATTTGGCAAACGGGCGCTTGCTTCCCTTAGCTCATCAAAGAAGGGATGTGCACATGCTTCTAACTGCAAAAAAAACTCTAGGTCGTGAATGGAAGTGGTCATGTGTACACATATGATAATGTTTTCTTTCCTGAACGGACTCATAATTTTGACTTTAACAGTGCATAAATGAACTAATACGATTAAAGAGTGAACCAATATAACAAGAAAACCTTAAGCTTTAGAGTGATATATCAAAATAGGAAATGCAGGAGTCTAGGTATGTCATTATTTACAAATGAGAATACCACACTACTTAAAGGCAGCACATTCAACGTTCTACTAAACGAGGTAATACTTCACAGTATACTATGACAAATTATTTGATCTCTGATGGTAAAAATGTTTAATTAATTTAAATGAAACTTACAGCAGTGCAGCGCATATTTGGAGAGTATTGGAGGAGCCTTGATGCAAGGTCTATTGCTTCCGGTGGCATTCGTTTGTCAAAAACCTGGAAAAGTATTTTTGTTATAGATACGAAATACATAAGGGTTACAAAACTATAATTGGGAGGCATTTCAATATGAAAATGCAGATTAAAAGGATTGACCTTGTGCCAAGGGTGAGCTTTAATCTGTGGAAACATAGACTCTGTATAATTTGGGTTCATACAGCGGATTTCTTCGCGTGTTGGAGTACCAAGAACCTGCACCTCTGTTAATTTAGAAAATATACTAAAACACTTTGAAAACAAGAGCACAAATAGCTTTCCCTACCTTGATAATTGCAACAACTTGTTCTATCGCATTTACTCCAGGAAACACTGGCTGATACAAAATTAGAGAATTGAAGGTTAGCATCACAAATAGGAGTTGTTTGGGCATTCAAAGACAAAGTTAGTTACGCCTCACCTCGCCTAGCAGTAATTCAGCAAAAACGCATCCAGCTGACCATATATCAATGGATGTTGTATACTCAGTAGCACCAAAGATGAGCTCTGGAGCACGGTAATAGCGGGAACAAATATATGATACATTTGCTTCACCTTTGACCTATCAGGTAGTTATACAAACATAAGAAAGGCATATCAGCAACAACGAAAAAGAAAACATTGAAAATAGCAGCTCAACTGTATTCAAGCGAATAATTACAATGCCACAGTGCACATGTAAGGTTGATGTTCTTCCATGTTTTAGTATAACAAGACACATGAATGGGTTACTAATGTAGAATGACAAAAAAATAGAAAATTTAACAGGATTCACATCTTTTGCAATGTCAAATGTCACTACAGATGTAGCGGATAACACACGGGCTCCAGATCTGGAATTTTCACAAAGATTCAATGACTTGATATTATTGTTTTTCATCATTTTATTATACAGATGGCAAGACTTCCTTATCCACAGAACCGTTGCCTAACTTGGACACTAATCTTTAAGAGTCTACACAGCCTTCTGTTCTCAAATTTTCTAATGATACTGAAATAATAGGGACAACCTAGTACACAGCCTTCCGTTCTCAAATTTTCTAATGATACTGAAATAATAGGGACAACCTAGTACACATCCTTCCGTTCTTATAATTTCTAATAACACTGAAATAATAGGGACAACCTAGTAGTCATTGTCAGTCATGATAATGCAGACTATTTATATACTTCTGTAAGCACAGAAACCGTGAAAAGCAAGATAATCTACGTAAGACTAAATATATTTACAGTCATCAAAGACAAACTTATCAAGAAAACTTAACATACCAAAACTTTAGCACTTCCAAAGTCACAAAGTTTAACTTGGTGGGTTAGGGGATCCACCTGCAGGATATGTGCTCCAAGAATAAGCAAGTAATTTGAATGGACAGGTTTACCATGAAAGAAATAAGGTTATAAGAATCAAACCAGTAAATTTTGTGGTTTAATATCTCGATGGCAAATTCCTGGAACAGAATGAATATAAGCTAGCCCTCTGAAGATCTGAATGGACAGAATGTTAGGAATCCAGGATCAAAGATAAAAAATAACAATCATGTAATGATTGTAGAAGTGATATGGAGCTGCACCTGATAGGTGTACAATTTGACAAATATAAGTGGCATCCTCTGCTTTGCATTAGTGTAGTGCTTCAAAACACAATGTAGCGTTTCAGGAACATATTCCATAACTAGATTGAGAAAGAGTTCGTCTCGAAATGTGGTGGAGAAAAAGCTATGCTTCAAAGAGACAACATTGGGATGATCCATGAAACGCATCAGCTGCAGCTCACGGTTTTTATACCTTCTATCTTGCAATACTTTTTTTATTGCAATTGTCTCTCCTGTCTCCAAGCATTTTGCCTGTGCAAAATATTAATGTAATGAGTAAATAGGTATAATTGATAAACGTGAAGTGCAGCATTTACAATTAATTGTCCAACCTGAAAGACAATGCCAAATGATCCAGTGCCTACAACACGCTCCGCCATGTAGCTTACCGTCTGCAAAATTCCGCATATAAGTAAGATTAACTAGTATGAACACACAATGTTCATGAAATTGATTTCTTGCTTGGTCGAAGCTATTAAAGTTGATGTACAAGAAGAAGCCAAGTGCATCATCATAAATGAAAATGGTCAATGTTGTTTCATTTCCAATGTTCCACTGAAACTAGGAATTTGTTTGCATGTGATATGCCGCCAAAAAAGTGATGCAATAATTTACTAAGGATATCATTTTTCACTTGATTAAATGCACTCACTTGTTTGGGTTCACCATTTTTTCCTCCAATTGTTGTTGATATAATATGACCAGTCAATGGACCATTTCCTACAACAGAAGTAGCTTCCTGCAGAAATATCGCATTACGAATGAGAAAAATGCAATAGCTAATAATTCACCAAGTCATATAAAGAAAACAAATCACATTCCAAAAATTCCATTAGCATTGCCTTACAGAAAACCATTGCAAGCATAAGCATTGTATAAAACATTGAAACTATCAACAAAATAAAATTTACTTGAAACTCAGAATATAGAAACTTAAAATAGACATAACAGCAGAGCATCAAAGCTTTAACAACTCATAGGCCGAAATACCAAATAGGGACAGCAAAAGTAAGAGCCCAAATGGCGAATTCCATGAGTATCCCCAGTAGTTATAGATCAATAAAGCATAACAATGAAGGACAGATATCTTTGAAAAAAAAGTGATGCCTGCTGTGAGAGTAAAGAATATGGTCAAATAACTCGAGAAAGACTTAATGACACAGAACATTCCCTCAAAACGCATCGGATCACATCTGGAGATGTAATCCCTACTCGACATCACATTGAAGCTATGCATGTGCTCTTTTGCTTCCGTCAAAACCAAGTAACAACTCCCGGACTATTTTTCCAACGGATCAAAAAAACCAAAAAAACACACACAGACACAAAGATCAGAAAGGATCAAGAGAAATATCGAAGCGTGAAGCAAAAAGAAATTCCAAATCACAACAAAATGGAGCAGAAACGGCCGAAACAGGGAATGCAAGAGGAACAACCTTCTCCTCCCCCGTCTCCGCGCGCCGGCGCCGACCGCTGGCCGCCCCCGCTTGCTGCAGATGCTGGTGAATGAGGAGTTGCTGGTTCTGCTCCGGCGGCGGCGGAACGAGAGATCCCGGCGGCAACGGAGCCATCGTAGCAGTCAACAACGCCACTCCACACTTCCCACGGAGTGGCAAACCCCCAAGCGATGGTTATATACCTGCAAGACAAGGGTTAAACTTCTTTAAGCTTTTTTTGCATCTATGCCCTTGTCAATATAGGCTTGTATGAATATCATATATTCTTGAAAGAATATTTCTTTTCACATTCGATCCCAATATGCAACTCGTTTTCTCAATTTACCATTTATTTTATCGTCGAAGTGGCTATCTTATGTATTCATACATGTATGTGAATTTAATTTGGCACAATGCATGTATATGTTATTTTGTGAGTTTTAATATGCAAAATTTCTTCTCTCTGTCATCTTGCGTCAGCATTTCGTTATTTTGGATACACTGATTTAATTACCTAACGGATTTTACTTTTTCAATATAATTCATTGTGATTTCAAAAGATTGTTCCTAAATTGGTTATCTGATAAACATGAGACTTTCTTGTTCGAGTCGTTACTGTTTTTTAAGACAGTTTGTTACCGTTAAAACATAAATCGAATTAAAAGGTGTTTGCACATGTATTTAATAACATAATTTACTTTTAGCCATGAGCCTCAACTCTGAATACATTATCTGTTAATTTGTATTCTAACGAGGATTACAACATTTAAAAACCAACAATTCTTAGAATAGATGTTTGTAAAGAAATATTATTTTACTAAGAACATTGAAATTGTGAATTCAAACTAAGAGTAACTACGTAATCTACAAGCCAAGAGTTAAAAGTATATAGACAATTTACAAGTGTATAATCATCTATACGAATAATAAATACAATATTTATATATGGTCTAGAAAAGTAAACATAAAGAAAAATTTAACATATATACAAATAACAAATGTTCTTAGACCGTGTATATATGCAAAACTCCCAAAACTAAAAAAAGGAAGGTGTAACGGGATCTGTGGTGGAATAATTATTGGTCAACAAACTTATGCCAATTAAATGACTATTCTACCCCGTGAGAGCTGGCGGTTCCGACACGAGGAAAGTTGGTCTTCTTGGACCGTGACACTGTCAGTTCGACTGCGAGTCCTCGAAGTTATCTCCATGTGCCGTGGCAAATCGTGGGCTTCCCTTTTGTTTTCAAATTCTAAAGACATTCTCTACCGCTCCAGTCCGGAAATTCTAAAGACATCCTTAACGGGTGGGCGCACCCAGGACGGGACGTCTTGGGTGGATTCCCGGGTGGCAGGCCGCCTGGGAATCCGCCCTGGGTGCACGGGCGAGGGGCCACGTGCCCCCCCCCCATTCGTCCGAGAAATTTTTTTTTTATTTTTTTTTATTTTTGTTTTAAAAATAAAGATTATTTATATATAATTAGGATAATGTATTAAATAGGTAAATAGATTTTAATTAATTAGGTATTATAAAATAATTAGAATTTTTTTTATAATTAATTATTATTTTTTGACTTACTTAAAAATAAAAAAAATAAAGAAATAATAGTACAATACTCATACATTAGGGAAACAAAATACAATACAAATACATAATACGAAATACAACAGAAATAAAGAAAGGAAATACAGTCCTCCTACGGATACAAATACATAATACGAAATACTGATAAACTACCACAGACATATTGAAAACATAAGCACCTACAGATATCCTTGTGCTCTACTAGCCCACTCTTTGAGTTCAACAAGTGTTTCTTTATCGAATCCGTCATTGTTTTCCTTCTTCATTAGAGCGAAGAGGACATCAAGTTTCTTGTTGTTCAGTTCCCTTTGGAAATTCGTCTCAGCTTCGATGTGTTTCCTCTCCAGCCGTTCTTCGTAACGCAAATATTTTTCCTCTTTTACTTTTGCGCTATATTCAATTTGTTTCCCCAGTTCTAACATCTCAGGATCAAGTTGTGCCTGAAATGGTTGTTTCCCCTTCTTCTTTTTGGCTTTTTTAACACCTTCAGGACGAGCACATGTTTCGAACACCATTTCATCTGCTGACGGTGTTGCGTTACTCCCATCGTCGTCAGTGCTTTTTCTTTTCCCGCTTGTAAAACTCTCCGGACTTTCTGCAGCGACGTTTCCGGTGGTATTTCTAAGCGCAACAGACTCCCATTTAGGGTACCTGCGTAACAAAAGCCAAACATGCATGAACTGAAATTTGGCGTTGTGTGTTCGTTCGAAGATGATGTGCGCTTCATTGATGATATCGTCCTCGTTGTAACCGCTTCTCTTCCTCCGCACCGCCTGGTCGAAGCCACCGACCCATTGGTTCACAGATGGCAATGTACGCCTCCATCGCCCCTTCAATGATTCATCGTTACACTCTACTACACCTGGCTCACTTGAGTCATTGTAGATGCGCTCCACACGTTTCCAGAAGGACTTCATTTTTTGGTTTGTCCCAACCACAACATCGCCACTAACAGCCATGTAAGCCGAGACAAGTCGTTGATTCTCTTGTGCGGACCACGTTTTTTGTGACCTCATCGTCGCGGTTTTGCGTGTTCCCTGGGTCGTGGTTTTGTCATGCACATCAGTTGTATAGCGGCTTGCATTTCCACGAGTATACATACCCATTGGGAATTGGGTTTGCCCGTCTTCCTGAGTTGGCGGTTGGTATTGATTGTGTGGGTAGAACCCTGGGTGTGGTAAAAATTTGTTTTGGTGGGACGGGTGGAATCCTGGTTGTGGGGTGAATTGGCTTTGGTATAACGGGTGGAATCCTGGTTGTGGAACATTTTGGTAAGGGAAAAAGTGTTGGCTTGGGGGTGGACGACGTAGAGATCGTCGGTAATCTGGTGAACCATTGCCTTCTGAAGATGACATTGTGAGTAGAGAGTAGAGGTGAGTAGAGAATTATGGTGGAAGAAGTAAGATTGGAATAGAGGTGGTTGTGGTATATATATTGAAGTAGTCACGCGCGTACTGTAGGTCCTCGATCCAATCGTCTCGTCTTTTGTGAGTCACGCGTATACTGTAGATCCTCGATGCTTGAGAAGTCCAAGCCTCGATCCAATCGTCTCGTCTTTTGTGAGTCACGCGTATACTGTAGGTCCTCGATGCTTGAGAAGTCCAAGCCTCGATCCAATCGTCTCGTCTTTTGTGAGTCGCGCACATACTGTATCTCCTCGATGACTGAGAAGTCCAAGCCTCGATCCAATCATGTCGTCTTTTTTGAGTCACGCGCATACTATAGGTCCTAAATTTTAAATTTTAGATTTATTAATTTGTGGTTTTCTTAATTTTAATAATATTTTCGTGTTTTTTAATTAAATGTTAATTAAAAACGAATGAATTGTTGATGTTAAATAATTACGATAATGATTATTAATATATTTTGTTGATTGTTGAAAGAGTTTTGGAGAGAAGAATAAAAATAATGACGTGACAACAAATACTGTAGCGTGACTGGGTGGATTGGGTAATGGTTAAGGATTTTGGAGGGGGGTTGGTTTGTGCTGACGTGGCAGAGAGAGAAGCTGACGTGACTGAGAGAGAAAGCAGGACGCCCGGGAACTGCCTGGGCGCCGTTAATGATGCTCTAAACACAACAATCTCTTGAATCTCTTCTCTTCACGTAATCGTTTTTATTAATTAATTTTTTATCTATTAATTTTAAAACATCTTTCATTATCATTCTTGTTTTTCAATATTCCATTTTATTTTTACTTTCATACTCTAACGTTAGTATATATAAAAAAAATCTAAATAAAAATAACATATTTTAAAAAAAGTTTTAAAATATATTTTAAATGATTTTAACCAAAATTCAAAACAATTTTAAAAAAAAAGAACCAAATAGGATGGGGACACGTGGGTCCCAGCCCCCACCCCATGTCGACCCGTTAAGAGGTGCATGATTTTTGTCCACCCGTAGTGGTGGCCTAATAAAACTTATAACTGCTCGTAATTGGTGAGATTAATTCTAATTATTAGATGGAATATGAATTCTCATCTTATTACAATGGATTGTTACATATGAGAATTGAACTTACAACATCTTCACACCTAAGTAGTAAATGAACCACCCCAAGTCTTCTCTGTTCTAAATTTCCTTTAATCATATAGGTGCAATTTACCAACAAAATTAATTTTTTTACATCTTATTAGAAATAAAATAAAATAACTTTTTATATCGCAATTGGCTCAACTTCAACGACTAGTTAGATGAGAAAGAGAAGTACAACTTGAATTCCTCCTATATGCTTAACAATTCGTAAAGGATAAGATTGTGTTACCTAAGTGATTAAATTTAATCTTATAACTTGTAAAAATTCCCTTGGAAGATAAACCAAACAACCACTCGACGGTTGTTTGGGGGTGAAGAAGTCTCTAGACTTCGACATTTTTAGATAAGCAGAATAAATTTTGTTTTATGGCTACAATGAGTCAACAGTTAAATATTCACTCTTATTAGTTTATACTATTGGTTAATGTTCAGGAATGCGGAACATGGATATATATGTAGTTTAAGATTTAATAATTAAATAATATCAGTATAATATATATATATTATAAATTCTATATACATGTGCATGAGAGCATCCCTTAACGCTTAAAAACTCAGGTCCAGGGTCGTGAGTTAAAAATATTTTTTTGGGTGAAAAACTTCGGTCGTAGATGACCGGGTCGACGACCGGTCATCAAATTTTTTATGATTTTTTGATTTTTTTTGTTTTTGTTTTGATTTTTTTAATTTTTTGTTTGAGTTTTTTTAATTTTTTTTCCGAAAATATGTTTTATAATTGTTTTGATTTTTTAGAATTTTTTTTATATTTTTTAATTTTTTATCAAAATGAACCCCAAAATGACGTGGAGGAGAGAGATAGGTTGTTGTGGGTTGTGTTGGGTTGTGGTTAAGAGATGAATAGTGTAGGAAAGAGAAGAAAATGGGTTGAGGAAAGAGAAAACTGATGTGTAAGAGAGAGAAAGCTGATTTTGAAGAAAGAGCTGATGACCGGGTCGTCTAGGTCATGGTTAGTGATGGTCTGAAAATTTTAGGTCAATATTTGAATCATTCGTAACACAGAAATATTAAACGAAAGATAGTACGAGTATACAAATAATAATATATTAATTTGTTGGGAAGTGAGATTTTTTTTAAAATAAGATTTTAAATTTGAAATTGACTGACATGTTATGCGTCACATATGCCACCACATCCGTCATATATGAGGTCGAATATGCGGTAATCTAAAAGTCCGCGTAGACAATCCCGCATCCAAAAAAATCATTTAGATGCAATACCATTACCAACCGCATAAGTATATAAGAACTACGCTCGTCACAAAACAACACAAAAATAGTCTTAGAATTTATCCATAAATTCCGGATCTACCATGTAGACATGTAGTAGTAGTGAATGTCTCACCCAATCATCATATTCAACGGAAAGGATTTTGGAATTGGTGTTCTATATTTTTTAGTGAAAGGGGTACTTTAGTCAATCTTTAAATTGACTGATTTACGTAGAGTTAGTGCTGGTCGTAGGGGAACTATATGGGTAGGGTTTTGAAGGATTGTCTGCTATTTTTGGGGTAGAGGTTGTTCGTATTCCATTTTTTAAGGCCCAAACATTCAATAATGATTGGGCGAATTTGGTCTATGGACTAGGGTCATATTTCAGTGATAAAACTTATAAAAGTAGTAATTTAAGCCTATATTGGTTTTGTTGGTTTAGCAATTAGCAAATATAGGAAGTAGGAACCATTAGGTGCAAAACACAACATGATTCTAACCCAAAAATGTCAATATGTTATCTAATCACGCACTCTGAAATAGAAATCGGTTTCATAATCTAATTATTGAGTTTCCTCTCATTATTTATTCCGATATAAAAGGAAGTTTGTTGACAAACGTTATACATCACTACAAAAGGCTGACAAATTCATCTTATTGCCAAAAAGGTTGGTCAAAGAAAAAACTACTTACCTGATTATAGTCTTTTTTATAATACTCATTATTGTTTTGCAGACAATAACAAATGTACCCTTAAACGTCAAATAGTTATTGTGATAATATCACCTTTTCCTATCAAGTAACTATGATTTCTTAATAGTCCAGAGGTAAGTTCATATTACCCCTCCATCACCTCCATGGTGGGAGTCTGTGGGAGAAAAATGTTCACACATTTCAAAGTACCATTACAAAAATCTTGGACGTGACACATGTTTGATCGAACTTTTGGATGGATACATGCTTCCTGAAACGTCCATAAAATTCATATCCGCACAAGTATTTTACAGACATCTAGATTTGTCACCATTTTTTGTAGATCAAAATTTCCAATGTTTCTAACTTGGACTCATTTTTTTGTTCAGCTTGGGCAATATTTAGTGATTAGAGTATGATTTTATGCTTACATATCCTAAGATCAAACCTTACGTTTGTCTTGTCGATTTTGTAAACTCAATTAATTATTTAGGATTTGTACTTATATATCCGCCGTGATGTCGTGATACCGATACAAGAGCAGGTTGGTTGAACCTCAATGTGCGAAAAAAAATTCATTCACCCGTGGCCTTTCGAATTTATTGTCTCGTTGCTATCGAATGGTGACCAATTCGTGGTGTTGTCGTTGTCTTCTCTGTCAAGCTTTCACTCCCTCATCCCTCTCCACATGTTTTATGTATGTTTCAGTCTACGAGGGTGGTTGTGGGAATCGACAACTTAAGTTCAGAATTGCACTCCCCGGTTTTGGGTTTTTGCACAATAATAGACCGCAGTTTCAACAGATGACTCTTTTCATGTCACTCCACAGTAGATCTAATAGAATCCACGTGAATATAATCAATACAATGTTCCAAATTTCTATCTTTTCTTGCACTTTGATTTCTGTATTTATTTTTAAACCTTTTACTGTACAAATTCCTCAAATAAGAAAGGAACAAAACGCGTACAATATTACACACGAGCTTAAGACCATCTTTATTAGCGCATGTGTACTTCTTAGACATCATGTTTTCTCTCTCAGTCACATCAGTTTTTCTTTCTGTCACATCAGTACAAATCAACCCCTCAAATTTTCCTTAACCACACACAAAAACAACTCAAACGTCCTACATTCTCTCCCATATATGTCATTTAGTGATCAATTCTGGGTAAAACACAAAAAATATTAAAATTTTAAAAAATATATAAACACATAAAAAACATAATTTCATTTTTTTTGAAAAAACGATTTAAATTAATTTTTAACATATTTTTTATATTTAAAAAAAAAACAAAAACCAATCAAGAAGCCAAGTACCCCCACTCACCCACCCGATCCACCGCCCAGGCGGTGGACGTGGCACCCTTTCGGCCTACGTGGTCAGGCGCACTACAATGTCGCCCGACTACAGTAGCACCGTCAAAGGTGCTCTAAGTACAATATTAATATTTTTGAATATTATTTATTAGTCCAGTTTAAACCATTAAAACTCCCTCCGAGCATAATCCAAACGTCCAGTTGATTCGAGTTCTTTCACATACGAAGATGTGGTGTTTTCGTTGTTGATAGAAATAGTAATTTGATGAAAGGTTTGTTCACCATGAACAATGGTCAACTATGCTTACACGAGGACACGAGCATGCATGCCTTAGGCCATCTTTAACCCCAACCCCAAATATCTTGACACGTCAGCTTTCTCTCTCTGCCACGTCAGCAAAAAACATTATGCAACCCACAACCCAACCCAACCCATTTTTCTCTTCTTAACCCAAACCCCACTTTCAACACTCTCTCTCCTCCACATCATTTCTTTTTACCTCATTTTCTATATCAACATAATAATTCACAAACTATTAAATTTATTATTTTTATAATAACTTAATCTAATTAACTTACAATAATTACGAACAACACATAATAATTAGATTTTATTAAAATTCGACAATTACATATTATAATAATTCAAAGATAAAATATTACAATACATATTACAAACATAATTAATTCTCATTCCGTCCAAAACGTCGCCATATATTCTCGATCAAATCGGAGCGAAAAGCAATGTTGAAGCTGGCCACTGAGAAGATAGCATTAATGAACACATTATTTGGTAAATCGAACCGCACAGAAGTGGAGGAAAAGACACTTGGAAAGTTGCTGGATTGGGCTGAGAAAAATGGACATCTTTAAATTAGTTTAGTTATGTATTTAGTTGCTAATCGATTTCAGTCAAGTTTAGTTTAAGTCAAATTTCATGTTATTTCCTTTTTGTAGTAAAAATCTACGTTATGTGTTTGGTTGTTAATTTGTTTTGAAGTTAATTTAATTTATTTGAGTTTCAATTTTTTTGTTTAATATATTATTAACAAATATTAATAAGTGATACACTTTAATTGATTTATTTAACAAAAACACAAGAAAATGTAATTTTTTTTTAAAAGTTGGATTGAAACATTTTGAACTCGTACGAACGGCTGACCCCTGAAAGGTAAACACAATTTCAAATTTGATATTAAATTCAATATTGATTTTGTATTATTATAGTTAATTCAATTGATTTATTTTATTAATTATTATATTTATTTACAATTTATTTTAATTATATATATTTATTAACATATTATTTAACTAATATAAATAAAAAAAATAAAAAAAATTCAACCAACCAGGTCTGGCCACGTGGCCAGACCTGGGTCGGGATCCGGGTCGGGTCGCAGACCCAGGTCGCGACCCGACCCGAGTCCGCTCCCCATTAAGGGGAGCCAGGTCGGGGCGAATTTCGCTCCGACCCGAAAAGGGCCTCCGTTAAGGAGGCCCTTACTGCCACTGGTCGCAGAAGGTACGTTGCTCTCCCGTTTCTTCGAATCAATCCAGACTTGATTCGACGAGTCAAAATATCCAATCACTATGCATAGTGTTTGTCTACCATAAATAGGAATGGCCACTCAATACCGCCTCATCACTTTTTTTTTTGTGTGCAAGTAACCGCCTCATCACTTCAACTCGGTAATATTGCTAACAATGTCTACGTCTGATCACATATCTCTAGGATTTTTACTATCGTCATTGATATAAGAGACACCATTCTTTATCTTCGAGGCGCATGTTGTCGTCTGGTAACGAGAAATATAATATTTAATCTAAATGAATATAAGTATTTTTTATTAATTGCGTCTTATGTGGGTTATGAATGCTGGGAATAGGTCTCATATGAAATCACTCTTCCCCTGTATGTAGGCCCTGCTTGCTCGTTATCTTGAATTGGAATTTTGCGAAAGTCAAGCCTCCCGGTCAGTAGACATGGGTACGTATAGATTAAGATTAAGGATACGTCTCTAATTTTTTAATAGTTTTTTGAAGATTCATAAATATCCCAAGTCCAAACTACCAAATTCTCCTTTCATTTCAACAATTTTTTTTCTTCTGCCTTAACAATTTTTTAACATTAAGGAGAGCCAACGAAACAACGCGGTAAACAAGATTTTAAATAGGCATCTATACAAAAATCAGTACGAGCTCCAATACTAGCTTTGGGTAGTTCCAAGCTGAGAGCTGCGTTATAGCCTTATAAAAACATGGAGCTGCATTATAGCTATAAAATATTTATTAAAGAGAAAAGAAGCTATAATATATTATAGAAATATCGTGTCATTTTAAGTATCACACGGAATTCACACCCATGGGTAGTGGCGAGCATCGGTCCGGATCCAGCCTGGATCATACCCAACTCGGTCCGGTCAGGTTCGGTTCGGTCATGTCTAAAAATTCAGATCAGACCGAATTTTTAAGGGAAAAAATAGATTTTGAACTGAGTTTGAATTGGACCGAAAACCGAATTTATCCCGGGATCCAGACCGAAACCTAGACCGGTCAGATTCGATCCGGACTGGGACGAAAGTTGCAGAATCCTACCCATGGGTCATATTTTGGTCCGATATGGATCAACAGAAGGCTATTTGTTACGACTTCCCGCTTTTCTCGTGAAACTCTACCTGTTCTTTTAATTCACATCCAAATTAACGCGTCATTCTGCACTACACTTCCAAACATATACGTTACGTGTCACGAACTAACGACCCCTCTTAAACTTTTCAAATGGACGCGCAAAGGTAGACACATAACAAAATATTTTTGTTTTTTTCCGCTTCGGTGCACAGTACACATTCAAGGTAGTGAAATATGAGTTTTGTTCATGTGTTTTCATAATTGTTTTGAATACCTCTCCACACTACTGAGTTTGCTTATATACACCTGCCGTAATTGTTTTGAAATATGAGTTAACTCATTTAACATCGTTATAAATCTTTTAGAAAATTTGCAAATATGACATTGTTTATAAATATTTTCGTTCAAATTAAGATAAGTTATAAAAAGAAATAATTTACAGATTTAAAACCCAACACATCTTTCGCCCTTTCACCACCGACCACTACCGATCTCGAATTTTGGCACAAGCACGACTGGCACAAGCACAATCTATAATTAGGCAAGATGCGGAGAACGATCCAAGGCGTGGGAAGAGAGGAAGGAAGAAGACGAGAGGTGGAGAAGAAAGAGTTTGTTAGTTGGTTCTGTTATTGATTCACTAAAACTTAATTGGTAATACAATGGTCTGGCCTTTATATAGGCGTATGGGCTGATTTGGGCTTGATGGGCCCAATACATGAATATGTCATCTTACATCGAGTAGAGACTAATTCTAAATGAGCTAACTATATGAAATGATCTAAATAAACTAATTGTACAATATAATTATGATAATGTATGAATTCCAACAAGCCCATGGCGAAGACAGTTTGACATGAAACATGGGGACGGTGTAGATGAAGATCTCGTGTGACAAAACGGAGTCGAAGTTGAACTAGTTCATAACGATCTGTACCATGGATATCAAATTCCGGTGCTTGCATACGACTCCCTTGTTGACCCCGTCGTCCTTGACAAGTACAAGATTGCCCCTGGTTTTGACTGGCGAAATAAGTACGGATAGAGATTGTGAAATTCGGCTGATCCGCTCCATCTACAAAATCTAAACACTAAGTAATTGATAGAATTCAACTTTTTTTATAGAATCTTGTACATTTTTTTGTTTAGTAACGTGAGATTATTTGTTCAACACTATGTCATTGTCACTCATTCTCATCCTCGTTAAAGAGAAGGAAAAAGAAGAAGAAGAACGAAACGATCGGTATACCTCAAGGAGAGGGAGGGAGTGAGGGATTAGGATCAGTTTGGGGTTGGAAGGCGGGATCTGGTGGAAGAACTCGCAAGGGGTTGGTGTGGTGAGGACGGTGCCAAGGGATGTAGGCACCGGGTGTAGACAGGGAATGATGTAGGAGGAATGGCTGGTGGGGGACGTGACCAACATGCGGCCTTGCATGGGCATGCGCATGCGCGGGAAGGAGTGGATGATAAGGGACGTGACCACAATGTATGGTTGACGAAGATGACCAAGCACTGCAGCATGGGAAGGAAACGTAAGCAACACACCTAGATGGGGCTTACACATGGAGTAGTGTGAACGTGTCTAAGAGAGGAGTGTCCAGCATGTTTTTCTTACACATGCACGTACCTAGTGTTGTGTTGTGTTACTGTTGAGCATGTCTAGTTGTCTTAGCTACCAAATCTAGGATCCATAGTAGGTTAAACCTTAGTATTGATTAGATGAAAGAATGTAATAGGATATGAAGGAGATAATAGGTTATGGAAGGGTCTAACAGAGTATGGAGGGATGTAACAACTATATAGTGACATGATGTATGTAACATGAACAAATAAATGAAATACAATCTTTGAGTTTGCTTTTGCAAATTTGTTCTCAGTGGATTCCAAGATTTTATCATTCTCAGTGGATTTTGAGTTCTCTTGGTGGATTCCAAGAATTTGCCTCATCCGATCTAGTGTCGGAGCTGCCGTCAGAGCTCGATCCCGACAACCTTCCCTTCTGTTCCGCATCAGGGAAGATGAGGGAGTTGGGGGAGCGGAGGAGGACAACATCGGACGGGGATCGGGAGATATGCAATGGTGAAAGGTGGGATGCAAATTTGTAAAATGTTTCTTTTTCTACTATTCTCTTAAATTGAAGTATACAAATTGTTGTTTTTTTACCTTGAATATGAATTAAGTATTTTTGCGGGAACAATATAAACGGTGGATCAGAACTTAAGTTCCGGTCGACCGGTAGCATAGCTTTTCGTCCAGGAGAAGTGCCTGGAACGTTCCGGTCGACCGATGTGACCTATTCGGTCGACCGGGTGCGCATTCAGAGGTTTTGCAGAAATGTCTGGAAGTTTCCGGTCGACCGAGTATGCATTTGGACGTCCAGGAAATCTTCCTGGAAGTTTCTAGTCGACCAAAGGGCGTGACAGTCGTCCGATTGAAGTATTGTGACACTGTCTGGAATTTTCCGGTCGACCAAATGGCGTGACGGTCGACCGATGGAGCTCTGGATTGTGCTACGGTTTTATGTTCGGTCGATCGATTGGGTGCAATCGGTCGACCGTTCGGGACAATTTTGCTCATGTTCTGCACTTTTCTCCACGCGATTTTTGTGCAATTAATACTTATTTTAGCCTACTATATAAAGGCAATTTCGTCACCCTTTGTATTAGAACAATTACTATTGTCTACTTTACATTCTAGAGAGAAAGAGAGAGCATCCTTGTGTGGATTCGATAGGAGCAATTTCAGCCAGGTCTTTCAACGTTGGTTGGTTAGTGTGTTTAGTAAGCCTAACGTGTAATTTGTTTCTCTATAGTAGATTGAGGTTGTGTCGTCTGTGGTTTTTCTCCACGTTGGGTTTTCACGTTAGTACATGTGTTCTTGCGTGTTTTTGCGTGATTGATGATTGTGGATTTGTATCTGTGATTTCTTTTCTGCATTGGATTTGCTATTTTTTGTTCTGTTGTGTATTTAGGATTGATTTTATTCCCTAACACAAACATTGTCGTATTTGCCTAAATTGTAACGAATTTAAACGGGGTTAGATCGATGAATTAACTAATTGAGTGAGCACGCTAACCGCAGTTGTATATCAGCAAACGCGATTGTAAAGAAAGGAGGTGTATGCAAGACAATTACGAAAACAAACGTGCCAAACTTCAATTTCACTACTTTGTAGATGTACTCAAGTAAAAAAAACCCAGGATAATATGTTACTCTATTCAATAACACTTACAAGTGTGAAAGTGAAACTTAGAGGGACGACGTATAAAGTACGTACGTAGATGCTGTGGAATTTCATCCCACTTATTACACCATAACAAATGCCAATCCGTTGACGGACTACACAATTGCTCGTTGCGTAGTTGCATGCACACAATCTTATTAAGTACCACGTACGTAACCATCCACATATCCATGCATGCATGGAAGCCCTAGTTCACCCTTCTACAGTTTCCCCTGATCTGCCCATTACTCCCAGTGAGCGGACTTATGTTCCCCATCTTAACCATCGCGGTGGCGAAATCCGCGAAAAAAGAAGCAGTGTTGAGAGCATAGCTCCTGACCAAGCCATCTTGTGTCCCGTTGTTGAACAGCTCCTGGTCAGAATGGAGCAGTCCTCTCCTTGCAACGAGGTTCTGGTAGTAGGCCCCGTCGAAGCGGTTGGGAGTTTGGACATCGAGAGGGGCAAAGTTGGAGTTCCCGGCCGACGGGCAGTTGGCCCTGCGAGTGGTGGCGAAGGCGGTATCGATGTTGGTGTCACCACCGTTCACACGGTCGCTGAAGGTGGAACATTGGGCTTGGCCGATGGTGTGGGCCCCCGAGAGAGCCGTCATGTCACGGGCGTTGAGGCCTTTCTTCGAGAAGGCGGAGATGAGGTCGGATAGGCTTGCTGATGGTGGTGGGAGATCGTTGTTGGCGTCACTCTGGCTTGCCGTTGTCGAGTCCCGGCGCCCTAGTGGAACTCGCCATGATGGTCCTCCGAGCTGCATCAAATAATAATACGGACGCATGAAATGGGAGTTATAGGTAAGTTTAATTTTGACGTACCCCAACATCAACTAATGTCATCAACTTATCAATTTTATCGTTATGGAAGCCTCACATGAAAGAGTGATCGGATATCTCCTCGTTAACAAGTAACTAATATATACGATGAATAAGTTTTGTACTTAATTTTTTTTACAAGAAAAATAAGTTTGTACTTACTCTGATGGTACCGTCTCTAGCAGCTAGAGCGAGGATGTCTGCACACGAGACACGTCCGGGACATGCTGCTTCGACGCTGGTTTTGATAGCGTCGATGACTTCAAATCCACGGAGGGAATCTTTATTAGGGAAGGCTCCCTTCTCACCGGTGAACGTTGGTGTGTCGTCGAGAAGGACAGATCCGTCACATCCCTGCATGCAGGCATGAAGACTCTTAGACTCACATAAACTATGTATCTTCCTCTAACTTACAAACAAATACCAACGTGCATTGGTTTTGGAATAGCAAATCAAGACCAGAGTCAAGTGGTCTCTTCAGTTGTATTTAATTTTGCAAAAAATAATAATGAGGAAATACGCTTTGAAACCAATATTGATTCAAAATATTCTTAATTATATGTCTCCAATTAGAATACAAATTGAAAAGAAAATGAACTTCTTGCAAATAATAATAATTAATACTATAAATTAGTAGGCAACGAGCCATTGCATCATGTTTATCCTTATTAGAGATATATAATTTTTTTCCGGAGTAGACGGGTAGTTCCTAGTGAACCTTTGTCGAAGGCGTGCATATAATGTACAATTTTTTTCCAAGGAGCAAAAAAAAAAAATGGAATAATTAGCATGCATGCACACGTACGTTGACAAAGCAATCATGGAAAAAGAGACGAAGTAAGGATGCCCCCATTCGGGGGTCCCTACTAACGGCTCGATTCACTTCCGAGAACACCAAAGATGGCAAAGCTGGGCAAGAGAGGGAGTAAAAGAAAGGAGAAAGTTGTGCATGAGCAGTGCATGCAAGGAAAGAAAGAAACACTAGTTTGAGTTGAGCACTTCGGTTTACAAGAGCCATGGTGATGAAATTAATGCATTATCCCCTAGACGAAGAGTGTGTTACACACTAGCTAGCTAGTTAATTTGTGATGCTTGGAAGAGTTGGCCTGACACGAGCATTTATAGTGTATTAGTCCACGCAAGTTGATTGTTGCTTCAATACAAATCCAACATGCTGTGGAGCCCAAATTCACATATGAGACACAAATTATTTGTTGGACGTCAGAAAATCGGAGATGAGCATCACGCAGCGTTCAAACTTTTGCAGCTCTATCGAAGAGTGAAATTTCAACACAATATCCAAGTTTATTAAAAAATATCAAATACAAAAGAAACCAAATGTGACACGATATCTAAACACATGCATTTTGGCTCTGTTTCATTATATAGAACCCGAGACGTTAATGATATATTAACATGTATATGACTCATATGTATCATGCTAGCCAGATTTGAAATTAGCTACACAAATAGAATTTGATCATTGATTATGATGAGTTTTTGTATTGGTATGATGATCACAAAGTCAAAACCAAAACCACTGGTTTGGTACAGTTAGATGAGATGCCTGCGCAAGTTACGCGCAATTAGCTGTTCTTTATAGTTCATGGATTGAACGTAGTGCACCTATTATATTCTATTAGGGAGAAAAAGACTACACTCTTTCGTTAAGTCATAATGACATAAAACTAAACATGCTGGAAATTATGGTGATAGGCCAGGTCTCATTTTCATGAAATTATTGTCCAGCACCAATTAAAGTCAATAGTCGTAAGTCCACTTTAAGTGGCGGTGATTATAATACAATAAGAGATCTAACTCAGCTCGATTTTGTCCTGGCCTTCCGGTTGGACTTCAATCGAAATCTGAATGGAGAAAAATGGGGTTTAGCCGTTTAGGTTTCCCTATCACGATAACGTCCTCTATCCAAGTGAACAGTTTTTGACCACTCGAACAAGTTGATTGCATGGCGCAAGCTGTCATGCTTGGTGGTATCCACAATTCCACACAGTATTTAGAATGTGTCTTACAGCCACAGACATAGACATGTTTGTTCGTTCAGTTCACACATAACATAATGTGTGGAAGGCTTACGACTTCCTAAATCTTGTGATTAAAAAGGATACGACACTATCCTGCATGGCAAAAACGTATTGTTTAAAAGATCTGATTTCATGACCAAATTTGATATCACTGATGGAGATAATGATGGTCGTGTATTGATATTTGTGGTGGAAGTAGAGGACAAGAGGAAAAATACCTAAACTTATACTTTCTAATTTTTCTTACACTTCTGACACATTTAGGTATATCACTTTGTATGCTATTTATAGCATTACAAATAACTCTTAAACTCTGTCTACATTAAGAAGACATTCGACGTTCTACCTTCCATGCTAATGTCAAACAATCAAAACTATTCAAATCAAATATTACCATGCATGCATTGTGACTTATTGTTTCAGTTTATTCTCTTCTTTTCATCTTCCAACTTGATGACTCATCACATTTGATGATTTGACTGCCAACTAGGATGAATTAAGGTCAATTTTCAACAATCACGGCCTAAAATACTATTCTAAAACTTATTTTGTAAATTATTTTTATAAAATCATAAAATTGATTAGGACTTGCTGATCAGTTGATAGAACCTCAACCTAGCTTATTACAATAGCCAAAAAATATATTTGGATCCAACATAGTGATTTATTTTTAGTTAAATCAAACTAATTATCAATGATCCCTTCTGCATGAATTATGATATTGGTCAGGGAAGGACGGATATACACATACTGGCTCTTGTATGTTTATATATAGCTCACTGCTGCTTATTTGTTAGATGACAACTTGACCTCACGTGGATACCACGTTGAGCAATTAGCACGACCAATCAAATTTCACTTGTTATCAGAGCGGGTCGATCGACCTGTGAGGGTCCACTCCAATCCATATTGTCAACGCGTAGACACGGAGAAAAATAATCACGGTCACGCGTGTGAGGAGTGTTGAGTAATTAGTCTCACGTTGCTAAACACAAAAATATGTACAACACTTTATAATAGAATTTGATTTACTAGTCTTCACTTAAGTACTTAAGTTTTGTTAATGTGGTTGACCAAATTTCACAACTTACGAAGCATAATGATTTGTTTATTCTTACAGGAACCAATTTAAACCATGAAATGATACAATTCAAGTGCAATATATAAAACCATCTAGTAATATATATGCGATTCAAATCACACCAGCAAATCAAAGGGGTGGTGATCGAAGTCTGTTGCGGTGGTGGAGGTTGGGATTTGGGAATGGTTAAAAAGATCGATTGAAAAGTAAAATAATGAAGGGTAATCATAGTTCTTTGAGGGATGATCACTAATTAAATGAAGGATATAGATCTATGGAGAATCTAAACGCAGTCTCTTCTGCCAACAAAATATATAAACGCAATCTTCGAACAATTTGAAATGAACAGAGTCGCTAATGTTCTTGGGCATGCATATGACCAATTGATCTCCCAATTCTAGAGATTACAATTGAATTGTATGCCCCCCCCCCCCCCCCCCCCCCCCCAAAAAAAAGAGATATCAACATACATAATATTTAATTTCGGCACAGAATAAGTTCACTCCTCAGAAGTTCACAAAGGTTTTTTTGGACGGGTTGGTGTGGATGTGTTATAAAGGAAGATTATCAACAAGAATCAGAATTAGCCAATTAAACTACGAGCCATATTGATTTTGTTTTTCAAAATAAGCATATGGTTGAGAAGTAATTCTTCCAACCTTACATATATAGGTACGTGCTGTTTAACATTTAATTTTGTTACTCACTTAATCAATCCCCTTGACTCACTCATCCAAGCTATACCTTAATGTATTACGTATTTCACATCCGAAAAGTAGTAAATCGCAAATAGACAAATATTGAAATGATGAAACAATATCTTATTATTTCAGGTTTACAAAAAACCACAAACTACATTGAGATTAATTACACTTCCAAAAGAATTGAACTTCAAATTAAATTACATACTTTGGCAAAGAAAAATACAAAAGACGGACGACAAACATGAAGGTGCTGGTTATGCATGTTCCATGCATGCATTCAATTTCCACGTAAACCACCCATCCAAAATCTAGTTCACCCTCCTGCAATTCTTTCTGATCTGCCCGTTACTCCCAGTGAGCGGACTTATGTTCCCCATCTTAACCATCGCGACCGAGAAATCCCTAAAGAACAAGGCGGTGTTAAAAGCGTAGTTCCTCACCAGCCCATCCACCGTCCCATTGTTGAATAGCTCCTGGTCGGAGTGGAGCAGCCCTCTACTAGCGACGAGGTTCTGGTAGTACGCCCCGTCGAATCGGTTCTGTGTTTGGCCGTCGAGGGGAGCCAAGTTGGAGTTCCCACCGGAGGGGCAGTTGGCCCTACGGGAGGCTGCGAAGGCGGGATCGATGTTGGCGTCACCGCCGTTGACTCGGTCACTGAAGGTTGAGCACTGTGCTTGGCCGATGGTGTGGGCCCCTGAGAGGGCCGTCATGTCACGGACGTTGAGGCCTTTCTTATCAAAGGCGGAGGTTAGCTCGGAGAGGCTTGCGAAGAAGGGTGGGAGGTCGTTATTGGCGTTGGTCTCGCTTGCTGTGGTTGAGTCTCTCCGTCCCAGTGGAACTGACCATGATGGTCCACCAAGCTGCAATATACATACATATTAATAATTGTTAAAACATCATATAAATTAAAGGGATGGTGCTAAGTTAAGGACTACTTTTTTTAAATTAATTACATTAATTAGGTGTTTATATTATATACTAATACTAACCCTGAAGACACTGTCTTTGGCTGCAAGAGCAACAATGTCAGCGCAAGAGACAACGCCGGGACAGATTGCCTCGACGCGCTCCTTAATAGCGTCGATGACTTCGAGTCCTCGAATGGAATCTCTGTTTGGTAAGGCTCCTTGCTCGCCGGTGAAAGTCGGCGTGTTGTCAAGAAGGATTGAAGCGTCACATCCCTACGTAATTCAAGCACTTGGGTGAGAAAGAAAAAAATGTACAAGGTTTTTTTATTATCATATATATAGCATGTGGGGGCTAGAATTAATATTTTAGTATAACAAATATTTGAGGAAAGAAGGTGCATCTATATAGATATATGCATACATTGACGAAGCAATCGTGGAAGAAGAGACGAAGCAAGGATGCGCCCATCCGGGGCTCCCTTCTGATGGCCTGGTTGATTGAGGTGAACACTATCGACGGCAAAGCCGGGCAAGAGCGAGCGTAGAAGAACGGTGAGAGTTGCGCTTGAGCAGTGCATGCGATGATAAACAGAAGTGCTATTTTGACTTTGAAGTGAGCACTTTGGTGGGTTAGAGAAGCCATTGTAGTAGATGTTTGTTGGCAAAGGGAAGAGTGCAAATTAACTACAGTTCAAGAGAGACACAATAGAGATATTTGTGTCTGTGATGATTGGAATTGTTGCTGTACTGAGACGATGATTTATAGTGTAGAGAGGAAGGTCAAGTTGCTTGCGGGATGTGATGGGCGAACAAATTGCACACGGTTTGAAATTTTCTAATATATGATACTTATAGGTTATATTAATAAAATAAAAGGTCAAATTTGTGGTCAGTGTTCAAAGTTTTGCAGCCTGCCCACATTGGAATGAATCAAATCAATATAGGAAACGGCAGAGAAGGACTGCTCAAAAATTAATAATAAATCTGAGAAAACCGCAGAGAGATTAGAGGGGGAAACATAATTTTCTCGTTCGCGTCAATTTTAAATGAGGTAATCAGCTTGGTTACGACATTGAGAAGACTTACCTTTTTCCTAATCATATCATTTGCTTCTATTATTTTATGTTAACGGTACTTTTATTGTTATATTATATTGAAAATATAGTTATACATTTCTCACAATTAACATTATAGGACGCCTTATGGTAGGTAGTTTGTGGTGGGAGGGGGATTTAAGACGCACCATCACGACTACGTATTAAATGCACCATAAAAATTGAATATTGATTGCGGAAAGTAATTTTAGACTCTTTCTCAATCTTAATGCAACAAGTAAACACGAATAAGATGGAAAGAACAAGCAATCACACAACACACCTGAAGCAAACCACGACACATGCAATTTTACAAGGTTCGACAAGATGCCTACGTCCTTGGGAGGGTTTTTTGCGGGTTTCCTTTTTTTGAATCTCTTCTCAAACAAGAGAAGTCTCCGAGATTACAAACGATTTGGAAGCAATACATCTCCGAAAGCACTCTAGATCTCTCTCTAACATAATCTCTCTAAAAGAAAACAAGAATTGTATGTTGTGTTTGTTGTGTTACAAAATTAGGGCGAAAATCTCTTTTATAATGGGCTAAAAGCGTACAAAGAAATCATGTAGATCGTGTGTAACTGTCGGAAAACGGTCGATCGAAATTCTCCATCGGTCAACCGGTTTTTGGTTAGTTCGCGTAACTGCCACTATTCGGTCGACCGCTCACCCCAAGCCGTTCGACCGTTCCGCACTTCTGAACAGCGCCCGAAGCTCCTGGACTTTTTCGGTCGACCACATGTCCAACACCGGTCGACCGATCTGCATGTCGATTCTCATATTGTAGCTCCCGTCGCTTTTCGGCCGACCGTGTGCCCAACACCGGTTGACCAAATCTCAATCCATCATGAGCTCTAAATCTCCTGGTGTTTTTCGGTCAAACATGCGCCACGCACCGGTCGACCGAATCCCGATCTGTCCTGAGCCCAATAGCTCCTGGAATTATTCGGTTGACCGTGTTCCCAACACCGGTCGACCGATTCTCCCTATTTTCATGTACTTAACAATTCCATTTTTTTTTGCCTTAATCTATGTTTTGATGATTTAATCAACCTAATCTTAATTGTGATCGTGTATAGTATCACACATGTTACATTGCATATATATATTGTTTTGTGCTAACCTGTACAGGTGATCAAGACTCAAGGAAGAAAGGAAGTCAAGTCAAGACATGTAATCAAGCTTATTTGAAGACATGTATTTTGTATTTCTTTGAGTCTTAGGACTTGTGTAAATTGAGCATACTTGAGATAAAATCAACTTAAGCACACACTAGGTTCCTTAGAGAAGTCACACACGAAATTTCATAACATTTGGACTTCAATAGATTACCCAAACTTGACCCGGAAAACACTTAACCTAACCTGAACTGTCTGGACCAAATCGGTCGACCGAAACGAGTTCTTCGTTAGACCGATCGGGTTGTTAATTCTGTTATAGGATTAAGTGTTAACACCGGTCGACCGTTTCAACATATTTGTTCGACCGATCACACGTGTCACATGACCATTTGATTTGTCGTTTTTCTATAACGGTCAAATTTCCCAAAACCCCAAACTTACCAAACATCCGGTCGACCGAAACTTTTCTGGCGGTCGACCGATCAAACATATTTTTGGTCACCCTGAACACTCTGGACTAATTCGGTCGAACGTGTCTTTGACCCCGGTCGACCGAAACTCAATTCTTCCCAAACCCAGAAGTGCCTGGACGTATTCGGTCGAACCAACCTCTTGCCTAGTTCGACCAATCCCATTTGCTCAGACCAGAAACCCTAGAACGGTCGACCAATCCCCTGAGCCCGTTCAACCATTCACTTAAGTGATAGTCATATTTTGACCAACCGGTCGACCGGTATACCCGTTTCGGTCGACCGATTTTAAGCAGAATTGGGTCCTGCAGATTTCTGTTTAGTGTATATTACACAATCTTTACCTAATGCATCCCCAACGGCTATATTCTCTCTAATGCTTATAAATAGAGTTGTAAAACACATTTTAACACAACTCTCACACACATACTTGTCCAATACATTAGAGAGAAACCCAACACACTCAAAATCTCAAACCTTCCACACTTTAGTCATAAATCGAATCCTACTCAAGTGTGCTCAAGTTTAGAGAGTGTTGTTCCACTCAACCATTGTGAAAGAAGCAATGGTCTTGGTGAAAGCCTAAGACAAAGAGTATAGAATTTGGTGAGAGCCCAAAATATCCCTCTCGGATTGTGAGAGGAGGAGCCAAGCTCGGCGAGGGTTGTTCGCGAGCTTGAAGACTTGTAAAAGCGTTCTCTCCCGGCCTGGAACGGGGAGTGGATGGTGAAGACGCGAGCGGAGCTCGAAGTGTCGAGTGAAGTTTGCAAAAGAGGACATAGGCGGGAGACCGAACCTCTGTAGAAACCCCCGTGTTCCTTGTGGTTTGCATTTTCTATTCCTTACTTGATTGTTTAGTTTTAAATTCTGCTGCATATATTTGATCGTTAAACAAGTATGTAATTAGCTTAAAAGTGATTGGAAATGTAAACCCACACGATCCAACAAATTCTACAACCAAATTCAACAGCTTGAACTTGAGCACTTCCAACTTTAAGAATGGTGAACCTTCCAAAGTTAATGATGATTTTTTTTATAGTTCAGCTAAGATAGTAGTATGTTACGATAATTATATTTTTTTTCGAGCTAGATGAACAAGATGAGAATATGACAACTTCAAAAGAAAATAGACTTCATTTCTTCTCCCTAACCCATTACATGATACTCAATTTATAGGAACACAATTCAGAAAGTGGTGCTTATAACTACCCATTACTTGCAACCATGACATAATTAACTACCCATAACTTACAAATGTGATAATCCTTAGAGAACTAAAAAAAGTAATTACAAACTAAATACATAATATTTATATTAATCAACCTAATAACAATAAGATATATGTACGTATCATAGTATTTCTAATAAAAAAACTTATGAATGTTTTAGTGTAATGTATTTTGTTTTTAAGCATTAAAATTTGGATTTTGCAACTTGTGATTAATGGGAGTCTAGCTAAGTTATGAAATATAAAGATTTTTTTGTGTTTAGTTATCAATGATTTTTTGGTCAAACAAGATTACTAACCATATTTTTATCATTAATCACTGCGTCTACCCATCTTTTTCCAGTAATTGCGGTAATAGGTCAAGATTATATTGTTCCCATTTTGTTTATTCGTTGGAAATTGTCGAGTAGAATAATTAAATACCATACATTGTTTTATACGTTACCTATTCGGATTGGATCAACAAAATCTTTGATCCATCAGGATCCTTTAAACAACATCCAGACCGTCAACATCCTAGCATCCCGTCTCGCGTTTACCCCCTTATCAAGCACTTAAACTTGGAAGTTGACATCTAACGAGAAGTCCTCATAGTACATCTATATCTTAATTTCTGATAGTGACCTCAGCTTGCCCTTCATAAATAAACATTTAACTCCCGCCCATCGAAGATAAAAATCTTCTATTGGCTTTTCTCACAAAATGGATTGCTCACTTGAGATGATTGGCCATTGAAAAAGACCGGAGAGGAAGTATACCACTCATCCCTTAATTATGTGGTTATGAGAAAGAAAGTTAGGACCATCTATTATTCAAATGCTCACTTTCAGTATTTTATGGGATGTAATTGCTACCTGTTTGACTCTAAACAGGACCTTGAAAGCTCCGCATGATATGGATTATCCATATAAAACTCATAAAATTATCAATTAATTATTTAAATATTCTATTTAATTAATGCTGTCCTGTTGCTTTTAGAAACTCTTCTATATATCTGGTTTATCCTAGATTAATTTGTCGAGCAGCCTTTTGTAACTCGTACATAAGGGTGGTGCAATGATTTCAAGTTAATTAGGAGGGGACATAATAATTGTATGAGATTCTGCAAAAATTCTAAGGGTTCGAAATCCAATATGAATATACTTAATTAGGTAAAATACAAATTTAGTTGGTATGTACTTAACTACATAAAATTAAAAATTTAGGAGTAAAATATTGTTTGGTATACATATTTGTACCGCTACTGGTACCAAAATTTGTGAATTTTTTAATGAGCCCTGCATATTACAATTGGGTTTGTGCTTTATAGCACAACATAAATAGCATAGACATATGTAATGCTGAGGCTTCAGTTTAACTCGTTGAGCTCATTTGAAAGTCCTAAGCTTTTTGTTCACATCTCCTAAAACACTCCAACGTGCTTTGAGTCTCACGAAACAGAAAGAATCTTATTTTTCTAGTTCCTGTGATGTACTTGGTGTTTATTGTCGAAAACAAATCAATTTGGATAGTCATTTGTAACTACGATTAGATCAACATGTTATTGGTTCACGAGAACATCCAACAGGTTGTGTTACATGGCTATTGCCTCGTATTGATATTACCATTTATTCAAATGAAACGGTAAATTAATTTCCCACTGCGTTGTTAGTAAATGATTTTTTATGACAGAAGAAAATCACTTACGCTCCCACATTTCAACTAGTTACTCTAGGAAGTAGGAAATATGTGGAATTAGCTAAGCTTAACTAGTCACTCAAAAGCATATAAAACCACAGATCGTCAGATTGTGGGATCGAATCCCTATCAGTTAGTGCAAAACTATATATCAAAAGAAGTGGTTATGCTGGGAATTCGCACTGTGATCAACGTCCGAAATGGAAAACAGGGTTGGCGTGGTCTGTCCACCGCGATCACAACTTGGGTTATGTGAGTAAATCCTGGCGCAAGTTGTCATACTTTGGAGTATTCCTCGGATTTCTTTGTACGGTTTTGACTTTTAAAAATAATACGCGTACAGAAGAAACACTGCATGATAAAAGTATTTGATGGAAGAAAAGGTTGCCGAAAGATTTTCTGCAATAAACACACTTTCTTGACGGGATGTCGGGAACGCCTTAAAACACATTACGTTTCAGTGATTAGTAAAGTGCAACTTTGCATTTGTTTGGCGTAGAAAGAAGTTTATGAATACTATATATGGTGTTGGAAACTTAATTAACCAAAACATTTTCCTTAGTTCCCATCGTCGCTGCTAAGCAGGGTATACGATTGTTTTAAAGGTGCTGGCGGTGGGTCAAGCTTGGTTCCCCCTCGAGACTGCAACTCTTGGGTGTGGGGAAAGTCTCTAAGAGACAGACCTCAGATAGGCGAAAATCAAGGAAAGAGTACTGATGTGGGGAGGAAGGCTCCAACCTAGTATCCCTAAGGCTTCTCCTACATTGAATCGATCCACGACCTGTCGAGGTCTTTTCCTTGGACCCAAATAAGGAAAGCGCTGTTGAGTTGGGCGCGTCGGAACATGAGGGAGAGTAAACTAGATATTAGCTTGGATGTCACTAAGAAACAACGAAATTAATTTTATGCTAACTGATAGTAACTATTTAGTCTAATATTATAGAAAAATCAAAATATTTATCGTAATATCATTCCGTTAACGTCTGTTGAATATATTAATATTTAACGGAAAATTTACAGAATCATCTTGAATAAACCAAAAATTCATAAAATTCATTATGTGTGTCGTAAAAATTGTAAAAAATTACTCAAAAATTTTATCTACTCCCTCTTATCTCTATATTTTATCTATCATTTCTTCTTTTTCTTTCACTAAACTTAATGACTCGGTTACTAAACTAATGAAATTCAGTAATTTTTTATATTTTAAAAATACAAAATCATTAAATTTTTTATTAAAAAATCATTTTCTAATAAATATTCATTTTTTATATAAAATGTTTTTTTCCAAAAAAAATTATTTTTATTTATAAAAATTCTTTTATCAATTATCATATTCTTGTACTAAAATATTAAAAAGTCATGATTTTGAAATAAGATAAATAAAAATAAATAGTTTTTAGATTTTTTTAATGAAAAATAAATGTTTTTTTCGAAACAATAATGTGTATGAAAATAAATATTTATTGGAAAATGTATTTTCTATAAAAATATTAATTATTTTGTATTTTTAAAATATAAAATTATTGAAATTCATTAATTTAGTAACCGAGTCATTAAATTTAGTGAGCGAAAAAGAATAAATGATAGATGAAAGATAGAGATAAGAGGGAGTAGATAAATTTTTTGTGTAATTGTTTTCAATTTGTACGACATACATAATGAATTTCATGAATTTTGGGTTTATTCAAGGTGATTCTGCAAAATTTTGGTTAAATATTAATATACTAAACGGACGTTAACGAAAAATTTAACGATTTGCTAATGGAACGACATTAAGGTAAATATTTTGATTGTTCTATGACATTAAGATAATTTTTTTGATTTTTCTATGACATTGGACCATATAGTTGCTATCAGGTGGTATAAAGTAAATTTCGTTGTTTGTAAGTGAAAACCAATCAAATATACTTTATTTTAATGATTTCTAGTTCGTCAACTAGGTAAACCTCACATTCATCTGACAAGTCAAACCCATTAAAACCAACTGTGAACTTGTATGGTTTTTCCCTGGGAACACTAGTATTTTATTGATGAGGTGAACATAATAGAGAAGCCTCGATGAAGAGATGTAAGGAGGAGGGAGAGAGAAAATTTCCAGCAAAACTACCGGTAGAATTCAACTCTTCAATGTTTTATTAAATAAGTAATTATTCAAAATTGCGGCGGAACAGTACAAATCGTTAAAGTGTGGTGGAAAGTCACAGTTAGTCAAAAGATACCAACAGCTGATACCCAGCTTAGGGATCCATGTAACAGAAACAGTCAAAGAATCAGAAACTTGTTTTTTGTTTGCGGTAAGTAAATACCGCCACATATCAAACATTACGTAGCTTTAATTCACATGCAAATTACCCTTATTGTATTTGCAAAAAGAAATTGTTTGCTCGCAATTGTAGCCAAATGATAATTATCACCCTAGGAGCTCGGCTCATGATGGGTTTGTTCCTATCAATTCATAATTAATCAAGTGGTACAAAGTTGTTGCGTAATTAAGGATTTCTCTAAATATTGGGTTGGAAGTTGACGTGGGATAATCCTTAACGTGACCCATACATGTAAAGACAAAAAAAATTAAAAAAAATTCAACTGTTCTTGTCGACACGGAAAAAGGCCTTGTGATTTTTTTTATGAGCCGTAATTCTCCATCAGTTCCAAACGGCAAGCAACACACTAACGCGTATCCAATATAATTTTCCCCCCATCTAACTGTGAGTTCGACCCCATGACCGTAAAAAATAACCTGCTCCAATTGTGTTACACCATAGTGTAGCATTGAGCAACCTGTAGAACCGAACCGAGGACAAAACCTTAACAATCTTATGGACTGAAAACCTGACTGACTCAGTTCGGTAATGTTGCGAACTGGTCGTATCAATTTTATTTATTTTATTTTTTATTTACCAAAAACACATTAATTAGTATTTTTTTCTTTGAATAATAAAAAACTATGGTTAAAGATTATCTCGTACGACATACGGTGTGATTACATATAATTAGGGGTGAGCAAAATTCGATTCGGTCCGGGTGTCCGGACAAAACCGGACCGAACTTTTTCGGTCCGGTCTTCGGTCCGGGAGATGACTGCATTTCGGTCTTCGGTCCGGTTCGGTTCGGTCCGGTCAAAGACCGAAATTCTAAGGATTAAATTCGGGCTTTGATCCGAACCGGACCGAACCGAATTTATTCGGTCCGGTCTTCCGAAAATTTCGGTCTTCGGTCCGGTTCGGTCCGGTCCCGGACCGAAGCTATAATATTAGTTGAAATTTATAGTATTAATCTTAAGTAAATGTTATAATATTAAGTAAAAATAAATAAATGGTGTATACGAAAAACATTCGGTCCGGACCGGACCAAACCCCAATTTGGAAAAAATATTGTATCGATGACCGGATCGAATTCCAATCTGCCCGGGTCGGCCCGATAGGTCCAGTTTAGTCCTAATCTTATGTCCTGAATGAATTCTTTTTAACCACACCCCTTCGTCTTGAATTTATATGTAAAATAGCATAAACCAATGCGGCAGTACATCGACATAATATTTTGTGATGGATATAAAATCAATGTAAAATAAGAAATGAATGGCGAAAGATCAACATTTTATCATGTTTCATTAGGTGCTACTTCAGCACGTTTCATCACGTTAAATACAAATCCGGTTTGCACCGATGACCGGACCGAATTCCTTAAAATGTTGGTAGTGGTGGTGGTGGTACGAGGAATTCCTTAAAAGCATTTTGCATGCTTGGATCAATGGCGATTGACAAGTTGGTAACCTCATTTATTTGGTAAGCAGGGTGAAGAAGATAGATAACATAGGTTATTATTAGATTAGATAGTTGAATCAAAGTTATATGACACTGGCACTAGTACAGAATGCACGATATGCGTCCCACAATAGACGTCGGATGTCCAAACAATTGACGTCTATAACACTAGAGGTCAGTTGTTTGGACATCCGACATCTATATGACTATCCAGTTTATTCCCACTCGGGGGGGGGGGGGGGGGGGGGGGATTTGTTGGTGTGGTTGATGATGTTATATCACTTCTTTATTGCTGAATGAGATCGAGTTAGGACATTTTGGGTTTGATGTACTTGTTAATGGTCAAAAGATTGACAATTGGGGACTTGGGCATCTTGAGTTTCATTACTGTAAAGGTTGAATGCTCGTTATAGGTTGTAATATACATTTTGGGTTATTTAAAGATATAATAGACGTCAGTCGTATATAACCGACGTATATACACCAGGACATAGGTGTCGGGGAAATAAACGATGGTCTTATATACCACAAAATCCGTCGTATATACTCCTGTATATCCGACGTATATGATCTTTTCTGCACTAGTGTGGTAGAGATATAAAACTAGAACAATGTTTACCGATTATATTACTTACACGATCGGTAATCTTCATGCACATTTAAATCTTACACAACTGAATGACAAGATTGTATTTCTCCTTTAGAAGTTTAATTAGAGATCTACTGGTTTTCAACTAAACACCGCGTAAAAGAAGGTCGAACGTCTAAACGTTACTCTAAGGTTTATATAGTTGAATTATAAAGTTACATTTTATAATGAAAAATAAAATGATTACATGTTAACCCTTATAGATTGAGATAATTGTAAAATTATGTTAGATTTTTTAAAACATTTTTTCACATTCACTAATAGATTAATTGAACAATATTATATCTATCTATGAATTACTTTCAATTACTAGAGTATTTGCGAAATATTGTCCAAATGCTGGTTTTGTTGAAATTTTAAATGTAATGGAAGCAAACTTTAATAAATATTGAAATCGTCATCTATTTAGTTTTTGTTTAACTTTCATTATGGATCATAAATTGAAAATTAGTGGTTAAATGTTTTCTTGGAAGAATTTTTCAAAAATTAGAAAATTTTCAAAATTATGTTGATAATTGTAAGTCTTTGTTAAACAAATATTTTGAAGAATATGAAAGACTACATAATATAAGTCAAATGAGTTCAAATGTTGCTAATTATTCATCACAACCATTTGCATTAATAGATCTAGATGATGATGACTCCTAATGAAATTGGTTAAGTAAAAATAATATTTTAAAATTAGTGCAAAATAAAACACAAAATAAATTAACTCGATATTTAAACACTGAAATATATTTAACTACTACTGAATTAAAAGCTTTTGATGTTTTAGATTGGTGGAGAAAGAACTCAGGTATGTCTCCACAGCTCCACTGATGTTCTTTATGACACGAGACTTATTATGTCCTCCGTCGTCAACTGTGACGTCAGATTCTGCATTTACCGCAAGTAAACGTGTCTTAACTAACAATAACGAAAACATGTCCGACAAGTCAATCGAAATGTATGTATGATTGAAGGATTTGATGTATGCCGCAGATAGAATGCAAAACATGCGTTTTAACGACGACGACGATGAAGATTGAAGAGGAATTAGCTAAATCATTTTGCTTAATGAGTAATTTTAGCTTGCATCTGGGTTATTTTCATATGTATCCAATTATTGTTTCTCGATTTGAGTTAACAATTATCAATAAATAAATTGATTATATTGAGGAAGAAAAAATTGTGTTTGTTAATTCAATTGTGAGTGTATGTTTATTTCAAATTAAAAAAAACAAACAAAAATTCAAAACCTGACCAGACCCCCGGATCCGGTCCGGCAAGGCCGGCCTACCTGACATATGCTATGGATGACATAATTGTGTGATGTTGAGAAAATATCTACAACTCCATATTGGACTTTGACATGGCCCACGTACTGAAAAACAAGATGTACATGCTAACCTCTTCCATCTATATGATTTATATTCACAAGGCCACCGAAAAAACTGGTAAAAGTAAATGCCACATCGTCGTTCTATGTACATCTCAACATCAAATGAAAGCCATAAAGCGTACGTGACAGCCCACGTAGTTGCAAAATGAGACCCAAAGTTTTGCTTTTGGACATGGCTCGACTTTATGAATCACGATTCACGAAAGTTCGTCTTACCCCATATCTTTGAAAAGTCTCCAAGACATCATGTCCCAACTCCCAACATTAATTACACGGAATAGTGAGAAGGTTACACTTATACAGCACCATCTCTTTGAAATATCTCCAAGACACGATGTCCCAACATTGACGACATGGAATAGTGAGAAGGTTATATAAACCCCCCCATCCTTGCATCTATCCATCTATCCATCCATTTGCAACAAGTAATTAAGTTCGTCCCTTTCCTCTACCTGCTACCAATGGCTTTGTCTTCTTGTTTTGTTAGATTTGGTCTATTCTCCCTTGTTGTGGCTTGCGCAGCTAATGGGCAACTCACTCCCAACTTCTACTCCTCAACTTGTCCTAGTCTACAGCGCATTGTGCGCTCAACCATGGCTCAGGCCATGTCTAGGCAGCCCCGTCTGGGTGCCTCTGTTCTTCGCCTCTTCTTCCACGACTGCTTCGTAAATGTACGCCTCAAAGTTTGAAACGATAATATATATGTACATAAGTGATGTTACTTCCACAAGGAGCATCTATTTGTTAAAAATGTAGTCCTTTAGGGCTCTATATAAAATAAACATTGTATCTATTAATTAAATTTTTATATTTTGAAAAAAGGTTTATTAATTTTGAATAATTCATACTGACGTATAAAATTATTATGCACCAGGGTTGTGATGGGTCGCTCCTTTTAGACGACACTCCAACGTTCACCGGAGAGAAGAATGCAGTTCCCAACCAGTCAGCACGAGGTTTCGAACTAATCGACGCCATAAAATCTCGAGTGGACGCTGCCTGCAACGGAACAGTCTCGTGCGCGGACATCCTTGCCCTCGCAACGCGGGAAGGAGTCACCCTGGTTAGTCTTGCAATTAACTAATATTTCAAATTTTCTCAAGTAATTATTGAATTAAATACAACTTGATGCATGATTCTAATTCCAAGTAATATCACATACATGTATGCATACAGCTAGGAGGTCCATCCTGGAGTCTGGGACTAGGCCGAAGGGACGCGAGAACAGCAAGCCAGAGTGGGGCCAACAACGAAATCCCAGGCCCATCTACCGACCTCCAGAGGCTCATCTCCATGTTCGACGACAAAGGTCTCAATGCTCGGGACATGACTGCGCTCTCCGGAGCTCACACCATCGGCCAATCGCGTTGCTTTGATTTCCGTAACCGCATCTACAACGAGTCCAACATCGATGCCAACTTCGCCTCCATGCGGAGGGCCCAATGCCCCAGGACTGGTGGGGACAACAATCTCGCCCCGCTAGACTTGCGGACTCCGAACAGGTTCGACAACAACTACTACCGGAATTTGGTTACTCGAAGAGGACTGCTGCACTCCGACCAGCAGCTTTTCAACGGCGGATCGACGGACTCGTTGGTGCAGAGGTACAGTAGGAATGGGGTTGCTTTCTCCAGGGATTTTTCTGTTGCAATGGCTAAGATGGCCAGTATTACTCCTTTGACTGGAAACAACGGGGAAGTTAGAAGGAACTGCGGGAGGATTAACTAGTGTGATACGTGTATTAATGTTTTTTTTGTGTTTGTAGTGGTTAATTATAACTACCTACTTTTGTTTCTTATGGTAGAGGTGTATTGTTTTTTCCCTAAGAGTATCGTTTTAATATTTGATGTTTTACTTCCATTGTAATGGTACTGTTAAGAAAGTAAGATATCAACTTATCCATTTGGCTTGTTGTTACGATATGTACTTCGTGGAAACTAATATCAAAGAATAGTGATATATATACATGCATATGACATACCCCTTCTCGATCAAGTATTCAAGTTTTGAGACTGAAAACATGGTGTAGGATTGATCAACTCACGCGCCGGCCACGAACTCCGACGAGTTCCTGTCCCGATATCGATCGGAGAGGATAGAAGAAGAGATAAGGGAGGAGAGGGGAGCAGAGATAAGAATGGTCCCGCTAATCAGGGTGTAACGTCCTCAAAACAACGAAAATTTTGAAATTTAAAACATACAATCATGAAGAAGACATTACGACAAGAATGTGATTACATCATGTGCACCAACATATAATATATATATATAATCGAGTTTATAAAAGAATGTGATTACATCAAAAGCTCGTAAACAGGAAATATACACATGTAATCACAACCACCTCACAAGAAAGGAAAGCAGGATCCGGTCCCGAGTAGTCTCCTCCGCGGTCACCACCCTCCTATCACCGATCCCGGCCTGTAATGCAAACATGAATTATGCATGAGTTTCCAGAAGAAAATCCTGTATGCCAAACCATAACACATGAATGAAACAATGAATACGAAAACTGTAAAATGACATAAGTAAAACAACTGCAAAACACCAACAATTGCCTCAATGTTACCAGAGTCACGACGACGACGTATACATGCCTCATTCACCGGAGCCATGACTTTACAACCACAAACCGCTCCGTAGAGCCACCACTCATCGCTATTAGGTCGGCTTGTCAGTCTGTTGCTCCAAAAAGGTCGGTGAACCCGTTGCCTTATAACCAATCAACAACAACAAAGAAAAACACAAAACTGGGCGAAAACGGTCGAACAAAAACATCACACCAGTCGACCGAATCCCCTGCCAGAGGACTGCCCAACCGAAAGACCCGTCAATCGGTTGAACGACAAAAGGGACCCGTTCGACTGAAAATCACCAATAAAAAGTCCTCTTTGCTCAAAAAGATCAAACGGTCGAACAAACCAAAACATTCGGTTGACCAAAACCCACCAGTAAAACCCAACATCAAACCACACCACACCGGTCGACCGAAACCGCACTTCCGGTCGAACGGCCTTTAAGTTAACTTAAGTCATCGCTCAGATGAGTCAAACAGGTGGTCGCCCGTTTAGATAGTGAACGCCACAACCGACCTACGACAGTACTTTCGGTCAACCAGCAAAAGGGTCTCGTTCGACCGAAAACACACAGAGTCTCCATCTCTCGCTCAAAATGCACAACTGGATGACCACCCAAGGGTATCGTTGGACCGGTGCGAGATATATATCGCCCGAAATACACTACGACCGGTCGACCAAACCAAGCTACTGGTCGACCGTTTCAGTGCAGAAAATTGTTGCACAGGTCCGACGAGCCATCCGACCTATCGTCGACCACTCCAACACTCACAAAAACATAAGTGAGCATCAAAGTAAAGCTTGTCATACCTTAAAGGCTTGAAGAAGCCTCCGAAGAACCCCCGGCGAACGCCTTCGCACAAAAGCTCATCTTTTCCGACGAACTCCTCACTCGAACAACAATCACGAACACCCGTCACTACCTCACCAATCACCTCCCCCAATCAATCAAGCACCACGAATCTCCTTCACCTTCAGCCGACAGAGCTGGGATGGAGTGAGACAAGAGTGAGAGACGCGGGAGAGAGAGAGTGAGTGAAGTGAGAAGAGGTTAAGGATTAAACCTTAAATACACCTCACCTTCCTCAACCAATCAAAAGCCTCCACCTCATCCACACTAAGCCAACTCCAAAACACCCATTAACCACCTAAACAAGATCAAGCATTAAAAAGGTTTAGGATATAACACAATGTCCCTCCAAAAGTTGGGGCCCAATTCTATTTATATCCCTTTTCGAGTCACATCATTTAGTTACAAACAATCAGCACCAATCGTTTGCTATAACCACCACTAGCCACTAATTACCACAAAGAGACCCTAACTAACCCATGCGTTGTTTTATTTATGTGTAGCATGTGTAGACGTTTCGCCCGAGCCACACCGCTTTGCGCACCTACTTGTTCTCTTTTGGTGGTCGCGCTTAATTTGCCAAGTAGTCGAGCACGATCACGTTCGCGTCAAAACTAAAGATAAACCAACTAATTTTCCCACTAGCTTATAACATCTGCCACCTTTTTTAAGGGACCTCAATCTAGTATGTTATTACTTTGACGTGAAGACCCAAGTTTTATATATAGACGTTGTAACGTACCCGAAAACAGCGGAAAATTTAAACAATAATAAAGACCGTCAACGGTCAACACAGGGCACGTCACGGGAAAACAAACCAACATATATATAAAATATATAAGATACAGACCCACGTGGAAGTCAAACTATATAAATGAGTCAACTGTGATTACAACAAAAGTGAATATACATGTAATCACTACCTCAACCAAAAGAAGATATAAAAGAGAACAGGATCTGATCCCGGGGGCACTCTCCTCGGTCACCACCTGACTCTAACGCTACTCGCTACCTGAAATGAAAACAAACAAACATGCCTGAGTTCCCTGAAGGAACCCCGTATACCAAGCCTCCTAAAATATAAAAAGGAATTAAAGACAAGACAATGCTATGCACATGATCATCCACCTCGGGCCCACAATAATGCCCTCACCGCCTCCGCGGCACTGAACCACTCCTGCCACTAGGGTCAAGTCAGTCCACCGCTGCCTCACAAGGGTCAGTCGACACCACTGCTCCCCAAAAGTGCAGGAAGGAACCCCCGGTACACGCCGCCACTCCAGGAGCGAGTCAGCCCGCCGAATACACAACTCGGGTCAGACGACAACCGCTGCTCCCCCAAGAGTCGCCAAGCGCGCACCCTGCCGGAACATCCTCGGCCTACCGCTAAACCCTCGCAAACTGCCCAAGGTTTACGGCACACATCCCTCACACCCCGCTCGGTAAGAGAGGCAACAGTAATACAATAATACGCATTCGTCGAAGGTGAAATCCGTAGCTCTCAAAGCCGGTAATCAACCGTCGCCTCGGAGCCGGTAGTCGACCTATACTCAACGGATCGCGTGTGGATAAATCCACCAACCTGCGGCAGATCGGTCGACCGCTAAAAGCACACCGGTCGACCGGTCCCCCACACAGTACACGGTACTGTACAAACAAGTCTACCGGTCGAACCACGCCAACCGAATTACCGACCAATCGGTCGAACAAAAGTCATCTAGCGGTCGACCGTTTGGATGGTCTACGCTATACAAATTTATATAATATATATATCCGATCGGTCGAACCAAGGGGTCGTTCAACCGATAACAGGACTTCTCAGTATCTTGCCCAAGTGACATTCGGTCGACCGGAACTGCTATACAGTTCGACCGAAACATCACAGGCACTCTACTGCTTAATTAAAATGCTCAGTCGGTCGACCGAAAGTTAAAGAGCGGTCGACCGTTTTGATGGTCAAAGCTCCCAACCGACTTAGCATCGAATGGATCGGTCGAACAAGGTTAAGGGCGTTCAACCGTTTAATAAGTCAAAACCCCCAACCGACCCATTCTCATTGTTATTCGGTCGACCGGCTAAGTGGACCCGTTCGACCGATAACAGCATAACCCCTTTTTCCCGCACAAATTTGGCATAACGGTCAACCGTCCTAAGACATCGTTCGACCGTTCGCGGGTAAACATCAATATAATAATAGGATCGGTCAACTGCCCACAGGCACCGGTCGACCGATCGTCGTCTTCAACCTCTGAATTGGTTGAAATCCGACGGGGAATTCGACACCAACGTCGATCCCCAACACTCACAAGGCATAAGTGAGTTATATTGAAGATTTGGCATACCTTTTTGACGGTTGTGGAAGCCTCCCAAGCTTGAGTCACTTCACTCCTCTTCTTCTTCCTTCTTCTCCTTCTTCTCTTCTTCTTCTTCTTCTTCACCTTCTTCTTCTTCTCCGAATTCACCTCCTTCACGCTCTGGTTAGCTTGAGAAATGGAGAAAACGATTCAATTAACCCTCTCCCTCTTATTTATAGTAAAATCCAAGTTTATCTTCAATCCACCTCTTATTCTTCCAACCAAAGCAAGGCACCTCATCTTCCCAACCTTATTTCCTCACCTCTTCATTAGCATGCATAATTAGGGTAAGTTAGGTTTAAGTTTAGTTAATTAAGGGGTTTAGATTAGGTTATTACAGACGTACCTACTACAATGAAAAGAAAATCAATTAGACACCTTGAAGATTCAAATGTCGCATATCGGCTACAAACCTACAAGCCAGGATTCATTCTAAAAACAAAGAGCATACAACTATGTCAAGATAAGGATTCTAGCTCTGTATGAAAATTGACCAAAGATGAAATTCATTCAAGAAAAGGAAATTAAGTAGGGATATGAAATTTCACGTATTTCAATTAATGACCCAACATAACTTAACAATCTAACGGTAGTATTAAGTTTGTTATGCTTTTTTGGTAGATGGAATCAAGCATAGCATGACGACGCAATACGAGGTCGATTAGGATGTGCTACCCCGGTAAGCTCGGACTATATTACACCGGGTGAAGTCAAATAGAGCAAGAAACACACGAAATTTATTTTCTGGTGATTTTATGTTCACATACACTCCCTTAATATTATCAGGAAACTTAATCCAACTAGCTCAGTCAGCCCAATGGGGTTCAGACGTTATTTTATGGCGTTAATTGTCATGATAATAAGATAGTTTGACATTTGTCATTAGACTTCTTATGGTTTGACATTAGTTACTGATTTCCTACATCACTTCAACCCCCACCCCAGAAACATCTTGAGCTAACAAACCTGCTGTCCTGCTGAGCTGACTTCAGTGCTAAACTCCAGCTTATGACCAAATATCAACTATACATTCATGCGTATGGGATTGCTCATTGGTACTAGTTGAGATACTTCTTCGATTAATCACGTAAAAACTGTATGAGTCCACCACTTAATTTTTTATAAACACTTTTAGACCAAACAGTTGCTAACTGCTACGGCTGCCAACAGTGTGAACGAGATATTTGTCGAATATTCCAAGAGTAGAACTTAAGAAACTAACTAACAAAATTCACTTTCATTTAAGCTACTTCAAAACGATAGTGCCCTTGACTTGCTCGACAATGCATGTACTTAACAAAACATTAATGCACCACCAATCAGCAATTAATGGGTGGAAGCATGCCAAACTCCTGTTACTACTCTAAACCACTCGGACGTTGACACAACCGGTTCTCAATCATGCCACATCCGTCCAAACTACGTCAACTTAGAGTAGTCCACAATTGTTGAAAAACACATCGAATAGGAACACTTACACGTAACGCAACAGCGTGGAGGAGCTAAGGCTTCACAACGTCCTCTTTGTCAATCCTATCATCATTAATAAATTTGAGCAGATTGGGTTGACCAAACTTTGCCTGGACGACCATTTTAGCATAGAAAAAATAATAATATTTTGACTATTTGCTAACCTACTCCAATCATATGCTGACTAACGTAGTCCCAAACTAATCGGACTATTTCAATAACATTTGTAGCAGCAAAGTCTGAAAATTTCTCCATCAAACAACCTACCGCGCGCCATTAGTCACTGTTGCCATGCAGATGGAGAAGGTTATATAAGACTCTGCTTCCATGCAATCATTCATCCATCAACCAAGCTATTTGCAACACGCAAATTAATCATTTTAGTTAATTTTTAGCGATGGCTTCGTCGTCTAGCTTCGTTACATTTGCATTCTTCTTGCTTGTTGTGGCTTGCACAGTCAATGGGCAACTCACTCCCAACTTCTACTCCTCAACTTGTCCTAATCTACAGCGCATTGTACGCTCAACTATGGCCCGAGCCATGGCGAGGCAGCCCCGTTTGGGTGCCTCTGTTCTTCGTCTCTTCTTCCACGATTGCTTCGTAAATGTACGTCTTTTGCAATCCTTCAAATTCCTCTAGTAAATATATGCAATGTTGAGGCGCGCATTAAGTTGAAACGACTACTAACCTGGCAATTACATCAGGGTTGCGATGGCTCGCTCCTTTTGGATGGTACTTCAACTTTCACTGGAGAGAAAAATGCTGGGCCAAACCAGAACTCGGCACGAGGTTTCGAAGTCATTGACATGATTAAGACTCGTGTTGATAGAGCTTGCAATCGAGCCGTCTCGTGTGCAGACATTCTTGCCCTTGCAGCCCGGGAGGGTGTCACTCTGGTTAGTTTTCTAGTCCATTTAAAATTTCGTTTTCTCGTCACTTAACTTCTCAATTTAAATAAGACCGACCAATCAAAAGATAAGACCCCAAAGGTTTCGCCTTGTGTGACATCCATTACCATAAGTGTAACGTCCCCGAAAACAACGGAAAATTTAAACAATAATAAAGACCGTCAACGGTCAACACTGGGCACGTCACGAGACAACAAGACGAAATATATATATAAATATATAGATCCACGTGGAAGTCAAACTATACATATAAGTCAACTGTGATTACAACAAAAATGAATATACATGTAATCACTACCTCAACAAAAGATATAAAAGAGGACAGAATCTGATCCCGGGGGCACCGTCCTCGGTCACCACCTCGACTCTAAACCTGCTCGCTACCTGAAATGCAAACAATTGAAACATGTCTGAGTTTCCTGCAGGAACCCCGTATGCCAAACCTCCTAAAATACAAAAATGAAATTAAAGACAATGCAATGCAATGCACATGATCATCCACCTCGGGCCCACAATAATGCCCTCTTCGCCTCCGCGGTACTGAACCACTCATGCCATTAGGGTCAAGTCAGTCAACCGCTGCCTCACAAGGGTCAGTCGGCACCACTGCTCCCCAAAAGTGCAGAAAGGAACCCTGACACTACGCCGCCACCCCAAGAGCGAGTCAGCCCGCCGAATGCACAACTCGGGTCAGACGACAGTTGCTGCTCCCCCAAGAGCCGCCAGACGTGCACCCTGCCGGAACATCCTCGGCCTACCGCTAAACCCCAGCAAACTGCCCAAGGTTTACGACACACATCCCTCACACCCCGCTCGGTAAGAGAGGCAACAGTAATACAATAATACGCCCTCGTCGAAGGTGAAATCCGTCGCTCTCAAGGCCGGTAATCGACCGTCGCCTCGGAGCCGGTAGTCGACCTATACTCAACGGATCGCGTGTGGATAAATCCACCAACCTGCGGCAGATCGGTCGACCGCTACAAGCACACCGGTCGACCGGTCTTCCACACAGTACCCGGTACTGTACAACCAATAGCATCCGGTTGAACCACGCCAACCGAATTACCGACCAATCGGTCGAACAAAAGTCATCTAGCGGTCGACCGTTTGGATGGTCTACGCTATACAAATTTATATAATATATATATCCTACCGGTCGAACCAAGGGGTCGTTCAACCGATAACAGGGATTTCAGCATTTTGCCTAAGTAGTATTCGGTCGACCGGAACTGAGATACAGTTCGACCGAAACAACACAGGCACTCTACTGCTTAATTAAATGCTCAGTCGGTCGACCGAAAGTTAAAGAGCGGTCGACCGTTTTGATGGTCAAAGCTCCCAACCGACTTAGCATTGAATAGATCGGTCGAACAAGGTTAAGGGCGTTCGACCGTTTAATAAGTCAATACCCTAAACCGACCTATTTTCATTGTTTTTCGGTCTACCGGCTAAGTGGACCCGTTCGACCGATAACAATATCAACCCTTTTTCCCGCACAAATCTGGCATAACGGTCGACCGTCCATAGACATCATTCGACCGTTTGCGGGTGCAAATCAATATAATAATAGGATCGGTCGACTGCCCACAGGCACCGGTCGACCGATCGTCGTCTTCAACCTCTGAACAGGTTGCAATCCGACGGGGAATTCGACACCAACGTCGATCCCCAACACTCACAAAGCTTAAGTGAGTTATATTGAAGACTTGACATACCTTATTGACGCTCGTGGATGCCTCCCAAGCTTTGGCAAACTCCACCCAACTCCTTCTCCTTCACTTTTTTTCCTTCTCCTTCTCTCATTCTTCTCCTCCAAAATCACTTCTCTCACTCTCTGAAGAAATCAAATTATGAAGAAAACGTTTTTTTCCTTAACCTCATCTCTATTTATAGAAGAAAACAAGTTTATCTTCAACTCCACCTCCAAGGCTTCCAACCATAGCAAGCCACCTCATGCTATACTAATCAAAGCTTAATTAGGTTAATTAGGTTTAGTTTAGTTTAATTAGATTGTTTAGATTAAGGTTATTACAATAAGTATCTAAAAACAGTTTCTCCAACTAAGTGGATGGGATTATTAAACGAAGGTTGTTATAATAATGCAGCTAGGAGGTCCATCATGGACTCTAGGTCTAGGACGAAGGGACGCAAGAACGGCGACCAAAGTGACGCCAACAACCAGATCCCAGCCCCAACTTCCAACCTCTCCACGCTCATCTCCATGTTTGCTGCAAAAGGTCTCAATGCTCGCGACATGACTGCGCTTTCTGGTGCTCACACCATCGGCCTGGCACAGTGCACCAACTTCCGGAACCACATCTACAACGAGTCCAACCTCAATGCCAACTTCGCCTTCAGACGGAGGGACCAATGCCCCAGGACCGGTGGGGACAACAATCTCGCCCCGCTAGACTTGCAGACTCCGAACAGGTTCGACAACAACTACTATCAGAACTTGGTGACTCGAAGAGGACTGCTGCACTCCGACCAGGAGCTGTTTAATGGTGGATCACAAGACTCGTTGGTGACACGTTACAGAAGAAATCGGTTTGCTTTCTTCAGGGAATTCTCTGCTGCAATGGCAAAAATGGCAAATATTAGTCCGTTGACAGGAAGCAATGGGGAAGTGAGAAGGAACTGCAGGAGGATTAACTAATATTAGTTCGTTCAGATACGTTCCCGTTTGTTTGATATAATATTATCGGGCCGAGTATATCCTAAGTTGGTTGACTGTTGTGATTGTTTGAAGCGTTTTGTCGTGTTTGAGGGATGATCGCGCGACCTTGTCGTCGGAGCATCCATGTTGTTATTTTATGATGTGTGAAAATAAAAGAAATCTATTGTGTTCCCTCCTGTTTCCGTAAAAAAGACTATTTCTTGGCCACCAAATTTGTTTTTGTTGATTTTTGTATAGTAGAAGAACAAAAGTTATGTTGTTGATTTAGGGTTTGTTACATGTTATTTATACAATGGATGTCTTCAAGGAGCCGTTAGACTCCATATGGAAAGGCTAAATGATATCCCTTAATTTGTTGCTCGATTGGCTTGATAGGCTCGGATTTTGGTAAGTTTCCTCAACGAGCTATATTGCCTTTATTTCAACATTCTCCCTCAAGTTGACTCCGGAAGATGTTGAAGGAACCCAACTTGTGAAGAATGTGTTGGAAGTGTCTTTGATCGAGTGTTTTGGTGAAGATGTCTGCTAACTGATCATGGTTCTGGACGTAAGGAACTTCGATTTTTTTAGTTGTTATTTTCTCACGAATGAAGTGACAATCTACTTCAATGTGCTTCGTTCGTTCTTGGAAAACTGGGTTGGAGGCGATGTGTCGCGCTGCGTTGTTATCACAAAACATTTGTATTGGACTTTGATTACTTATATTCATATCTTTGAGAAGTTGCTTGAGCCAGATTAGCTCGCTTGTTGTGGAGGCCATCGCTCGGTATTCTGCTTCGGCGCTTGATCTAGCCACCACATTCTGCTTTTTACTTCTCTATGTCACCAAGTTTCCTCCAACGAATGTGCAAAATCCGGTGGTGGATTTCCGATCGTGACTACCTGCCCAATCTGCATCAGAGTAACCAACGATTGTATTAGAGTTGTTTCTTTTCATCCAGAGACCTTGACCCGGGGTTTTCTTAAGATAATGCAGAATCCGGTCAACGATCTCTAGGTGTCCTTTATGAGGTGCATGCATGAATTGGCTTACTACGCTAACGGCATATGTGATGTCGGGTCTAGTGACCGTGAGGTAGATTAATTTACCAACTAATCTTTGGAATTGTCCTAAGTCTTGAATTGGTTCACCATCAACAAGACTAACTTTTCTATTTGTCTCGATTGGAGTGTTGACCGGTTTAGACCCTATCTTCCCAGTTTCATGTAAGAGATCACGAATATATTTTCTTTGGGATAAAAATAATCCCTTTTTGGAGTGTGCAATTTCAATTCCAAGAAAGTATTTCATAATACCTAGGTCTTTGATATCAAATTTGGATTTAAGATAACATTTTACTAAGGATATTTCCTGATCATTATTTCCGGTGATTATGATGTCATCTACATATACTAAGATAATTAAAGTGGTTCCATGATAGTGTTTCGTGAACATGGATGCATCAGCTGAGCTTTTAGAGAAACCATAAAGAAGAAGAGAGTGATTGAGTTTTGCATACCATACGCGTGGAGATTGTTTGAGCCCGTATATGGACTTGTGAAGTTTGCATACCTTGTCTGGATTGGTTTTGTAGCCTGGGGGAGGAGTCATATAGACTTCTTCTTCTAGGTTGCCCTGTAAAAATGTGTTCCTAACATCCATTTGAAACAGATTCCAACCTGCGTTAACAGCTACAGAGAGGAGAACACGAACAGTGTTCATCTTTGCAACGGGGGCAAAAGTTTCTTGGTAATCTAACCCATAAGTTTGTGTGTATCCTTTTGCGACTAACCGAGCTTTAAATCTTTCTATAGTTCCATCACTGTTGTATTTGATCTTGTAAACCCATTTACAACCTACCGGTTTTATTCCCTTTGGAGGAGTCACCAAAGTCCAAGTTTGATTGGTTTCTAGAGCTTTTAGTTCGTCCTCCATAGCTTTAACCCACTTAGGGTGATTAATTGCTTCATGATAGCTGGTGGGTTCTTTAGTTTTATCTATTTGACTTAGGAAAGCATAGTAGGTAGGTTTAATTTGAGAGTAGGACAAGTAGTCCTCGATAGGGTAGGTCACATGAGATACCACATAGTCTTGAAGCCGGGAGGGTGGACGAGTAGGACGGGTAGTTCTTCTCTGAGGAATATCTACACTTTCCCTTCGATCGTCCACTTGTGGGAGAGCTTCGGTTTCTTCTTGTGGGGGGTCGTCAATGACTGGAGTTTGTGGAGCAAAGACGTCAAAGTTGTTTGCAACCGGTAGAGGAGCATTGGGTGCAGCGGAAGGTTCTTGATGAGCTTTGAAGTACGGAATATTTTCAAAAAAAGATACATCACGAGAGACATACAATTTACAGTGAACAGGGTCATAACATTTGTACCCTTTTTTTCTAACAGAATATCCTAAAAAAACACATTTGGTAGAATTATGATCAAGCTTGTCCATGCGTTTCCTGTAAACAAAGCAAGTACAACCAAAAATCCGAAGATGATTAAGACTCATTCTTTTTCCACGCAGGATTTCTAAGGGTTGTTTGTTTTGAATTGTCGAACTAGGTAGGCGATTTATAAGGTAAACAGCAGTCAAAATAGCATCTGACCAAAAACATTTTGGAACATTGTTTTGAAAAAGAATGGATCGGGTAACATTCAATATGTGTCGATTTTTCCTTTCGGAAACACCGTTTTGTTCAGGAGTGTTTATGCATGTGGTTTGGTGGAAAATCCCTTTTTGCTTCAAAAAACCTTGAAAGTTGTTGCTAGTATACTCAGACCCATTATCGGATCTAAGTATTCTAATTTTAGAATTAAACATATTTTCCACAAAGGCAACAAACTCGCAAAAAACTAAAAAGGCATCAGATTTAGCTTTTAACAAATATATCCAAGTTGTACGAGAGAAATCATCAATAAAGGAAATAAAATACTTGAGCCCATTATAGGATTCCAAGGGAGCAGGTCCCCAAATATCTGAGTGAATTAACTCGAGGGCACTACCTGTTGAATTTTCAGAAGCATAAAATGGGAGTCTAGTTTGTTTTGATAAACGACACACATCACAAGGTAGTTCATGATTAAAGGAAGTAAATAATTTCTGTAAAGCTATATGAGACGGGTGTCCCAATCTTTGGTGCCAAATTTCGTGATTAGGCATTTTAACAAGCATCCCTTTTGTTTGGTTTTCGAGCACATAAAGTCCATTGGCGAGTTTGCCTTTACCAATCGTCCTCCCTGTGGTACGATCCTGAAAGGTTACATCAAGAGGTGTAAAAATGATATTGCAATTTAAATTTTTTGTGAGTTTAGCAACAGACAGAAGATTGGAATCAAAGTTGGGTACATACAAAACATTGTCATGTATTTTATCATCTAAAAAATGTACTTCTCCTGTCCCTTTAATTTGTACTTTGTCTCCATTTGCAACCGTTACAAATTTATTTAGAAGATTTAGACTATTTTTTATATTACAAATCAGGGATGAATTTCCTGTCATGTGGTCAGTTGCACCGGAGTCTATAATCCAACTGGAATTATTAGAATTATTTACTGAAGAATATGCATTGCAATTATCCAAGATTGTGTCCATACCTGAGAAATTACCTTTACTTGGGGTGTTGGACTGCAAAAATGAATTTAAATGGGCAAAGAGAGCACCAAGCTGGGCTGGGTCGGTGCCTCCGTTACTGGTGGATCCGAATAGTTGAAGATCCGGAGAGAGGTGCGTCGGGTCGGATCCTCCACCATTCGCAGCATAAAAACCTCGTTGATCCGATCCAGACCCGATTCCACCCCATTTGTGTCCTTCTCCTTGATTGCTAGGGTTTCCTCCAGAGGGTTGAGTGCCGCCGCCGCTTCTCCCGATCGGGTTTGCGTGGCCGCCTCTCCTCCCGTCCCCCCTCCTCTCTGAGCCGTCCCTAGATGGCCGGAGATGCGGGTAGAGGAAGTAGCATGTTGATCGGTTGTGTCCCTGTTTCTTACAATTATCGCAATATTCGTGGCTTTTTGAACCATATTTGTTTTTACCTTTGTCGTGGGGTTTTGTGTTGTTTTTGTCGGCGACAAATGCCTGATTTTCAAGGTTGATTTCCGACTGAGCGGGCTTGGTTTTCCGGAGAGTTTCTTCCCGGTTAACCATCGCAATGATGGTCGAGAATGTTGGAAGTTCCGGTGACATGAGGATGCTGGAACGGAGTGTCTCGTAGCTTGAGTCCAGTCCAACAAGAAAAGTATATATTCGATTTTGCTCGGTTCTTGCTTGTATGATTGTCGGGTCTGTGGTAGGCGGCTCGTAGATGGCGAGTTCGTCCCACGTTCTCTTTAGCAGGCCGAGGTATTCCGTGACGTTCTTTTGTCCTTGCTTGATCTGAGAGAGAGGTCTTGCTTTAGTTTAAAAATATGCGCAAAATTTTGTTGCTTACCATAATGTTCTTGGACGGAGTCCCATAGTTCCTTTGCGCTATTTTTGTACATGAATATCTCCGCGATCTGGTTTTGCATTGACTGCAGGAGCCAAGACATCACGAGGTGATCGGCGTTTTGTCATTCCTCCTGTTTGGCTTCGGTTCCTGGGGTAGTAGGCTTTGCGATTGACCCGGTGAGGTGGCCGAGCCTCCCTTTGCCACTGAGGGATAGGGAGACGACACGCGACCAGGAGAGAAAGTTGGTCCCATTTAGGGGTTGTGTGGTGAGGCGTTGGGATTCTCCACCACCGTCGGCCATTGCTAGGAGTGGAAGGCGATTGAGTTCGCAACCGCCTAGTTTTCCGACCAATGATGAGCTGTAGGAGGCAGCTGAGGTCGGATTTGGGTGTGGGTTTTGGGTGGGATTTGTTTTTCTTTCCTCTTTTTTTTTCAGAACGTTTGCTCTGGTACCATGTTGATTTTTGTATAGTAGAAGAACAAAAGTTATGTTGTTGATTTAGGGTTTGTTACATGTTATTTATACAATGGATGTCTTCAAGGAGCCGTTAGACTCCATATGGAAAGGTTAAATGATATCCCTTAATTTGTTGCTCGATTGGCTTGATAGACTCGAATTTTGGTAAGTTTCCTCAACGAGCTATATTGTCTTTATTTCAACAGTTTTCGCCGTGCATTTGAAAAGGGCTCCTTACAGAGCCTCGCTGTATTGGATCCCACAATGAACGTATCACTATCACTACCCTTTGTAGTTAGCAAAATAAGTTCACGAATAGACAGCTCACTTCGCCTGCGGATGAGTGTACTCAAGCTACGAAGCCAATCAGGTTAGCTATAGCACTTAATTAGAGACTATAGCTCTTATTCAAACTTGCTGTGAATATTGATTGTGAGGGCAGTGGTGGATACAAGAAATTTTACACATTTCTAAGAATAAACAGCCAAAAAAATCCATAAAAAATTGGAAATTTCTATAGTGCACGTAATAATTTGAATACACAAAAATTTGAATCCTCGATTACAAATTTACAAATTGTAAGTCATAACAGAGAAAAAGGAAAGAAAGAATTAGCTCACTTCACAACTCAAGAAGAAAACAATGTCGACCCTAGCCCCAAGTAGCATTGTAGCAGAAAACTAAAACTCCTGGTGGTAACCGACCAGGAGGAAAAGGAAACTAAAAAAACCTCGATTACAAATTTGAATCCCCAAGTGGTTGTTTGTTGCTTCTAATCCATACTATTGGGCTTTTTAAAAAAAAATCCAAAGCGGTTGCTTCTATCTCATTGGACGGGCCCTAGTTTAATTTAATCCCAAAGATGATGTCTAGCCCCACATCCACACATTAGCCATTTCACATGTTTCATGTTTCTTTAATATTTTTCTAAACTAAACAGGAAAAGAAATCAGATTTGGTTCTTCTTGTTTGAATTGTGGAATATTATGTACATCTCCGCATGCATATTTTGGTGGTTCTTGTTTCTTTTAGGCCTTCGGAATTCAGCTTACTTCAGAACATGCAATTTGCCACTATTTATTTCCTGATGGGCTTCACAGTACAATTTGGCTTATGCAGCTACTGTCCTTCAGAATAAGTTTATCGATTTTTTGTCTCATTTTCAAACAATAGTACTTGAGGGGGGTTAGTACAATTTACCGAAAACAATGCTCCAACGTCCAACCGTGTTAAAATTGTGGGACCCACTTTTGTAATGCATGTATATATTTTACAAATTTTATACATACAAGATCGATTTCTATATTTTTGACTATTTCATCTACATTATTTTATATTTATTCTAATATCATGTAATTTACATATATATTAAGATAAATAAAAGGATATCATACTCAAATGTTCACTAAAACTTTTATGAAGATCCGGAGTTGCGTTGTCTATTGAATCGTGTGTCGATTTGCCTCCAAGTGTTCACGAAACTCTAAATAAAATTATAAAGAAAGAAGTTAGTCAATCTATCTCTAAATCAATGTTCTAATTTAACTAATAACTTATTCTATGCTCCAAAGAAATTAATCTCTAGCACACAATTAAAACTAAGAAAATTTTAGATGAAACGATGAAAAAATTATAGAGAGAAGAATTTTGCATTAGCATTAACAATGGAGGGAGAACCTATTTATAGGATTTCCTCTAACACATATCATTTGCAAACCACTTACACATGATTCCATATTAATCTCTCCACAAAACAACATCATGTGCAAACTACTTACATATGATCTCTTGTTTACATCTCTATTAAACCACATCATGTGCAAATCACTTTGCACATGATCTCTTGTTTATTTTGCCACATCATCATTTCATAACTACTTTTGACCAAAATTGATTAAATCCAATCATTAATCAGTAAACAAATTCTTATTAATATTTACAAAAAAGTGATCAAACAGTTAGACCATTTTTACTATTTTTGACTCCACCAAATTTTATATTAATATTCAACAAAAAATGGATTTGGGGTTTTAGCAAATTCATATGTTATAATGTAGATTACATTATTTAATGTAATATATTATCACATATAATGTCAAAATATTATACCACATTATATATATACATCTCATACGAATTTATTTATTATTTTAACAATGTCTTTTTTACGACATATTGGTTTTATTAATTTACTACATGTATATTATTTCATAACACATGAAACTTAATACATCATATAAAATATAAAATCATATTTCTTATTTTCCTATTTTGTGGTGTGACCTATAAGATGATTTAAGTTATGTTGACAATGATATAAAACACATTATTGAAAAGAATGTGTTTTAAAAGTTTTACTTTTAAATGTCAATTATTATGAAATTGAATGAGAAATCATTTTGTTCATTGATTATGTTATTCGTCTTTTAGAAGTGTTCAGGAAGAGGTTATTGGTCCTTAACCGTAGAGCTCTAAAAGATAATGGTTTACATAAAACAAAAGATATTCGCAATCATGGTAATTAACATGGGACATTAATTACCGAGTTAAGATTGTCGTGTTGGTCATAGATTATTGTAGCTCTACAAGTGAGTGACAACACGAGTACACAAAAGAGGAAAATATTACTTTTGTATACTGAATAGACCTAATAAGTAAAACATTATAGAATTGTATTTTCTGTGTCATTAATGTTTTACTGTGTCATTGGTCCTTGGATATGAGACTTATATCTGATCACTTAAGAAATGCTTGATTAGACTAATGTCTTGAGCTATCGATAAATGTAGTGTAAAGGCATTGGTTGGTTAAGTGTGACTTTTGTTGGAGAAGATAATCAGTAAAAAGATTATCATTGCCGTTCTTAATTGAGTAATGATATTAATGGGCCCCTTGACAAAGCAAAGTTATAATGTGCACAATGTGATTTGAGTTAAGTCACATATTTATAACTAGTTTAAAGAGATAAGGAAATGAATACTAATACACAGATGACATAATACTACTTTGTGTGTATTCTTAATATCACGAGGCAAGGGACGGACACAAGTGGTGCACTCCATCACTAAATGGACCGGGTTTTGGTTCGAGTGGAATTAAGACATCTAACTAATTGGGAGCTATAATGTGTAGCTAGATACCGCTTATAGCTTGTGATATTAAGCTCTTAATATCACTACCAATTTAGTTTAGATCCTCTCATAGGTCACACCACAAAACTGGGAAACAAGAAATGTGGATTTTGAGTTCATAAGATGTGTCGGGTTTCATGTAGAAAATATGACACATGAGGTGAACAAGCAAAATCTAAATTATGTTGTGATTAATAACATAATTAGAATCTAAATTAAATTCATATGTGATGTAAATATTATGGGGTGTAATGATTTATCATTGCATAGGATAATATGTTACATAAGTTGTGAACTTACTACTAATCCCGAAATGTCAAATTTTGTAGGGGTTAAGCCGAAATTTGACAAGTCTGCAGTACTGTGCAAAAACGGTAGACCGAATGTTGCAGCGATAACAAGAATTTCGTTTGTTCGTTTCCGGTCGACCGAGTATAATCGGTCGGTCGACTGAACATCGCGATGAAATATTTTTGTTACGAACGGTCGACCGAGTTATGAACGGTCGACCGAAACTCGTTCTAAACGGTCGACCGAACCTAGAAATGGTCGACCGGCTAGACGATTTTATGCAGAATTAATTTAAGAATTAATTAGATCATGCATGGAATTGGTCCATAACTGATTTAATTCGTCGCTAAGATTATTTGTTAGCAAATAATGGATGGTTAGATAGAAGTTTGCATGAAATCATGGGCAAGAGGTTGCACATGAATATGTAATTTGGAGAGAACTTATAAATACAAGTTTATCTCGTTACCTTATTAATTAATTCATTATATTCTTGTGCAAACATCTCTCTCCATAATTCTCCACGAATTTTCCTTAATTCTTGAGTTTAGTTTTAATTTTCAGAGATCTTCTTCTCAAGGGAACTAAAGAGGGGTCAGTAATTAGATTCTAAACCCTATTGGAGATTGAGAGGCTAGCTCTTCTCTCTCCGATATTGTTTAGAGTTTGGTGAATACTCGGGGGCATCCGGCGCAGCGACAAGCATCATCAACGTCTCCGGATCATTAAGAAGTTTTAGAGAACTTCTAGGTATGAAATTCGGTGCCCATGTTTGTTTTAATAAAGTTTTGAAACTAGTTATTGAAACAAATCGATGCATACATGAAACAAATAAAGAAAAATTGTAATTGATCCTTATTGTGCATAAAAATTCCGAATATATATATATGTGCAATTAAACTAGAAATCCTTCAATTATAACATAAACTATAAGCAGTATCTAGCTAACCATTATAGTTACCCAAATAACAAAGATGCTTTGCTCACTTGAACTAAACACGATCCACTTAGCGATATAAGAACATCACTCGTGTCTATCACTTGTCTCATGATATTAAGAATATTACACAAAATAGAATTATGTTACATTTGTTATATATATTCATTTCTTAATCTCTTAAGCTAATTATAAATATGTAACTTAACACAAGTCACATTGTGCACATTATAATTTCGCTTTATCAATGTGCCTACTAATATCACACTCAAGTAAAGATGGACACTGATAATCTTTTGACGAACTATCTTTTCCAGCATAAGTCATGGTTAACCAACTATTACCTTTATCACTATACTCATTGACAGCTTTTGACAATAATCAAATTAAACACTTCTATGTGAAAAGATATGTCTCATATCTTAGAATTCAAAACACAGTGAAAACATTAACGACACATAACACAATTCCATAATGTTTTACTTGCTAGTTCTATTCAATATATAAAAATAATCGTTTTCTTCTTTTATATACTCATGTTGTTATATATTTGTAGAGTTACAATATTCTTTAACTAGCACGACAACTTTATCTTGGTAATTAATGTTCTATGTCAATTACCATGGTTGCGAATAATTTTTGATTTATGTAAACCATTATCTTTTAGAACTTTACGGTTAAGGACCAATAATTTCTTCCTTAACACTTCCAAAAGACGAATACATTCATTAAGGAACAAAATGCTTGCACATTTAATTCATAATAATTGACATATAAAAGTAAACTTTTAAAACACATTCCCTTCATACAATTAGACTAATTAGTGTAAAAAATAATAATATTATGACAAAACTGGTGCAATGATGACATAAAGTTACACAAGTTGTTTCGTAATACCACCCTAACAAAACACCTTACTAATAGGTAACTTAATAGAACTTCTAAAAATCCAAATAAGTATATTTAATGGGTTTTTTCGAGAATCTAGTGTGGGTACGAGGGCATTGTGCTCCCACACCTTTCAAGGTAGATCCGCCCATGTTGAGGGTACAAAACTTGTAGTTTGCATAAAGTGTTTGCTTATACAAACCGGCCTCTCACCTAATAGATTTTTCAAAGAAAAAAATCAAAATAATTATAAATTTAGAAGAATATAAGTCTGTGAAATTTATTTGGTAGAATATAAGACAGATGAATGACACATGTGATACTGTTTTTATTAACAAAAAAAACATCACATACAACGTTTTTATCATTTAATGAAAACGACATCACAGATGTCGTTTTCAGAAAAAAGTTAAAAAACATCCGACATTACATTTTTGCTAGAAAATGTGGTTTTCTCGTTTTAAATTTTTTGGTTCTAACTTAGATTTAAGTGTTTGGCCACAATAAAGTGGAGACATTCAAGAGCTGTTTTTATTATGTCCGGCAACAATATACGTTATTTGAGTACTTCGTAAGCTAGAATGGCATTCTTAGTTTTCTAGGATTTCGAATGATGTAAATATATTCAGTAGAAGCTAATGCAGTTGGTTCTCAATGTTATGAGTCCGGTGACCATACCCTGGCATGGTAAAAAAATACAAATCTAACATGATATAGGCCTACGTACCGGGCCGAGACACGGGCCGGCCCATTAAAAATGTATTTGAAAATATCTCTAAAAATACATATAAAACCTCTTTAAATAACTCAAAAATCCTAAAATATTAAATAAATATATATACACTAATTCTCTAATTAGCACATGACTTCATCTAAATATTTTAAGCTCGTACAATATCTACATTTATCTTAAATTTTAAGGTGGATTAAGACTATGATAATTATGCTAATAAAATGATTTAACAATGAATATTAATTATAGATTAACCATAATTAAATTTAATAGTGAGATTGTAGGGGACTTAAACCAATAAGATGAGCTCTAGATTCAATAAATATTGGTTTTATATGTATATATAATTACCGAGAAACGGGCCGGTCCGGGTCTGCAGGCCCAGTACCCAGGTCCGGATAGAAGAATGAAATTACTGTAAATTGCATCTATCTGGTAAACATGTGAGTCAAATTTAAGGCGATTCAAATGTCTGCACTTCTAATATATTTTGGAATAGCAGACAGTCATGGGGTATGAGACCAAGGGTCGTTAAAAAATGCTCTTTGTTATCATAGGTGACTAGGGGTGGGGTTGCATACATCCAACCATGCCTCTTTAGAAACTTTGAAGAAACATAGACACAAACGTGACATATTTCAATTGAAAATTGTTCCATGTATATCGTGTTTTGGAGCGTAATTGCATCATCACCTACGTAAGCATCTTAAATGTTTTTTAGATCTTTAGCTTATTTACTTTTCACTTTACTGAAATCAACTGAAAATAATTGATTGAGAGGTCATAGATTCAAATCTCAAATCACATAAACCTTCTCGGTAAGAAAATACAAACTAAAAACTTGACCATGACATAAGTAAGAGTAACCAAATCCATCTTGAATGTCTTCCATTCATGACATAAGTAAGAGTAACCATGACATAGTCTCGCTTTCATGTCTTAGCTAAAACAACTCGGATGTCATTTTTATCATTTTCTGGAAACACATTAAAAGATAAAAATAACATCAGTGACAAAAACGATGTGTCATTTATCTACATCATATTAAGTCAAATAAGTTTCACATGGTTATATTCTTCCAATTTCCTTTTTTTAAAATTATTTTGAAAAAAAATCATTTTCCAAAACATTACATTTTTTTTCTTAATCCAAAGACTAAGCATGAATAAATTGTAATATTAAATTTAAGACATGAAATATACCAAAAGACAAATTGGTCCGATAAAAAAAGATCAGCCTTACAAAGGGAAAAACTCCAACATCAACGACTGGAATTAATATTTTAAACACTCAAGCCATGAAATAGACGTGCTTGCAATTAGACATCATTTGATATATAAGATGATACCGAAATGCTTAAAATTATTGTTGCCAAAAATTTCTCAACTCCACGTGACCACGTATCATGATCTACTAGATAGAGACATTATTGAGTCACTCACCGGTAAATCTGGTACGACCGACTAGATTACGTGGACATGTATTTATTTAATAGATACATTGTAATTTTTATTTTTTTTGCACTCTACCAAAATGTGCTATCAGTCTATCACAGCATGTCGATGGTCAAGCTGATTACTAAGAGAAAGTTATATTAGCAGGGAAAACATTAACACGTTACAACACTAGTTAAATAGATAACTAATCAAGTAATCATACAACTCACACGATATAAAAGGAGTAAACAACCTTAGCTACAATTCACGAGTCAGCCTTGACACTTTCTGGTGTTCTAGGAGTTCTGGGCTTGTGAATGTTAGAGCAGCTACCATTTTTTGCGGAGGATCTACTCTTCAAAAGAGGAGTCAATGACTGCACAACATCTGCCATCAAGGGTCTGTAATCAGCCTCCGGTTGTACACACATTGCAGCGATCGCACCCACCTGCACAACATCTTTCATGGAATATTGACCTTCCATTGCTGGATCAATTATTTGCACAACTTTCTCTCTGTCTGCGAGACGAGGAAGGGCCTACAATAATTTTAAACGGTAATTAGTTCAGGGCATAGAGTTGTAAGCAATGTTATGGGAACATCTAGGCGAGCCTAGGTGACCGGGCGATCACCTAGGCGGTTGTGCGACCGTCCAAGTTTGGGCGGTCTTTTTTTTATAATTTTAACTCAATTAAATTTTATAAAATAGATAAAAAATCAGGAAAAATCGGAAAAATGCACAAATATTATCTAAAAATATCATACATGTTTAGACTTCAAAAAGACACATAATTCCTCGAGCAATGCCTCACTAGGCACCCCCTATACCCACTTAAACACTTAGGTATACAATTTATTGCATAGTAGTACGATTACAAAGGTAACTCAAAGTTCATACAATAACAGATAAGAGAGAAATTAGAATTACAAACTAACTAACTAATTTCATTGGACACATTGATCTAATGTCCAACTGGGAACCATATCATTTCCTCCACCACCATCAGAGTCGTCGGAGTGGTTCTCGTTCGGATTGTCGACGTAGACATCATCTTCTTCAGTTTCTTCATCGTCAGATTGGACATATTGCTCGTCGATGTCCATCGACGGTTGAGAACTCGATGCACCTGGATCTCTAGAACTAATGTGAACGATGACATCATCCATGCCAACACCTAATAATGGCACGTCAAATGCAGTGGAACACCGCGCGTCAGATGCAGTGGACATGGATCGAGCAAAGCATCTCCGTGAAGAAGAATGTCCTAAAGATACTTCCTCGGCATCGGCCCATGTAAGCTCCTCTCCAACGAAGACCGGATCATCAGTTTCGACCAACCATGGATGCTCGTCGAAGAGATCGTAGTCCACACTGATGGGGTCATAAAATCCGAGCTTCTCCATCCTTTGCTGAAACTTTTGCCTTAACTTTTGGTTGTAGTTCACATACACCAAGTCATTCATCTTCTTCACAGCCAACCTGTTCCTTCTCGTTGAGTGCAACTGCTCGAAGACACTCCAATTCCGCTCACAACCTGATGTCAAGCATGTCAATCCCAACACCCTCAGGGTCAACCTCTGTAATGCGGACTCTCCCATGTCTGCGTCATAAGATTGCCACCAATCTATAGGTCTTCTTTCCGTCCTTTGTCTGACGACCATATCCCTCGAGAATATTCTGAGGGAGTTCTTGTAACGATCAAGTAAACCGCAAATCTTGTTTTGTTCTACAGGAGTGGGAACGAGCCCCTCTACGACATCCATGAATCCAAGCATATACTCATTAAAAGCTACATTTCGATCCTGAGGTGGGACGGAGAAGAAGGTACCAAGGTTGAGTAAGAAACCAGCTGAGTGTAGCGGTGAGGACATCATCTTCTCTGAACCCCACCTGGTGTCGATGAGGTTGATGACTTGCATGTACAACCTCGGGTTTCCGTCAAAGTTCTTCATGATTTGTTCTTTGGCTTTCTCCATTGCGTCACAGATATCCCATCGGTGGTTTCTCATCGCCGTCAACAAGTCTAAGAACCTGGACCATAGGTTGTGAGACCTTTAGTGCCTTCACGACGTTGGTCCAGAAGCCACTTTGTAGAATGGTCTCGGCAACTTCAGTAGAGATCTCCTTTTTTTCTTGTTCTTTAACCAACTTGCATTAGGATCGTTGTACTCCGGGGAAACAACAAATGCTCGAAGTTTGTCTTTCTTCAGAAACAACCTTTGCAAAGTCAGAAAGACGGTGACCAATATCGTGACAGCAAGGCGTAGCAGATTCCCTTCAATGGCAATTTGCATCCTCTTCAACAACATGACAGAGTTGTTGAAATGTTTGACGATCTTACGAGCTAAAGCAATAGTCTTCAAAAACAATTTGCCAATATCCTCCAATATGAGATCGATACAATGCGCTGCACAGGAAGTCCTACCGATAAGTACGTACGCGGCGGCGTTGTCGGTGACCACCTGAACAACGTGTTCTTCACCAATCTCGCCAACTACCTTGTCCATCAGCTTGTACAGGTAGTCTGCGGTGTGAGAGTAACCGGAAGCATCTACAGACCTTATGAACATTGAACATGTTGGACAACTTAATAGAAAATTGATTATATTCCTACCGGACCTATCAGTCCAGCCATCTGTCATAAACGTGCACCCGTATGTTGCTTAATCTTGTCTGTACGACTGTAGTATACCTCTACTGTAGTCAATTTCCTGTTTAAGGCACGAGTCACTAACTTCATGATCCGTCATGGGTTTAAGTCCGGGTCCGTAAGTATAAGTAGGAATATTGCTTCCTTCCACTTAGGCGTCATTACAGTGTTGAATGATATATCACATCTATAGAAAAGCCTAAACCATTTTTGATTAATTGTTTTCCTATCTTCTTTTTTAAAGGTTCTTTCGATGATTGTTTGTTGGGCGCGGAAAACCACGTCCCACGTCCGCAAAATGGTCTCCACAAACGTTGTTTTTGTCTCTTTCGACCAGGAACGGGGCGAGGACGGGAGGTTGGGGTCCGAGCAGAACCGGAACCCGACCCGATTTCCAGATCAAATTCTATGTTTTCTGTCTACATAATCATCAAGACATACATTTTCGTTTTGTAATGTCCTATTGTTTCTAATCATGTATGCAGTTATGTCTTGTTTAACAGAGTCAAGAACTTTATCACAAGGTCTAGCATTGCTACCGGATGTGTGGAAGATGTTGTTTGTGACGGGCTATATCACATCTAGTTTCCTTACCACAACTCACAGACAATGCAGTTTTTATCATTAGCATTAATGTAATGGGCAGTATTCCAACCGGGATCATTTGTACGGGTAGTTTTTAGGTCATCGTAACTCTCGTGATGCATGGGAGACTAGTGCCGGGTGCGTAAGTCATATCTTAAAACTAGACTAATATAAAAATTTAGACTAATATAAAAATGAAATACTAAATTAATTTAATTTTAAAAAGAAGTTAGAAAGAGTGCACTTGATTTTGGCGGTTGAAGAATGAAGAACCGGATCGGAGACTTCACTTTTCAACTTCAAAATTAAACACCAGACCGGAGACTTAATCGCGAAAACTTGATGATTAGAATAGAATTATGAAGAAGAAGAGAATGAGAGATGTGTGAAAAATGATGAGCTTTGGAGGGGTTTACATAGGATTTGGGGTAGTGGCAAACTTGTAATTTTTAAATAAAAAAAAAGTTGCACTCCAACGGCTATTGTCTAGGCGAAAGGCTAGTGCCTCCAACGATCGCCCATTTTGCCCAGCTTTGCTGGGCGAAAGGCGGTGGTCACCCAGGCGACCACTGCGACGGGCGATCGCCTACGTGAACATTAGTTGTAAGGGCACAAGTGTCAGGTCTAGGACGTGGGGGAGTGGAGAGAGGAGTGGGGTGGAGTGAGGAGTATGGTGGGTATGGTGAGGAGTATGGGGGGGGGGGGGGGGGGGGGGGGGGGGGGGGGGGGGTAGGTGTAGGTTTTTGTATTTAAACCCAACCCAACCCTCTCTTCTCCCTTTCCTTCCCATTTTCCTTTCCACCGAAACTCACCACCTCTTCTCCTTGTTTTTCCGGCGACCAGTGGAGGAAGAAGGCGGCGCGGAGGCTCCGGCGTGAGGAGGTCGTGCGTGCGGAGACGACGGGCGTGAGCGTTGCTCCGGCGGATTCGTCTCTCTCTCGAGGTATGCCAAGCATTAGTGTGTTTTGTGGTTCTCCATGTTGGGGGAGGTTTGGGTCGGTCGCGGGAGGTCGGAGACCTCGCCGGCGACAAGAAAACGACGTAAAATCCTTGGCTGGTGCAAGGTTGTTGTCGACCAACGGTCGACCGGTGCCTTCTGGCGGTCGACCGGTGCTTGTGTAAATTGATGTTTTTGCCCAGAACCGGTCGGACGATGCCTTGGGGCGGTCGACCGGTTATGCCAAATTTCGTGGGTTCGTGTTTGATGTTGCCTGTTTCCGGTCGACCGAGCCTTGTGGTTCGACCGGAACTTAAGTTGTTGTTTACTGCTTGTTGGTTCGACCGATTAGTATATGCGTTCGACCGATTATATGACTTAGAATTACTAGGCTGACCCTGTAATGTTCGGTCGACCGGGACCCTTGAGTCGGTCGACCGATAGTTGAATTGATTTTGACTTAGTCAGACCTAGGATTTTGACCTGTCCGGTCGACCGGTTCTTCCCGCTGGTTCGACCGATTGGAGACAGAGTGTTGGGCACTTTGTTCGACCGTTTGGAGGAAATCCGTTCGACCGTTACTGTTGGTTTCGGTCGACCGGTTTGCCTGATTCGGTCGACCGATGGGGCACAGTAGTGGTTTTCTTGTCCTAGTGAGATGTCAACTCTGTCCACGGAAACCCGTGTCCTCGCTTAGCGCGTGAGCCGGGAGGTGACGGTGGGTGCGTTCTGCGTGCCTGCCCAGGGACCGCCGTGTGGAAGAGTGTGGGCATCTGGGACGTGTCGTCTCCACAGATGGAGGGCGACGTAGCCTTGATGTTCTGACTCACAGTAGAGTAGCAGGCCTGAGGGATTGAGGATCCCGGTGCACGAGGTGCACGGCTCGTTGGAGCATGTTGACCCTGCGGGCTGTTTGAGCTCGGATCGCTCGTGTAGACGAGGCGATGATCGTTCCACCCGATGCTGTTCCGGGTGATGATTGTTCTGCCGATGCTGTTCCGGCGGAAGTGCCGTCCGACGACGTTTCCGGGCGATGGTGTCCCACCGATGCTGTTCTGGTGAGGGTATGGACTGCCGACGATCTTTTCCGGCAGGGTAGTCTGGACGGGCTCCTCCAGATGAGTGGACCGACCTGGGCGACGGCCCCGTTGGTGAGGTGTTGACCTCGAGATTTCAGCTGATTTCTACTTCGCGCAGGCGTGCGGACGCTCCTCACCGATCCCTTGACTAGAGTAGTCGCGTGTGGGGTTCGTTGCGTACCTTCTGCTAGACCGTATGTGCCTACGGTAGGTCTCAGAGTGGGACCCCTTACAGTTTGCGGACAGAGGTCCTGTGTTTCCCCGTGGTGGGATTGTTTACCCCGTAGTGGGTCTGTTTACCCGTTGAGGGATTGTTTATGTATCGCATTGATGTCATGCCATGATGACTAGTATGATAGGTTTCATTGATAGTCTTGCATGCATTTAGGGCTTGGTATACGGGGTTTCCTTTCAGGAAACTCAGGCATTGTTGTTGCACTTTTTATTTCAGGACCACAGTAGGTCCGGGTGGGTGGTGACCGAGGACGGAGCGCTTTGGAGTCGGATCCTCTTCGGCATTTGCGAGATCGTACGACTACTTGTATTTTCATTTCTTTCATCTGGATTGTAGTTGTATACCTTTTGTAAACTCCATGCATTTTGGGTGCACCCGGATTTATATATTTATATATTAGTGACGTTCCCGCCTTGAGTTGTCAGTTTTATTCGTTATTTCGAAATTTTAAATCTTCCGCTGTTTCGGGACGTTACAACTTGGTATCAGAGCGGTCGATTCCTGTGTCTTCGTCTAAAGAACCACCCTTAGGAGTAGTGTTAGAGGCATGCATTACTTTCTGTAGCTCATGCATGCATTGTTGCTTATCTGTTGATTGTTGTGGTGGCAGATGCCTCCGAGGCGTGTGAGAGGTACGCCCCTGCCGCGTAGTTCCAGTGAGGGGACGGGAGGCGCGACATGGGAGGAGGAGCGGCGTACGCTCTATGGCACTATGGACAGGCTGGGCGAGTTTCTGGAGCGCCAGGCTGCCCGAGCTGAGCAGGCAGGACCTGGTGCGGTGCACGACAGGTTCATGAGGCAGCATCCTCCGACTTTTGAGGGCGGAGTGGATCGTGAGCTGGCTGAGGACTGGATCTTCACGATTCAGAAGATCTTCCGTGCGATTGGATGTGCACCGGAGCTGCAGGTAGGTCTGGCTACCTACGTGCTGAGAGGTCAGGCGTCGAGCTGGTGGAGGAGTACATCTGCAGTCGTGTTCGCCGACCGAGATGATGTGACTTGGGAGGAGTTTCTGGAGGAGTTTAATCAGAAATACTTCCCGCCGCATGTCAGAGATGCGAAGAGAGAGGAGTTCCTGGCGTTGGAGCAGAGAGATATGACGTTGGCTGCCTACGTCGATCGGTACAACGCCCTGGAGCGCTACTGTCCAGAGATTTATGTTACTCAGGAGCAGAGAGCGAGGAAGTTTGTGAGGGGACTGAGGAAGCAGTTGAGGTCTCGTGTTCTCACCAGTATGCCGCGGACTCTGGCAGATGCAGTGGAGTGCGCGACGGTTCTTGATCGGGACTTCCAGGAGAACTACCAGGAGGCTAGGAGACCTCAGGGTAGTGCAGTGGGGCGTGCAGCTGGCCGTTCCGCAGTGGTGGCCGGCAAGAGGCCTCGGTCTGATGGGGGAGGAGCACGTCAGCCCGGGATGTGCAGTTCTTGTGGTGGAGCTCATCCGGGGCAGGAGTGTCCCCGTCGTACTGGAGCATGTCTGGGTTGCGGTCAGATGGGGCACTTCATTCGAGATTGTCCGCAGAGGCGGGGAGAGCCGAGTAGGAGGCCAGGACCGCCAGCAGCAGGCAGGAGCGGAGGCAGTCGCGCAGTTGCACCACCGGGACCGAGCCGAGTCGCCGGGCGGGTTTTCACCATCCAGGCTGAGGAGGCGAGGGACTCCAACACTGTGGTGGAAGGTACTCTTTCTGTTTCTGATCGTGTTGCTAGAGTTCTTTTTGATTGCGGTGCCACTCACTCCTTCATTTCGGAGAAGTTTGCTGGCGAGTTGGGTCGGACCCCTGAGCTGCTGACTGTGTGTTTGGAAGTCAGTACGCCCATGGGTGAGGTGGGCACTGTGGGGAGCTTCCTCCCCGGCACCACAGTTGTTTCGGGAGACCAAGATTTTCCGGCAGATCTGGTCTTGCTACCGATGGAGGACTTCGACGTCATACTTGGGATGGATTGGCTGTCCCAGTACGATGTTCGTGTCTTTTGCCGCGAGAAGAAGATTCTGATTCCGAGGGAGGACCGGCCAGATGTTGTGATCAGAGGGCTGAGAGGCAGAGGGCGGATTATGGTCTCGGCAGTGAAGGCACAGAGATTGATCCAGCAGGGATGCAGAGCTTATGTGGCTACACTGGTAGTGTCAGATTCTGAGTCGAGGAGTCTGGAGGACATAGAGGTGGTACGAGATTTCGCAGATGTGTTTCCAGTGGATATCCCGGGGCTACCGCCACACAGAGAGATCGAGTTCGGCATCGACTTGGTGGAGGGTGCGACTCCGCAGTCGAAGGCTCCGTATAGGATGACACCTGCAGAGTTGGCTGAGCTGAAGAAGCAGTTGCAAGAGTTGATGGATACTGGGTTCATCCGACCTAGCGTCTCGCCATGGGGAGCGCCAGTCTTGTTCGTGAAGAAGAAGGATGGGTCGTTGCGGATGTGCATCGACTACAGGATGCTGAATAAGGTTACCGTTAGGAACCGGTATCCCTTGCCCAGGATCGAGGACCTGTTTGATCAGTTACAGACGGCGAAGGTCTTCTCGAAGATTGATTTGAGATCTGGGTATCATCAGCTGAGGATCAGGGAGGCCGATGTTCAGAAGACAGCCTTCAGGACACGGTACGGGCACTACGAGTTTCTGGTGATGCCGTTTGGATTGACGAATGCCCCTGCAACATTCATGGACCTGATGAACAGAACGTTCAAGCCGTACCTTGACAGTTTTGTGATTGTGTTCGTCGACGACATCTTGGTGTACTCGCCGGACTGGGAGCAGCACCGAGAGCACTTGAGGATTGTGCTTGGCATCTTGAGGGATCAGCAGTTGTATGCCAAGTACAAGAAGTGCGAGTTTTGGTTGGATCAGGTGGCGTTCTTGGGACACATCGTGTCGAAGGACGGGATCTCAGTGGACCCAGCGAAGGTGGAGGCAGTGACGCAGTGGAAGGCTCCGACGAGCGTGACTGAGATCAGGAGTTTTCTGGGGTTAGCAGGCTACTACAGGCGATTCATTCAGGATTTCTCCCGACTTGCTTCTCCGCTCACGGCTTTGACGCGGAAGGGAGTTAGGTTTGCTTGGTCCCAGAAGTGCGAGGACAGTTTTCTTGAGTTGAAGCGACGGCTGACGACAGCACCGATCCTGACACTTCCGAGCGGCAGCGGAGGGTTTGTGATTTACAGTGATGCATCAGGGATCGGTTTGGGTTGCGTACTTATGCAGCACGGGAAGGTCGTGGCGTACGCTTCGAGACAGTTGAAGGATCATGAGAGGAACTACCCCACTCATGACTTGGAGTTGGCGGCGGTAGTTCATGCACTGAAGACTTGGCGACATTATCTGTACGGGGAGCAGTTCGAGGTTTTCACCGATCACCAGAGCTTGAAGTACCTATTTTCGCAGAAGGAGCTGAATATGAGGCAGAGGAGGTGGCTCGAGTTCATTAAGGACTACGACTTCACCATATCCTATCATCCGGGGAAGGCCAATTCAGTTGCTGATGCACTGAGCAGGAGAGTTGAGGTGTCGGTAGCGAGCCTCTGCGTTCAGGAGTGGAGATTGCTTGAGTCCCTGTCAGAGTGGAGGCCGTTTGCTGGGTCAGCAGAGGGGGCAGTGATTGCTGGTTTGAGAGTTGAGCCGCAGACTGTCTCGAGAGTTGTGCAGGCTCAGGGTACCGATGCAGAGTTGGCTGGTCTGGTGCAGTTGTCTGCTCAGGAGGGATCTGATTTCAGCATTGGAGCAGATGGTGGTCTGAGGTTCAGAAGCCGTATTTGGGTGCCGAGGGTGGATGAGTTGAGAGAGGAGATCATGGAGGAGGCACACCGAGCACGATATTCCATTCACCCGGGGAGCACGAAGATGTATAAGAACCTGCAGCGTAATTTCTGGTGGAAGGGGATGAAGCGAGACATAGCGGAGTTTGTGAGCAGATGCTTGGTCTGCCAGCAGGTGAAGATCGAGCATCAGCGACCAGCAGGACCGATGCAGTGTATCGAGCTTCCCGAGTGGAAGTGGGAGCACGTGACGATGGATTTTGTCACAGGATTGCCGAAGACGAGGAGATTCCACGACGCGATTTGGGTGATAGTCGATCGACTGACCAAGTCGGCGCATTTCTTAGCGATCCGGACCACGTTGCCTTTGGAGGGTCTGGCTCGGTTGTACGTGGAGGAGATAGTCAGGTTGCATGGGGTGCCAGTGAGCATCATCTCCGATCGAGATCCACGATTCACTTCCAGATTTTGGGGGAGTCTGCAGCAGGCTTTGGGGACGCGTCTGAGATTCAGTACAGCGTTCCATCCGCAGACCGATGGTCAGTCAGAGAGGACGATTCAGACCTTGGAGGATATGCTGAGAGCATGCACACTGGACTGGGCAGGGCACTGGGATGAGCACTTGCCGCTGATAGAGTTCGCCTACAACAACAGCTACCACTCGAGTATTGGGATGGCACCGTACGAGGCATTGTACGGGAGGCCTTGCAGATCTCCGGTATGCTGGAGTGATGTGGGCGAGAGGCAGTTAGTGGGGCCAGAGATCGTGCAGATGTATGCAGAGAAGGTGGATGTGATTAGGAGGAGACTGGCCACAGCACAGAGCAGGCAGAAGAGTTATGCAGATCGACGCAGACGAGCGCTGAGTTTCGAGGTGGGCGACCATGTGTTTCTGAAGATTTCCCCTGCCCGAGGTGTGATGAGGTTTGGGAAGAAGGGGAAGCTCAGTCCGAGGTATGTGGGGCCGTTTGAGATCCTTGACCGAGTTGGAGAGGTTGCCTACCGGATTGCATTGCCGCCGCAGTTTTCGGGTCTGCATAATGTCTTCCATGTGTCGATGCTGAGGAAGTATGTGGCAGATCCGTCGCATGTCATTGAGATTGCAGTCCAAGAGATTCAGCAGGACTTGTCGCTCGAGGAGAGACCAGTCGAGATTGTTGATCGTATGGATCATCAGCTCAGGAGGAGGACCATTCCGATGGTGAAAGTCAGGTGGCAGCATCACAGCGAGCGCGAGGCCACTTGGGAGATCGAGGAGGAAGTCAGGAGGCAGTACCCAGAGCTTTTTGGTGAGTAGCTCGCTTTGATTTCGGGACGAAATCCTTTTAAGGAGGGTGGATTGTCAGGTCTAGGACGTGGGGGAGTGGAGAGAGGAGTGGGGTGGAGTGAGGTGAGGAGTATGGTGGGTATGGTGAGGAGTATGGGGGGGGGGGTAGGTGTAGGTTTTTGTATTTAAACCCAACCCAACCCTCTCTTCTCCCTTTCCTTCCCATTTTCCTTTCCACCGAAACTCACCACCTCTTCTCCTTGTTTTTCCGGCGACCAGTGGAGGAAGAAGGCGGCGCGGAGGCTCCGGCGTGAGGAGGTCGTGCGTGCGGAGACGACGGGCGTGAGCGTTGCTCCGACGGATTCGTCTCTCTCTCGAGGTATGCCAAGCATTAGTGTGTTTTGTGGTTCTCCATGTTGGGGGAGGTTTGGGTCGGTCGCGGGAGGTCGGAGACCTCGCCGGCGACAAGAAAACGGCGTAAAATCCTTGGCTGGTGCAAGGTTGCTGTCGACCAACGGTCGACCGGTGCCTTCGGGCGGTCGACCGGTGCTTGTGTAAATTGATGTTTTTGCCCATAACCGGTCGGACGATGCCTTGGGGCGGTCGACCGGTTATGCCAAATTTCGTGGGTTCGTGTTTGATGTTGCCTGTTTCCGGTCGACCGAGCCTTGTGGTTCGACCGGAACTTAAGTTGTTGTTTACTGCTTGTTGGTTCGACCGATTAGTATATGCGTTCGACCGATTATATGACTTAGAATTACTAGGCTGACCCTGTAATGTTCGGTCGACCGGGACCCTTGAGTCGGTCGACCGATAGTTGAATTGATTTTGACTTAGTCAGACCTAGGATTTTGACCTGTCCGGTCGACCGGTTCTTCCCGCTGGTTCGACCGATTGGAGACAGAGTGTTGGGCACTTTGTTCGACCGTTTGGAGGAAATCCGTTCGACCGTTACTGTTGGTTTCGGTCGACCGGTTTGCCTGATTCGGTCGACCGATGGGGCACAGTAGTGGTTTTCTTGTCCTAGTGAGATGTCAACTCTGTCCACGGAAACCCATGTCCTCGCTTAGCGCGTGAGCCGGGAGGTGACGGTGGGTGCGTTCTGCGTGCCTGCCCAGGGACCGCCGTGTGGAAGAGTGTGGGCATCTGGGACGTGTCGTCTCCACAGATGGAGGGCGACGTAGCCTTGATGTTCTGACTCACAGTAGAGTAGCAGGCCTGAGGGATTGAGGATCCCGGTGCACGAGGTGCACGGCTCGTTGGAGCATGTTGACCCTGCGGGCTGTTTGAGCTCGGATCGCTCGTGTAGACGAGGCGATGATCGTTCCACCCGATGCTGTTCCGGGTGATGATTGTTCTGCCGATGCTGTTCCGGCGGAAGTGCCGTCCGACGACGTTTCCGGGCGATGGTGTCCCACCGATGCTGTTCCGGTGAGGGTATGGACTGCCGATGATCTTTTCCGGCAGGGTAGTCTGGACGGGCTCCTCCAGATGAGTGGACCGACCTGGGCGACGGCCCCGTTGGTGAGGTGTTGACCTCGAGATTTCAGCTGATTTCTACTTCGCGCAGGCGTGCGGACGCTCCTCACCGATCCCTTGACTAGAGTAGTCGCGTGTGGGGTTCGTTGCGTACCTTCTGCTAGACCGTATGTGCCTACGGTAGGTCTCAGAGTGGGACCCCTTACAGTTTGCGGACAGAGGTCCTGTGTTTCCCCGTGGTGGGATTGTTTACCCCGTAGTGGGTCTGTTTACCCGTTGAGGGATTGTTTATGTATCGCATTGATGTCATGCCATGATGACTAGTATGATAGGTTTCATTGATAGTCTTGCATGCATTTAGGGCTTGGTATACGGGGTTTCCTTTCAGGAAACTCAGGCATTGTTGTTGCACTTTTTATTTCAGGACCACAGTAGGTCCGGGTGGGTGGTGACCGAGGACGGAGCGCTTTGGAGTCGGATCCTCTTCGGCATTTGCGAGATCGTACGACTACTTGTATTTTCATTTCTTTCATCTGGATTGTAGTTGTATACCTTTTGTAAACTCCATGCATTTTGGGTGCACCCGGATTTATATATTTATATATTAGTGACGTTCCCGCCTTGAGTTGTCAGTTTTATTCGTTATTTCGAAATTTTAAATCTTCTGCTGTTTCGGGACGTTACAACAAGTCAGTCAATGAGCTAGAAAAAAGAAAGAAAACAAAAGTACCATCTGATTGCAACAAATAAGCTCTTATATACTTATATAGGCTCAAAGAAAAAAAACCTATGATACGTATGACCCTGCAGGGTCCAGCACTCCAGCTCCAGCTAAAGATGGGGTCTTTTATGAACAAAGAAGAAGAAAATCCACAAACAAACGAGGGTATTTGCAAATCAAAATAAAATTTAGAAGCGAGCCTTCATTAATCTATTTGATTGGTAACAAGCAAGCCTTTAGATCATCTTGAAATGCTTTTTTGTACGATAAATCATACTAATTCATGAAAGCTTCCTAAACGGAAAATGATACACATTATGTAGACATTCCTGATCGCCAACTGAGAGCAATAGTATAGACTATAGACAGAAAACATACCCATGATACAAGTACACCCTCCCCAGTAGGTCTCTTCATGTCCACAGGAACTCTTCCTGTTAGAAGCTCCAAAAGCACGATGCCATAGCTGTAAACATCTGATTTTGTAGTCAGATGCCCTGTCAATGCATATCTGTAGAGAACCCAAACAAACAAAAACTCATCATACTGAAATAGACATGCCCAACATCTTAACACTTAAATCAGAACATACACATCTACTTTTGATGATTAATTATCGAATAATTTGGATGAGAACATTTATTATCAGACTGTGGTTGTCACCAAGAGGAGAATTTTTTTACTCTGGAGCAACATATCCTTGTGTCCCTAGAACTCGAGTAGACACATGACCTCCCAGTCTATCAGATCCAAGCTTAGCCAATCCAAAATCTGAAACCTTGGCATGAAAATTTCTGTCGAGCAAAATGTTGCTACTCTTAAAGTCCCTATGGATTACTGGTGGATTAACATGTTCATGGAGGTACTCCAAACCCTTGGCAGCTTCTAGTGCTATTCTCATTCTTGTATCCCAGTTCAACTTGCAAACACCATTGTAAGACCCTGAAATGAATTAAAAAAAAGAGATTGGACTACAAAAGTCATTCTCCAAAAAAATCTTAGAAATGGGACCTTTCTTTTTCAAGGTTTTTTTCCAAACATGCTAGACTTGAAAATTTTACTATTCATTGAATACAACAACCACCACCAAGTCTTCAATCCCAAACTAGTTGGGGTATACCAGAAAAATGATTTTTTTTTAGTTTCATTTCCATGACAGTAGCTACGGTTTTACGCTGGTTCACAACACCTAACGCAACCCTCCTCCTTTGTCCTAGGGCTGGGGATAGACTGTGTAAAATTTATATAAGCAGAGTTTTACTATTCATTGAATATTTTGAGTTTATCCAAACACCGTTTCAATTAAGTCTACACATTTAATCTGTAACGCTGCTGGAATTGGAACAATAAAATCAGAGGGTCAGTTCACAAACACGTCACAGCAGCCAACATTGACAATTGACCATGCAGCAGGGGACATTTGATTAACCCCAGGCTGGGGTTAATCAAATTAACAGACATGCTCATTGCTGCAAAGAGTGAGCCACGCAAAAAGGACAACAAGAATATGTGCACGAAGAGAATGGACAAGGTCATGTGTGCATGTATTCGTGCACAAACACATACAACATACACCAGGCAAGGAAGATGGTCGACTGTATATCAGGAGAGACTCTGAAGTCTGAAGATTAGAGTTCTTGGCCTATGCAGTCATTATCATTCGAAACCATCAGTTGTTGTCAGTAAACCGAAATTCCAATTTTTCTAGACAAGCAAACCAATTCAAGCAAATTTTAGGACAACCAAAGGACCCTAAAGAGAAAAGCCAATAACACAAATGTCTTATTTCTAAGAAATATACGTTAAAATCGTGCAACTTTGGGATAAATTAAACTAATCTATAGACTATAGTAAACACACAATCCCAAACAAGCAAAAACAACTGTTTTCTCTAGGAAATTCCAAACAGAGGGTTGCCCCAAACACTAGAGAATCCCAACAACACACACCACCAAAACTTACCACCACTAGGATAAAGGTGCTCCTGCAAGCCACCATTAGCCATATACTCATAAACCAACAACTTGTGATCCCTATCCGAACAATACCCAATCAAACCAAGCAGGTAGGGTGATCGCAGCCTCGTCAACAAATCCACCTGCCGAACACCAAAATACTCAAAAACCAAACAAAACAATTCGAAAAGGAAAAAGGAAGCAAACCTCACCTCCACCTTAAACTCCTCCTCCCCCTGTTTCCCATCAGGATCCATGAGCTTCACAGCGATCTTCCTCCCATCCATCAACACTCCCTTATACACCGACCCGAAGCTCCCGTGCCCAACCACATTCCCTTTTCCGAACCCGGCTGTAGCCGAGACCAGCTGCTTGAAGGAGAACACCACGACGCGTCTCTCCACAGCGATCAACGGCACCTTCCCACGCGCGCATTCCCTACTCCCTTCCTCCACCTCCGCCGCCTTCTCCTCGCCTCCCTTCCCTTCAACCACAACAACATCAGCTGGAGAGAAAAGTAACGGAAGGGAAGGAGGGGGAGGAAGAGGGAATGGTTACCGGGGAGGGAGTTGAGGCGCTTGGAGACCTTGGCGCGGATGTAGCAGTAGTAGCTGAAGGCGACGAGGAGGGAGGAGAGGGAAAGGACGGCGAGGACGACGATGACGACGAGGCTGACGCGCTCTTGTCTCGCGTTCTCTTCGTCCATGAGGAGGAAGGAAGGAAGGGTTCGGGCTTTGCCCTAAGTGTAGGAGAGGGGAGTGGAGTGGAGAGGGTTTTGTTTGGAAGGGATAACTGGAGAGTGGGAGTGAGAAGTGGGTTTAAAAAAATATTTGGACAGCAAAGGTAGGAGAGAGAGAGAGAGAGAGAGCGTAAAAAGGAGCAAATAGAGATGAGAAGCCCGTGTGTACGTTCAGGGGTCTTTTGGCCTTTTGCTGTCGCACTCCCCGCTATCCATGCCATCCATGTCGCCATTTTTTTAAAATGCGGGTGCGGGTAATATATTAGATTGAAAAGTTAGACTTGACTGTGTCACGATTAGGGGTGTCGGTCGATATTCGAATATCCGAACATACGTCCGTATCCGTATTCGAATTTGGACATTCGATCCGCAAAAAAATATTCGTAAGACCGTATTCGTATCCGATCCGTAAAGTCGTGGAGCGGATATAGTTATTGGTACATCTAGTCCGTATAATATCCGATCCAGGATCGGATATCCGTAGTACAACATCTATATTCATATCCGTATTTGAATCCGTATTATATATAGTTATTTTTTAAATTAATGAAATATTTGTATGTTAAGTATTTTTTCTATAAATTACCCAAGTATATAACCTATCCTAAATTCCTAACCCTAAACCTACCTAAAGTCCCCCAAACACAACTCCAGCGGATATGAATACGGATACGGATAATATATATATTCGATTTATATCCGGATACGGATAATAACCGTATTCGATCCGTATCCGACGGATTCTAAAATGGATATTCAATTTAATATCTGTCCGGATACGGATCCGAATATGGATGTATGATTTGTTCCGCGGATACGGATACGGGTAGATCCGGTCCATATTCGCTCTGTTGACACCCCTAGTCACGATGTACAATGTATCTTTTTCTCTTCCTCAAAAGTATGATGGGGCACGTGGCCCCCCATTGGTTTTTATTTTTTTATTATATAAAAAATATGTTAAAAAATATTTTAAATTATTTTTTCAATTTTTTTATGAAAAAATATTTTTTATTTGTTTATATTTTTAATTTTTTTGTGTTTTACCAGAATTGATCTCCAAATGATGTAGATTGAAGAGAATATAGGACGTTTAAGTTGTTCTGGTGTGGTTAAAATTAATTTGTAAGATTAATCTGTACTGACGTGGTAGAAAAAAAACTGATGTGATTTAGAAAGAAAACATGACGTCCGAAAAGTACCCGAACGCTACTAAATATGGTCTCAACACAAGCATCTAACCAAGCATATCAACCGCTTGACATAACCAACTAATAATGAAGTGGGAAGAACTTGGCACTTCTGAAATTTATCACTTCTGAAATAACGACAGATTCGATCCGTTATATTGTCTCTTTTTCTATTGAAAAACCAAAAAAAAAAAAGTTTATCTTTTCATTTCTTAAGATCCTTAATGTCCAGGTGAAATGACATGTCAGAATGCAAATTATATGAATTTGATGAGCAAACACATCACAAAGTTTCATTTGGCAAAGCATAAACAACATAAACATAATCCTTAATGCCTGTATCGCATCAACAAGGTACCCAGATAGAGGATGGAGACGAGTACAGTTAAGAATGCAAGGCAAATATGACATTACTAGATGCCATATGAGATGACATACGCTCTTCGATGTATGTTCTCATCTTTTTTTGCTAATCTTTGGCATACACCATATCAATTTTTGAGCATGTTTTTGTATTTGCCTTCACCAATGTAACCAGACTTCTGTCCTCCTTAATGTAATCTTCATGTTCAACGATTTCTGAGGAACAGTAAGTAAAATGTTATTACATAAACTTATTCATAGCGTTATAACTTAAATATTGACAGTAATAAATCAACATTCGATATTTCAAAGTCTATTGACTTCCTAAACTAACACTACTACCGGAGGTTGACAAAAACGGCTTCCAGAGCCGTTTAGTTAAAAAAAGGGTAAAATTGACGGGGGGGGATCCAATTCATTCTCGCTGGAAGTGGCTGTCTTAACCTTCAACTCCTGACTACTAAACCCAACGAAATAAATATTTATTTCGGTCACTGTTAGAAATCACGAGTCGAACTGCCAAGTAATTTGCACTCAAAACAGCAACCCTCCCCTCAAAGGATGATTTGTAAATGACTAATAAGTCTGCTACCTTGTCGACCTTTTTCTGGCACTCCGCAACTCCAAGACCTATTGCTCAAAGAACATTCATGATCGCATCTTCAATCTTGTATCAGAAAGAAATAAACGAAAATATACTGGCCTAATCACTGAGCAACAAACGAGAATAATCTCTACATGTTAGAAATAGATGAAATGCAGCCGAACCAGCTATTTGATGACAGCAGGTCAAGCAGACACTTTTGGATGTAGTTTATTGTAGTTGTCTGCGGCCTCGGATACTGATTGTATGGAAACGGGAAACCCAGGCCCCATCTGCAAGAGCAAAAAATACATCCCATGAAAAAATGGAACTAATAGAATGTGGAATTGTGGATTGAGATGATACAAATTCTACAAGAATCCAGTAATGAGCGGCATGTAGCTGTGTATGAGCATTTAATTAATTAATTATATGAGCTATATAGTAACTGAATAATAAATGAACTATGCGGAACCTAAATGATAGAAGTGAAATGGCCAAACAAAGAATGGACAAATTAGCCTTCAAAACAGAAAACAGATAAATGCTAGGATACAGGAGAACACAGTCTATCGTATCATTTTCCGTAAAAGGGAATAACTACACAAATGACCAAAAGCAAAACTTTTAAAACTCACCGTACTACTTAGCGAAAATGAACTGACATACCCCGCGTACCTAGAAGCTGCAGTAAAACAAAAAAAAAATTAAAGATCCGAATTTTCCATTGTTTTAAGATAAGAAGCAGTTATCATAAAAAAAGGCACCCAAAATGTAAATACTATAACACAATATTTGTAGGCACTTCACTAGAAAGAACTGAAGTTTTCCTCACATCACCTCTTGCTATAATATACATGGGTTTCAAATGAGATTTTTTGAAAGAAAACACTTGACAATTGACCTTCTTTCCAAAAGGCACAAGCTATATCAGCGGAAGTATAGAACTTGTGAAGTGAACATCTTTTGCACTAGTTCTAGACAACTAAGGTTACATCTTTACCATTTAAGTGTGTGTCCTGGATGAAAAATCTAATGCGAACAGTGGTGTTGGAGAGCATGATGAATTTCTACCCAGAAACAGTATTTCTCATAAACAGAAATTGGATAGCTTTGCAACTTGCATTTTAATGTGAGTAGACGTCGGGGAGAAAAATGCCAAAACGACAATGCGCTAAAATCTTGTTTGGAAACAAAACTTAGCGATGGAAACATTCTGTAACTTACCCAAGCGCCAACAACCAAACCACATAAATCAAAAACAGCCTAAGACATAACATTGCAGATATTCCCATGAAGTGACTTACCTCCTAGTTTTCTCTAAACTAAATAAAAATGTGGTTGCTTTAAATGACGTTTCTTCTGGCAAATGGGAAGTGAAGTCAACAACCGTAGTTTCCAAAGCCTGGGGAATCACCACACCCAGGAATTGAACCTATGAGCTTTTGTCACAGGCCACATTGTGTGCTGATGAACTATCCCAAAGGTGTTTTGCTTTGAATGATATTTTACAAAACAATCTATTTACTCATAAGAGTAAAGATATACTTTCTTATCTTTATCAAGTCAAATCTTACATAATAAACAAAATTTAAATGGGATAAGGGCAAGGATGCACCTCTGCTAGAGGTAACATGGTGAATCACTTGTACAACTATGGACATTCCAGACACCAATCTGGGACCCAAGCAAATGCGATCATGAAAAGATCTCAAATTTTTGTATCAAGTAAGTTCCCAACCAAGTTCTTTTCTTTTCTTTTCAGTAGTTCCAAGCCAAGTCTCCAATTTAAGTAAGGTTAGTTATAAATTCCCCAAGCAACCATCCTTCCCACCTCACATTCTAAGTTTGGATTGTTTTACTTCGTAATAATTGAGTGAATGTGGACATAAACTAGCTTGAGACACACCGCTTAAGCAAAAAAATGCATTAAGAGTAAAAAAACACACTTTTTCAAAAGAAAAAAGAGACAACAAAGTCCCTACATACTAGTATAACTACTAGACTGGTTAAACAACCACAAATCACACTAAAAGTTAACATAACTATCTCTTAAGGTGAAATCACAGAAAAAATAGTCAGTAAAAGTGAAGGGATGGCTGGAATCTAAACAAAGAAAATAAAGGGCAGAAGTTCTCTTTTAATTATCGTACAAAACATGATAGAGCAGTAACAGCAATTGCACTTTTAGAGCTTTTAACCACTTAAGTGACTAATTAAAGAAACTTACAAGATTGGTGTGCGATAGGGGCTCTGTGAGACTTATTTTCTTTCTTTTTTGGGTGGTCATCTATAAATTATTTTAATTTGTGAAGGGTATGGAGTCGGAAGTTGAACCCTTTTAGCTGTTAAAAAAATCACCTAAGAATTGACGAGCAAGCTAATTTATAAATGTGCCTCAATGTCCATGGGACCTGTCATGTAGCTTTCACTTACTGACCTACCAAATTTTTATGTGAACCTACAGGACATTTTAAAATGACAGTCACTATTATTCCATCAGTTGACATATTCCCACTATCTTATATAACCGCTAACGATTTCCAAAATTATTCTATATTTCTATGTTTGTTACAAAAATCTGACGATTTACTCTCGGTACACCTAAGATACATCACACATTCAACAACATGCAATATCTTCTAGTGTAAGAGGATGTCCAGTGTTTGTATCATTACGTGACCACATCTATAAAAAGCAAAAATAACTTCACTCACTCTTTTTCAAGCCAGCAGGCTTAGCAAGTAGAATAGCATTTACAAATGCACCAATATTCTCACGCAGAGACTCCTCTGAAAAGTTAACCTACAAAGAAATGGCAGACCAAAGTTTAATAAATTATGGCATGACAGCAATTATACCCATTACATACATAAGATCCATACAAGGTCCACAAATAGAAATTAGCACAGATACGTTTTATACCCCATATGTTTAAAGTAATAAGTGATTTACAGCCCAGGCCTTAATACCAAAGAATGATAACAGCACAGATATGCATCTCTTACAACTTGATACTCAAATACAGTCACAAACTAAAACCACTTACCTTTCCAATGCCCACATGTACAATAGCAGTTTTGTCCATCTTAAAATCAATGCGTCCACGTTTTGCCTCTTTAACTGCTGCAGCAACATTACTTGTAACTGAACCGAGCTGTTGTGGAGTTCAGTTACAAAACAGACATGTGAGAGTTCCATAATTACACGAAGAGAACAAACCAAAACCGGTACAAATTCACCTTAGGATTTGGCATCAATCCACGGGGACCAAGAATTCTAGCAATCTGACATGTTTAAAAGATAGATGGAAAGGTTAATAGAGGCATAAACTCTTATGCACAGCAAACCATGTAACTGCTGAATTTGTAGACCCTACCTCCTTTCCAAGACGAGGCATGAATGCTGGTGTTGATATGCACTTGTCAAAATTAAGTTTACCTCCACCTGTAAGTTATTTATAGATATATCAGCAAGAGTAAAAATAATTGATAAACAGAGTGTACCATATTTAGATTTTAGTACTGTAACAAAAATAAATTGTGTCCCAGAATTAGATAGAATTACTGTTAGGTGTTGTATACTTTTTTGACATACTTTTGAATGTGTACACACAGATTTTTGGATGTCATACTTTTTTCCCATTCTCATTGTTGACATAAAGTTTTAGAAAAAATAGCAGCAGGTTCTGTAGCAAAATTGGATGTTCCCTAAACACTAATATGTGATTTTTCAGGTATTTCTTTGGAAATCCTCAAAGTCTTATGGTGTAATTGGATATGAAGGAGAGACAGAGAGAAGAAAGAAAACAGAAACCCAAGTTTCTTTTCTTTTTTCTGCTTTTCTCCTGTTTGGATTGGATAGCAACATGGAGAGAGAAAATAAAAAAAGACAAATTGACCAAATTACCCTCTTGATATTTCAATAACACTAATATCATTTAGTGTTAGAGATAACAACAATATTGTCATAAAATAATTTCATCATCAGAACACACGACAAAAAATGTATACATGACATTATTGTACATATAAACAATGGACCAACCAAACCACATAGGATGAACTTGAACCAGAATGAACCAAACCCTGACCCATTTTTTCATTTTTTTGCTTGGGTCCAAGGTGAAGATGACAGTGATAAGGAGTATGATTTGGTAATGTACTTGTGGTTAGGGTTTGTATTAATTGGGTAATTTAATCCTCACAAACACATAACAATTGGGTAATTGGATATAAAGGTGAGGGTAGTTTTGGCAACAATTTTGATAGGACAACTTTCTCTTCATTTCTCCCCAGTTTTGGAGAGAAAGTTGGGAGGCCAATTTCTATGCATGTCTTTTTCACTTTTCTATCCCTTAAAATTGCTATACAAGCACGAGAAAGTCCACTATTGTTTCTTTTCTCTCCATTTCTCTCCTTAAGTTGCAAGACACACCATTAGCCTTCATACAAGGTATACCGTGTACAATCCTAAGAAATCAGTTACCCTCCAAATTTGTTTAGAAGTATAATATTCATGGGAGACAAAATTTAAATTGGTGCAGCGTAGTTCACTGTTGTATTACCAACATGAATCATAGATGAATTGGAAGAAAAAAAGTTGAACTAAAACTAGCATCAACTATTCAACTGAACATTGGCAAAGCTGTTCTATGCTTGCAGAAACCAGGAACGTAGGGGAGTAAGTCAAATATATATCGGAGGTAATTATTATGACACGTGCTCCTCCCTAGTACCAACCTTTTTTAATTTCTTCAATGAGCTCATCTCCACCTACTACATCAGCCCCAGCAGCTCTTGCTTCGTCCGCTTGAGCTCCCTCCGCAAAGACAGCTATTCTGACATCCTAAAAAATGAAACTGAACATCAACAGTAGTTTATTTTGAGCAACTTGGTATTGCATCAACAGAGTTATAAGCATTTACACTTTCAAGTTAAGAGCAACACAAGCATACCTTTCCTGTTCCATGAGGAAGTGATACCGCACCACGTACGGTCTACAAGAAGCGCCATAGGAAGACATAAGCACAAAATTTGGAAGATAATAGAGCAAGGATTGTTACAAAGACAATGAATTGAACTTCAGCTGCAAAACCACTACCAAGTAATGAACCATAAAAAACATTGAATCCATTTGTCAGAAACAGAGTATGCAAGCATCAAACCAGAATCATTGCATGGTGTTTGATTACTGGTGACAAGTACTCTACGATTAAACGACTGCGAAACAACTTCTAACCAACTCTACATGAATCACGCGTTCGCCAGCACTGAAAGATGATCAATTGTAATCAACAAAGAAGCAGAGCTAATCATCACATATTCACATCTTAAGTTTGTCAGGCAATAGAATGCGGTTTTAAATGGTGAAGGGACAGGCCACAGGTTCCCAGACATGAGTTTCATCAACTTGCATAGAGTCAAGTCAACCAAGAAAAGAAAAACACAAGCAGCACAAACATGAATATAACAGAAATACACGGTTCAAATACAAACAAAACGAAGAAGAAGAAGAAAAGACATCCGTGATTACCAAGATATGAGTATAGGTTATGAAATGAACCTTCATTTATGACCTCTAACACGATCTGGATGAACAACCAAAATGCAACCAAGATCGGGAATATTTCACCGCTTAAGCAAAACTTGATACGTGTAATCTAAATGGATACGAAATTAGAGGCTAATTCCTAAAGATGTAAGCATGTCTTAGTTTTTGAATAAGCATATGGATAAAGTTCTAGGATCCGATAACCATATTTGTTTAAAGATTACCCACACACACATATTGGTGTTTAAGGTGTCCATTCCTAACAGAGTCAAAGATTAAGTTATTTTTTTGGCTTTTGGATTACAAACTTACAATGGACTAAATCAACGTGTTTCATATAAGTTGTTTGTGATTCTTATTTATTATGAATTGTCAGAAAGTTGTCTAGGCATCAAATCATGAGTTAATCGGAAAAAAATCTCTCTGTGACAGGGTACGATTACGTACAGCCGATCCCCCCCCCCTCATCTTGTTTAATGTGGGAACCTATTTTGAGGTAATCTTGTTGATATATCGGTGTTTGAGCTTGTTTAAAGTTAAGGTTTAGCTATGCATCTAATGGAACCTTTCTTATCATCCTCAAACATGACAGCCCATTTTGAATGAACACCATTTGTGAGTTTGTCCTTAAAGTTAAGAGTGTATTTCTATCATGGCCTCACACTAGTTTTTTATTATGTTCTTGTGGCATTTGTTTCTATATTTAGTACCTGGTGTTGCATGTGACATTTGAAACACAAATTACACTTTTGTATAATACAATTGTCCTCCAATAACCATATTTTATAACTATTTTCCGGCTCTGCATATGAACATTACGACTAAGCACTTTTTCCTATCAAAATATCCTCAAGAACACTATTATGACTAGGATAAGAAAAGTCATTTCGTTGTAACTTTACTAATAAGACATTTAATTTTGACAAACCTATTGCACATCCTTATAACTAGCTCGGTTACATTGTGGGATTTTCAATAATTGATAGAAGGCCACTCACACTGTCTTTATTATAACTATATGGAAGGACAACAATATTTTGAATAAGCATTACAACATTACAATAACTAGTTATTGTAAGTAAGAATTTAAAATACCATAAACGTTTAAATTAGCAAATTAAACCTGATCACTTCGACGAGGATTAACACCCAATCTGACATGGGCTTCAACAGTTTCAAGAAAATTTCTTTTGCCATTGGCCTGCAAAGAAGGTATCAATATATTACCAAGTTAAAAATAGCCACAAAGGCAAACAGAATCAATCCAACAAGTGCAAAATCACATAGTTTAAAGAAAAAATGTCATGGCATGAAATTAATAGGAAGTTACGGACATAAATCTAGGATCCTTTCCTAGTGATAACTTTGTCCTTGAACCGCAAAAAGGTAATGGACATATTCTATGATACACCGGTAGTGAAACATCAACTCGTAAGATAAGAGAATGTATAAGGTTAATTGCGATACTTCAGAATACATTTAACACAACCTACTAGTCCTACTCATGGTTTTGATGTCCTAATCTTGCGATTATATTTGGCAATAAGAGAAAATACTTATTGCTTAATCCATTGGCTCATTGGCAGAAAACCAAACAAAAATACAACTTTGCAATGAACTTTACAACATTGTAATATCTCAATGACTAAACAATATAACAGAATTTAAATACCCAATGAACCCAATCAGCATTCAAACTCACTCCCACGCATCTGGAGACCACATTCTCCTAACTATTCGCACAGAACAAATTAAAAGAGCATTCGATCAAACAAAATAGAAACAAAAGGATTAAAGCAAACAACATTACAGAATTCAAATTCCCAAATCCCAACAATCAGCTTTCAAATTCACTCCTACAAGCTCGAAGACCACATTCTCCTATCCATCTTCGCATAGCACAAATAAAAAAGAGCATTCCACCAAACCGAACCAAAACTAAAGGATCAAAACGAGCAAACATTTCCAACCTTGACTTCCTTGATGGCCTTCTGCAAGTCGAGCGGCGCCTTAGGCTTTGCAGTCTCCGACCTAATAAGCCTCGGGAACGGGACCTTCTCGACCTCCTCCTGCCCCTCCAGGTTCCTCAAAACGCCAGTGAAAGCTCTGATCCGCTGCGCCTCGTTCGCCAACCGCTCCCCTCCGGCCTCCCCCTTCCCTTCCCCTTCCTCCTCCGGCTTGTACTCCGGGAGCGGTGCGACCCTGGACGGGTACGACACGGGGGACACGGCCGCAGTGTCTCGTACGTACCTGGCGTCCTCTCTGGTCCAGGTGCGAGAGTCGGAATCGAGGGGAGATCCGGAAGGGGGTCTCAGGGGGCGGGATTGGGTTGGTGTGGGAGGCGGAGGGAATGGATCGGTAGGGCTCTCGGGTTGTTCGGAGGGGGGTTTGGGTTTGGCCGGATAGGATATGGGTTGGACCGGGGCGGGGGCGCGAGAGGGTGGAATGGAGGAAGAGGAGGAGGAGAAGAGGCGGAGGAGGTGTGGGAGTTGGGATCGGCGGGCGTGGGTTAGGAATAGGCCGGACGGCGCCATTACGGGAAGGGTGTAGTGTGGTTTGGTTTGGTTGTTTTTGGGGTTTTAGGCTACTTTTAGCTGGGACTTAACTGATTGGGTTGTTTGTACGAAATTGCCCGGGAGAGTGGAGATCGGAGATTCTAAGAGCATCGTTAATAGCGCCTGGTTTCTCACTCCGTCACGTCCTCCACCACGTCAGCTCAAACCAACCCCCTAAATTTTTCTTAACCACACCCAAAAACACCCCAAATGCCCTACATTCTCTCCCCTACACGTCATTTCGGGATCAATTTTAAGCAAAACACAAAAAATTCCCAGGGGGCGCCCTCCCATTAAGGGAGGGCCGCCCGGGCGCCCGGGCAAGAGCACCCGTTAAGGGTGCTCTAATATATCCATCTGCTGGAGAAAAGCTTAGCCTAGTGTTTAGAGAGAGATGCAAGTATGCAACCCGTGTTTTATAATTCTTCTGGGTTCCATTTCAGTGTTGAAGAATTACGGAAATGATTAATGACATTTATCATGGTTGATGATTTATTAGTTGATTAATGAAGTGCTTCTATGGTGTCTATGTTCCACGGAAATGAGAGACGGCAATCATTTTGGAGGAAAGTTAGGTATGGATTCTATTTCTACGAAAATGCTTACGCTTCATGACATAGGTTGGTGGACTTCTTTAAGATGAACTATGAAGCCAAGGTACGGACTACTAAGTGCTCATACCGGCATACGTCCCATTGGTTGGCCAATAGATCATGAAATATCACTCATATGATTTATTATAATGATTAGTTTAAGTAAATAGAAAATTAAGGTTGTATAATCTAAGGATTACCACACCTGCCGCAGCTTTTAGATAGACGACATAGCGACGAACCCAAAAATCAGCTAAAACCGTAAACAATACCAAATCTTGAAGTCCTTTCACCTGATCTTCAAATCAACTACAAATATTTGTGTGAGCCACATCAGGACTCGATTTCCTTCTATAAGAAATGAAATATGAAGGGGGGGCATAAGCATGACTTAAAAACTATTGGATGCCAACCAATTAGTTTCTTTCAGTGGCAAGTCACTGGAATATAGCTTCAATCGCTACTCGCTAGCTAACATACTGTTTTACATCCTCTAATTAGCTGAGAGAACTTGACTTCTACAATAATGTACAACACCTCTTTAAAATTGAAGAGTGACCATCGTTCTTCCTGCAGAATTAAGTGCTATTCTGCTGAGCAGCAAATTTCCTACTTTCTTCCTTCAAAAAATAGGGTAGTTATCCGTCCCCAAACCCAAAGGTCCAAGAAAATTACCACATCATGATCTTCTTTCGAAATTCCTCTCACTCGATCTCTTCTCCTCTGCTTCTTTTCTTCTTTGTTGCCTGCAAATAAAGTTCATTAATTATTGACACTAAAATTATATGGCAAATATAAATTTTTATAGCAAACAAAAATGAAGAGAAACGAACAGCAACACAACTATCCTAGTCCCCTACAACAGACTTCGCTGATGCAACCATCATGTTTAAAACAAAACATAAAGGAAAGGAAAGACCAAGTATGATTAATAATCATTTGAACATGCAAATCGCAATTTGACGGGCAATCTATAACACATTAAAATTACCAGATGTTGGTCATAAGCTCACAAAATAAAAACGAATGAAGATTAACACCAGGAACTCTGTTCATCTGTTACATCAATTTCAAAAGGCCATGTACCCTTCTATTTTCACTTTCAAACAATGTTAGGGAAATGGGTCTGCATATACAATACGACCACTACGCAGCACTGCATATGCCATAAGTGACTCGGCAGGTCATGGTACACATGAACACATAATCAGCACAGGCACATATCAAAACTAGGTGTAATTGATTTAATTAGATATTTCTAGGATCTATTTACATACCAACACAATACCCCCAACGTTTTAATGTGTGACCCCCGCACAGTCGCACCAAACATGGTGCGACTTGTGCAGCCACTGTGCGGCCGCACAGGATCGGTGGAGGGAGCTTTGAAGAAAAGAAAAAAAAAGAAGTGAGGGGAAGATGAGGAAGAAGTAAGGAAGGTGCTGTGGGGGACAGTTGTTGGACTGTTTCCCGATTTTTTTATTATTTTTTTGATTTTTTTCAACAAAAAAAAAAAGATTACAGTTGTGTTGCCGCTTATGCAACCTCACAACCACATATGCGACGACCCAGGGGCACCCAGCCGCATATGCGAAGTCAAATCATCAAATACCCCTTCAATCTTCAGTTGCAAACCCTGAAACATGAATGAACCCTTCCTACTTCACCCCAACTCCAGTCGCCATCTCCTCCGGTCGCGTGACTCGCATCCACCTTCTCCTCCGGCTTCTATGGCTGACACGTCGGCAACCATACTCAAACTGTGGTCTCTCTTCTTGTTCCATCCATAATTCTCATTTTCTCTAGGTATTATTTGTTAGTGATCTTTCAATTTATTACTGATTTTATAGCTTCAAATACTTATGTATATCCCTTAAATATAGATAAGTAATTTAGGTATATTACTATTGATTATAGATACAAATATTCGTGAGTTATAACTCAATACAAATATTAGGGTTGATATTACTGGTTTATGGTATACTAAAATGTAGTGATATTTTTGTCTTGACATTTAGAAGGAACAAATATTTAATTGAGATGATTGCATATCATTTTAGAATAAACTTTATACATATATAACTCATGTAGTCATGTTCCTACTTAATCTCATAATATATCTTATGTATTTTTAATTATTTAAATCTAAAACTGCATATAATTTCCCATAAGGCCAGAACACATTTACTCCATGCAGCGGCCTCATGCATAGTGATCACACTGCATCTCAAAATCTTGCTTTTAAAGTATAACTTAACAGATACCAACCAAACTGACCAGAAATGCTTACAGAAATGGTGCAAAGAGGTATGAAATTTAAATTGAATGATATTGTAGAAATACATTTGCTTCTTTGACTCAGTGTTTTATTTTACTAATAAAAGCATCAGGTGAAGAGCACTTACGCAAATGCAGTGTATCCAGCTCCAGCATTTGAAGCAGACAAAAGAGCTGCATGTGCACCAGAATTGGAAACAGTATCATGCTCACCGGATACCAAAGGATTTTTTGGGTCTGTATCAACCTAAAACCATTGGAGACGGTAGCATATCAGAATTTATAAAAGCTTGTACAAAATAATCAAATCAGAATATCAGATATAGTGTAGCTTGTTAGTTCAGTAAAAACCTTGTCCCACTTCGATTTTTTGTTGGGCCTGCCATCCCTTGCTGCAGCACCAGCAGAAACCAATGGTGTTCCCCTTGCAGGAGGAATAGAGACACCTGTAAATGAAATCAATGTATCCCAAAAAAAGTCAAAAGCTGAAAAACAAAACTAAACAAAAACCAACAAAAAAAAACAGATTAGCTTCTTACCTGGAACACAATTAACTTTTAATTGCTGCGCAAGCACATTCGTCTGAGTACCTCCAGAAATAAATTCAACTTTAGGGCTTCTTTTTCGTTCAATCTCCCTTTTCTCCACTTGACGCCTCATATCAGCCTCTTTATGAAGGATAAAAGAAAAACATCTCAGCAATGACAGGAATGAATTGCATCCACAACTCTAATATTTTATACTAACAGGAAGTATGGTTCCTCTACCACATGCTGGGCTAGCTAAATATCACAACAGAAAAAGCACACCATTTTGAGGAAAAAATTGAACTCTACGGCATGCAAACAAAATTTTCAGCACATAAATGCTTGGTAATTAACCCCCATCCATCTGGATATACAAACGAGAACAAATCAAAGCTCCCATCTCCTTCCATTCATACGTCATCTCAGTCTCCAGTGAAATGAACAACAAGATCCAAATATGGGAGAATAAGTCAAGGCAGAATTCAACAACATTCAACTGATTTTAGAACTGCTTAAGACTGGAACTACAAGAAATAATACAAATCACAAGAGACGAGAGTCACGATGAGTCAAATCAAAGGTACCAAAAAAATGGCATTCACAGTCTCTATGTGTAGCAATTGAGGAAAGAATTCCAATAGCCACTTATATAACAATATTCAGTTGCATCTAAAAAACTCTAAGTTAATACAGCCACTAAACAGTGCAGTTTCATAAACATGGGAGGTTAACACTATTAACGCGGTTGGATGTTTATACATGATGCATAATAAACATTTTCAAGGTTATTAATCCATACTCATTGATCTAAACAACAATAACAAAAGCATCTGTCATGCTTACGTACTCAACGTTCTCAAGGTAAGGACTGATATTATTTGAAATTCTTTAAGGTATCTTTAAGTTTCAAGACAAACCGCTTTGTCTGGTTATACTTGATCCCAGATACCATATATAAGGATATATTTATAGGCTTTCTCTCAGTATCAACAATTGGTAACATGCTCATCCAAAGTCCCCAGGCACCCCCATGTAAACTTCTCATGCAGAATAAAGTTGAGGATTCTAAATAAATTTGAACAATAGCAGGCATATCAGCTTATATTTAGGAAAGTCTTTTATCAGCATAAGGGGATGATATTGAACCAACATAACTTTAAGACAATGTGGAAAACGGGAAATATCCAGCTGTCGGAAAATGTGTGACCTTTCCCTATGGAAACACAGCCCAGATCTGTGTTTACTAAGACTCATAACTTCATTCCAGACATTCTCTTCTTCAATCAAGCTGTAGCTAGACACCCCATTCTTCCCTTGTTACACCATAAACCACCCCACTATGTTATTACTGTATTGTTCAGCAAACCAATGATGAAGCTTTTGAAGAACAATTAGCAAAGATATTCAAGTCAGTTCTATTCTTATTAAACGCATAAAATAGTTATATAAGCAAGTGACCGGAACAATTTGTCTTGGAAGGTGTCAAATTCCCAGTTTTGGCGAGGAAGCACCTTTTAGATGGGGAGCCTTCGCCAGGACCTGTTACCAAACATACGCTAGGTGAACTCAATTATCAACCACACCATTTTGAATAAGAAACAACTAAACACTGTCAATATCTGCAATATCAATGTTACTCTAGACATAAATCTGCAGCACTATTTTTTAATATGGTTCTTCCAAAACAGATAGCCTGTATAACAGTAATATGTAGAGGCATTTTTCTGTAGGGCATAAATATGTTTTTTAGTATATTCAACCATATTTTGATGATGTTCTTTAGTACGGTACAAGGATAGAATTATCCAAGAATTGTCACTTTTGGCAAGGCCTCTTGCTTCGCAGTAATTATAAGATGCATGTATTCAGAACATCAGACAATACACCGCAAAGTGCAAAGACATAATTTGTTTTGGGAAAGTTATTGGTAGGTCATTGTCCATGTGTGTCATTACACATTAATTCAAACCACAGAATCCTAGGACTGTTTTATCATTTTGCACTAAATTAGGGCCATCCAAGAAATAATTTGAACATAAATGTATCGTGTCTTTGGAAAGACAACCAACAATAGAAGAAAGAATAATAAAGTTAAACAACATAAAATCGATGTTCCATAACATTTTCACCTGCTAACTTTTAAAATTCATCGACATAACTGAAATAAGATTATTAGTGAAAAAGGAAAGCACTCTAGCAAAACAAGAGACACTAGTTGAAAATTATCAAACCTAGTTTTAACTCCAACAAACAAAATTTTGGTAGGATCTATTTCCATCATATAGTTATAGAGTCTAGCACAAGTCTCTTGGTTGAAGATATAATATTAGCAATCACAAGGTCAACTAAGAAAAGTGAACAAAGAACCTTGAGAGCTTATGTTCATCAAAAAACACATTGAAAGATCACTGTTTAAATGGACAAATAAGTTTGTCGAGTTTAGATGTATTTATTTATTTTTATTGGTCGAGTTTATATATTCAATATGATGTCAAAGTTACAATTGATGTGGTTCTACTGAAAAATAGTTACAATCAATGTGCTACAAATTCCAAAGCCACGTATGATCCCATTAAATCAAATGCTTCAAGTGTTATATGTCACTCTCAACCTACTACTCACCATTTCATACTCAAGCAATTCCAAAATCACAAGTAATTTTTTTATGGCAAATGACCATAAGGGGGGGAAATTAAGCTTAGCAGACTTCAATTATCAGACAGGAATTACAAAAAGAACACACAAGCAAATATTCAGAAAAAGCCTAAGATATGATATAGAAAGGTCACAGGGCACAACAATAGGCAAATCCAAGAACCCAACGGATTCATAATGAAGCGCAAGCTTCTAAAAAAGATAATGGATATTAAAATGAAGATAATTACCTATTTCATTGTAGAAGTCTCGAGGGTCATAACCTTCAGGGTTGAATACATCTTTACTGAAGCATGTCCCAGTCTGATTTATCTCCTGATAGCGGACAGCATGTTGCAAGAAGTCTGGATTCCGATAGGCTTTCATCTTGCGCAACTCAGAATTGAAACTTTTACCCAATCTTTTGAGTGATAGAAATTTATTTATTTTGTCCTGACATTTTAACATTTAAAAAAAAAGGTCATTGGTAACAGAGAGCTAAGGAAGAAAGCAAAACGAAAAAATATCTGGATAAAACAATGTTAAGACTTCTATAAATAATAGGAAAATAACACACAAACTCACACCCCCACCCCACCCACACACCCCAAACAATACATATACACACGCAATGCAGCTAGAAACCCCTCAAGAATAAAAATTTATATTCAGCACCCATTTTCAAATTGATTTGGCCTAACTCTGGAGAGAGTTCTGCGTTCGTTGACACTTGACACATGACAGGCAGCAAATTCTATGAAAAAATCCATCGCCACCACGATAATTAGGTAAATGGTGTGGACAGGTAGAAAATTGGAGTTCAGATTTCTGATGGGTTTGTCACTATTTGGGGTTTCTGGAATGTAAAATCAATTAACTAATTAGCCCAACTAATCAATTAGGAGTATTTGACCCACTAGTGTCTAACTAGCCAACTTTTAGTACATGACTGTAATGACTATGATGTAGCAGTGAATAGAGTTCTGACCTCAATTAGATGTCTACAGTCAAGATTGTAATGTGGACTTTTCCTATCATGCTTGGGTGCCCTAATGTCAAATTGGGATTTAAAAATAAGGTTCAGCATTGAAGGGAGGACCACTTCTTCAGAGGTAAAAAAAAATGTCGGAAAAAGAAACATGCAGATTTTAGAAATACCAAATATGTTGGTACTGAAACTAACGTAATAAAACAAGAGGAAATGTATTGACTTTTTCATAGCTGCAGGATATTTGGTTGTTCCCTCAATTCCAGGAAATATATGATCAAACCTAAAAAAAACCAACAAAAACAACTTTTAAAGTATCAGGAGAATTGACGAGATGAACCCAAAAGGTTGCCTACAGTAGAAGGTGGGTATTTTGCAAACAAAAACAAAAAAATGGAATAGGTGCAACTTGGCCTACAGCTCCATTGTCTTGGTGAGCTAAAGTTCATGTATCTTGGCTTACATAAAAAGATGGAAACATCAGAAGGTGAAGAAAATATGATGCTTCTGAGAGATTTGATGATATTAAATTTGATCCCCCCACCTCTCTCTTTTTGATTGGTAAAGGTAAACTATATTAATGATAAAACAAAAAACCGATTGTACAAGAAGAAGGGTTGTAGCACCACCTAACAAAGAAATATCGGTTCAATATTTCAATAGCAACCTTACACTCAATACCAATACCGTGATAAATAGTAACCAGTGATGCTTTCCAAGAAGCTAGAAACAGCTTGATGTTTTGTGGGTGCTAAAATGGTTAAACAAATCCTGCCACATCTTTTTATCAGAATGGCTGCAGATTGTATATTTGTATGCCAGAAAAATTGAGACAGGATACCTGTAGCTCCCGAGGGCATTGTGTGTCAGGTGGTGGCGGAAGGAACTCCTTCAATGGGTCTATTACACCTTCCTTCACAGGAGAAACTTCAGCATCTACTCCAAAAGGAGAAACTTCAGCTTCGCTTCCAGCATCATCCATGGCTCTATTGGTGTTTGTTTTAGAGACATCCGGCTGTTCAGAAGGTTGAGACGGAGAAGGTTGTGAACTAGATGTCAATGTCAGAACACTATGTTGTGTAATCTTCTCTTCAACAGTTCCTGTGGACCCCAGCAACATCAAGATCAAGAGAAGATGAACCAACATCAATACGTCATTAGAACACAAACAGAAAAACTGCAGTAAAAATGGAGAAATCATACTTATCTAACATGATAACAACAATATAGTGTGCATTTTACCGGATATCTTCAGCTCAAGGATTCCTGAAAATTACCATTACCATATGTCGGGGTCTTGGAGCCATAACCAGACAAAAAGAGGATTTTCAACACAACGATGATTACAATCAGATTCTGATAGTTTTCAGTTCTGCAAATATCATTTCATTGTTTATGTTAAACTATAACATGGAGATGTATTCTAACATCAGCTAAATGTTTTTGGCAAAGAATCCACAAGGTTATGAAATATTGGAATAATAAACAATGGGAAAGGCAAGTCAATCGACAATTTCATGAAATAAGGCTCGATAAAAATCTCAATAAAAAGGTGGTAGCTGGAGTATAAAGCCAGCATTATCCAAGGACAGGTTTGCTTTGCTCCAATACCTTTGAATATGACCTTAGAATGAAAAGGTGGCCTTGTCTGTACAATCTTATTCTACTGCAGCAGGATGTGGTTTAACTCTGGTATATGTTGATATGTTATTACCATTGGAGGTGCAAAAGGACATAACAGCGAAAAATGTCAAAACAGAGATAAAAGGGTGTAAGACAGATGTAGTGTTACTACATGCAGAAGATGAAAATGGAAAAAAGGACAAAGGCCAATATTCAAGTGAAGATAATCCCCACCCCCCAAATCAAATACATACAAGGCAATAAGAGCTATCTCCTAAAGAACCTCAACATTAAAACCACCACATCAAATGATAAATAACATAAGTTCCACTGAATGCAGAGAAGAGATTCAGTCAGCACAACAGACCTCTTGGCTTTTTTCATTGAACCAAAGAACTTATGAGAGAGGTGTACCTTTAAATGTAATTGTACTCATCATAGATTTTGTGCTTTCCTAAAGTAAATCGTCTCCACACTAGATATGGGCACTAGAAAATAGTTTAGTATGGTAATGTAAATTCAAGAGAGAGAAAACATGTACTTATGTAGTTTTGCACTTTTGCTGGTGTAAATATGTTTCTTCGTAGGTTTTTTCCAAAGTAAATAAATTAATCTCCATGGTAGATGAGGGCATTGTAAAGTAGTTTAGTGTGGTCGTACAATTTAAGGAGAAAAGGAATGAAACGTTTGGGTGGAGGAACTTGAGTATGGTTTGAGTTCTTAACCGCGAAAAAAACGTATTATTGGTGTCGGCAGTCGAGCCCATTTCATGTTTTCAAAACCAAACACAACCATGATACCTATTTTGAAGTTATTCTTGACTTTACTCTGGATCCAAGGAAGAGCAAAAGAGAACTACTGCAAGGAAAGTATGCACGAAAATCAATTGCTAGACCATGAGGCAGAAAATACCAAGGAACTACTGTGAAATAAAAAACATCAAAACTAATATTTCAATAACCAAAAGGTGCATAAACCTTTGAGATCAGTCTCTCTTGCACTAATTTCTGTCATTTCATTCAAGTATAAGGAGTTTCCAAATCATTTTAACAGGTCACAAGAATATAATCTTAAGACCTAGTTACCTACCAACCACAACAGCCTAAAACTCCCGAATAGCATCAATGAAACGAAGGCATACCTTCTCTACTACGAGATTCCATGATCAGCACAACACGACCAGCACCACGTATCTCCCCATCCTGCAAAATCCCCCAATTTAAAAAGACTTGGTTGGAGAAAACAAAACGTCAATATTAACCTTAAAAGCCCAAATGTAAAACATCAAAACAAAACCTGAATCACCTCGGGCGACATGGCGGTTTCATCGTGCTCATAATCAACAATAGAAAGCACCCCTGATCTACTCTTCCTAGACCCCAACTTCTCCGGAGAGACCCCGTGCGGCGTCGCAGCACCACCACGTTCCAGACGAGGCGGAGTCGGCGTGGACCGCGTAGCGAAAGAAGGACTCGCTAGGGTTCTTCCGTTCAAATCCTCGTCGTGAAAGGGCGGAGTAGGAAAAGAACGCGCCTGCGGCGTATCCTCCCGATGATTCTCCGGATCTTCTTCGACGTCCATCGCGTCCGGAGCGTGGTGTTCCGGTTGCGGTTCCTCTTCTTCCTCCTCCTCGTCGTTGTACATGGAAAGGAGGGCGATGCCTTCGGTCCGGGACGCCATGAGAAGAGGAGGGGAAACCCTAGAGGGGTGTGGGGCGTGGATCTGGAAGGGTTTGGGTGGGAGAGTAGGAGTTTAGTGGAGAGCCGCCAGGGATGGGGAAGAAGGGGAAAGGGTCCTGGAGACGTTGGTTGGCGTTAGAAGGATGGATTATCGATTCCTCTGGAATCGAATTTTTGTTTTGAGTCCTCAAGCCGTGGCAACCAGCAAGCAACGCAGAGATATTTATTTCCCCTTTTTCACCGTAACAAAACTGAATTGCTATTCGTCGTCCTAAAACTACTTAAATCGCCCCAACAGATTACCATTTTGCCCTTCTCTCATTTCTACTGCTATAACGCGACATTTTACCCTCCTATCACACATCTCTCTTCATCTTCCTCTTATATTCATAAAAAATAATATTTTGGAGGTCAGTAATGAGCCAACAGACGCCCCGGTGTACTCGAATCTGGTAAAATATCCAACATCTTTTTAATAAAAAAATAATAAAAAATTACGGGCGTCTGGCGGAGCCGCCCAGCGTAGGAGAGGGGCGTCTGGGTAAGACGCCTCCCCCTAGGGGGCGGCGTTTTACACAGACGCCCCGCCCATGGGACGGACGTCTGGCTAAGACGCATCTCTCCTACGCTGGGCGGCTTAGCCAGACGCCTCTCTCCTACGCTGGGCGTTTTACACAGACGCCCGCAATTTTTTATTATTTTTTTATTAAAAAGATAATTGATTATAAATTTAGATAATTACTAAATTAATTAATTAATAAGTTAATAATTACTATATTCGGATGACTGATACCCTTTCGGTACACCGAATAGAGATTTCCAGAGAAATGTCGAAGCTACTGAGAAAAAATATTCGGATAACCGGGTAGAGATCGGTAAACCGACACAATGATTCTAGGAAGATCAAAAACTTACTGTATTTACGATCACGGTGGACCGATGGAAACTCGGTCATCCGCATGGAACATGTTCGGTAGACCGAGAAGCAAACGGTCGACCGTCCGACATCACCTTACAACGAGTTTTTGCAATTGATGAAAATTCAAAAAAAATTCAGATCCAACAATTTCAAAATTCAAAAAATAATCCAGGGGGCGCTGCCCCCTTGCCACCCCCGCCACCTCACCGGCGAGGTGGAATGCCGCTCGCTCACCGGGGAGCGAGACCCCCGAACGGACTTGTCGATGTGGTATTTGTAAGTCGGGAGGTTTTACCACCGGGGATTTTGGATCTTAATTTTTTTGAAAATTTAATCACTTGCAAAAAAACTCATTGTAATTTGACCTCGTTACCACCAAAAATCTTGCAACAGAACCTCAAATAATTTGAGATAACACACCGTATAATTTTAAGAATTTATTTATATTTTATTTTTTATTTTTTATTATTAAAAAATACGGGCGTCTGGCTAACACGCCTCCACCAACGTGGAGGCGTCTGGCTATCACGCCTCCACCTATGTGGAGGCGTCTTAGCCAGACGCTCGAGTCGGAAAAAAAAAATCCACCTTCGTTACCTAGCCGGATTCAGGTGTTTCGCCAGACATTTTCGTGGTGTTGGTACTAGGAATGTGAGTAAAACTGAGTCAAATACCTTGTTTAAAGATACGGGACGAAATGGGTATTAATTGATTTGTTAAGGGCAAAAAGGTAATTTTTGGGGCGATTTAAGTAGTTTTCCGGCGACGAATAGTAGTTCCTAACAAAATAGTCGTGAAATTTAGAAGTTTTTATTTTGGACAAAACTTTTTTTAAAATAGAAATAACTCTAAAAATCCGTCCTCAGTTCGGATTGTTGCAATTCGCCTGTTGATCGCATAGCAGTATCAGGAGAAAAAATAGATTTTTTTAATCCATGATTCCATAATGACCTAAGATCGAAAGCTAGATTTAATTTGGATGTGGTCCAACACCAAGTACATTGAGGTGTAAGCTCTCAAGAATTGCATATCCCATTTTCACAATTATTTGTTTTATATTTAATTATAAATAATTTATTTTATTGAATAGTGAAAAATATTTTTTTATATTGGACAAAAATATCTAAATTTGTAACATTTTCTCCCCGTCACATCATTTGGGGTCGATCTTAGATAAAATTCAAAAAAATAAATTAAAATTTTAAAAAATTAAAACAAATAAAAAACTTATTTTGAAAAAAAAAGATTTGAAAAAATATATTAAAAATGATTTAAAAAAAACAAAACAAAAAAGATTGTTGTAATTACTTTAATAATGTTGATAAAAGTACTAAATTTAATTACATTTTCGTAATTATTTTTAAAAAAAATATGTAATATAATTAATTTTCGTAAAACATGTGATATAATTAATAAGAATTGTGGGAAATTAAAAATTAGAGGAAAATAAATGAGATAGAAGTTAGTAAGTGTTGATGTGACTAGGTTGACATTTTATGAGTGAGTTGTGGTTGAATAGTGAATAGTAGAAAAAGAGAGAAGAAAAATGTCATACTGACGTGACGAAAAGAAAGAATGTTGATATGACCCGGTTGACATATATGAAAATGTCACGAGTAAAAATAGCCTCAAGACACAACAATAAATGTTGAATCATTGACCTCATGTTTGGGAGACTACTTCTTAAACTACAGGCCTACAGTACACTTTATCATGGAAAAACTTTTTTAAAACTTAATTGCATTGCATAAATATATTGAAAGTAAATGTATCCACAAAATAGTCCGGGCGATGTGGCCTAATTAATGGTATGGTAATGATTATTATTCAAAAAAATATATAGCTTTTGCAAAATAACAGGGTACATGTTCAGTTTACAAAAGGATGAGAAGAGGTTATAAACACGGACTATTATTCGTCGTCGGAAAATTATTTTTTTGTCATTAACAAATCACTTAATACTCATTTCGTCTCGTGTCTTTAAATAAGATTTTTGACTCAGTTTTACTCACATTCCCAGTACCAACATCTTCCCAGTACCAACATCACGAAAATGTCTGGCAAAACGCCTGGATCCGGTGAGGTAACAGATGCCGATTTTTTTTCTGACTCGGGCGTCTGGCACAGACGTGCCGTTTTTTTTTATTTTCTGTTAAATTAATTTTTTCCAGGTTCCGTTGCAAGATTTCGGTGGTGATGAAGTAGATTACAATGAGCTTTTTGATAGTAAACAAATATTTAAAACAATCGAGGAAGCTTGTAAATGGGCGAAACAAGTTGTCATATGAGCCAGATTTTTTTTGGTTATATTATCATACAAACAAAAGGCAGATAACTGGACGAATTGTTACCTGAGATGTGATCGCGGACATGAAATGAGTTCTCGTGATACGAGTATTGCACTACGAAATAACACAAAAAGAAAAAGGTTGCGGTTGTCGTTTTTTCGTAAAGGTAGTCGAGAGACGGAATCATGATGGATGAGTCGTTGTTTCTAATAGCACACATGAGCAACACAACCACGCACTTGCAGTTTATTCAGAAGGTCACCGACAGGTCAGCGGACTTAGTGCTGGGGTCAAGCAAGTTGTTCGTGATATGACTGAGGCACAATCAAGACCACGTAATATTTTGTTGGCAGTAAATGAGAAATTCCCGGAGGATAATCTCAATCAAAGACACATTTATAACTTCAGAGAGTACATGAGAAAGACAAAATCTGAAGACATGAATCTCGCTCAACAGTTTCTCAGTCAGACAGTGCAGTATAAGTATTTGCATTGGATTGTGGCAGATGAAGAAACTAATGTCCTCACTCACGCATTTTTTGCACATCCGACTTCGACCATTCCTAATGACTCACTCAGCCGAAGTACTACAATGTCGCCATCGTCCTCGACCATATTGTTGTATAGTCTTCTCCTGTGGCTCCAAGTCATATCGGCCCCATCGTCACTCTCGTCGTGACTCATCACTTCATCTGAATCATCCTCGTCGTCGAAAGAATCATCAGGTGTCTGACGACGACGTAAAAGATCTCTCTCTCCTAACTGAAGCAGAAATATCCCGTCTACGTGGACAACGAGAATCTGACACATCTGTTAAACTACATAACGCGAGTAAGGGAATTGATTTCCCTTTTCTTCCACAGTAACCTGATGACTATTAATTCAATTTTAAAAATAAAATTTTGTTAATGAATTTACTAAAATAATTAAACTAATTATTAACTTAATAATCAATTTATTTAGCATTTATCACAATTTATAATCAATAATCATTTACTAAAATAATTAAACTAATTATTAAGTTAATAGTCAATTTATTTAGTAATTATCACAATTTATAATCAATAAAGGATTTTCTAAACTAATTTAACAAGTTATTAACTTAATAATCAATTTATTTAGCAATTATTACAAATTATAATCAATTTAAATAATTTTAAAAAAATTAGAGGCGTCTCCCGGAGACGCCTCATGCTTCGGGAAGACATCTCCCGCGAACGTCCGACCCAAAATTTTATTTTATTTTTAAAAAAACTAAACAGTACATTTTACCATATTTGAGTAATCTGGGGCGTCTACTGGTTCTTTTCCCGACCTCCGAGACATTTTTTCTGATAAATATGAGAGTAATATGAAGAGAGAGTGGTGTTAGGAGAGTGAAGTGAAGAGTTATATAAGCAGAAATGGTAGCAGGGCAAAATGGTAATTCGTACGGACGATTTAAGTAGTTTTCCGACGATGAATAACAGTTCAGTACAAATATCCTTTTGAAAATGACTCCGAGGATAGTTTACAAGAGAACAATTATTGAGTGGGTGGTGTCGGTGCATTTTGCTATTTATCCTTTTACTTGACAAAAAATAGCAAACTTATCTCTCCTTTTTCTAACAAAAAAAATCAAATTGGGCAAAACTATATTTTGAGAAATATTCCAAAAAGACTATTAAAATGGTAATCTATTTTTCCTTTTGTTTCACTTAAACATTCGAAAATTATTTTATTTAGGGATTTTCCCGTAATTTTTTAATATAATAAAAAATAAATAAAAATTTCGAAATTTAGGAAAAAAAATTTCGAAAACTAGGTGGATCGCGGGTGTGGGGCACGGATCGCGGTTCCCACCCGCGATCCTTCCCTCCCGCCATTTTTTTTTAAAGTTTTCTGTTTTATTTTCTTTATTTCTGTTTTTCTTTTTTATTATAATTATTTTTAATCTTTTTTAAAATCTTTTTTTTCAAAATATGTTTTCTAATTTATATTATTTTTTAAAAATTTAAAAATTTGTTTTTAATTTTTTCAAAAATCGACCTCCAAATCACGTCGATAACTGGGCGTATTGAAATGTTAGTGTATTTTATACAATAAAAAAATAAAATTTCTTAACAAAAATAAGAAATTATTTACAAATGAATTTTAAACAAACACTAAAACTAATTAAAACAAAAAAATGATAACGTTGTCGAAAATTCGTAGGGTGTACACACATTACAAACACTTTTGGGGGTCGATACAACATAAAATTAAAAACACAATGAATTTTTAAAAAAAAATAATAACAATTACAAAACATATTTTGAAAAGAAATATAATAAAAAAACTTAATTAAAATGATTTAAAAAAATTCAAAACATAAAACACTCCAACTAAAATCCGTGACTTTATTTATTTTCTTTTATTGTTTTTGATTTTATGTTTTGAATTTTTTAAAATCATTTTAACTATGTTATATGTATCTACTTCAAAATATGTTTTCTAATTAATTGTGTTTTTAATTTTTTGCAGTATCGACCTTCAAAACTGTTTGTCAAGTGTATTCTCCCTACGAATTTTTGACAACGTTACAAATTTTAAAAATTTAGAATATAGTATTAAATAGGTACATTTTTTTATCTAATAAAAAAAATTAAATTTCGAATACAAATATAGGTACATTTTAAAATTGGTAACTTTGTCAAAAATTCGTAGAGTGAATACACATTACAAACAGTTTTCTAATACTTCAAAAAATTAAAAACACAATTTTATAAAAATTAGAAAACATATTTTGAAGTAGATATATATAACATAGTTAAAATGATTTTAAAAAATTCAAAACATAAAATCAAAAACGATAAAAGAAAATAAATAAAGTCACGGATTTTAGTTGGAGTGTTTTATGTTTTGAATTTTTTTAAATCATTTTAATTAAGTTTTTTTATTATATTTCTTTTCAAAATATGTTTTGTAATTGTTATTATTTTTTTTTAAAAATTCATTGTGATTTTAATTTTTTGTTCTATCGACCTCCAAAATTGTTTGTAATGTGTGTACACCCTACGAATTTTCGACAACGTTATCAATTTTTTTGTTTTAATTAGTTTTAGTGTTTGTTTAAAATTCATTTGTAAATAATTTCTTATTCTTGTTAAGAAATTTTATTTTTTATTGTATAAAATACCCTAACATTTCAATACGTCCAGTTATCGACGTGATTTGGAGGTCGATTTTTGAAAAAATTAAAAACAAATTTTTAAATTTTTAAAAAATAATATAAATTAGAAAACATATTTTGAAAAAAAAGATTTTAAAAAAGATTAAAAATAATTATAATAAAAAAGAAAAACAGAAATAAAGAAAATAAAACAGAAAACTTAAAAAAAAATTGGCGGGAGGGAAGGATCGCGGGTGGGAACCGCGATCCGTGCCCCACGGATCGCCACCTAGTTTTCGAAGAAAAAAATTCCTAAATTTCGAAATTTTTATTTATTTTTTATTATATTAAAAAATTACGGGATTTTCTTGGACCCCGTTTGGATGCATGTGATCCGGCTCCTCTAGGTAGCAAAAGTTGCTACAGTTGATCCAGCACATCCAAACGTCAATAGCGATCCCGAGGCACCTAGCTTTCAGCCCGCAACCCAACACACTTTTTCTTTATGGATGGAGAAGCTCGGGTGAAGGAGCTTCTCAGCTCCTTCGTAATTCTGATTTGTTTGGACCAATTTAACCCCACATCATTTGGAGATCAATCATGAGTTAAAAAAATTTAAAACGGATTTATAATGAATTTTTATATAATCAAAGACTATGGGTAATTTAGGAATTTATTTTGACAAAACATCACCCACTACCAGAAGTTTTTTGTCTATCCAAACAACTCTAAACCTTGAAGAAGAAGTTGTTTCTACGTTCACATTCTCAGAAGTTGGCTTCCCATCAGAAATTGACATTTGGAACCTGCATCCAAACGAGGTCTTGGTAGCTTAAAGAACGCTTGATGTTGCGTTGGCTTGCTTCCTTTCGTACTATCAGTCCGAGAAGAAAGAGCTAATATGATGGGGCCAATCCCTCCTCCAGGGGTTTCTTTTGTAGAGTTACTATAAGACTTGCATCGACCATCTTCATTAGTCTGTTGACTCTTGTGAATTATCATTGCACTAGAATTGTTTGTGATTCAATCAAAACCCATCTCATGGAGTATTTTCTTTGTCAAGCTAAAATAGTGATCATAATATCAGATGTGCTCGAGTGAGAGAAGATATCCCGGGACGAGAAAGACAATGGATCGAACCCTTTATACTTGTCTTGAGTTTTCTTTGAAACTTTGGTTGAATAAAATACGTGACTCCTTCCTCAAAAAATCTAAAGATAAGAAAGTGAAAGGAATGTGTTCTAAAAGTTTTACTTTTATATGTCAATTATTATGAATTGAATGTGCAAACATTTTATTTCTTGATTATGGTATTCGTCTTTTGGAAGTGTTAAGGAAGATGTGTTTGGTCATTAACCGTAGAGCTCTAAAAGATAAGGGTTTACATAAATCAAAAGTTATTCACAATCATGGTAATTAACATGGAACATTAATCACCGAGATAAGATTGTCGTGTTGGTCATCGATTGTTGTAGATCTACAAATAATTGACGACACGAGTATATAAAAGAGGAAAAAATTACTTTTATATATTGAATATACTTAACAAGTAAAACATTATGGAATTGTGTTTCGTGTCATTAATGTTTTACTGTGTCTTGGATCCTAAGATATGAGACATATTTTTTCACTGAAGAAGTGCTTGATTTGATTATTGTCAAAAGCTATCAATGAGTGTAGTGATAAATGCAATAGTTAGTTGGACATGACTTGTGCTGGAAAAGATAGCTAGTCAAACGATTATCATTGCCCCTCTTAATTGAGTGATGATATTAGTGGGCTCATTGATAAAGTAAAATTATAATGTGCACAATGTAGCTTGAGTTAAGTTACATAGTTATAATTAGCTTAAAGATCAAGAAATGAATATAATACAAAGATGACACATTTCTACTTTGTATATATTCTTAATATCATGAGGCAATGGACGGACACAAGTGATGCACTTACATCACTAAATGGATCATGTTTTGGTTCGGGTGGAACAAAGACATCTATGCTAATTGGGTGACTATAATGTGTAGCTAGATACCGCTTATAGTTTGAGATATTAAGTGTTTAATATCACTGCCAATTTCGCTTAAATCATCCTATAGGTCACAACACAAAACTGGGAAACAAGATGCTTGATTTTAAGTTCATATGATGTGTCCGGTTTCAGGTGAAAATAGGACACATGTGGTGAATGAATAAAATCAATATGTCATGAGAATTGACATAATTAGAATCATAGTAAATTCATATGAGATGTATATATTATAGGGTCTAATAATTTAATATTACAAATAATAATATATTACATAAGATGTGAATTTGCTAAAACCCCAAAAGATCAAATTTTGTTGAAAATAAATCCAAAATTTAACAAAGTCAAAATCGGGGTCAAACACGGTGAACCGTTCAGGGTTCGGTCGACCGAGGTATCTTCGGATCGGTTAACCGAATGGGGAACAAGTAATCACAATTGGTTGACTGAAATTGTCTAGAGTGACTGGACAATCGGGTTCGGTTAACCGAGCGTGAACGGTCAACCGAGAAAAAGTATTTTCGGTAGACCGAATGTGACACGGTGATCCGATGACTATGCTCCAAGAGAAATTTTGGTGAGTCAACGGTCGACCGAAGAGAAGACGTGGTTCGTCCGAATTTTTCCAGAGAAATTTTCTCATGCGGATTTGGTCGATCGTCTGGCTCACGGTTCACCGAACACGTGTTGTAACCGAACAGTTTGGTTGACCGAATAATGCTCGGTGGACCGAACAGTGTGATTTCTGCCTGAATTATTAAGATATTAATTAGATCATATGTCAATTAATTCCATATTTAATTAAAACGTTTTAGAGGATGCTTATGTGGCAATTAGAGATTAATTTTAGGAGAGAATAAGCAAGGGATCATGACTAAAGAATAGTTATTGATAAGGATGTTTTGGGAGCCTATAAAAAGACCCCTCCTCCTACTTGTTTATGTTAATGCAAAAATCATTTATCTCAATAATCTCTCCTCTAATCACCACGAAAATCTCTTATTAATTTTGAGTTCAGGAGATAGAAATCTCAGGAGCTTAAAGAGGGGTTATTAGTTAGATTCTAAGCCTTATTAGAGATTGATTGACTAGCTTCTTTCTCTCTAATCTTGTTTAGAATTTGATGAACACTTGGAGGCAAATTGGTGGACGATTCTACGAGCAACGCGACTCGGGATCTTCAAAAAAGTTTTAGAGAACTTTTTAGGTATGATCTCTCTTTGTGGTTTATTTTAATAAATGTAGGGTTGCATGATATTAGAATAAACACAAAGTAATGTACATAAAAATTGTTGAAAGTATGAAATCGATCATGTATGCATGTATTAAAATTTTTAAAAATATATACATACATAGGGACACGAAATCCTACAGAAAAGACACTACCCCAATACCATTTTATCATTATTCGTGAAAAACAAACAAACAAAAATGATCATCTCAGGGCACCCTTAACGGGGGTGCCTCGCCCGGGCGCCTGGGTCGGGCGCACCCCCGTTAACGGGGTGGGCGCCCCTCAGGTGCCCACCCGGGCGCTTGCTCGGGCGTTGGGCGTATTGGATTTCGTGTCCTATAGTATGTATATATTTTTCGAAATTTTATAAACATATAGGATCGAAACATTCATATTTTCTTCGATTTTCATATAGACATGCATTTGTTTGTCCTAATTATTTAACATGCATTAGAACAAACAAACAATTGCAATTAGAATCATACCTAGAGGTTCTCTAAAACCTCTTGAAGATCCGGAGTCGCGTTGCCGGTCGAATCGCCCGGTGGATTGCCTCCGAGTGTTCACCAAACTCTAAACAAGGTTGGAGAGAAAGGAGCTAGCCAATCAATCTCCAAACGGGTTTAGAATCTAGCTAATAACCCCCTTTTTCTTTCCTGAGATTTTACTCTCAAAAACTCAAATTAACTAAGGAATTTCGGATGGATTAATTGGGGTGGTTAGAGAGAGAGAGAGAATTTTGCATATATTTATTTTTAATGAAGGAAATTAGGCCTATTTATAGGCTCCTTTAATTTCCACATCATGGGATATGCATTGACCCATTCTTCCATGTTTTTCTCTCTTAAGACCAATTCCCAATATTAAATTTATTAATCCACATCCAAATTTAATCATAATTGACCAATTCAAAACCATGATCAATAATTCCTTAATTAATTTGCATTTATCGAATTTTGGATTAATTCCCAACAAAATTCGTTTTTTTTTGTTTTAGGAAATTTAATTAATTTGCATTTATCGAATTTTGGTTTAATTCCCAACAAAATTCGTATTTGGGGTTTTAGCAAATTTAATTAATTAATTTGCCTTATCGAATTTTAATTGGATTAATTCCCAACAAAATTCGATCTTTGGGGTTATAGCTAATTTATATATCCTATGCAATATATCATCATATGTAATATCAAACAATCACACCCCATGATATATTTACATCTCATATATAAATTCATGATTCTAAATATGTCATTTTCATGACATAATGATTTTATCGATTCACCACATGTATACGAAACTCGATACATCATATGAACATAAAATCACCTTCTTGTTTCCCAGTTTTATGGTGTGACCTATGGGAGGATCTAAGCTAAATTGGCAGTGATATTAATAGCTTAACATCACAAACTATAAGCGGTATCTAGCTACACATTATAGTTCCCAATTAGCTAGATGTCTTAATTCAGCTCGAACCAAAACCCGATCCAATTAGTGATGGAGTGCACCACTTGTGTCCGTCCCTTGCCTCATGATATTAAGAATACATACAAAGTAGTATTGTGTCATCTTTGTATATTAGTATTCATTTCTTGATCTCTTTAAGCTAGTTATAAATATGTGACTTAACTCAAATCACATTGTGCACATTATAACTTTGCTTTATCAAAGGGCCCATTAATATCATTACTCAATTAAGAGGGGCAATGATAATCTTTTGACTAGCTATCTTCTCCAACAAAAGTTGTACTTAACCAACTAATGCATTTACACTACACTCATCGATAGCTTAAGACACTAGTCTAATTAAGAACTCCTTAAGCTATCGGATATAAGTCTCATATCAAAGGACCAAGGACACAGTAAAATATTAATGACACAGAAACACATTTCTATAATATTTTACTTGTTAGGTCAATTCAGTATACAAAAGTACTATTTTCCTCTTTCGTGTACCCGTGTTGTCACTCACTTGTAGAGCTACAATGATCTATGACCAACACGACAATCTTAACTCGGTAATTAATGTCCCATGTTAATTACCATGATTGCGAATACATTTTGTTTTATGTAAACCAATATCTGTTAGAGCTCTACGGTTAAGGACCAAGAGTCTCTTCCTTAACACTTCTAAAAGACGAATAACATAAACAAGGAACAAAATAATTTCTCATTCAATTCATAATAATTGACATTTAAAAGTAAAACTTTTAGAACACATTCCCTTCAATCTCCCACTTGTTATCAAAGTTTTCTTTCACATACATTCTCAATGCATAAAACATTAATAACTAGGGTAACCTTCTCAAATCACCTATCAAGCCAATCCACATGGTTCCTCGGATCCATGGACTCGAAATATATTTCGTCTCTTAGCTTGGTATGAAGGTTTGTTGAATGGATCAGTTGTGTCACTGTTGTGTCCACCTATTTATTTATTTTGTCTTTCGTTGGTGGTTGAGTTAGCTGTAGTGATATTACTCCTAACTACACTGGCTCATGCCTCCACCTTTGATAATGATGACGCATCATCATTCCAAACTCCTATTGTCAAGAATTCCTATAAGAATTGCATCAAAATAGCCCTCGGCTATTTTCTCCTTTGTCTTCCATAAACAAGAACATTATCTTTAGTCCGGTTAAGGTACTTCAGAATATTCTTGACCGCAATCCTATGATTAGGACTTGCGTTGGATTGGTGACCTCTTGTCACGTTTAGAGCATACGAGATATTGAGTCTTGTGCAAGTCATCGTGTACATGGTCCTTCTTTTTGCCGAAGCATAAGGGATACCTTCATGTACTCCAAGTCTTTGTGTGATTGAGCACATTGAGACTTCTTGAGTTGCACACCTATACTCATACTTATTGGCACATTGTCCATATCGGAATTGTTCACCTTGAACATTTCCAAGACATTGTCAATGTATGCACGTTGACTGAAGCCAATGAGTCTACGGGATGTATCTCAATGTATCTTGATTCTCAAGATGGGTTGAGCCTCATCCTTTTCTTTTCATTGAAAATGTCAATTTCAATGAAATTTCTCGTTTGCTAATGCTAAGGTATCTGATTGCTCATGAGCAATATGTCATCGACATATGAGATCAGAAGTACTACATGACTCCCACTAATCTCCTTGTATCAACAAGGTTTTCCTTTACTTTGAATGAAGTGAATCTCTTTCACCTCTTCGTCAAAGCGTTTGTTCCAACTCCTCGATGCTTGCTTCAATCCATAAATGGATTCTCGAAACTTGCATTTCTTCTCGCTATTATTTGGATCATCAAAACCTTGAGGTTGTACCATGTACATATCCTCCTCCAAGTTCCTGTTTAAGGAACGCCATTTTGATATCCATCTTCCATATCCCACAATTGTGAAATGCGGTAATAGGAGTATAATCCGAATAGATTTTAATATGACAACTTCTCAAAGATTTCATCAAAGTCAATTTCTTGAATTTGAGTATAACTTTTGCTACAAGCCTTGCTTCGTAGGTTGTCAAGTTACTATCCATGTCTATCTTCCTCCTAAAAGCTCATTTATACTTAATGGCATTTTCTATTGAGGAAGGCAAATCAAGTTCTACACTTAATTATCATACATGGATTCTATTTCGGATTCCATGGCCTTAAGCCATTGTTTGGAGTCTTCTCTTACCATTGCTTCTTGGAAGGTTGAGGGATCTTTGGTATCTAGTACCATGATCTCATGAAGTCCCACATACTTATTGGGTTTCTTCCTTTCCCTCATTGACCTTCTTAGTTCTTTTGGTTCTTCTCGTGTCTCTCGAACTTCTTCCACAATTGCTTGAGGAATAGGTTCATGTTCGACTCTCGAACGCACACTAGGTGAGGATGATTGAGATTCTCTCACAATTTCTTGTAAGGATCTCTCGCTCATACTCCCACTAACCAAATGAATCTCAGCTGGGCCTTCATGATTTTGAATGCAACATTCACATCATGATCTTGTAAAGTATCTTGAGTTTCCTCAAGCTCAACTCTACTCCCACTACTTTTCTCTCTTTTCCAGAAATTCCAGAAAAACATATATCTCTCTACAATCTTTCGATTGGAGGTGATATATCAAAAGTAGTATCCTCTTGTCACACGAGGACAACCTATATATAGAAGCACTTATCCGCTTTTGGTTGAAGCTTGGTCGACATCAATTTCTTGATGTATACCTCACAACCCCAAATCTTGAGAAAGTCGAGCTTAGGTGTCTTTCAACTCCATAGCTCACAAGACATTTTCTCCACGGATTTGGATGGAACTTTATTTAGTGAGTTTGTCATTATTTGTAGTGCATAATCCCAAAAGTAAAGAGACAATTTTAGATTGACTCATTATTGATCGAACCATGTCGAGCAATATCATGTTCCTACTTTAGGAATGAGTCAAATTAGGTATCCTAAGCACTCACCCCTGCGAACCGTTCATAGAGACTCGATATTCTTGTTGAGTCGGTTCACTACTTCATCCTCGAATTCCTTGAACTTGTCAAAGAATTCAATTTTGCTTCCCATTAGACAAATATAGCCATAATGACTATAGTTGTCCGTGAACAAAATGAAGTACCTTAAACCATCTCTTGCACTTGTACTTATCGGACCACATACATTAGAATGTATCATATCCAATTAGTTATTCGTTTTCGTTCCTTTCTTCTTGAAAGGTCTCTTGGTCATTTATTTGACCAATCCGATAGTGCTACAAGATTGTATCATTCACGTGAGTTATCTTAGTTTCTCTTTTGTTATTGTTTGTTTGAGTTTGTTTATTATTTATTTCAAGCAAATAGAAAACATTCTATATGAATGTATTTGCATAGAAAATTCCATTCTTCGATATAGACAAACAAGAATTAAAATATTTATTAAAATTTATCCATATCTAAAATTTGATACATAAATGTTCTTGCTAATCGAAGGCATATAACAAACATTCTTCAAAGCATAAATTTAAATCACTAGACTATTGAAGCTCCGTAGAATCTTGTACAATCACAGCGATGCTTGTACTGTGTCCAATCTTCAATATCATCTCGTTCTCCACGAGTTCCTTCCTATCCTTCAATAGCTGCACATCAAAATTATGTGAGCACAAGATCCGGTAACCATTACCAAATGAAGGACAGAGGTGATTAAATTTATCTCAATAACAAACATACCTACGGCGTTTCTCGGGCGCCTACGTTCAATCATCCCATTTTCAATGTCTTCCTTGTACTTGGGGCAATTAGGTCGGATGTGTCCCTTTTCACCGCAGTGAAAGCACTCCGTGTTGGGAGTTGGAGATTTGAAAGATTTCCCCCTTGAGGCACTCCCTTGAGCACCTCCTACTCCCTTGCTCTTGATTGACGTATCTTTGGTAAATTTGTCTTTACCTTTGTTGATCTTTTTGCTCCTCTCATGAACAGCTAGGACATGATTGTCCCGACCCTTGCCCATGTCAACTTCCGCCGTTTTGAGAGCATTGTGAAGCTCCTCAAGACTCACCCCTTTTTCACGCACATGATAGTGCATCACAAAGTCCTTAAAGGACGGGGCTAGAGAGCCAAGAATCAAATCTTCGGCAATGTCCTCGGGCATTGGAGAAGAGAGCTTCGGCAATTTCTCAATGTATCCTTGCATCGTGAGAAAATGCATAGATACTGATGTTCCCTCCGCCATATGGCACCTCGTGAGTGCGATGGTGGTCTTATAACGCTCCTTTCGGGCACTATCCATGAACATCTTTGTTAAAGCTTCCATGGTCTTCTTGGGTTTTGAATCCAATTATTTCGCTTGAAGCGAGTCACCCATGGATGCTAGCATAAGACCGTGAACTTGGTTCTCTTGGTCTTCCCACTTGGCTATCGCCTCTTTCTCATTATCGGTTGTCTTCTCATTCAATTTTGGGATTTCACCATCCAAAATATGAGATAGTTTTTCAAACCTCAACACGATATTAAGATTGAGTTGCCATTTCATGAAGTTTGAGCCATCATTTTGCAAAGGGTTCTTTTCGATCATAGATCGCATAATAGGTTGGATGTTCGACATTTTTCTACAAAATAAATCATATAGGTTTTAATGCCAATTTTATGTTTTAATGCACACATATATCGAATATGTAAATATTGCAAATAAAATCTTGCCCATAAATGCAACAATCCAAGATCCTATCAATTGTAATATAGACTAGCTAAGGGCTATCGAATACATTACAATATCAAGGTAAAAAAACATTTTCTAATCACAACCTTTTTGAATTTTAGCAATATTAGCATCTTCAAACTTTTGTGATTCTTGTCGTTTTAATTATGAGGGAATGCGACCTATCCTCGTAAGAAAAACTTTTTCCCAAAACCGAGCGAGGGCTCTAGGTAATGTTAAGAAAACTTATTTTCATTTGATACGAGATACGTTTATCCATTGTATTCACAACTAAACATACTCGGGGTTCACTAGGATGAATCATACCTCATACATTTAATTGTGGCACAACAACAGACAACCATTATATCTCCCACTATTCCCAAAGATGGAGGGAGCTATCTCCCGCTAAGGGCGAGCAGAGTATCCCTCGATCAATGGTTGCTAGTGGATGAAATAAGAAGGAAATTATTCTTAATTTTTGTTGGACAATTTCATATATTTACATGTGATTTGGAATTTTAGGTTATCATGCATATTAATATTCATACACATCCTAACATTCACCACATTCATCACATGCATAGCAGAAATTAAAAAAACAGAAATTAAACATTCACACAATCCATATCGTGTGAGTTTATATGTTCCCTTCGATCCTCGATCCTCGATCGATGCGCTACAGCGGCGACTTCCTCTTGCACCGGAGAAGTAAATTTTACATAAAATAAACATGCTCCTCACATTCGATAAAAACCGACTAGTGCAAGTCCTATGTAAAAACCTCTCATATGCATATGCAATTTATCTAAAAGATGGAAATAGAGAATTTGACTTTTACATACATAAGCCTCTGTATTATAACAATTATAAACATTCATAGTTGCTGATTTGGAACATATAAACTCACAATTCCTGCAAAAACAACTCGAGCAACACATACACGCATGTCCAATCTAAACTATTTAATCTAGATTATCAAGCATCTAAAATCAAACAATTCTAGAAAAATCATTTGAAATCCATTAAAATGATTTTCATGCATCCATAGTTCAAAATTAATTATTTTGAACCGCCGTTCATCCAATTTCCAAAAGGAAAGATGAACATTAGTCCTTTTCGACTTTGTTGATTCCTTTATAAAATAATCATTTAAAATAAAACGAAAATTCTATAAATTAGACAAATGTCTAAATTTCAATTCTAACAATCATGTGTGATGTTTTAAAACATATAAAACCATCAAAACGAATTTATTAGAATTTTATCAACAAAACATCGAAAAACTCGAAAAAGACACAAAACCGAATTGTTTTAATTCTAGATGGTAGCCTAGTTTGATTTTATAGTCTAAATCAAAGATAATATGAATCAAAAGCTCTGACACCACTGTTGGATTTTGTGCCCTATAGTATGTATATATTTTTCGAAATTTTATAAACATATAGGATCGAAACATTCATATTTTCTTCGATTTTCATATAGACATGCATTTGTTTGTCCTAATTATTTAACATGCATTAGAACAAACAAACAATTGCAATTAGAATCATACCTAGAGGTTCTCTAAACCCTCTTGAAGATCCGGAGTCGCGTTGCCGGTCGAATCGCCCGGTGGATTGCCTCCGAGTGTTCACCAAACTCTAAACAAGGTTGAAGAGAAAGGAGCTAGCCAATCAATCTCCAAACGGGTTTAAAATCTAGCTAATAACCCCCTTTTTCTTTCCTGAGATTTTACTCTCAAAAACTCAAATTAACTAAGGAATTTCGGATGGATTAATTGGGGTGGTTAGAGAGAGAGAGAGAATTTTGCATATATTTATTTTTAATGAAGGAAATTAGGCCTATTTATAGGCTCCTTTAATTTCCACATCATGGGCTATGCATTGACCCATTCTTCCATGTTTTTCTCTCTTAAGACCAATTCCCAATATTAAATTTATTAATCCACATCCAAATTTAATCATAATTGACCAATTCAAAACCATGATCAATAATTCCTTAATTAATTTGCATTTATCGAATTTTGGATTAATTCCCAACAAAATTCGTTTTTTTTTGTTTTAGGAAATTTAATTAATTTGCATTTATCGAATTTTGGTTTAATTCCCAACAAAATTCGTATTTGGGGTTTTAGCAAATTTAATTAATTAATTTGCCTTATCGAATTTTAATTGGATTAATTCCCAACAAAATTCGATCTTTGGGGTTATAGCTAATTTATATATCCTATGCAATATATCATCATATGTAATATCAAACAATCACACCCCATGATATATTTACATCTCATATATAAATTCATGATTCTAAATATGTCATTTTCATGACATAATGATTTTATCGATTCACCACATGTATACGAAACTCGATACATCATATGAACATAAAATCACCTTCTTGTTTCCCAGTTTTATGGTGTGACCTATGGGAGGATCTAAGCTAAATTGGCAGTGATATTAATAGCTTAACATCACAAACTATAAGCGGTATCTAGCTACACATTATAGTTCCCAATTAGCTAGATGTCTTAATTCAGCTCGAACCAAAACCCGATCCAATTAGTGATGGAGTGCACCACTTGTGTCCGTCCCTTGCCTCATGATATTAAGAATACATACAAAGTAGTATTGTGTCATCTTTGTATATTAGTATTCATTTCTTGATCTCTTTAAGCTAGTTATAAATATGTGACTTAACTCAAATCACATTGTGCACATTATAACTTTGCTTTATCAAAGGGCCCATTAATATCATTACTCAATTAAGAGGGGCAATGATAATCTTTTGACTAGCTATCTTCTCCAACAAAAGTTGTACTTAACCAACTAATGCATTTACACTACACTCATCGATAGCTTAAGACACTAGTCTAATTAAGAACTCCTTAAGCTATCGGATATAAGTCTCATATCAAAGGACCAAGGACACAGTAAAATATTAATGACACAGAAACACATTTCTATAATATTTTACTTGTTAGGTCAATTCAGTATACAAAAGTACTATTTTCCTCTTTCGTGTACCCGTGTTGTCACTCACTTGTAGAGCTACAATGATCTATGACCAACACGACAATCTTAACTCGGTAATTAATGTCCCATGTTAATTACCATGATTGCGAATACATTTTGTTTTATGTAAACCAATATCTGTTAGAGCTCTACGGTTAAGGACCAAGAGTCTCTTCCTTAACACTTCTAAAAGACGAATAACATAAACAAGGAACAAAATAATTTCTCATTCAATTCATAATAATTGACATTTAAAAGTAAAACTTTTAGAACACATTCCCTTCAGGGCGTTCCGGGCAGACGCCCGGGGAACCCCCGGGTGGGGGGCACGTGTCCCCCCATTCGTCGAAAAAAAATTATATATTTAGTGAAGGTTTTGTCATTAATGGATTGGGTATTTGTTATTAACGTGGGGTATTAAATGATTTTGTATTTGGTGTTTTTAGTTAATGTAAAGTATTTTGGATTAATGTATTGGTTATTTGTTAATAATGTATGTTAATTTTATTTAATCACGTCCGTACTGTTTAATCACGCGTGCACTGTTCAATCATGCATGCACTTTAATCACGCTTCCACTGAGCAAACACGTGTGCACTGTTTAATAACGCGTGCACTGTTCAATCACGCGTGTACTTTAATCACGCTTCCACTGAGTAAACTGTGCAATCACGCGTGAACAGTGCAACAGATACATCCACACCCTCCCAACTATAAATACATATATCTATCTCCTGACTCCTCACATTTCCTTAACTTCTTAACTTGTTAACTTCTTCTCTCATCAATGTCGGATAATAGTTTAAACTCCGGTTAATCCGACGATGATAACTGGAATGAGACATTAAATATAATGGACCGCACTGTTGAATTGGTTGGTCGGGTTGTTCACGAAAGGACTACACGTCCTAAGCAGCGTCGAAGGAGAACGACGAACCCAAATAGAGATCGTGAACTAGGTTACAGACGCCTTATAGACGATTATTTCTCTGACAACCCTGTGTATTATGATACTCTTTTCAGGACAAGATTTCGGATGAGAAAGCATGTCTTTCTGCGCATCCACAATGTCATCGAAGCATCTGATGTCTTCTTCCAACAAACACCGGACGCAACTGGTAGGATGAGCATCTCCGGCATACAAAAAAGTACAACAGCAATGCGAATGCTAGCATATGGCATTGCAGCTGATGAGATCGATGAGTACCTACGAATGAGTGTGGCAACATCGAGAAATGCTCTCCGCAAATTCTGTGAAGGTGTTATTCACATCTTCGGCACTGAGTATTTACGTCGGTCAACTGCAAATGACTTGGCACGCCTACTTTACGTTGGTGAGCAGCGTGAGTTTCCAAGTACGATGGAGAGTATCGATTGTATGCACTGGGAGTGGAAAAATTGTACAGCTGCTTTGAAGGGACAACGTCAAGGGTGTGCTGGGAAAACAACTATGATCTTTGAGGCGGTGGCATCGTACGACTTATGGATCTGGCACTCCTTCGGAATACCGGGTTCATGCAATGACTTGAACGTCCTGCAACAATCTCTGGTTTTCGACAGCATACTAGAAGCTCGAACACCACCTGTAAATTATGAGGTAAATGGTGTTCAATATGATATGAGATACTATCTTACTGATGGTATTTATCCACAATGGACGACCTTCATCCAATCCATCATTCACCCTCACACCCCGAAGCACAGATTGTTTGTTGAAGTGCAGGAGGCAACACGTAAAGATGTTGAACGCGCTTTCGGAGTGTTGCAAGCGAGGTTCGTGATCATCAAAAACCCAGCTCTTGCGTGGAGCAATGGCGTTTTGTCCAAAATAATAACTTGTATCATCATGCATAACATGATAGTGGAAGACGAACGCGACTGTTACGCTAATTTTGGAGATATTCGTGAATTTATGGAAGATTGTCCTAAAACTTCAGCTGAGGAAACGTCGTATTCGACCGATCGTATAACGGATATTCACGAGTTTTTTGTCAATCAAGATCGAGTGCGTGACAGGAACCAACATTTGGATCTGAAATGCAATTTAATCGAGCATAAATAGTAACGCTACGGACGAGGAACGGTTTGAAAATAGGTTAACGTAGTTGCTAATGTAGTATTTGAAAGTTTAGTTTATGTAATATGTACTGTTGTTTTTTAACTTTGAGTGTAATATTTCTTATTTCGGTTTATCTTAAATGTAATGTGGCTCCATAATATTTAATAATAATTTCGTGATTTAATAGTAATTATTAACAATATTTCGAGTTAAACTAGAATTGTAATGTAATTAGAATTATATAAAATGTAATTTGTTAAATGTTGTGTGAGAATTATAATTGTTTAATTAAAAATGATGCGGAGGAAAGAGAGTGTAAGGTGGGTGGGGTAGCCCAGGCATGAGTAATGAGTTTTTTTTTGGGTGGGTTGGGTGAGCTAACGTAGCAGAGAGAGAAGATGACGTGGCAGGGCATCCGGGGTAGCCCGGGTACCGTTAATTGTGCTCATATGTTATCACATGCTCACCCGCCCATAAGCTTGCTGAAGCGAATATGTACGGCCCATCACCACCAGGGATAGACAGCTAAAACAATTCCAAGAATTAGGTTGTCAGGTCCTTGAGATCTGTCGGTATGTTCTCAAAGATTGAGTTTACTTTGAATGTGAGCCGCAATACCCAATTTGCACTCGTCATTCTTTTTTAAAGTGAGTTCTTTTACATATTGGTATGTGTCACTTGTTGAAACAACTAAGTACGAAAAAAAACCATACCAGCAGATCCCACCTCCTTGTCGGAAAATATTAAGAACAATCCCAATAAAAGTGCACGACCAATCCTTGAGAAGCACAATCCAAATGCATCTCATTCAAAAGAAAGTTAACCGTAAAGCATGCATTCATAATCTTGATCCATAGTCCATACCTAAACTCTACATACATCTAAGATCCCAAACGTACAAATACATATAGAACAATATGCATGCAGGTATATGAAACCAGCACTACAACGCAATGTCAAAAGATAGATGTCTCAACTAAGGGGAATTACTGCTTGGCGCAGTTCCATTGCTACCACCACCACCACAATTCCTTCCGATTCCCCACTTCCGGAACGACAGATGCAACTGCTTTGCCACGGCTAGGAACTCCGTCAGAGGACGTACATGAGTCGAATGAAGAGTCAGTTACATCTGAACCATAGATTTAAAGCCAGCTTGTCAGAAAAATAGTTGGTCCAAGTTCCAAATGAACTAATTGGCTATAGTAGTCGGGCTAGTCTGGTTCAAACTGAATAGGGGCTATTCGTTGAGTAGTCGGGCTAATTGGTCCTACAAGTCGAGTTGAAGCTGACTAGTGACTGATCGACTAGTCGGCCAACTTTGAAATCATTGATCTGAATACAAGTTCAGCAAGCAAATAGAACTTATTAGAGTTAAGGTTTTAAAGATTGTACCTTAAAATCATTACATTTTCAATATCAGAAATCTAGCTAAAGTGGTGATATATAATAAAAGTTACATGGTAAATGACTTTGTCATCTTATTTAACAATTTTACAACTCCTTAGTAGTTAGTCCGTACCTAGAAATAGTTCGCTAAAGATTTCCAATTTATGTAACAGGGGTGAGACATGGAGTCTGTTTCTACATGTGTTCTGATTTGGGCTGGTATAGAAAGCAGGGCACCTTTGTTTTGAATTCTTTAAGGGGGTGTTTGGTTGGGGGTACCTGGAATGGAATGGAATGGATTTCATTCCATTCTGGTGTTTGGTTTGTTTATTTTGGGTCCAGAATTAGAATCCATTCCAGCCCATACCTAGGAATTAGAACCTTACCTACCTACCATAGAATGAGAATCCATTCCAGCCTGGTATGAGATTCTCATTCCATTCCATTCCATTCCATTTCATCCCAGCCAACCAAACACCCCCTAAGTAGGAAAATATGATGTCAAAGTTCAGTGGACTCTCAGCTTGAAAAGGCACAATATTATGCGTCACCATCATTAAAGAGAATACTGAAATTACATCCATCATATATTCGTCAAGTTGCTGGACAGGCATTTCTGATGAAGAGGTGATCAAGAAGTTTTCATTAATTACTTTGTACTACAACAAATCAACTCAGTATTGGAGGCTGATGTGCAGAAAAGGATTTTTAATGTTTTATGGATGGTCAAGTTCTCCTCATACTCTGCTATGGCAAAAGCATTCACGACTAAGTCATTCATAATACTATCCACCATAGAAACAGTACAACTCCCCAGAGAACTAGGCTAAATGTTTCCGGTATTTTGGGATGCTTCACCTGTCATGTTGATAAATTATCATATTAACTAGTGAACAATTCAAATCACTTTCTGGACATGCAAAACATTTATTTCGGTTCTCTTATGGTAAAGAATCACGAATGATTACAGCTCCACCCAACACAATGTAGTACTTTAGTAGGGACGGATAATGTCATGAAAGATTGAACAGATTTCTACTCATGCATTTCGGTTTGTAGTTCTTATTGGTGTTTTTTAATCATCACGAGTCAATGATCGTGGAGTGATTGACGTTCATTTTGTTGCGCACCTTTCCATGGTAATTCCAACATATACACATAATATCTTGGAATCATTAGTCAGTTACAATTGACACACCTACATAACTGAAGACACGTCAGCCTCACAAGGATGACTTCCCTAACATATTTCATCACACAAGTTGATCAACAACTAAGCATCATCAAACTGACAAACTACATCATCCAAGATGCAGCAGGCAAGAGATAATCATACGCAAAAGATGTACTTCTGAACAATTAAGTTTCAAACATGGTTCAACTGTCATGCTGATAGATTATCAACAAAGTTTCTGATAAATTTAGCAATCCTGGATTCATGATGTTTATCGATATACCAGCCTTATCACATTCACGGAAAACAAGACATGACTACACATATGACCAGATATGAAACAAAACAAGTCACGACTAACTTTGACGAGAAAGAACAAGAACCCTAACCTAACCTCAACGGAGGTCAAGGCTTCGACGCGGTCGCGTTCCCAACCGTCGCGGGCGATTCTGACGACTCCATCGCCTTCTTGATCGCGGCTTTCTGCTCGAGTTCCCTCCACTTGTTGATCGCCGCCGTGCATATGGCTGCGAGATGGGGGAGAAATTGAGAAGACAAGTGGAGAGATACGGGGAGGAGAAATTGAGGAAAAGGAAAGTGGGGCCCACCTCCGGCTCCGACGAAGTACATGAAACGGACGAGCTTGGATCCGACCTCTTCGCTTGGCATGGTGATCGGCGAGTGGCGATCGAGCAGAGGAGAGGAGAGGAGAAGGAGCGAATGGGAAATGCTGCAACGGGATTCGAGTTCGACGTCGCTCCGGGATATGTTTCGGTAATCGGATACGGAGAATCCGATTAACGAAATTGCGAAATGACTGGAGCGCTTGAAAAATATGCGGTTATTTTTACTGAACTGTTATTCATCGTCGTAAAACTACTTAAATCGCTCGTAAGATTATCATTTTGACTTTCTACCTTTTCTACTTATATAACTCTTCATTTCACTCTTTTAACACAACTTTCTCTTCATATCACTCTTCTATTCAGCAGAGAAAATGTCTCGGAGACCAGGAAAAGAACCAGCGGACACCCCGGACTACTCACATCTGGTAAATTGCCTTGTTTATTTTAATTAATTTTAAAAAAAACATTTTTGGGTCGGGCGTCCGCGGGAGACGCCCGACCCAACGAGAGGGCGGCCGCCGAAACCGCCTCCCCCTTGGGTTGTCTTACACTGCTGCAGGTTTGGATATATGAGTATTTTCCTGCTTTCCGCCCACATCGTGAGCGGAAGATTGTTGAGCGTGGTCATCCTCGTTCGCGTATGTGGGTTGTCCGAGCCGAGGATAAGAGCGATAGTCGACTTCTTTCTATTCGTAGACGGCTAGATCAGATGACTGCATCGTAGGTATATAATGTATATATCATTCACGTTTATTTAAATTTAACTTTATTATTATTAACGTATAAACATTTAGGTGGAGTGGTTACCGTATGGTCCCGAGCCTGCTGTAGTTGTGTCGAGGACTACATTTATGGACGTTATTCGTTATAGGGATATCACAGAGCCTTATTTACCTGATCGTGTGTTACGTCAATTAGGTTACGTTCAGGTGATCCCGGTTGCCATCCCGATGCCCGAGCATGCAGTACGGTCTGCGACTGCGACGATGTACGACGTGAGGCACAACGTTTTGTTCGCGGAATCGGTTTGGAGGACATTTCCGAGAGTAGGACGACTACACCTGGACGATCTGAGTCGTAGCCGCGACCCCTCCACTTGTGCTGCAGATTATTTGCAGTGGTTCGGTAGGTGCTCACATCCACTTATCGTACGCGGTATCATTCCGAGACCGGAGAGACCACTGGATATGACATGTGCCGATGCGGTAAGTTTATCTAATTTTATTTTTAATTGTAAAGTAGATTTTGTTATTATTATTAATGTACGTTAATTTTTATTTTACATACAGTGGATGAGTAGGGCGATATGATGTACGCAGCCGTTCTTGCGACAGAGAGACATCATGCCGACTGAGGATACGAGACTTGCATGTACATATTTGGATCGCCTCATCGAGAATTGGAACAGCCAGTTGGGTATTTCGGATCATGATTCAGATGTTGAGTTGTAGTTGTCTTGCTTTTACTTTCGTTTTGTTATATGTTGCACTGTTACTACATTTGTTGGTATTTGTTTATGCTTATTTGTATACTCTTATTATTTATTTCTGACGAACATATCTTCTACGTCATATTATTTATGGTTGGAGTAACCCCAACCATCTCAAACAAATGCATCTTGTACTTATTCGTCTTATACGTCGAATCCATATAGATTACGAATGAGTATGTATGTAACAACTGAACTGAAGTCGGATGTGCCAAAAATGCGTGAGTCAAGACATTAGTTTCTTCATCTGCCACAATCCAATGCAAATACTTATGCTGCACTGCCTCCCTGAGAAACTGCTGCGCGGGATTCCTGTCTTCAGATTTCGTCATCCTCATGTACTCTCTGAAGTTATAAATGTGTATTTGATTCGGATTATCGTCCGGGAATTTCTTCTTTACGGGGTCTTGCTTGTGCCTCTGTCATATCACGAACAATTTGCTTTGCCCCAGCATTAAGTTTGCTGACCTGTCGGTGACCCTCTGAATAAACTGTCAGTGGGTGGTTGTGCTGTCCATAGATGCTACTAGAAACAATGACTCATCCATCACGATCCCGTCGCTCCACCACTTTTACCAAAAACCGACAACCGCAACATTTCCTTTTCGTATTCTTTCGCAGTGCAATACTCGTATCACGAGATCACATCTCAGGTAATAATTCATCCGGTTATCTGCTTTTAGTTTGTATGATGATATAACCAAAAAAAATTCGGCTCCTAGTGCAACTTGTTTCGTCCATTTACAAGCTTCATCGATTGTTGTAAATATTTTTCTTTACTGTCAAAAAACTCACTGTAATCTACTCCATCACCACCGAAATCTTGCAACGGAACCTGAAAAAATTGAATTTAACAAAAAATGAAAAAAACGGACGTCTGGCTTAGCCGCCTCCACCAAGGTGGAGGCGGCTGGCTAACACGCCTCCACGTATGTAGAGGCGTGTTAGGCAGATGCCTCTACCCTAGTGGAGGCGTCTGGCTAAACCGCCTCCACCTATGTGGATGCGGCTTATCCAGACGCCCGAGTCGGGAAAAAAATTTCGCCCCCGTTACCTCGCCGGATTCAGGTGATTCGCCAGACATTTTCGTGGTGTTGGTACTAGGAATATGAGTAAAACTGAATCAAACACATTGTTTAAAGACACGGAACAAAATGAGTATTAATTAATTTGTTAAGGGCAAAAATGTTATTTTTTGGGCGATTTAAGTAATTTTCCAGCGACGAACAGTAGTTCCCTGTTTTTATTAGGAATTCTTAAGTTTTTTTTTTTGGCTGCTACTATTTGGATCGATTTTTAAGTGTTTTCTCAAAAGATCGTTTAATTTTTTAACACATGTTGCATCAGTTTCAAAAACAAAACAAAAAACACAACAATTGAACCGTATGTTATATGAGAACGAAAACATATTACACGAATCTCAGCACATTTCAAATGATTTCAGATAAATAATAAACGACTTATATAATAAACGAGTTCAAAGACGTGTAACATGAGTATGGGTAAATAGTAGCTGACTTCAAATCGATTTGTTTGAGACTCCATATCATGACCAGGCTCGTGTAGCATTTTTGGTAAATTGAAGCAATATATGTTGAAACACTAAAAACTCTATTGTTGGACATGACATTTCAAAATAAAAACTCATCATTAAAATATGCATGAACAAAAAAAAGGAAAAAAAAATCCTTCCTGTCCATGCATCTGTGCAATATTTGAAGGGCAACGTCTTTTTCCTTCAAGACATGCAAATGTGGAAAGTGCAATGGTTGTGCCTGCTTTAAAGCCAATACACGCAGAAGTAAAATTATACTATTTCCAATCTTCCAACTCAAATCCAACACTTGCAGCCACCATCTCATAAAATTATTAGTCGATAGAGCACAACAAAACCAACATTATCTGGTCAAAAACAATGAAACAAAATTAAATTAAGGGTGAAAAACACAAGAAAAGATCCTTCCATGTGCTGATGTGAAGGTCTTTGGCAAACCACCATAGTTCCTAAAGCAGATTCTGGAACCTCGAATGACTATAATTTCCCCCGAGATCTTGCTAGATACATGCCAATGTTGCCATCACAGCCCTTTGTCATGCTTCTATTTGCAACAGCACAAGAACACATCCAGAAGACTAGAAAGGAATAATACGTCAGTGTGTGAGAAGGGAGAGGGAATTTGGTACAGTGGAGTTGATCGTGGTCGTGGGAGACCAATACGGGATACACAAGATGTAAATCACACAGTAGCTACGTAAAAGTAGACATGAAATGCAGTGTGATGCCATCATAATGGAGTTTAACTTGTTTCCACTGACAGAATCTCAAGTTCTGCCCACCAAAGAGGAGAGAGTCGCGGTGTTGCTGAGTCGGGAGAAATCCCAAGGACTTTCCTCAATTGTGTAGCGACTTCTTTCATGTTTGGCCTCTTTTTCGGATCTTGATGAATACAGTCCTTGATGATTTCACACAAGGTATTCAACTCGTTGTTCTTGAAAGTTTTCAATGTGGGGTCGGTCAAGAAGCTGAAATCGCACTTGCCATTCAAGCATTCGGAAGCCTGAGCATTATTGAAGTTCCAAGTTCAGACATGAGTTTCACAAATAACAAATGCAATAAATTATTTTATGGTCTGATTAGTGCAGCCTATAGGGAGGAGATTGCAATAGCTTTCTTTGTTGGGAACATGTGCTTGTTACTAGTGTTTAGAATTAGAAACTGGTGAGAAAAATCTCTTACCCAGTTAACAATTGAGCCATGTTCTTCAGAAAAAGAAGGTTTTCCAGATATGATCTCAAGCAGCAGCACCCCAAAATCATACACGTTGCTTCCAGGATCAGCGGGAGCTAATGGCACTACAGAAGAGTCCATATCTTCGTCACCTGACAGTTTTTTCGAAATTACCTCTTTCCAAACATCGAGTTCGACAATCTGCAGGAGACATATCAGCATATCATAAATTTAACATCGAGTGCAGTACTATTTTTTTTTTTAAATTATAGAACAATAAAAATTATAAAACAAGTGACCTTGGCAGCATAATCATCTGTCAAAAAAATAGAACTTGACTGCAGATTGGGGTGTGATAGAGGTGGATTGAGCTCGTGATGCATGTATTGAAGACAATATGTAATTCCCATGATTATCCTCATCCGAACTCCCCAATCTAAATGCTCAAGCTCTTTAACTGCATACAAAGAATATTCCTTTAATTTATTATTATATTTTGCCTGAGTATTTAGAATATCATGTTTATCTAGGAAGAATCGTTACCATGAAGATGCTCAGACAGTGTTCCATTTGGAGCATATTCAAACACCATCATCCTCATAAAAGGCTCCTCCTCCTCACAATATCCAAGAAGATTGACAAAATTCTTGTGATTTATTCTTGATAATATATCTACCTATGTACTCAACAATATTAATGTTTGTCGGATGTCATGTGAAGTAAGCAATGTGTGCGACCTAAAAAATAATAAAATAGAACCTTCTTCCTGAAATGCGCTTCCGAACGTTTGGACCAGTCTTTTGACGATGATATTATAGTTGATGCAACTGCAATCTCAACACCACTTGACAATGTTCCTTTGAAGACCGTGAACTCTGGATAGCTTTGTATGATGTTGCTAAAATCTTCGCATGCAGCTTCAAGTTCTCCCCTATTCAGCTTAGGAACCCCTACAACTCATATTTGAGAAAGTACTAAGATAAAATATTATTTAAACGATGATATCTGAATAGGAGCACTTTGATTACCTGATACAAATGCTTTTTGCAACTGACCACTGAGTCCAGTTTTCCAAGGGCCTATGGCTGCCGCACCACGGGATCGGGTCATCACGAGCACGCCAGCCATGCCAATCACAAAGACAAACACTGCAAATCCTATAAGAATGTACCTCCATATAGCCAAACCTTTATGCGACGTGGATCCCTTTACAGTAAGATTAGCTGACTGGACAGTAGTACCAGGACCAGGAGGTGGTGGATTGGGGATAACAGAACTTGATGGTCCTTTAGGACTTGGAGCTGGACTTTTGCTACCATCTGAACTCTGTACTGCAGGAAAAGATCCACTTCCTATGGATGGAAAGTCGACGTCCTCCTGAATGGGAGTAGCAACAACGGCGATGGCAGGAAGATTGCTATTTTCGTGAAGCAGCCTGCGCCGAACAAAGTTTACATGATGTTCTTCCTCCTCAAAATGTGGTGGATTTATGCCTGCAATATGAGATATGAAATACGATCTTCACGCTTGCAGTTACTTTTTAAAAGAGTCGGAGAAAGAAAATTCATACTATACTTACTTTGAAGAACATCACCATGTTTCTTCTTGTGGCCATATGAATGACCCTTTATGATTTTCACACTTGACAAGGAAAAGCATATTAGCAAAGTACCAGAAAATTATTAAAGAAAAATAAGTCAAAGGTCAGATCCTTACTGTGGTAACAACTCAAGAAAGTGGAGGACCTTGTCCTTAAGAGGAATCATAAAAGATTTTGCCTTTAGTTTTTGTAAGTTGTTCTGCGAGCTGAAAAATTAGCACTCTGAGTACTTTATAAATCTAAAAGCGTTGATAGAATCAATTATAACCAAGAAAAGAAGTAAAAGTAGGTGTTCAGGACGGAAATTAACCTACTAGGTCTCATTTCATGGCATGATTTTTACAAATTTACATCTCTAAGCCCAAGCTCTGTCAAGCCTCTTTTATTTCAAAACAAAAATCATTCCTTATAGACTTATCCACAGACTGCAGGAGGTGAATAAGTTAATGGTTAAGCTTTACTAGTTTTGCATAGACCTTCTTGAATAAACTCATCTTTTGATTGAACCTCTGATACATTCTGATCAAGCTATCCTAATTCATCATTCCATTTTGCTATTCCTACTCTTTTTATTTTCAATTATGTTGTTTCATTATTACAACATGACAAGGCCAGACTTTTTAACATCTTTTCACTTGACATAAGAAAAGAAAATGTGGTTTATCATGACTACTTCAAGTCTCTGAGGAATTACTACCACATCTAGAACCCAAACTCCAGGCCATAAGCTGTTTTGATGGTCCTACGTTGTCAGTTCGATGTTCTGTGCCATACAAGTGATGTGCAAAATTGAAGCCTGAATGGCCGGCATATTGAAGCAGGACCAAAATATGTGCTTCAATACTAAAAAAGGAGGTCTCCTTCTATGGCACAAAACAAATAGTAAAAATGACTGCATAACATAGTAGACGTATGTTGTACTCACATGCGTCCAACTTTTCGGCTTACTGAGCCGAATTCAGTCTCCACAGCAAATGTATCATTTCTGTTGAGATGCATCTTTGCTAGCATGTTCAGTTCCTCTAGATTGGAAGGTACGGCATCTTCAAACCTATTACTGTGAAGAATTCTAAAAGGACAAAATGCTATTTTGTGATTCTTCTGCATGATTCCATTTTGAAATCAAATACATAGTAGTAAACATCATATTCGAACTCACAGATGCTTGAGTGACAGTAATTGGCCAATCTCAGCAGGTATTTTTCCACTGAGATTGTTAGCTCTTAAGTCCAAAATTTCCAGTAAGGTTAGCTCTCCAATCTCTTTTGGGATGTCTCCAAAGAAACTATTGTTGTTCAACACGCTGCAAATACGATATTAGAAACTATTGTCAGTGAACCTGAAATAGAATAACAATCAAGGCACAAACGATAAGCTTATGAAGGGTTCAGGACTCGCAAAAAGGGCACAGAAAGCATGGCAAAGTTGTGTCACCATATGATGTCATTGACATTTCAATATCATTGTATCGAAAATGGATTGAACCCCAAAACACAAATCAAGGAACATCCAATCACCATGCTTGACTTAAAACAGGTGAATGATTCACATTTTGACATTTTCAGTGGCTCACAAATTTAAACACAGAAGGATAATGAAAAAAGATGGAACAAGAACAAAACAATGATGATTGCAAGACAGAATTCTCACATGGCCCTCAAGTTGCCAAGCTTCCCAATTTCAGGTGCCAGAGTTCCTTTCAAAGACAACCCACTCAAATCCCTACAACAGAAATGACAATACCACATCATAAGACCAATAAAAGTCCATCAAAACCGCATCAAGAAATCCACAACAGATAATGCACTTACAATATCTCCACTTTACCATCAACACAGCGCACCCCCGACCACCGGCATGGGTCGCCATCCTCCGCATTCCAATTCGCAAACACACTGTGAGGATCAACCTCCACCTTCGCACGGAACTCCATCAAAGCCGACACTGCAATAACCATAATACCCTCAGACACCAACCGATCATTCCAAAATCTCAACCGAAACCATACATACCTTCGCGGTTGACCGCGAGGCATTCCTCGCCGGAAAACCCGACGAAAAGAACCACAAACCACGCAAGCCGGTCCAACAAAAACCTCCAGCTCCCCTCCATCCTCACACCACCCGATCAACTTAACTCCGGAAGCGACCGGAGCCGAAGCCGACCGCCAGCTCTCCACGTAAAGCTCCTCACCTAATTCCCAGAACGCCCCTCCAAAACCGAATTAATTACGAAACCTACACGTCCCTAAAGTCGTCAAAAAGGGAAGAACCCGAAGTCCCTCGTTGTCATCTCTTCTGGTGTGTCTGGAAGGTTGCCCGAAGAGGGAGGAAGGGAGGATGCCCGCCGGCTTCCTCACGCTTTCTCTCTCTCTCTTTTTTTTTCTTTTTTTTTGCCCCTTTTTGGGGGGTTTGTGGTTGGCTTGGGAATGACGCTTGTGGGCCGAGATTCTCTCCTTGGTGTTTCTTGGGTTTTCGGGTCGGCGGCGGGGTGGAAGGTGGGAACGGGTGGAAGTGGGTGGCGCCGGTTCCGGTGGGGACGGGGGGAGGAGTGGTGGGGAGCGAACGTAGTTGTGCATGCCGCGCATGTCCTTCCTCATTTTCTTTTGCCCTGGTGAGGAGAATTTGCACAAAGGTTCAAAATTTGGGGTATTTTTGAACGTGATTGCAGTTTTCAATTCTGACTTTGGATATTTTTGGTTTTTAGTCCTCTCTTTTCTTTCTTGGACTTTGTTGTCGTGTGCGTACTTACGTGAGTGTTATATTACAAATGTTAGAACAAGAAAAGATTACAAATGTGACTATAATGAGTATTTTATATTCATGAGTGCGTTTACATTTCATGGATGTTTTTTTCCTACAATTTTATTTTTCATGAAATGTACTGAAATGTTGATTGGAGCATTAAGTGATGATTTGCTATTTTAGATCACAATACACCTTTGTTTTTAATATTGCACATGGACTCATCTACCATTTTTTAACTTCTAAAGTTATATGTATTTTCGTGTATCACTAATCTCTTACACTAAGCTTAACTCGATCAAAAAAATTGTTTTAGATCAAAAGTGTAATTGTTTTTTTTTGTTTTGCGTGATAAATTCTTTTAGAATAAAAGTTAAGAGACCAAAGTAAGCTCACAAGATTCAAAAAAAAAATCTCGTTAAAAGAGTTAAAAGGGTGGGAATTTGTTGCAAAATCCTTAAAAGTGAAATAGTAGGATTTATGTTTAGATTTTTTTTATATGTTAAGTGAACCCTCGCCATAAAATTCTCAAATGACTTGGTATCAAATGAAAATAAGAACCTTTCGGGTAGAAACAAGGTCCAACCTCAGATATGAGACAAGAGGTCTCAACTCCTTGGATCGGAGGATTAGGGTTAGGGTTGAAGAAAGAAAGAAGAAGAGAGAAGAGCGGCAAAACATTTAGGGTTTTGTTATTTGGGTTTCGTAATAGTACAAAGATATTTATACACATGTATCCAGATAATCACTCGGATGACCTGACAAAGACTAGCCGTTACAAACACTAGGTTGGGTCTGATACACAAATGACAAATTTCTTAACTCAAAGCTAATGACTAATTTGAACCCAAATATTCTTAACATGACTTTATTGCACCTCAGTTTGGACCCAATCATGATAATGCTGGTCTCAGCACTAGGTTTACCCAGACCCATTTGATCTAGCTCATCATCTAGACTCAAACATTGGACTCGGGTGGATTTGCGCCTGAGTCAACATTTTGACTTTCATTTGGTTCATTGGCTTGGGCTTGATCACCAACTAATTGAACTTGGATCTGATAATGATCGATTCATGAGTTCAAATTTCTCACACCTTTATTCTCTTGTATATCAACCCTTCCACTAAACTAACTAAATTGAAGATGAGATCTTACATTGACCTAAGGTCGACCAACTAAACCATAATCAAGAAAGGCTTGATCAAATTCGGACGAAGAAATTTGATGCCCGTCTAACTACCATTCCAACCAAACCCTAACGAGCCTCATTTGAAAAAATAAAAATACAATCCTATGAACATTCAGACAAGAAATGAGATAAGACATAATGTATTGTCATAGGAGCACCTTCATATTTTGTTAACTCCATAAAATATTCACGCAAATAAATACAGGAAGAGCAAAGAATTGACCAATCAAATACTAAGACTAAAAAACAGGAAAAGCAATGAACTGCCCAGTCAAATACTACAATTACTTAAAATTGCATTTTGATGCAGTATTTACAAGTTCCATGGAATTTGCAATCGATGGTATTTACATATCTCAGGATTTATAAATGACATGATTTGTATTTAATATGTTTAGACAAACATATTGTTTCAAAATAACAACAAAAAATTATACAATACTTAATTAGTTTAACGATTCAGAATTGTATACAGACCATAAAAACTACATACTATTGTGCACAAAATTATATTAGGACATAACATCAATATTTTGTATCAATATGAATGATTAAAGTTTAAAAAAAATGTTTAAATTTTCGAACTTTTGACAATTTTTGTATAGAGAAGGAATTTCAAAATGCCACACGTAATCTCAACCAAATTGGTAATTGAAAATGTGATACTTTGAAATTTCATGTTCAAATGACATTTCAAGTTGAAGTGACACAGCCAAATGCAATCTAAAGAACACCAAGAGGATTGGCCAATTTCTCCCCTTAACTCTTCCTACTTGAGCACTTTAATGCAAGCAATCACTTCTTCGAGAAAATAATCCACGATTTTCTGATTTATTGCAATACCTAACTTCGCAAATAACATCATGGTGCTGTGTAACACACGACAAATAACACAACATCAGTTAGCCACACTTGTAACTAGTACGTTCATATGCAATTAGGCGTTGAGGTCTAAACATCCTCTAGCAACAAACACCTTTAATGGACACACGGTTGGGCATCTGCATACCTAAGTGGTTAAATATACAGATACAAAAGCATTCAGTTCAGACTTATTCTAAAATTATACTGCTGGCTCTTCTTACCAATCATTTTTTCCCTCGAAGCTTCACGCCAAGAACCCTTTCCAGTTTGGTAATTAACTGTTGGTTTGGAATGGCTTTTCCAGACTCATACTCTTGAATTATTTGGGGCTTCTCATTAACCAACTGACAAAAGAAAATACTTCAACATAAGGCTACCCCAACGAAACGAAAACACACACAAATCACATGAGAATGGCGTACCTTTGCCAGCTGCGCCTGAGTAAGCTTCTTATCCATTCGAGCTTGCATGATGCTCTTTTTCAATTCAGTTGGAACTCGATCATCTAATTCAGAAAAGAGCAGCAGAACATCATATAGATGAAGCACAACAATATTAGAATTTAGACATATTTTTACACTTTATTATAACATTTTGAAGCAAAACCTTTTCTTTTCTATGATCAGATGAGCAGGTGAAACTGGAAGGCAAGAAGCATGAATGCCAAGGCAGGTCATTTTAACCCTCAAACAGGTAACTGTTATTTACTTACCCCTGTTAATTGTGTTCTCTCATGCCAGAACCAACTAAAGCTTGACCTACATAAGCCTGCTATGAACACATTTTTCTTGATCTTGTCCTCCATGTCTTACCAAATTCTAATTTTGACTAAAAAAACAACACGGCTATATTTCTGCACCATTAATGTTTCCCTAGTAAGTCCAAACAACATTTCCATCCTCCCCTCTGTTACCCTCGGGCCTACCTTACCCCTTTTTTTGTTCTCCACCTATGCTTCCCATACATAACTACCAGTCTGCCACTAACATTTGTACAGAATGTATACTCTTGTTGTCCTAAAATTGTTTAGAATCAAGAACTGAAGGTCAAGGTAAAAAAGGTCGAAGTTGGATTGAATATAAGAACCTTCGGCTACCTCGATGAAAGCCTTCTAACATGATTGTGCTATATTAAAGAAAGGTACATGCCAATAGATTTGCACTTGCCTCTTCAGACTATTTTTCATTCAACAAGGAGAACAATAAGTAGCACATTCACACGTGTTCAAATCTCAAACTAGAGGACAACATTTCTTGTTCTTGTCAATACCACAAATGGATGTAAAAATGTGCAGGGATTTTTTTATGTTCGTGCTAAGAAGCAAACAGAAGGCAACAAAATGTAAATTGGGTGCCAACTCATGGCTCTTGACATAGAACATATGTGATTATATATATTTGTATACTGTTACACCCAATGATGTGATAACATCAGCAGGGATTTCTTAACGTAAACCATTTGCTTCACTTTTTTTTGGTTCAAAACTATACCAATGTCAAGTGAAGCTTTCGAAGAAAACGTGATTTATCAATCAACGAAAATGAAAGAAAAAAAGTGAGACAAATATCAACTAATTCGAGAAAACAAAATTGTTTGTTTAGTGGAAAAGGGAGCTCATGCGGGAGTTGGCACAATGAAGTGGGGGAACATAAAGAAAATAAAAGGATAAATCTATTTTCTACTACGAAATTGTATTTTCCATGCAATCTTTTGCTTTCAGATTGCACGTACGAACACTCTACAAACTACGGAAATGACACGAGATATAATCACTCAAGTATGTATACATGCACATGGCTAGTATGTTATTAACAACATCATGCAAGTAGATTTGAACAGGGCACTATACTCCATGAATATGTAGAATACAAACAACTATTACCCAAAATGTTAGGTTCAGTTGTTGTCCATGCTCTTGAAAAGGAAATGACCTTCTAACTATTATAAATTACATCCCATCTCAGGTTTCTTCATATTAAAAAATGTGCTTCTAACATATGCACTCACCGTGAAAGAGTAAAAGTAGAAGTAACATACTCAAGAATTCATGATGAAGTGACATTTACAAAGGCAAAAATGAATCGAAGAGCCCTATGTGAAATAGCATTTGGCATATGAAGTGAAAACTAGAAGATAGAACAGTATGATGATTTCATCCAAGTGTATAGCCGTTGAGGCGAACTAAAAAGGGAACAGTAGCATCATAAATATGTTCTACACAAGCCAATAGATGACAACTTTTACTAGAGCTAAGGCGAAAAAGGTCGAAGTTGGATTGAACATAAGAACCTTTTGATGCCCCGATAAAACCCTTCTAACATGACTCAAAGAGCAATAACACCATAAACAACAATAGCTGCAAAGCCAAAAGGACTTACGAGCAAGAACATCCGTCTCCTCATCAAGCTTTCTCGTGTTCAAAGACGTACCGCTCGATGCAGCCTTGTTCGTACCAGCAGCAGCTGTAAAGCAACACCATTAACACTTTTCAATGGGGCTGTAGTTACATAGTCCTATTGCTTTATTTATCTTATATATATACCACCTCTTATCAAACAACAACAACAACAAAAAAAAAAAACTCCGAACATCATTAAGCAAAAAAAAAACGCAAAAATTAAAAACCAAGAGTATCACTGGTTAGCGCATACATACGAGGGATAATCATATCAATTATTTCATACGTCACTAACAAACACTTCCACCTTAGAAATAAATCAAACACAAACACTACTCAAACTGTATATTGCGATAAGAAAACATTTCCAGGAATTACTCAAGCGAACATCAACTAATAGAAAAGGTAAATAGGGGGTTCATACACTTTCTAATGGTTTCGATCTCGGCGCCGCTGCGGCGGGCGGCGTTGACGGCCTTCTCGTCCTTCTTGGCGGCGGCGTTGGGGGCTTTCTTGCGGATCACAACGGGAGCCCAATCCTGACTCAACGGACCAACTCCGGCCATCTCTTGCTTGTCGTCTGCGGAGATCGAACGCTAAGTGGGGAATCTTTGGTGACGGAACCTGAAATAGACGGGGAGATAAATAGGGACAGAATGTGATTCTTACGCCAGGATGAGATGCATTATGGATAGACGCGAGATGTATAAAGATATTTATCTGGATTCTTTTTTATTTTTTTATAACATTTGCCGTGGGAATTATATATATTTATGCTCAAAGCTTAATTTTGTTAAATTAAGTCCCCACAATATCCACCACACATTTCAAATTCTAAGGTAGATTAAGAAAAAACGGTTATGCTAATTAATGGTGAGATTAACTGTAAATAAGATCCAATGGTGAGATGGTAGGGGGCTTAAAATAAATTTGATGATATCTTTATATGAAATAAATTGGATTCTATTTATGATATCTTTATATGTTCTACTATAATTGACTGCTCTTTCCTGTACACCGACCATAGGGGCGAATCCAGTAGAATTTGGTAGGCAGAGCACAATGATTGGTTCTGCATCGACCGGAATTGTTTTTAGTTGAGACTCATACCGTCTATCAAATTGTTTTCAGTTGAAGTTTGAGATTTAATTGTTCCAAATGATCAGACCTCGTAAATTCAAATTCCTAATTTTACCGAAACTAACCTTAGTAGTTAGTTCCTAATTTACCCTGGTTTCTATTTTATTATAGTATTATTAATATTTAGCGGTGTGGTGTGTAAGGAAAAAAATGTTTATATTAGCTTGAATAACAATTTAATAAGAGAGAATAAAGATAAAAATATTTGTACGCAACTTTTTCTCCGATTATGGGGGAAATTTGAGAGAAAATCAACTCTCACTTCCCTGTATTATCTTTCTTGTTTTCGAAATAAACAACTCAATGATACAAAGAAGGTTACCTTTAGTCATTTTATAATAATTCTCTTTTTTAATTTATAATGTTCATCCAAACAAGAGAAAAGAGATTTCTCTCTAATATTTATTTCCAAGCAAACTACAATTGCCTTTGAGATACATCAAAATTGAACAATGAAATTGAACCTCTAAGGATGGAGCCCTCCGGTAACCCACACGTCCACATCCCATCTACTGGAGAATCTTTTTCGGACGGGGACCCATCTTGGATCGTATTTTCGGCTTACAATAATATTTAACTCTATAATTAGGTAAAAAATACGGTGGAGATAAAGTGCAAATATGTATTAGTTGACTGTAATCGTCAAAGTGAAAGATACAACTGCCAAATATTTTAGACGAGTAGCCTGAACCTGGGTAACTAGCTAAGCCGACTTGGCCCAAACCTGCCGACCCTATTGCTTAATTGGGTCCGGCCCGACAAGACTAGGTGTCGGGGGGGGGGGGGGGGGGGGGGCAAGTCGGTAGGTCAGGTTGTGGTTGTGTCGATTGGGTTTGTGGATCGAATTCTGGTCATGTTGATTGGGTTTGCAAGTTGGATTTTTTTCCTGAAGTTAGAGCTTACAAATATTGGATTACAAATGTTGTCCAATTCGGACAAAATAATATAAGATAAAGGGGTAAGAAAGAATATTTGAAGATTTGATGCGAAGAAAATGAATAGAATAGGATTATTTTTATAGATTTTTCAAGAGGTATTTTAAGTATTTAAAAAAATTAATAAGACTTGCGGTGTGTCAAGGCCCGTTACCCAGGTCAGTAGCCCACCAAAGCATTACATTTTGCAATATGATCAAATGATAAAGGGAAGGCAAGTTTTTTTTTACAATTTCATCTACACTGGTAGTAGAGACTAATTTTAATAACCAACCAATTGATGGAAGCCTTCATCATTGTTCATCTAGACCACCTCATAGTGATGGGCAGACAAACATCACTCAGAGCTAGGGTGTACATCGGTCCGGTCCGGTTAACCAGCCCGAACCAAACTTGTTGGTTGCAACCGGATTGGACTGAATAGGGTCCGGTCCGGTTGCCAGTTTTGGTTTTGCAGGTCCACCGGTTCCGGGCTGGTTAAAAACCGGTTGAATCTGATCCAAAACCTGAACCGGGCCCAACTGCGTTCTATTTTTTTTCTTGTTATATTCTCTGTTTTGCTTGTTCTTTTTTCCCAAAAAGATTAAGGTTCTTAATCTTCTATGCATGGAATTATTTGTCAATTATCATTTGCAAATTATAGTTTGAAATAACTCTTTTTCATTTATATATCATGTCATTTACCATAAATAAACTCCTAAATTACATAACTAATCAGCCAATTACATAAAATATATTGAATGTTACAAATTACCAAATAATACATGCATAAATGGACCCTAATGGGCTTACTATCTACAATTACTTTCAGTAAATGAAAATAAATAACAGCAAAAGATATAATAAAATAGAAAAGTTAAAAAAAACACCCAAATCCAGTCCAATCTGGTTCCAAACCGTCTGGTCCAGTTCCAAACCGGACTCCACCGGGCCGATTGTCAGTTCTAGAAGTTCTGGCCGGTTCTGGTCCGACTATTGTCGGTCCGGTCCGATTTTCAACCGATGTACACCCCTACTCAGAGCATCGAGGACTCATGGTTAGATTTATTTTTGTCTACGAATCATTTTTTTCTTAGGATCTCTGTTTATCTTATTGGTCTCCAACATACACCAGCATAATAATTCATAGCCACTGGAAACTACACATCAAAATACATCAATTCCAAGCGGAAATGGTATAATTCTAACTTAAAGATCACCTTCCAACAATAATTGCGCATACAGTGGCATCCAAGAGGTGTGCCAGCGCAATGTAGTCTGTTCTACTCCATATGTACATTTGAGCACACAAGTAGATAAATGAATAAAAACATGAAAATGGTCTGATGGCACCTGCAGCTTCTCACAGCTCTGGAGTTTCGCCTTGAACATGTTTACGATCATCATTCTTTCCCCCAAACCACCCTTTCAACTTCAGCTCTTTGTGGTCTGCTGCATGGAGATCAAATATTACAACAAACTAATATGGCGGCATGCTTTAAAACTGCAGATAAATATAAATGGTATTGGGCATAGTAAGGGTATGATATTTGCACAATATTTCAAGCCAAAATGTCAAATGCAGCCTTAAAGGGGGAAAAATTGATCGATCAGCAGAAAGGAAACAATAGAAACCTCAAATGCGAAAAATAACAAAACTGTAATCCCCTTCACCACCAGTTAAATCACATGAAATTTCAGCTTACAAGTTTACAGAACCACTTGAGAAGTTCTTGTCAAATAAAAAGCAAATCTCAGTTGGGGAAAAAAACTACAATAAGTGGTTGTGAACAAGTAATAATATTCTCAACCCAAACGCAAATTCCACAACAATTTACACGCATAATGCAGGCAAAAAAAGGCTCATTATAATACATTTATACTTTGACCCAAAATCCAAAAGTGCAAATGGGAAGCACATAAGCTACTCTCTCCAGGTCGTTCAGTTGGAACGGGTGCTGGATAAGCAATGAACTGACGACACCTTGTGCTATAACTCTGCCTGCTCTCAGATTCTCAGTTACTACTTTTTCTGTTTTACTCACAGTAGTCAAATTGTTGAGAATGTACTACTCTCTTTCCTTCAACCAAAGTACATCACCAACATAGGATCAGCTTCAGTACTCACATTTACACACGAGATACTACGATACCTTTCCAGGTCCTATAAGTACATTTACGGTTCAGTGTATGAGCAGCTCTGTTGGGCCTTTTGGGTTTTAGTGAGATTAGAGAGTATGCTTCCATTATAAAACCATTTGGCATTGCGTACGGACCTAAAACCTAATAAGAAACCACAACGTCCCGTGATTGTGCAACGCAAAGGTATCATAATCTTTGTAGCATGAATAACTTGAGATATTGCACTATTGCAGTAATGCATATTCTAAGATTTTCTTATTAAAACTTAAAAGCATCATCTTCGTCCATGCATCACCATTCAGCAGTGACAAGCACAACCACATTACAGGTTTAAGGTCACAAAGGTTGAAACATTGGTTTGACTCGGTAGTATCATGATAGGGTCAACAATCAACACCCTGTTTTTATTCTTTGGCAAAGTAGTGCTCCTACATTGTAGGTGCACGTACTCTTTGCCAATACTCTTTGCCAGTATATTCAGATTAGTAACGTCAACAGACTATGGTATTACCGTATTACATAATGTAACGCAGTTTTCTACATTAAATACACTTTTATATCTGAGTCTGCTTGCAGTTTGGAGAGCATCAGAGTAGACTTAAACCAAGTGCACGCTCACTATTCTAGGTACTTTTGGGGGCTCTCTACAGAGAATAAACATGACTATAGCAGTAATGCACCAACATGGATCAACCTTTCTTAACAACAATAATTTAACTTGATTAAACGGTATGACAATACATTTTTCTTTTGTTACTTTGAAAGGGTAAAGTTTAAACCCCTATCCTTCAAGATAATAGACAATTTTACGTAGTGCCTGTGTGTTGTCATCACATGACTTGGAGATCGAAACCTTTTCAGGTGGATTGTCTCTTAAAAGAACATTCCAATCACAACACTTCTTCCTTTTCATTCCATTATCTGCTACAAATTGGGGAAGGGGGAAAAAGCATAAAGACAAAAAAAAACTAATTTCCAACTTAGAAATTCCCAATTTATGCATTTGTGTTCTTCTATCTGTACTTTTAACAATGCACAGCCCCATGTTTTGTCATAATATTTCAGTAAACAGTTTATCAGGTTTTCTCGTGACTAATTCCAAGAGCACTTCAGGCCTACTTGTTTTGCTCCGGATTTTACAGGCCTAGTAATGTACGTCTTTCTGCTTGACAAATAACAACAAACAAAACCTTTTCATGTTGAATCCATTTAGCATACAAAACATGATACAGTTTACACACACAAATTCTACCGCATTTGAAATTACCTTTTCTTTACAATACATTGCACCCTCGTCAAGTCTTTATGCATGCTCTGAGACTTCAACTACAGGCTCCACTTTTTTCTCAACACCACCATCTTCCTGCATATGTGCAACAGTAGTGAAGTAAAGCAAACATGAGCAACATTAACTAACATAAAAAAAGCCAAATTGCATCATAAAAATCTCCTTATTGATCAAAACTTATAGCCCCATTACCCCATAACTTAACTACTGTGGCGTCAGTTTGGTGGTCAAAGTGCCAAATTAACTTACTAATTCTTTCAATGGACACTACAAGTGCCGACTTGATCTGTCATTCCGAATCCAAGGAGTAGTAGAAGAACTAATTTTGAAAGACAGCAACGAAATATGATTCAGCAGTTGAAATTATAAAACAACTCCAGAAATACATTCTTTCTGCTTGGCAGAGACTCAGAAAGCACGCAATTTCTTTTTAATACACCTCACAAGCCAAAAAATGGTACATGAAAAACACACTTAAAACGCTGCAAAATTTTGGAAGTACCTTCCCATCACAATCCATTGTCTCACCATCATCACCGTCATCATCTGTTTTTGCATGCTTAGCAACTTCAACTGCCACCTCCTCTTTCTGCTCAACACGGCTACCATCCTGCATATTTGCAACACAAATTAACTAAAGTAAACGGAACATTAAATCGAGCTGCAAATTTACAAACATCAGCATAAAAGCCAAATTGTATCTTAACAAAACTTCCTCGTCAACTAAACGACTGCCAATGTGACTTGTACCGATAGTGTTGGGGTATCATTGCTCCCCACTTCCCGATTATCAGCCACAAGAACAATGCTAGGCAATCTCTCCATGTCCCATCCAAGAATACGACATACAACCTTCGCCAACGCTCTATGCGCCGTCCTTCTTTTAGTTCTGGATATTGAATTCAAGTGCTGAAGCATACTAACGCAATCTGGATATCTCCTCCCTTTCCTCTCCCCAATCGCCTCGCACACCACACAACAAAACTCCCCCTTCTCCCAAGTCCTCATGTATAAACCCCGTAACTCCTCGTCTCTCTCGAAAACCCCCTCGAAGAACTTGAAACACTCCAAACCACCATCCTCATCGTTGTCCCCGTCGTCTTCGTCATCGGAGGAGCATTGTTCAGAGAAGAAGGCTTTGGAAGCTTCAACGCAATCTTTCTGGACTTGGATGGAGACGATCCGCGCCTTGTCCTCCTCCGAGAGGGGTTTGGGAGCGGCGGTGGTTTTGACCTTAACGTCGTCCCACGGTCGGAGGATGTCGTCGTCGGGGGTTTCGGGGTCGGGCGAAGGCCAGTTGGAGCTGAGTTGGAGCGTTTTCTTCTGCTGGCGTTTGAAGGCCTTTTTCTTCTTGCGGAGTTGGAGGGGTCGGTGAGTTTGATGTGAACCGGAGGGGGGAGGAAGGGTGGGGCCGGAAGGGGGCCCAGCATGCCATAGGGCGTGGAGATGGCGGACTTCGTCGATCCAGATGCGCTCCATTGCTGGCGCGATTTGGTCGGAGACGTCCATGGCTGGCCGGAGCTCCGACGAGAAGTTCGGCGCGGTTGGTGGTGGGAACATGTGTTTTTTTCCCCTTGAAACTTATTACGGAGTTGGTTCGGCTCCGAAGAGAAATGACTTTTCGTTGGAGATGGTACTGTTCTAAGTCTTTAGATCATATTTTTCTCCTTTTGAAGTATGCATTTATCACATTTAGGAATAGTAGCAAGCAGTATTAAAAGGGGAAATGTTTGTTGAAAGCAGAGCGTCACGGACGCGTTCTACGTGGATATCTATGTGAGCCCTTACGTGGCCAAAGCATAAATGTTTTTTTTGTTTTTTCTTCCTGATATCCACTCAAATCACATTAAATGCGTTTCAACTCAGCACGTTCTCTCTCTCCACCCAAATACAAATATGATGACACTCTTTCTTTCTTCTTCATTCTTTCTCTCCAAAATAAATCACCATTTCTAGCAAGATATTATGTCGAAGAAGCGTCTGATGCCGACTCCCAGGATTCTTCACAACGTAAGCAGCGTGAATGGGACGGTGCACTTGGTTTGACATCATATTATTGCATTCCATATATTGATTCGTTTATTCCGACAATAATGAAGTCATATATTATTCCGGACTGCAAATACACTTATTCCGGACTGCAAATACACTTATTCCGATTCCGGACAGCAAATACACTTATTCCGGACAACAAATCCACTTATTCCGGACAAACTTTATGTTCCGTTTCTGGACACACTTTATTCTTAAACCGGACAACAAATACACTTATTCCGGACAAACTTTCTGTTCCGTTTCTGGACACACTTTCTTCTTATTCTGGACAACTACACTTATTCCGGACTGCAAATACACTTATTCCGGACATCAAATACACTTATTCTGGACAACAAATCAACTTATTCCGGACAAACTTTATATTCCGTTTCTGGACACACTTTATTCTTAAACCGGACAACAAATACACTTAGTCCGGACAACAAATACACTTATTCCGGACAGCAAATACACTTATTCCGGACAAACTTTATGTTCCGTTTCTGGACACACTTTCTTCTTATTCTGGACAACTACACTTATTCCGGACTGCAAATACACTTATTCCTGACATCAAATACACTTATTCCGGACAACAAATCAACTTATTCCGGACAAACTTTATGTTCCGTTTCTAGACACACTTTATTCTTAAACCGGACAACAAATACACTTATTCCGGACAACAAATACACTTATTCCGTACAACAAATACACTTATTCCGGACAGCAAATACACTTATTCCGGACAAACTTTCTGTTCCGTTTCTGGACACACTTTCTTCTTATTCTGAACAACTACACTTATTCCGGACTGCAAATACACTTATTCCGAACAGCAAATACACTTATTCCGGACAGCAAATCAACTTATTCCGAACAAACTTTATGTTCCGTTTCTGGACACACTTTATTCTTAAACCGGACAACAAATACACTTATTCCGGACAACAAATACACTTATTCCGTAGAGCAATATACACTTATTCCGGACATACACATAACGTAAACAGGACAAACACATAATGTAAACTGCACACACACATAAAGTAAGCTAGACAAATTAAGTTGATCCAACGTAAAACTTAAAAACAAATATTTTATTATGATAAGTGTGGGCTCTGCACGAATAATGAGACTGCACGATGTCCTAGGGTCTGCACACTGTCTTATCTGTGTATTGAGAAATGAATCGTTCAACTTAAAGAACCGGCGTTTTTTAAAAAGACCAAAACGCACGAAGAGAAATTTCGCTGACTGGACGCTGACTCAAAGAAAAATATCTGAGTTGTACAGATCCACGTAAGGCGCGTCCGTGACGCGCGCGTCCGTCTACCACGGCTCTTTCAGGAATGTGTCGTCGATGTAGTGATGCGTGAAGTCGCATCCTATTTTTCGATGCGGTCGGGGTATTTTTAGGCTGCATAATGTGATGATTATGTACCACATGATAGAAAATCTGAGACAGAAGTCTTATGTTAAAAGATGTGACGAAATATGTATTAAATGGAATGTGATTGGTAAAATGGTAATTGACACAGACGACGAACGGTAATTTCCAATACATCCTTAAATCCTCCTTACAAATTCTGACTGCTTGATTTACCAATTTTCACGCACATTGGGATGTATTTATTGTACTAATAGCATAGATCCTACTTTAAGAGCAATACGTTTTTTGACTTTACTGTGAATGAAAAAGTATATCTGTTTTGTGAAAATTTGAAAAGTATTTCAGATTATTTTTCGTTTCTCATCGTTGTCTACCATGAATTTCAAGTCAATTAGAAAGTGTTACTTAGGAATTCAAATGATTTTTTTTTTTGTAGAGTGGACAATTTGTAAACGAGAAAGTTTGACAGTTGGCAATTTTATTTTCATCAACGGGATGCAATTTTCCATTAGTTTCGAAATAAGGTTGGTTACATTTCACATTCCCCCCTCTCTTTACCGTCACTAGGGGTCTAGAGGTTTATGGTAACACTGACACCGTTGAAAGTATGTTTGAAAAAAAATAAGAAAAAAAATCAATTTTATTTTTTTAATTTTTTTTCAAATTAAATATCTCTCGAAACTATTTTCCAAACTATAACTGTTACTATCTCGTCATGACACGTGGTGTCGATGAAGTTTTTTTAGTATATACAAAATTTGGAGCCTCAGATCATATGTCACGACGTGGTGACAACGAGTTTAATTTAGAAAATAATTTTGAGAGATGTTTCATTTGAATTTTTTTAAATAATAATTTTAATTCGAATAATTTACAGTTCAACCTTAGTTTTTATTACTATTGCCGTGTTTTCTAGATAGTATCTAATTTAGAAAGTATATTATTGAAATGAAAAAATGAAAATCTTCTAAAAACAATTTTTTTATAAAAACCATCGTAAGCAACCACAATTTCACATCATGGTGTTTCCAAATAGCATGTTCGTTAGGCAAATAATTTTAAATTTTCAGCAAAAATGGGAGAGAATTGATTATCGGGCCACCCCACTCGATGCTCGTTGTTGTAGAAAAGTGAATGACAATCTCAATTTCGACCAGAACAACCCATCGGCCTAAAAAGTAAAAAATAAATTCCTTAATACTCAACCTAAGTAAAACTCATAGTGGGCTTTAATTCAGACATTTCTCAGCCCAACATGAAATACATAACGGGCTGGTCTGTATCAACCGTGCTTGCGAACAGCCTCCACACCACCCTGACCACTTTACAATCTCTTTAAAGCCTGTAGTAAACAGAGTCAGAGTAGATGTTCCTAGGCTATTCAAACTGTTTCAAACTTTCAAGTCACCAAACGATTGTGAAATTACAAGATTGTATTAATTTGACTAATAATTTTAAAAATAGTTTCCTGAAAATCTGGATTTTTCGCTCCGAAAGCAACGTTTTTTTTTACATATAAGTTGACATAAATCAATGCACCAGAAGGACCACTGAAAGCACGTTTCCATTCTATATTTTCTTGTTTGTGTACCATTTCTTCTGTTCTACACAATCACAATCCATACTTTTTTTCCTTTCATACTTTTATGCAATAAAATGCTTTAACTTGAACTCACCTTTGACCTCGCTTCTGAAAACTTAGATTTTCTAGGAATACATGTTATATATGGTATATACGAAGATAATGTGGTTATGAGTGAGTTATAGTCAGAGGCGGATCCAAAAATAAAAAATGGTTGGCGGCAAATTGTTTCTATATTGGTTGTATTTTTTTTGGAGGACCACAACTTAAAGATAATACTTTAAATTAATTAATTAATTAAAAAATAAAAATTTGAAAATATTCTTCTTCTTCTTAACATTTTTCCAAACCTGAATACATTAAAATTCAAACATCTAAAAAAAATACAACCATAAAACACGACACATCAGTTAAGTTGATTTTTTCCCTTAAAACTCAAATTCCAATATCCAAACACAAAGTAGGTGGTTTAAGAAGATTTATTGGTTATGTTCGTTCTTAAGTTTAAAATCTTTTGGAGTTCTTTTTAACAATTACATTTGGAACCATTTGGAAGATATCCAAGTAAGCTATAATCTTTTGGAGTTGTATTGTTGTGTAAGTTTGATAAATTTTTAGTTGAAAATGATCATTGCATTGATTTTAGTGAGGTGTCGTGGATGTTTGGGATTTGATTTTTTGGATTATGATGTGCAATCTTACTTTTCTAGTACAATTATACGTATTGACATATATATCTCACTGTGATACTGTTGAGTTCGTTTGTTGGCTAAAAATGGAATGAAAACTCAAAATAAACTAGCATGTATAAGAAACTTATTCATCAAGATCATTCTATACATAAGAGTCGTAGTATGAATAATAAATCTGAAGCATGCAATTCCACGAACGAAAATAGCAATGAACATAAATAGTAATAATTATTACAAAATTCTTTTATTATAATTATATGTTATACTATACACTTTTTTGTTATCTCTATTTGTCTAGATTTTATCGATTTTAAACTTAAAAACGAACATAACCAATAAATATTCTTAAACCACCTATTTTGTGTTTGGATATTGGAATTTGAGTTGTAAGGAAGAAAAAATCAACTTGACTGATGTGTCGTGTTTTATGGTTGTAATTTTTTTTGGATGTTTAAATTTTAATGTATTCAGATTTGAAAAAATATTAAAAATACGAAGGGTATTTTTATTTTTTAATTAATTTATTTAAAGTATTATCTTTAAGTTGTGGTCCTCCAAAAAAAAATACAGCCAATATAAAACAGCCACCCCACCCAATTATTATAATTTTGGATCCGTCCTGCCCAGTATGGCCATAGACCATAGTATATAGTTTGAAATATTGAAAGAATTCAAAATAGGAAAAAATTTCAAAATATTTTTTTTTAAAAAAAATTGCCAAAATAAACCTCCATTAAAATTAATTTTCAAACTAGACCCGCTGCCACCACGTGGTGACACGTGGCGGCGACGGGTTTTGTTTTTTTGTTCATAGAGAACTCGACATCACCAGTGCCGAGTTCATCTTTTGAGAACTCGGCACTGGTGATGCCGAGTTCAACTTTGGTTTTTTATTGGCCAACACTTGAAATTTTCACTTAGGAGGTAACACTTGATAGAACTCGGTACTGGTGATGCCGAGTTTAACTTTGGTAGAACTCGGCATGGGTGATGTCGAGTTCAACTTGGTTTTTTATTGGCCAACACTTGACAATTTTTACTGATGTGATTCAAATAGAACTCGGCACTGTACTCTGAGAGTGTAATTGTCAAGTGTTGGCCAATTGTCATATCACCCATGCCGAGTTCTACCAAAGTTGAACTCGGCATCACCAGTGCCGAGTTCTATCAAGTGTCACATCCTAAGTGAAAATTTCAAGTGTTGGCCAATAAAAAACCAAAGTTGAACTCGACATCACCAGTGCCGAGTTCTCAAAAGATGAACTCAGCACTGGTGATGCCGAGTTCTCTATGCACAAAAAAACAAAACCCGTCGCCGCCACGTGTCACCACGTGATGGCAGCGGGTCTAGTTTGAAAATTACTTTTAATGAAAGTTTATTTTGGCAATTTTTTGTAAAAAAAAATTATTTTGAAAATTTTTCCTTCAAAATATTGATTCCCAAAGTCATCCCTGAAACACTTGCAGTACTTCCACTTTGTGCCTCGATCAGTCTTACTATGTGATTGAATTGACATATATCAAAGGCATCACTGACCATGACTTGGGACGACCTGGTCATGAGCATTCTCTCTTTTCTCTCTCTCCCCAACCCACTTTGTTCTCTTTTCTATACTATTCACATCTTAACCACAACCCACCACAACCCACGACAACTTATCTCTCTCATCCACATCATTTCGGGATCCATCTTACTAAAAAATAAAAAAATTCTAAAAAATCAAAACAATTATAAAACGTATTTTCAAAAAAAAAACTCAAACAAAAAATTTAAAAAATCAAAACAAAATCAAAATAATAAAAAAAATCAAAAAATGATAAAAAAGGGTTGTCGACCCGGTCGTCCACGACCTGGGACAACCTAGGAAAACCTGGGTTAAGAGGGAGTGGGTCATCCACGACCCGGTCGTGAGGTTGTTTTTACAACCATAAGACCATCCCTTACCATAACCTGGACGACCTGGTCATCAGCTCTCTCTCTCTTCCACGTCAGCTTTCTCTTTCCTCAACCCACATTCTTCCCTTTCCTAGACTATTCACCTCTTAACCACAACCTAACCCAACACAACCCACAACAACCTATCTCTCTCCTCCACATCATTTCGTGGTCTATCTTGGTAAAAAATTTAAAAAATTTCTAAAAATTCAAAACAATTATAAAACGTATTTTCAAAAAAAAACTAAAACAAAAAATTCTAAAAATCAAAACAAAAAACAAAAAAAATATTTTCTTTATTTGGTGACCCGGTTTTCCGGGTCATCTCCCCCTTATCTCATCTTCGACCTGACCAGGTCAGGGGGGAAAATCGCCGTTAAGGGATGCCCTAAGGAATGCTCTAATCTTACTCTGAGAAAGAAACTATATGGGATAATTCTCTAGTAAGATCCTACTCATCTCCTACGTAAAACAACTATAATTTAACGAAGCAGAGTGTTCTGAAGGCATTATGCTTAAGAAGAAACCTTATTTTAATTTTGTCCTAATGCAACTATCATTTGGCATGATCAATTGGGTTTTTTTTTTGCTCTGTTTAGAGTTAAAGAGGACCCACGTTGAAGACTAAGTGCACTTAAATAATGACAGCAGCCTTGTCAAGTATGAACACCTTGAATTATTCCATTTTGTCTTCGGCCCGAAAATTCCTGTGAGATGTCTTTGTTGAGGTGAGAACTGAATTTTCCTGTCCAATTGTCATTGTTCTGATGTGATTCCGGAAAGTTCCTCCTAAATGTATTTATTGAGCTAAGCTCTCGTTGTTTATGGCAATACTTGTTTTAAGTAGAAAACAATTGGGTCGTGTTTGACGAAGTCATATTAGTCCTAGTCAAATGACGAAAGCTTAACCTCATCAAATCAAGTAGAACCTTGTTTAGTAAAAGTTTGTCAATTCAAGTCAATTTTAAAGTGAGGTAATGGTAGTGAGATGACGCGCAGAAGTAATTGTTTTTAGCTTATTTCATTTCATGTTATTGTCAGACATAATTTCATCCAAGTTTACTCACGACTTGAGTGAAATATTGAATGAGCAAACACGTCTTAAGAACTCGAGTGTCCAAATAAAGATAGCAAAAGAGTCAAATCATCTTGTAAGAATATGTCTGTCTTCCCAACTATTTTATAATAATTTATCTATTATTTTAACAATAAAAAGAAGAAATCCGGTAAATATTCCAAGACAACCCTCAACTTGATCTTCAAATCAAGAAGATAATTTTAGGTAGAAATCTTGTTGTACTTTTCTCATGCACCCGAAACCATTATTAATGTCAACCTTGTATTACACCATAATTACGAATCATAAAGATGCGTAGCAACAGCCATATATGCTTATGTTGTCCTCAAGGGGGGCCACGCATAATCCAATTAAAACAACAGTCCAAACAAGGACAAGGACAAGGACAATAGGAAGATAAAAAGGCTGGAGTTGTATGACAGGTGCCTTCCAAGATTTGGATAACAAGCTAGCTTTCAAGCACACCACTTTGGGGCTTTAGGCATAACAAACAAAAACCAGAAAGAAACAAAACCTTTGTTTTTTAACTTTTTACTATGCCTTAGGATAGTTAAATGGAATGCAGCCGTAAAACAAGGCATGTGAATGTGCTCCAAACAGACATGCATGCAGGGGGGTGTTCACGTACTCCCTACGTTCGCGGCGAGTCTTAAGCCAAGACAGATCGAGGCACCTGTGCCCACACCTCGATCTCCAGCAACACGACAGTGGACACACATGGAAGTCCACCAAAACAGATCAGAGTGGGTGAACAAAACACCACTTACCAATATACCACCCAGATCTGCCGGTTCTGGTTTTTTTAATTTAAGCTTGGTTTGTTTGCACCAGCATTTCTTCCTGCGTTTTCTAATGTTTTTTTGGACTAAAAAGATTCCGAGAAATCGCAAGTTAGATCTGCCAGGGATTCCTTCTAATAGGTCCTGCTGGTTAGTCGATGTTTCCAGTATAATGCGTGCATGTGTGCACTATATCAGTGTGAGGAAAACACTTCACAATTGAGCAGTAATCCACATTCCGCTTCTATTCTAATTAAATCTCAAAATACGACAACCAATAGAGTACTATAGTTAAGCATATTCTTTTCTCAACCAATCTATCTAACACAACTATTATTGCACACTTAATATACTTTGATAAGTAGACACAAAAACCAACTAATATATATATGGTATTACCGTGTTAGTATGTATAGTGTGTAGATATAGAATTTAGGTGGTATAGTTTAATTTAAATGGTAGTGATGGGTGGTCATGGGTGACATTGGTCGCTCCCATTAGTCATCAAACTAATAAAACAATGCGGGTAATTCCTCTCAAGAGATTCCCAGAATAAACAAACAGCAATGTCAACTCCCATGCAGGCGTCAAGACAATGGAAGAAATGTTCTTTTTTGATACTTCTGCAGGGTTGGAATTTTTATTAAATGCTCCCGAGAACACATGGAGCAACCAACACATACTATACATCCGTTCCAGCCTCTCTCATGCACCTACTTTACCCGTTTCCATAGCTTAGTTTGGCTCAGTTAATTTTCTCCAGTGCAGCAGTGCTGATGCTAGTGCTAATTGTTTATGTTTAACTTCTTCCGTGAGTATGCGTAAACTACAGAGTAACTACAAAACTGTGGAATCTTTGATGTAAGAAACAGGACATGTTTTGTCTTTATTTTTTAGGTAGCTGCTGAACGGGTGGGTTAAGTAAACAAGATTATATTGTTCTGTAGTCTGTCACCTAATTCTTAAAACAATTCCTGCCACCATTGACCTCCGACCCTCCCGAGGAAATTTGTCACTTGTTTCAATTCAATATTGTTATTTTATGCTATGTGGAAATGTATAATGATGGTGGGAGCAAGAGGGATGTAGTAAAAGATTCTTAATTTCTTATATTCAAACTCCGGAGAAAGAAGACATACCATCTGAAATTCTTTGGAAACCTTTGGAACAAAAAAGATGGAGAAAGGAACACCGTGGAATCTTGTGCTTTATTGTAAAAGAAAGTGTCCTTTTTGTGTTTTTTAAACAGCATTGGTCTAATCCCTTTCTTCTTCCTCATTATAATGTCGATGGTTCCCTTTTTGTTTTGTTGTACTGTTCACAATAGCAAAAAGGCCAATATCAATCTTCCAATTTATCTACAAAAGTTGTAGCAAGAGGTTGGAAATCATGCAAGCAAGGAAGTATATGTATGTAACATTGATTACTAATAGAATATGTACGTAAATATTAATGATTTGTATTATCTTACAAGACCTTCTTAGTGAAGGTTACCTAACTTCATTTGAATATATTAAAAAATGAATTTTAATGTTGAAAAAAAATCAAAATTCGAAAGCAATATGTATTTCTCACAAAATTCATTTTATAAATATTTAATAAAACGATTTCATTCATTTTGTAAAAATATATATAAATTGTGATAATAACTGCAATATCTTATTTTAATAAAGAAATTGTAATTACAGGTAAACAAGCATGCCGTCACAAAATAGTGATACACATATTTTATAAAAGGTCAATTGACTCCATGTTAGAGCACCCTTAACGGGTGCTCTACGCCCGGGCGCCCTGCAGGGCGCTCGGGCAGCCCTCCCTTAGTGTTTTACACATTTAGACTACATTGTTGGTTTTTCACTTTTGTGCAATTTTTTAAACTTTTGTACCGAAAGTACCCTTGCACTTCAGATATTTTATCTTGTTTTGTTGTGCAAAACTAGACCTGAGTAACGGACCGTGCTGGCCCAGCCCGGCACGACACTGGTCTAACGACTTTAAGAGCCGTTGGATGTTGACGTCGGTCCCTAAGAGTCGTTGGTGTTTTTTTATAAAAAAATTACTAAACTGTCCCCTTGTACCATGTATAAACACCCAACCATTCTCAATTTCTTCACACAAATTCCCCAAATCTCTTCGAATCTTCTATAATTTTTATTTAATTGCTATGATTTTGGTGGAGACGGGTCGACTTTGAGCTAAAGTGTGAAACCTAAAGCTACAAATAGACCGTTGACCATCGATTTTGTGACTCATCCGCTCTTCATTTCCCAGGTTTTTCTAATATTTTTTAGTAGTTAATTTTAATTATCAATCATCATCACGACTTTCTCATTTATGAAAAAAATCACTTTTGTTTGAATATTTGGTAATTTCCGTGGCTTTATCATTTGATTATGGAGATAATGATAACTCACCACCTCCCCATTCTATTAATCCACCTAGACCTATGGGTACAACTATTAGAAGAAAAAAATCTCGAGTCTGTAATGATTTTGATGAAAGATGAACTGTTGATGGTAAATCAACTGCTATTTGTAAACATTGTGGTAAGTATATTCAGCTAAGTAAAGTGGAGAAATCGGTCATCTAGGTAAACATATACTTGTATGTAAAGTTAAGAATACTCTTTCATCGTTGGTGGGTTCACGTCAATCGGTTTTAGACAGAACTAGTTGAACTTTAAATTTCAGAACAATCCTGACCTGATCTAATGAAGGAAAAGCCGACCCGACACACTGACACCCGGCAATCGCGACCCGACCCGACCCGACCCAGGTTTAGACAGAACATGAGATAAAACTTGTAGTGTTTATGTAAAAAAACACCTTCACGTGAAATCTAGACAAAAATACGTAAAAAACTTTACAAAACCCAATCCTTCAAATAAAATCAACTTCTAAACATTAACTTGAAATTATATTTTGTTTTTTGTCACGTCAAATATGATTTTTCTAACCAATACTCGTTTAGAAAAGTTAACCCATAAATGTCCTTTAAACACAAAACTTTCACGTAAAATACTATTAAAAAAAATAGAACCGAATCACAAATTCTACATTTGGTCGTCGTCATTCTACCTCCGACGTCGTCGATCACCCCATGCATGATCATATGTTAAAGGTTATCTAATTTGATGTTAAAAAGAGGTCTTGGATTAGTAGTTGTTTTTTTTAGAATGACTAAGATTTGTGAATTTCCTACATGTTTCCGCCTTAAATTCATATGACGACAGTGATTTTTTAAATGGAAATGTGCAAATTTTGCATGAAATTTTATTTCTGCAAATCGAAATAAATATGAAAGTGTAAGGGTAATTTGGATACAAATTTCAGAATTGGTCCAAAAGTTGGTATACCAACTAATACAATGTGACCTAAACGTGTCAAATAGCAACAAGAGTGGAATTAAAATATCAATTGGACTTTATAAATCGATGGAAATTAAAAATTAAATTGGTCTTAACTAGCAAAATATGTATGCATGTTTTTTTGCTATACTTGTTTGTGTTCTTTCTAAACCCAGGTTTAAATGGAACTTAGTTTTCGTTTCACCCTTGTGTAGAATTATATAATTAAAAATGTAATCATAATTTATCTCAATTAATACACATCTTGATATGACGTATTGATAAGTTCCAAAGAAGAATCATGTGATTTACAGCCCACCAAGAGCATTTATTTAGTATCATATAGATGTTTGACAATAGCCGTGAACCAGGAAAATCAACAATATTAACACACAAGTCAGGGAAAGAATGACTATTTATCTTCCTTTTCCATGTGATATGGTCATGCATGGGAAGGAGTAGATGAGAAAAGTTGTTCCTGTCGACATGCATACGAAGTCTTCTGCGGCTGATGTACTTCAAGTCGAAAGACTAACTAAAACATCCATCTTGATCTCACTATGTATATATGGTATATAATGTTATTGTCTTTAATTTATATGGTATATATTATATAATGTAATTTTCAGGTGAGGTTAACCTCATTTTAAACTAAACGAGGTTGTTGGATTTAAATCCAATGTTTACATATTGATGAGTTTAAAATGGATATTTTCGGAAAGTATTTAATAGCTACGACCAATTCGTATTGATTTAACGGATAAAAGCAAGGTTTCATTTTGCAAACTTTCATAAAGAATATAAAATTGAAATTTCAATAATTCTTCAAATTCGAATTCAAAGTCATAATTTTTTATATTAGATTTTAATCAAAACAAAATGATACATCAATTAATATTTGACGAATTAATAACATATAATAGTAAATAGTTTTTTGCACATACCTTGCAATTATATACAAATATATTGTATATTAAATGCAATTTATCCTCGAGGAAAAAAACATTTCAACGAAAAATACAATATCGATAATTTTTAAACAAAGAAAAATATGGCAACCAATTTAATAAACCGAATCTGAAAATTTTAAAGCGAAAATACATAAAACAATTCTCCTAAATGTACATGATTTAGTAGCCATGAGAAACTATCATGTGGAAACTTAAAATGCTTTCTTTGAAATATGATATTTGTTCAATTAAAAATACATCATGCTTCTTAGAGGAAAGATGTATTTTTTATAAATATAATACCAATTTATCTTCAAAAGGTGCGCAAGTTATGTAAGCATCAAATAAAATGTAATATTTGAATATATAAATGTGATTATCATAAGATGAAAATACATTTTCCTAACTATTATATACATGTTTAATTTTTAAAAAAATTATGAAGTCATATGTTAATACAAATAAAAAATACAAATGCAAATAAGAAAAATGTGTTTGTACATCCAATTTGGGTACTTTGCTTTTATATTTATGAAAATTACAAATTAAACCTCAAAATTTAACTTTTTCTATAATTAAATTTATATACATTAAGATCTTCCAAATCTAACTCAATCAATCTAAACAATTAGATTAGAGTCCAATGCATCCTAGCCAGCAATCTCATTTTGTATCAAATGTGAATGACATGATCCCTTCAAAATTCGTCGTGCATATGGTATACAGTGAGATCAAGATGGATGTTTTTAGTTTATCTGTCAACTTCAAGTACATCAGCAGCTGAAGACTTCCTATTCATGTCGACTGGAATAACTTTTCTTATCAGACCATGCATGACCATATCACATGCAAAAGAAAGATAAGTAGTCATTCTTTCCCTGACGTGTGTTAATCTTGTTGATTTTTCTGGTTCATAGCTACTGTCAAACACCTATATGATACTAAATAAATTGTCATTAATTTTCTTTTCCCCCCATGTCTACGTATAGGTTACACGTACGGTTTGGTTACTAATTATTTCCCCACATACTAAATTAATTGTGCCAAGTCAAGAGTAACAGTGGTCAAGCCCATCATCCGATCATCCTGCAAATACCACCTTAGGGACTTCAGAACCACAAAACATCTTACCAGATTTGCATTTAATCTCACTTAACTTAATGGCAGTCTGACAGTACTATAATCACCGCTAATTTTTTTGACATTTTGGTCTAACGGTTGCTGTGTACAACCAGAAATTCATAATTTTTCTACTATACTACGATCTTTCTGGAGGGTTTCAAAAAAACATTACTGTTGCCTAGTTATGATGCACCTCAATTGCTAAACATTTGACTATAACTTATGTTATGATCTGTTACAGTTTAGTGTTTGCATAGAGTCTATTATGTAATGATGTGTTTATATGGTTTCACCCTCTGAGTTTTCTTGATATCCAGCTTAGGTTTGACAGTTATTTCAGAAAACAAACCAAGTAACCAAGTCAAAGCCGTAGCTTAACTATTTGTTTCACATCTACATTTCTACCCTCAACGTGGTCCATGAAATTGAAATGTAATGCATTGTATTAGTTTTATATTGTATGTACTCCTTTGAAAGCAAAATTTTGCATTATATATACTTTAACCAAAATAAAATGCAAATGTGGGTCTACATATTTTGAATTGTACATCCCAGAAGTCAACTTCGTTTGGTTAATAATATTATTTATTGACGCGAACAAAATAGAATGTTTTTTCGCAACTTCACATACCGATAAACAAGTCATAATAAATTATATTATCGAACAATTAATTTTCAAACAGTTGGTATATAATCATATAATATTGGAGTGGAGAAATGCTTATATTAATGCTTTATCTTTCCTATAACTAATTAATCTATAAATTACCTATTAGTTATCAACCTAACGAGCCAAATCAAATACCACAAAACATAAATAGTTTTTGCACGAAGATTTTCTGTTCACAAACAAAGCAAATTCTTGCATGCATGCAGAATAATTGGGAGGAACAAAAATAGTTGACACTGACTAGTAATAATAATACATATCGAAAAGAAGAGATAGAAACCTAAAGCTAAAAAAGGAGATCATCTTATGCTCGTGGAACCCTTCCACCATCCACCCTCCTACCAAATATTCCGTTGAAACCATACATTAAAAGAAGAAGCACACAAAGCAAAACCAAAAAACCACATATCCACTGGTGTACATTATTTTGTACATCTCCATCGGTTAGAGACAGGAGTCAACTAACAAAGCCAATCACGGATGGGGACGAAATTAAGAAAGAGAGAACACATGCATGTCGACAACCTGTCAAAGAACAAAAGGATCATATCTTAGGGTTAGAAAGGAAGTGGGGTCACATGAGCTTACCAAGTCCTAACACACACCTTAATGTGTGCTATAGTTTATGATTAGTACTGGAATTCTCGGGTAAAGATGAGTCGTGTATAGTTTTATGGACTACGTCTCCCCTTCCAATCTCCATCAACTTCTCTTTGGCCAAACCTTGACCCGTGACCTTTTTTTCTACTGCGTAATATTTGGCAGGAGAAAGGTGATTAAGGTGGTTGGAGAATGAAGGGTCTACTCAACCAATTATATCCTCGCACTTGGTTTTGTTAATTTGGTTAAGAACCTCAGGCAATATCAAAGCTGATGAAGTTAATGCAAACCTAGAACTAGTTAAGCCTAAACTTACTGTATAGTATGGAGCTGGATTATATGAATTTTTAATTTGAGACGTTTTGGTATGGAAAAGAAACTTTTGCCTCAATTTATCACCCGTCTAGAAATTAAAGGTGAAGACAAAAAAAGTCAACAGTTAGGAATGATATATAAACACATTGTGCACAATGTTGTCTTCCCCTATGATTTGAGATTCACAAACAACATTAGAGGGGCAAAGAAAAAAAAAGACTTTAGATCATATAAGTTAAAGGGGAAGCTGTTGAAAGAAAAATGTCACCATGCTTCTATCAATCTTAATAGCACTTTTGACGAAGTGACCACGATATTCGTTGTTCCATGTCTCAGTCACTTCATTTCTGGATACAGTAGTAATTATGTTGTTAAATTTTGCATTGGTGGCGATTACAGTTACAATTTCACCAAATTACACATATAATTGAGTTTTTAGAGAAATATTATATTACATATACTAGTCATGTTTACGGTATCATGATACTTTTATAAAAATGTGAGCTTCCAACTTGAGATTAATCAATTTGGAGAGGTGATATTTGTGATTCTATAAATCATAATAACACTCTAAATTATCCAACAAAAAATATTCTCACTATCAGTTGAAAAGTGCATATATACATGTCCTTGTTAAAATTTTATATTCACTCATAAAAGTAATAATAATCCAATAACCAAGTATAATTCTGAAATTTGATAATATATGGAACTGGTAACCCTAGTTAAAAATGGACTAGATCTCAATCCTAATCTCTAACACCAGCAAAATTACAAATGAACTTGTAACTATTTAATATCCTATAAAATGGAAATTGGAGGGCCATCTACCAGCCGGAGACATGTTACATAATTTCCGGAAGTATCTTCTTGATTTCAGCATTTCCATGATTTGGCAGCATTTGGCCTTAAGTCTGGAAAATCTCAAGCTCATATGATTCTCATACACGGTTCAATTACCACAGGAACACAATAACACATATAGGGAAGTGGGTTTTGGACTGATGCAAATTTCTTGGACGTGTAAACAAAATTTTCTTGTTTTAGTCTGACTTGTGCAAACAAGCCACTAATAACTACATGGAGATTTTTGGTTGATGTGGATATGAGAACAAGACTTCACGTTCTATCAATCGGTTGATGATTGCTCAAATCAAGTCTTTGCCAATGATTGGAAGGAAAAATGGTCGAAAACATATCTGTAGAGAAAAAGTATATATGTACTTATCATGTCCTCTACTAAACTACAGTCTACAGATGTCAATATTAATTACGACAACCTTTCATTCTAAAAGAAACCCATTTTCAGTTTGACATTTTTTATAGAAAAACTACTATTTCACATGCAACTCTTGTTGTTATGCATGGACCTCTACTTTCTATACTTGTGTGAGTCCCCCCCCCCCCCCCCCCCCCCCCCCGCGATAAATTAGCCGAATCAACACACAAACTATTAGGACAACAATTGTCTTTAATAATTGTGCACATATATGTCCCATAGCTATATAGTTGCTTGTGTTCCCATTACAGAGTGATCGTGTGGAATTTAGTGCCCAAACATTGGACTATTAGATTTGAAATCTGATAAATATTTAAACAACTGTTCATTGCACCATATTGCAGTTAGGTTACTGTTTTTTACTTATCATTTTTCTTGTCTCCATCAATCCTTTGGAATAATACCTCACAATCAGTTATTTCCTTTGTAACGTACCCGAAAACAGCGGAAAATTTAAACAATAATAAAGACCGTCAACGGTCAACACTGGGCACGTCACGGGAAACAAACCAACATATATAATATAAATAGGATCCACGTGGAAGTCAAATATACAGACTGACTGTGATTACGACAAAAGCTATACAATATGTAATCACCTCAAAAGAAAGAGACTGACAACTACAGGATCTGATCTCGGGGGCACCGTCCTCGGTCACCACCTCAAACTCTAACCCTGCTCGCTACCTGAAATGCAAACAACAAACATGCCTGAGTTCCCTGAAGGAACCCCGTATACCAAACCTCCTAAAATATAAAAAGGAATTAAATACAATGCAATGCTATGCACATGATCATCCGCCTCGGGCCCACAATAATGCCCTCACCGCCTCCGCGGCACTGAACCACTCCTGCCACTAGGGTCAAGTCAGTCCACCGCTGCCTCACAAGGGTCAGTCGACACCACTGCTCCCCAAATCGTGCAGGAAGGAACCCCTGGTACACGCCGCACCCAAGGAGCGAGTCAGCCCGCCGAATACACAACTCGGGTCAGACGACAGCCACTGCTCCCCCAAGAGTCGCCTAGCGCGCACCCTGCCGGAACATCCTCGGCCTACCGCTAAACCCTCGCAAACTGCCCAAGGTTTACGGTACACATCCCTCACACCCCGCTCGGTAAGAGAGGAAAAAGGTACAACAATAATACGCCTTCGTCGAAGGTGAAATCCGTAGCTCTCAAAGCCGGTAATCAACCGTCGCCTCGGAGCCGGTAGTCGACCTGACATCGACGGATCGCGTGTGGATAAATCCACCAACCTGCGGCAGATCGGTCGACCGCTACAAGCACACCGGTCGACCGGTCCCCCACACAGTACACAGTACTGTACAAACAGATCTACCGGTCGAACCACGCCAACCGAATTACCGACCGATCGGTCGAACAAAAGTCATCTAGCGGTCGACCGTTTGGATGGTCTACGCTATACAATTTTATATAATATATATATCCGACCGGTCGAACCAAGGGGCCGTTCGACCGATAACAGGACTTTCAATATTTTGCCCAAGTCTCGTTCGGTCGACCGGAACTGAAATACAGTTCGACCGAAACAACACAAGCACTCTACCGCTTAATTAAATGCTCAGTCGGTCGACCGAAAGTTAAAGAGCGGTCGACCGTTTTGATGGTCAAAGCTCCCAACCGACTTAGCATCGAATGGATCGGTCGAACAAGGTAAGGACGTTCGACCGTTTAATAAGTCAAAATCCCCAACCGACCCATTCTCATCGTTATTCGGTCGACCGGCTAAGTGGTCCCGTTCGACCGATAACAGAAAAAATCCCCTTTTTCCCGCACAATCTGGCATAACGGTCGACCGTCTAACGACATCGTTCGACCGTTCGCGGATAAACAACAATATAATAATAGGATCGGTCGACTGCCCACAGGCACCGGTCGACCGATCGTCGTCTTCAACCTCTGAATTGGTTGAATTCCGACGGGGAATTCGACACCAACGTCGATCCCCAACACTCACAAGGCTTATGTGAGTTATAATGAAGATTTGGCATACCTTTTTGACGGTTGTGGAAGCCTCCCAAGCTTTGGCAACCTCAACCCACTTCTTCTCCTCTTCTTCTTCACCTTCTTCTTCTTCACCTTCTTCTTCTTCACCTTCTTCTTCTTCTTTCTAACCTCTTCTCTCACGCTCTGGTTGATTCAAAACAAGGAAGCAAAACGTTTCAACCAAAACTTATCTCTACTATATATACTAACTTTAATTAATCACCTCTAAATCATCCAATCCAATTCCAACACCTCATCTCTCAATTCTTATCCAATTCTCCACCTCATCCTTCACTAAACATGGTTAATTAAGTTAATTAGGTTTAGGTTTAGTTAATTAAGGGTTTAGTTTAGGTTATTACAATCTACCCTCCTTAAAAGAATTTCGTCCGCGAAATTCGAAACAACTGACTTACCGAAACAACTCTGGATACTGCTTCCTGACATCCTCCTCGATCTCCCAGGTAGCCTCTCTGTCAGTGTGATGCTGCCACCTGACCTTCACCATCGGAATCGCTCTCCTCCTGAGCTGATGTACCATCTGATCCACAATCTCAACTGGTCTCTCATCTAATGACAAATCCTGCTGGATCTCCGGTACTGATATCTCTATCACATGAGCTGGATCGGCCACGTACTTCCTCAGCATAGAAACATGGAAGACGTTGTGAAGTCCTGCAAACTGTGGCGGTAGTGCAATCCTATATGCCACCTCACCGACCCGATCCAATATCTCAAAAGGTCCAACATATCTCGGACTCAGCTTCCCCTTCTTCCCGAATCTCATCACCCCTCTGGAAGGCGAGATCTTCAGGAAGACATGATCTCCTACCTCAAAAGTCAGCTCACGCCTCCGCGTATCAGCATAACTCTTCTGCCTGCTCTGCGCCGTAGCTAGTCGTCTCCGAATCACGTCGACCTTCTCTGAATACAACTGGATAATGTCAGGTCCAACTAGCTGTCTCTCGCCCACATCACTCCAGCATACCGGTGATCTACACGGTCTCCCGTATAATGCCTCATAGGGTGCCATCCCAATACTCGAGTGGTAGCTGTTGTTGTAGGCGAACTCGATCAACGGCAAATGCTCATCCCAATGTCCTGCCCAGTCAAGTGTACACGCTCTCAGCATGTCCTCCAAAGTCTGTATCGTCCGCTCTGACTGGCCATCTGTCTGTGGGTGGAAAGCTGTGCTAAACTTCAGACGTGTCCCCAGTGCTCTGTGTAGACTCTCCCAAAATCTCGAAGTGAATCTGGGATCTCTGTCTGAAATGATACTGACTGGTACGCCATGAAGTCTGACAATCTCCTCAATATATAACTTAGCTAGACCCTCCAGAGCAAGAGTGGTCTTAATAGCTAAGAAATGCGCCGACTTGGTCAGTCGATCGACTATAACCCAAATCGCGTCGTGGAATCTCCGTGTCTTCGGTAGCCCCGTAACAAAATCCATCGTCACGTGCTCCCACTTCCACTCGGGCAACTCAATCCTCTGCATCTGCCCTGCTGGTCTCTGGTGCTCGATCTTCACCTGCTGACAGACCAAACACCTCGACACGAAGTCTGCAACGTCCTTCTTCATGCCTCGCCACCAGAAGTTCCGCTGCAGGTCTTTGTACATCTTGGTGCTCCCTGGATGAATGGAATATCTCGATCTGTGTGCCTCCTCCATGATATCATGTCTCAGGTCCTCTGTCTTCGGCACCCAGATACGGTCTCTGAATCTCAGACCTCCATCCACTCCAACTCTGAAGTCTGACCCATCTCTGGCAGCTAACTGTAACAAACTGCTCAACTCCTCATCTGTAGTCTGAGCATGAATCACTGCTGATACTGTCTGAGGCTCTACTCTCAATCCGGCAATCACTGCACCCTCAGAGCTATCTGCAAATGGCCTCCACTCTGCTAGAGACTCCAGCAGTCTCCACTCCTGAATGCATAGGCCTGCTACTGATACCTCCACCTTCCGGCTCAAAGCGTCTGCAACTGTGTTCGCCTTCCCCGGATGGTAAGAGATAGTGAAGTCATAGTCCTTAATGAACTCAAGCCATCTGCGCTGCCTCATGTTCAGCTCCTTCTGCGAGAACAGGTACTTCAGACTCTGATGATCTGTAAACACCTCGAACTGCTCGCCATATAGATAGTGTCTCCAGGTCTTCAGTGCGTGAACCACTGCTGCCAACTCCAAATCATGTGTCGGGTAATTCCTCTCATGGACCTTCAGCTGTCTGGATGCGTACGCGATCACCCTCCCGTGCTGCATAAGTACACATCCTAAGCCAATACCTGAAGCATCGCTATAAATCACGAATCCACCCGTGCCACTCGGCAATGATAAAACTGGTGCTGTGGTCAACAGTCTCTTCAGCTCCTGAAAGCTGTCCTCGCACTTCTGCGACCAAACAAAAGTGACTCCCTTCTGCGTCAGAGCCGTCAGTGGTGCTGCCAATCTCGAGAAGTCCTTGATGAAGCGACGGTAATAACCCGCCAGTCCAACAAAGCTCCTAATCTCCGTCACGCTCGTAGGGGTCCTCCACTGTGTCACCGCCTCTACCTTCGCCGGATCCACTGATATCCCCTCTGCCGATACAATGTGTCCGAGGAATGCCACTCTGTCCAACCAAAACTCGCACTTTGAGAACTTAGCATATAACTGCTGAGCCCTCAAGATGCTGAGTACAATCCTCAAATGCTCTCTGTGCTGCTCCATATCTGATGAATAGATCAGAATGTCATCCACGAAGACAATCACAAATATATCAATATACTGCCTGAACGTCCGGTGCATCAGATCCATGAACGCTGCCGGAGCATTCGTCAATCCAAATGGCATCACCAAGAACTCATAGTGTCCATATCTCGTCCTGAAGGCTGTCTTCTGGATGTCCTCATCTCGGATCCTCAACTGGTGATATCCTGAACGCAGGTCAATCTTCGAGAAAACCTTCGCTGACTGCAGCTGGTCAAAGAGGTCCTCAATCCTAGGTAAGGGATACCTATTCTTCACCGTCACCTGGTTCAGCATCCTGTAGTCTATGCACATCCTCAAGGATCCGTCCTTCTTCTTCACAAACAGAACTGGTGCACCCCAAGGCGAGACGCTCGGTCTGATAAATCCAGAGTCCATCAACTCCTGCAACTGCTTCTTCAACTCTGTCAACTCAGCAGGTGCCATCCGGTATGGAGCCTTCGACTGTGGTGTAGTGCCAGCTACCAACTCAATGCCGAACTCCAACTCCCGGTGTGGTGGTAAACCTGGAATCTCCGCTGGAAAAACATCCGCGAACTCCTGCACCACCTCAATGTCCTCTAGCCTCTGGGACTCTGCCTCCGCAACCACAAGCGTCGCCAGAAATGCTGCACATCCCTGCTGTAACAGTCTCTGAGCTCTAACAGCAGATACAATAATGCGACCCCCTCTGCTTCTGATCCCTCTAATCAGAATATCAGGCAAACCCTTCCTCGGGATCAAAATCTTCTTCTCACGGCACAAGACTCGAACATCATATTGGGACAACCAATCCATCCCAAGTATGACATCAAAGTCCTCCATCGGTAGCAAGACCAGGTCGGCCGGAAACTCCTGATCTCCCGAAACAACCGTGGCGCCGGGGACAAATCTCCCCACAGTGCCCACCAGACCCAGGGGTGTGCTGACCTCCAAAGTGGCAGTCAACATCGCAAGGGTACAGCCCAACACTCCCGCAAATCGCTCTGAGATGAACGAGTGTGTCGCGCCACAATCAAATAACACCCTAGCTACTGAACCTGCGACAAGAAGTATACCTTCCACGACAGCGCCTCCATCACGAGCCTCCTCTGCCTGGATGGTATAAACTCTGCCGGTGCGCTGCCCCTGCTGGGGTCTGAAAGGTGGTCTACCTCCGCCTCCTCCTCTGCCTGGTGCGGGTAAACCCGGTGGTCTGCTCGGCCCAGCTCCTCGGCTCGGACAGCTCCTGATAAAGTGACCCATCTGGCCACAACCATGACACGCTCCGGGGGTGAAGCACGGCCCGGAGTGAAACCTCCCACAAGTACCACAAGGCTCAGGTCGTGGTACTGCAACTCCTGCTCCCTCGTATCTGGGCCTCTTGCCCGGATTCCCTCCAGTCTGACCTCCCGGCCGCCCAGAGAATCTACCCGATGGCCTCCTCTCATCCTGGTAGTTCTCTCTGTAGTCACGATCAAGAACAGTAGCACTCTTCACCGCATCAGCTAATGTGCGTGGCATGTGTGTCAGCACCTTCGTCCTCAACTGCTTCCGGAGCCCTCGGACGAACTTCCCTGCTCTCTGCTCCTGCGTAACGTACATCTCGGGACAGTAACGCTCAAGGGCGTTGAACTTCCCGATGTAGCCTGCCAGGGTCATGTCTCCCTGCTGAAGACTCAGAAACTCCTCTCTCTTCTCGTCCTGAACATGCTGCGGAAAATACTGCTCGTTGAACTCGCCAACGAACTCCTCCCAGGCTATATCATCTCTGTCCGCAAACACCACTGCAGATGTGGACCTCCACCAGTTGGACGCAGCACCGCCCAAAACATAAGTAGCCAGGCCCACTCTCGCCTCTGGAGGACAACCAATAGCACTGAAGATCTTCTGCATCGTGAAGATCCACTCCTCCGCAGCCTCCGCGTCGTACTGCCCCAGAAAGGTAGGCGGATGCTGGCGCATAAACCGGTCATGCATAGCGCCAGTCCCCGTCTGCCCAGTCTGTGCCGTCTGCTGCTGTAGCATCTCTGTCAGACGTCCGACCGTATCGAACAACGTCCGACGCTCATCCTCCCAAGCCTCATCCCTCGCAGTCTCACTCTCACCGCGAGTATGGGCAACCGCCTTCTCCCGTCTAGGAGGCATCTGCCAAAGGAAACAAGACAATATTAATATAATCTGTGCATGCATGATCCTCTAGACCTAACTCCTAACTCAAAGGTGGTTTCTTTGGACAAGTACGCCGAGATCAACGCTCTGATACCAAATTGTAACGTACCCGAAAACAGCGGAAAATTTAAACAATAATAAAGACCGTCAACGGTCAACACTGGGCACGTCACGGGAAACAAACCAACATATATAATATAAATAGGATCCACGTGGAAGTCAAATATACAGACTGACTGTGATTACGACAAAAGCTATACAATATGTAATCACCTCAAAAGAAAGAGACTGACAACTACAGGATCTGATCTCGGGGGCACCGTCCTCGGTCACCACCTCAAACTCTAACCCTGCTCGCTACCTGAAATGCAAACAACAAACATGCCTGAGTTCCCTGAAGGAACCCCGTATACCAAACCTCCTAAAATATAAAAAGGAATTAAATACAATGCAATGCTATGCACATGATCATCCGCCTCGGGCCCACAATAATGCCCTCACCGCCTCCGCGGCACTGAACCACTCCTGCCACTAGGGTCAAGTCAGTCCACCGCTGCCTCACAAGGGTCAGTCGACACCACTGCTCCCCAAATCGTGCAGGAAGGAACCCCTGGTACACGCCGCACCCAAGGAGCGAGTCAGCCCGCCGAATACACAACTCGGGTCAGACGACAGCCACTGCTCCCCCAAGAGTCGCCTAGCGCGCACCCTGCCGGAACATCCTCGGCCTACCGCTAAACCCTCGCAAACTGCCCAAGGTTTACGGTACACATCCCTCACACCCCGCTCGGTAAGAGAGGAAAAAGGTACAACAATAATACGCCTTCGTCGAAGGTGAAATCCGTAGCTCTCAAAGCCGGTAATCAACCGTCGCCTCGGAGCCGGTAGTCGACCTGACATCGACGGATCGCGTGTGGATAAATCCACCAACCTGCGGCAGATCGGTCGACCGCTACAAGCACACCGGTCGACCGGTCCCCCACACAGTACACAGTACTGTACAAACAGATCTACCGGTCGAACCACGCCAACCGAATTACCGACCGATCGGTCGAACAAAAGTCATCTAGCGGTCGACCGTTTGGATGGTCTACGCTATACAATTTTATATAATATATATATCCGACCGGTCGAACCAAGGGGCCGTTCGACCGATAACAGGACTTTCAATATTTTGCCCAAGTCTCGTTCGGTCGACCGGAACTGAAATACAGTTCGACCGAAACAACACAAGCACTCTACCGCTTAATTAAATGCTCAGTCGGTCGACCGAAAGTTAAAGAGCGGTCGACCGTTTTGATGGTCAAAGCTCCCAACCGACTTAGCATCGAATGGATCGGTCGAACAAGGTAAGGACGTTCGACCGTTTAATAAGTCAAAATCCCCAACCGACCCATTCTCATCGTTATTCGGTCGACCGGCTAAGTGGTCCCGTTCGACCGATAACAGAAAAAATCCCCTTTTTCCCGCACAATCTGGCATAACGGTCGACCGTCTAACGACATCGTTCGACCGTTCGCGGATAAACAACAATATAATAATAGGATCGGTCGACTGCCCACAGGCACCGGTCGACCGATCGTCGTCTTCAACCTCTGAATTGGTTGAATTCCGACGGGGAATTCGACACCAACGTCGATCCCCAACACTCACAAGGCTTATGTGAGTTATAATGAAGATTTGGCATACCTTTTTGACGGTTGTGGAAGCCTCCCAAGCTTTGGCAACCTCAACCCACTTCTTCTCCTCTTCTTCTTCACCTTCTTCTTCTTCACCTTCTTCTTCTTCACCTTCTTCTTCTTCTTTCTAACCTCTTCTCTCACGCTCTGGTTGATTCAAAACAAGGAAGCAAAACGTTTCAACCAAAACTTATCTCTACTATATATACTAACTTTAATTAATCACCTCTAAATCATCCAATCCAATTCCAACACCTCATCTCTCAATTCTTATCCAATTCTCCACCTCATCCTTCACTAAACATGGTTAATTAAGTTAATTAGGTTTAGGTTTAGTTAATTAAGGGTTTAGTTTAGGTTATTACATCCTTAGTCCTAATGTATTATGATTGACGAATTTCATTGGAATATATCTCTCCTTATTTACCAAATTAATTTCATTCACAATTACCAACCCCAATCACATCTTTGTTTAATGATATGGTTGCTTATCACGGGTAGTTGTTGGGCAAGACATTCATCTCTTAAGGAGTATTTCATTCGCGTAATTAAATCATTTAATTGTCCAATGCACATTATTCATCATATCACAAATTAGAACAGCTCTTTGTCGTAACTGTATAATAAATGTTCAAATGTGATAATCTTACATATCTTTAAATCATTTTTACTCGTGGTTCAAGTAAAACAGCCGGGGAACTCAAGACCTGACACAAATGTTTGGGCTAATGTTAATAATTTAACGACCACTTATGTGGTATTTAAACTTATTTTACAAGGTTTATACAAAGAAAAAACAATATCATTATTTACCTCTGCAAGTGCAACTTTTTTTCTCCGGAAAAGTCTTCAGTACACGAATCAAGTGTCAACAATCTAGTTAAATCAACAATCTAGTTAAATGTCATTTCTAACTTAATTGGGTAATACCTCCAACCTTATCCCTCACTCCCTCTCCATCTCAACATCTTCGCTTCCTAACACAGTATAAGAATAAAAATCATAGAGAGATAACAGTCAATGTGGGGAATACTTGCCCGTTTGTTTTGTGATATTTTATTGTCGTTGTTGTGTTTTTGTTGAAAAATACAACTTTTGCGTATTCTTATTCCATTTTCTGTGACCTCTCTCTCTTACAACAATAATATTTTAGGCTCACAGTGCCTTCCTACTTTCGGTCCCTCCACCCCTTTTTCCCCCTTTTGAGGTGTGAATTGTTGGGATGGAGGACAAGGAGATGGGGAGGGAGGAGGAGGAGGAGGTGGTGGAGATATGCGACGACGGCGCTGAGAGAGGCGAAAATAGCGATGGAAGCGGGCGGTCGCCTCGACCGAGAAAGAGGCCTTGTTTGGACCTCAACGAGGATTTAGAGAAAGACGAGGAAGAGGAAGATGGAGGGAGCACCACCGAGGTGGCGGAGGGACGCACCTCCAGTAATAACAGTAGCATCAACAACAACAACAATAGTAGCAACAACGGAAGCGAGGGAGAGCAAACGACGTCGGTTAGGCCTTATAATCGCTCTAAAATGCCACGGTTGCGGTGGACGCCGGATCTACACATGACCTTCGTGCACGCGGTTGAGAGACTAGGAGGACAAGAGAGTAAGCTAGCCTTCTTAATTAATTTTGATGATATATTGATTGCAATTAAGATGCCTAAAATAGGATGATTTTATGGGTAATTAACATGAAAAAGATGGTATGGATTGAGCTAATTAAAGGGTACTTACTATTTGTCTTTTGATTGGCTTTGTATGTGTGGACGATACAGGAGCAACACCAAAGTTGGTTCTTCAGATGATGAATGTGAGAGGGCTCAGTATTGCCCACGTAAAGAGTCACTTGCAGGTAGTATACATATGTAAACAAGCTTAATTGTAACCTACGTACGTACAGCAATCGATCTTTTTAACAAATTTAGTAATAAATTTTGGGGGTTTTCCTCTTTCACGGATCAGATGTATAGGAGCAAGAAATTGGATGATTCCGGGCAAGAGAAATCTTCTCTTTCTTCTGGTAAGTTTAGCATGCTACAATTTTTTCAATTAATTCCCAATAAACTTAATCAATCAATTAATTATAGTTACATAAATTTTTTTAGCTAAATTGTTTAGAGAACCATATTCTTATACACAAGATATGCTTCAATATACGTAGATCTTTAAGTACGCATATCAATTAACGAAAACTTATTGGCATCGATATAATAACAGATATTAATATGAGAACAAATCGTCTCACTGAGATGTTCTACCAAAGAGCGGGTGCATCTCAGCCTTTCAGAATGGACCGTGGGAACTTCTTTGGATCAAGATACTTCCACACTTCGGACAACACTTCCTATAGCCTACTACATCGACCAGCTTCCCATCAACACTTTGATCTCAAGAGCTACAACTTAAGGTAAGATATAAACATTCACAATCATTTACTTAATTGTATAATAAACCCTAAAATTAAGATTTGATTACCATTTAATTTACACATATATAGGTCTCACTAAGTGAGAGGTAATTGTTTTTATTTCTTTTACTAGGTTACAAGAGTGTGGATTAAGCCAACAGGCGGCCGTGAGAGCTAGTTCCGCCAAAGAACTAGGGCCACCCAAGGGTTTCATCCATGACATGATAATCAAGAGCCAAGGAAAACCAGCAACGTCGCATTTGTTTGACGTTAGGGATGCCATTTCAAGCAAAGCTACTACTGTACCACGGCAATTTCTAGAAAAAAGCCGGTGGGTTACACCAGGGGATCAGTTTGGCCATCAGTTTGCGGATAGAAGTAGAGGTGGTGGGACTTTGGACTGGATTGGTAGTAACTCCCGGCAAGTGGGGGCTCCGGTCGAGTTAGGATTGGAGAATCATAGCTTTAGAAGGAGTGGTTTTGGGAACTATTATTATCACAACTCCAATGTGAGAGATGTCAAGGACCTCCAAACTTCCCTGTCCAATGCACAAGGAGAAAGACCCATCTTCGAGAGTTGTGTTGGTCCTCAACTGCCCAAATCATTTTGCCTTGAGGTGATTAATTATATCGACTGAACCCTTATTTATTAATTTATTGGCGTTTTGGTTGTCTTGGAGATATATATTTCTTTTCCTAAGTAAGAACAAAACCTTGCAAGATAATTAAATAGTTTGTGTCAGAGTTAGGGTTTCGTATGCTGTCCTTTCTAATGTTGTATTTTTAAAATTTCTTGAGACTTATTCTGCTATTGAAATAACTTTGTTTTAATTTTTGTTAACCCACATCATGCGAGTCTTTTGATTATTGCACTTTGTCTTTTGTATTAAGATGTGTTACAAAAGTATCACTTGGTAATATTACCATACGTAATAAGTTTAATTTTTTCAAAAATAGGATAACTGAAATCATAAAGTCATGCTGCCTAAAAAGTGTAAATACTAATCAATTAGGATAATTGTTTTTAATCGTATTATTAGATTTTGATCGTAATTAAGTTTGATAGAAAAACACTTTCTTCGAAGTTCTTGAACAACCACTTCCAAATTAATTTTACATTTCATATTTTATCTAAATACATTTAAATTAAAAAGTATACACATTTCAACAATGATCTTCACTTAATTTGTTTCCAATAAGATCTTTTATATGACTTTGCACCTTCCAAAATGAATGTCTCTTGAGTTTTTTGGTTCCAGAATCCTGCAAATTCCTACAAATATTATCATTAATTGCCAAATTAAGCGGAAACTTCTAACTTGATTCTAATTACCACTTTTATTCTCTGTGATATGCAGTTAAAGAAGAACCTTGAGAACAAACACAAACTAGCACTAATGGAAGATGGCATTTGGAAGAGAGACAGTGTTTGTGAAGAGCAAAAAAACACATCAACATCCATGAAAGAAATAAGATACATTCCCGACTTGAAGCTCAGCCTGAACACAGGCAGTAGTGAAGTGTTGTTCGACAGCAGCCTCTCTCTCTCCCTCTCACCGACCATTAATCCAAAGCAAGAACAACACAAGTGTACCGCAACCACCAACAACAGCAGCAATAGCACTAAGGCCGCTCTGGGGCCGAGTACTTTGGATCTGACCATGTCAATTGGGGCATTGGAGTGAGATCTTTCAAGTACTCGCATGTCTCGAGGCCATGTAGTTAATTAAAAGTACAGTAAATATGATGTCGTGGACGCATGCATGCATGCACAAATAAAGGTATAGTTTCGTCGACCCTTGTGGTTCTTGATCTGTTTGGAACTTTATGCACTATCCATATGATGATTAGTTACTTGCCCTTAATTTCAAGTGTTCTGTGGTAAACCATTTCTTAGATTTCAATATTTCATGTGAGGTCCGTACGGAAGTCTTACTTCCCATGGACATGTGTTCGATCTCTAACTATCTTAATCACCTGGTATATGGAAATTAGGAGTAGAAAATATGTTAAGAGTAACAAAATAGAAAAAGGTAACATATAGACCATTGTGTTACAATAAATAGTAAAAGAGTGAATATGATATTTCCTATATGTAGCAAATTTCAAAGTGCCCTAACAATGTCCTTTCTCCAACCTCTAGAAGACTAGAACTTATCATCTGTGTGTGTGTACGGAAGCACTCTAAAGTTCCAACTGGAAGCTTTGATATAAAGTGCCGAAGCCATCCAGTGGTCGAGTGTGGTTAGTGCTGTAAGTGCATACTGATCAAATTCTGTTAAGGATGGTCGACACTTTATGGCATTTCTACTCCTAAAATTGCCTCGGGCATTGAAATCACAGTCTCCTCACGCATTATTGCACCTCACACGTTACACGAACAATAATTTGTTGGTATGGATTTAAATTATATTTGACTAGTACTTGATCTATTAGGTAACATAGATATACCTCACATGCAAGAAATAGTAATTTTAAATAGTAGAAATGAGTAAAAATCATGGAATTATGTGGCTCGCATAGAATGTAGGTCGACAAGCCAGGTATATATATATATGATTTGAATTCATACCAACGGAACCTAAAACTTGTTGCACATGATTCACCTTCCTCTTCTCATGATAGTGTACATGATCACCTTGATCCGAGGACAAAAAAATGAGAAAATTCATTTGGTGCTCATGCAAATAATAATGTTGTGCCCAACTTGGAACTCCCTTATATTTTTTGAAAAATATATTTGACTTTTTTTATACTAGGTAACACATTACCACGTATAACTAGTAATATACTTTTGAAAAATAAATTGGATGAGAAAAGAAGAGGTGAGATGGGGGATCAATTAGAAGGTAGAAATATGTGTTTTGAAAGTAACTAGCATAAAAGAAAGCTCTCACTAATGTTTCACCAAGCTAGAAATAAAATACATCAAGTACGATTTCGCTATATCCATTAATTATACATTTGAACTTATACCGATGCAGGAATTCTCAAGTGAGCCCAGAGATTAAACTCATTTCAAATTGTAAGGTAGATTAAGAAAAAAACGGTTATGCTAATGAATGGTGAGATTAACTGTAAATAAGATCCAATGGTGAGATTGTAGGGGGCTTAAACTAAATTTGATGAGCTCTAGGCTCACTAGAACTTGACCCTATACGGCTATACCGATGAGTAGGCAAACAGTATTCTCCTTGTTATTTTGGGTTTGAATCCACCAACTTGACAACTCCCACCAACTATATTCCACAATGAAAAGTTTTATATATTTAATCATAAACACACACACACATGAATACTACATAGACTGACCCTTCAATAAACTAACAAAGATAAGAATCCCAACGCCACTCCACATGTTCCAGTACTAAATTGTGATCCATTCCACACTAATTTATGTACAAAACATGCCATGAGAAGTTGGAGTGTAGCACTCAACCATCAAATAAAAAGTTTAGAGAACCAAAATGGTAAGCATAACTTGGGAGCATGCTAGAGAGAGGAAAAATCATGATCAATATTCCCATGTAGTGATGTAGATGCTTGATTGGCATTTTCCACTTTTCCTTCCAACGCATTCATCTCCATCTCCAGATGTGTCAGTTTCTTGTTCATGTTTTGTACTCTCTTCTTTGCCGCCTCATCTTGTTAAATAAATCATGTTTGTTAATCAAGAATCACATAAAATGGTTGGTTTGGACACATTAATATGGTAATTTTGACTTTTTCCTATTTTTGTTATAGCGTGATTTCATGAATTTTCTTCAAATAGTTCAAAATATCACCAACACCCTTCAACATTGCATGTTTTTTTGATAACTTTTAGTTTAATAAAAAACTCATTACCTTAACTTTTCTTAGTCATACAAATTTTCATTACACCAAAAAGACTTCAAGACTCCAAATGCTTCAATTCACTATTTTTTACGATCTTAATAAGCTTGAGATAAATGTGCTCAACATGACTATGAGGGCCCAGGTCGACTTTGACTGAGTCGAGTAATCTACTGAATCCATGAGTTTACATTCGACTTAGCCCTAGTCCAGTCCAGACTATACAATGGGAATTTCTTCAACCCAAGTTTTGTGAAGATCAAGCACACACTAAAAGCTACAACTTCATTACGTATATCATCGAATATAAACACTTGAAGCTTATGAGTCCCCTATTTCAACTACGATTCACAAATTGTCATAGATCGAGTTTCGTAATTGTTTTAGCTAAACCCGGATCATGTCGTACCAGTAGCACCTATACCTTTTCTTCTAAGAAACAGTGGCATCTTAATTAGCTGAGATATTTGGTATCTTGGTAAGCAGAAACAAAGTTTTAGTAGGAATGAATAAATGATACTAAAATAAGCAATACCAAACCGGGTGATGTAATCCGACATGGCTATCACATCTTCAGTAGCAACGCTGCTTGTGGTGATGGCTTTGGAGTTCGTTACCAACATAGACGGGTTTGACTTTTCTTGTTCGTTTTTGCTCGACATGACACTTTAGTGGAACAAAATACACGACCAAAAACAATCTTTGAGCTCGCCAAAGACTTGACCTGTATCTCAAGATCTTGAGCATATAAGTAGGAGGAGAAGACATAACGTTGCAAGATTTGGATTGACTTGTCAACACCAAGATAGACTTGTGCCCCCACGGTTCTTGTAATTGTTTAATTCAATTTCACATGTTATTTGTTCGTATGTATGGGCTTTTATTACTGATGTTTATTAACATGCGTGCTTGGACAAAAAGAAACTAATAAGAAAAAAATAATACGTGATACGAGAGATGACCACGTTAGTGTGCACTTGGAGTCTTCTTGGTAAACAAGTTGATTATAAAGCGTTTATTTCTTATTCGGTCGTATATTAACTAGAGATCCATTTACTAGAATTTTATATATAGGATGACGCACTCAAGTTTGTTGGAGTGGTTTATGACTTCATGCAGTCTTCGTGGACGACGAGGGATTATGCTTCTTCAAATTCTTTTTAGTGTGATTGGAATTGTTAGGGTGTCTCCCGTGGACTGAAATAATTACGGTCTCGGTGCGAGATAACATTTTATTGATAAAATAGTGCTCGGCTCTTCTGTAATAGTAAACTACTTTAACTCAAAACCAGTTAGACTAGGGGTCTGTTTAGGTGATTAGGTCTAACAATTTATGGAGAACTCTAATTTTTGCCGTGAGCCTAAAAGTCTATTTGTGTCTCAAAAATTCCATCCGAATTTTGTATAATTTGGACCTTATGAAATGTGGACCTCAAAGAGAGTGGAATCTTGCGTGGATTGTTCGATTTTCAGGGTAGATCCATATGATGTTCCGGAAGAAACTATATGAAGCTCAAAAGGTGTTATCGTACCAACCCTAAATAACATAGGAGATAATAACTTTTGTTTACATGTCAATTCCTCGTAGATCTTGGCTGACAAGATTTTGGGTCTACTGAAATGGTTTGGAGATGATTAATTACAATTTATCTCCCTGAACTATATATTTATTAACTTTGTACTTCTAAATTTTAAAATGCTACAATTATCTATTACTTTTGTTTTGTAATACTATTCTTCTGAACTTTAAAAATCAATTATTTAAATATTTATTTACCGTTACTTTTGATTTTTTTTGCGTTGTATATTTAATACACTATTAATACTAACTTTACGTAAAAATTCAGATAGTTCAAATTTGCATCGAATTGATACTTAATCTGACCGAAATTCTCTTCAGATTGATATTCGATTCGATCCAAATTTTCACGTAAAGTTAAGTTTGAAAGTGTATTAAAGATACAATGCAAAAACTTTTCACAATTGTTTAAATAATAATTTTTTTAAATCCAAGAGAGGAATATTATAAAACAAAAATTTAATGGTACAAAATGAAATCAAAACATAATTAAGAGAGAAAATTATAATTAACCCGTTGGAGAAAGATTGGTAACATAAATGAGACTCGAAGACCACGTAAAGGATGACCACATTGCATATGGGACTCCAACGCAACATCAGTCCACGGTTGTTATTGAGCAGAAAAGGCCAAATACATATGCTTTTCTATGTATCATTAAGGCATCAATACATCATGCAGATTGCAGATAAGCGTCTTCAACTGTTCTATGTTCTTTGAAAGATTCTATCTACCTTTTCAACTACAAACTTTGACAAGACGGAAAACACAGCAAGCAACACAAAAGCTTCTGTCCGTCCGAAAAAAGTCGTGAGACGGAACACAGTACAGTAGTAATTTCGAAAATTAGATCTCCAATCTTCGTGTCAGATTATGCATATGATCTGTTTTTTCAGTCAGTTTAGTGAAGTACAAATTAGATTAGTCATCGAATACATAGTAAGCGGCGCAATCGGAATCAAGATCTCGTAGTCTGATGAAAAATCAAGAACGGGCAGAAACACACTACGACTGAAACCACAGCAATTAATGATCTGCAGGATCACACGACTCAGGCTCCGGGAAATAATCTGCATCTCGGTACAAAACAAAAGCCAAAAAGTAGCTAATTCATAAATAAACTAACAGGGTGTCTGTTGTTAGCCGTTCGTTACTATTAGACGAACAGAGGTGGCTTTTCTATGATAAAAAAACATTTAATCCTGCATTACTTATCCAAGCATTTCTACCTGGTCGAGTGATCGTAGTGATTTTCTTAGCCAAGCTACGCATGACAGTCTTGTGTTAACTCATCCGAAGACCAATGTATGCATGCACTGTAACTACCTCAAACCCTCAACAATTAGATATCAGCCTAAAACCACTTCAAAATAGCATCCTATACCCAACGCAACACATCATGATCAAGGTTATCAGCTAGAGTTACCGTATGATTTTTTTTGGAAAGTAACTCTCAAAGAAACCATCTAAAAACCAAGCAGACAACATATCTACTCTTAACCTGCAAAAACCTGATACTTGCAGAAGCCGTATCATGTTATGCTACTAGATCAAGTGAAAGATGTGCTATGTAGTTTTCTTGTTTGGTACATATGAAAGAAATGCACGACAAACAAAACAAATCTTAGATTATGTGAGAGTAACACAATAAAACTACAAACTGCGGTCCTCAAATCAAACGTTCAGTTGCCTAGAGAGTCATACAACACGGGGACAGACAACTACAAGTAGAATCATGCTGAAGCTGAAAAAATCTAACACAAGCATCAGAAAACTTATGGAACTGTAAGAGTTCGATGTTTGAGGGTCGCAGAGGATAATAATAATTACAAAACATTTTAGCAGCAACGCTATGGAACAATTTAGAAATGTAAAAATAAGTGATGACACATGTAAGAACAAAAGCTAGAAACAAGCAAAAATCACCTAGTTAGTACAATGCAATGCTCAAATTATTCCATCTAAAAAGACCTTACAAGAAGGGGATCTTAGAGATCAATTAAAGGAACCAACAAACAAATGCTCTAGTTTAAGGGTAGTTGTAAGCCTGTTCTTTTAAGTACCCAATAGCATATTGAACAAATCAACCATATTGAGGAATATAAATCTACTTCGACATTTGAGTATCCCAAATTCGAAATAAAAAGAAAAAATACAAGGAACTTATGATTGATCTTTTTATTGTTATCAGTATTTATTATTCTATTCTAAAGCATGTCTTGATATAGTTTGACCACAATGTGTTGAGCAAACATGAATCTATAACCCAAGCACTTCCAGTTAACTATAAGTCTATAACTAAAATGACATCCACAGAGTAGTTCTTGCACTGTCAGATTTAGTAGTCACCTCAAAATAAGTCCATCTACACCGTTGAGGCATTCACAGTTCTCACAATGATGCCATCACTAACTTTATAGACGGAACTATACAGCCCTGCTTTACAACAAATTGATGTTTAGAGTTGAACACAGTGAGAGTGACAAGCAGCAACACATGATAAAATGAAAGTTTGCAGTTTTCATTTTCTTTTTTCATCTAATGAAATCAGATCAGCATTTTTTTTTAATTTCTTATGAAATGATTTGTGCTTACTGCCTATTGCTATACCATCACAACGGCAATTTTTTTAAAAGGCGTATTATTCCTCTGTCATCTAGTCCAAGAGTTTTAAATTTTTAATACACTAGAATCTCTTCCATCCTATGGTGTGATGTTGACCTGATTTGCTGGGGGACTAGAATAAGGACTATTTATCATGACTGTGTTTATGAAGATTATTACCACTACAGTACTAATCAAATTACAGGGCCAGATAATGCTTAACGATGACTAATAAAGACCCATGGAAACATTTACCGAAGAAACATGTCCATCCACAACAGTAATTTTCTACAATAACTACAAGGTGCCACGATATTTGAGGATAGTCACTTTTTAAAATTAAAAAGCTGACCCAAGGAACATGATAAGCAAACTAAAGCTTGACTAACTTGCAGCCAGCTTAAAATATAATCATGAGAAGTTATTTCAGAAATCACATGGAAGAGAAGAAAAAACCCAGAAGTAAAACCTAATTTGATGCAAAAAATTGAAGAAAACCATGATGTGTAAGTATATCAATAACTATAAACTATGACAAGAAAACATTGCTACCTTTGGACTCGACGCCGGTGAAAACCAGCACTTGGAAGCCAACATTCACAAAACAGGCAATGTACATATGGACTGTTTTATTTATCCTCTTCCACGGCATCTGCCGCCAATACCTAAAAAAGACATTAAAAATTACTTCCTGTGATGTCGTATTATGTGAGTGAGATGGTAAAAGAACCATTATACCTTGGGGAAATGACTCTGTCTGCTGTGCAGATTAGAAGGTTTGTCAATATCTTCCATGTTGGGTTTAGCAGAGGTTGTATGGATGGGTTTTTTCTTGGAACTGAGCTGGATTCCTAGAAAACCCTGAGTTGCCTGCTTTGATGATACAGAAGGCAAGGTGCGCCAAAGCCAGGATTCTGATGGTGATTTAGGGAGAGGTGGAGGTAGAAGAGCTTGATGACCTTTCCCACTATTTTCCAATTTTGTAGTCTCTGAGTTATGAATGCAGAAATTTTCTCCATGTTCCTTACATTCAATTCTACGAATTGGATTCTGTCTAACTGCATTAACTGGTAAATCATTGCCAACAATCTCTGGTGTTACATCCTGCAATTTGATTGGTTCGTGAACTTCTGAGACAAACTTTTCTTCTATGCTCTCGTTGATTGTTGCGGTCTCAGAATTCCTATCGGCAGAATTAACCAAGATCTTAGCCTCTGTGGAACTTGGCTTTGATTTGGGTGTTTCTGGTGTACAATGGTGATCGACATATAGCGTTTTTTCCACTACAGGGCTCCCATACGATCCTGACCCAGATTTGCTACTACGAGGAGGCCTCAACTCCCAATAATTCCTGCTTTTACCATGGGATTCAAAGAATTCGACCTTCCCAATTTTTCCATCACATGCAGGAGGAATTCCTAGGAAACCCCTTCCCTCGCGGAAAGGAGACGGAGGCACATCGTTCCTGTATGGAGAAATGCCACCACCATTAGAGTGCCGGTAAGGTGAGGAACCCTCTGGCGACTGTGAATTGCTCCAGTAAGTGATCGGATAGGACTCCGTCGTTAGCTTGCTGTCATCTTCTCCTCGCAAGTGAACTCCATGCCCCAATTTGTGCCTATACACAGCCTCCCAAGTCTGCTGCCCAAGGAAAATCAATACAAACCAATTTGAACAAATTAATAAAATCAAAATGTCATATACTTCGCACCTCATGTTCCACTTCAGCCACAGTATCACGATTGGAGGGAGCTTTAACCGCCGGTCTCGTTCCTCGCCCTCTAGACCTTACTCCAGGTAGTGGATTCATAAGGCAAAAGGAGCCCTTCAAGCAGAATTTAGGCAGCAATCCGCACCCCTTCACAGACAACTGCCTTTCATCATCCCAACCATCATCCTCATCATCATCATCACTTTCCGGCCTCTGCAAAGGCGGACGCCTCACGACGACATTCGCAACACTCCGATAAGGCAACGGAAGGGGCCGTCTTTTCTCCCCATTCTCAATCCTCCTCATCGGCTCCCTCCCGAAAGTGGCAGCCCTCTTAGGAGCCACCTGGGGGGACCCACCAATGGCCATCGCCTGCGCTGAGGGGAGAAACCTCCCCATCATGAAATCCCGCGCCTGCGGATCGGAGGACAAGAAGCTCCTACCGGAACCCGAATCCCCCCCAATCCCAGTCTCCCCACTGACGCTGCAGTTCATAGAGCACGACCCCGTCCGCGACAGCGTGTCCAGAGCATCACAGAACGAGTCCACGTCATCGTCGTCATCACCACCCTCACTCTTCTTCTCTTTCGGTTCGAGCTCTTCGGGGTTGGAGTCGTGTTTTGGTCTTCCGGGGGTTTGCTCCCACGTGAAGGGCACGACGCCGGGGTCGCGGACGGGGCCGGACTTGAGGTCGGACTTGTAGAAAGGCAAGGGGGGTGTCTCCGGCGTGGGAGGGCGAGGGGAGGAGGAGATGGATGAGTGGAAGCGGCGGACGGAGAGGAGTGGGGCGTTGAAGTCGAGCTTCTTGTTCTCCATGGTTGGGAGTCAAAGAGAGAGGTGGGATTTGAGCATGGGAGTGGAGATACTTTGCCGGGGATTTGGGTTTGGTTTGGAGTTAAGAGAGATGGGGACGTAAGGGTGGAATAGAGTAGGGTGGAGTGGTAGTGCGGCGTTACCCGACAGGGGAGGGAAAGAGAGAGAAAGAGGAGTTGGAGGGAATAATAGTGAAGGATGACGGAAGCAAAGCAAAGTGGTGTGGTGGAGATCGTTTTTGCCTTCGGCTCTTTCTCTCTCTTTTCTTTTGTTTGGTTTTGTGGGGTTTTTTTGTGTCGATTGGATTCGAGTAAAGTCGTGAATGTGAACGTACGGTATGTGGTTTTGGCGGGGATGGAGTAAATGGAAATGGAGGTTTTTGGACTCGTATTGGGCAGCAAATAATGCGTTATGGACGGGCTTTAATTCTTCATTGTTGTACGAGATTGAATGGATGATGATATATTTACTTGTCAGGGTCGTCAATAAGCTTCCACTCTTTTGTCTTGAACTCATGGTGACATGGTTAACGTTTACGAAGTAAAGAGAACATGTGATGTCTTTTTTCCATCATCTTGTTTAATCAGACAATGGCGTACGTAGTGTGTAAGATATGGTTCGAATCTAAAGCATTCCTTCCGAACTGCATTTGTCTACTTTTCTCTTTGAACAAGTATATTTGCCTACGTTTTGCCGTTAGTTGCCAATGCCACGTGGCAATAAAGAACAGTTAAGCTTTTTTATTGTAAAAAATAGTGCGTCCTAGATTTGTTTTTTTTTCGTTTTGAAGAAGGTAAATTTTATTGTGTTAATATCACTTTTAAAGAAGGTAATTTATGCATAGTAATATGAATTTCAAACAAGGTAATTTTTAATATAAGGACCTATCATGCCTTGTGCCTTTATATCATCACTACCATGACGACCAAAGTCTGATTGTAGGCTCCAGCCTTTGTTTGTATTCGTATCCAATGTCTCCATGTTGTTCCACAAAATAGTTAGCTAGGTGATAAGTGATAACGGGTGTAAAGTTGGAATTTGACACGACAAATGGCTAACACCATGGTAGCAGATAGGATCGGAAAATCCGAAAATGGTAGTTTATAGCTACAAATTTTCCATAAGCATTCTTAAAGTCAGATGCATCACATTCAAGTAACTGATCATGTGGTCCTCCTTTGATAAGTTGCCACCGTAATGGCTTTCTTATCTCCAAATCAACGTCGGGTAGTTTAAAGCAGTAGGCTAATTTAGCAGCGGTATGTATATTTTATGTGATATTTCACTTTTCTCAAGAGGATTTAATAGTCCACGCAATATTTGCACGTGGTTGCCTTTCCTTTTCTTCTTGTAGTTGTTGTAAGGAATCAGTGTTCCAAAAACGATATAATCAGAATTCGATCGACCGCCAGTCTATTTCGGTCGACCTGCTTTGGAGCAAATAAAACACTATTTGTTGAGCCAAGGGATCGATTGGTCGATCGATTTACCACTGCAAAAATAATAATCAGTGCATACAGTTACAAGTGTCGCCATGGACCTATAGTGTTATAACCTATAAATCATAAGACTTTTTTTATAAGAGTTAATGGCCTTGTTAAGTCATAATATTGTGGGTCCATAAGGAAATGTATCTCATTAAACCGACAACGCCTAGCACTAAAAATGCTCTTTTTGTAATAATTAGTCGTCGTATTTTTATTTACATATTAGGCACACCATGCTCTCGTGCCTAGTCGTTGTTGAATAGTTATTGTTATCATATAATTCTCTTCATCAGCATCTTCTGTTTTTTTTTCATTTCCCACCAACTACTTTCCATTTTCAATCATATGTGGTGTCTGCCTTCTTCCAGTGCATTGGTGGTTCCCTGTAGATATCACCAACCAAAAGATAAGTTGTCTGCGAAATACGATCATACGAGTAAACCGAAATTAGTTGGGAAAACCTCGAAAATCCTGTAATGACTAAAAAGTACAACAACAAAAACACACACACACACAAAAAAAACATCACCTACCGAACTTTTTTGTTGATGTGGAAGCAGATTAACAGAAAGTGAAAGTTGACATCAGTTACTGGGGTAAAAACATATAGGCTAGAATGCAAGATATTGGCTATCAGACAGGTACATAAAAGACCAGATTTTTTGTTTATTTGCTAGTTTCCAAATGCCCATGACAATGGTTTCTTACCTAACTAACAACAAACCGCACTGGTTCAATTAGTAGAGTCGTTAGTTGAATGACCTCTAAAAATAATGACAAGATAACAATGATATGATTCGTAGCCAGCATAACAATTAGTAGTTTTTTGTTCAGGTAGGCAACATAACAAGATATCATACCATATATGATTAAAATACCAGGCAACATACTCGATAGGATACTGTTGTTGTTTACCTTGAATATGTGATTAAAATATTCGTGAAATAAAACAGACGTTCGGTCGACCGGAAGGCGTTCGGTCGACCGGATGTGTGTTCTGATTTGTCCAGCAATAGTGTCTCTCGATTTTCGGTCGACCGGAACTTAGGATTCGGTCGACCGAGCACACACGAGGAACTGAGCAAAAGTGCATGTCGATTTTCGGTCGACCAGAACTTAGGATTTGGTCGACCGTGCACACACGAGGAGCTGGGGAAAATGTGCTTGTTGATTTTCGGTCGACCGGAACTTAAGTGTTCGGTCGACCGAGTATGCACTCGAGCAAACATGAAAAGTTATTGTCGCTTTTCGGTCGACCGGTACTTTAGTTTCGGTCGACTGATAACACCTGGTTTGCGTTACGGTTAGGAGATCGGTCGACCGAAGCACCTGTTCGGTCGACCGTTTGACCCAGTCCTGCCCACGATTTGCACATTTCTCCACGCGATTTTGGTGCAACTTATACTTGTTTTGACATACTATATAAATGCAATTTCGTTCCCCTTTGTAATAGAGAACAATTAGATTAATTGTTATTGTCTACTTTGCGTTCTTGAGAGAAAAGAGAGAGAGCATCTTTGTGGATTCGGTGATAACAAATTTAGTCGGGTATTCTCGCCGGTTGTTTGTGTCTCATGTAAGTCTCTCTTTGTAATACGTTTTCTCTATAGTAGATTCAGAGTTATGTCGTCCGTGGTTTTTTCCGCATTGGGATTCCACGTTAAATCTTGCGTGTTTTGTGTGGTTTGGTTTTGGATTTGCATTTGTTCTTAATTTCTATAAATTGGATTTGCTATTTTGATTCCGCTGCGTATTTGGGATTGATTTTATCCCCTATCAGATACTAACCAGCATAATTGCACAAGTAAACATTCCGACGGAGAAAAATAAGTTTTGATGGCATAATTGCATGTTGCTACCTTGAGACATGACCTCCAGAAAATTTGTTCATTTATATGCACAACTTGAAGCCTCCCGTTACAATAGATTTTATTTTTTAGATTCTTTAATATTGCTCATTTACTTGGATCATGGGCAACCATAGTCCAGAAGTCGCTGGCCAACCATGTGCAATGTGCACAACCTTGAACAATTAGAACCTCCCATAATCCCATTGATCATTAAAGTCAGCAACAGCCAACAGGCAATATTTTTTAGGCTCACCAAACAGATTGCTGAATACAGGGCCACGACCAGTATGGCCTTTGTCAACCATGTGGTGAGAAATTCCTAGATCATGTTCCCAATGATCACACCGATCGATGATGGTTCATTAGCAAATATGCTTTTCAGTAGATTTGTTCCGAACCAGCTATAATGGGACCAGATGATTAATGATTTCCATGAGAAGATGACCTTGTCATCCATTGCAGAGTACTGCGTGAAACAATCCCCACGTGAGGCTGTTCAGATGAGATCTGGAGTCCCCCAACTCCTTAAAAATTGGAGAGCTTAAACACCTAAGTATCAAATATGTCAGATGGGTGTGTGCACTCGACGGGGAAAAATCTCTCAATTTTAGAAATGTAATTTTAATGAATTATGTTTTAAAGAAGCTGATTGACATTTTGGTGATCAAATTGAAGTATTCTTTAAGTTTGAAAGAATGAGAAATCATTGATATAAATCATGTTCTAGCAAACAAATATAAGAATGTCTTGTTTGTTCGTGCACAGTAGTTCTCAAACTTAAAGGTTGTTTAGTATCAATGTATCATGTGTAATTTGTTGAGTACGTGGGCTTGATTAGGGAACCAGCGTGCGAGGAATTATGTTAGGGATTCGACTTGAAGAACCAGATAAACGAAAAAAGAAAACACGCACAAACCATGAGATACAATTTTTTTACGTAGAAAACTCGTGGGAAAATTTACGACAACCACACGCTTAAGAATTCCCTCTTTCCCAAATGTTAAAACAAGAAGAGAAAATGCACAAGTATTTATAAGCACAGATATTTCACCAAGTTGGACAAATAAGTTCTCCATATGGTGATAATAGTATTATTATCACAAACAAGGCTGCCCCTCCCTGTCATTGGAACAATTTTTAGGTTTATGTAATAACTTGATGAACTTAAAAAACTTTAACTTTGATCACAAATCTATTTTCGATAGACTGTATAGTGCTGCAAAGTCTCCAGTAACAGTGTTGGTGAAAGTGAAACAAACCATCCTTTCCTTTCGTCTCAGTTTTCAAAAAAAGAAAAAACCTTTCCCATCGTCTTCTCCGTTTGATGAACAGACCGCCGGAGTCGTGGTTTGGTCGCGGGGTCGACCCGGTTTGGAGGCGGGATCAACGCGGTTTGGAGACGGGATCGACCCGGTTTGGAGGCGGGATCCACGCGGTTTGGAGGCGGGATCGAAACGGTTGGGAAGCGGGATCGACGCTGTTTGGACGCGGAATCAACGCGGAATGGATACGCTTTCCACGCGAAATCGATGCGGAATGGAAACGGTTACCACGCGGCATCAACGCGATCAGGACGCAGAGGTGACGCTTAATCAACACGATTTAGACACGGAGGCAACGAGCAATCGACACGGATTGGACGCTGAATCGACACGGAAATAACACTGATTGGACACGGAAATAACGCGGTTTGGACACGGAATCAACACGGTTTGAACGCGATTTTCAACGCGTTTGGGACGCGATTTCAAACGCGGAATAAACGCGTTTTGGACGCGAATTCAACGCGGTTTGGACGCGATTTCCACGCAGGATTGACGCGGCCTCTACCCCGTTTTGACGCGGTTATCACGCGAAATTTACTCGGGTTTCACACGTTTTCGACACGGTTAGAGGCGAAATCGACACTTTATTGTCCCAAAATCCACGAATTTTCGAATCAGTTAGAGGAGTTTGCCAATGTGGCGTAGCGTTTGAGGAGTTGGAGGACGGTGTCGGGTTTGGACATGCATGGCCTTGATGCGGGCGGATTTTGGAGAGGCCGGCCGGATTCGTAGGAGAGACTGGCGGAGGTGAGGGATGTGGGGTTGAGGTGGAGAAGGGGAGTTTGGGAAATTTGACGAATACTGGGCTGGGCTTGGCCCAACCAAGCATAAGTAGTCATTTTAAACAGGCAACCAAGACCCTCAACAAACCTTCCATGTATTATGTATGTTAAAAGGAATATCTTCAATTCAACTTACTCTAAAAATAGTGTTTTGTGGAAGTTCAATTGTTTGGACTATTGAGCTTCAGAAGACCTCGTGGGAGCTCCGAATCCGAACTATAATGACATCTTTTAAAGCTTCGGAATGTTGAGCTCATCAAAAGAAACTTATTACTCTACACGGAAAATTTTCAATTCGCATGTGTTTTCTTCACCAAGAAGTTGATCAGGCGGAATTCTGCTGACGACTACTAAGCATTTTTTATGGAAGTTGTATTTATCATCACAAACTTTGCAATTATTAAGAACCCAACACTATTTTAGGAAGAGACACCGTTAAAAAAATTCCAAGTAAGAAACACAAATCACAAGCGTGTCTCAGCCCTCAACTCACAAATGGTACAAAAACAAGAAATATAATGTGGATGTGGCAATCAAAACCAACTGAACTAGCTCAATTAGGGAATATGGGACAAGTATTAGCTCAGGTAATGGTGAGTTATGTTGGGATTTTGATTGAAACATAAATATTTTAATCAAAATCCCAATTTATTTATTTTACAAAAACGTGCGTATAAAACCCGAACCCAAAAAAGACAAAACCGACTTGTATGTCCCGTCGAAACCGAAGTCAAAACCCTAAACCCTTCTCCATCCCCAAAAAGCGGAAGTCCGAATCCGAAGTGGAACAACAATTCCCACTTCCCCAAACCAAACCATGTCAGTTCTCCACCTCTCCCCTCTCCTCGACCGCCTCCTCCAACCCCACTCCCTCCGCCTCCCCTCCCACCGCCGGGCCCACTTCCCCTCAATCCGCGCCATCGACGCCGCTCAACCCTACGACTACGAGACCCGCCTCTCCACCCACCTCGACCAATCCTCCAAGCTCAAGATCGCCGTCGTCGGCTTCGGCAACTTCGGCCAATTCCTCGCTCACGCCTTCGCCCGCCAGGGCCACTCCGTCCTCGCCCACTCCCGCTCCGACTACTCCTCCGTTGCCGCCTCCCTCGGCGCCGCCTTCTTCCAAGACCCCCACGACCTCTGTGAGGAGCACCCCGACGTCGTCCTCCTCTCCACCTCCATTCTCTCCACCAAGTCCGTCCTCCTCTCCCTCCCCCTCCGCCGCCTCCGCCGCAGCACGCTCTTCGTCGACGTCCTCTCGGTCAAGGAGTTTCCTAGGAATCTGTTGCTGCAGATTTTGCCGGAGGATTTTGACATTCTCTGCACGCACCCCATGTTTGGACCGGAGAGCGGACGGGACGGGTGGGCGGGGCTCCCATTCGTTTACGATAAGGTTCGGGTCGGGGAGGCGGATTCGAGGGTGAGGCGGTGTGAGCGGTTTCTCGAGATTTTTGAGAAGGAAGGGTGTAAGATGGTGGAGATGTCTTGTAGTGAGCATGATCGGCATGCTGCAGCGTCTCAGTTTGTTACGCACACCGTCGGGAGGGTGCTCGCGAAGTTGGAGCTGGAGGAGACACCGATCAGTACTAGAGGGTATGAGACATTGCTCAAGCTTGTGGAGAACACATGCAAGGATAGTTTTGATCTGTATTATGGGCTTTTCATGTATAATAAGAACTCAACGGAGCTGTTGGAGAAGCTGGAGGAGGCGTTTGATGCGGTCAAGAAGGAGTTGTTTGCACAGTTGCATGAGATTGTTAGAAAGCAGTTGTTCGAGAATGGCAATTCTGGTTGAGGTACGATAAGGAACGTGTGGTATGACTGTTGATTCATTTCTACTGCTTTGGTTGTAATACTCTTTTCATCTCGTCGTATTTGCTTGCTGTCGTTATCTTGTTTGTTGCTCAGAATATGTAGATCTTCCTTATAAGATTGCCATTTGGCATTCTACATCTGAAATGCTTTTCTTTGCAAGTGATGTGTATGCATAATAACGTGCCCCCTTTTATTTGTAGAAGTAGAAACTAATTTCTCTCTTTTGTTTTTCAGATCTTCTATTCTTTCGTTCAAAATTGAAAAGGGAGTGTGAGGAATTTCCAAGACTTTCTATGTAAGTTTGCTGTCCCAGTACCTCTACATGACCTGTTAACTTGTTATCCAATAACAGAATAACGGTAGTGATCACGTGTTCCTTTCTGGCATGTCAATTCTCCCCTTTCCTGTTTCTGCATTTTCATAATTTATTTGAACAATAATCATGTTAATTATCTGGTGCTGATCCAATTTTGATGATATTTTGGTTTAGCAATAATAAAGTAAATTTTTTGGGAACCTTTTCTGAATTTTGATGTGCATGCATGTGATTTTCTTCAAGCCATCTCCTTGCTAAAATTTGTGAGGTACTTTTAAAAGGTCTCATAGCATTTGCTAACCTATCATCTGTTTGTTTGTAGAGTTCTGTCTTATTCAAATCCCTATAATATGATCGCCTTCGAACATGCTGTAATTTGGCATATTTATGACTGTTAAGTGTCAACAGTTCAGCTTGGCAGATTGTCTTTTAAGTGTTGTGTACATTCCATTGCAAATTGAGCTATATCGTATCCAATATTTTAACAGATGTCTGGTCTGTCAATAGCTATACAATTTTGAATTTTTCATAGCAATTTATAATACATGACATTGGACTATTCATGTTAACCTTGTTCATTACTGAAAAAAGAAAATAAAAAAACTTAAATTATGTCAAATATTTGGTGACCTAGAAGATTATATGCTTAATGATCCAACATTTGCCTTTCTTCTCTACTTGGTTGTAGCAATCTAGTAAATAGAGCAACAACAACAAACAACAACAACAACAAAGTCTTTTATCCCAAACTAGTTGGGATAGACTAGAAATGAAACTCTAAGGAGTCACGGTTCATGCATGTGAATCGTCTTCTTCCACGCGTTTCTATCCAATGCAAATTCTCGAGGAACATTCCAATCTTTTAAATCTCTTTTGACCGCTTCCTCCCAAGTCAATCGTGGTTTGCCTCTTCCTCTTTTTATGTCTTCGATCCGATTCAATACCCCTCTTCTTATAGGTGTCTCCATAGGTCTTCTTTGTACATGTCCATACTATCTCAGTCTGTGTTGGATAACTTTCTCTTCCATTGGATCAACTCCAACTCTCTCACGAATGTCTTCATTTCTAATCTGATCCATTCGCGTATGGTCACACATCCACCTCAACATCCTCATTTCAGATACACTCATCTTTTGTATATGTTGTCTTTTAGTGACCTAACATTCCGCACCTAAAAATTGGAGCAACTCCAAACTCTCTCACAAATCTAGTAAATAGAGATCATCAATTATTTTCAACGTGGCATTGGCAGCATTGCCTGGTTTGCAGACTGACATCCAGTATTTGAATGATACTATTTAACTATCAAGGCCCAATGCCTATGCATCTTCTTGTGAGTGTTGTCCATCTCTTTCTTTACTTTGAATCAACATTTTATATCTGCTCAGTCTATGGTGAAGAAAAGCTCTTCTAAAAATTGCATGATACTATTCATGGAGGCCCAATGCTTATACAACTTTGGATCGTTGTTACGCGTGAGGTAATAACGATCGTTGGATCGTTATGTGTGGGGTAATCCATTTTACGCAAAACACTGCTTGAAGAAGAGCTGCTTACGGTTCTGATGACTTCGACGAGGTTGCCATTGACAAGAATGTCTATGATGTGATTGCCTATTTCAACAACTTATCTTTGGTTATATTGAAAAACAGTGTTTGGCTCTTCAAGAGAGTTCTATTTTCTTGATGGTCTATTTTTTTCCGGATAATTGTTACCGACCCCATGTTGCCGTGATCGAGGCACTAAACGTCTAACTGGGGTGGATATTAACCGTTTACTCATTTCATTTAATAAGAGGGTACGAGTTTAGTTTTTGTACACATTAAAAAATTTATATCCGTTTACTCATATCCGTTTTACCCGTTTAATAATTGGGGTGAGTACGGGTATACCTCTACCCATATGGGTGCAAATGGTTACTAACTATTCGATTCACTATTTAGTTGGTATTTGATAAGTTCCATCTTACCAATTTAATTTTGGATACGGATTTGGTTAAAAAAATACCAATTAGAAATCGGATACTTCGGATATAAGGCATTTCAAATTCGAATTATTCGGATACATGACCACATTAGTATTCGAAAATTGGTATTCGAAAATTGTATTAAAAAATTAATCACAATATGCATATATATTCAATTTCGGATAATATCTGAATACCAATTAGTATTCGAAAATTTTAAAGATTCGGATTCAAATTCGGATAGTTCTATTAATTTCGGATTCGAATTCGGTAATGGATTAGGGAATTCGGATTCGGATCGAATTCAGATATACTATATATCTTAATCAAATAGTATGAGTTGCACCACCCATACATGTTTAATTATTTAATCATTATATAAATTAATATATAACATATAGTCAGTAACACCAAACAGTGAAGAACTAAAACACGAGTCCTTTGTTTTTGTTAATATTTTATAATTTAGAACTAGGTGACGTCTCAATCAACAAAATCTAATAATACATGTTATACTCGTCCCATACTCTTTTATTAAACGAGTATGAGACGGGTACCGGTACAACAATATTTAAACTGAGTATATACTTGTACCCGTTTAGTTAGACGGTTATAACCATATTCGTCTCATACTCGTCCCTTTTACACCCATGTGAGAAACCATACAAAGTAGTTTGGGTATCTCACCAAACAAGGTACAAGTAGCTTTTCTTGATGTTCTGTAGGGGTGATTATCTTGGCCCTTGCTAATATTAGTCTTGTGCTTGGGCTTAATTACGTACTGTTTACTTATAAATGAGACTAATGAGTTATCTGAGCTGGCGGCTGGGATGGCTCCTAAAATAAAAATTGCACTGGGGTGAGCGGCAGGATACTTGGTGCTAAACCGGTGTGGGTACATCGTACGGATGTCCTTATGGGAGATGGATGCCAAATTGCTGATGACTTCATTGCTTTTTTATTTTTTGAGAATATGGCCCGATATATTTTGTTGCTTCTTCTGTCACTTGGAGTAATCACAACTTGCCATGGACCAGGTCATTTTTTGAGGAGGCCTTGACCACTCAAAAGAATGTATTACATTGTTGGGAGCGTTGGCTGCATTGCATAGTGCATTACCCTACAGGCTACAGTGAACTTTTCAATTCCTTCAAACTTCAGCACGACACTGCAGAACACTGCCACTTGCTGATCAACTTTGATTAATCAGATCCAGACGGGAAACTTGTCACACCTCGTCAAAAACGTCAACATACATTCTAAAACAAAATCAGAGGTCTATCTTACGTCCTACGCCCTATGCAAACCACCAAGGACCCGTTTGGATGGTTGGTTTAGTTAACCAATTTCTTTACGGAATCAGTTTTTGGGTTGAAAGTTAATGTATTGTTTGGGTGTAGTTTACCTAACACGAAAGATAGATATCACCTCCAAGTGAAATGTCTGTCTAGTCCCTCACCCTTCTTCTTCTTTACTGTCAACACTTGTCCATGCTTGTCCACGCTTGTCCCTAAGGTTTGTCCACGCTTTGTTGAATATTGGTTTATATTTGTTATGGAAGCAAATCCAGGAAGAGTCGGTCGACCGGATTGGATTCAGTCTACCGTCGCACAACCCAGGAAATTTCGGCGAAAACGGGTCGGTCTACCGAATTGGATTCGGTCCACCGAACCGAGGATTCCAGACACTCTGTGTGCAGCTGGGATCAGACGATCGAATTCGATTCGGTCTACCGTCAGAGAGCAAGTGACACTTCGGAACAACGGGTTCGGTAAATCGTTGATGAGATTTTTGGTGTTCCGAGAATCTAAAAGTGTGTGGACAATTTGGCACGGTCTACCGAGGGAACATTTCATGTACTTTCGTACATGAAATGGGGTGAGTACTTGTACAGGAAGGAACATTTCATGTACTTTCGTACCTTTCCCCAGACAAACGACACCCAGACACGAGCGGAGTCATGGTCGCCAACTTCCCTTCTCACTTTACGATTAAATTATGTTGCGTCATCTGTTTCCTTTGGATCACAAACCAGATATTGTGCAATGCATCCCGTGGACTCGGGTTAACAAGGGTCATAATCACGAAAAGTGAGTAAGTTCTTGGGTCACCATAACCATTATCCCTTCATTTTTTATATCGAAAAGTGTCTTTAAAACGTGAATACTTTAATGCAAGGTTTTCAGAGCTGAACCAGTCATCGAATCGATAAAACTTTAATTTTGGTTCAATGTGGTCGGACCGTTAATTACGTCAGCATTTTAAACCCGAAGTTGGACCAGACTGAATAAATATTAACAATCAGACATGTTTGAACTGATTTATGTAAATATTAATTAGATGTTGAACCGTCCATCGGTTCAGCTTAATCGACTGTTGGACCATCGATTTCTGGTCGAACCGTCCGGTCCAGTCCGATTTTTAAAACCTTTATTTTGCTGTAGGAGGTTGGTTTACGAGTACAACTTTTGTAACATTATGATATTCCCATTGATTGGCCAGCTCCTACGGTTTTTAACTACCGCAGTTTTAACACATTCTTTGTTGCTACTACGGGTCCGAAGCACAAAGAGATTTTACTCGTTGGTGCCAGTTAAGTGGCCTGTGGACTTTTGCTTTAATGGCTGCAACGCTGCCACCACGGCATCACGGTCTTAGATCCCATTTCGTGCCGACGAAACCAGAACCAGTGGTCAATGCGCAGTGGACAGCTGGAGACGAGGAAAGCAAAGAACGTTTAATTGTCAGATAAAAAGACGACCACGTGACCCACCTTTAAATCCTTCTCGTCGCGTTCGGTTTGGGTCTTCTGAAATTAATTTAAGTATATCGAATTATTGATTTTTTTCATAATTTATACTTCGTTTACACATTAATACTCCTATTGAGATATTGCGCACAATAATCTATATTATTTTACAGAACCACCGAGAGGTGTTCGCTTGAATTCACCTAAAATTTTGACTTGAGTTTTGACTATCGCTTTTCAAACCAGGAAAAGATATTCACATGCAACATGTCTTTAATCTATTCTCAAATTGCTGATCTCAATCTTAAACCTAATTTTTTTTTTCTAATTTACCCCCGACAAATCACTTTCTGTAGCTAATGGGCCTGTTAATAGTTATTTAATAGCTTGTTTACTTTCATTTTACTGCTTAACGTGTTTGGATTGTCCATTTAACCCTAAATCTCCTCGGAAGGCAGAGTTAGCACATAATTGTCAAATAAAAGTCAAAACTAGCTCTTATACTTGACTTTCAAATTTACTTGTTTAGTTTATTTTTATTGTTAAAAAAAGAGCTTAGAGATCAGCCATTGGAGTTAATTTTGAAGTTGTTAATTGATCGATTTCATATTGTTACCCCACCTTTAACCGTGAAACATTTTTCGTAAGGAATGGAAGATTTGGAACAGGAATTCTCAGTTAATATTTATCAACCAATGATTCATCAAATAGAATAACAAATGGGATATTGACCGACCCTAAATGATCAGCACCTTTTCTATTTTCTAGTCTTTACAAAGTTAATTAATAATATCCTACTCGAAGAAATGAATCAGCAATAATTTGTAAATAATTGAATTTGGCAAGCCATTAACACATGATGATTAACTTACTTTATCTTTGAATAATGCTCCTTGTACATATTGTAGTAACACAATTTACGTTTTAATGAATTTCAAAGGCCGTTTAGGGCATCCACCACAACGTCCCCAATTTCCCCCAAAATCACACACTCTTCGTCACACTTATTAATCCACAATTTTATCCATTCATTTCCAAAATAACTTCCACTACCGTCTCCCATTTTTCAATACTCGATTTCCTTTACATCATTTTTTTACTTTCATACTCTAACATGAATAAAACCAAAATAAAATAGAATAAAATAAAAAAAACATATATTTTTTAAAAATAATAAACATATTTTAAATGGTTTTAACCAAAATTCAAAACAAAACAAAATTTAAAAAAAACCCAATGGGTTGGGGACACGTGGGTCCCCGTGCCCCCGTTAAGAGAGGGAAATCGAAGCTCTTAGAGAAATGGGGGGGGGGGGGGGGGGAGGTGCCCAACCGTATTGGGCGGCCTTAGATAGCCAAAAATAACACAATTTCCTAGGAGAAAATCTATATCTATGTAATTGTAATAAATAATAAAGATGTTTAAACCAAACACATGACAGGATAACCAAAAAATACACCATAAGAAGTAAGAATTTCATTTTTAATAATTTGTCACTCCATAATCTAACTTCACAAATCACAACAACTCTTCCCAACTTCCACCTTTTTCAAAAAGAAAAAAGAAAAGTTTTATTATTATTATTATTATTATTATTATTATTATTATCATCATCTTGTATTCTACCCAAAGACCAAAGTGAGTGACAACATCAACTAGTTTTCTTCCCTTTTTAACGTGTTTTCCTCACCCGTAATCCCCCAACCTTTCACACACGTCACCGCCTCCTCCTCTCTTCTTCCCTCCCATCCCCATCCCCACACCCCTAACCCTAGCTCTCCCGCCTCCCTTGAACCCTCCTCCTCCGATCCCCCTCGATCTCCTCCGCTTGCCGGATCGAACTCGATCTCGTCGGGATCGGCGCCGTCTCGTCTCCGACGCTCTCGCTTGCGGTCACCCGCACTGGTAAGTGAATTCGTGTCCATTTCTCCATTTTCTCTCTTTGCCGTCGATTCAGTCTAAAAGATCTCAACGCTTAAATTGTAATTTTGTTTGTACCGTACACATGTGTTAGCACTTCTGTGCTCGTTAGTAGAAGTGTGTGACATTTTATTTTCGTGTGCAATTTCTCCTGAATTACCTGTATTTGACTGTTTTCCGGTCACTTTTACTTTACATTTTTATAATCTGAGTATTTTCCGGTCACTTTTACTTTACATTTTTATAATCTGAGTATATTTAAGCGTTGTTGCTACCCAACTGGTGATTCGTCTACTTAATTGTTGAGTTTTTGTGGTGCCAATTGGGTTCGAGAACCATGGTTTCAGGGTGAAATGTTAGTAGGAGTAGACTTCACAGCAACATGGACATTGTGGTATTCGTAATTTTCCGTGTGGTTTATACTGAAAATTTGAGAAGTTGGCACAAGTTTAATAATGGTTGTTTATTTGTCTCAACTTGAAGGAAGATTAATCAGAATTTCGGTCAAGGAAACTCATTTGCTTTTTCCGGTGTGTTTTGCTTAAGTTTCAATTCCTTTTGTATAAACAGAATGTTCAGTATTCAGCTTAAGTCTATCGGTTAACAGCAAGAAGGATACATCATCGATGGCTATATAAGGTGATATGTTGTATAGTTTGTTGGACGCTAAGTTACTCTACATGATTGAGGGTGCTTAGCGGAGAAAATTCAAGGAATCATTTTATAAAGCATACCTTTTTTAGTCCATTAGTCACTCTCTATGTATAAATTCTATTGCAGAACGAGACACTCGTTATTTCGACTCTGTCGTTTTGGAGTATGGACTATTATGCATGAGCAGGATGATAGAATATAAACACTACATTTTGTAATTTCATTGCCATCAAGTTCTGATTTGTGTTGGTGTTAGTACAGTAGATTGTTAATTTGGTTGCTTGTGTAAATAACTCTCTCTTTTAATCCTCATGTACATTACTTATTAATTCTTAATATTGCAATTTCTCTGCCATTAAGTTCAAGATAAAATGACTTGCATAACCTCTATGCCGCATTAGAGTACGGCACGAAGATACATACTCTCATGAACTACATTACTTTCCGTTGTTGGAACACTTGATAGTAGATTTTGTTTCCGTAAGTTCCGATATCCAACTTCTTTTTAAATGCATAGCAATGTTCTCTGATATTCGTTTTAGAAAGTTCTTCCAAGTATGTGACATAAAAAACCATTCCAGATGCAATGCAGAATTTCAAGTTAATGGGATGAAATGAACATGAAAATTGCAGGTTATATCAGGATAGTCTTGTCATACTAATATGCTTTCTCTTTCCCCATCTATACATGCATAATCACACATTTATGCCACAATTTCTATTGCTTAATCCTTTCAAAATGGAATTCTTGGTTCTAGCACTAGGTGGTAGTGTTTGTAATTATTATCATAAAAGTTTTATTGTTTCACAAAGATACTATAAAAAAGAGAACAATTTCTTTGACATGCAAGTATAGTGCGTGGAGGTGTGTGTATATTTAGAGAGAGATAGAGAAAGAAGGGATCCACTACCCTTGAATTTCGTAACCCTAAGTTAACATTTGTCTATTACCTAAAATCTAAAACTCAATTGACAAATTTGAGCAACGAATCATGTTCTATGACACTAGCTATGCATGCACATAAAAAATCATAAAATCCGAAGGATGTTTTATATCAAATCGTGGATGAGAAAATGAATTCTCCACATTTATCATAGAATCACCATCCCGAATCTTTAAAAAAAATGAAGTTCAAATCTTATGATTTTCGATATGCATACATCACTTGTGTCGTCCATCAAGATTTAATGTTTGAATATTTGATTGCAATTCAGATTTTTACTCATTAGTTAATGTTAAATTAATGTCAATATAATTCAAGGGTAGTGAAACCCTCCTCATACATAGTGACAAAGTAAGCCCTAGGAATATAAATTTAAGCCTCATTGTGTTGCTCAAAATCTTATCAGTTGACTGAAAAATCCAATCATTTGATTTGACTTACCACTTGAGTTGTATGTACAGATAAAAAATCAAAAGTTTTGGTTAATTGTGTGAAGAGATACATTAATTTGATAAAATTACAAAAAATTGAATGTGATTCACATTCACTGGAACACGTGATATCATGTAACGAAATAGATTATTCATATTACGACCAAGGTTTTCAGAACCGAACCGGACGTCGAACCGACAACATCAAAGGTTCAAAGGTTCGACCGGGGTCGGATCGGAATCGAACCGGTTGAACCGGTGACGTCAGCATGACATCATAAATATATATTATAGATATAATAATCATATTTAATTATTTATTAAGCAAAAAAGTATTCAACATATTCAAATCATATTATAAATATTCAAAAAAACAAAAAAAAACAATTTTTATCCTGAACTGGTGGTTGAACCGCCGGTTCAACCCGGTTCAATGAAAAAACGAGTTTGGGAGGTGAACCGGACCGGACATGCCTCCGGTTCACAGTTCAACCGGTTGAACCGGCCGGTCCGGTCCGGTTTTCAGAACAGTGATTACGACTGAGCAACTATTGTTCATTCCAACACATGATAATTTATGATATCAATTCACGAAACGGTTCATATTATGGTTTAACAACGTATATTATGTTTTGTTACGTCCCGCACAGTGGGCTTAAATTTGCAAAAGCAAGCTTCAGGCTTTTAATGAGGCCGTAGAAGGCCTACTATAAGTATCTTGGATGTGACACTTCATTTTGTCCACTTTCAGTAAGTTGTTTTTATGAAAATTTGTGGGTGAGATATAACACATACAAGGAACATTTGGTAAAGTTTCAAATTTGTTATGATTATAGATATGAGGAAATTATTAGATTTGGATATTCTAATTGATAGGATTTTCCTTATTTGGTATTTCCTTATTAATGTTTCTCAAATGTTGTTCCTTATTTTAGTTCTATAATCACTAGAGGACCTATTTCAGCAATAATATATATTCCCATTATAATTCCTTCTTCCACATGGTATCATACACCAGGTTGTTTTAGAATTAAAAATTTAAAAACTAGCTTGCTGCCTCCACCAATTTTCGTCGTCGAGAGGGACTGGAAAAGCTCTAAAATTATATAGAGGTTTTTCATTCAGTTTCCTTCCTCCTTTTGTCTTTGTTAACTCCTTCGTTTTCCTATCTTCTTTTGATGATATGGATTTCGTTAAACTTCCTTGATGCCCATTTTGTCGCGGTTGACTACTCTTGCTGCTCCAACCATTGGTACTACTTTTGATGATGTTATTGTAGGAGATGTTTTGTACATTTTTTGTGACGTAGTATGGTTTTGCCCTATCTGTGCCTCACATATCGCTTTTGTGATTTGTTCTTTGTGCAATAAATCACTCTGTAGCCCGGCGTACACCTGATTTTGAAACTTGATGTCTTCCGATATTCCACTAACTACTATTGTTGTTGTTATTGTTGCTGCTACCACTTTTGTTGATTTCTATTACTGTTGCTATTACTCCTGTTGTTGCTTCAACCACTGCTGTTGGGTGTTGGGACTATGCCATTAACTTTATCTCATTTGATATATTTCTCAATATCAATTTTTTTATTATAACAAGTTGTGTATAATTAATAAATATACTAAAAAATGAGGGGGAATTTTAGAAAAATAGATATTAGGAAATAATTATATTTGCATATACTAATCTATAAGGCTTTCTCAATTCGGTGTTTCCTAATTGTTGTTTCTTTATTTCATCCTTGTAATCTACACACACACACATACAAGATTGAGGACCTATCTTAGCAAATATATATCCTTATTATGATTTATTCTTCAACAATATCAAATGTATTTTTGTAGACCTTGATCTAAACAATTCGAAATTCAGTAAATTTCAGTTGTTCAAATATGATCATTTTAGATTCATGGTGAGATTAACTTAGATCAACCTAAAATTTTAATATTTTCTAGCTTGATAAGAATACATGCCATTTTGTTTGATTAAAGAAAATTGACTTTAAGGTGTCCTAATTCAAGTGTCACAACCAAGTTTCTCCTATATCCAGATTTTTCCCATATAAATATATATTGATGAATTCCCTTTAAAATACAAGTAGGCAAAGTGTTAGAGCATTTAGAAAGTGGTAAAGATGAATAAATGGTGATGTAACAAGTTTAGACAATAGAAATAAGAATTGATTTGTTGATATTGCAAATGGTTGTTAAGGTATATAAATTTTATCTATTATTGAATCTGTATATCTTGCGCCAAACTGAGGGTTTTCTAGTATGACAAGGAATTGGTACATAGGTGTATCTAAGTCTACAACAACATCAACATTACCCAAAGCCTTTAAAAAGGCTCCTACCCTAGGTGGAGTAAGGGAGTAAAATGCATACAACCTTACCTTGCAATAAGAGGCTACTTCTTTGTGCAGATAGTGTAACAAGCATGGTTATGAAAACCAGACCGGACCGGCCGGTCCGGCACCCCCCCCCCCCCCCCCCCCCCCCCCCCGAAACCGCGTTTGTGATCGAACCGGCTAGAACCGGTGGTTCAACCGTCCGGTTAAAGCTCGGTTGATGGGAAAAAAGAAAAAGAAAAAGCAACCACCGTTGATCCTCTTGAACATGCAGAACAGTTGGTCGTGGTAGATGTGATCGAGGAACCATATGGTGGGATCCTTGTCCTCCTCGAAGGGAACGACATAGCTATTGGTGACGTCGACGGTGCCCTTGAAGGATGTGCCGAGGAGGACCCCAACCACTGTTCTGAAAATCGGACCAGCCGGTTGAACCGTGAGCCGGAGGTCTGTCCGGTCTGGTTCACCTCCCAAACCCGTTTTTGCATTGAACCGGGCTGAACCGGCGGTTCAACCACCGGTTTGGGAAAAAAATCTGTTTTTTTTCTTTTTTTGAATATTTATAATATGATTTGAATATTTTTTGTTTACTAAATAATTAAATATGATTATTATATCTATAATATATATTTATGACGTCAGCACATACTGACGTCACCGGTTCAACCGGTTCGATTCCGGTCCGACCCCGGTCGAACCTTTGATGTTGCCGGTTCGACGTCCGGTTCGGTTCTGAAAACCTTGACCCCAACAACACCGGTGGGTGCACGATCACCTTCTCCACCGGTTGTGACGAGATCTTGTTGCCTCTTCACCACGTCCATCTTCTTCTTTTAATTTTAGGTTTAGCCCTTCCTTCTTTCGTCTATCCTATTTATCTTTACAGATTGGGGACCGGGTTGGGTGGGGTTGGTTAGGGGACGGGTTGGTTTGGGTTGGGGGAACGAAAATAAAAAAATACCAGTTTATTTATTTTTATTTCACTATTTTCGGGTTTCTATCACAATCTCATTACTTGACTGGACTGGACTGCTTAACTGGATTGGGCTTTATTATATTTAATTTACGTCTATATTATTCTGGATATATATATATATATATTATATTTAATTATTTATGACGTCACCGGTTCGACCCCGGTTGAACCTCTGAACCTTTGAACCTTTGAGAATTCCGGTTCGATGTCCGGTTCGGTTCTAAAAACCATGGTAACAAGTAGTTTTAGTTTAGTCCATTATAACTCAAAACTAAAAAAGAGAGTAATTCTTTCGATCTGTTGGGAGTGGACAAAGGTGCATTTAGGTGAGCATGATAATAAGTCTTCATACCGATCAAAAAAAGTTTGCATACTATTTTATTAAGAAATTTCAATGGAGCATTGGATTCATATCTTGGAACTGTTTGACTGACCTTTTATTCAACCTATATACAAGTTTTTGTTACTTTATGGATGTCTTCTGGAATGATCAAATGGTTGCTACATGTTATTATCTAATAATGATTCTTTTTCATAATCTTGTTTTTTTCTTAATAGCTACGCTTTCTTTACATTCATCAGGGACAGCTTCTTGGGATTGTCACTTGAGGTTGTGCAAATGATCCTTTGCAATTTGAAAATTGGATTCCACCGTAGAAGGACCTTTCTCTTAAGAAGTTTTGACTTTTGAGAAATGATTTTATATCTTGGCAAGTTCTGGGTATGGAGGAGATACCAAGTCCGTCAGGCGCATCAGAAACAGAGTCTTCTGATGTTAGTTGGTGGAACCCTGATTTTATGCAGAAATTGAAATCTGTTGCCTTGGTTCCTCAAGAAGAATGGTTACATACTAGTAATTCTACTTATGTCGAGGAATATGAAGTAACGTCTCCTCATGCTGCATCACAGATACTATGGGAGACTGGAGTTTACTCTGGGCAAATACCTAATGGATTTTATGCTGTCATTCCCGTGAGTTCTATCAACAACAGATAAAAGATCCTAGTAGTTGACTGCTTCACACATTGATTTTTCTTTTTTTGTCATTTCTATCTCTCACTAGTAACTTTAAGTAGAAGTTAGAACATAATCTTGCATATTAAGTGGTAGGAAATCCCTAGGAGTGTTGGATTTGTAATCTTCACAATCATACGTTGGTACCCCCAATGTCAACCTTGACCTTTCCGCAATTGCCGCAAATTTACGATATTGACATGTCTACCTGGGGAGAGGTCAACTAAAAAAAATGCCACTAAATGTCTCTGTGTTCATATCATACTCTTGTAAACTTGTGCCTTTAAAACCTGACTCCAATAAAGACCCAAAAGAGTCTCTTAAAGTACAAACTACAATTGACTCTTGCCAATATTATAATTCCGGATCTTCTAAAGCATATTGTTGAAGACTTAAAATGTCTCAACAAATATTTAGTAGATAGAGAAAATAGATGTTCTACTCAGGTTTCCTAAGTTGGTTTTGGGATGGCTTTAAAGTTTTTAAAGCCGGTATTGAAGTATATCTACAAAAAGAAAATATTAGAGTGCAGTTTTGTCTCTTAGGTGGTCAAAAGAAGAAGTTATATTAACAAACATGATGTGATGCAGGATAAAAAGCTTAAAAAGCTATTTGGCAATATCCCTTCGTCAGATGATATCCAATCCCTAGGGCTGGTCGGACACAGGACAGAAATGATTTTAGTTGATGCTGAAAGGGATAAAAAACTTTCTATGCTCAAGCAACTCAGTGCAGCCTTGGTGAAGGGACAAAGCTCAAATCCAGCTTCAGTGATAAAAAAGATTGCAGGATTGGTAAGTGCTTCTGGCTACTAGAGTACCAATTGGAAAGATAGCGTTGCTTTCTTCTCTTTGTTGCTCCGAGTTAATGGTACAAATTGACAATTTATGATTGCGTCAGGGCTTCAGGACTGTCTACTTTTCATTATTGCTTTCTGTTGGCCTTCATAGATATTGAAACCCATCAACTTTATATTGTCTTTCCGTTGACTTGTGCAAATACATAATAAAAACAATAATCCCTAAGGTTCTGAGTATTGGTGTCTTTCCCCACAAATTACTTTATGAAGTTGTAAGACCTGTAGGTAGGCCTATATAGTTGTTTCTTGAGAACTTCAGGACTTTATTTATTGTGCAGATTTATGTTTATGAGAAGTCCAACTTGAAGATCACATTTCAAGTCTGAGAAACATTAGATTATTTTTTTATCTTGCATCTCCCTTCATCTGATTGTGCGACCGAGGAAGATCATTGTCTCTATCTAGCACATTAGCTAAACCTCTGCAAAAAATCCTGTCAGGACCCTTTTGTGTTCCATCCTATCCCAAGACCCTCTTCAAATGATTGCACTCAACTTGTAAATTTATCTGCAGTTATGCTTGAGATTAGTCCATTATCCAACATACATAAGAAGATCATTCCTAGAACCTTAAGTTTTGACCGAACTAATCCATAGAATTTAACAGGTCTTCTCTAAAACTTTTCTGCTTATGGATTGTAGATACAGGGGTTAAAGACTTGAAGTGTTTTTTTTTCTTCTGCTAGCTTGATAGTAGGATTCCGTAGGTTCTTATAACTTGTTGAGAACACGTAGGCATCAATCTTCCACTTGCGATGCATGATTGGTTTGAATACATTCTTAGGGACTCAAGTCTCACCCCATTGACCCTTCAGGTTCAATTTGTTTTCAATCATTATTTTTCTTTTCTTAGTGTTCTCTTGCACTCCTGCATTTTCACATTGTACCTTACCTTCTTTTCTCCTCCCCTTGAGATTTTCTTAAAGCATGCTTCTTAAATTAACAGATTGTCCTACAATTTAGTGATCGACTTTATGATGGATTAATGCAGCTTCGAATATCTAGAAAACTTATATATTTTATTTTTTGTATCACATTGTTATAGAATGCCACAACAACTTTGCTGCCATTTGCTCCTTAGTCCTTGCCAGTTACTGTTAAAATTTTCACAGTTTGGCATGTAAAATTATTTAGCTAGGAAATTGACTGGAATCATATCAGTTTTGGCATTTTAGAAATTAAATGTTTCAAGAGAAGAGGAAGCTGTATATTGTCATTGTAGCTGTATTAGTAATAGGAAATATTCTGCATAATCATAAGAAAACGTTCACGTTTTGCGTATAAAATTAAATTACCTGCTTTCTGAGTATCATAGTGAAAATCAGGTTTCTGATGTCTACAAACGACCATCTTCAGAGTTAAGTCCTGCAAAAGCTTCTATGGATGAAACTAGTCTATTGTCTGACAATAAGGGTCCCCAACTATTGGGGCAAATAAGACATGGTTCTTGCTGGCCCCGTGCACTTCTTTTTAAGGTTCTAGCAGATGCTGCTGGCCTAGAGAGCAAGCTTATGGTGGTATGAACTTCAAAATCTCTCAAATTCTTTTGCTTCTGTAATTTGCACTTTCTCCTGAGCTGAGGTTCTTTCCTTCGTTGTAGGGGCTACCGAGTGATGAGAATTTTGAATGGGTAGACTCGTACAAGCATTTATCCGTTGTGGTTATGCTGAATGCAACTGAACTATTTGTTGATCTAATGCGTTTTCCCGGTCAGCTGATACCATTTTCTACGAAGGCATTTTTCTTATCACATATTTCTACAGCAGGAGAAAGTGACTCTGCGGAGAATGATTCTTGTGATTCTCCTCTTGAGCCAAATAGCCCTTTATGTGGGTTCACCGATAGACCGGATGCTCTAGGGTATGCCCTTTTTACGTGGAAAAATGTAGTCCAATTGCAGGTTCTATATTAGTTGAAAGTTACTTGTTGCTTATATCACTTATTTTGGGGTGTTAACTTCTATAGCAAAATGCTTGACCCGTTTTTTCTCTACTTTGGGCTTTTGTTGACTATGGCTAAATTAAGAACCGTAATTCCAAAAGTAGATTTCATTTTTTTCATAATAAATGTGCTAACCTTTTGCTTTAGTAAAAGTGTCGTAAGCTTTTGCATGGAGCAATTGTTAAAGTCATTAACCAACATACAACAGTGGGTTATTGTGTCACAGTCTTGTCGAGCCCACTCAATGTACAAACACCAAGTGGGCAAGTAATTTTTGATCCAAAAAGTTCAAATATGATAGATTTTTTATTATGTTGTCTCAACATATATGGTATTCGTGCTTTTACTTTGGGTGGTGGAATGGTATGTGAGAATAATCTATAACTTTTGTCTCTTCCCTTGGGTATGAGTTTAGATTTTTATTGCTTCAATCCAAATATATTCTTAAAAGCAAATGGAATATGTTCTCAACAAAAGGAAATTATTGCCCATTCCTTGTTTGGTCAAAAGACATTTCAAATTTTCTTCTTGTTTCTTGTATCTTTGTAATGCACGAAATCAATATAAAGAAAATGGGGCCCGGTGAAAATGAGTTAATTGAAAGCCATGTTTTAAAGTGCGACCAAAAACCTTGGGGTCGCACCAAAGATGGTGCGATTTATGCGATGGATATGCGTCCGCATAATCGATTTATCCCCCCTACTCTTCTCACAACTCTCATTCTCATATTTGTCTCTCACATTCTTCTTACTTCAACTTCTAAGCTCCAAGTGCTCAAGTTTTGGTGAAAGAAAGGTGGATTTAGTGATCGTGGTGCGGGTTTGGGAAGCAAAATCTCTCCGAATCTTGACTCATCCGCAACCTTCCGTCTTCCATTAAACAAGTGCACTTTTTTCGTCTCTCTTAGTGTAAGATGACATATAACAGACCTAGTGTTGGCGAATATCCCTTGAATCATGAAGAATTTAATCACCTTCGTCCCACAAAAGTAATCGACCCGGGATGGAAAACCACACATAACCTTAGTCCTGAATGTAAATCAAAACTTGTATGTGAATTATGCGGTTATGTTAGTTCTGATGGAATAAATAGACATAAGTAACATATTGCTCATCCTGATAGTTCAAATGCTAAACCATGTGCATATGCATCTGCCATTTATCGTCAAGCAAGAAATTGAATTAAATGTAAGGGCAAAATCTAGAACATCTCAAAATGAGAAACAAATTTAGATGATTACATAGACTTAGATGATGTTGAGGGGTTCAGAACCTTCGGGTCCGGTTCCGATCAAGGTCGTGGCGATGGAAGTTCATCTTCTGCCCAACGTCCCATTCCTCAACCTCGAAAGAGGCAAAGGAACCGATCGAAATGAGGACCAATGGACCATTTCTGTCGTGGACGTCCCGATGACGTCGTGGAGAGAAATGAAGGAAATCCTGTCTATAGGATCGTTACGCGAATAGCGAAGGATTGTTCGGTCAAGATATTGTTATCCGACAAAGAACCACAAAGATCTCCACTGATTAGTGGTCTGATTACGGAGTTGAGGTCAGTAGCGGGAACCGATCTTTGAAGGAGTTGACGTTTAAAATTTTGGGTCTCACTTGTTTAGCATCCGGATGTGAGAGAAATTGGAGTGTGTTTGAGCAGATACACACAAAAAGGATGAATCGGTTAAATCCGAAGAAGTTGAATGACCTGGTGTATATGAATAACAACCAGAAGTTGAGACAATGACTCTTGGAAAGGAGGGAAAAACCGTACTTCTACGACCTTATCAGCGGAAGATTACAACTTGATGGAAGATCATCCGTGGTTGGTGGAAACATAGGAACCGGTCTTTGCAAGAGATGATCTGACATGTGCAGTTGTGGAGGAGGTTACATTCGGTCCAACACGAGGAAGACAACGTCGTGCAACAGCATCAACCTCCAGGATAGTACAAACTGCTGTGGAGGAAGACTTCAACTTCAGACATCACCACGAAGCATCAACTTCGTCACCGGTGCCAGCTGAAGACGTAGATGAACAATTCGTGGGTACAGACGATGAGGTAACAGAGGAAGAAGAGACCTATCATGATGACCCCAATGATTCAGAAGACTCAGACGACGTAGATGAAGACATTCCTCAGTGGGTTCATGACCAAACATATCCATTGTAGAAGACTAGAAATGTAGGTTTTAATCTTGTTGTAGTTGTTTTATGGTACTTGTACTTGTAATACCTAAACGTTAATAAATGAAAATAAACCTAGTAGTTTGGTGGGTAGACGAGATTTCCAGTGAGGCAATGACGCCGATGAACTTGTTGTTTTGTCGAAGCCAAACCGACTAGGTGTTTTATACACATTGTTTCTAATTTTCTTGGTTTTTCCCGATTTTTCCCGAATTTTACCCATTTTTTGGGAAACTTGCATTTAAAAAATAAAAAAAAACAATTGAGCGGCCGCTTATGCGACCACACAACCGCATATGTAGTCCTGGGCGAAAAATCACACAGGACCGCATATGCTTTATTGAAACCTTGATTGAAAGGATATATAATAATGTGGAATGAAGAAGCTGTGATTTCAAAAATATAAGTAAAAAATGCCTTTTAGATATAGTTATATGGATCTTTCGAAATACAAATAGATCTTCTGAAATCAATACAAAATAAAATATGGGATATTGCGATGCAAGATGCTTATTTAGTTTTTCACTATCTTGTTGCTAAGGAGAACCCATATCATGTCATAACTGATTACCTTTGTGTTTTGAAATATAGAAATTCATGTCATATACTATTGCTGAATATATGAAAAACATTACAAAGCATAAGTAGAACTATGACATTGTAATCTATTTGTACCAGTGTTTATCGGTGTGAATAATGTTTCTTTTGTATTGCAGCCATGAACAAGATGAGAATCCTTATTCTCCGTCTCCACAGAGAATGGAAGCATCATCAAATATTGCAGGTCCTTCATTGAGAAATGTAACATTGCGATCATCTGCCATTGCTGAGGGGAAGCTAAGGTAGAACCAGTGATTTTTGCAGAAGTTGGTTAGTGCCCATAGTCCATAGACGTCCCGTTTGATGTTGTAATCGCCAAACCCAATTATTGTCAACTACTGATGTAGAAGGGACAAATATACAATCCATTTTGACATTCAAGTTCTTTATGCCTCAAGCATCAATTTATGCAAGTCCAACCTTTCAACCCACCAAAAAATCCACATAAACACCCACCTCATCGGGTCTAGGATAGGGTTGAGGAATCCGATTACTTAGAAATTTCAACCCATCGAACCCCTAGCGCTAACTTGCTTATTTTTCAAGCTGGGTTCAGATCAACCTTGATTTGAGCTTGGAAATCTGTCATTTATTATAATTATACTTTTGTATTTAAATGTCTCATGGTTTCGTTTACTCCTTAATTATATGTAGTATGTTAAACATAAATTTTAATTGATGAATCAATATGATTTATAACATAAGGTACTGGTTTTACTTTTAATCTAGTGTTGTTTGGTACAATCTTGTTTCCCCACCAACAAAATAAAAACACCACATTTTGCTATACTGTACATATTTTGAGGTTTTTAGTTGATGAAATGTCGAAATCATGAGTTCATGACTTAGAGTCTCTTCAGGTAGCCATTTGGGTGTGATAGGTTTTTAAAAAAGCAAGTTTCTAGGTGTTGGCCCAAGTAACTAGTTTTTGTAAACCCAAAAATTGACAAGATTTAGAAGTTTTCTTGCATTAGCTCCTCAAATCAGGCCAGACTCGATATGAATTTGTGCTCTAGAAAGTATTCATATAGAATTGCTCCCATTTTATTTGTTATTTTTACTTAACAGGAGTTAATTATCTTATTCCAGTCATTTTCTTTTTACTTGTTGTGTCAGCTCATCACACAGTGAGTCAAATATCGCCAATGCATTGTGGCGCCGTAGCCGAAGAAAAGTTATTTCTGAGCAACGTACTGCTAGTTCAAGGTATTTCTCTTATAGATCTATTTCTAGCTTCCATTCGTATTATTAATACATTTATTTAAATTTTCATGAATAATATACCAACAAGATGGACTTCATGTTTGCAAGGTGGAATCTGCACGCAACTACCTTATTGTACATACTTGTTTCTGTTCTAATCTTGTTTTAAAAACTTCACCATTTTCCAGAATCATCAAGCATGATTCAGGGACAAACATAGTTTGTTCAAACAAAACAAGTAATAAAAAATAAATTTTTGATGGGTACAAGTGATGAAATTGATGTTGGAAGAGCTGCCTCTAATTGGGTGACACATGCAATTGATAATTATAATTTATAAATGACAACTCATTAGTTATCTTAGTATCTTGAAGTTCAATTTGGGCTGTAGATATTCTCAATATGTGATATTTTGCAAATTTCTGGTAAATGCCATTTTTTCCTTCTTCTGGACAAGGAAACAAAATATTTTGCACTCCAATTTTTGAGATTTCATTATACTACTTTTCCTCCTTTGTTTTGGAGGCCCTAACTATATTTTTTATCTAACCATTCCAAATCACACGTACTGCTCAAACCTACAACTGGAATATATGCCTAAAATGCTCCTCTTCTATTCATACCCTTACATAATTGCACAAAAGCACCTACTTCTGGTTATTAGCATGGAGTGTTCTTAAGCATTTTACCATGGAATTGTTCTCCAGGATTCCCCCCCTTCTCACATGGCACTATTACGGTGTACTTAGAAAATTTTATTAATTATTATTATTATTTTTAACTCATGCAGCCCTGAGCATCCTTTACTTAGGGCAAGGGCAAGATCAATGCTTGGCGGTGACAGACACCCACTTGGTGATTATGTTGGAATGGAGGTTTCAAGGTTTGTGCTTAAAGAAATGCTATGGAGTTGTAAATTGACTAAACAGTGCTTTAGCTCATTTCCTTGACTGGTTAAACAATGTGAATGTTAAAACAAGAATGACACTAGTAGGGTTTATGAATGAGTTAACCTCTATCATTTCCTTGATGTGGTGATGCTGAATTGTTTTGTAAATGTCATGGGTAGGGCCCAAATCCTCCACTTCTTTCTGTATATCCATGGGTTCATAACAATAGTAGGGTTTATGAATGAGTTAACCTCTATCATTCATTCATCACAAAGACTTGTTGTACTTTGTTTATCCCTTGAGCAACATTATGCTTAAAGTACGGCTCAAGACTAAATGTTGTGTGTGGGGCTCATATACTTTGAATAGATACCTTTTTATATATTGTGTAAACAAAATTCCAAAGATATTACGTATAAAAAATAGTAAAGATTTAGGTTTCAAGTAGGAGATGAGATGGAGAGAAAAGCTGAGTTGGCATGGCCTCCACATTACATTCACCTCAAACATCATTGTTTCCATCCTTTTGTACTTTTGATTTTTCCCTTTTCCTCTTGTACCCCTTTTTTGCCATCTGTTAACGATAAAAAAAGTCATTGTTAAGTAGGGAAAATAGAAAGATGTTGTGGAAAAAGATGAGACTGAAGAGAAGTGAGCTTTAGGAGAGAGGGGGTGGCAATTATGAGATGTTCATAAATTTCATGGTTAAGGATGAACCAAGTCATAGTTTCCCTCTTATGAGGTTCCTATCATAGGCTTGTCTATAAGAAGCTTCTGAGAGAAGAAAAACATGCCCCCCCTCCTCCCACTGGGTAGCTCAGCCGGTGAAGACCCATGGAACATGAGGTCAGAGGTTCGAGTCTCCTCAGGTGCCTCTCGCCCCTTTTATGGTGAGTGGGCTCGGATCGGCAGAGGGTAATAAAGGGGATGGGCACACGAACCCCGGGGTTTGTAGCCCGATCGGCATCCAAAGGACGGTGGTTCGGTGAGTTCCCCCGGTCACCAAAAAAAAGAAAAAAAAAGAAAAAAAGATCAGAGTACTAGTGATTGAATGACTCGAAAGAATGTTTTTATTTACTTTTAGTTAAATCAATGCTAGAAACTGATGTTTGTGGGTGGTGAGGTCCTTAGCATGTGGGCTTTGTTTACTGGAACATTATTTATGATGATGCATGAGAGAAGAAAGAGAGCATCAACGACATCTCTTCTATATACTGGACATAGTTTTCAAAAAATTGGTGAAGATGTTAGCAACCTCACAAACAAAAAGGATAAACAAAGTGCAACCAGCAGGTGTTGGTGAGACACTAATAGTGTTGTGAATCCATGAACATACATATCAAAACTAAATGACAGCAAGGCGGTAGCATGCCATGGTATTTCAAACCATAATTGTGTTAAAACCCATTTTATGCTTGTATTGTGATTAAGTAGATGTAATGACCCAATTACCATCATTTTAAGCCTGCAGATCAGACGGTGCAAGACCATCAGAGTCTCGTAGGCCAAGGCGTAGAAGTATAAGCATCACGCCGGAGATTGGTGATGATATCGTGAGGTTAGATCTTTCTTGCACTATATTGACATTCACATACTTGTGGCTAAAACTAAAACATCTTTTAATTATGAGGCATTAGTTATTGATTGTTAATGTTTTTCTGTAAGTGTAAATTATGAGGAATTAGAAATTCACAATGGTTGTTACTTGACTTGGCAACCCCATTTTCGATTTCTATCTTTTTGAGTCCTGATTTAGCTCATCTCTAATTTTTTGTTAAGCTATGTACCAGGGAAAATGTGTATTTAGCTTTTGATCTTATGATTGGGTTGTGGTGTGCTGATTTACATGTGCAGCCTAACATGTGCAGCCTCCGATATTCTTTTTTTTTCCTTCTGAAAATATATTGATTGTTAGCGAATGAGACCTTACAGATTCATGTTTAAATCTGTACAGGGCTGTCAAAGCGATGAATGAAACACTTAAACAAAATCGTCTTTTGAGCCAAAGTAATGAAAATTTGGGGCCCCATTCTGCAGCAGAAAAGAAGAAACATGAACAAAATGTACGTTTTCTTATATTATTTTTGCCTTATTCAAGTTTATTTCAGTTAAATGTTCTGGGGCCTATTACATACATGTTTGTTTCTCTCATGTAACAACTATCGTTTTGTTTGCCCGCTTTTGCCGGTGATCCTTTGTGTAGTTTACTTTGTTGGTTTCAGCTTTGCACCTTGTTGTTGAGAAATTACTTATTATCCGTAAAGCTAAGGAAGAAATCCAAATTTAGAAATATGTTTTCACAATCCAGAACATAGAACAAAGCCCTTGCACAAATTACATATCTAAACGGCTGAACTCCGACATGCTGGAAATTCCCACTGGAAACTCCTTTTCCGAATCAGATATTGGGTTCAGATTTGAAGGGCTTCCTTGGGTAGTAAGTTCAATTGACACTTAAGATAATTGACAGAGCTTGTGAGTACCCATATCTAAACTGAAATCGTATTTCATGAAATGACTTATCTTATGCCTTTTCACTTGGAAGATTGTGGCTATGGAAATGTAGAGGTATTGCTAAGGTCAGGTATGGAGTGCTCTTTTTGGTCTTTGGGATGTATAATAAATTTATAATAGACAATATTATCATATGATTTGCAGGGACATAACTTGCTCTATTGTCCACGTCATGATAAGAAGAATTATGTTAGCATACTAAGAAGCAAAGCATATTTAATTACTTATCCATATTTGTGCTTGATCCTGATCTACTTTGCAAATTCTCATAATCGTCTTATTGTTCATTTGGTTGTTGTAATGTTGTTGTTGCCTTCATTTTTTTGTTCTTTGAATTTGTTTTGAGATAATGATAAAAAAAAATGTTTCGAGACGATGTCATGTAGCCACATTTCTGACTTGGTTTCTCTAATTCAGGTTTCAAGGGAGGATCTTAATGTACTAGACCAAATGTCTTCTTCTATGCTTGGTCATTCAAGAAATCAAATAAGTTCAGAACAGAAGTCCTCTTCATTACCTTCATCTCCTCATGATCCGAGGTGTGAATCTTCTAACAGAAATGGAGACAACTTGTTAAGAACAGAAGATTGTGCTTCAACCTGGAATAAGGTCTTGCAGTCTTCGCAGTTCCTGAACCAACCATTATTGCTTTACGAAGAATGGTATATTGATTTCTCTGAGTTGACTGTTGGAACCCGTGTTGGCATTGGTAATTACTGTTTCTTCATGGGTGCTTGGCATCTTCTTTCTCTCTAAATCAATTTAGTAGTTATAAAATCATGTTTAATTGTTTGTGTGGGTTTTTGAAGTTCTATCTGTTAGAGCAACAAAGTTAAATTAATATTTACATGTACTCAGTTTCTTCGGTCACCTGAAGACATCACATACTTTTCCTTATAAGATAAGCTGATGAATCGTAAAACATAATGGAGCCATGTTTGGCTTAGATTGTTGGCCATTCATGGAACTTCAAAAAATGTGGTGCCTTGCTTTTCGTTTTCTGAATTTTCTTATAAAAGATAATTTCATTTTTAATTTCGAAGAAACAAGAATAATCTATGCCCTTTGTCAACAACATTGTTGCCCTAAAGCCTCAAAAGAGGGTCTCGACTATAGGCATGGGAGAGGGTGGTGGGCTTGAATGTACACGGCTTTACCCTTGAACTAACATAGAGGTTGTTTTCCAGTTGACCGATGATTGAAACGCAAAGGACTACTACAATGTCACAATACATAAAGAAGTGCAAATTGTTCAGAAGCCTTTTCACATCATAGTTCTTAGGGATGCCTGCAAGTTCAAGTTGATGGGTTGGCTTTCTAATTTCAATGTGGTGTACCTGTAGAGTGAATTAAAATGCACCATTTTTCAAATTTCTACAAGGACATGCATTCAAGACGTTGCTTTTTTTCAATTTTTAGTCAGTGCAGCTCATTCAAGGTGTATCTTCTTGTGAGTGCTAGAAGGGTTTCATGTCAAGAACTATATTTTAGTAAGCAAGGTGTAGGGATGATGTAGAGAATGACTCTCCTGTCGAGATATTTTTATATAGATTGTGTTGGTTGATAGATTTCTATGTTTATAGGTTTCATCTTTCCTTAAGGTTTTATCTTGACTGACTTGAAAATTAATATATTCCTTGTAAATGAGTGAATGAGTGATACGGTTGCTTGGTATGACATTTGATGTCTGTCATACAGGCTCTTTTGGTGAAATTTTTCGGGGTATCTGGAATGGGACAGATGTTGCAATCAAAATTTTCCTAGAGCAAGATTTGACTGCGGAAAACATGGAAGATTTCTGCAATGAAATATCCATACTAAGGTTATTAATTTTTGCTAACAAAATTTTGACTTGACCTTTTTGAAAAAAATTGTACTGACTATTTTCTTGTGATTCTTTCAGTCGGCTTCGTCATCCAAATGGTACTAGCCTATGCTTTAACTTACTGTATTTCTCTTCCATCAACTATTTCCTTACAACTTATTGGTGGACACGATGGACTTTAGTTATTGTAGCCTACATGTAGAATTTCCACTAAAGATACATGTTCCATTTGTCTTGAGTGGTGATATTCACTGCTCAGCTGAAGTTTCTTTACTACCTCATACCCTTAATGATTTCAGTGCCCCGTTCGAGATTGTTGCTTTTTGTTGATAAATGTTATTTGTTGCAGTTATATTATTTCTTGGTGCATGTACGAAGCCCCCTCATTTATCCATGGTTACGGAGTTCATGGAAAGGGGATCTTTATACTATTTAATACACATAAGTGGTCAGAAAAGGGGGCTAAGCTGGCGTAGGAGGTTGAAAATGCTTCGTGATATTTGCAGGCAAGCTTATATTTCATCTCTCTTCTTTATTTGCCTTTCATTATGAATCTTAATCTTGCATTAGGCATTTTTTATTCCCATGCCTATGGGTGTCAATGGATGTCCGAAATCCGAGAATTCGTCCGCGTTCGTATTCGTTTTATCCGAGAATCCGTCGTTCGTAAAACCGTATTCGTATCCAAAACTCGATATCCGGGAACTCGTTGAACGAATATGGATATTAATACATCCGATCCGTATAACATCCGATCCGAGATTGAATATCTGTATTATAAGATTTGTATCCATATCCGTATATGTAACCGTATTCACTCAATATCATACATAACATATATATGTATATATTTATTAAACTTTTATAATTTGTACCTAGTTGGTAATTAATTGTAACTTAATCTGGAAAAAATTATATCCAAAATCCGTATTCGTATCCAGGATTGAATATCCATCAATTTGAGGGGTGAATATGAATATTGTTGTATCCGATCCGAATAATATCCGTTTCGGAGCTACATATCTGTATTTCAACATCCGTATCCATATTTGTATCATATACTTATATAATACATTATCATACCTAGAGGTATTCATATTTCAACCTTGTGTGATTATATTTTGAATATATAGTTTAAATTTATTTATTCAAATAAAAATACATCTACTGAACACATTTATTCAAGCATTGAATATTGTTATCATTTTCAAAAAATGGAGTTAGAAGTTAAGATAAAGTAAATTAATATTTGAAACAAATAAAGTTATAAATGTGACTATGTATAAGAATTTGTCTAAGTGAAAATTAAAAAATGTTATAACGTGGGGAATTATGTTTACGGATGCGGATATTATCCGTATCCGCTCCGAATCCGTCAAATATCCGAACGGATATAGACTTTTCATATCCGCAAACAATCTGTATCGGTATCCAAATCCGTAAATTTCATGCTTATACGAATATGGATATACATATATCCGATCCGTTGACACCCCTACCTGGCTACCCATGTCTTAGTTCCCCTTAAAAATGTGGAGTCCTGGTTACCGGCACTGCCAGATTACAGGCCCTACTTTCAATCTTTTGATATATAAAGTATAGAGAAGTTAAGGTAATTTGGACATTAACTTCCAACGGGGTGATGATGTTCCTACATTCCTTAGGTAGATGTGTATGTACTTGCTGTTGGTTGTCTCTCCAGTAGATGCAAATGGATCCAATGAAAACATTCTTATATTGATAAAATCTTCTGTCTGAATTTGAATTACATAGTTGGCATTACCAAATCCTGAACAATGTTTAAGAATTTTCAGATTCAAAATTGTATACTGTTGCAATAAAAGATGCTGGCGACTTAATGTAAGAGTAGTAAGATCAAGTGGGCAAGAAAATTTTGTTTTCGACAAACAACAGCTAGAAGATCAAATGTAAGGAACATAAACCTAGGAACTCTTATGAATATTTTGGGTGGGCACTCTTGAGATATTTTACCTTGAAACCTTAACCCTCAAATAATCTTCATGACAAGATTGAGTTTTGTTGAGAGGAAAAAAGAGACACAAGAGTTGAGGAGTACGGTTGGCTAATCTCAGGTTCTCCTTGCCTTAGGTTTAGGTTTTTAAGTTTCATTTTATCTCAACCTTACATTGAAGGAGAGAGAATTGGACGTACATTCCTTGTTTGTGTAAAAAAGGACAAGTGCACACTTCTAGGAAGCTTAGGCACTTCAAATCGATTTCCGTATGTGTCACGTTTGTGTCTGACGCAGACTACCCTCGACACAAATTGGATGTGCCACATTGTGTGTCCAAAAGTAGTTTGGATATTTTACAAGCTCGGATACTTCTTGGACACAACATGAACATGTGGTGGACAAGGCAAACATGATCAAGCACAACACTTTATGTAATTTTTGACGTTACAACTTGTCTAAAGTAAAGCAATCTAATTTCAAAATAAATTAGTTACTCTAAACGAAGTAGAATTTGTGTAGCTTCTTTTATTTGAGAAGAAGCTTGGTACAATGCGTGCTTGTTACTATAGCAGTATGTTCATGAAGCATTATGGATTTTTAAGTTTTGGTGGTAATAAATGGAATCATCAAAAGGTTTGGTAGGAAGATTCCTTAGTATCTAACTAGGAAGCACGGACACTTCTGAATTGTCGTCGTGTCCGAGTCGTGGCCGTGTCGGACACCGACACTCCTTGGACACGCCTTGGACACGTGTCGGACACGCCAGGTGGCGTGTCCGGGGCAGTTTTGACATTTCACAGTGGTGGACACTCCTCGGACACGGCTAGGACACTCCTTGGTCACTCCTTGGTCTCGATTTTGACTTTTTTTTCTTCCTCCTTTTCGGTACCGGAATGTTTATATAGAGGAGGAGAAGAAGATAAATCATTGGGTTAAGGAAGTTTCAATACAACCCTTGAAATATATTATTTTATTGGGTAGTAATCAGTTTGTTGCCCTTTAAGAATAGACTTAATGACTACTTTTGTCATGGATAATGAGGAGGCAACATGAAGCAACGTATATTATTTTATTATGAACATTTAACATTTATGAGTAATTATTTTTTACAAGTATATTATTATTTATTTATATATATTATAATTTTTAATTATAATTTTAATGCCGTGTCATTGTCTTACTTTTTAGAAAAATGCCGTATCCCCGTGTCCATGTCGTGTCCGTGTCCCGTGTCCGTCTCCGTGCTTCTTAGGTATCTAATGTATTTGGATCAGTCAGCTATGAAGGCGGTATTGTCACTTGGACCCGGTCATAATTTCCTAGTAGGGTTGTAGTTATAGAGTTTTTATTTTGTACACTCGTTAATGAGTGCTTAAGAGAATTTGGTGCTTGACAAATGGCTTATCTTCTGACAGGGGGTTAATGTGCATTCATCGGATGAAAATAGTTCACCGGGATATCAAAAGTGCAAACTGTCTTGTTAATAAACACTGGGCTGTCAAGATATGTGATTTTGGATTATCCCGAGTCATGACGGATGTTCCCATGAAAGATAACTCATCTGCTGGGACTCCAGAATGGATGGCCCCCGAACTCATCCGTCAGGAACCATTTACTGAGAAATGTGATATCTTCAGTCTTGGAGTGATAATGTGGGAACTTTGTACCCTAAATCGACCGTGGCAGGGCACACCACCAGTACAGGTAAGTCAAGTATTTTTCCTAAAAAAAATTAATTTCTCTTTTTCAAAAAATATTGTCTGACATGTGATTCTTTCCATTGATTCTTCCGTCGCAGGTGATCTATGCTGTTGCTAATGAAGGTGCAAAACTGGAGATTCCTGAGGGTCCTCTGGGGAAACTCATTGCAGGTCTGCATCTGTCTGAGTTATTTTTCTCATGTTCCTAAGTATATTATCTCTTTTGGATCACATCCTCATGTCATATACTGTCTCAGATTGCTGGGCCGAACCAAATGAACGACCAAGTTGTGAAGAAATTCTCTCACGCTTGCTTGACTGCGAGTACACCCTTTGTTAGAGTTATTACTTAGCTATGCAGCCTATGCTTGTACAAAGACTATAGAGATGTGAAAAACTGGGTTTGCTGGAGTTGTAAATTAGCGGTTCTTTTCTGTTGTATCATTAGACGGGTCCCTTGTGATGGTCAAATTTTCATTACCTCATTGTATTATCTTTTCCGGATGCATAATGTATCATTTGCTGAGAAACCTTACAAGGTTTATATGTGCCAAACTGTTTTAAATTTTGCCTCAAATAAAGGAAAATAAACCATTGCTGTGGTTCTGTGATTCATTACTTCGTTACATCTGCTTACAAGCAAAATATACAAAAATGTTCAAGTCATTAAATCTTTAGTCAGGTATCAGGCGCCTATTTAATGCATCCTCAAAGCGGCTACAAGAATCCACTCTCATCTCAGTACTGGTATCGTTGTCCGGTGCTGGGTAGTAATCCTCCCTCAGCTGCACATCTCTCAGGTTTGGTATGTTCAGCAAAAACCGCAGGAAGTGTTCGTTCGCTGTCCCATGGATGAATAGTTTCCTCAATGTTGCACATTGCGCAAGCAAGGCAACTGCTGGCAGGGACAAGCTCCTCTGGTTCATATCTCTGTCCTGTGGTGGCCGGTAGTCTAGCTCAGCAAGGCTCAACTTTTCAATACCACTAAGGTAGAACCTTTCCCAGAGGCTCAGATCCATCTGACCCTCTGGAGCTGTAAGAACATATCCTATCACATCACCGCAGTCCAGTTTCATCTTTGTCAATGCAGGGTAATTGGTAAGAGAAATCAACCCGAATGCTTGATTCAGCGTTACTGGGCAGTTTCTGCAGTCGCCTTCTATTTTGATGCAAATCTCCTCAAGCTCGGGACAACACTCCAGTCCCAAATCTGCCAAGGGAAGTAGCAGTTCTCCAACAGGCACCCAAAGGGAGAGGTACCTCAGGTTATTCCATGTTTTACACCAGAATCCCAACTCATTGGACTCATCAAAGCATGATGTGTTTCCTTCCGAGAATCTGCATTTCTTATAAGTTAAATTGCATCCATTCTCTGTCGTAATGGCACTACATTCTTCCTCCAGGCATTCATCTTCGTGATCATCAATATCAAGGCCGAAAGAATTATTCTCCCCATTGGGAACGGGCTCTGGCAGGTCCTGCTCCTCAGTAGACCACACACAATCAATATGCAACCGTAAAATTCGATCACGGATTGGTTCCAACGCACTCAGACTTCGTGCAGCATCCAAATGCATACAGCAAGAAATGCTGACATCGACGAGGGTTGACCGGAGCATACTCACCATCTTCCTCAACCCCACCTCAGTTACCAACCGACACCCCTGCAACTCCAACTTCGACAGCCTCGAGCATCCACGGGCGATAGCTACAAGTCCAGAGTCAGTCAAATCAGCTGAATTCTTCAGCGAAAGCGCCGTCAACCCACCGCAAACCGCAATACCATCAAGATGTAACGCCTTAGCCCTACAAACACCCTGGAATCGACCAAGCTTGAGCGATCGAAGTTTAGTACATCTTCTACTCAAAACCTCCATTGCCGGGCCGACATGGGTGACATTATGACAGACATCCAAAACCAAATCCTCCATGACAGGAATTGCAGAGAAGAAATCCTCAAGCCCCATCAAAGTGATCCCAGCCTCGATGCCGTCCCCATCACCAACCTCCGTCCTGAGATTTGAAACCGCAGACTGATCGACAAGGTGAAGTTTCGTCAAACTCTTACAGTTCCGGGCAATCGCAAGCAGCGCCTCGTCCCCTACGAAGTCGTTGTACCGAGGATCGAACACGCAGGGTGCGGAGAGATGCTCCAATTTAGGGCAATTCAGGGAGATCGTGACCAACTCCGTCGACTTAAACCCCTCCAACGACGACCGACTGACGAGATCAAGCCTGGTGAGGGAGTTGGCAGAAGAAAACCTCGACGACTGGATCGCGACAGCCACGTCCTCCGTCCAGCAATAAAAGCTGGAGAGATCGAGTTCCATCAAACCCGGACATCCCTCGAGCAACGGTACCAGATCCGCCCCGAGCGAGGAAGGCGGCCTCTGGTGCCACCTCACGATCTTCACCCTCCGCATCCCCGGCCACTGCCTCGCCAACGCGTCGACGGTGGACGGGGTCCGGCCGTAGACGGTGAGAGAGACGACTTTGGGGAAGGCTCTCCGGAGGCAGCTGGCGACGACGTGGTGGTCGTGGTCGAGGAAGGAGTAGCCCCAGGGGGAGAGGAGGGAGAGGTCGAGGTGGACGACGGCGGGGAAGCATGTGGGAAGCTGGAATAGGTGGCGGACGTTGCCTCGGAGCGTTAGGGAGATGCGGGTGGATCGCTCGAGGGCGCGCCAACGGTGGGAGACGAGGGACGCGGCGTTGCGGGATCGGGTGTCTGAGAGGAGGACGAAGATGGTGGTGAGGATTGCGTCCGGGAGGTCCTGCAGGTGAGTCGTCCCCATCACCATACTTGTTTGGTTAATTGGTTTGGTGATTATTGGGTTTGGGTTTGGGTTTGGGTTTGGGAGGAGGGGAAGGGAGGAAGATTGAAATGTGGATGGGGTTGTCGTAGCGTGTACGTGGGCACCATGTGGTAGTGATGTCGTTACTTACCTACTTCGTACTTACCTTACCCTGTTTTCTCTTACAAAAATACTCAAAAGTCATTCATTATTGATTACTGATTGCTGATTACCAGTTGGATAATATCATATCATAATAGGAGTTTCGATCCTCAAAATTCAATAGCTATGATAATATTTGGTGTTAGAGTTTGATTGGTTTGTAGGGGATTGTATTGAATCTTTGATGTCTGTAAGGTGTTGTGAGATTGCAGTTTTGAGAATTATTTTTTGTTCTCCATGATGAGGTCCCCCCATGTAGCTTTGGAAAATCACCATTTCACTAGATTCAGTGGCGTGTGTCGTGGTTTACGCTCAATCAAGTACTAACTTGTAAAACCCATTTTAATGTTAATTTTACTACTTGAGACTAGGATTCTACCATTAGTTGATTTATTTCAATCGGCGACACTTATGATGTGGAACGCATGAGCCGATAATTGTTAAACATAAAATTAGTAGAACATGACAAAATAATAATATTTTTTGTTGAAAAAAAGAAATATATTGTAACCGTAAGATTATAGTTTCATGTAATATCTGGTTCTAGTTGTCTTCTCTCGTGTTTTAATTAATTAGGTACTGGTTGTCTTCTTCCTTTGCGCGCTGGCTCTTCTCTGCCTTTAATTGGCTCTACTCTTTTGTTTTTGCTTGCTCGGTTGGTCTTTGCCATTTGGACAGCCTTATCGAGTGGTCCCATTTAGAAGTAGATATGATATGGCTTATCCATAGCGCTTCTTTGTGTGTCTTCGTCGTATTAGGTGTGAGTAATGATGCCAGCAAGAGATGTCCACTTGGACTTGTGTTGAGGTTGGAAAAGTATGGAGGGAACTCTAGAAAGATAATTCCTCTCATCTAGAAAAGTTATGAGTGATGATGACTAGGTTTACTTGAATGCATAGGTTTACTTATAGTATACCTTTAGTTAGTTTTGGTTGAAGAGTTGAACGAGATTTTTTTTCGCCGTCTCGTTACTTTTGTACTCTTCCTAATTTCCTATGCTAATATTTACACGGGAGAACCTGGTTTTTCTGGTAAAAAAGGTTGTTGGACCAAAACTACTTTTCGCTTTTCCTTTGGAAATTAGAAAGTTTAACCCCTGATATAATCGAGATGTATGAGGAAAACACGGATAGAATTACTTCGATCTCCTTAATAAATAAATAAAAACCATAACTTCGAGTTCGAAGTGCTGTTTCTTTGCTAGTTGCTACTCATAAATCATTTAACGTGTGGGCTAATTATGCTCTGGCCTGATTGAGGATGTGGATTCAGAAAGATTTATCTTCAAACAGATGCACAATCATTTCTGGATCATGATTTCTATATAAATTATTTCTAATGGCATAAGATTCCTACCGAATCGTAATTATCATTACTGTAACAACCACCGGCACTCTTAATTATAAGGTTGATGCGTTTAATCCTTGTATTGTTCGACGAAAGTGACAAAAAAAATCATTAACAAGATTTATACTGCCGACCATGTAGTATTTAAATCAAATGTACCCAACGTATGCTAATCTTTATCACTACATGAAAGATACTGTTATCATTCTACTCGAATTCCCTGTGTGCCTTTATGCTTCTAATAAGTATTCTTATACCATTGAAGTATTCCCCTCTCACATTATTCTGGGATGCTACTTATGAAAGCATAACTCAGAAATATTAGAATGAGACGTGCTCTCATTTTATAAAAATAAGGTCCCTAGTTTGCTTCTTGCGATCCAACCATCAGATTGAAAATCTGACTTCCGTATTGAATTTGTTGTGTAAATTAAATATATGTTTCGAATTTCAAGTGATTCTAAAGCATATATATATATATCGTTATATCATGATTTGAATCAAAATTGTACTTGTGGTGCAAATTCGTATTGAAATTTTGTTGCTGAACAACTTCATGACGTTGTTGAACAACATGATGGTTTTGTCGAACAAGTATGTTAATGTGATCTAGTTGAACAAGAACGTTATTTAAATGAACAACTAATGAATCTCATCTTAATAAAATGAGATCAGGTGTCATTCTAATATATTAAATTTTTAGAATGTGAGTTGCTTTGTTCCACATGCAATCTTTAGGATGGTTTAGGTAAAAAAGATTTATTTCCTTTATCTTCTGGAGAGAAATTCAAGACTTTGTGGTCTCTCAGATTACATTCTCCTACTTGCTTTCTTTTCGTTTTCTTTCTATCGAGGAAACAAGCAATAAATCGTCATATGGAAATCACGACACCTCGTAATCATCCTAGGTACGTTCATTCCTTAAATGGGAAATTGCAAAATCTTCTATGATTAGCAAGTAGTAAACGGTCATACTGAGTTTTTGGCAAGTTGCCAAGACTAGGAGAGGAAACCAACAACTACATAATGTAATGTCTTGCAAACCAAAGATAAAAAGAGAAAATCCGAAAACCATCAAATTAATCTTCTCTTCTTCCATACTCTCTCGGACTTGTTTTTTAGTCATCATCGAGAATCACCCACTTGATTTAATATGGTATCAGAGCAGACTATACTTGCTTCAGTCTGAAAATCACATCATTAGCAAGTAGGAGAGAATAGGGGACTCATCAAGGACCCTCCAATCATCACATGGTGAGGCAAATCATGACGACTCACCACCATCCTCCTCAATGACGAGAACTATCTTTCACGGGCAAGGTCAACGACTCTCTCCGTAAGTGGTAAATCCAAAATAGGGTGTCATTAGAGCTACTAAAAGACCAACATCGGACACTAGAAAAATCAAAGTGGCAAACCATGGACGGAACTCAGTGGATCATCAGATTGCGGAACCTTTTGTGTTCTACAATTCCTCATAGGAAATTTGGACCTCAGTCCAACATATGTTCGACAAGTAGCAAAACTATGGCCACATATTCTCTATTAAGCAAGAAATATCCCAAGCAAAACAAGATGGAAAACCAATAACCGAGTATCTCGAAAGACTCAAAACTCATTGGGATGAGCTGAGGATTTATCTTCCCCACACCATCGATGCCAAAATCACATAAGAACAACCAGAAAAGGATCAAGTATATGTTGGATTTCATGTCCCTATGTATGTATATATTTTAAAACATTTATACATGCATACAAGATTGATTTCCATATTTTCGACGATTTCATGTACATTATTTTATATTTATTCTAATATCATGTAATATACATATATATATATATATATTAAAATAAATAGAATGAGATCATACCCAAAGATTCTCTTACACCTTTTTGAAGATCCAGAGTTGCGTTGGTCGATGAATCGTCCGCCGATTCGCCTCCAAGTGTTCACCAAACTCTAAACAAGATTAGAGAGAAAACAGTTAGTCAATTTATCTGTAAATTAAAGTTATAATCTAGCTAATAACCTCTTTTATGCTCTAAAGAAATTAATCTCTAGTACATAATTAAAACTAAGAGAATTTTGAATGGAATGATGAAAAATTGGAGAGAGAAGAATTTTGCGTTAGTATTAACAAGGAATGGATGATGGACCTATTTATAGGATTTTCTCTAACCCACATCATGTGTGTTTCACTTGCACATGATCCATTGTTAATCTCTCCACTAAACCACATCATGTGCAAACCACTTTGTATATGATCTCTTGTTTATCTTGTCACATCATCATCTCATAACTACTTTTGGCCAAAGTGGATTAAATTCAGTCATTAATCAGTAAAAATTCTCTTATTGTTATGAAAATTGTATATAGTGGATGATTCACCTTCCAAGATGATTCATCTTCCAACCAATCCATTATAACTCCTCTATTAAAATGTATTGTAATGTGCATTATATTTACATCATTATTTAATGTAGACTATGTAACTTACATACCTCTATGTGTATATATATAGTTGTAGTATGTATTGAGAACATACAAAAAGAGATGAAATACAACTCCTTCATTCTCCATCAACTTCTTGTCCTTTTGTTTGATCGTTATTTTACAACACGTTATCAGCACGACTTCGCTCGATGTGATCAACTCAAACACTAGTTGTTTGTTGTTTGATTAAGGTAGTTTACAACATAAGGTTGTATTCATCTCCAGGTAGTCTTTTACAAATTATAATATTATTAATCTATTTACTTGTTGAATATGCACATATTATATTCTTAAATGTGATGTTATATGTCTATTAATTATACTCATATTATATTCTTAAATGTGATGTTGTATGTTTACAAATTTCTATTGCAAAATCTTGGTTTGAAATATTATGTTTTGTATATATATATTCTTAGATGACGGACTATTAACTTTTATTTTAGTATGATAATAAAATTTAAATCATGCACATAACATTTATAGATGCATATGAGTACGCGATTTGATAAATATGTATTAATCGATGTTTATAAGCATTTTGTTTTGCAAAAGTTGATCATATATTTGGAATATCACTAGATGACTTAACATTCCAATGATAATGACATAATTTTTGTGTGCATGTGTCATATCTAATGCATGTTGTTTTGCTAGAAACTATAAATGTTTCTTTTTATCTATTTTATTTTGTGTAATCTTTTATATGATATTGATCATCTTGATTGTTGAAGAATGTTAAATATTCGTCTTTTGATAAATGAACAAAAATTTTACTTGTCGCATTTTGGATGTTAAAATCTAATTTGATGCTCTTGAGAATACAAATGAAAATATATATATTACTTGACATAGTTAGATATCTTTTTGGAATAATGAAAACATGCAAAAGGTATATTTTTTTCTTATAAAAGTCTACATATTATTATTGCTTTTAACTTGTGCACTGAAAATAAAAGAAAAATGCTTGGATATTATATCATATTATTCTTGTGATGAAACACTAGTTTCAATCATATTTGATGTATTTTTACAAATCTAATATTTGATGCATCCCGTTAAGTTATCATATTATGCCACATAAAATTTCGATGTTATTTTGTTGCATCACATCTGGAAATATTATGGTTATTCTTTCCAGCACATGTGATTTATTTATGCAATTATATATATATGATATAATGTGGTATATTGCAACAAAATTTGGGTTTTCATATTATGAAAATAATTATTTACCATATGTCATGTTATCATTGAAAAAGAAGCACTTCATGTCCGATAGCAAAAATGGTAATCTTCATGAGGTGCAAATATATAATGATATCAAGATTGTATATTCATGTGAAGAAAACTATGAAAATGTATAGCAATCCCTGAAGGATTCTTATGAGCATCAAAAGGGTGTGCAAATGCCAAAGTCTCATAAACCCATCAAACTCCTTCCCTAAATCTTGCTCTATGCATATCCAGAAGACCATAGAGAGTTGAGATAGGAAAATCTTATATCCATTTCACAAATTAATGATCAAATACTCTAGTAGTAGTACAGAGTCCAAAAAATCACAAGTAATTGACTTGCTCCATTCCCTGAAGTGAATGTATGAGAGCGTGAAAAATCTTACAAAAGTCTATTATAATCATTTTGTGACCATGATTATGGATGTGAATGTGGATAAGATAAATGACAAAATAATTAATGTCGTTATGGTATATAAATTCCACGATCAAAATGAGTTTATTTGTAGTTATGTGTGTTTTATTTGATAAGTAACATATACTTTATCTAGTAGATATACATGATTATATGCTGGAATACCAATATGACAAATGAGTATTATATACAATGATACAAATATTTTGTTTAAGCTTTGATTTATTTGTCATTTATATTGAAACTATATTTTTATATTGGCCAGTGCTCTCGTTAGTCCAATATATTTTCATACTTGTGATTGTTATTCACTTACGATGAGTTTCTTTTTAGATATTAATAATACACATGTATATGTTGATAACATATCGATATTCAACATTTTTTATATGTTTGTGATGACTATTTATGCATATCATTATAATATGTTTTTTAAGGATCAATAACAAAGATAATATTTGCAATATCGTCTTAAAATGGCAAAGTACACATGCATATGGTGATAAGTTGGTATGCATAATTTCTATCTAAAAGACTTATACCAAGTTACGTTGAAATTAATTGACATTCATGTGATTGAATGCATTGTTATTATTTTATATTTTGTCATTGGAAGAACCTTATCATTTATTGTTTAGTCCCACATCGAGGGATTGTCCTGGATTGCCTTTTTCTTTAGCTATAAATAGAACTCTTCACCTTCTATTGTAAACTACACATTGCTTGGTGGCATTCTCTCTACTAAGGAGTATGCCTTGAAGAAAAACTCAAGGTGGAGAAGAATGCTACATTCAATGTGAGTCATTGTTAATAAAATAATTGTTCTAGTTTCTTTTAATCTTGTCTTTTAATTTGTGCATGCTTGTTTAGTCTTTCCTTTCCTTTTAAGCTTCTTTAAATGCTCCTTTCTTGCTTAGTTAAATTTCCTTTCAGTATAATGTTTCATATTGTTAATGTAGGTAGTGTAATGATTAGTGAGTAGTTCCATCCCCATTTGGGGGGTGGAGAAATATGTGATATGATCATGTAGTATATTATGTTTGTATTATCTTAATCCCTTGAGCCTTTTATGATTTCCATAACCATCTAATGAGATTTCACTCTTATCTTTGATATGCTAATGCTCTTGAATGAAGCTTAGCTTATGCTTAGATTAGTGAACCTATTTTATGGGGAATGATAAGGTGAGGATATGGATGGAATTAATATTGGAAACACAATTTGTAGTGTATGTACTCTTGTTGCCTTCACCTTGGTTAATGCCTTGTATGTTTTAATGATATTGGGTTATCTTATTTCATGTGGAGGCATAGTAAGGTCTAGTCTTTATACATGAGTTCATTTAACTTCATTCCAATTATTGTCTTATATGTTTTAACGATATAGTCTTATCTTATTTCATGTGGAGGCAAAGTTGGATTTAGTTTTATGATTTCATGCACTACATGTTGTGAGGAGCATAATTGAACACACACACACAATCTTTATATTTACATTATTTCTCTACCCCCATGAGGTTTAGTTTTATTTCTTATCTTCCATTTCATTTTTGCATTGTAGTATAGTTTAGTGTAACTAACCTTTCTCTCCTTTCTTTACCACTCGCCTTCGAACAAACCAAAAGTTGACACACCTCTCTGTGGATCGACCCGTATTTGCCACCGCTTCAACGCGGCCATGCACTTGCGGTTTAATATAAAACGAATCAATCATGAATCAAATGAATATTTATTCTAATAACATATAGTATGACAGATTGAGTCAATGAGGACATATATGATGACAAATATTTCTGAAATTTCATATGATCATCCACTGAAGAATGAGAAGATTTTTCAACTAAGTAGGTATTTACGAGCTCTATCTTTCCGTAAGATGAGATAACTTGTGATTGAAAGTCATAAGCATAAGTTATTGCAAAATCATAATATGTGTCATCGTATTTTGGATCATGTGCCCGAAGCACGCGTTACAAATTAAGCATCGATTTATAAAATATCTCTGAATATAGATCATTATTAGATCTTGAAATTTTTACATGATACATTAATATGCGTACAGGTTGATATTATTCATATTTTTTTGTTATGTACATCATGTTATGAATGTTCTCTTATTTTACTTGTACAATATTGAATGAAATGTTTCCCATCTGCGATTAATAGTTTACCACCTCCAAAATTTAGTGGTCTCAAATTAAATTGGACATTTCAGTATGATTCATATTCCCGATAATATTAAAATACTTGAAGCCCCTAAAGGGCGATGTATTTTATTGTCCATTCCAAGATTTATATATATAGAGACATTTTTTTGGCATTAGGTGGAGAAACCCAGAAGCTTAAAGAATGCCAAGAAAATGTACTATATTGAACCTGAAGTTCCTAAAATCATTAACTTGCAATATCTAGCAAGTAAATATCATACATCTTTATTGATCACAAAAGACTGATTATTGTCTTGTATTACTAGACATAAAACGCATAATATAATATAAAGTGGAGATTTTCACATGATAAAATATATTTGAGCTCAACCAACGCCAGAAGCGTGGACTATAACATATATTATTTGTGGAAATGAAAATAAAACTTAGTCACTCATTACACATCCTGGAGAGATTATTCCTGAAGAATATAAACCCGATAAAATAAAAGCAACTGCTAGCAAATGTAACAATTTCGGGAATACATAACGGTCAGATCCTAATATTTTGGGAAACAACAAGGATTTGATTATTATAAAAGTTGCAATCAACTATGCTGATACGAGAGAAGCATTAAAAGGTTATCGTCGACGACAAATTCACTTCTTAGAGCATATGTTAATTCAATAGAAAATCTGGATCCAGAATCTATAGTATTATAAGAATGTCAGAAGCATTCATATTAGAAATGAACAAAAGAAGGCGAATAATATAGAACTAGACTTGCTTGTTGGACATGTAGTCCTGATTTCTGAAGAATGTGAATAGAAATCACATTACAACATGGTGGTACATTATAAAGCGAGTAGTGACACAAGGGTTTTTCGCAGGACCCAATATCTATTACGATGTTACTCATTCTCTCGAAATGTATAATATTACGTTATGTTACTTGATCAGTATGACATAAATATAGATAAACATATGAGATATGTTTGACTGCAAATTTGTATAAGTCATTTGGTATTGATATAAATAAGAGTCCCTGAAGGACTAAAATTGCCCAAGGAAAGTTATAATGAAGAGATGCATTATAATCATCATATGAACAAACAAAGAGAATATGCATATCATCTCGAATAATGATATTAAAAGGAACTCCTGAAGAGATTAAACACACACCCGTGAAATATTCGAATGATAAATTTTGAAATAAATGACTAGAGAACAATCAACTATTTCCCGATATGCAGTTCGGACATTCTCCAGAAGAGAATTGTTACAATGATTCAATTATATAAAGATATATTATACAAACAAAGTTCACATGGAATTATCAATATTTACTTACTATATTCATGAGATAAATATTTTGTTCAGTGATAATTCCTATACGTCTAATCCACAACAATAAAAAATCACAAATTATTTTGTGTTATTGTGGAGACGTTGCAATGTTTATGCAAGTTGGTGAACTACGTATCAGGGGGAGTAGATTTCTAATTATCATCTCTAAAGACCAATTATCCCTGAAGGATAATACCCAGAAGGCCTATAGTTGTACTCTTTTTTCCTTTTTCAAGTTTTTGTCCCACAAGGTTTTACTTGGCGAGGTTTTTAACGAGACAGCTTGCGCAATTGTGTTAACATATGTCATGCACTCTTTCTCCCTTAGCTATTTTCCCACTGGGTTTTTATAGCAAGGTTTTTAATGAGACATGAACATAACACTATTTTCCAACATAGTGTATAAATATATATTTAAATGAGGAGGAGAATTATACGCTCTGCATTCTTTTTTCCTTCACCAAGTTTTTTGTCCCACATGGTTTTACTTGACAATGTTTTTAACGAGGCAGATTGAAAAGCGTATACCAAAAGGTGATCATCCAAGGGGGAGTGTTATGGAAATTGTATATAGTGAATGATTCACCTTCCAAGATAGTTCATCTTCCAACCAATCCATTATAACTTCTCTATTAAAATGTGTTGTAATGTGCATTATATTTACATCCTTATTTAATGTAGACTATGTAACTTACACACCTCTATGTGAATATATATGGGGTTGTAGTATGTATTGAGAACATACAAAAAAAGATGAAATACAACTCCTTCATTCTCCCTCAACTTCTTATCCTTTTGTTTGATCGTTATTTTACAACACTTATTAATATATGCAAAAACGTGGTCAAACGGTTGAATCTTTTTCCATTGTTTTTTACTCTACCAAATTTTGGATTAATATCCAACACAATTTGGACTTTAGAGTTTTAGCAAATTCATATGTTATAATATTATAGATCATATTATATCATGTAATATATTATCATATATAATGTCAAAACATTATACCCTATAATATATACATCTTATACAGATTTATTTATTATTCTAACAATGTCGTTTTTACGACATATTAATTTTATTATTTTACCACATGTATATTATTTCGTAACACATGAAACTTAATATATCATATAAAATATAAAATCATATTTCTTGTTCCAAGTTTTGTGGTGTGACCTATAGAAGGATTTAAGTTATGTTGACAATGATATAAAAATATTATATCATAAACTATAATCGGTATCTAGCTACACATTATAGTTACCCAAATAACAAAGATGTTTTGCTCACTCGAACTAAACACAATCCACTTAGTGATATGTAAAATATCGCTTGTGTCTATCCCTTGTCTCATGATATTGAGAATTTTATACAAGTAGAAATGTGTCATCTTTGTATTATATATTCATTTATTGATCTCTCAAGATAATTATAAATATGTAACTATACAAAAGTTACATTGTACACATTATAATTTTGCTTTATCAAGTGGCCCAACAATATCATAACTCAAGTCAAGAGCTGCAATAATAATCTTTTGACCTATCATCTTTTCCGGCACAAGTCATATATAACCAAATAATACTTTTATCTTTATACTCATTGATAGTTTTTGATAATAATCAAATTATTCACTCATTATGTGAAAAGATATAAGTCTCATATCTTAGGATTTAAAGACACAATGAAACATTAATGACACAAACACAATCCCATAATGTTTCATTTGTTAGGTCAATTCAATATATGAAAGAAACATTTTTCATTTCATATAATTATGTTGTTAAATATTTGTAGAACTACAATATCTCTCTTAACCAACATGACAATCTTATCTCGGTCATTAATGTTCCATGTTAACCACCATGATTGTGAATTACTTTTGATTTATGTAAACCATTATTTTTTAGAGCTCTACGGTTAATGACCAAAAGTTTCTTCCTTAACACTTCCAAAAGACGAATACATTAATCAATGAACAAAATGTTTGCACATTCAATTCATAAATAATTGACATATAAAAGTAAAACTTTTAGAACACATTCCTTTCAGTACTAGTTTTTGGCGGTGTCGACGCAAGATTAGAGTTGGTATGTGCCCAAATACTTCTAAGCCCCAAGTTCCCTCCTCTATCTAGTGTGGTAGCCATGGTCCAACAGGAGGAGACTTGGTGCTAGCATGCACCCAAACACCGCGATATCCGGGGAAAGACAAGTCTTCACCACCGTCAACAAATACCAACCAAAGAAGGCAAAAGGTCATAGGAAGGGACAACCGGGAGCCATATGCGACCACTGCAACAAGGTTGGACACACAAAGGAGGGGTGTTGGTGGCTCCACCCCCATCTCTGACCGCCGCCTCGTGAAAGAGGGGACCAAAGACAAGGAAAAGAGAAAACCCTAGGATCACAATCTGGATTGGAGAATCAGACACATGTGAGAATTGGGCACCCGACGGTAGGGGGAGAGAATGGTACCGTCAGAGTTGCGGAGGTCGTCGGAGGGAATGTGTGCTCGCCGGAGGGAAGGTGGTGGTCGATGCGCAAGGGTTAGAGGAGCGGGCGAAAGGGGATTTGGGTTTTGAGGTTGAGAGGGGATTTGGGTTTTGAGAAATGGCGATTGTTGAGTGTTGAGAGGGGATTTGGATTTTGGGTTTTGATTGAGGATGATATTGATTTAGGGTTTATATGGGTCAGAATTTGGATTCGGGTATCCAAATTTTTCCAAACTATAATCTGAATCCGGTCCGAAAATGTGTGTAGAAAAGCGGATCGGATACCCGATCCGGAATATTAGGATCGGATATCCGATTATTCGGATTTAATAAACTGGATACCTGATCGGAAATGCGGTTATCCGATTTTTTGGATTTTTCTGCTCACCCCTACCCGACAGGGGTCATGGACATGGTGGGATCAGAGTGTCTAATGGGCCAGGCTTTTCTCATCGGATCCATGAAGATGGCACTACTAGATTCAGATTCGAGTATGATGTCCAAAACAGTTGCAACCACAAGCAGACAAACTCGTATCCTCCAACCCAACTAGATGGATTATTGCAATAATTTGCTGATTTTATGAAAACTAATTAATGGAACTAGGTATCTTTACGTATTTTAATTCCAGTTTAATTGCTAATTCAATTAGAAATAAGGAAAATAGAACCTGGATTATTGATTCTAGTGCCACAAATCACTTGACCGGATATGAAAATTTAATTGAAGATAAAATTTGAATTTATAATCAACTCGTAGTTGTAGCTGACAAAACTGGTGAATTATGTGGATCAAGCAACTCCTCCACGATAAGGCCATCGTAAGCACAGAACCCATTATTACATTTTGTGATAATCATGCGACAAGACGCATCGCTTCCAATCATGTTTCCACGAAAGGACGAAGCACATTGAAGTTGATTGCCACTTCATTCGAGAAAAGGTCCAAGCTAGAGAGATCGTCACTTTGTTTGTTCGTTGATTGATTGTTTTAAATAACCGCAAGTGCACGACGTCGGTGAAGACGTGACAAATACGGGTCAAACCTCAAGGAGTTGTGAGTGTTGTTGTGACTACTATACTCGAGTGGGAAATGAGGGGAGATTGAATGGATTGTGCTAAATTAACTACACTAGATGATTAATCAATCAACAATTAAACTAAACCTCATGAAGTGGAGGTGTGTAGGTATGTGCGTGTGTGAGAGTGAATCTTGATTACATGAGGCATAAGTGTGTAAAGTATGTGAAATCAACTAGAAACTATTATGAAGTCTAATTAACATTAACTACATTTACATAAATACATGACTAGTATAGTTAGACATGAAGTTAAGATGCACTCTGGGTTCTCAAGAATGACCTGAGTACATAGTGTGGACATTAGGACATCAATTAACCATCCATACATCTGAATAATATTCATGCATTCTCTACTAATCAAACATCCATACATAACAAGTCATTTACCATAACAAGATAATCATTTACAAACAACAAGATAAACTCTAGATCTAGCATGAGACAAATACCTAGTATGACCATTATCTTATTTAATACAAGTTTTAGCAAAAGATTAACATTACAAGCTTCAAAGCTCACCTTTCTCTACTGCCCAAATTAGGTAAAACTAAGTTATTATAATGGTGGGGGCCAAGAAGAAGAAGAAAGGAATGAGAAACATCGTTATTTATAGAAGAAATAGTGGTGTAGATGAATCTGGAAGCAATTCGACGGTTGTAATCAATTTTTCTATGGTTTGGTGCACCCAAATAAACACGTTAGAGTCATGTGAGAAATTTGGGGGGATTTGGACCAAAATGATCTGTCAGTGATGGATCTTTTGGCACCGATATACCCTGAATTCTCCCAAAAGCTTAAATTTTCTATGTTGTACGTGGGGTGCACTCCCAGTCCGCTGGTTCGAGCTCGTTTGACCTTAATTGTCCAAATACTCTTCAAGATCATGGTATTGATGGATTTTTTGCACCATAAATATTTTCCTTACATTCAGGTCCCTCCGGTTTCAGTTGGGTTCTTCCTGAATTGCAAACATATCCTTGAGCATGACAAACATGTCCAAGATGCTTCAATAATGTCATTTCTTCTTGCATTTAGATCATTTTCTCAGCAAGTTGGGCTCTAATAACATCTTTGCACCCAACTTGAGGGTGAGCATTGAGGAAACAAGCAATAAATCCTCATATGGAAATCATGACACCTTAGAATCATCCTAGGTGTTCATTCCTTAAATGGGAAATTGCAAAATCTTCTGTGACTAGGAATTAGTAAGCGGTCATATTGAGTTTTTGGCAAGTTGCCAATGGCTTAGAGAGGAAACTGATTGACATCATTTCATGCTTATATTTGTATCTTATATCCATTATCTTACACCTAAGCAATGCTACGTGACGAGTTTTATGTTTGAATTTCAGAAATAAAGAGGTTTGAAGAGAAGAGACATAAAAGGACCCAAAAGCAGGAAAAAAACTTAATTGTGAGACTTGGGGACTAAGATGCAAGAGGAGAAGGACCTGAACGTAAGACCGAAGGACCTAAGAGCAAAACAGAAACTCCACACCATCATGGAGAGTATTTTGGCAATTCGATTCGGGTCGGAGCTCCAACAAGTGAAGTAGATGCATCCAAGACCAACAAATACATCAAGCAAAACCCATCATGAAAACCAGACGGATCTGGAACTTATAGACCGCCAATTGGTTGTCCAGATAGCTCTGGATCCACTTAGCTTTCAGGAGCACGTGTATTAGTGTATGCTTAGTCTATTTTTGGTATTTGTTTAGTCCCACATCGGGGGATTGTCCCGGATTAGTTTTTTCCATGCTTATAAATATAACTCTTCACCTTCCATTGTATTCATCTCTCTCTTTGGTGGTCATCTTCCCTACTAAGAGTGAAGCCTTGAAGCAAAACTCTGGTGGAGGAAGGGCTACTTGCAATTGAGTGAGTTCATAATAGATGTTTTCCTTTAATTGTGTTGTTTCTCTCTTAGGTTAATTTCCTTTAATGTGCTTACTTTGATGCTTGTTTTGTTTTATGTCATTTCAGCTTCTTTAATGTTTCTTGCTTGATTAGTGTAGTTTCATTTCAGTATAATGCTTCATTTTGTTTATGTAGTTAGTGTAATGAGTAGTGAGTAGTTCCATCCCCATTTGGGGGTGGAGAAATATGTGATATGATAATGTAGTGTATTAGGTGTGTGTTATCTTAATCCCTTGAGCCTTATAAAATTTCCACAACCATCTAATGAGATTTCACTCTTATCTTTGATAGGCTAATGCTCTTGAATGAAGCTTAGCTTATGCTTAGATTAGTGGACCTATTTTATGGGGAATGATAATGTGAGGATATGGATGAAATTAATATTCGAAACACAATTTGTAGTGTATGTACTCTTGTTGCCTTGACCTTGGTTAATGTCTTGTATGTTTTAATGATATGTGTTATCTTAATTCATGTGGAGGCATAGTAGGGTCTAGTCTTTATACATGAGTTCATTTAGCTTCATTCCAATTATTGTCTTGTATGCTTTAATGATATGATCTTATCTTAATTCATGTGGAGGCAAAGTTGGATTTAGTTTTATGATTTCATGCACTACGTGTTGTGAGGAGCTTAATTAAACACACACACATCTTTTATATTCACATTATTTCTCTACCCCCTTTGGGGTTTAGTTTTATTGCTTATCTTTCATTTCCTTTTGCATTCTAGTGTAATTTAGTGTAATCAATCTTTCTCTCCTTTCTTTACCACTCGCCTTCGCACAAACCATACGTCGACACACCTCCCAGTGGACGACCCGTATTTGCCACCGCTTTAACACGATCGTGCACTTGCGGTTAATATAAAATGAATCAATCAGAAACCAACAACTATATAATGTATTGCAAACCAAAGATAATAAGAAAAAAATTAAAAAAACTATCAAATTAATCTCCTCTTTTTCCATACTCTCTCAGACTTGTTTTTCAGTCATCATCGAGATCCACCCACTTGATTTAATACCTTCCTTAACTATCATCTCAAATAACACACATGAGATTGTTAATCATTAGTCCACACATAAACTAGAAATGGTCATTCTCGTCTAAATTAATTTTGACGTGTAAGACCAATAGGTCTTAAAAAGTATACGACCTTAAGGTTTAATTGGAGCATTGTATTTTTTTGAAAGCAAAGAATTGTAAATATCATTACACCGATTTTTTAGGGAACTACTTGTTAAGACCTAAATCCTTGCTTAGGTGACTAAGCATTTTTACGGGGTTGTTTTGGTGAAGCATGGTTGGGTATGGAGTAAAGGTAAGGTGAAGTGATGGGAGGTATGTGTGGGCTTACCTTGAGGTGATGGGTGTGTTAAGATGAAACACACCTCTCTTCTCTCTTCCTCTCACATTCTTCTCTTCTCCTCATCACACCTCTCCTCTCACCCATTCCTTCCCTCTCCAAGGTTGCTGACCGGAGGTGCTACTGGAGGAGACCACCGGCGGTGATGGACACGAGCAAGGAGGAAGCACGACATGAGGTGACCAGAGGCTTGGCGGCCACTAGAGGCGTTAGGCTGCAAGGAGGGTAGCTACCGACGATCTTTGGAACTTCGAAGATCGCAAGAAAGGTATGCCAAGTTTGTCAGTTTGCTCAAACAAGACGTGTGAGGGTTTGGCTCATTGTTGGAGGTCGGAGGTCTAGCCGGAGACGAGAGACGACAAAGTTTTGCCCAGGCAATTGCCATGGAATGGTCGACCGAGGCATGTTGGCAGTCGACCGGTCGTAGTACAATTCTTCGTCTTTCCCTAACACCGGTCGAACGATGTCTAAGGGCGGTCGACCGGTTGTGCATAATTGTTGGGCGAGAGAAGACTGTGTTATTTTCAGTCGGATGAGACCTCTTTGCCGTTCAACCGTTACATTGTTTGATTAGTTTTTTTTCGGCTCAAGACCATCTAAACGGTCGACCACCAAGAGACTTTTGTTCGACTGATTGCTGATATTTTCAGTCTGACGGATTTTCCCATACCTTCGACCGATTGCCTAATATTAGTGCTTTGACCCTGTCTTAGACATTCTAAACGGTCGACCGCCTTTGACCATGGGTCCGACTGGTAACTTAAGTTTTGGCCCAAACGTGTGACCGAAGTGTCCTGTTGTTCGAACGTTTCATTGTTCATAAGAAAATGGTCGAACGGTATGCCACTTCCGGTCGACCGTTTGTGCCATGTTCTGCATTTTGCCTTGTGTCATGCTCATTTCCTCGGAAACCCATGTCCTCGCCTTGAGCGTGAGCCAACAGATGATGGTGGGTGTGGTGAGCGTGCCTGCCCGAGGACCGTCGGAAAAGGGAGTGTAGATACTTGATACATGTGTTGTTTGATGTTTATGAGTTTGTATGACATGTGCATTCGTGGAGTCACGCTAGGTAGAAGACCTAGGGGACCGTGAATCCCAATGCATTGAGTTGTTAAGCTGCTCCGTAGGGCAATGTGACTGTCAATCTTGTTAACAACGGAGGTTACCGCCCTGCCTTAATAGCAACGGAGATGACTGACTGACGATTTATTCTGGTAGGTAGCTTGGCTAGGCACAACCAAGTGAGTTGACCATCGAGTGAGGGATGACTTCAGCGGATGTGACGTTGGCCACGAGATCAGATATGTATCTATGGCGCGGATGTGCACGCGACCCTCACTGAAGTCTCATGTTAGTATAGTTACGAGTGAGGATTAGTCGCGTACCTCAGTAAGACCACATGTGTCTGCGGTAGGTCCCGTGGTGGACTTGATGTTGTTGATGTGACTGTTGTCCTTAATGTTCGTAGATATGGATGATGTATTCTCCGTGTCATGTGATACTAGTATGATAGATCATGCATCGTATTATTCATGTACATGTAGGGGGCTTGACATACAAGATTTTCGTTATGAAAACTCAAGCATTGCATCATGTTTGCATTTTCAGGCTGAAGGTAGCACTAAGTGTGTGGAGACCGAGGACGAGCACACCAGAATCAGATCCTCTAGTCTCGTTTCATAGGTTGTTATCTTTATCAGCATTTTATACTCTTTGTAGTGGATGTAACCTCATTTTGAAACTCCTGTGTAATGATGTACATTATTTTGAGTATTTATGAGTAGCGTTTTGTGATTCTGGTCGTTTAATCTTTTGAAATATTTGTTTCAAATTTCTATTGTTTTCGGGAACGTTACACTAGTCTGGGTAACGGAATGGCTGTTAGATCCCTAACCTAGGGTTAGTGGACTAATGAGGTTTAAGGGTTGGTTTGCATGGGGAAGTGGGGTTGCAGGTGTTTGCATGGGAAGGTGAAGAGGTGGAGTTACTGTAGCACCGGGTTTCAATAAAGCATTTTCTCTCCTTCTTCCTCTTTCATCTCCTTCTCATTTCTTCTTCCTCCTTTCTCACCAAACACACACCTTCTTCCTCAGTCACCCAGGCTCAGGCGGAGGAGGCTGCGTCGGCGTGAGGTGTGAAGCGGTCCAGGCAGGAGAGGTGCGGAGTTGAGCGCGCGAGGAGATCACCGGAGGCGACGTGCGCGAGCGGAGCTCCGGCGTTTTCGTCTTTTCTTTTGAGGTATGCCGCTCTCTAGTGTGGTTTTGTTGTTGACACTCATGAGAGGGTCGTGTTGGTCGGTCGGAGGAGGTCGGAGGCCTCTCCGACGTCGCGTTTGGGCGAAGAAACCTCGGCTGGAGCGAGGTTGAAGACGACCGGACGGTCGACCGGCCCTTGGGCGGTCGACCGATTGCATGTAAATTCGTACTGCCTGTTGCGTTTCGGTCGACCGAGGCCTCGTGTTCGGTCGACCGGAACTGAAGTTTAGTTGTGTATATTGCATGTTGTTCGGACGTAGGCTTGAGTTCGGTCGACCGTTATATGACGTAGAAATATAGGTTGACCCTAACTGTTGTCGGTCGACCGAGACCCCTGAGTCGGTCGACCGATGGATTAAAATGATGTAGAAGATGTACTGTTAGTTTTCGGTCGACCGGGACCTGAGTCGGTCGACCGATAGACTGGATTGTAATTTTGACCAGACTCCGGATTTTGACCTCGTTCGGTCGACCGGTTTTAGACCTTCGGTAGACCGTTGGGGGGATTGTGTTCTGTGCGCAGCGGTAGACCGTGTTAGGGACGGTCGACCGATTCCTTTCTGGAAACGGTCGACCGAATCACCTCTTACGGTCGACCGTTTGGGCCCAGGACAGAATTCCTGGTTCCCTTTTTGAACGCCAACTTTGCCACGGAAACCCGTGTCCTCGCCTTGTGCGTGAGCCGGGAGGTGACGGTGGGCGCGTGATGCGTGCCTACCCAGGGACCGCCGTTGGGAAGAGTGTGGATGTTCGGGACACGTCAGTTCCAGGTATGGAGCGTGACAAACGTGATGGATTGATTGGACTTATTGTAGTATAGCATGCCTGAGGGATCGCGGATCCCAGTGTTGATGTTGTGCGGGCACGCAACTGGCGTTGGGTGAGGTGACTACCGGCCCACGGGCTACGGAGGTCGCTGCCCTGCTTTTATAGCGGCGCGGTTGGTGTTTGCGGCTCGAGGAGCCTGATGACCTGGCAGACTTCGGTCTGGTTTTGTCCGATGCTGTGCCGGACCGTTGTGATGGACCACCGATGTTGTGCCGGTGATGCCGCCGAGGTTGTGCCGGCGATGGTGATTGTTGAGCCGAGGCTGTTCCGGCTATGTTGTTTTCCTCGGCTGGGCACCTACCGAGATGTTGTTGTTATACCTTCCGGGCGACGGCCCCGTTGGTCCCTGTGGCTCCGACCACTGAGATTTGCAGATCTGTATTCTATCGGCCCGCAGGCGTGACAGAGGCTCCCTGCCGAACCCTTGAGTAGTGTAGCTGCGTGTGGGGGGTGCGATGTCGCGTGCTGTAAGACTGCATGTGCCTGCAGTAGGTCTCCTCGGGAGACTCGTTGTTGATTGTCGGACTGATGTCCTGTTTTACCCTTAGGGGGAACTGTTTTCCATTTCTGTCGATGCCATGACATGCTACTAGTATGATAGGTTCATTGTGTAATGCATGCATATATAGGTGAGTTGGCATACGGGGTTTCCTTCTGGAAACTCAGGCATTGTTGTTATATATTTTCAGGACCGCAGTAGGTCCAGTGGGGTGGTGATCGGCGGGCGCGCGCGTTTGGAGTCGGATCCTCTAGTCAGACCACTGAGGTCCACATGATTACATTTATCTTCCCTTATCGTTTTGTTGTAATCGTGTATTCATTTTGGCAAACTCTGATGTATTATGGTGCACCGCTTATTTGTTTATGAGAAGTAACAGTCCCGCCTTGATTATTGTGCTCTTTGTCTTGTTTATGAATATTTAAATTTTCCGCTGTTTCGGGATGTTACAACTTGGTATCAGAGCGGTCGATTCCTATGCGGTTCCCAATGAAATCACCCTTGTAGTAATAGGACTCATGCATTTTATCTTTTAGCATGCATACATGGCTGAAGTGGTGTTTGTTTCTTCTGTCAGATGGCACCTAGGCGCGTGAGGAGTTCTACACGCGATCGTACTTCCAGTGACGACACATCTGGTGCTCATTGGGACAGGTTGGGTGAGTTTCTGGAGCGTCAGGCGGCTCAGAGCGTCCAGGGCGGAGTGGGAGCTGAGCACGATCGGTTCATGCGTCAGCACCCGCCGACTTTCGACGGCAGGAGGGCCCCAGAGGTCGCAGAGGACTGGATCTTCCGTATGGAGAAGATCTTCCGTGCTATTGGAGTAGCACCTGAGAGGATGGTGGAGCTGGCCACCTATGTGTTTGACGGCGAGGCCGCCAACTGGTGGAGGTCTACATCCACAGTTCTGTTTGATGATCGTGTGGATGTGAGCTGGGAGGAGTTCTTGGAGGTGTTTCATGAGCAGTACTTCCCCCAGCATGTTAGGGATCAGAAGAGGGAGGAGTTCATGTCGCTCGAGCAGAAGGAGATGACTCTGACGAGCTACATCAGCAGGTTCAACGCTTTGGAGCGTTACTGCCCTGAGATTTGTGTGACCTCAGAGCAGCGGGCGAGGAAGTTCGTGAAGGGACTGAGGCAGCCGCTTCGTTCTCGGGTGATCAACAGCATGTCGCGGACCCTTGCAGATGCGGTGAAGCATGCTACGATCATCGAGCAAGACCAGAGGGAGTGTAATCAGGAGGCGCGGAAGACGCCAGTGAGCACCATTAGCAGAGTGGCTGGTCGTGGGGCAGGAAACCCGGGCAAGAGGCCCAGGTTCGATGGAGGAGGAGCACGTCAGTCAGGGGCGTGCACTTACTGCGGGAGGTTCCATCCAGGACAGGAGTGCCCCCGTCGGACTGGAGCGTGCATGGGTTGTGGTCAGATGGGACACTTTGTCCGTGACTGTCCTCAGAGGTAGGGAGAGCCGAGCAGGAGGCCAGGACCACCAGTAGTAGGCAGAGGCGGAGGCAGCCGGTCAGTTGTTCCACCAGGCCAGAGTAGGAGGACCGGGCGAGTCTTCACTATCCAGGCTGAGGAGGCGAGGGACTCCAACACCGTCGTGGAAGGTACGCTTTCAGTTTCTGGTTCTGTAGCGCGCGTGTTGTTTGATTGTGGCGCCACTCACTCCTTCATTTCGGAGAAGTTTGCTGGCGAGTTGGGTCGGACCCCTGTGCGGCTGACTGATGTTTTGGAGGTCAGCACGCCCATGGGTGAGGTGGGCACTGTGGGGAGCTATTTCCCCGGCACCACAGTTGCTTCGGGAGACCATGATTTTCCGGCAGATCTGGTCTTGTTACCGATGGTGGACTTCGACGTCATACTGGGGATGGACTGGCTGTCACAGTACGACGTGCGAGTCTTTTGCCGTGAGAAGAAGATCCTGATTCCGATGGAGGGCGTGCCAGATGTTCTGATCAGAGGTGCGAGGAGCAGAGGGGGTCGTCTGATTGTGTCTGCGGTTAAGGCACAGAGACTGTTAGAGCAGGGATGCAGAGCGTTTGTGGCCACGCTGGTAGTCCCTGATCCTGAGACGAGGAGGCTGGAGGATATAGAGGTAGTGCAGGAATTTCCAGACGTTTTTCCAGCAGAGATTCCAGCGTTACCACCGCACCGAGAGATTGAGTTCAGCATCGAGTTGGTTGCGGGTATGACACCTCAGTCGAAGGCACCTTATCGGATGGCACCTGCTGAGTTGACGGAGCTGGAGAAGCAGTTGCAGGAGTTGATGGAGTCCGGGTTCATTCGACCGAGTGTTTCTCCATGGGGAGCGCTTGTGCTCTTCGTGAAGAAGAAGGATGGATCGTTGCGGATGTGCATCGACTACAGGATGTTGAATAAGGTTACCGTTCGGAACCGGTACCCTTTGCCCAGGATTGATGATTTGTTCGATCAGTTGCAGACAGCGAGAGTGTTCTCGAAGATCGATCTGCCTTCGGGCTATCATCAGTTGCGGATCAGGGAGGCGGATGTTCAGAAGACAGCCTTCAGGACGCGGTACGGCCACTATGAGTTCTTGGTGATGCCATTTGGGCTGACGAATGCACCTGCAGCATTCATGGATCTGATGAATAGGACCTTCCAGCCGTACCTTGACAAATTTGTCGTAGTGTTCGTGGATGACATCTTGGTATACTCACCTGACAGGGAGCAGCATCGAGAGCACCTGAGGATTGTGCTGGGCATCTTGAGGGAGCAGCAACTTTATGCCAAGTACACGAAGTGTGAGTTTTGGTTGGATCAGGTGGCTTTTCTAGGGCATATTGTGTCAGCAGATGGGATTTCAGTGGATCCGGCGAAGGTCGAGGCAGTGACTCAGTGGAGAGCCCCGACGAGCGTGGCGGAGATCAGGAGTTTCGTAGGTCTGGCAGGGTATTACAGGCGGTTTATCCAGGATTTCTCCAAGCTTGCGTCACCGCTGACAGCGTTGACGCCGAAGGGCGTCAAGTTCGTTTGGTCCCAGAAGTGCGAAGACAGCTTTCAGGAGCTAAAGAGGCGTTTGACGACAGCACCTATTTTGACGCTACCAAGTGGCAGTGGAGGCTACGTGATTTACAGTGATGCATCAGGGATAGGCTTGGGTTGTGTTCTGATGCAGCATGGGAAGGTGGTCGCGTACGCTTCGAGGCAGCTGAAGGTGCACGAGAAGAACTACCCTACTCATGATCTAGAGTTGGCGGCGGTAGTTCATGCGTTGAAGACCTGGCGGCACTATCTGTATGGCGAGCAGTTCGAGGTCTTCACCGATCATCAGAGTCTGAAGTACTTGTTCTCTCAGAAGGAGCTGAACATGAGGCAGCGCAGATGGCTCGAGTTCCTTAAGGACTACGACTTCACCATTTCCTATCACCCGGGGAAGGCGAATTCGGTTGCGGATGCACTGAGCAGGAAGGTGGAGGTTTCTGTTGCGAGTCTGTGCATCCAGGAGTGGAGGCTACTCGAGGCTTTGTCTGAATGAAGTCATTTCACCGAGGGTTCAGAGGGAGCGGTGATTGCTGGACTTCGGGTGGAACCGCAGACTGTCTCACGGTTGGTTCAGGCTCAGCAGGGGGATGATGAGTTAGCTAGTCTGCTGCAGTTAGCTTCCAGAGATGGATCAGACTTCAGTGTGGGGGTGGATGGTGGTCTGAGGTTCAGGAGTCGGATCTGGGTGCCGAAGGTTGATGGGCTGAGAGATGACATCATGGAGGAGGCACACAGAGCCAGATACACCATTCATCCGAGGAGCACAAAGATGTATAAGGACTTGCAGCGGAACTTCTGGTGGAAGGGCATGAAGAGGGACATTGCGGAGTTTGTGGAGCGATGCTTAGTCTGCCAGCAGGTGAAGATTGAGCATCAGAGGCCGGCAGGACCAATGCAGAGTATTGAGCTTCCTGAGTGGAAGTGGGAGCACGTGACGATGGATTTTGTCACGGGTTTGCCGAAGACGAGGAGGTTCCACGACGCGATTTGGGTGATAGTCGATCGACTAACCAAGTCGACGCACTTCTTAGCGATCCGGACCACGTTGCCTTTGGAGGGTCTAGCTAAGTTGTACGTGGAGGAGATAGTCAGGTTGCATGGAGTGCCAGTGAGCATCATCTCAGATCGAGATCCTCGTTTCACTTCCAGATTTTGGGGGAGTCTGCAGCAGGCGTTGGGGACGCGTCTGAAGTTCAGTACAACGTTTCATCCGCAGACAGATGGTCAATCAGAGAGGACGATTCAGACCCTGGAGGATATGCTTAGAGCATGCACCCTGGATTGGGCAGGACACTGGGATGAGCACTTGCCACTGATGGAGTTTGCCTACAACAACAGCTACCACTCGAGTATTGGAATGGCACCGTACGAGGCGTTGTACGGGAGGCCTTGCAGATCACCGGTATGCTGGAGTGATGTGGGCGAGAGGCAGTTAGTGGGGCCAGAGATTGTGCAGATGTACTCAGAGAAGGTGGATGTGATCAGGAGGAGGCTGACCACAGCACAGAGCAGGCAGAAGAGTTATGCTGATCGACGAAGACGGGTATTGAGTTTCGAGGTGGGCGATCACGTGTTTCTGAAGATTTCCCCAGCCAGAGGTGTGATGAGGTTTGGGAAGAAGGGGAAGCTCAGTCCGAGATATGTTGGACCATTTGAGATCCTCGACCGAGTTGGAGAGGTTGCCTACCGGATTGCATTGCCACCGTAGTTTTCGGGTCTGCATAATGTCTTCCATGTGTCGATGCTGAGGAAATATGTGGCAGATCCGTCGCACGTCATCGAGATAGCAGTACCAGAGATTCAGCAAGACTTGTCGCTCGAGGAGAGGCCAGTTGAGATTGTCGATCGCATGGATCACCAGCTCAGGAGGAGGACCATTCCAATGGTGAAGGTCAGGTGGCAGCATCACAGTGAGCGCGAGGCCACTTGGGAGATCGAGGAGGACGTCAGAAGGCAGTATCCAGAGCTTTTCGGTGAGTGTTTGCTTGATTTCGGGACGAAATCCTTTTAAGTTGGGTGGATTGTTAGATCCCTAACCTAGGGTTAGTGGACTAATGAGGTTTAAGGGTTGGTTTGCATGGGGAAGTGGGGTTGCAGGTGTTTGCATGGGAAGGTGAAGAGGTGGAGTTACTGTAGCATCGGGTTTCAATAAAGCATTTTCTCTCCTTCTTCCTCTTTCATCTCCTTCTCATTTCTTCTTCCTCCTTTCTCACCAAACACACACCTTCTTCCTCAGTCACCCAGGCTCAGGCGGAGGAGGCTGCGTCGGCGTGAGGTGTGAAGCGGTCCAGGCAGGAGAGGTGCGGAGTTGAGCGCGCGAGGAGATCACCGGAGGCGACGTGCGCGAGCGGAGCTCCGGCGTTTTCGTCTTTTCTTTTGAGGTATGCCGCTCTCTAGTGTGGTTTTGTTGTTGACACTCATGAGAGGGTCGTGTTGGTCGGTCGGAGGAGGTCGGAGGCCTCTCCGACGTCGCGTTTGGGCGAAGAAACCTCGGCTGGAGCGAGGTTGAAGACGACCGGACGGTCGACCGGCCCTTGGGCGGTCGACCGATTGCATGTAAATTCGTACTGCCTGTTGCGTTTCGGTCGACCGAGGCCTCGTGTTCGGTCGACCGGAACTGAAGTTTAGTTGTGTATATTGCATGTTGTTCGGACGTAGGCTTGAGTTCGGTCGACCGTTATATGACGTAGAAATATAGGTTGACCCTAACTGTTGTCGGTCGACCGAGACCCCTGAGTCGGTCGACCGATGGATTAAAATGATGTAGAAGATGTACTGTTAGTTTTCGGTCGACCGGGACCTGAGTCGGTCGACCGATAGACTGGATTGTAATTTTGACCAGACTCCGGATTTTGACCTCGTTCGGTCGACCGGTTTTAGACCTTCGGTAGACCGTTGGGGGGATTGTGTTCTGTGCGCAGCGGTAGACCGTGTTAGGGACGGTCGACCGATTCCTTTCTGGAAACGGTCGACCGAATCACCTCTTACGGTCGACCGTTTGGGCCCAGGACAGAATTCCTGGTTCCCTTTTTGAACGCCAACTTTGCCACGGAAACCCGTGTCCTCGCCTTGTGCGTGAGCCGGGAGGTGACGGTGGGCGCGTGATGCGTGCCTACCCAGGGACCGCCGTTGGGAAGAGTGTGGATGTTCGGGACACGTCAGTTCCAGGTATGGAGCGTGACAAACGTGATGGATTGATTGGACTTATTGTAGTATAGCATGCCTGAGGGATCGCGGATCCCAGTGTTGATGTTGTGCGGGCACGCAACTGGCGTTGGGTGAGGTGACTACCGGCCCACGGGCTACGGAGGTCGCTGCCCTGCTTTTATAGCGGCGCGGTTGGTGTTTGCGGCTCGAGGAGCCTGATGACCTGGCAGACTTCGGTCTGGTTTTGTCCGATGCTGTGCCGGACCGTTGTGATGGACCACCGATGTTGTGCCGGTGATGCCGCCGAGGTTGTGCCGGCGATGGTGATTGTTGAGCCGAGGCTGTTCCGGCTATGTTGTTTTCCTCGGCTGGGCACCTACCGAGATGTTGTTGTTATACCTTCCGGGCGACGGCCCCGTTGGTCCCTGTGGCTCCGACCACTGAGATTTGCAGATCTGTATTCTATCGGCCCGCAGGCGTGACAGAGGCTCCCTGCCGAACCCTTGAGTAGTGTAGCTGCGTGTGGGGGGTGCGATGTCGCGTGCTGTAAGACTGCATGTGCCTGCAGTAGGTCTCCTCGGGAGACTCGTTGTTGATTGTCGGACTGATGTCCTGTTTTACCCTTAGGGGGAACTGTTTTCCATTTCTGTCGATGCCATGACATGCTACTAGTATGATAGGTTCATTGTGTAATGCATGCATATATAGGTGAGTTGGCATACGGGGTTTCCTTCTGGAAACTCAGGCATTGTTGTTATATATTTTCAGGACCGCAGTAGGTCCAGTGGGGTGGTGATCGGTGGGCGCGCGCGTTTGGAGTCGGATCCTCTAGTCAGACCACTGAGGTCCACATGATTACATTTATCTTCCCTTATCGTTTTGTTGTAATCGTGTATTCATTTTGGCAAACTCTGATGTATTATGGTGCACCGCTTATTTGTTTATGAGAAGTAACAGTCCCGCCTTGATTATTGTGCTATTTGTCTTGTTTATGAATTTTTAAATTTTCCGCTGTTTCGGGATGTTACAATGGCAAAGTGATAAGTTGTATTTTTGCGGGTGTTGTGTACTTGTACATATTACCATACTGCTGTCCATCAATCCATTCTCGATATTGCATCTTATCCAAGTGTCATTTTTCTTGGAAAAATTGACAAATGATCGACACTCGCTTCCCACCTCCCTTTCAAGCCCTAACAATTTGTATCATCACTACTACATATCTAGATGTGTGCATAAAAGCGAACCGCATTTTACAGGTACCGTTTTAAATCCCAACCAATAACCATGCAGAAGCACGGGAATTATATTCTAGCTTTTGGAAGTTAGCTCCCAAGAAATTGTATCCACAGTCCACAGATTAGTGATTTATCCATGTTGGAGTCCGGTGGTCCTTTTATCTGTACGTTAGGTACGTGGATATTTCAGTGTCTTCTCTTTGCTTTCATTGGTTTGTCGTTTTTCTTTTTGCAATCTACTTGTACTACTTTGTTGCTCTCTTTCAGGATAAGTTGTTGATCATGATTTTAGGATTAGTTGTTGTGATCATTACAAGACAGATTTTCTGTTTTGCTTTCAGATTTTCAGCTGCACTCCGGTGTTTTCAGCTGTAATCACACTTCAAACTTCATCCAATGTGCTCCAATGTAGACTATGTAGTATATGATAGTTAAATCGTGATTATTTTATTATTTTATGGGTATCAAAGCAATTTAGATCATCAACCACCACTAACTTCTCTTCAGTTGAAAATTGTAACACGCAGGCTACTTTTATTGGAGTTGGCATCCAATGACGGGTAGCATCTCTTTCACTCAACCATAGAAACATGTTCTTAAATGTTGCATTTCTACAGCACCAACTAAACTATCATTTTCACGCATAATAAAAGTACATAATATGATATAAACAACTGCCTTCTTTTGTTGCTATCCATTCACAACGCTACCTTTCCACGCATGCTTCTTTAATTCTTCCATCTTTCATCAGTATACTTGCAAGTGTAGTGTACTACAATTCTTATCTGTAAAACATATAGCACCTAATTTTCTTTTCTTCACTTTGGAAAGACTGGTCGGAATTTTCAAACCTTATCTGGTTACATAAGGATTTCTTTGATTGTATGAAGGATCGAGTTTCAGTACTGCCGTATGGATGGCGAATAATCATTGGGGTGTATCGTCTCGAAGTATCAAAATCTTGAGTTTGGCACCTTAACAATGAAAATTAAGAACACGCTTTTTCTTAAACTACTTTTCCGCAAAGAAATCAAATCACACCCACTGAAGATTGGAAATTGTTTAATCAGCATATTTATCATGTGTTATTTTATATGCTTTGAACTCACTTCTCTCTGCTTAATTTGAACAAAAGAAATTCGAAGCGTATTTCAATCATTGCTACCTTTAAGAGAAATCAATTCTGGTTTTTGTTCAGTTGGTCTTCAAACTCAAAACTAATTGATGTTAACATATATTATATATTTTTTCTTAAATTCGTCTCCTTTGATTATTGTCAACACTTTTACAAGATATGGGTTAATTCTGTCTGCATGAATACATTTTCACGGGGTAAGGTTATTTAGGGGAATATAGAGAGAGAAAATTACTCGTAATTAAATTAGATTATGTTTACAAATCTTTAGAGAAGTTGTAGACCACCGCATGTTGGAAGGTAAACGTTGAAGTAGGATATGCTCGTATGGGTCTGAACCATCATACCCGACTAATATATCATCGACTAAATGAACTTTACAAGCAGTGATTCTTCGTAGAGGAATAAGTAAAAAACATAAGAGAATGTGAACAAATAATTACTCCTTAGAAATAGTTTAGCGTTTATCTGTTTCAGCAAATTCAGGCCCAACACGTAGTAGGATGGGTGGAAGTGGGAAATGAGGGACGAGACAAGTAGAAAACTACTTTTCATATGGCCCATTTAGGCCTCTCGTATCCTCGTCCAGGAGACCATGCCTACTGTTTCGGTCGGATCCAGATCTTGTTCGCAATTCGGTTAGATTTCGCGGTAAAAAACGATCAGTGCGACGGGAGGGTTTCGAGTTTGTGTTCCAGAAGAGAGTCCGGTTCTGGATCATGTTACAGTGGTGACCGAGTTTGAATTCATTGAGATGTGAATCAACTCCTCACTATGCCTGCCTGCCCTTCTCATGTTTTACTTCTGTCTCTGTCCCGTGTATTTGTTACATCTTTTCCTGAAGGAGAGTTGGTTAGTACTGACTTTGAGACGAAGAGGTTGGTTAGATACAAATCCTAGTCAAACAAGTGAATTCCTAAGAATCTCCTAGACTTCCTCTTCTTCTTCTTAATGCAAAGTCTCTTTTACACCGTGAGATTACTAAGAAAACCTGTTTTCCCTGGATAAGAGAACCAGGATAATCGACCTTTGAATTATATAATCCATGTATCTCAGCTATTTCTGCTCTGTTTCTTGATTCCCCAACAATATCGCCAAGGCAAAAATGTGAGCAGACTGCAGAGGCCATTAATCAACCCCACCACATCATGTCGACAAATTACAACCTATAAGTTGTAACTAGACCTCGGTAATGGGTCGTGCTGGCCCTCTGGCACCGTGCCGTTATCCAAAAGATCAATGAGACAACCTATTTTCATCGGTTGGCAGAATACAAGAATAAATTTTCTGTGCTAACAACAAGAAGGCCTACTTGGGGTATAATTCTAATTTATATAATAAGCACTATTATTATTCTACCGTGAGTGATAAACGATAAATGGCTATAGATCAAAGTCCAAAATACAATATTACAACTGATAGTTATCAAGCAATAAGCAGCCTACGTTGCCTAGCACCTTTGGGACGTAACACCGACTAAAACAACTAAACGAGTCAGTTCCATCATCAATCAGTACAAGACAATTTGTTGCTGAACAGTCAACTGCAGACCATGCAGAATTGCAGACCTAGGACCTAGGTTAAGCGGAACGGGACGAGTTTGGCGGGTAAAATGTTGGATCAAAGTTAAATACAAAAAATTAATTAACTTTCCTTACCATTTTCCATTTAGATCAAAGCTGGATACAAAAAATCAAGAAAAAAATTAATCGATGTATGTTTTAACTAAATATAAAAAAAATCAAAGTTAAATATAAAAAGATCAAACCTAAATACAAGAAAAATATGGGTATGAATTATTAAGTTACGTGGGTTACGGGTTATGTGGGACATGTACGGGAAAATCGCTACCCATTTGCATATTATGCGGGTTGTGCATGTGGCGGGTTGGGTTTTTTTGTGGGTAAAATCCACCTCATTTACAACCCTAGCCAAAAATCATATATAATTTTTTTAATAACATTCATTGCGACTTATGTCTTGAAATTGCTTTATAATTTATTCGTCTTCAATAGACTGAAAATTATCATTTTCTATGTACGTGATTAGACAATCATTCAGTCAATTATCGCCTATGTATTTATCCATTCTAAAAAAAATCATCAAAGTCAAAAGTCGCATTGTATGACATATTTAAAATAATCTTCACATGAATATCGTTGTTTATTAAATATGCTGCATAATGTGATATTAGTGATTTATAGCAATCTATCATAATTCATAATTCAATCTTAATATTATCGAAAATTACAAATTATCCATACTATCAATCCAAATTAAATCCACCAATAAATAATACAAATAGATAATTAGTAATTAGTAATTACTTTATTTTTAATTTAGTAGGTGGGCCCATGCCCACCCGGGCCATATGTAGGTCTGCCACTGCCTAGGACTATAAGGTCATCAATGACCATGACACGGACGACCTAGTCATGAGTTTACTCTCTCTTCCAAATCAATTTTCTTTCTCTTACACATCAACTTTTTTCTTTTCTCAACTCACGTTCTTCTCTTTCCTACACTATTCAACTCTTAACCACAACCTAGCATAACTCATCTCTCACATCCACATCATTTCGGGGTCGATTTTGGAAAAAATCTAAAAAAATTCTACAAAATCAAAAAAATAGAAAACGTATTTTCAAAAAAAAGATTAAAACTAATTTTTAAAAAATGTAAACAAAAAAAAATGAAAAATAAAACGCTTTAAAAAGCATGCTGCAACAACGAACCGGTCGTTGATGACCGGGTCGCGAGGGGTCACGACCCCGTTAGTGATGCCATAAGAGCACCAATGATAAATGTTCAACGAAACAAGAAAAAATACTATGTTAAGAGAAGTAACAAAATGAGTGTATGTTAAAGAGAGATTAGAGATAACTTGATAAGCCAGTCTAGGTAAATCAATTAATTTTATTTAATTGGAAGTATCCAAAAACATCAATTTAAATTAAGTAATCAAAAGTTTTCACAAATGTTTGTTACAAGCTTAAAAAGAGTATTCAACTTTCTGAAAAGTAAACCAAAATAATCAACGCATTCATACTGCAACCCCAAATTAAGTCATCGACAAACTCATAAAACATCCACAAACAAAATAAATGAACATTTTTGTCTCTCGATGTTTCAACATTGGTTACTGCTTACCTAATAACTAATAGTATTATTAGATCCAATATGGCACCAGAACACTTCGCTTATGGTAATAAAATGGTGTAGATGGTGATATTTCGATTATTGAAACTCCAAAACATTGTGAGGGTGTTTTTAATTCAAAACACATGTAATATCCCAATGAAAATTTAAACTTTTAAAAACATAACAATCAAAATTACTCAAAGAAATCACAATGAAAATTACCCAATGAAAATTTAAACTTTTAAAAACAAAAAAATCACAATGAAAAATGTCATCAAGAGTGAGGACATTACTCAAAGAAATACCCAAATATATCTGATGCATCATATTACATAAGAGTTTGTCAAAGAGTGATTACATCGGAATACGAAATACATAATACATGTAATCACAACAATCTAAAATAGACAGACAACATGATCCAGCCCCAAAGTGCAATATCCCTTGGTGGCTCATCAGAACCTACCGCGGTCCTGAAAATAAACATAACAATGCATGAGTTTCCATAAGGAAATCTCGTATGACAAGCTCACTTATATATCATATCATACTAGAATACCTTGACATGATACAAAGCAATAAAACAATATTCCTTCCAAGGGTAAAATCGGACATCCGTCTCGCAATCGTTCTCGCTGCCACACTGGTCGCACGGTCAACAATCGCCACCGCTGCCACACAGGTCCCACGGTGCACAACATCGTCGGCGCCACACAGGCCACACGGTCCACAGCATCGTCGCTGCCACACAGGCCGCAAGGTCCATAAACATCGACGCCACAATGCACAAACATCGGGTATCCGGGGAGACCTACCGTAGGCACATAAGGTCTAACGGACAGTACGCAACACATCCCCACATGCGGCTACACAAGCCAAAGGCATCGGTAAGGAGACGTTCGCACTTCCGCGCAGGTAGAATCAGATCTGAAAACATCGTGGTCCACCACACCGACGGAGTCGTCGCTCAGGTCGGTCCAACACCACCGCCACACAGGCTGGACGATCCAACACATTCGATAGGTGCTCAATCGAGCTACGTGTCGAAAATCAACGTCAACAGTCCATCGTTGCTACCACACAGGTCACGCGTGATCCTCCCTGCCGCCACAAAGGCCGCACAGGCGCGTGCAATCACTGCCTATCAATGTCAGTCGAACATATCCATCATACAGAGGGTCAGACAATCGACAAATCCGAACCGAAGTCTGCGGGGTCATCGAGCTCCACGTGCAGACAACAACTCTGCCGCAATAAAAGCAGGGCAGCGTCCTCCGTAGCCATCTAGGCCGGTAGTCACTTCACCCAACGGTAGTTGCGTGTCCGCTGAAAGCAATGTGATCCACGATCCCTGAGGTTGGTACTCTAATGAGAGTCAAAGCATAAACTGTCACTGTCTATAATAACGAGGCAACACGTCTCAAGTATCCACACTCTTCCGCACGGCGTCCCTGTGCAGAAATGAGCAACGTACCCACCGTCACCTCCCGGCTCATGCTCTAAGCGAGGATACGGGTTTTCATGGACAGTGTTGACACTTCATTAGGACCATGATTCAGTTCTACGCCTAAACGGTCGACCGAAAAAGATATACCGGTCGACCGCTTCCCAAAGGATCGACCAGACGCCTACAACGGTCGAACTTTGTGCTCAGAACTTGATCCCAACGGTCGAACAAGATCCACTGGTGGTCGGCCGTTTAGCGGGTCGAGGCCTTACCAAAACTAAGGCATGCAAGGCAAACCGGTCGACCAGCTCAGGGGTTCCGGTCGTTCGAAACACAACTGGGCAACCTATATGAATATAGTCATAAATGGTCAAACAAGAGGTATAAACCGATCGACCGATATGTGGTTGATGAGAATTAAATTTATACTGCAAGTGCACGACGTCAATGAAGACGTGGCAAGTACGGGCCGAACACAAGGAGAGAGAGATATTGTTATTTTTGTGATTTTCGATTTAGGAAAGACAGAGAGAGAAATAAGTTTGGTTTGAGATTTTTGGTTTTTAATTATCTAAAGCAAGAACAACAAAAACTAAAAACAAAATAATGCAAACATGGATGAGAGTCCAGCGGGTGGAGGTTTAGATATCGGGTTTTGATTAGAGAATTCTGAAACTTATAATAAAAATCACATTAGTTATAAAGCATTACATGGTAAATGACTCAACATAAACTAAAGTAATCAAAATATATTAACACGAAATTAAAATAATAACGTAATTTTTCTTCTCATCACCCTAAATCCGTCACCCCCACCCTTTGGAGAGAGTTAGAAACTCATGGATGAAGAGAATGAGAAGGGGTCCTAGAGAAACTACAAAAGAAAACTAAAAACACAAAATAAAATAACAGAATTTTATTGCTAAAAAGAAAAAGGAGGAGAGGAGCCCCTTTCAATACATGATTCGGCATTATTTATAGCCTCAACCGGGTATCCTAATACATAAAATGAACGTACACGCGTTAATACAGCATTTGTAAAAATTTAAGCGCACGGATCGACTTTTGTGTGGCGGAATCGCCGCATTTTGTACATGATGTGCGGCGGAATCGCTACCTTTTTGGCTCGGAATCGATCCGGATTTTTCCTGTGTGTTTATGGTATGTTTTAGCTGTCCTTTGCGCGTCCGAATTAATTATTGCATATATTTGGAGATTTGAGTTAATTTCTTCATATATTTGGAGATCCAAATTGATTTTTCTTTAGAACTTCTCCAAAATAATATTTTGGTACTCGTAATTTGCAGTCGGGTCCTCGGCTTTTGCAATTAAGTCCCTGACCTTTTTGTAATTAGGTCTTTGAATGCTTTTATGCTTGGATGGACTTCAATTTGAATCCCGATAATCTTGAACTTGGTCTTTATGACAGAAATGAGTCTCTTGCACGCGTTTATGATCGGGATATGGGTAATTTGCATTCAGGTCCCTGTATTCTGTAAATAAGACTAAACACATACCTTAGTAGCATTTATTGATATAAAATTAATCTAAATGAAAGACATATGATGCAATGCATCAGTGGTCAAAATCCGGACTAAGTCTAAGTCAACATCAGGTCAACGGTCAAACGAGTTTGGGCCTCCGTTCGACTGAACAATAATAGGGTCCTTCCTACAATCACCAAGTCTCGAACGGTCGCACCAACATCCAAACGGTCGACCGAACCAAAATGACTTAAGTTACCGGTCGAACCGAGGTCACGAGCGGTCGACCATTTAGATGATTAACGCTCGGTCCAACCAAGTAACAAAGCAATAGTCGAACAACTTAGGAGTCTCGATCAACTGAAAAACATCAGTAACTCTCCAACCCATCAAATATGCTCAACCAGTCGACCACCGCCAAGACATCGTTCGACCGGTACAGGGTAAATATAGATATTTACAATACAACCAGTCGACCGCCAACCAACACCAGTCGACCGTTTGCTGGCAACTTCCTGGTCTTGCCAAGAACAACTTGTTGCCTCTCGTCGCCGGCGGTCTCCAACCTCCAGCGATGAGTGAAACTCCACACTTATACGTGTGGTTAAGCCTATAATGTAAGAACTTGACATGCCTCAACTCGCGAGCTCATCGTAGTTCGTTGAAACCACCTTCAACACTCGAGCACCTCCAACAGCCTCTCGCCACATGCCCGCTTCCGCCCGCCGTGCACTAAGCCGACCTCCCTGCGTTGTTCCAAGCTGAACATGCTCGCTTACACGTCTCGCCCACTTCGATCCCACCACTGCATCGTTCTTCCTCCTCGCTCGACCACCAAAAGTTTCCTCCACACCACCTCCGGCAGCACACAACCCATCAAAACCAGCCAAGACGAGGGAGAGATGAGGGAAGAGAATAGAGAAACGTGAGAGTGAGACAGATGAGAGCTTCCTTCCTCTTCAAAAACCAATCCTACACCCTCACCATACTTTTCCATCACATCACCCATTCCACACCATCACACTACCACCCTACTCCTCATTCCTCTTCACGTCACCCATGCCACTGTTGGGAGGGGGATCTAAGATGCACTAACACGAATACGAATTAAACGCATCACAAAAATAAAATATTGATTGCGGAAAATAACTTCGGACCCTCTCACAATCTTAATGCAACAAGTAAACACGAATAAGATGGAAATAACAAGCAATCACACAACACCTAAATCAAACCACGACACACGTGATTTTACAAGGTTCGGCAAGATGCCTACGTCCTTGAGATGGTCTCCTGCAGGTTTTCTTTCCTTGAACCTCTTCTCCAATAAGACAATCTCCGAGATTACAAACGATTGGAAGCAATATGTCTACCAAAGCACTCTACATCTCTCTAGCCTAATCTCTCTCAAGGAAATAAGTATTGTATGTTGTATTACAAAATTATGGCGAAAATCCTATTTATAATGGCTAAAACCGTACAATAAATCATTCAGATTGTGTATAACCGTCGGAAAACGGTCGACCGGAATTCTCCATCGGTTGACCGGTTTTCGGTTAGTTTGCATAACTGTCATTATTCGGTCGACCGGTTTATTTTTCAAAAAATAAACTCATACCTTCCTTGAGAAGTCGTCTATGAATGTGACAAAATATTCGGCTCCACCTTTTGACTGAACCTGAGCCGGTCCCCAGACGTCTGAGTGCATATACTCCAGAATTTCCTTCGTCTTGTGGATAGTCGTCTTGAATCGAATCATGTGCTGTTTTCCGAAGACACAATACTTGTAAAAATCCAATTTGCAGCTCTTAACACCCTTCAACAATCCCTGTTTGTGTAGCTCACACAAACCTTTTCCGACATATGACCAAGTCTCATATGTCAAAGTGTGGTGATGTCTTTGTGGCGTGCAACATTTGCGGCACCTTTCCTGCTACTGCATTCCCTAGCATCGAATACAAGTTTCCCACTTTGGTTCCCTTTATCACTGTCATCGCCCCTTGAGTGACCTTGATCTTTCCGTCCTCGCCGGACCATCTCCACCCGAAAGTCAAGTTCTCTTAGAGAAATCAGATTCTTCTTCAACTCCAGTACGTGACGCACACTCGTCAGCATTCGAATGCACTCATCAAACATCTTGAACTGTACGAAACTAATCCCGACGGTGGTGCACGGTGCATCGTTGCCCTTAACAACGATCATTCCTTTCAGTGGCTCATAGGTTGTGAACTACTCATTTACCGGGCACATGTGAAAAGATGCTTCTGTATCCAAAATCCATCCAGATGATGATTGGTCGATACCTGCAGCGCAAACTGTTAGAACGTCGGTTTCATTATTCTCCTTCACCACGCTAGCGGAGTTATACCCGTCTTTTCCTTTCTGCAACGACTCCTTGAAAGCTCTACAATCACGCTTCATATGACCGACCTTCTTGCAGAAAAAACATTCAAAAGATCTCCTCTTTGATTTGGACCGTCCTTTTCCGTTGTTTCTTCCTTTGTTACCCGTCATGCCCCTTTCCGGTGCTGCAATCAATCTTTCACCCTTCTCGAAAGAGCTACTACTCGAATTCTTCCTTGCATCGTAAGAGATCAGCGTGTCATTGACCTCCTCCAACACCAATGAATCATTGTCATATATGATCATATTCACCAAGTTCTCGTACGAGTCCGATAGTGACGTAAATAACAACATTGCTTTGTCGACATCCTTCATCTTGTCCTCAAGCTGAGTCGGATCAACTATCAGATTATTGAACACCGAGAGATGCTCAATGAACGGCGTGTTCTCCTTTATCCGAAGCATGTACAGCTGCGCTTCAGATTCAACTTGTTGCTAAGGTACTTTTTCATGAACCTCTCCTCCAGAAGTTTCCAATATTCTGTCGCGGTCTTCGCCGATTCCTCGAAAAACAAATCATCCGAGAGACACAACTCAATGATCCCAATACCTGGATATTCAGATTCTCCCATTTTTCGTCGGTCATCTTCGACGGTTTCTTTTCAACTTCATCCAACGTCAACAATAGTCCGTCTGTCTGAAACATCAACGCACGAACCCTCCGTTGCCACGTTGAAAAGTTCCCCTTCCCAGTGAATTTCTCCACCCGAAAATTCCGCACTTCCTCTGTTATCGAAAGTGCAACCAAAGCTCTGATATCAGCTATTGGGAGGAGGATTTAAGATGTACTAACACGACTACGGATTAAACGCATCACGAAAATAGAATATTGATTGCGGAAAATAACTTCGGACTATCTCCCAATTTTAATGCAACAAGTAAACACGAATAAGATGGAAATAACAAGCAATCACACAACACACCTGAAGTAAACCTACGTACTTGAGAGGGTCTCCTGCAAGTTTTCTTTCCTTGAACCTCTTTTCCAATAAGACAAGTCTCCGAGATTACAAACGATTGGAAACAATATGTCTCTCTAGCATAATCTCTCTCAAGGAAATAAGTATTGTATGTTGTATTACAAAATTAGGACGAAAATCCTATTTATAATGGCTAAAACCGTACAATAAATCATTCAGATCGTGTATAGCCGTCGGAAAACGGTCGACCGAAATTCTCCATCGGTGAACCGATTTTCGGTTAGTTTGCATAACTATCATTATTCGGTCGACCACTCACCCCGAGCCGTTCGACCGTTCCGCGTTTTTGTACAGCTCTTGGACTTTTTCGGTCGACCGCGTGTTCAACACCGGTCGACCGATCTGCATGCTGATTCTCATCTTGCAGCTCCTGTCGCTTCTCGGTCGACCGAGTGCCCAGCACCGAGCGACCGAATCTCGATCAATCCTGAGCCCTAAATCTCCTTTCATTTTTTGGTGGACCGTATTCCCAGAACCGGTCGACCGAATCTTGATCTGATCCGAACCCAATGGCTCTTGGAGTTATTCAGTCGGCCGAGTGCCCCGCACCTGTCGACCGATTTTCCCTGATTTCCTGTACTTAACAATTATATAAACCAATTCCAACAGCCACAACCATACCCCATCACGTCTAGGGGTGGAAAATTCGTGTTTCGTGTCGTGTTTGACACGAACATGAATTGACACGAATTATTTTTTCTCGATCCGAACACGAACACGAACACAAATTACTATGAAATAGTCGACACGAACACGAAAAACTATTATTAAACCCGAACACGAATTTGGTAACCCGAACACGACCCACGATGACACGAATCCATTTTTCGTGTTCGTGTTGACACGAACACGAATTAACCCGAATAACTCGAACTGACCTGTTTGACACGAATTTTTCAAACATGAATTAACGTGTTTGACACGAATTTTTCAAACATGAATTAACCTGTTTGACACCAATTATGACTTGTTTGACACAAATTTACCAAACACGAATTAATACCAATTAACCTGATTAACTCAAACACATCTAAATTATCTAATACAATGAACTGACACGAAATTAATTATAAACCTACACCAATATTACATTCAACATCACAAATTTAAAAAAACAATAGTCTAATAATAAACCATCCATAATAATAATCCATAATAACGCATCCATAATAAAACATCCATAACAATAGTCTAATACATCCATAATTAATTAATTATAAACTCATTCCACTATTACACTCAACATCGCTCCAAGAGTCCAAGTTATGATTCCAAACCTGTGGTAGGATTAATGAGGTTGTCAAAACAATGTAACAATCAATTTATTTTATTTAAAATGAAAAGATTAAAGATGTGAATGTTGACAAACCTTCATGAGAATTGATTCCTTCTTCTAATGAGTTATCAATTTCGTCTAGCACATCTTGTGTAAGTTTGTCAATATCTTCATAAATTTTTGTATCACCTGGTAAAAGTAGTTCAAAGTTGAAACAAGTGTCAAGTTGTATGCATAATTTCGTTACTCATTCAACATGCTAGGTAGATTAAATTATTTGACAAATTAAAACATAAATTAAGATAAATGAGAGTTTAAGTATATTGTGGTGAGACCTTTATCTCCAAAGAGTCAATCTCTGGTGCAAATTATTGCCCCAACCGTACTTGGCTTAAGAGAGCTGCGAAGCTGATCTACAACATGACCTCCAACACTAAAGGCAGCTTCAGAAACAACAATTGAGACTGGAATTGCAAGGATATCACGAGCCATAGCAGCAACAATTGGATAGCGATTTTTATTTGATTTCCAAAATGCAAGAATATCCACATTATCTTGTCTACTCATCCTTGGGTCCTCCAGATAAATTTCCAATTGTGACTTTAAAGATGTTGAGTTGACTAAAAAAATGTTGTCAAATTCCTACAATTCAAGAGAATAAAAGTAAAACATGATCAAATTTACTAAAAAGTAAGAAAATATTAAGCATGAAACTCGAAGAAGTAGAAAAATCACCTTAAAAAATGAGCAATTAGCATCAAAACCCTCATTGAATGTCTTGGCCTTTTTAGTTTGACGTCCTTGATCTGAACTTGAAGAATGCATACCCCCGCCCAAATTTGTGGAGTACTCAGAGTAGAGATTATGTAACTTCTTATGTAATGTGGATGCCTCATTAGAATTCTCACCATAAATCTTTTTGTAGATAAAGTTCACAAACTCCAACTTGTAACGAGGATCAAATATTGAAGCAATAACTAATGTATCACTAAAGGCCGCCCAATATTTTTGAAATTTCAACCACATCAAGGATGCCATAGAAGACATATACTCATCTTCACTCTCCAATGCATCTTTCAGAGTAGAGTAGCAGTAAATAATGATAGGAAAGTACAAAGAAGAAGTTGGATACTCAGTTCCAGAGAATGTCACAGTGGCTTCATAAAAGACCTTCAAGAACTTGTGAACCTTTTCAATTCTCTCCCACTCCTCATTTGATGGACATTTTTTATAGTTCAAATCAACCAATGCCAAATGCTGAAATACACGACGATAATATAAAGCACTATCAAGCATAAGATAAGTAGAATTCCATCTGGTCGCCACATCTTGGCACAAACCTCTTTTACCATCGATGGAGACTAGGCTAACACATTCAAGAAACTTCTTCTTTCTAACTTGAGAACCTTTGACATACTTGACACTCTCCCTTACTTTGTCAATCGAGGAGTCGATTCTCTTCAAGTCATCTTGTACAATCAAATTCAGCACATGAGCACAACACCGCAAATGGAAGAAAGTCCCACCACACACAAGCAGTCCTTTTGAGTTCAAGTCTACTCTCAACTCATCCACTGATACATCATTAGAACTAGCATTGTCCAACGTAATGCCAAATATATTTTTCTCAATACCCCATTCCATCAACAACTTAGAAATGGCATCAGACAAGACAACACCAGAGTGTGGTGGTGGAAGATACGAAAAGTTCAAGATTCTTTTTTGCAACTTCCAATCATCATCAATAAAATGTGTTGTTAAAGCCATGTAACCATCAGAAGTCAAAGAACTCCACAAATCGGAAGTCAAACTTATTCGACTAGGATTTGCATGTAAGAGAGTCTTGATCCTAACCTTTTCTCGATGAAACATTTTGATGCATTTCGCTTTCGCAGTATTTCTACTAACAACATGAACATCAGGCCTCAAGTATTGACAAAGTCTCCTAAATCCCTCATATTCAACAAACTGGAATGGCAAATCATGCATCACAATCGCAGACACAATTAACTCAGTGAACTTTTCAGAATCGAACTTTGCATTATGCATCCCCAATGACCTTGACTCACTACTACCACTACCAGCTAGCAACATTTGTCCAATATCACGAGAACTACTCCTAGGACAAACTTTAATGTGACGTTGCATATTTCCAGTCCCAAATTTACCCTCAGCAACATAAGTCAGCCCACAAGCTTTGCATTTTGATCTCTTTATTTGGTCGGGTTGGTCATTGAGCTCCTCAAAAAAGTTCCAAACTTGTGATCTTTTAGAAAATTTACGTTTCGCTTTTCCTTTCGGGTTTGAGCTTACATTACTAGTGTCGACTTGTTCTACTTCTAATTCTTCCACATCACAGTCCACTAAATCATTTTCATTGCCAATCACATCCACTGATTCCATTTGCAATAACGATTTCCTTTACATAAAAATAAATAAACCATATATCAGCGACAAAACTACCATATCAATAATGTGAATACAAGAAATCTACCATATCAAATATTAATACAAGAGTAAAGGTGCAAACTAAATAAATATTCTAGATGCCAACATTTTCTTATTTGCAGCAAAATTGGATCTACAGGAACCATTATGGAACCATTATTGAAGTAATAAATAATGCATATCTTGATCATATTATCATAACATACTGGTTACAGTACACACTAACTTTTTAAAGATATTTGTCTATGAATTCTAGAACCAATGTTGAACCAATTCTGAATTAGTGAACTGCAATGTTGAGTAGTTGACACAGACTGTTTCCATCCTAATATGATCAGTAATCAATACTGAAAATTAGTAGATAAGCTATTTGCAGTTAACTAATATGATTGTATAGGTGCATGCATAGACATCATTATGAAGCCAATTATCTTGAACAAAGTGATATTGCAACTGCAAGTCCAATTTGAGTCTTCTTAAAACATAAATTTTGTAATGCTCCAGAATAACTTAATTAACCAAATTGTGGTGAATCACTATATTTGTTAATAACAAATCCACTTCCTCACCAAACAAAACATATAAAGATACATACATCATGAAAGCATCCATCTAACCGTATCATAACTTGTCTTCGAAATCTAAATTTCTTCACTGACATTTCCACTACCATCATATGTATATAGTTCATAACTTGAACCTCCTAGAGATGTCTAAAAGCCTCTAAGGATTTTGCTTCCTCTTGACTGCCTGCCCAAGCCTCTAAGGATTTATCACATAATCCTCAAATAACTTTCTAAATAACATTACCATTAACCACGCATCATCAGAAAAGGCAAAAAAAATCATAAACTCAGAAAAAGAAAGTAATTTGGGGCTAAACGGAAGTGAACAATCGAACGGGAGCATTTGACAAATAAGGCTAGATTCACCCATCGGAACCCTAAAATCACACCCACCGATTAGAACCTTACCTGAGCATGCGTGGAGGAAGGAATTGGGGGATTTTGGCTGAGCTTCGGCAGAGGAAGAGCGACACAAGTGGAGGAGAAGTGGCGGTGGGACGACGAGAGGTGACGACGTGGCGAGGACGGGGAGAGGAGACTGGCGAAGATGGCGAGAGGAGAGGACATCGAGATGAGAGAATATCAACTGGCGAGGACGGCGAGAGGAGGAGACAGGATGGTGAGAGGAGAGGACGGCGAGAGGAGAGGAGTCGGGGTGGTGAGGATGGCGAGAGGAGTGGAGACGGGTGGATGAGATTTAGGGCTGAAGGCGGGTTTGTGTTGGAGACTTGGAGGCGGCTGTGAAGGAGTGAGTGAGTGAGTGAGTGAAGACGTGGTTTAAGTTAGGGTTATGAATCTTTGGATTTTGGTATTTCTAATTCGGGTTATTCGTGTCAACCTGAATTACACGAAACACGAAATACACTAACCCGAACCCGACTCGAATTACAGTTCGTGTCATTCGTGTCGACCTGAATTACAGTTCGTGTCATTCGTGTCGACCCGAATTGTGATATTTAGTGTCGGGTTCGGGTTCGAATTTCGTGTCATGACCCAAATTACCAGACCTAATCACGTCTCCACCTTACCTCCCATCACATCAACCACTCCTTCCTTCGTTTACATGCAAAACTCCATTAACCCCACCTAATCACCACAAGCAAGAATTAGGGTCTTTACAACATCAAAGCACCCAAAATTTATAATCTTATATATTTGCCTACCTCTACATAAAATTCACTTTTTGGATCACATTTAATTCTTGCAAACAATAAGAATAGGTTTCACGCAAAAAAGCCATTATCAGTCTGCTAGCATATAAACTTTGAAGACATCAAGTGTATGAGTAAAAACATCAAAAGACTATCCAACACACTATTTGCAGCCGGATTATACCCCTGTAAATGATTACAACTTACAGGTTCAAAACTAAGAGTTCAAAAATGATATAGAACTTGCAATGATTGACATAGCCGAGCAACAACAATAAAACCTTTAATTCCAAACTAGTTGGAGTTGGTAGGATATTGACCTGGACAAGGTCGACAAAAAATCCTATCATCCATTCATCGTCAAAAAAATAAAAATGTACAACTAAATTAAAGATTGGAGATTGTTTGCTCTTAACGTATTGTTGGTATATGTTCCAAGTAGAATCCATCATAGTAGAAGTAAGAAACTAATAGCTCATAGCTTCATACTATTGCATTGAAACAACGAAACATTCTTCGCGACAACCAACTCAAATAGTGCATGGGCACCAAAAGTGACCTTAAGACATCTTCCATGATTCGAGTTAAGTATTAACAGATTGAATTTCAATGCAATTAAGGATATTTTGTGTAGAAGCAACAAAACTAACAAAAATCATCATCCAGGGCATTAGAATTGTAGGTCAAATAAAATGTAAACTCATAATTATTTAACGGTCGAATTATCATGTAAAATAAATGAATCTTGTTTACTAAGTGCATGGGCCAAAACCTGAGGACTGAATTAATTTCAATGAAAAAGCTAACAGAGGAAACGATAGAAGAAGGAAGTTCACCTAATTGATACAATTCTAGTAATCCTCTTGCTCATAAACTAGGATTTGTACCAAGCTGCCAGATATACACCATCTCATCCCACCCGGTGCTAGCAACAAGCCCCTCAACGAGCACGCTCATATCAATCCCAACTGCGAACTCCGTGTGGTGATCGTACCTCCCAATCAGCGCATCGTCCTGGCGGTAATTCCAGGCGCAAACCGTCATGTCATAGGAACACGACAGGAGCACATTCTCGACGTGAGGCGAGAACCTCACTCTCCGAATAGCGAATCCATGACCATTCAACACGGCCACGGGAGCCATAACGTTACGGACATCCCAAACCCTAATCGACTTATCAACCGACGCCGTGGCCAGGCAGCACTCGTCGTACTTGTTCCAATCGCAGGAGAGGATCTCGTGGTCGTGCGCGGGGATGACGATGGTGGACCTCGCCTCGCGGATGTCCCAGACGCGAGCGGTGTGGTCCCCGGACGCGGACGCGAATACGTCTGCGTGGCGGGGGGACCAGACGGCGGAGTAGACGCAGTAGGTGTGCTCCTTGAAGGTGCGAAGCGAGGGTCCACGGCGATCGGCGGACCAGAGCTTGACGGAGTCGTCCCAGGAGGCGGTGAGGAAGGAGTCCCGGCGGACGGGGTTCCAGTCGGCGGACTGGACCTCGCGGGCGTGTTCGTGGAGGGAGGAAATGGGGTTGGCGGTGGGTGGGAGGGCGGAGTCCCAGAGCTTGACGGAGCCGTCGGCGTTGGCGGAGACGAAGACGGAATCGTGGGATTCCGACCAGGCGCAGTCGTAGACGCCGTCGGCAGTGTCGAAGGAAGTTAAGTTTACGAGGGCGTTGGTGGTGGGGTCCAGGTCTACCACGTGGAGACGCCCGTTGCCGAGGATGCCGAAGTTCTGCGAGGTTGCGACTACCAGCCGGTGCTCGTAGAACGGGCTGAATCGGACCGAGAATCCGTTGAACGGCATCCTCAACGACGGCATCTTGACTTCTTGATCGTCGGTAGATTCGATCCCGATGTTTTAAGGATTTGGTTGGAATTGGGTCTCCGGCTGGAAGGAAGAGGACGATGGTATTTATTTTTTATTACTATTTTATCTTGTTTTGGTTAGATTAGATCATTAGGTACATAACATTAACAGGAGTCCAGTCTAGAAACCCAACGCAATGGAACCAGTCAGTCCGAGACTCCGAGTCCGACCTATTCCTGAGTTTATAAATAAATCATTCGTCAAACCAAAATCAGCATTTCATTTTTATTTTTTCCCCAACAGACTGGATTTCTGCAGCTCTGGTGTATCAATAAAAATATCATGTGGGCCTAAAACAGATGAATGGTCCATTGCATATCGAATTGGAATGCAGCCAGTTCGAAGGTGTTGTGGTTGTCAAGAATTATACTTTATTCTGGACGGAATAGGGTTGGGTGAAGTCAATTCGGTTTTGCAGTGTTCTTGTTAAAATATCGGTCGGAATAAAAGGACAGGCTAAAAAATCGCACCTTTAGAGAATTTAGTTCTCTGTTCATCAACTTTGGTTACTCCGCATCTACAGCCATTGAAAAATTAAAGTAATATGATATATCAACTTGATGATAATGTCATGTTTTTACCACGAAGTGGCTGATTTTCCGAGGATTTACTTCTAAACAGATTTAACCATCAAAGTGAGTAATCTCATCTGATGATCCGAATATAAACTGGTTATTAAAACGTCGCCCTGGACTATGTAACTTCAGTTTTCTGTGGGCCTTAAGCCTAATGGGCCGAGTCAGAAATTCTGGGTTTGTAAGGCTCTTCCTACCAGGCCACAAAATTAACAAAAACATGTATATTGTATTGATCTGCTAATGTTTCAGTAAATGTCTTGTTTTTTTTATAAAGTAAGAAGACAATAATAAATCTATTTCCAACTTGTCATTACTAAAAACGAACACATTCCCTCAGAAGAAGAAAAAAACAACTATATCGGCCTTCCAGAATCGTAATTCGTGCTGGTGTTATTCATTTCCTTAGCCAGTGGAAGCCTATGCAGTTTGTAACAATAGATAACTGTTTCAAACATTATTATTTTGGAAAAGTTTGGCTTAACAGCTAGAGGTAGTCCCACTTGGATCTGTATCACTTATAGTTATACATGATCAGTCCCGTCTAATATCCAAACATGTGATTAACAAATGCTTTATGTCAAAACATCAACATCCTCTAAAAACCATATCGAAAAATTAAAAGGATAAGCTTGAAAATGCTACAATTTCAGAAATAAAGAGGACATCCACATCTGAATTGAAGATATGGTAAAGATCGTGCACCATCCAAAAGGACACCACCTTACTACATGGGTTGTAATTTTCTGAAAATGTAGCAGGGTGCAGTACTTGATCTGAACCTTATCATTCCTTCACTAGTCACTACCTAAACCGATTGATGTTTGGGGGACACTTTTGCTTTTGAGAAAATAAAGGCCAATTACACCAACTGTTTAGGTCTTGGGCGGAGGAGATCATTGTTTGATCATCAGTAGTTCTTATTGCACTTTTCGCTTTTTTCTTTTGCATACTGTAGGTATTGGTCAAAAACTATCTCAAGAATCATGGCTGATATCAAAACGTATCTTTTGATATTGTGAAGATGGATTTAGATATAATGTGAATATGAACACATGAGCTTTAGTTCCTAAGCTGTAATCGTAAACTTTTAACATATAGATGGAAAGAAAACAATCTATAAAGATAATTTAAGTTTGAACATGAGCACATGAAACTCTGCTTAAATGATTAGACTGTTCAAATCACATTGAGGTAGGATTTGACTTGAAATTAGAAATGCTTAATATTAGATGACATGTTAGCTAAGATACGGAATTGATAACGCCATCATTGAAGTATTGACTTAAGAACACACGTGGACCCAGGACTTCAGCCATCATTTCGGGTTAACTATTTGAAAAGATGAGCAATCTTCAAAAGCTGACTAATAACAGATGATAAGGCTATAGCATCCGGTTCTTGCTTTATGCCTTGTCAACTTTTGAAGTTTTTAAGATGGAATTGTGGAAAGCATTACAATTGTTGTAGCATAGATCGAAGAGAATCGCGATTGATAAATTTTAAAAGTAAATGTTTCAGTTGGAGGCATCTGCGACATCAAGCCATGTGGCCGATTAAGTTCCATGTTCTCCACTACATGGTGGCTCGAAAGTATTACAACGTTGTTATGTTACTTTGCTAGAGTCAACGCTAATTGGTGTTTCAAATGGACTCTAAGTGAGGTTAACTTTTCGATTTTCATGTGCTTCTTCTTCTTCTTCTTTTTCGAAGTCTGGTAGCTCATAGATGTTCCATAGCCATCTGAAGAGAGAATATTGACGTAGTAGTTAGTATATAAAGTGAAAATATATAATCAGTGTCAACTTTGAAGTACCACTGATATGCATTGCCATGAGCCACAAATATTAGTGTTATTGCGACTTCCACGCTGCTACAAGAGACCGAGATACCAAATCATTGCCAGTCCAAAGTGTCGATTCTTTGGTTGCTTCGGCAGTCCCTTTCAATCATACCCCACACAGGCACAAACTGAATTTTAAATTACGATAACTAAATCATAAAGTATATCCATCTAAATGTAGCTAAAAAGCAGAATGCAAATGTAAAAAAAAAACTGCTGCCGACCACAAACATAGAACGTTAGAAGTTCGTGCGAGGCTTACAACTCAGGAAACAACCATGCATGATTGAAGAACTAGAATCCTACAGTGATTTGTCTATAGATGAACCCAATATTAGATACGTATCATACGATATATATTAATTATCAGTGATAATAATAAGCAGTTCTTGTTGGTGGTGCTTATCTTGGGATCCCATTCGTGCGTCGTTTCTGTTGGATTATTCGTGCAATATTTCTAATATTTTGGGCTCCTCGTGGTTAGCATATGGGAGTTGGGTGCTACCGTGCAATAATAGGGACACGAGTCACTTTCAGATCACCCACCTAGTATTAACAAGGGAGTTCTCCTGCCCCCCAGAGAGAATGATGAGGCCTTGGTGCAATCATTACTCCCATGGATTCGATCCCAATGCATGAATTTCATTTCTCTCTCATTAATCTCATTTTGATTATTGTAAAAGTATACGTTTGTGTGTCGTTTTAGTTATCCTTTTGTGGTAGATTCAATTCAAGATTCTAGGGGTTTTTTTAGTAGTGATTCTAGCTACGACCGTCAAAGTTGCAGCGCTAACGTTGCCTTTGAAAACTAGTTTTGGAAAGGTTGATCCTATAAAAGCAATGGCATCCTTCTAGGCTAATGTTCAAAACACGTATTAAATTCATGGCTAAATTCATTTAGTATTTAGAGACAAGTACATTATAGGGTCAATCCGAATTAGAGTCTAAATTATAAAATTTGCCGTCAGCACGGTTCTGAAGTTCATCCTATTTTAGAATTTAAATGGAGTAGATACAAAATGTAAAACGACATACATTATTCAATTTTTACTATCTTGTCTTACCCAACACTAGTTATGTGATGCAGCGTAAAAATGCATCAAATGTCATTGTTGACATATAAAAACTCTTGTCATGGGCTTGTGTTACTTTTACTTTGTCTTTTATTAGTGAAGAGTACAAATTATAATTCTGACCGGAGGATTAGAGATCAACCGTTTTTGGCAAATGAGTTTTATCCGACACATCCTCTCGATGCATACTTTTCGAATTCTAAGGACCATGATTTGTCATGAAGTTGGTAATGAAGTCCAATTAGTGTTTCAAGAAACAAGACGAATAATACGGTTTAACACAACATTTTGAAGTTAGAATGCATGAATAATTATATTTAAGTGAAAAGATTAAAGCATAAAAATCATAATCCTAGAAAAACTTCGAACATTTTTTTTCTTTGGTTTTCTTTTTTGGTGTTAGTTGCAGTTCCGAGCAGCATAGCCACTAGTCCTCCTATAAGACCATCGTTAACGGGAGCCTCTCGCTCAGGAGCCCGACTTGGGTGCCGGGGCGGCTCCCGTTAACGGGTCAGGCGGCCACCCGGGCGTCAGCTCGGGCGGTGGGCGTCCCGATTGGACGCCCGGGGCACCCTCGGGTTGGGGGCACGTGTTGCCCCTCCCATTGGTCCAATTTTTTTATTTTAGTGGAGGAATTGTTATTAGAAGTAATTAATAATGTATTGGGTATTTTTGACTAATGTGGGGTGATAATTTTGATTATTGTAGGATGACTGTTCAATCATGTTTGCACTATGTAATCATCATGCATAATATGATTGTGGAATACGAACACGACTCTTATGCCAATTTTGGAAATATTCGCGAATTTATGGAAGATCGACCTAGAACTTCAGCTCAGGAAATATCATATTCGACAGATCGTATAACAGATATTCACGGGGTTTTTTCCAATCAAGATCGTGTGTGTGACAGGAATCAACATTTGGATCTGAAATGCGATTTAATCGAGCATATATGACAACGTTATACGGACGAGGAGCGGTTTAAAAATGTGTTAACGTAATTTTAATATACTATTTCGAAGTCCAGTTTATGTAATATGTTGTCGTTTCTTAACTTTGAACGTAATATTTCCGATTTCAGTTTATGTAATATGTAATGTGGTTTCGTAATATTTAATAATAATTTCGTGATTTAATAGTAAAAGTTAAATATTTTTGAGTTAAAGTAATTAGAAGTAGTAATTAGAATTAGAATTATATAAAATGTAATTTGTTAAATGTTGTGTAAGAATTCAAATTATTTAATTAAGAAATGATATGAAAAAAAAGAGTACGAGGATAGTCTGGACGTGATTAACGTGATTTTTTGGGTAAATAAGGAGAGCTGACGCGATGGAAAAAGAAATTGACTTGACTACATCCGGAATAATCCGAACTTGTTATTTACGGTCTAATGACTCTAATCCAACTACCCTACAACCACTGAAAGAGAGAAAAACATTAAACAAATAAACTGGGGAGTCATCCATCAGCCAATCACACCACAGTGACGCTGCCATTCTCCGAAGTCTGAACTACCTACTCAACCTGGTCCCCATCTCTGTGGGGGAACAACGGCAGGTGGTGCACACACACAGGTATCTTCGAATCTACCCTCAAAATAAGAATATTTAGATTTAATTAACAAATCTTTAGGTATATCTTGAAGAAATAATTCCATAAATACCGGCTAAATAATTTGAATTACTATCAACATCATTCAACTTTATTGTTATGATATGTAGCTATCTAGTTGTGATCAGTTACGTACCTACCATGAAGAAGGATAACATCCCACTAATTGTATTCTTTTAAAAAAATAACTTAAAGTATATTAAACTTACAAAAATCATATTTATTCAAGTTTCCATTCACCATCTTAAGAGTGCATAAGCGTCGTACAAGTTCAGAAATAATACGTATAAGTATAATTAGAACATCATTGAAATTGAAAAATTAATAAGACATTAAGAAAAGCTAGATATTGTTCATAATGTTCTTTTCTTTCCTTTTCCATTACCTATTTCCTCCTCAGATGTACAAAGACATACTTAAAATTTGAATTTCAATCTCAAGTTGTACTTTTATTTTCCTCTCTGGAGGAAAAGGTTGTACTTGTATTTATTTAATAATATTTACAAAATCATATCCCTAGATCATAACTAACATACTTCAATATGTAAATGGACACTAAAGTGAAATTAGTTGTTAACTCATATATTAATAGATCTTTAACTTTAGAATTGTATATATATATATATATAAAGTTGAGTGGGAATTGAATTTTTTTATCATGTACGTGGTGTGGTATGTTTTTGAGAAGCTCGCACAGAAACATACATAGTGCAAAATAAAGAAACAATCCGCTCGTGATCCAAGCATTCCTTTAAAATCATCACCACCTGTCCACCTCCACTCCCTCTCCCTCTCCCCAACTCCACCATGAGAGAAACCATCCGCTGCTGCATAGCATGCATCCTCCCCTGTGGGGCCCTCGACGTGGTCCGCATCGTGCACGCCAACGGCCGCGTCGAGGAGATAAGCCGCTCCGTCAAGGCCGCCGACGTCCTGCAGGTCCACCCCAAGCACGTCCTCCGGAAGCCGCCGTCCATGTCCGGATTCGAGAGCCGCTCCGACGTGGAGGACAAGGCCACCGTAGAGGTCCCGCTCACCGCAGAATTGAAGCGCGGCAAGATTTACTTCCTCGTGCCAGTGTCGGAGAAGGATAAGAAGAAGAATAAGAGGAAGAAGAAGGAGAAGGAGGAGGAGGTTCTGAAGAAGACGGAGACAGTAGGGGTCGTCGGGAGCGATAGATATTTGTCGGAGATTTTATCGGAGAAGGCGTTGGGGTTGAGGGAGAGGAGGAGAGGGAGGGTTGGGGTTTGGAGACCTCACTTGGAGAGCATCTCTGAGATCGATCTTTGATGGTAATTAATTGTGTTGGTCTTTTGGGATATATAGAATTGATTGGGTTTTGTGGGTTTTTTTTGGTTTGCTTTGTTTTGGGGTTGATTTTGTTGTAAAAGGGTAAGCAAGAACAAGGTTAGTTTGGTTGTAGGTCTCTTCTCTCTTAACTTTCTTTGGTTGATTTTGTTCCGGTCTTATTGGATCTGGGAATGTTGATATGCCAACCTTAATTTGAGTTGCTGATCTTCAGACTTCAGCTGATTCTTCTCTTGTTCTTGGTACGTAATTCTTTGATCTGATGGTGCAAATGATCGAGCCAATATTAATGTTATTCGATAAAGCAAACTGGTTAATGAGATATTATCGACATGGATGGCACTTAGGATGTTTTGCCTTAAAATTAAGCAACGAGACTGGGACTCAAAATTGCGTGGGCAGCTGAAAGAAACCTAGGATTTCTTATGTTATTTTCCTGCTGTGAATCCATGAAAATTTCCCTTATTTTTCTTGATGAGACGTTGGAGTATATGTATGTATGTATCTTGCAGAAAACCAGTGCCTTCTCTTTTATCTCCGCATATATGTCTTAGTAGGCTTATGTGCTATCCAAATTTATAAAATTGGAAAGTTAATACACCAGATCCAAATAGAAGTTATATATACAAAGCAGTCCTATTTAAAGTTACACGGAGGAAGAAGGAGAGGAGTTGTTGGTGGTACTTGGTAGAATGATTTAACGTGAAAGAAAAGCCACACACTCTTCTATCAGTTCCCACTTGAGCGTTTTAATAATTATGGAGTAAATTATCAAAGTTCGTTACACCAATCGTGGGTTCTGAAGAAAGTGGAAGAATAGCAGATATTAAAATAATTGGACTGGAAGTGGCTAAGATCGAAATGTATTACAAAAAAAATGCATCCTTTCACTGCCAAATAGTAATTAATATAAAACCAACCTCACATAAGTCACCTATATACTAAACAATATGCTGTTTTTCTTAATTTCGACATATAGAAATTATTATTCTCACCAGTTCATATTGATATCATTGCTCTACTACATAATTCATTATCTCAAATGAGTTCGAGCACTTTCCTTTTCTTCAAAGTTTGAGGAACATGAAGTTCGTTACCTTCAAATGGTGTCTGTATTCATATATTTCACTACCGATTTTAAGCAAATTGCATCCTGAAAATGATTGGACAATTCATAATATCGGGACCCTTTCTTATGAGGTTATGATGATTATTACTCCAGTTTCTCTCTCGGTAGGTTTCTTTCTCACCATCAATGAGGGGGTCCATCCATTACTTACAAGCATGTGAACACACCAAATCCTGTTCCTATCGACAATGATTCATTTCACCCACATAATGGTTTGTTGGGGTATGATTGGTAGGAGAAATCAAAAGGAGTAAGGTGACAACTAGGATTTTATTACACTTCAAAATCTAATTTTAAGCAGGTGAAATATGGAACAACTCGATCCTTACAATTGGTGAATCATACGTCCTCCAATAGTCTAAACTATACAATTGTTTAAATATTCTAGTCAAACTTGACATGTTCTTAAAATTAGTGTCATTTTTTAACAATCACTGTTTAAAATATTTCATCAGATTGATTCTAAAAAGCACCCATACATTGAAATCAAGTATACAATACAACAAAAATTATTGCGGATTGGCACTCCAGCTCCCCACTCAAATTATTAAACTAATCCCCCTTCCCAATACAAATATTCAATTACGGGGTAGCAGGAGGCTCATTTCCAATGATTACCTTGGCCATAATGTAGACCAATGAAAATGCTTGATCTCAATAGCCAAAGACATGTTTATTTTTTCCATGGACATGATTCCCTTTCATGGGACATTGTGTTCGTAAAAGATGTAAAGTTGATCAAAAGATGCAGTGGTGTTACAATATTATGAATGAAAGCACCAAAGTAGCTATGAAATAATAGTATGACTAAGAAAGTACTTTCTAAAAGGATATAACTATAGTCAGTTTAGTGACATAACCATATAACGTTTCGGTATTATTTTTCTATTTTATTTAATTTTTCAAACGCATTTTTTTAAATATATAACGTAGCATTCCAGGAGTCTCTCGAACGATTTAGTTTAGTTATTATTAATTATTGCTAATTTTATGCTTCTTTTGGTTACATGAAAGACGAGAGTGCTCTATAAGAATCCAACATGTGTTTCGGGAAATACTTTAACACAAATTTCCGAAAGGGTATACTCATATTTGTTTGAGTTTTTCAGCCATGGAAACGAAGAGACTTCAGTCTATAGACAGATGGCGAAGGCCCGAAAGTGTCCGTCTATATCGTTTCTTTATTTTATTTCTTGAAACATTGTAATTAATAATAAAAACATCAAATTATTACGGTATGTTATCTCAAATTATTTGATGTTTCCGTTGATGGTAGCGTCTAGCTAAAAGTTCTTCCAAAAAAATTTTAAATTTATACGGTATATTATCTCAAATTATTTGATATTCCGTTACAAGATTTCGGTTGTAACAGGATAAATTATTTAGCAAGTGACGAAGATTCAAAAATTTCAAAATCTAACAATTTCAACAATTTCCCAGGAAGTGCTGCCCCCTTACCACCCCCGCCACATCACCGACGATGTGGAATGCCGCTCGCTCACTGAGGAGCAAGACCCCCGATCGACCTGTCAATGTGGTATTTGGTAAAACTTTCCGACTTACAAAAAACTCACTGTAATCCACCTTATTAATTTAAAAAATCTTGGAACGAAACCTAAAATAATTTGAGATAACACACCGTGTATTTTTTAGATTTTTTATTAAAAAAATATATAGGCGTCGACGCCACCCCATTGGGGAGGAGTCTGCAAAAAACACGCTCCCCATGGGGCTCCGGCGGATGCTTTCCAATTATTATTATTATTATTATTATTATTATTACTATTATTACTAAAAAGAAGTTGTATATTTTACCAGATTCGAGTGCACCGGGGCGTCCGCTGACGGATTTTCTGACATCCAAAACATTATTTTTGATGATTATGAGATGAAGATGAAGATAGAGTGGTGGTAGGAGAGTGAGATAAAAAAAAAATAAGTAGAAATGAGAGAATAACAAAATTGAAATTTGTATTGACGATTTAAGTAATTTTGGACAATATTTAGCAATTCAGTTAATAAAATACAAACTTATATATTAACAAAGATCTTTGTTGAAACCTTGACTCTGCATTATCCCTGAGAAAAAATCAGGTACTAAGGGCACCCTTAACGGGGGTGCCACTGTAGGATTTCATGTTTAATTATACATATATATTTTTCGAATTTTCATGTATAATAAGGATCTATTACAATTTTCTTCGATTTATTTATGCATGCATCGGTTTGTTTTAACAACTAGTTTCAAAAACTTATTAAAACAAACACAAAGGGATTCCGAAATTCATACCTAGAAGTTCTCAAAAACTTCTTGACGTTTCAGAGACGTTGAGGAAGCCAATCGTCGCTTCTCGTTGCGCCGGATGCCTCCGAGTGTTCACTGAAACCCTAAACAAGGTTGGAGAGAAAGGAGCTAGCCAATCAATCTCCAAACAAGCTTAGAATCTAGCTACAAACCCCTTCCTTAGTCTCTGAGATTTCTCCTTCAAAGACTTAGAAAACTAAGAGAATTTTCGTGGATTTTTGTGGTGAATTAGGAGAGAAAAATATTTAGCAAACTTCTACTAACATAATTAAGGAGAATAAGGACCTATTTATAGGCTCCAATCTTACTCTCAATCATGGTTATTCTTAAGCCACGAATTCTTGACATTTTCTCTCACAAACTAATTCCATAATGCATTATATGCACCCACAAAACGTTTGACCAAGTTTGGAGCTAATCCAACCATCGATCAAATTAATCTCTTAATTATCAACGGCAGAAAATCGATCGTGCTTCGGTTTACCGAGTCCCACTCGGTTAACCGAATATGTCACGATCGTTTAACCGAGTACGCGACGGATGACCGAATCTTAAGGAGAAAAATTCTCCTTAACCGATCGGACTAATTCTCGTCCAAGGCCGAGTGCTATTCGGTTAACCGAAAATATCGGAACTTGACATTGTTCGGTCGACCGTTTCTGGTTCGGTACACCGTACCAATGATCCAGGCACTTTGGTCAAGTTCGGTCAATCAACTTGACCATCCGTTCCACGTTCGGTTGACCGATCCACAGATCCTTCGGTCGACCGAACCTTAACGGATTACCGAACTTCTACCCGATTTTGCCTTTTTCAAATTTTGGATTTATTTCCAACAAAATTTGAACTTTAGGGGTTTCAGTAAATTCACAACTTATGCAATGTACTATCCTATGCAATAATAAATTATTGCACCCCATAATATATGCATCTCATATGAATTTATCATGATTCTAATTATGTTATACATAATTGATTTTACTTGTTCACCACATGTGTCATATTTTCTATAAGAAACCCGACACATCATATGAATCAAAATCAAGCTTCTTGTTTCCCGGTTTTTTTTTGCGGCGTGACCTATGGGAGGATCTAGACTAAGTTGACAGTGATATTAAGAGCTTAATATCACAAGCTATAAGCGGTATCTAGCTACACATTATAGCTCCCAATTAGTTAGATGTCTTAATTCCACTCGAACCAAAACCCGATCCATTTAGTGATGGAGTGTACCACTTGTGTTCGTCTCTTGCCTCATGATATTAAGAATACACACAAAGTAGTATTGTGTCATCTTTGTCTTAGTATTCATTTCTTGATCTCTTTAAGCTAGTTATAAATATATGACTTAACTCAAATCACATTGTGCACATTATAACTTTGCTTTATCAAGGGGCCCACTAATATCATCACTCAATTAAGAGGGGCAATGATAATCTTTTGACTAACTATCTTCTCCAACGTAAGTTATACTTAACCAACTAATGCAGTTACACTACACTTATAGATAGCTCAAGACACTAGTCTAATTAAGAACTCTTTAAGCGGTCAGATATAAGTCTCATATCAAAGGACCAAGGACACAGTAAAATATTAATGACACAGAAACACATTCCTATAATATTTTACTTATTAGGTCTATTCAGTATACAAAAGTAATATTTTCCTCTTTTGCATACCCGTGTTGTCACTCACTTGTAGAGCTACAATGATCTATGACCAAACACGACAATCTTAACCCGGTAATTAATGTCCCATGTTAATTACCATGATTGCGAATATCTTTTGTTTTATGTAAACCAATATCTTTTATAGCTCTACGGTTAAGGACCAAGAGCCTCTTCCTTAACACTTCTAAAAGATGAATAACATAAACAAGGAACAAAATGATTTCTCATTCAATTCATAATAATTGACATTTAAAAGTAAAACTTTTAGAACACATTCCCTTCAATCTCCCACTTGTTATCAAAGTTTTCTTTCACATACATTCTCAATGTATAAAACATTAATAACTAGGGTAACCTTCCCAAATCACCTATCAAGCCAATCCACATGGATCCTCGGATCCATGGACTCGAAATATATTTCGTCTCTTAGCTTGGTATGAAGGTTTGTTGAATGGATCAGTTGTGTCACTGTTGTGTCCACCTATTTATTTATTTTGTCTTTCGTTTGTGGTTGAGTTAGCTGTAGTGATATTACTCCTAACTACACTAATTGTAAAAAGTAGTTTTACTAGCTTGTCCCTCCCATCATGTTAGTTCATCTAAAACAAAATTAGTCCTATGTGTCTCTAACTACAACATATAAATATACGATTAGTCATAATAAATATGTTATCTTTTCACCGATTAGTTATAATAAATCTCTATCAATGCCGAAGTAACTAAAATCATGAATCAAATCTGCAGGAAGATAACAACGGGCTAATATTATATTTTTGACGTCACTTGAGTTTCTCTTTCTGTCACGTCAGCTCCCCCAACTCATCCAAAAAAAAACTTTAACCACACCCAGACTACCTCATACACCATACAACCAATCCGAATTCAGAAATATTTTTTTTAAAAACCCAACTAGACGTATAGACTAAACTATCTTCCATTCTCTTCGACACCAACTCCAAATCCTTCTCCTCATCCTCATTCCTCAACTCCGTCGATTTTAGCTTGGGGGGAAGGTTGCTGCTCTCGTTCTCCTGCTCTGATCCCAACACAGTCGACACCCTCCTCACTCCGTTTGGGGGGGGGGGGGGGGGAAGGTTGGTGCGCTTGTTCTCCTGCTCCGATCCCTCCAAGTGAATTTACTTGGGTGCACCTGTAAACATTTTTAATTGGACTCTTTACACATGCACACTATTTGCTTGGATGCATCTATATTTTTGCACCTTCATCGTTTGTAGAACTCATTTCCTTAACTTTTCTGTAAGAACATTTACAAAACACATCCTCTAAAATTAAAATGTGCTTAATATTAAATATGTCTCTCTCTTCCTGTTCTCTCTCTCCTTTCTCTCGGTCATCTCCATCGTCTACCGAGGCCACAACGACGTGACGGTGTGGTCCCTGTTCCTATACGGGGTTGAGGTTGTTAGCATCTATAACTCTCTAATCACTAGATAAATGCACGATTAAAACACTAATTTAGGGATGAAGAGATAAGACAATGCAAATCACAAAATTGACGACACCGGAGTTGGAGAGGTTCGGCACCGCACCCAGTCCTAGTGCTCCTCGCAAGCCTCGCTTACGGTTCCACTAACCGATTTCCGTTCCGGGTCGAGATCAACACATTTACAAGCACCGAGTCTCGCGAACAACCTCGCATCGCTTGTGTATCCTCTCACAATCTGAGAGAGGGTTTCCTTAAAGTTTTACAACTCTTTGGTGATTCTTGAATATGGAAATGAAATCACAATTTAAACACTCTAACTTGAGCACACTTGGATATGGATATGGAGTTGATGAGCAAGTGGTGAAAATGTAGCTTTGAGTGTATTTGGAGCTTTGATGGTTTGGGAATTGAGAACACAAAATGTAGAATTGTTGTTTGTGTCTCTTGGATGAGACTTATATAGGCTTCAAAGGTAATATAGCCAATGGAGGTCCCGATCGTGCCGTATTTGTGCGTCTTCATAGCGCAAGATCAAAATGTCGGGATGGTGTTGCTGCATGTGCGAGTTGTGTGACGACTGAGATGGAAAGTTGGGAGTTGGATCTCCGGCAATTGTCCGACGTTCGTCAGTATCGAAAATGGGAAGGATGGTGTGGCTACTGGGTACAAGTTCCAGCGGATCTGACTATCTGAGTGTAGTGTTGATGTCTAGCTAAGGTTCACTTTTTTAATTTTTAGTGGGTTAATTGTGGAGGTGGGTTATGGAATCACGGTGATGATTGTATATTTTTGTTGTGGGTTAATTGTGGAATAAGATCAAGGATCGATGATAACTTTGTTTACCGGATTAATTAATTCTTTTACGGAATTGCTAAACATCGCCCCAAAATTACTTAAATCGTCCCTTGAAATTACCAAATTGCCCTTCCTCCTATTTTTAGCTTATATATCTCACAATTTCACTCTTTTCTCAAAACTTTCTCTTCCTATACCTACTACAGAAGATTATGAATGTCTCGGAGGCCAGGGAAGCAGCCAACAGTTCCCCCGGTGTACCCGTATTCGGTAACCTTACGTTATTTATTTGTTTTCAAAAAAAAAATTAAAAAAAGTGGTCGGCGTCCGAGGGAGACGCTCCCCCCATAGGGGGAGCGGCTTCCGATGACGCCCGGCCCATGCAGGGGGCGTCTCCCTCGGACGCCGACCAGTAGCGGGAGACGTCTGCGGAAGACGTCTCCCCGATGGAGGAGACATCTTCGGAAGACGTCTCCCCTAAGGAGGAGGCGTCTCCGACAGACGCCTCCACCATGCGGGAGGCGTCTCTCGCAGACGCCTCCACAAATTTGTTTTTAATTTTTATTAAATCTGATAATTACTTTAATAAATTGTGATAAATCTGAAAATTTAATTTAACAAATTCTTATTAAGTTTAACATTTGTGATATTTAGTTTTAACAATTTTTGATTTAGTTTAACAATTGTGATAAATATGATAATTTAGTTTAACAAATTTTGATTTAGTTTAACAATTGTGATAAATATGATAATTTAGTTTAACAAATTTGTATTTAAAATTTCAATTAATAGTCATCGGGTCACAGTGGAGGGAAAGGAAAGTCGATACCATTACACGTCTTCCGTTCTTTAGAGGATGATTCAACACCGCGTCATCCACGTAGACGGGGGATATCTGCTTCGGTCAGGAGGGAGAGAGAGGCATTACGTCGTCGTGAGGAGGATGATGATTCCTTCGATGATGAGCATGTGGACAGTCCCGACGACGGGAGCGACGATGATGACCCGTATGAGTTAGAGCGCCCGGAGGTGGAGAGGCAGGGGGAGTATAGCAGAGGATGTGGTCGAGCGGTTAGTTCTACTTCCGCCGGATGGATGGTGCGGAAAGGTAGGGGTGGGAGGTTTACGACCGGGGATTCGAGCTCGTGCACTGTAGATCCCCGCGCTCAGAATAAGAAGAGGGTCCAGGACGATTCTTGGATCGTGAGCAGTATGACGCCTGGTGGTCCTTTAGATGGGAGCGTCATTCCTAGTTTCTGGGGTCACATCGCTAGACGGATCTGGGACGGAGAGGATCGGAAGGTTCTGAAGTGCCATAATCGGCACAGAGCCTGTACAACACTACAGGGTTGGCGGTCTACACTGAGTGCTGATATCAGAGAGGAGATTAGTGCCACGCATTTGGGGCACTTACCGTACAACATGTTCCCTTATCTCGACATGCCTTTGATTTCTGCGTTTGTGGAGCGGTGGCAGCCTGACACCAACACTTTTCACATGCCTTTCGGAGAGATGACGGTCATGCTTCACGATGTTTTCCAGATCCTGCGCATTCCTGTGGATGGTCATCTGGTTAGTGCTCAAGGGTCGACGTCTGAGCTGAGGTGTTATGTGGCAGAGTTGCTTGGTGTCACACCTGATGGTCTGGCGAGAGATACAACTTTATGGAGTGGTGGTGGTGTCGGCATCGACTCCCTTGAGGACCTATGCAGACGGGCTCGACCTCCGCGGGCCGATGATACACAGTTGACGGCGTACCTATTCTTGATGCTCGGAGCCGTCTTGTTTGTCGACAAGAGTGGTTGTCAGATCAGACCACGCGATCTAGTGGAGGCTAGGGACCCGGACACCGTTCGTGAGTACTCGTGGGGCTCAGCGACGTTGGCATACCTGTACCGCCAGCTTGGGATAGCTAGCCGTGCGGATTGTTCTGGGATTGCAGGTTGTCTTACGCTGCTGCAGGCGTGGATATACGAGTACTTTCCCGCATTGCGCCCGCATCGTGAGCAGAAGATTATCGAGGAGGGTCATCCACGTTCGGGTATGTGGGCCGTCCGGAGCGAGGACAAGAGCGATGGACGATTGCGTTCAATCCGCGCACGGCTAGATCAGATGACTGCATCAGAGGTATCAAACTTTACACCATTTACATTTATTTATTTAATTTTAAGATGTATTATTATTAATGTGTTAAAGTTTAGGTGGAGTGGTTACCCTATGGTCCTGACCCAGCAGCGGAGGTCCCGAGGACTTTATTGATGGGCCTTATTCGTTATCGGGATATCATAGAGCCTTATATGCCCGATCGTGTCTTGCGTCAGTTAGGATATGTTCAGGTGATCCCGGTTGACATCCCGACACCAGAGCATGCGGTGCGGTCTGTGACTGCAGCGACGTACGACGTCAGGTTCCCCGCTTCTACAGTGGAATCGACTTGGCGGACATTTCCGAGATCATGCCGACTGTTCCTTGGCGACTTCAGACGTAGTCGCGACCCCTCCGAGTGTGATGCACGTTATCTTGATTGGTTCGGTAGTTACTCACATCCTGTCATCGTCCGTGGTGCCTCCCGGAGAGAAGATCAACCACTAGATAGGACGTGTGGCGATCTGGTAATTTTTTCATTTTATCTATATTTATTTGTTAATGTACGCTAATGTTAATGTTATGTGCAGTGGATGGGTAAGATGATACGGGCTGTAGAGCCATTCTTGCAGAGGAGGGATGAGCTGCCAGACGAAGACATGAGAGCTGCATGCGGAGATTTGGATGAGATCATACAGTCGTGGCATACTCAGTTAGGCATCTCCGACCATGATTCGGATGATGAGTAGGCTAATCTGTTGTACCGTAGTCTTAGTATTTGCATTTATATTTGTTTATCTGTCGTACGCTTATTATTTGTATTTGTGTTTGTGTTTGCTAATTTGACGATGACCCTCTGTATAAACTGCCAGTCTGGGGTTGTGATGTCCGTGAGCACTATTAAAAACCACAACTCATCCACCACGATCTCGTCGCTCCACCACTTTTAGTAAGAAACATCAACCGCAACCCTTTCTTTTGGTGTTTCTTCGAAGTGCAGTATCCATATCCCGAGACTCCATTTGATTTCGCCGGTCGCATCTCAAATAACAATCCATCCGACTATCTGATCTTGTTTTGTACGACGACACGACCAAAAAAACCCAGCTCCGATAGCTACTTGTTTGGCCCATTTACATGCTTCATCGATTGTTTCAAATATTTGTGTAGTTTGAACTAACTCACTGTAATCCATTCCATCACCACCGAAATCTTCCAACGGAACCTACAAAAATAAAATCGAAATTTAAAAAATCAACAAAAATTCAGGCGTCTGGATTAAACGCCTACCCCATGGGGGGCGTCTGAGTTAAACGCCCTCCCCAAGGGTGAGGCGTCTGCGTAGGACGCCTGACCAAAGGGAATGACGTCTACTAAAGACGCCTTACCCAAAGGGAGGACGTCTACATAAGACGCCCCTCCCATTGCGTAGGCGTCTGCGTTAGACGCCTAGGCCAAGGGGAGGACGTCCTACGCAGACGCCCTCACCTTGTGGGAGCAGTCTAATGCAGACGCTCGGCCCAAAATTTGCCCCGCGCCAGACTTACCTCACCGGATGCATCACCCTCGCCAGACATTTTCGTGGTGTTTTTGCTGATAAACACGGGACGATATGGGTATTAAATATATTGTTAAGGGCAATTTGGTAATTTCAAGGGGCGATTTAAGTAGTTTTGGGGCGACGTTTAGTAGTTCCCTTGTTTTATTAGAAGAAATTGTAATAAGTCTGAATTTTGTTTAATTAGAAGAGAGAATTCGAGAGGCGGAGAGAGAATTCGAGAGACAGAGGACTCGATAGAAGAGGGAGAGGCGGAGAGAGAGAGGACTCGAGAGAACAAGAGAGAGGAAAGAGAGAATTCGAGAACAAGAGAGAGGCAGAGGGAGAGGTTTGAGTTTTTTTGTATTTTGTTTTCATATTTAATATAAAAGACATTTCAATTTTAGATGATGTGTTTTGTAGATGTTCTAAGAGAAAAGTTGACGAAGTGGGTTCCACAAATGTTGGAGGTATACCCAAATAATATGTGGTGAAATGTAGGTGCACCCAAACAAATAGTGAAAAATACAAGTATAAAAATCAATTATGCTCCTTTACAGGTACACCCAAGTAAATTCCCCTTCCTATAATAATATCTTTCCGCTGACAAGAATTGACGAAAAAATGTTGTAACAACCCGACCGAGGAGTCCATCACACCACTTTCGGTTTCAATAACGATTTGGACAAAAAGGTCAATTAAAGTTTATTGTTGCCCAGAAAAGCATGAGCCCAGTAGCTTACTGCAACTTTCAATCAAGCCCGTAAGTATGGGCTTTGGAATTAGATGGATAGTTTTTTGGCTGGAAAGAAAAGGCTGATGCTGACGTGGATATGCTCATTGAGGTGGTCGACGTGTCGATGGCAACGGTTACCGCTCTCTTGCAAGTGGTACGTTGACGTACTTCCAGGTCCACCAAAACCTGTGTGCCCAACTCTTTCCGCGTTTCTTCCTCCGCCATACCAATTTAAAAGCTAATAAATGATTTTTTGCATTCCTTCCCTTTTAGATGTCATATTTTCATATAGTCTATGTTCCGTGTTATTATTTAAAAGAAATTATATTGCATCATTAAATGTTTGTGTAAATAAATTTCATTAAAAAGTAACTATACTACATCATTAAATTGAAAATACCTCGCCTAACCCGCCCCGCCTATTCCACCCTTAGGCGTGGCGGATATCGGTTTTTATTTTTTAATTTTGCCCCGCTAACTCGCTTAACTTATACAAGTCGAGTAGCGGTGGGGCAAAGTTGTCAATCGTGTCGTGTGTTGATCGTATCGTATCAAGTTATATATATAAGCTCTAGGTGCTACGCCGTATCCGACCTATTTATTAATCGTGTTCCTAGACTTCTGCCGTATCCAATCCGTTTACACATGATTATTAAACGGGTTACCCCGTGTACATGTTTAACACGACTACTGTTTACACCATTAAACAATAATCCATACACAATTAGTTATGTTTGTTACACGGATACCAGATTGCATGATTACACGTCACTCGTTCATTATAATTTATAACTTATATATTACTTGTAGACTTGTAGGTATTAGTCATGTATTAATCGTGTAATATTCATAATCGTGTACCTAATTACCTGATTACTTCTCGTGTTAATCATTTTTGCAGTAGAAATTCATATCCAACTCATTTAATAATCGTGTTGACATATCCAGCTAATTTATTAATCGTGTTTAAATTCTCAATCCATATCCGCTACGTTCGTGTCGTTTTCGTGTCGTGTAATCAAATTCGTGTAAATTGACAGTCCTATGCAAAAACCCGCCCCACTTGCACCCATGGAAAAACATGTTCTCTCTCAACTCTCTCCATCTCCAGACATCCAGTCCTTAACTAAAACCAACTAAACCCCTAAACAGTGCCCATATTGCCTCCGACGTTGATCCTGCCTTCCCGACCCTGAATATCGACCCACGAAGCAGCCAAGGTTGATGTCTGTCCAAACCCATCTCCTGCTACACCCTTTCGCCTCAAAACACTTTTAGTTCTATTTTATTTCTTTGCAAGTTTCATTACTTTTATTTTTGTTGTCGACGTTTTTATGGCAGAAAAGGAAATTTTTGTTCTGGGGTTAATATTAAGTTTAGGGCTGAGCATCCAGTTTGGACCAGATTTTCCCCCAAGGTCAGGTCTGGTCCGGTCTAGGACTGAAATTTTGCCTTAAAAATTGAAAAACAAAACAAAAACCAGACTAGACCGGAACCAGATTTTTAGTAATGTCCAGTCCGGTTGGTTCCGATCCGGACCGAACTCGTACCGGTCCTTGCTCCACCCTATTTAGGTTAGTGGTTATTATGCATTCAAGGTGTTTGTTGAAATGTCGTATACATGTTAGTTTGTTGCTTTGTGGATGAAAATGTTGATACAATTACAAATATGATCATGTAATACAGTGGGTTACATATGTCGAATAAATATTCCGTAAGGATCCAGTTAAAGCCAACATACAAAAGCATGTATAGGAAAACAAGAAACGAAGGAACAGTGATTAGAGACGACCTCAAAGACTGAGCCGTCGGAAGACGACTTGCCTCAGAGAAAATATCGGCCCACATACCAGTGTGTTTGATGGTCTGCCGGTTTTCTCCCAGGATAGAACGGTCACACCGTCGATCAGGCGCACACCGGAGTCGACGGACCATGAAAGCAGCGCGGAACATGGTCGGAGAATCTGACGCCGGAGAACTCTGGATTCGGAGACCTAAAATCGTCGGAGATGGACGGTTTTCGTCGAGAGATGATAAGAATAAAATGTGTGTATACAGGAGGAAACCGACTGTGATATATATATGTATTTAATCTTGTAACCGTCAAGGACTTAATTGCAAAAAAAATTAACATGAGGTCCAAAAATTAATTACACCCATCATCAGATACAATGTATGACCTACAATGTATCACCAATGAGTTGCACTTGACTCACTTAAGAACTTGTTATTACGGCATTGAACCAACTTCGTGGGATCTTCACTCAGATTGGTTGGGTTGTCATTCTAAATGAGTCATGTAATGGGTCTCAGTCTCATTCCCAACTTGGATTTCAGAACTTGAGCTAGATCAAGTCCTTTGGTGAAAGGATCAGTTGTATTGTCTTTGGTACCAACAAAATCAACAGCTATCACCCTTTCCGAGATTAATTCCCTTACAGACTTCAGTCTGACTTGGATGTGTCTCCTTTGTTTGTGGTTATACTTTGAGCTTCTTAACTTTGCAATAGTAGTCATACTATCACAATGTACAGATATTGCAGGAATTGATTTGCTAGTCATTGACAATTCAGAAAGGAGTCCTTTCAGCCATTCAGCTTCAATTCCACTTGTATCCAAAGCACAAAGTTCAACATCAAATGTAGATCGAGACAATATGGTCTGTTTTGTAGACCTCAAGGAGACTGCGCCTCCACCAAGAGTAAACACATACCCCGTAACACCGTTACTCCGAGAGTTTTTGACTATTCAACTTGCATCATTGTACCCTTCTAGTACAGCTGGGAATTTCCCATAATGCAGCCCAAGGGTAGAAGTACCCTTCAAGTACTTAAGTACTTTATCCAAAGCCTCCCAATGAGTACGATCAGGACAACTTGTGTATCTACTAAGTTTGCTCACCGGGAATGAAATATCTGGTCGTGTGCAGTTTGCAAGATACATCAAACTACCTATAATCTGAGAATATCTCAGTTGTGAAACTGGAACCTCGCAAGAATCGGTCGCCGGAGAACTCTGGATTCGGAGACCTAAAATCGTCGGAGAGGGACGGTTTTCGTAGAGAGATGATAGAAATAAAACGTGTGTATTTAGGAGGAAACCGACTGTGATATATATATGTATTTAATCTTGTAACTGTCAAGGACTTAATTGCAAAAACAATTAACATGAGGTCCAAAAATTAAATACACCCATCACCCTGAGGCTAAAGCCTCTAATTTCCCCCAAAACTCCCGCTGCCTCGCCACGCCACGTCACGCCCCGGATCGGGACGGGACGGGCGCGCGCACGTGTGTGGAGAATCTCATCCTCTCTTTCCACCTACAAAGGGTCAAGTGAATAGGATGTTTATCAACATCCTTCAACTTGTTAGCTTCACCAATGTGGGACTAAAAGTGAGGTGAGCACATGGCACATGAGGCAATAGTTCTCATCTTCATCTCAACATTAGATTTCTTCAATTGAGTTATTCATGGGCCTAGCCCAAACTCAATAATCCAACAGAAAATTGGGTCTAAACAAGTGAGTTTGTCATTTGAAGATCAGTACGTTCAATGATAAATGCCATATTGATCTCGGAATGTAGTCAATGAAGAATCAGAAGCTAGCCAAGCTACCACACTCCTCTTGATCAAACAGAGAGCACAGTTAGGAGATTTTGTGAAATAGTTGAGTGTTTATCGTCTTTCACATATACATTTAGCAGATGTGACTTGTGATCTCAAATTTCTGTTGCAAAAAGATGAGCTAGATTTTTTTTAACGATGGCTATGAACACACTTGAGCTTGTGTCTGAATTCTTTATTGCAAAGACAACAAACTAGCAAGTGAATTGAATTCCTTTCCATTGTATAAGCTACGTGATCGTGATGGATGTGTCGTAGTTTCTAATAGTACTCATGGGCAGCACAACCATAGACTTGCAATTTATCCAGAGTGTCACCGACAGATCAGCGGTCTTAGTTCTGGGGCCAAGAAAATTGTTCGTGATATGACTGAGACACAAGCGAGACCACGTATCATCTTGTTTGCAGTAAATGAGAAATTCCCGGATGATAATCTCAATAAGAGACACATTTATAACTTCATAGAGTACATGAGGAAGACGAAATCTGAATACGTGAATCCCGCTCAGCAGTTTCTGAATCAAGCGGTGCAGTATCAGTACTTACATTGGATTATGACGGATGAAGAAATTAATGTCCTCACTCACGCATTTTTGACCCATTCGACGTCAGTTCAATTTGTTGCGCACATATTTTTTCGTAATATGCATGTATTCGACATACAAAACGAACAAGTACAATATGCATTTGTTTGAGATAGTTGTGGTGACTCCAACAAACATCCTTTCGTAATATTGGGGGAGGCGGCTCCGGCGGGCGCCCGACCAAAAAAATATTTTTTAAAAAAACTAAACGAGACATTTTACGAGATTCGAGTACGCAGGGGCGTCCAGTGACTCTTTTCCTGACTTCCGAGGCATTCTTTTTGATAAATATGAGAGTAATATGAATAGAGAGTGATGTTAGGAGAGTGAAATGAAGAATTATATATGTAGAAATGATATAAAAGCAAAATGGTAATTCATTAAGCATTTTCAGGACGATGAATAGCAATTCATGAATTAATCTCATAAGAAGACAATGGGAAGTGTATTAGCACTAACCATATATAAATTCTGAGTAAAAGATAGAAAAAAAATTCAAAATGGAAGTTTTTTGAAAAAAAATTCTCAAAATAAACCTCAAACAAAAGTATTTCTCAAACTAGACCCGCTGCCACCACGTGGTGAAGTTCCGTCGGGCTATATAAGCAGCCCGACGCCCCCATCTCCCCCATCCGCCGAGTTTCCGAGTTTTTCAGGTTAGGGTTTCGATTTTTTTTCGATTGCCACCGTTTTATTGCCTTTTTTATGTATTAGGATGATATACATTGTTGTTTTATGTATGATTGTAGTGTTTTTGTTGGTTTAGGAACCCGTTTTGGTGAAAACTCGAATTCGATTTTGGGTTTTTAGGCAAAACGTTTTATTTCTTGTTTGATAGTTGATTATTGAAGTTAGTATTATTGATTATAGGTCTACGGTAGTCATCTTAAAAATAGTTGAATTGAAGTATGATTATTGTGATTAAAATTAGATTTTTTGTTGTTATTTATGTTTGAATGTATGTTAATTTGAATGAATGTTAACTTAAAAGTGATTTATTTGAGTTTAAATGTATGTGAGTTTGAATGTATGTTAGAATTGAAGTTTGTAGTATTGTTAGTTTATTCTACCGTGCAGGTTTAAATTTACCAATTTGAAAAATATAGGAGAGGTTCTGTCAAAATTTTTAAAAACATTCTGACATGATTCTTAACGTTGTTTATTGTAGTTGATTTTATTGGAGAGATTGTTCGACGTTTACAGCCGGTACAGATGGAGTTTGGTGGTTCTAGTACTGGTTCAGTTAGAGGTAGCTACGCTTCACAGGGTCCGGTAGACAGATCAGTGTTGGTTTTGCAGGCCAACCACAAGTCTGACTTGTTCAAAGATTTTGTAAGTATTTTACGTTTTCAAGTTAAATATTTGCACGTGAGTTTCAATATTCTTACATTTCTCTAAATTTATGCAGAAGGATGTTGATGGTGTAAAATGCGTTGAGCATGGATCGAAGGTCAACGAATGGCAGATCACTGATGAGAGGATGCTGTTTCTGCTAGATATGGCAGGGTTTGACACAGTCACTCGGTTGGGCCGAGTTCAGTTGGATCATACCTTGCTGGGGGCGATGGTCGAGCGTTGGAGACCGGAGACTCATTCATTTCACCTGCGACATGGTGAGATGACGTGCACCTTGCGTGACATCTCGATTATTACCGGCTTGCGCGTAGATGGCTTGCCGGTGTGTGAGTCTCAGGAGTACATTTGGTCAGAGGTCTGCATGGATTTATTGGGTCAGGTCCCCGATGACTTGGGTCATAAGGGTTCCGTAACTCTGGCTTGGTTGCAAGCTCGGTTTCAGCAGTTGCCTTTTGATGTTGACGAGGAGACGGTTACACGACACACCAGAGCCTTCATTCTGTTCCAGTTGGGATGTAGTATTTTGGCAGATAAGAGTGGGACGATGGTTCACTTGAAGTATCTGTCTTTGCTTGGAGATTTGGCAGTCGCATCGGAGTACAGTTGGGGTAGTGCGGCTCTGGCCCACTTATATCACATGTTAGACGAAGCCTCACTGATTCCGACGAAACATTTGTGTGGTTTTCTTACGTTCCTGCAGTTGTGGTGCTGGGAACATTTACACATTGGGAGACCTTTGAAGAACAGACCATTAGTATACCCGGAGGACGAGAGGGCACCATTAGGATCCCGTTGGAGACGACCAAGAACATTCAAGGGTAGTGCGAAGACGACGACACTTGATTTTTATCGGAATGAGCTGGACGTGCAGGAATTCGATCAAGTGATCTGGGAGCCTTATGTAAATTTGGATCTTAGTCAGTTACCACCATTATGTACGGAAGGTTCAGAGATCTGGACGAGCCGTACTTGGCTTATAAATTTTGGTGAGGTGGTTATGCATTGTCCAGACCGAGTGATGAGACAGTTCGGTCTACAGCAGCACATTCCAGAGCCGATGGAGAGACATGTAGTGAAATCGGCTCAGGGAAGGTCGGATGTGAATTGGTTGGCGGAAAATCACCAATTCATTCAGCATTGGTCGCACAGAAGAGATCATCTACAGTTTGAGCGACCACTCCTAGGTGTCACTCCTTAAGAGAGCACACATCTGTATATGGAATGGTACTGGAGCATCACCGTGCGTTGGATAGTTCATCACCCATTGGCTCCGAATAATACCTTATACAGACCTCGAGCGGGTAGAGAGTGAGAGATGGTAAGATTTAAACATTTATTTAAACAATTACCACTTTTAAAAATTGTTTAGTGTTTCATTAAATTTTAATTATCTGTAGGTGCACGGAGTTTATGAGTTCCACGAAGAACTCCATCAAATTCACGAGGTGATCAAAGATCACAAGACAGGTTCTTCGATGGTAGGAAAATTGAAAGAAAAAATGAAGGCTTGGCTTATGTGTTTTGGTGCTGAAGAACCAGCATTACATTTGAGTCAGGATCGCGTCATTGAAGATGATTCACACTCTCAAGAAGACGTTGGCGGTCTGACTCAGGATACTGAGAATGCAGCACGAGGAGGGGGACGCGGCAGGGGGAGAGGACGTGCTCAAGCACGTCCTAAAAGGAAGAAGAGATTGAGAGGTCACTTAGGATAGAGAATTAATTGTGAACTTATTTGGTTGTTTTTATATGATACTTTTGGATGTATGTTAAAATGTTGAACTTCATATTCCATTCGTAGTTGTATTGTGTTTTATCGTACTTGTTTGTGTGCCGTGTTTGAATTGTGTTTTCGTTGATTTGTGTCGTGGTTGAATTGTCTTTGTTGTGAAACAGGAAATGAAAAAAAAGTCGAGTTCTTAAATCAATGAACTCTACAAACGAACTCGGCATCATGGATGCCGAGTTCTATTGTTGTGAACACGGCATCACCAGTGCCGAGTTCACACCAATAGAACTCGGCATCATGAGTGCCGAGTTCTATGCTTGGGTTTTTTATTGCCCCATTTGATATTCCACTCGGCTTGCCAGGAGAATAGTGATTCAAATAGAACTCGGCACTGGTAGTGCCGAGTTCTATTTGAATCACTATTCTCCTGGGGCTCATATCGTGAATGAAACGATTGACGCGCCAGGAGAACAGTAAATGAAATAGAACATTAAACAATGATTGGACTTACGTTCCATTAACCAATGATAGGTCGGTTTATGGATTGATGCGTTTGTTTAAACGGATGTCTGTGGTTGGAGTGTATGTGGAAGCTGAACCTAAAGTGCCCGACCCTACGCTGACAACGAACACTCATTCGCCGGAGTATGGTACAGTAAGGTCGACCGGTTGGGACTGTGGAATAGATTTGAATATAAGTCTAAATCCTACAGCCGAAGTTCCAGCATACCAGCAAATTCCATTTTTCCAATCGCATAACTTCCAAACAGGCAACGAATGGTCAGAAAATGTGTGTGACATTCCTTCTAGCAGTGCAAATCCTTATCCTGGTCTGTCGCAATTTGAACCTTCACATTACAGTCATGATGAGTTTGCTGGAGGGGCTGGACCATCTACCTCATATCCTTACCTTGGGCTTGGTTTGTCACCTGTTGAACCAATTCATTTTAGTCGACCAGAAGGCCGGGAACAGATGCATAGCGTTGAAGACGATGACACTGAGGAATTAGGGGATTACAGCACACCTTTCGCTGTAGAAGATGAACCTGAAGGTGTTTCTGCTAATGAAGTCGTTCCGGAGACGCAGGATGTCATATATGCGATGGGTCAATCCATAAACCGTGAAGACGACGACGTTGTTGATGATGCAGTTGCTAACAACGATATGATTCCAACTCTTAATGAACTTCCCGATATCTTCGAGGACGACAACTGGATAGAGAATTCGGTAATTGAACACTCATTCTTCGATGCTGCGAACAATTTTGAACAGAGTGATTGGCATACGCAAGATGGTCGTTCTTTCTGGGATAAACGAATTTTCCCAACCAAAGATGATTTGGTTCATGCTCTGCAATCGTGGCACATTAAAAAGTTTGTTCAGTATTCAGTTGTGGTTTCTTCAACGAAACGGTATACTGTTCATTGTATTCGTCGTGATGAAGATAACTGCAAATGGCGTCTACATGCGTCTGTTCCAAAAGGCTGCAGATATTTTCAAGTTAAAACATACGACGCCGAGCACACTTGTTCCAATCCGATATTGTTAAACGACAACAAACAATGCAGTGCTAATTTTGTATGCGACTTGATAATGCCATCTGTTAGAACTAAGTTCACAATTACTCCTGCTGAAATAATGGAAAGGGTGAAGACCAAATACTCACTTGAAATCGGTTACGCTAAAGCATGGCATGCTAGGCAAAAAGCGTTGAACCGAATATATGGTGCCGAAGAAGACAGTTTTAAAGATTTGCGAAGGTTCGTCACAGTTCTCTGTCAGAATAATGAAGGATCTGTTGTCGAAATAGAGTCTCTCCAGATAAATTCAGACGAGGAGATGTTTAAGCGTGTATTTTGGGCGTTCGGGCCTTCAATTAGTGGGTTTCATTATTGTAGAGCCGTTGTCAGTGTGGATGGAACGCACCTCTATAGCAAATATAGAGGTTTATTGCTAATTGCTGTGGGCACAGATGCAAACAACGGAATTTTTCCTTTGGCATTTGCTGTTGTAGAGAGCGAGAATACAGAGTCGTGGACGTGGTTCCTTCATTTGCTGGCAAGTAGAGTTACAAGGCGACCCGATTTGTGTATTATCACCGACAGATTTTCGGGAATAAATGCTTGTGTGCGAGCCGCATTTCCACCTTCGGAGGGCCATGTACATCGATTCTGTCTTCGACATATGAAAGCAAATCTTGCTAAACATCGAAATTGCAAGGAAAGATTGGGACAAATCAAGTTTTATGAAGCGGGTAAAACTCATTCATTTATGAAATTTGAAGAGTTAATGAAGGCTATTGCAGAGGAACATAAGCCGATATACGAGTGGATTCAACATCAAGGTCCTTTGGAAAGATGGATTTGTTGTCACGACGGGGGTCGACGTTTCGGATGTATGACAACTAACATGTCAGAAAGCTTCAACAATGTCTTACGAGGGTCACGCGGTATGCCAATTACAACCATGATTTTGATGACCTTTCTCCGCTTGAACAAATTCTTTGTTAAAAGAAGGGACGTCGCCGAGTCGTGGAATGAAACATATGTACCGACAGTCCACACCGTGGTGATGGCAAACAGCAATCTGGCCAGAACACATACAGTAACTCGGTACCACCAGCTGATGTACCAGGTTGAAGCCAATGACCAGAAAAAATACCTCGTGAAATTTGAAGAAGGAGTTATTACTTGCACTTGTGGATACATAATTGCAATGCACGTCCCATGTTCACATGTACTAGCAGTTTGCAGTGGCAGACATGCAAATGTCAACACTTCACATTTGGTGTCCCCGTATTATGAGGTTCAAATGTACAAGGAGGCGTACAAACCGATATTTATCCCAATTCCTGATGTGAGGTATTGGCCAGATCGAGGCACCATCACAATGAAGCCTCCCCAAACCAAAAGACCTCCCGGTCGGCCTAAATCAACGCGAATCCGAAACGAGATGGACGAACACTCTGGAAGAAAGGTAAGGTGTGGGAGATGCGGCGGTATAGGGCATAACCGAAAGCGATGCAAGGAACCTATATAGCAAAATATTTTGTATGTAACTATTTAGTGAGACGAATGAATGTAAGAGTTGATTAATTGTAAGACTTGTAATGTATTTGTAATGTATTTTGTTATGACTTGAATGAATGTACGACTTAAATCCTTTTTAAGAGTTGATTAATTGTAAGACGATAATTGTAAGACGAATGAATGTAATGTATTTTTTAGGACCGCAAATTTGCCTACTTAAGCCTATTGAATTGGACTTCTGCCTATGAAACTCGGCATCTAGAATGCCGAGTTCTATTGTAGACCTGGGCCACCTGGCCGTCACCCATTTTCACACAAGATTTGAGTGCCAGGAGAACAGGACCAAATAGAACTCGGCATCCCCAATGCCGAGTTCTATCTGAATCACTATTCTCCTGGCAACTCAATTCGACTGGAATTTGAAGTGTTGGGCAATAAAAAATCAAATCGAACTCAGCATCACCAGTGCCGAGTTCTTCCAAAGAGAACTCGGTATCACCCGTGCCGAGTTCTCTCTGGGAGAACTCGGCATCACCAGTGCCGAGTTCTATTTGAATCACCTCAGAAAACGTCAAGTGTTGGGCAATAAAAAATCAAGTAGAACTCGGCATCACCAGTGCCGAGTTCTTCCAAAGAAAACTCGGCATCACCAGTGACGAGTTCTCTCTGGGAGAACTCGGCATCACCAGTGCCGAGTTCTCTCTGGGAGAACTCGGCACTGGTGATGCCGAGTTCTCTATGCACAAAAAAACAAAACCCGCCGCCGCCACGTGTCACCACGTGGTGGCAGCGAGTCTAGTTTGAGAAATACTTTTGTTTGAGGTTTATTTTGAGAATTTTTTTAAAAAAAAATATTATTTTGAAAAATTTTCCTAAAAGATATTCGAATATAACATTCTGGAAGAGCATCGATGAAAAAAACCTGAAAAGCAAAAAAATATTTTACTTTCTCGGTTTCCCGAAAAGTAAAGGAAACAATCCGGAGCTAATTGCGATGGAGACAGATTCGAGGGCGCTAATCACACACATTTCCCAAAACACTCCTACTCTCTACCGACATCCTTCGTTCAAAACGAGGGCAAATAAGTAAAATCACACGTTTCCTCCCATCACAATGCGCCTAATTTTCCCCGGTCACCCGTCAAACAAACGAAACTCCCCACGTCGACCAACAACCCGCGATGAAAAGGAAAAAAAGAAAAAGAAAAGAAAACCAACGGCGACAATGAAACGGGAAGTCGCGCCACGAGCCGAGCCGGTCCATCCGATCCGACCCACACTTGCCCGCCCCGATTACTACGTCGGCGCACACGCGCCCTTCCCCCGGCGACCCCGCACATGTTTCTCACGCGCTCCCACTTCTTTCCCTCTCCCGCCGCCGTCCCCTTCACAACAACCAAACCCTAGATCTGGAACCAACCTTCCCCGGCGATGGACAAGGACTCCGGCTCCGGTTCCGGCTCCGGCCCTCCCCGCCAGCCCCCCAACCCTGCCCTCCCCTACCGCGAGGACTGCTGGAGCGAAGGCGCGACTTCCACCCTCATCGACGCGTGGGGTGATCGGTATCTGGAGTTGAACCGGGGGAATATTCGCCAGAAGCAGTGGCAGGAGGTTGCCGACGCCGTCAATTCCCGTCAGACGGCCGTCAAACGCCCAACTCGCACCGACGTGCAGTGCAAGAACCGGATCGACACCCTCAAGAAGAAGTACAAGCTCGAGAAGGCCAAGATCGTCGAGTCCAACGGGGTGTTGTCGAGCCATTGGCCGTTTTATAACCGACTCGACGTTTTGATCGGTCCTGTTAACACTCCTGCGGCGAAGAAACCGTCCCCTTCCCCGCCGCCTCCGATGGCGCTTCCGTTGCCGTATCGGAAGAACCGCCCGCTTCCTCCTGCTGCGGCTGTCGCCGCTCGCCCTAAGAGGCCTCTGCCGGAGGATTCGGTGCTTAGGAAGGGGAGTTATACGGCTGCTGCGGCGGCCGCTGCGGCGGCGAAGTTGGAGGAGGATGACGAGGTGGACTCGGAGTCGTCGAGGTCGAGCACCGAGAGGTCTGAAAGGGGTGGGTGGAGGGAGATGAACGGGTCCGGGTCGGGGTTGGGTGGGAAGGTGGAAGAGGGGACGGATGGAGTTAAGGAATTGGCTCGAGCTGTTGGTAGGTTTGGGGAGATCTATGAGAGAATGGAGTCCGCGAAACAGAAGCAGATGGTAGAACTTGAGAAACAGAGGATGGAGTTCACCAAGGGGCTCGAGTTCCAGCGTATGCAGATCTTCGTCGATTTACAAGTCCAGCTTCGGAAGATCAAGCGCAAAAAAAGGGCTTCTGTTGGCCCTTCTTCTGGTGAGACCTCTTGAATTTGTGATCTATTGTGATATTCTCTTTATTATATGTTATTATTATTATTATTATTATTATTTTGAAAGATTTACTGCTGTTGGTCCTGTTTTTCTTCTGAACGTTCAATTAACTATTGCTAATTTATAGCTAGAGCCTCTTTTTTTACCACGTGATTGTGGTTTTCTTTTCCTTGTTTGCTAGTTGGAAGAGAAACGTTTTCTGTTCTTTTTAGATCTTATTGTCTATACCTTTTGGTTGAGGTTGGGATTTGAATTGTTTGCTTCTTTGCCTTTCAAGGAGGTTCTTGCAAGGGGAACTATTCTATGGTTTTGATTAATTGGCATATCTTATTTGGCTCATAGTCGTTAAATGTTACACACTGTTGACATTTTTAACACAACGAGTCCTGACCTATGGTCATTTTCCTTTTATTACTTAACTATTTTTCATTTATACCGTGTAGCTGAAGCTGGGTAGATCCTTATAATCTGTCTTTTTATGTTCAAAGCAAAGGCAAAAGTATATTGAGACTTCTTCAATGAAGTCTCAACGACATGAGTTTGATTTACAGTTTGTGCCTTGACTTGCCCAAGAGGCATGCCAATAGAAGAGTCATCATGCCATAGAGAAAAGTAGCTGATTTTTCATTTACACGTGATTTCATTATCATCTTTACAAATTGTTCTTCTTGCATTGAGCCAGAAACTACTTAATGCTTTGCGGCGGTTTTGTCCTAGAACTTGCTTGTTTGAGTTCTATTTTAGTGGGGTTAAGACGTTAAGTTAATTATTAAACTTTTTTTTTTGTGGCATGGCGTATTTTTTTTCCATATATGTCTGCGTCCACATTCAAAGTCTTCCTTGTGGTGGTAATGCGGTTTACATGTTCTGTTAATATGGTACGCCTAGGGATGTCAACGGATCAGATATATGTATATCCATATTTGTATCCGCATGAAATTTACGGATTCAGATACTGATACAGATTGTTTGCGGATATGAAAAGTCTATATCCGTTCGGATATTTGACGTATTCTGAGTGGATACGGATAATATCCGCATCCGTAAATATAATTCCTCACCTTATAACATTTTTCATTTGCACTTAGACATTCTTTTACATAGTCACATTTTTTACTTTATTTGTTTCAAATATTAATTTACTTTATCTTTAACTTCTAACTCCATATTTTGAAAATGATAACAATATTCAATGCTTGAATAAATGTGTTCAGTAGATGTATTTTTATTTGAATAAATAAATTTAAACTATATATTCAAAATATAATCACACAATATTGAAATATGAATACTTTTAAGTGTAATAATGTATTGCATAAGTATATGATACAAATATGGATATAGATGTTGAAATACAGATATGCAGTTCCGAAGCGGATATTATTCGGATCGGATACAACAATATTTATATTCACCCCTCAAATTGATGGATATTCCATCCTAGATACGAACATGGATTTCAGATATAATTTTTTCCAGATTAAGTTACAATTAATTACCAACTAGGTACAAATTATAGAATTTTTATAAATATATACACATGTATGTTATGTATGATATTGAGCGAATATGGATACATATACGGATCTTATAATACAGATATTCAATCTCGGATTGGATGTTATACAGATCAGATGTATCAATATCCATATTCGCTCCGCGAGTTCCCGGATATCAAGTTTTGGATACGAATACGGTTTTACGGATGACGGATTCTCGGATAAAACGAATATGAACGCGGACGGATTCTTGGATTTCGGACATCCACTGACACCCCTAGGTATGCCCATTCAGATGGGATATGAGAAAGCAAAATTATTGATGATGTAACCGTTCAGTGTATGCGTAATTTGATTGGAGCTTTGGATGGTGTTCAGTCTTCAGGGTGTTGATCTTGTTTCCTAACCCAAGTAAACAGAGTGAATACTGATGATTACCTTTTCTGTGGCATGAATGATCTGTGTTTACCCAATAATCCTTGACTAAATTTTGAGCCTTCATTGCTTCTTGGTACACCATTGGTACAAATCGTATGATGACATATTAATCAACTTATTGTCTTAGGGTGTTATCCTTGAACCAATGACCTCCCATGTAATATTTGTCTACGAAAATTTCATTCCTTAATCAAGTCTCTAGTTTGATTCTTTTTGAATTTGCACTTCATTTAAATGGCATTGCTTGATTGCTGTGCTTCTGGATGTTTTTCTTTTGCGACTGTTGATGGATTTGAGGACGGTGCACTTAGATTCTGAAAAAATCTTGCGCTGCCATTAAAGTTTACTTTCTGACCTTATATACCCTATGATGGGGAAAACTAAAAACTTCACTATTATATATATTCTTGTTTGAGTACTTTTACCTTTTCAATTGTATTTCTTGCATCACAACTTTAGTTTCCATTAAAAAATTATTCTGAATGTTGGCTTCACTGGGGATTACTTTTCAGGCAGCTATCTATAGTTGATTGCGGGCGAACAGTGGAGATGATCACTAATTTTTTATTTAGGAAGACTAGTCTGCAAGGTATTGATGACTTAATATATTGGTAAGTAATTTTAATTTCAATGTCAACAAAAAAAAGGTCGAAGACATTGTATAGACCAAACCATGTTAATGTCTACTGCCTAGTATATATTTCTGGCGGACAGGGGGTGGTGTTGGGAACTTGTAATTTTGTCCACTGTCCGCCCTTACATCTCTTGGGCCCTTGGCTGGTCCTTCGACCTACTATGATATATATTTGAAACAGATGTTCTTTTGCTTCTCCGTCAATGCAATTGCATCTTTCTGTGTTTTGGCAAACTAGGTACACTTGCATAAACTAGCAATTCCTTAAGATGCAGGTCTGGCCCACACAAAACTGCCGAGAGCCCGAGAGTAAAACAATGTTTTTGAATATCAATGTTCGTTCTTTCACTAAGGTGGCATAATTTTTATAAAAGTACATGGAAGTGCATGCTACAATTGTCTGATGTTGGTGCGACTGTTTTTGGAGTACCTGGATTAATAACTAACTGCAACTTGAGATTGCTTGTATAATTGCTTAGCTACGTCAAAATACCTCATTTCAGTAGTCGGATGTTTGTAGCAGTTCTGTGGCTTTGGTTAATAATGTTAGATAAACAAATAATGTTTTTTAAATGCCTTCTGTGCGTTTCTTATTGCTAAAACCTCACCCATAAAAAATATATGCTAAAACTCCTTTTGTATTATGGCTGTGTCCAAATGCCTTCCATATTGTTTTGGTTCGCTAATATGCACAATAACGGTCGACTCGGACTCAATGGTCATCACAGCCAATCAAGGGACACGCATCCATAATCCTCACAAGGAAACATATATTCATGACGCATCTATCAAGATCCATATCCTATGTAATAGGCAACAACAATCACACAACGACTATATTCAATAGTCATATATATATATATATATATATATATATATATATATATATATATATATATGTATTTCTCACACCTTGTAATATACACAATTCATAATAATCATAATCTCAAATTTAAGATGGTATCAGAGCACTGACCGGACCTCAGAATTGGGAACTCATCATCGATGATGATATTTCTGATCACCGCCTCAAACCACCCTCAAAAAAGTCTATCATACATCTGATCCTTCAAACCCAAACCCAAAACCATCATCAATCGAAACCGGTCTCAGAACAACCCAAATCATCACCGACCCACCGACCTCAGAAAACTAAAAGGGACTGACGCTCAAAGGTGACGACCTTCCCTCTAATGGCCACAGAAGGAGCACAATCCCAAAGGCTCACCACTCAACTTCTGAGCGGAATGAATTACCTCTCATGGGCGCGATCCCTCACCTTGTCTCTCAGCGGCAAGGGAAAGCTAGACCACATCACCGGATGAGCAACAAAGCCAACTACCAACGACAACAAGCTCAAGGAATGACAAACCACCGTTCACCTCGTAACGACATGGGTGCTCAACTCAATGCAACCTCAGATTGCAGAGCTCTTCATCTATTCCAACACATCCAAAGAGTTGTGGGACGACATCCACGATCTATACGGGAAACAATAAAACTTGGCCCATGTTTTCAAGATCAAGCAAGAACTTTCGCAGACAAAGTAAGGGTAAAAAAACGTCACAGAATACCTCGGTGCGTTAAAAAGTCAGTGGGACGAGCTAAGCATTTATGTGAAAGATCGATGTGAGTCACTAAATCTAATCAATTTAAGCTTTAATCTCTACTTGCTTAGCAAACAAAGATGCATAACGGAATTTAAACAAGCAAGCAACTAAAGAAGAAGAATATGGAAACCACAATGACACCGGAAGATTTTTATAAAGGTTTGATCTCCTGCCTACTTCCTCTCTTGCAAGCTCCGCTCGACTCCGCGAGCTCTGCCTATGTCCTCACTATCAATCACGTTCCAGTCCGAGATTAAACCTTTACACAGCAAGCTAGCGGACAATCATCGCCTAGCTAGCGAACACTTCGGGCTCTCACCGAAGTCTATACTCTTTTTGTCTTGGGCTTTCACCAAGACTCTTGCTTCTTTGACAATAGTTGTGGAGTGTAACAACACTCGCTAATTCTTGAGCACACATTGAGTAGGATATGAAATTGATCAAATGTATGAAATTTAGACTTAAAGTGTAGTGTATGACCTTTTGGGATTTGGAGACTTCTCTATAATGTATTGGATAATTGTGTGAGAGAGTTATCTAAAAAATGTGTTCAACCTCTATTTATAAGCTCCTAAGGTGTTATAGCCGTTGTGACAACAGTGATAGATAAATGTGTGAGAAACACAAAGCAGAATAGCACAAGTCACTGTGCTGGTTAAGTTCGGTCGACCAAAATGGGTAAAACGATCGACCAGAATCACCAAATTATGTCCAGAAAAGGCGTTCAGACAGTTCGAGAAACAATCGGTCGACCGAACAAGGGGCGATCGAACGAACAGGGCTATAACTTAAGTTATCGGTCGAACCAAGAGTGAGACGAGCGACCGATTAGGCAATCCATATTTATTGTCCAGGAAAGTTCGAGAAACAAACGATCAAACAAAAAGGTTTATTCGGTCGACCGATAAAAACTAGCACTACGGGGTTCAAGAGATGTCTATGTTCGGTCGACCAAAACTAGGTCCACGGTCGACCGGTGGTCAAAGGTATTTCTGGGGTATGGGTAAAAATGTGAATACGACCGTTGGTATAATATGAAAGTCTAACAGTCAAATAACACGTGTAGACGGTCGAACAAAAAAGGTCACGGTCGACCGGTCGAGCAGTTAAAATCACTACTGGTTAAAAAAACAACCATGCGAACGAAGATGGTTCGGTCGACCAAAATTGCATAAGCAGTTCAGGTTTAGGTTAGTGATTTTCGGTCTAAGTTAGGATGACCTATTGAAGTCCAAAGGATCTGAGATTTTGTGTGTGACTTCTTTAAGGAACCTCGTGTCTATGCAAATGGATTTAACTCTTATATGCTCAAGATTACATAGATACCTAAGACTCAAAAGAAATATAAATTACATGTATTCAATAACTTGATTACATGTCTTGACTTGAATTCATTTCTTCATTGAGTCTTGATCACTTGTAGATGTTAGCATAAAATAATATATATGTAATGCAATATGTGTACTACTCTACATTGATTATTATTAAGATTATGTTGATTAAATCATCAAAATATGGATGAAGACCTATAAGCCAACACTATGAACCTCCAACCTCAGAAGCTAAAATCATCAAAGAGAGAGTCGGGCAGAATCAAATCTACAAATTTCTGGTAGGACTTGACTCCAACTATGAGGCCCTTAAATCCCAAATCCTCCTTTCATCGGAGCTACCATCCCTCACACAAATCATAAACATGGTACAACGGGAAGAGAACCGAAGACGCGTCATGCCACAACACACCGACAAGGAAAACCAAGCATTCGCCGTAGCATACAACCAAAACACAAAAGGGAAAGCATTCAGAAAGCGGAAAGATTAACACTACGACAAGTCGACAATTGCAAAAAAACAAGGACATAGTCGCGACCGGTGTTGGTTCCTCTACCTGCACCTTCGACCATCCAAGGATGGAATTGGCGAGAGAAGGGATGATGGAAGAGGGAACCCTAGCAGCGGCAGCTGACCTGACTCAGACCCTAACAATGGAGGCGAAAATAAAAAATGGACTAAGACCGTGTCAAGCTCCGGAAGTCGGGGTTTTATCTGCGAAAGTTTCGCGGATAATCAAATATCTGACTACTTAGCGGGTTTGGGACGAGCACGCACATCGGGTCCTGGTTCATATGCTGGTGCGGGGGAGCGTGCACCGATGGGACGCGGGCTTGGTCACGAGCCAAATTTGGTCCAGAAGGAATTGGGGAATGTTTTAGCCCACTTAAACATCTTGCTGCAGATTTCAAATCAAAAGCAGACTCAATTAGGTAACATCACATGTATTAATCCCTTTGCTAATTTTTCAAATTGTATTGATACTCCTAATTCGTGGGTTATAGACACGGGTGCCACTAATCACATGACAAAAAATTTAGATTTGTTACATAATATTCATTATGACTCCACAACACAAATAAATTTGTCAAAGTAGCTAATGGAAATCAAGTTAAAATTAATGGAACTGGAGAATCTACTCTATTAAGTAACACATCTGAAAATGTCTTATATGTTCTTGAATTTGATAAGGATTGAGCTTCAATTTACTCATACTATGCATATTGTAAAGGGGAGTATCTTATTCATGCACAATTTGCATATATGAAGTGGGAACAATCATGTTGAAAAAAAGGGAACATAAATTGAAACTCAATTATTAAGATATAAATTTGTCATCATCAAAAAGTGGGAGATTGTTAGCTTTTTGACTTTAATCTATATTAATTTTGATGATTAATCAAACTAATCTTAATCAGTCAACCTAATCAATCAAACTAGCAAACACGATTACATGCATTGCATACATACTTGTATACTTGCAATCATCTTAATAGGTTGATCAAGACAATCAACGAAATGAGCATTGGGACAAAGACATCAAGACTTGTAATCAAATCATTGGACCAAGACATGTAATTTTGTATTTATCGAGTCCATAAGGTTTAACGTAAGCTTGAGCACTAGAATTATGTCCCGTCAAAATTTGGTAAACTGAACCCCTCACGGTCAACCAAAACCTTTCTAGTTTGGTCCACCGAACACATATCGGTCACCCGTATACTTCCCATCAGTAAACCTTAGGTATTATCTGGAATTGCCCCGACCGAAGACCGAACCACATTCGGTCGACCGAATAGCCCTGAACCGGTTATGGACTTTGCTTCAACGGTCGCATTTGAATCAAGTCTCTAAAGCCCATTTGACTTGTCCTAATTCGGATGACCAAATACCTATCGGTCAACCGAGTCCTTCTTGACTTTAGGTGCTCAACGACTATTTACACGTGGCACATGATCGTTGTACCCAACTTAACTGTCAACGCAAAACCCGCGCTAACTTCGGTCTACTGAAGTATACACGGTCAATCGAACTTGAGTAGATCAGAGCCCAACCAATCTTACTGTCCACCTTAGAACGGTGAACCGAATGGAATTCGGTTGACCAAACTTAATTAGGGCTAAATTGATAATAGTTACTAGAAGTTGGTGAACGGTGATCCGAACCCTATTCAGTCAACCATATGCTTAATTCAGACCAATCCTTCGGACTACCGTTCTGTTAACGGTCGACCGAATCAGCATAGAAATCTGCCCGAGCGTAAGTCACATCTTGCTTCTCATTGGTCCATTTCCCCACCAATTCTCAAACGACTAGTAGAGTTTGAAGGCTTCTAAATAGGACATCATTTGTTGGTTTTGAGTCTCCTGAACACTCTTTATCTATCCAATACTCAACGCCAATTCCTCTTCATCTTCAAGCTCTCAATCCTTAACACTCAAGACATAACTTCACCACTTGCATATCCAATTCCATATCAATATCCAAGTGTGCTCAAGCGTAGAGTGTTAGTTAGATTGTGATTCCATCTTCATATTCAAGAATCATCAAAGAGTTGTAAATCTTCGATGAAGTTCTCTCTCGGGTTGTGAGAGGAGACGTGAGCGAGGCAAGGTTGTTTGCGAGGCTTGATGGTTGTAAACGGTGTTGATCTCGGCCCAGAACGGAGATCGGTTAGTGGAACCGTAAGAGAGGCTCGGGGGATCGAGCGAGGCTTGCGGGGACTAGAACCGAGGTGCGGTGCCGAACCTCTCTAAACTCCGGTGTCGACAAATTTGTGGTTTGCAATTGTCTCTTCTCTTAATCGTTAAATTAGTATTTTAATTCTGCAATTATCTAGTGATTAGAGGATCATAGATCCTTACAAAATTCACATCTAATCTTCTATCTGTAGCAAAGATAACTAGGAACTTGAATTGCAATGTGATTTTCTCACCTTTCGATGTGTTGTTTTAGGACCGAACATCAGGGAAGATGATTGGTAGATGATTACTCATAACTGGCCTATATGTGCTAGATTCGAACAATTTTTTGCTTGCTATTAACGTGTCACATCAGGTATCAAATCTTTGGCACAAACGCATGGGACACCCGTCTCTTCTTGTTTTAAAACATTTACTTCCAAATTTAAATTTAAATGCTGAATTATGTTGTGAAATATGTTGCCTAGCAAAACACATCAGGTTGCCCTTTTATTCTTCTACTTCTAAAACAAGGAAACTTCTGGAATTGATACATTCTGACATCTGGGGTCGGACCCCGATGAATCTTATAATCGTTTTAAATATTTTGTCACATTCACTGATGATTTTTCTCGCACAACTTGGCTATACTTGCTAAAATTTATATCCGAGGTGTTTTCTATTTTTTGTGAATACGTTGCTTTAGTAGAAAATATGCATGACACTAAAGTGAAAACTCTCAGATCTGATAATGGATCTGAATACACCATTAATATGTTTCAAAATTTATTGAAAGAAAAATGTATTTTCCGTCAGACTACTTGTATTAACACCCCTGAGTATAATGGTATTTCAGAGTGGAAAATAGTCATCTTTTAAATGTTACTAGATCACTTCTCTTTCAAAATCATGTGCCTAAATGTTTTTGGTCTGAAGCTTTATTAACTATTGTATATCTTATCAACCGTCTTCCTAGTCCTATAATTCAAAATAGACAACCCTTAGAAAGTTTGAATGGTAGACGTATGAGTATTGATCATTTGAATTTTTTTGGATGTAGTTGTTATGTGCTTAAAAATGGATTGATAAACTTGATCACCTTTCTATTAAAATCGTGTTTTTTGGGTATTCCTTCCAAAAGAAGGGATATAAATGCTATGACCCTTTGGATGATAAAATGCATATTCTAAGGATGTATCTTTCTTTGAAAATGAACCATATTTCTCTACAAAGCTTACTTCCGTAGATGAGATTTTTTTCACTTCCAGCAACCAACTGGCTTGAGATTCAAGACGGGGGAGAAGAACTCACGAATGATCAAAATGACTAACAAGGCGAACGTGAAGATCAAAATGGCGAACAGGATGAACCTCATGAAGAGGTTCCCACGAGAAGGCTCACAAGAATCACTCATACTCCATCTCATCTTCATGATTTCATCACCTAAAATACACCTACCCTATTGAAGACTATATCTCCTATAATGCCATAACACTCACTCATCATGATTTTTTGGATGTAATTGATAAAAATAGTGAACCCATCTCATACCAAGAAGCACTTAGAGCACCCTTAACGGGTGCTCTTTGGGGTCGGGTCTGAGGGGGACCCGACCCCAGCCCCCCTTAATGGGGGGCGGACCCAGGTCGGGTCCAAACCTGGGTCTGCGACCCGACCCGGGTTGGCTTAAATTTATTTATTTTGTTTTTTTTTTTTGGTTTTTTATTTTTATATTTGTTTTAATATATAAATGATATATGTATAAAAATTTATATAATTATAATTTATTCGTGAAAATTAAAATAAATAAAATAATTAATGAAAATTAATAAGATAAATGTAAATAATTAATTAAAATTAGTAAAAATAAATGTAAGTAATTAAAGAAAATTAGTAAGATAATTGTAAATGTATATAATTAAAGAAAATTACCTAGCAAAAATAGAACACATGAATTTACCTAGGTTCACCAAAAAACGCATTAGTAACCCAAAAAATTGGCAGAAAATTACTAATAAATCTCAAAAATAAAATGGATTGTCATTATTAAATTATAGAATTACTAATAAAATCTCAAGCGAGACCCCAATCGACCCGTTGTAGTGGTCATTATTAAATCTATTTTTTTTGAAATTTTTTGGCAATTAGCGTAATTTAATTAGATTAAGTTACTGTAGCAATAATTTATTTAGTAGTTTATGTATTTTTGTGATGAAATAGAAAATGAGGTAAAAAAAATTATGTGGATGAGAGAGTGTTGAAAGTGAGGTTGGGGTTAAGAAGTGAAAAATGGGTTGGGGGTTGGTTGCATAGTATTTTTTGCTAACGTAGCGGAGAGAGAAACTTGGTTGGAGGGGGGATTTTGGGTTGTGGTTAATGATGCTCTTAGGAATCCTAATTGGATTAAAGACATGAATGATGAACTAGAAGCCTTAGAAAAAATCAAACCTGGACCATGGTACCTACAAAACAAGGAATTAAATCTGTAGGTTGCAAATGGATAATATACAAGATTAAATATAACCGCAATGACTCCATTGACCGATACAAGGCTAGATTAGTCGCTAAAGGTTACACTCAAACTTACAACCTTGATTATTTAGAAACTTTTGCCCCTGTGGCAAAAATGAATTGTTAGGGTACTTCTCTCTATTCCTGTTAATTATAGATGAAATGTCTATCATATGGATGTTCGAAATGTCTTTCTTCAAGGTACCTTAGAAGAAGATGTCTACATGATCCCTCCACAAGGTTACAACTCTCCTCACAATCAAGTTTGCAAACTCAACAAATCCATCTACGGATTGAAACAATCACTAAGAGCATTGTATGGAAAACTCAATCACTCTCTTACTCAATTTGGTTTTACTAAATGTTCCACTGATGCATCTATGTTTATCAAACATTTTAACAACATTTCCATCTATACGTAGACGATATCATAATCACAGGAAATAGTGATAATGAAATTGATCTTGTAAAATCATACTCAAAAAACAAAATCGATATCAAAGATCTAGGTTTTATGAAGTACTTTCTAGGCATTGAAATTGCTCAATCTAAGAAAGACATGTTTTTGTCTCAAAAAAAATATGTTCTTGATCTTCTTAAGGAAACTGGGAAATTAGGATCTAAACCCGCCAACACTCCCTTCGAGACAAACCGAAAGGTTAGTCCTGCTGATGGAGAACCTCTAAGCAATATAGGTAATTTCAGAGATTAGTAGGAAAACTCATTTATCTCACAGTTACCATACCTGACATAACTTATGCAGACAACACAATTAGTCAATTCATGCATGCTTCTCACACCTACCACCTCGATATCATAGATTGAATCCTTAGATATTTAAAGAAAACTCCAGGACAATGAATATGGATGAAAAGAAACAATTCTAACTCAATAATTGGTTACTTCGATGCAGATTGGGTTGACAGCCACGATCGCAAGTCTACCACTGGTTTTTGTACGTTCGTTGGAGGAAACTTTGTCACATGGTGAAGTAAAAAGCAGAATGTGGTTGCACGTTCTAATGCAGAAACTAATATGACTCAAACAACTACTCAAGGAAATGAAAGTTCCTTACCAAGAGCCAATGCAAATGTGTTGTGGCAACAATGCTGCCCACCACATTGCCTCCAATCCCGTGTTCCATGAAAGAACAAAGCATATAGATGTTGACTGTCATTTCATCAGAGAAACAATTCAAGCCAGGGAAATTTAAGTTTCATACGTGCAAAGCAAAAATCAACTTGTTGATATCTTCACCAAGTCATTGCACCAAAGCCAATTTCACAACATTCTTCACAAGTTGAGATCCTTCAACATCTTTCAGACCTAACTTGAGGGGAGTGTTAAAATAACGGTCGACTTAGACTCAACAGTCATCACAACCAGTCAAGGGACGCATCCATAACTCTCACAAGGAAACATATATTCATCACGCATATATCAAGATCCATATCCTACGTAATAGGCCATATTCAACAATCACCCAACGACTATATTCAATAGTCATATATATATATATATATTTATTTCTCACAATTTGTAATATACACAATCAATAATAATCATAATCTCAAATTCAATAGAGTGTGGAATCATACTCTCAGGTTTTAAGATCGAATTTTTAGTGAACAAAACAAATATACATATGATATCTAGTGTTGGTCACCTTAAGTTCGGAATCGCAATTCGCTTCATAAAATAACGTTTGTCAGGAAATTCTAAGTCATAAAAAAAGTAACAACGCTGGAGAAAATAATATGACACAGTTCGTTTGATTGCATGGGAAAAAATAGACATTTCGGTAAGAAATATATATAAGAGAAGGGATCTACTTCTCTTAAAATCGTTTTGTCAGGGAAGCTTTGCGCGCAGGCTTCCTACATGTAAATTTTCTCATGTGAACCAACGCATTTTTAGATCCATTGTCTTACATTCTAAGCCAAATCTTCAGGATTATGACTTGCTGAAATCTCGAGCCCAGAAAAGAAACAGGATGAAGTGACAATTGCTTCTCTTAATGAAGTGACAATTGCTTAATTAAGAAAAGAAACAGGATGCGAAAAGAGCAAAAGAATTCACATTTTTATTGGTATTTCTACTTTATTATTTTGTGCATGCACCGTTACCAACTCATTTTGGTAATTATAGTACTATTTGGATTGAGACAAAGAGGGTTTTTAAATATAAAAAAGGGTAGATACTATTGAAATTAAAGTAACCATGCTATAAACCACAACATGATTAGAGCAAGTACATCATCAGTTTTCCCTTCCGGGGATTACAAAAACGGGGCATATTAGCCCACTAGTAGCCTTACAACTTACGAGGTTTCTCTTGTACATGGTTCAGCCGAGGAACAAAATAAGATAGATTAGTAACAGAACAGGAGATGAGGTCAGATCTCAAGCTAAGCCTCAGCCAAATCATTCGGCCCAAATGGGTCTCGCCGACGATAGATGGTGCTGGATCAGTCGGCAAAGAGCATTTCTTGTAATGTATGCTCTGCAATGGCACCTAAAAGACAAACCTGCGTAAAAGAAATGTACAATCGTTTGCCAAAAAAATTGGGAAGATTTGGTGTTCAATTCCTCTCACCTTAGAGGAGATTAATATTAGAAACTCGTGCAAGGGTGCTTAGGATCTCTTGAAAATTAAAGTACATATGCTTCTGATTTCATCATCATTTTAATGATGTTAAATAATCCACCAAAGCAACGATGCAACTAAACACAAACTTCTTCCATCTGCCCATCGTTCCATCCTTTATATTGGTCCTTCAAGGATCATTTCACACAACTTTCTTTGATTTGCTTATATTTTGAAATGTTAAGATATGACAACTTAGATTACTCCTATGGAAGTCCATTCGAAGTCTAACCTTCAACAAGCTATTGATCAACTCACAATTTCATTGCATATCCTATTTACCACAATCTTGTAGCATATTCAGTCATGTCATGGGGCAAATAACACATTAATATGTACACGATACGTACAAAGATCCCTTTACATGCAAAAGACTTTCTTTTTCTACGTACAATATCCTCATGTATCTTATCCAAGGATACTCAACTTCGTTAGTAGAAATGTAAACAGATAACTCCAAATGGTCTCGCCGGAAACGATGGGATCCCTTGTCTTCGGGCAGACTTGGGTGTATGAAGTACAATAGTAACAAAAAAAAAGCAATATGCCATATTTTGTTTTGTGCAAACTTCGGTGGGTTTGCGGCATCTGCACTAGACCCACCTCTAAATTTGACTCGAAAAAATGGTGTCTTCACATTTGTCTTAGTCACTCTGCACATATTTTGTTAGTGAAGACAAGGTACAAATTCCATTTCATCTCTAACTGCCACCTGCATAATCCAAACATTAACCTTATTTAATGATATGAGAAGCCAATGTTCTCAGTATTTATACTAAAAAGAGCATTTGAAACTGCTGCACTCAAAATCAACTTACTAGTTAGAGGATCAATATGCACAAAGAAACTAGCTGCGACAATGAGATAGCAAAGGATGAGCATCAAACCCTTTAAATAATTTGCATTGCCATCCTGCAAGTAGTAGAAAAACATGGGAAAAAACATAAATTAAGTGACTCTAAGACATATACATGAAAGACTGTTAATGTTGTGAACCTGCAACATGAATGCCACAACAAGCACAGTGATGAAGAGTGTTGTAGTTTCAAATAACTGAAAATTCAAGTCCATGTCCTTCCCCATGATCCATCCAACAACCACAGTGAAGGGAACCTGAGACCAGTCAACAGCATAAGTGAAAAAGGAGTCCCATGTAAAATGACATGCTTTATTTTCTCTATGAAATCAGTGGGTTTACTGTAAAGACTTGTTCAAAGAAAACAGAGAACCTAAGCCAAATATTGGAGTAAAATTAGAAACTTAATTATAGGCTGAGACGTGAAAGATAAGAAAAAGGGAAAGAGAATTAGAAAAGTTTCAGCAAACGGGAAATGGACGAATTTAGGAATATTACTGAATATTTATACCTCAGGGAAGACAAAAATTCAAATTAATCATGGTGAAGGAACCTTACCACAAACATAGATATCTGAGTTGATGAGCCAATCGCGACCCCCAAGGTGATGTCCTGCAGAAGAACATGGTCAGGACTCAGGAAAGCAGAGCGAAAAAAATTGTAGGGATAAAGAACCCACGAGCTTGTCCTTCATGGCAAACATGATTGCACTAGCATGCTCTGCAGCATTTCCAACAATTGGAAGCAGAACGACACTAATAAAAGCCACAGGCATATTCAAAGACTCGGATGCTCCCTGGGAAGACATGTTTAATAATTTGGATTAGACAAAGGATACAAACAAAGTTAATGTTTATGGCTGTACCTTGTTAATGTTTGCAAAAGCTAATATGGAAGCGAGGGTTCCATATTACTTTGTCTATATATTACTTAATTTACTCTAGATCTCTTTAAGGTGAGTGGATGCTCATATATAGAGAGAGGGCTCCTTGATATGTGCTTCATGTTGATCCATGGAAGCACCGAGCAAATTTTTAGATCTAGAGAGACGTAAGTTTGTCAAACAAACCTTTTTTCCTTATTTTTCTCTCTCAGAACACACCACTAATGTAACAGAGCTTCCAAATATTAATGTAATTAGCATCTATTATGAATGGGTTGTGATAATCATTAATCAACCATAAGCCTCACATGACAATGAAATAGGAATAAACAACTTGGCACTTGGAACCTCCAAGCCTGTTACTTATGAATCAATGATAAATTCAATCCATGACAGAACTCTCTTTCTACGGTAAAAATAAAATAAAATTCATGTGTCTTCGTTTGTAAAGTTCTTTAGATGCTTAGGCGAAATGACATATCAGAAGAAAACTATATGTGTAATGTATTTGAAGAGCAAACACATGTAATTCTGGTAAAACATGAACTGCACAAACAGAACCCTTAATACCTGTATTGCATCAACAAGGTACCCAGAAAGGATGGAGATTAGTACAGTTAAGATCGCAAGCCAGACCACAGCTTCCCATAGTAACATATCTGGGGACTCTTCGTCAGTGTCACCAACATTACTCCCCACTTCCTAGGATGTCATACGAACAACAGACTTTGTCATGACATTATCTAGATATAATATTCTTCTCACAGCACAGACCAACTCATAAATGTATACATTTTCTGAGGTGGAATATGACAATTACAGTACGAATATGTCAACTTGGCAATATGATAATCTTGGTATTTTAAGTTCAAATAAGAGTCGCTTTGGTACAATTTCTTTGGTTATTCTTTAGAACTTTAATAAGAGCATTATTTTAACAATCTGAACAAAAACAAAATGTTGCACCCCAGTTCAGCCCACCTCCAGCATGGCCCACACGCATTCGCACTAGGCCCACTCATCTCCATGATTATATATGACAAATAGAGGGGACATACCATTATGCATGTAATGCAATAACATTTTACTTCACAGATGTCATAGAGGGATTGGTTGTAGAATAACAAACTCCCAACATCCTATATAAACGTGGGAAGGCTATAAATGAAAGGGATAACATAATTATTCCATCCTTGTCTCCTCTCCTCTCCCTTCTCCTTGCCTTCTCATCCTTATCTATCCTTACTGTTCCATTGCCTTAACCTACACAAAATATGCCTTCAAAGAAAAGAGTAGTGGGTTCCTATCATGAATGGCCAACTCACCTCGTCGATAGGGCTAAATGAATCATTCTGACCCCTTAGTTGGTAAAAAAGGTAGCTAGCATAAGCTACCAGCATTATACAGCTGCTAAACCTCGAAAGGGACACTTCTGATTTTCCATATTGTAGCTCCGAGTGAGTGAAGTGAAGGACAGCTGGAAATGTGATGCCCATTACAGCCATTAACAGTAATCCAGAGTTCACTACGGCAACTGCCTGTGTAAGTCTAATAGTCAGGTTAAGTTGAGGTCAAACGATAAGTCTTAACAGAACAAGAATTCAGTAAAGTACTTTGGCAAAGAAAACACCTTGTTAAAGACTTGGGCTTTCTTAGAATGTTTGATCCCACCGCATAAGAATGAACATCCAAGAACCAACAACATATTTGATAATATGGATCCAAGCAGGGATTGCTGGACAATACGAATCATCCCACTTTTCAGGGCATAGATTGCTATGATCATTTCTGTTACATTTCCAAATGTGGCATTCAAAAGTCCCCCAACTGCAGGCATATGATCAAGTAGAGATAAGAATCAGAAAGGCTATTTCTATCAAACAAAAAGAAAGATGCCAGATTAATGAAGATAAAAATGAGGTACCTGTTGGGCCACTGTAGAATGTAAGCTGTCTGGATGAAAGGAAGCGTGTCATTAGCATAAACAGAAAATTTTGGTATAACTAAACAATAATAAGATACTGTCAGAAACCAATCAAGTATGCAATACTTACTCGGTAGCAAAACCTATACGCTCAGCTAATGGAATAATACCAATCAAGCTGAAGAAGAAAACCCAACCCTGTAGTATAAAAGATCAAAGGAAGCTTGCTGTTAAATCGGAGAGAGAGAATAGATATTATTGACGAAACTAAAACAATTCCATGTAGTTGATCAACATACATCTGATGTGAAACATAAAAGAAGATCCTATGCATGAGCAGTGTTAAAGAAAACTAAGAAATATTTCTGCAGCAAATAAGATCATCATCAACATCATCAACATAACCCCAAATGCCTCAGAAGAGGCTCCCGCCTAAGCGAGGTAGGGGGGGTCGGATGTACGCAACCCTACCACTGTAAAACAGTAAGGTTGTTTCCAATTGACCTAAATGATGCAAATGCAACTGACCATCTGCGATTCCACAATAAAAGAAATACAAATCGTTTAAATAGCTGCAGCAAATAAGATGAATTAAAGAAATACTATTTATAGGGTTTTTTTTTAAATTGGTACTATCTACAGGTTCCTTAATTTAACAGCCCAGAACATGGTATTTAATCAAAAAACATGTAGAGCTTTATGTATCAGTTAAAATGTAGAAAGGAAATGTGTTTTCCACAGTAACCAGAGATCACCTATAGCAACTTCCACCATTAATTTTACTTGATAAAAAATCACCACCAGAAATGAAGATCACAGAAATTAGTCCTAGTGAGAACTGAGAAGTGTTGATATACATTAAAATGTTGTCATTGAACTTTGTAGATCATTATAGCTCCTTACAATTAAAATGCAATATACACCAACATTAGATGTATCTTACATGGTTGCCAGTGAGATGGTGGAGAATGATCGCTAAAGGTCCAAAAGGTACCAAGACATTAATCTTCGCTCGAAAAATAACTACATTCCTCATAAGCATCCTGGAAACCTTTTGTATTAACGGCTCAAAAGAATTTTCTGTGGAACTAAGAGAAGATATCTGATGGCTGTGGATCTTCCCAGCAACCCATGATGAACCAACAAGGCTATCCTCGTCCGATTCCAAGTCCATTACCTCACAGTTAGTTCCCATTTATCTTGTGGTACTGTAGTCATCAGCACAAGATTTTTTTAGTTAAATAATGCATCTCAGGGATAAAAGCAACAAAGCAATAAAATGTCATATACTGTCTAGAAGTATATCATATATTGAATAAACTTCACAAAATTTCTTTCCAAGACAAACTACAAACACCAACAAAATAAAGAAGACTAGAAGAAGAAGAAGAAGAAAACAAAAACTGCACTGATATATATAGCTACGAACCTAGTGAATGGATGATTTACTCCCAATGTAAACACCATCCAGAGCATCACAAGTTCACGAAAAAAGTAGTGCTAAGGTGATTGGACCTCGATCTTCAAACAAATAAATTTTCTAAATGTCAAGGAATAGAGCATAATACTTTTTATATTGAATTGATCTTGAACCAATATCTTTTGTGTAGCTGATTAACTTTCGAATTTACAAGTATGAGACATTTCTTTCCATCCTAAATCAAGGTGAATGTGTGGGCCAATGGAAACTAAAAGTTACTATTGGTGTTGTTATCTTGCAAAAGAGGGGCTCAGTGGAGAAAATACTTTCAAGATCCGGAACTTTATACAAGTACGGAGGTTAGTTCGAGCTTGAGAATGCTTTTATGGGGGAAAGAGCTTCAGATGTGATATTCATGAGATATTAAATATTTAAATTGATAAATTTTTTTATAATGAAATTGTTTATAATCAACAAAATAAAGGAAAATGATAGGAACTTCAGAAGTTAAAATTACACAGTAGAACATAAGTTTACATAGATAGGCATTTTGTATGTATACTGTATACGCATGCCTAAAGAGCCTTATAAAGCATTGTACAATCAAAGAAGAGACTAATCAGTTAGGCTCATCTGACATGGATGTTGGGAAAATAGTCTCAAATTGCTAAATACGAACTTTGTGAAATACTTTATAAGAAAGTTGGATCGACTACCCCTCAACTAAGTGTTTAAGTGTAGGTATCCAACTCAAAACCAATTGGTGATGAGTGAAGGGACTTTACAACTTATAAGTTATAACACAGTAGAAAGTCCCCAAGTAAACCAATGTAGGATTATTTTCTAAGTGCTTAAGTTTAGTAAAAGTAGTGGGACAATCGAATTTCACAATGATGTCTTACTTGAGTCGGGTTTGTGTTAATCCAAAAGACTAGCTCATCATAATTTTCATCAAGCCAGAAATAGTTAGGCTCCATTACAGCCATACACAAAATAATCACTCTCGTCACTCATTTTCTTATCAGATTAGCAAATACAGCACAGGATCAAATAAGTAATGCTCACAATGTCAAATATTAGATATTCAAGATTAAGAATGAATTGGTGGCTGAATTAAAATCAATCTGACTCATCTTGTGGTACGAAATTGTCAAGCAGAATTCCAATAATTGGTTCTTCCTTAGCAACCAAAAACTTGAGATTACATTGTTGGTTAATCTGGTAGGAACTTAGATAATTGATTTTAGAATTTCATGAATGAACAAGAACCACTATTTCAGAAAAATTACCCAGCAATTCGATTAACCAATTGAACCATTCAACATTCTTGACAATTTCCTCAGCACTTACGATATTTTCCTCCTTTAAGAATTACAAAATATGACTTCTCATTACAAAACTCATAAGCTACACTTCGGTTGCTGGTCAAATAATAAAGTCTATGTTGGTGTAACCAAGCTCAAACTCATTCATCTACATCCAATTCCAAAATACGAAAATTTTCACTAGGGTTGAAAATTGAAATATACTCACTTCAAATGACACCGGGAAGTAAGTATTCCTCGAATGCAGTAATTGCGATTGCTCAAATTTTACCAATCAGAAAATATTAACACGAGAGAGCAATACCGGAACTCAAATCCCAAAACTCAAAATCAGTCGATCGAAGTCGTGAGGGGAATACCAGAAGTGGAGACCACCGATCGAAGGCGTGCGTGCTTCGACGGCGAAGAGTAAAGAGGAATGACTCGATCGAGTCTTCGACTTCTTCGTGCCCTAATTTGTTTGTTTGCTTCGGTCTCCGGCTTTCCGCTTTGGTTTGGTCGTCGCTTGCTGTGGTGGTTTATGTTTTCGGGAGACGAGGCGGAGTTGGCGAGAGGAAGTTGCGAGGAAGCAGCACTGATTGAGATTGTATTGTATTGTATTGCATTGTACGATAATTTATATTCAATTCAACCCAAATTGCATTGCGTCTAAAACCTAAAGTGGTGTTAATCTTGTGAATATTTGTGATTTTACAAATATTCAATGATAAGAAGTCCCGAGTTCATATTTGTAGCTTTTTTATTTTATCCATGTATGTTTGACAAATCGGAAGATACAAGAATTCTCATTCTGGAATATGAGAATAGATGATGTTTTGTCAAATATACTTGGATAATTAAGTTTCACTTTGGAATATGAAATAAAAAAGTTACGAACATAAACTTCGTATTATGAATATCAAATATATAACCAAACCCACTAATATATTTAGTCCAAACAGAACTTAGTACTTCATGTACTGTGTTTTTTAGGATAAATTCAAAACCAGCAACATGTGTTGAAAAACAGTTTGGTATGTTTCAGGTGTTTAAAAATTCTTTTATCTTTTTTAATATTTCAAAAAAAAATCCTTAAGATCTTTTGAAGGATGCTGTGAACCTGATGTCCTGTTTTTGTACTGTCAACATAATCACACTCCTAGCAGCATCAAACAAAGTGATTTAGTCTTCTTAAATATAGTATTTTGCAGTGTTTTCTTAAGAAATCCATGACAAATGAACAGTTACAGAACTTAGTGGCAGTGAATTAATATTTTAGGTACTTTGTGAATGTGTTAAAGAAGTAGAACTTAAGGGATGTTTACTAGTTAGGCTATCGTTAGTACACTTATATTTTATAATTATTTTTATGCAAAATAACAGACTATATATTAGCTATGCGCGTATTTATTTGTGGACGAAAGAGTATAACTAACCAAACATGACATCACATATAAATATGCTTTCATTTAACTCGATTAATTCATGTGAAAACATACCCAAAATCAATCAAACATTGACGGTAAATAATTCTTTGGTGGTGGATTTTATTTGAAGACATGAAAATATATATTACAGTAACAAAAAAAGACAACATTGGTAGTATTTACCCAACTTTTTTAACAATGAAATTAAGTACAACAGTCAATGAGGGCAATGCAAATAGAGGATAATATCCAGCATTCAAGTAAGATGCATGGTTGGGATACTTTTCAACAAACAAAAAAACGTTTTTTTTCCTATTTTTACAGAGTAAATGTATACACATAAGTTTCTAAAAGGAGGATGGACGATGATATGAGAAAATTCCAACCACAATAGGCTAATAAGATTTGAACCTGCATTCTTTTTTGGGGTTTTTGCTACAGTACACTTCGTAAGTGTCCAAATTGGTCATATGCACCTGCTTTTTCGGTATTGCCGCATATACACCTACAAGTCGACATATTTACGCATATACACCTCTGTCGTTAGTAGACCCCACTCTGTCACCGTCCAACGGTGTTAGACAATTTGCAAATCAAACCTCGTAAAATCCAAATGTCCTTAATTGTAAAAACAAAAAACCCCATGAAACATCAAATTGTCTAACACTCTTCACTCTTTAATTTTAACTCTCTCTTGAATTTCTCTCTCATTTCTCCTTCTCAGCTCTTTCACTTTCACTCTCTCTCATCCCTCCTTCTCTATCTTTCTTGAATCTCTCTTTCTCTCTCTCTTGAATCTTTCTTTCTCTTTGGACAAGTCTGGAACAAGTCTGGAAGAAGTCTGGAACAAGTCTGGACGAAGTCTGGAACTTGTTCCAGACTTGTTCCAGGCTTCTCTCTCTCCTCCCTCTCTCTTTCATCCCTCTCTCTCTCCCCTCCATCTTTCTCTTTCTTGAATCTTTCTCTTTCTCTCTCTTCCATCTTTCTCTCTCTTGAATCTTTCTATTTCTCTCTCTCCTTTCTCGCTCTCCAATCTTTCACTCCCTCTCTCCACTCTTTCACTCTCTCTCTCTTGAATCTTTCTTTCTCCTTTCTACCTCCACTCTTTCACACTCTCTTCCCTTTCTCTATCTCCAAACTTTCACTCTCTCTCATCGCTCTTTCTCTCTTTCTCTCATTCCCCTCTCTCTATCTTGAATCTCTCTCTCCATCTCCACAAAATGCAACATCTCTCTCTCTCATTCCCCTCTCGCTATCTTGAATCTCTCTCTCCATCTCCACAAAATGCAACATCTCTCTCTCTCTTATTCCCCTCTCTCTATCTTGAATCTCTCTCCACAAAATGCAACATCTCTCTCTGATTCCCCTCTCTCTATTTTGTGGAGATGGAGAGAGAGATTCAAGATAGAGAGAGGGGAATGAGAGAGAGAGAGAAAGAGGCATGAGAGAGAGTGAAAGTTTGGAGATGGAGAAAGGGAAGAGAGTGTGAAAGAGTGGAGGTAGAAAGGCAAAAGAAAGATTCAAGAGAGAGAGAAAGAAGGATGAGAGATAGTGATTGAGTGAAGAGAGAGAAAGTGGGATGAGAGAGAGAGTGTGTGAACGATTGGAGAACGAGAAAGGAGAGAGAAAGATTCAAGAGAGAGAAAGATGGAAGAGAGAGAAAGAGAAAGAACGAGAAAGATTCAAGAAAGAGAAAGATGGAGGAGAGAGAAAGAGGGATGAGAGAGGGAGGGAGGAGAGAGAGAAAGATTGACGAGAGAGACAATTCTGGACAAGTCTGGAACAAGTCTGGACAAGTCTGGATAAAAGTCTGGAACAAGTGGAACAAGTTCCAGACTTGTCCAGACTTGTTCCAGACTTTTATCCAGACTTGTTCCAGAGTTCTCCAGACTTGTTCCAGACTTCTTCCAGAGAGAGAAAGAAAGATTCAAGAGAAAGAGAGATTCAAGAAAGATAGAGAATGAGGGATGAGAGAGAGTGAGAGTGAAAGAGTTGAGAGGGAGAAAGGAGAGAGAGATTCAAGAGAGAGTTAAAGTTAAAGAGTGAAAAGTGTTAGACAATTTGATGTTTCATGGGGTTTTTTGTTTTTACAATTAAGGACATTTGGATTTTACGAGGTTTGATTTGCAAATTGTCTAACACCGTTGGACGGTAACGGTGACAGGGTGAGATCTACTAACGACAGAGGTGCATATGCGCAAATATGTCGACTTGTAAGTGCATATGCGGCAATACCGAAAAAACAGGTGCATATGATCAATTTGGACACTTATGAGGTGTACTGTAGCAAAAATCCCTTCTTTTTTGACTGAGGAAATGTGGTCGGAACACTTGCAAAAAATAAAATAAAAGATAATGGTCGAGATGATTAGAATTAGTTGGACCTCTCCAATTATCAACGAATTGAAGAGAATCCGGACTATGCATATCCCAATTGGGTGACCCACTAAAGTTGAGAGTGTAACCCTTGATGTAACAAGCACATTAACAAACTCTGCACTCATTGTGTTGAGTTGGTTCATATTAATCTAAATCTCCAAATTTCAAGTTGTATTTAATGAACTCGATGTTCGAGTACTAAGTTGAGGTGAAACTCGACACTACCCTGAATCGCCCAAATAACCTGAACCCAAGTTCATTAGTAACTTGGATCTCTCTGTTAGTCTGGGTCTGGGGTGATCCATAATATTTCTTCTAAGATTACAATAATATTTATGTTTCTTGTTTTTGTTTTGCGTCTGCACCAATTTCATTTATGTATTATATGTATATTCAAGATCAATAACGTAAACATTTATTCTAAATCTGCCTAAAGACTAGTAGTCCGTTGCTTAAGAAATCCATTGATTCAAAGTAGCTTCTCATAATGAATTACTTGTTTTAAATAAATTAAATTGGAAGGTGTCATCTGTCATGGTATTAGATTCGTGTTTTTATACGGTCAATATTATTTTCCTTGATTAGGCCATGTCACCTGTAATTTTATCAATATTTCTTTTGTTCAATTTGGTTACTCATAACTGTAACTTTTCATAATGAATTACTTGTTTTAAATAAATTAAATTGGAAGGTGTCATGGTATTAGATTCATGTTTTTAACGGTCAATATTTTTTTCTTGGTTAGGCCATGTCACATATAATTTTATCAATATTTCTTTTGTTCAATTTCGTTAGTCTTAACTGTAACTTCCGTTTCCAAATCAGCATCGAGTCTAATCCATCACCCATGAGTCCATGGTTCCATAACAATCTTAAGTAATGGTTGTTTCCTATCCCCATTCGTTTCCAAAACGCGTTTGGAAGTCGATGGGGGTTGCCCGCGCGCAAAGTGCAAGCTGCCCCTGGATGCTTTCCTTGAGTGGACCTTAGGCGAGTCGTAGGCTATATATGGGAACCCAAGCACATAGAGATGAGGAGCGGAAATGTAACACCTCTTCGAACAACCTATTTAGATGTATGTAGAGCGAGGCGCGATGAGATGAAGAATGGTGATGATGTGGAGGCGTGGCTAGTAGGGACGAAAGTCTTCTGGGTGGAGGCGCGATCCTGAATCCTTGGACGTTTCTTCTCAAATTTTAGGGGTGAATAGAGGGATGATTTGTCTACATAACACAAGTTGGAACGTCCGATTTGGAGGTGGGATGCTCGAGACACAGCCGATTTGGTATATGCATGCAGGCTGGCGACAGAGTGGTCTTTGGCCAGCTCCCCGCGCGGCATGTGGCCACACTAGGCTAGTCTCCATCGTAGATAACCTCCAAATCACTTCGAGCCGGGTGCGCCTCGTAGATAACTAGGATTGGCTCACATGTCAATATAACTACATTCACATGTTAGGAAATGTAGGACTATTTTTTGGATATATAAACTTTGGTTATTATTCTTGCAAACATACTTAGGATATTTGGGAGGCAAATATGTTTTAATTTATGCTTTCCGAAAAAAAGTCTAATTTCATGGTAATGTTGAAGTTATCATGCAGTCTGATTTCCTATAGTTTCCGGGAAAAAAGATCTTCCTCTTCGTTACGATGAGCAACAGTAAAACTTATCAGAAATATATTTTTGATGTCAAAAAACATTTTCTTTTAACTCGTCATCGTAATGTCCGCTAGCACCAGAAGAGAAAAAAAGTTTTTTTTTGTTGCGTGGAGGAGAGTTTTCCATTTTTCATAGATAATAGAAAGTGTAAACCATGTACACAGCAACGCCAAAACAGAAGTAGATGACATGGAGAACACAAAAATTAAAGTGAAAAAACAACTTTGAAGAAAATAATATTTTCCTAATTGAATGCTCAGCTGAACCTCTTATCCGGTTAAAAGAAACTTAGTGGTCGTTAATTTCTAGCAATTTGAGTGGTTAACATTAGCCATTTGTTAATAGACTCGGAAATATACACTTAGTTATACATAATACATTGATTAGCAAAACTGTATAGCATCCAAAGAGAAACTCGACATATTATCTTTTTACCACCTAAATGCTTGAAATTTAAAGATATATGATAAAGAACTAAGTTGCGAATCATCACTTTTTCTGTATTATTACTCTTCCCAAAAAAAACATGCAAATTAAGGAAGTTTAAATTTTTTTTTTTTGAGGAACTTTCAGTAGATGAATAGATAAGGAGGATTATACGTGCCTTGTGTTATGAACCACAACCAACTATACAAAATTACAAACTACAAAAATATCATCCACTCCAACTCTCCAAGTAGCTTGGTGCACCTCTGGTGTGGTTCGACTTTCAACTATTTGCTTAGGTGTACATACATGTCGATATTATTTCTTTGGACACACCTCTGCCGTCAATATATAGGATCCAACGTCATAACAGTCTTCTTAGGAATTTTGCAATTTACACTATATAAATTAAAAAAATATACTTAATGTTAAATAAAAACTGAAAACCTCTCTCTCATTCTCTCCTCTCCAAATCTTTCTCTTCTCCTAACTTTTTTCCTCTCTCCAGCCCTCTTTTCAAAGAGAGGGAGAGAGAAGAGAAGTGAGAGAGAGAGAGGGAGAGAGAGAGAAGAGACAAGTTTTCAATTTTATTTTTTATTTAACATTATGTACATTTTTAAATATAGAATGTGTAAATCGTAAAATTCATAAAAAAATTGTTACAGTATTACAACAGAATAGACCTATTGATCATAGATGTGTCCACAAACAAATAATATTGATACGTAGATATATTCAAGTAAATAGTCTGTTATAAAGTCCTGATTACACCACGCCGTACAAGGCATCCAAGCAAATTCTGTATATAAAAAAATTACAAAAAATTTACGCGTACCACGACTCTCAAATTAAAACACTTTGCGTAGACGTAGTACGTACTTCGCCGGTTCGTCTTTTCATGCTCACCAATCCTCGTAGACTACACGCACTCCAATCTAGTCCAATCCGACTTGTCCAAGACAATCTATAAAAACGCCCAAATTAAAGTGCAAACCACAGCCCATGCATCGCCACCCACCCATCAGACATTCACACGTTCCAACCAAATGGCCAAAGCAGAGTTCGTCGTGGTCACCGACGACAAGCACAAGAAGAGCCGTGACCGGCGTTTCACTGGCCGGTGCGCTTCTCTAATAAAGGAGCAACGTGCGAGGATCTACATCCTCCGCCGGTGTGCCACCATGCTGCTTTGCTGGTATATCCAAGGAGACGATCGCGACCACGCATGAGATTTAATTTGCAATTACATATATAACATATTGTTGTTTTCTTTATTTGTTGACTAGCTGCGTAACAATTAAGTAGTGTTTCTCGAAAGCCCAACACGCCGTAAGACCTCGACGGATCGAGCGCTTGAAATTTTACAGCTTGGATCGGATTCATTAGCGGGAAAAGAGTTGATCGAGATCGATTCGGTTATGCGGTCTCTTTAGTTTCTCCTTTTGCTTTTTTACCCGAATCCAGATGTGGATTTAATTGGTTGTCTTTTTACTGGCTAAGCTGAGTTATCTGTCCCTAGTGATGGTAGATGGGAGTGTTAAGAGCACGTTGATGGCATGTTTTTTATGTACTTGTAATTAAAGTTCATCCTTTTCCAGTTCCTCCTGTTTGAATGAAAGCAAACGTCTGGTTTCATGTTACTTTAGTGGAATGTTGGCATTAATAAGATTTCTGCTTAACCAAAACTTCAAATATTATTTTTGAAGTTAGTATCTGTAATGTGTTCTTTGCTTTAACATAATAATAAAGTATCTCTTTTGTTGGAAGTTCAATACGTTATAGCATTTTAAGCTTATACATCCTCCAGAATTAATTGGCAAAATTAGCCAAACCATTACAGGAAACCAAAACGAGATGGTTCAAGGCTGATTGGGAGACAAGTGGTCTCCAATCAACCAAACTAGGGTTTGATGAGAGGTGAAGAAGATGAAGAAGAAAGAGTGTGGCGGAAAAGTTGGTTTCATTAGGATTTATGTTCTATTTATACAAGTTGGTTAGCTTGCTCCTCAAGCTTCTCTTTGATCGGATCTGATTAACCTGATTTTACAACTCAAATCATCATTACACATCTCACTACAATTAGACTCAGTACATGAGCCTAATCATGGATCGGAGGAACAACCTAAACTGTGAAAACGGGATTGTGAGAGAGCAATACAAGCGTCGTGTTGCTAGACGAAGCCGTAGAGTGCTGCATCCTAGGACGGAAGGTACATCTTTCCCTGGCTGGACACTGCTTTTCGTGCACAGGACTGCGGCTTCCCTCATGGAATAGGTAGCCCGTGTACTCTCATTGTTGAGATCTCATTATCCAAGGGCAATCAATATGGATCAAGTTCCAGTCGCTGCACATAGGGATCCTGATGCGCCTATAGTGAGATCTTGTTGGGGGAGGTCTGTCTTGGCGCATTTTATAGGTTAATTTATCAGCTGACTTCTAACAACAGTCAATCATGTTGCGGTGGGAAAAAGCGTATGTGCATCTAATTCTTTCATCTTTCTACTACAGACTTTTATGGGTGGGTCACATAAGGTTGGTGAGGTAGACTATTGCTTTTTCCTGATCTTGTCGTAGGTGGCTGGCGTGGCGGCTTTGGCAACTGGTTGAAAAACTTTACCCGTAGACGATTCTCCAGCTCTCGCAAGAAGGGGATTGGAGTCGTCATCGGAGGAACTTCCCAAATGACCGTACCGGGGAATTCTACCGTACTCCGTGCAGCTATGGTTGTTGCGTCAAAGCATGAGGAGCTGACCAGCCGACACAAATTGGGATATGCTCGGTGTGAGGTTGACTTTGCCTCCAACGAGATCTTGTGTGGGCCTAGATGTGGAGCCAGAGCGAAGACAAAGTCCCATCCAGCTGACTGCCAGCCACAAGTTCCAAGTCGAAGCAGAGTATGAATGAGTCGAAGACGAATGAAAGTCTTCAAATTTGCTCAGATTTTAGGCTCAATCAGTTGGGTGCACGGTGCACCTAATTAACTCAGGGCGCACACATAGTGCACCACATTGAATCAATTGACACATCCTAATCTTAGATTTAGGTGTCATATAATCATTGTCATTCCTTAGCCACCTTTATCGTGATTTTCATCATCCAATTCTTTAATTCTTGTAACCATCTGGGTATTACTGGCACTTAATATCGTTATTCCGGAGAGAAGTGGAATAAGTGGTTCAATACTGCAATGTGCATTCATGGAACTCAATTTTCTATATAAAAATCCCTCACACTCATGCATTTTCCAAGCTGCAATATATTTTTTAATGTACGGTAGTTATAATATGCATATAATGCGTGTGGAATATATATATATATATATAGAAATATTAAATAGTAAATCTACTCTATTTAATTTCTCTCTCTCTCTCTTACAGCTTAGAAGCTTATTGTGAACAAATGATGTTCGGGAGCGCAATTGGAAGAGAACAAGTGGTATAGAAGGTTATTTAGTTGTAACTTGGTAGTCAGAGGGAAACACCCCCCGGGAAACTGTTTTCCCTCTGACTACCAAGTTACAACTTATTCTCGTGTAACAGATCATGACAAAAGCATGATGTTAAGTTATCCTCCAGACACCTTTTTTTACATACGGCACTGAAATCTACATAAATGTACTGGAGTATTGCATGAGGGTATCACATAGATGATAAACAACTAGTGAGGCTAACTTGTTAGGAGAATTTTCATGATACACAGAAGATAATTTTTTAAATTTTTTTACCATTCCAAATAAGCTTTGATATCACCAATTCCTTTAAACCGAATAACATATAATGCATACCTCTCAAATGTAATCCTCTTTCAACCCTGAGTACATTCCCTTAACTCTCTTAACACAATGTTGAGTTAACTTGACTGTTAGAAATGAAATATTAATTCGTTCTTTATTTATTTTTATTTATTTTTGAAATTTTCGATTAAAATTTGAATCTTACTATCAAAAATGGAAATGAGAGAAGTGAGATAATTTTTTTAAAAATGAATGAAATCCCAAATCATCCATGAGCGGCCCTACATTTTCAATCAATACAAGATTAATCGAAAACAAACTCGTTTCCATTCTTTCTCCTATTTTCTCGTCCTCCCTTTCTAATTGTAAGTTATGATTTTACTTGAGATTTATAAGAAGAAACAAGAGTTAAATTGGGATTTCAAGTCTTAAGTGTTGAGTTAATTAATTCGACTTTGTATCGAGTGGTTTGAGAGAGAGGCATAAGTAAAAAATCTTTGAAATTGAAGGATATACATGACAATTTTTTTAGCTTAGGGCATTGATGAAATTGGAACTAATATAAAGGGTACAAAAGGTTTTCTCTAATTAGCATTGTTCTTTTACTAGTAAGTCAAGTAAATGAAAAGGAGATTAGGGAGTAGATGCATGCATCTACTTGAAATCTACCTCACTAATATTTACTATTGAGTTATGTAAAGTAGCTAACTAAAGCTTAGTTACTATATATGATAATAGTTGGATATACTTGACCACGTTTGCGATTAACTGAATTTTAAGGAACTTTTAAAATGGATGGATACTATAATATATATTTCTTCTATAGCTTTATTTGAAGATGAAAACAAGAGTTAAATGATGAGAAACATGCATGTGAGCATCTGAATCAAATTTCAATCGTGGCGGCTAGGGTAAGTTTACGAGCTTTGAACTAATTTTTATTTTGATGTACTAATCATGCGGTTGCCATGAACTAATGAACTCTGCACGCACCATCCACTCGATACATGTGCATCAATGCATGGTACGTGATATGAAATTATGTGTTTTACACGATCTGTGGTTCTGGTTAAGAACTATAAATTGGGTTTTGCAAACGACAACTTTTGACATGATAATTGATAAGTATCTTTACTGACGTTGTTAAGAACGAGGGAATCAATGAAAGAATGTGTTATATACTCCAATATTACATATTTACATCACTTTGCAAGCCTCGGTAACCTGTCTGCAGCTAATCAGAAACAAAAACATTGAAATGACCACTCGATCCCTCTTGAGACAGTATCTTAAGACCGGCACTTTAATGCATAATCATCGGGATTTAATTAATAAGAACTATTCAAATATAACAAATAATTTCATACTGTCACATTACCTGGTGATGTTTGATTAGAAGTACATTGCTTTTCTGGCACATTGCCCATGAAATCAGGATCTGGTTGCGATGGTAATCATTTATTCTGTGGCAAGGAAATTAACTTATTGATGTTGGTTGCATTTTAAGGTCCAAATTTCAGGATATTGATCTGGACTTTACCCAAGAAATATTATTTGGTGATTTTCTTATCTATTATGCTTGTATTTGTTTGCCAAGTATACTATGTATTTTATAGTTCTATGTCTTCCTACGAAAATAATTGTTTCGGATACTGAAATCGTTTTAGGTTTCTCTATTGTAGCAAACATATGTGTAGATAGACAAGTTTTATGTCCAAATTTGGATATCCAATACATCTCATATGGGTAACCCTATTACCCGAATACAAAGTTATTTACACTTGTAACAACCTTATACAAGAATACTACATCAGTGTTAGAAACTTAAAAGAAATAAGTTTATGTTGGGTCGGAGCCCACGAACGTTGATGTGATGAGTGCTCTTGGACTTTATTGAGCCGGATCAAGGTCTGGTCCACGACCTGGTTGAACATCTAATTTGATTGAACTGGGTCTGGGTTCGGTCCTGGATCTGGATCAGCACAAGTGCACAATTGTCAACTGTTTTTACTCCCTTTCATACTAGACCGGGGATGAAGGTTGAGTTTGCTTCTCAGCAAAAAGAACTGCTTCTGTCACGCTGTGACTTGGTAAAGAGTTTTGCTAATTACTTTGTGGTATGATTGGAAAACGTCCAGAGAAGTATGGAACACAATTAAACTTAGCTTTACTCAATATTTTGTGTTAAAAAGGATATTTTTTTGTACAAAATTCTTGATATTACCCTTTCTAACATCCTAATCTCGTAGACCAACAAAATCTCACAGCAGAGGGGGTGTTATTTTGGGCTTTTGTTTTTTTATTTATTAAAAACTAATATATCATATGCTAAAAGTTGGGAGTATTTGTCTTTTTTACTGCAACCGAACGGTGCAAACCAACAGAATTTTAACCAAAAACAACTCGTTGGAGACATAAATAATCTCAACTGATTTGAGATAACTAACCGAAGACATCGAGATATTTTAAAGAAGACTAACAAAAGTTGCGTCACAAAAAACATTAGAATCTCTTGCGGTTGGTGTTTCTCAACGAAGGATAAAGTCGAAGTGTCTTTGTCAAAAAAATGAAGCCCAAGTGTCGACTTCCGCTGAGTAAGTCAGACGACTTTTATATGGGCATCATAAATGTCTCTCTCCTCTTATTTATGTCTCTTTTTTGTCTTCTCTTTTGGTGTTAATTGCACGTCCCATCTGCACAAAAGTAGGTCGATCTAGTATTTATATTTATTTAAAAAACATGAATGGGCACACCCTTGAATGTTCCGAAAATGATTAATACATGTTTGCGTCCGGGACACGTGTTGACATAGTCAGTCTAGTCAGCAGTCTCTGTTGGGAATTAAAATCAATTCCAAGTACGCAGCGGAGTCAAAAATAACAAATCCAATGGAGAAAGAAACCATAATTGCAAATCCAAAACACCAAACCACGCAAAACACGTAAGATTTAACGTGGAAACCCAATGCGGGAAAAACCACAGACGACACAACTCCAAATCTACTATAGAGAAACGTATTACAAGGAGAGACTTACAGGAAACACGAACATCCGACGAGAATACCCGACTAAATTTGCTCCCACCAAATCGACAAGGATGTTCTCTCTCTTTTCTCTCAAGAATGCAAAATAGACAATAACAATTAATCTAATTGTTCTCTATAACAAAGGGGGACAAAATTGCCTTTATATAGTAGATCAAAACAAGTATAAATTGCACCAAAATCGCGTGGAGAAATTGCCTTTATATAGTAGGTCAAACGGTCGACCGAACGGGTGCTTCGGTCGATCGATCTTCTAACCGTAACGCAAACCAAGTTCCATCGGTCGACCAGACCTTAAGTAGTGGTCGACCGAAAATGGACATGCACTTTTTCTGTTTGCTCGAGTGCATACTCAGTCGACCGAACACTTAAGTTCCGGTCGACCGAAAATCAACAGACACATTTTTCCCAGCTCCTCGTATGTGCCCGGTCGACCGAACCCTTAAGTTCCGGTCGACCGAAAATCAACATGCACTTTTGCCCAGCTCCCACATGTGTGTCCGGTCGACTGAATGTTTGTTTTATTCCACGAATACTTTAATCACATATTCAAGGTAAACAACAACAATCTCCACCTTTACCTTGAATAGCCCCCGAATTTTTTTGAAGGAACACTTCTTTCCTAATTGTGTCGTCGTCTTAGCTCAATCTACTTGGAACTCAAACCAACCAAGTTCACGCATACCATGAACTTAGTTGAAATAACTGGCTTCGTCAACATATCAGCCAGATTATCTTCAGTGCACACCTTCTTCACCACCACACCTCCTTCAACAACAACTTCCTGAATGAAGTGATAACGGACGTCGATATGCTTCGCCCTCTCGTGGTACATCTGATCCTTCGTCAGATGAATGCCACTCTGACTATCACAATAAACAACCTCTGTATTCTGATATGGACTAAGCTCTCCAAATAAACCTTTCAGCCAAAGAGTTTCCTTTATACCCTTGGTCGCTGCCATATACTCTGCCTCCGTTGTAGACAAGGCAACAATGTGTTGCAACGTCGCTTTCCAGCTAATAGTTGTGCTCCCAACAGTGAACACATAACCAGTCATAGATCTTCATCTATCGCGATCTCCCGCGTAATCGGCATCTACAAACCCCATTAACGAATACGAAGATCAACCAAATTTCAGAGATAGCTTAGTTGTACCTTTTAGATACCGGATAATCCACTTCACAGCTGACCAATGCTCCTTTCTTGGATTCGACATATAACGCCTCACAACGCTGACCGCCTGAGCTATATCTGGACGAGTGCATATCATAGCATACATCAAGCTGCCAACTGCACTAGTATAAGGCACACGTGACATATATGTCTTATCCTCCTCCTTCTTGGTACACAAGTCTACCGAGAGCTTAAATTGTGCGGCGAGAGGAATTCTTTCAGATTTGGCATCTTCCATGCCAAAACGATGCAAGACTTTCTCAATATATTGCTGCTAGGAGAGAAACAAACTCTTGCATGTACGATCGCGACGTATCTCCATACCTAGAATCATCTTCGTTGAACCGAGATCCTTCATCTCGAACTCAGCCTTTAACAATTCTTTAAGCTCAGAAATTTTAGACTTGTCTTTAGCTGCTACCAACATATCATCTACATAGAGTAATAACAAAACAAGAGAGCCATCTGGAAATACCTTTCGGTAAACACAGCAGTCATACTGGGATCTGTTGTACCCATGTCCAACCATAAAAGAATTAAATCTTTTATACCATTGTCGAGGCGACTGCTTTAACTCATAAAGAGACTTCTTCAACAAACAGACCTGATTCTCTTTACCCTCGACCACAAAGCCCTCTGGCTGGGACATGTAAATTTGCTCCTCTAATTCTCCATGTAAGAAAGTGGTCTTCACATCTAGTTGCTCTAACTCTAAATCATGAATTGCAACCAAACTCAACAAAACACGAATAGAAGTATGTTTCACAACGGGTGAGAAAATATCGCTATAATTCACACCCTCCACTTGACTAAAACCACGAGCAACTAATCGAGCTTTGTGTCTCACATATGAGAGACCCTCGATTTTCTTCTTGAAGACCCATTTGCAGCTAACGACCCTTTTTCCTTTTGGAAGTTCTACCAGCTTCCAGTTTGGTTCTTATGAAGAGACTTCATCTTTTCATTCATTGCACCCACCCAAGCAGCTGAATCGGGTGCCAAAATTACCTCTGAATACTTGCTCGGCTCACCAGAGGTTCCAATATCTTCAGCTGCACTAATAGCATATGCAAGGACTGATTCGGCGTATCTACGAGGTTTCTTGGTCAGCCACCTCTCTCTGTCCCTTGCCAACAAATACTCTTCGTCTTCCTCAGATTTCGAACTCTCTCCTTGTGTCACACCGGAATCCTCATCAACAGTCACTACTGGTGGCTCCACCTGAATCAAAGTCTCACTTGACACAGGAGTAGAAATAACAGTGTCTTTCTTGGAAGGTAACATAGCAAGCTCATTAAAGACAACATTCCTTTCAACCATGAGCTTCTGAGATTCCTTGCACCACAGACGATAACCCTTCACACCCAAATCGTAGCCAAGGAATAAACACTTCAACGACTGAGCTTCAATTTTCCTTGATCTACATGTGCGTACGCTGGACAACTGAAGACTCTCAACTTGGACAAATCTAAAGCTCCACATGTCCAAACTTCTTCTGGTGTTCTCATGTCCAAAACAGTATGAGGTGAACGGTTCACTAAATAACAAGCGGTACACACTTCTTCTGCCCAAAAATCCTTAGTCAGGTCAGCATTTAGAAGCATACATCTATCTCTCTCCAAGAGAGTTCGATTCAGACGTTCCGCTACTCTGTTCTGTTGTGGTGTGTGACGTACGGTTCGGTGTCTCATGATTCCTTCATCATTGCAGAAATCGTTAAACTCTGAGGAACAAAACTCCAAACCATTATCTGTCCTTAGAACCTTAATTTTCTTTCATGTTTGATTCTCAATCATAACCTTCTAGTGCTGAAAATTCTGAAATATAAACCCAAGTCTTCATGGAGAAATGATCAATAAATGTGAGCATGTAGCGAGCTCCACCTTTTGATGGAACCTGAGAGGGTCCCCATAAATTAGAGTGGACATAATCTAAAGTGACCTTGGTGGTGTGCTTTGTTGCTGAGAAGCTAACCCTCTTCTGCTTCCCCAAAACACAAAATTCACAGAAGTTCAGACTGCCGATTTTCTGACTTCCAAATAAACTACGTTTGCTCAACACCGCCATGCCTTTCTCGCTCATATACCCCAACCTCATATGCCAAAGTTGGGCATTCTCCTACCAGACAATGATGACGCTACAGCTACGTCACCCACCACGGTTTCTCCTTTAAGTATAAAAAGCTTACCGGGTCCAAGCTTCTTTCCCTTCATCAGAATAAGTGATCCTTTGGTGATGGATATGCAGTCATCCTCACCACTGAATTTGTAGCCATTTGCAGTTAGACTACCTACTGAAATCAGATTTTTGCTCGCCTTTGGAACATGTCGTACATCCGACAAAATCTTGACTAGGCCATTGTGGGTCCTCAATCTGACAGAGTCAATCCCTGCAACCTCGCACCTGTCACCATTGCTTATCACAACCATTCCACATGACATTGATTCATAAAATGAAAACCACTGTTTATGCGGAGTTAAGTGGAATGTAATGTCTGTGTCAATCACCCAACCATCAGAAGCTTCAGAAGAACCTGTAGCTGCCAACACAAAATCAGAATCAGACTCGGCAACATTCGAACCTGACTGATCACCACTACTAGAACCCATCTGCTTCTCTCTGTTCTGTAGCTTAAAACATTCTGATATCTTGTGACCCTTTTTCTTGCAGTAATGACAAATAATATTTTTGTTCTTCGAGTTGGTCTTAGAGGTGTTCTTTGAGAAACTCCTCTCTTTCCTCTTACCATGAGCAATAAGTGCTTCACTTTTGCTCGACTCAGAACCATCATACTTCTTTTCCATATCAGATTTGGAGGAGAGTGTGTTTTTTACATCCGCAAGAGAGATGTCGGTCCTGTTATACATCATCGTCTCTACGAAGTGATCATATGAAGAACTCAACGAGCAAAGTAAAAGGATCGCCTGATCCTCATCAGAAAACCTTGCTTCCACTTTCTCCAAATCCACGATGATTGCATTGAAATCATCCAAGTGTTGCTGAAGGGAGATACCCGACTTCATCTTGAATAGGAACAACTTCTTATTCAAGATAATCTGGCTCGCAAGTGACTTCTTCATGTAGACCTACTCTAGTTTCTTCCACATACTTGCAACCGTCTTCTCTTTCAACACTTCTCTCAGAACTTCGTCAGACAACGACAACTTAATGGTTGACATCGTTTTACGATCAAGCTTCAACCTGTCTTGATTGGACATTTCTTTTGGCAACTTGTCCATGCCCTCAAGAACGTCCTCCACCTCTTGCTGCACCAGGATTGCGTGCATCTTGACTTGCCACAAGCCGAAATTCACATCTCGGCTCAACTTCTTAATCTTCCAATGATTTGCCATGTGTACTTGCCAAAAAGATCGATGAAAACCCCAAAATTCGGACCAAAAGGTTCTGATACCAATTGTTAGGAATTAAAACCAATTCCAAGTACGCAGCGGAATCGAAAATAACAAATCCAATGGAGAAACAAACCACAATTGCAAATCCAAAACATCAAACCACGCAAACACGTAAGATTTAACGTGGAAACCCAATGCGGGAAAAACCACAGACGACACAACTCCAAATCTACTATAGAGAAACGTATTACAAGGAGAGACTTACAGGAAACACGAACAACCGGCGAGAATACCAGGCTAAATTTGCTCCCACCAAATCGACAATGATGTTCTCTCTCTTTTCTCTCAAGAATGCAAAGTAGACAATAACAATTAATCTAATTGTTCTCTATAACAAAGGGGGACAAAATTGCCTTTATATAGTAGGTCAAAACAAGTATAAGTTGCACCAAAATCGTGTGGAGAAATGTGCAAATTGTGGGCAGGACTGGGTCAAACGGTCGACCGAACGGGTGCTTCGGTCGACCGATCTTCTAACCGTAACGCAAACCAAGTTCCATCGGTCGACCAGACCTTAAGTAGTGGTCGACCGAAAATGGACATGCACTTTTCCTGTTTGCTCGAGTGCATACTCGGTCGACCGAACACTTAAGTTCCGGACGACCGAAAATCAACAGGTACATTTTTCCCAGCTACTCGTATGTGCCCGGTCGACCGAACCTTTAAGTTCTGGTCGACCGAAAATCAACATGCACTTTTGCCCAGCTCCCACATGTGTGTCCGGTCGACCGAACAACTCCTCTTTGTCGACCGAAACACGACAGACAATGTTGCTGGACAAATCAGAACACACATCCGGTCGACCGAACGCCTTCCGGTCGACTGAATGTCTGTTTTATTCCACGAATACTTTAATCACATATTCAAGGTAAACAACAACAGTCTCTAATGTCTTTTACTTTTTGAAATTAACTAAATAACAGATTTATTTTGTGTCACTTGCAACTTCTACTTTCTCAATGCAATATTATGTTCTTAATGTAAACATTTCATTTCCCCATGCAACATTTATTTTCCACATGCAACATTTGATTCCCCACGGATAGACCCACACCTTATTCTGTCCAGATTAGGTTGTGTATGTTCAGAATAAGTTGTGTGTCTGTCCAGATTAGGTTGTGTGTCTGTCCAGAATAAGTTGTGTGTCTGTCCAGATTAAGTTTTGTGTCTGCCCATTTTAAGGTTTAATTCTGTCTATTTTAAGTTGTGTATCTGTCCATTTAAAGTTGTGGGTTTGTCTATTTTAAGTTGTGCATCTGTCCATTTTAAGGTTTAATTCTGTACATTTTAAGGTGTGAGTCTGTCAACATATTAATCTGGACAAACACACAACCTAATCTGGACAGACACAACTTATTCTGGACAGACCCACAACTTATTTTGAAAATACATACAACGTAATATGGACAGACATACAACTTATTCTGGACAAACACAAAACTTATTATGGACAGACTCATAACTTAACCTGAACAGACACACAACTTATTATGGACATACACCCAATATAATATGGAGAGACACACAACTTATTCTGGACAAACACACAACCTAATCTTGACAGAATAATGTGAGTCTGTCCATTTTAAGTTATGGGTCTGTCCGTGGGAAACCAAATGTTACATGATGAAACAAAATATTGCATTGAAACGTAATGTTGCATGAAGAAAATACAGATTGCATGTGACACAAAATAAATATGATATTTAATTAATTTCAAAAAATAAAAAATATTTAACTTTCAGTAACTATACTAACTGTCACCGGGTTGAACTCGGGGATGCCCGAGGGTGCGCCATCCCGGGCTGAGTTCGTGAGCTTGGAGCATCACAATGAACTACGAAGCACACAAGGCGAACCAAACGCGAGTGCGCGAGGTGAACAACGAGGGTAGCCCAAGTACTCCCCTGAGTTTGCAAGGCAAGCGCCAAGGAGATTCGAAATGCGCGGGCATGCGCACACGCGAGGCAAGGCGTGAAAGGAATCGAGCGGCAGGCAGCGGCATAGCACATGCAAAAAGGCAAGTAGTCGAGGCTACGAACATGGAGCGAAAAACCTAGTCTGAGGACGTGCGCGTGGCACGGGCGCGAGGAGGCTATGCTGAGGCAACATGCGCGCGCGTGGGGCGCGAGCATGAGCAAGCGAGGCAAAGGCGCAGATGTTCTAAAGCCTATAGCACGATTGGTGGCTTGGAGCGCGGGGCACGTAGAAAAGCACCAAGGCTTGGAGTCCGGGGACATCCAAGCGAAGGTCAAGGAGCAACAACAAACATGGCGCGAGCGTGGCACTTGGGAAGTGCATCCTCACATGCGGGCATCCAAACGCGCTTGAAAAGCGCGAGGTGGGGTTGTGGCTATAAGGGCGCGCGCTAGACATTGCCCGGGCAACACATAGGTGCGCATTGAGGCGCGCGTGGGCGGGCAAAGCCTAGGAACTGGAGGCACGGATGTTTGGGAAGCCAAGACACATGCGTGTGGGTCAGCAAGGGCTGAGAACGAGTCAAGAGAGGTTGCTGATCGTGTGGGAACGGTTAGGCAAGCTCTCCTTGAATATAGGATTCAGTTATGGAACGGGTCCGTAACCGAATCGGGGAAAATTTTGGTTGGCCAAAATTGTTCTTCTTAAAAATAGGGATCGGTTATACTTGTCCTTAAAAGTAGGGATCGGTTATGCTTGTCCTTAAAAAATAGGAGTCGGTTATGGAACAGGTCCATAACCGAACGGAGGTGGCATGAGTGGGCTGACCGGGTCAAGCCCCACTAATGCATGTTTCTCCATCATGTGCATTCGGTTTTAGGGGAAAAACTGAATCAGCCAACATGTTCCCCACGTTCTGGTCAAGGATGACCAAGTCTATAACCGTTTGGTTCGGTTATAGCCCATGCATGATTAATATAAGGCACTAGAGAGTGGCCTTAGTGGGGAGAGTGAGCATTCAGTTTTGCCCCACTCCTCCACAACCAAAGGAGAGTTAGAGGTGTAGTGGGGATCGTGGATTCCTACGAAGTGCATGTAGTGGAGGCTCACAACATGTATAAATAGGGGTGCACCTCCAACTTGTGGAAAGAGCGTCACCATTAGGATAGAGTTTCTATTGGTCATTGTGTTTGTTTCCTTCTTTCCTCCACCCTTTTAGGGATTGTAATTCTATTGTTTATGGGAATAAAAGAGTTCAATTCCGCCAACGTTGTTATTGTGTGCGTTTTTGTTTGTGATTGTTTACTCTACGGGAAACCGAGGGAGTTGTATGGTTCTGTTGGTGTTTTCGGTCTTTCCTTGCGGGGATAGAGCGTTTGGCCGGGCCAAAGCTCGAAAAAGTCGAAATTTGAGAGTATCTAAAGGACTACTAACACGACCGGTGACACTGACCATTTCACGGACACCGTCCTTGTATCATTGCTCTTGAACGTCGCCTTCCAGGCGAGCGTCAACAATCACGGGATGATAGCAATACCAATCCCATCGCGTCACTGTGCTGTGGTCCTCTTCTTATAAAATCCCAATAAATATAACCTCATTGCAATCCACCTGCCACTACTACCCCAACATATCATGTTTCTTCTTTTTCTTCTAAGGAGACCCATCAGGGCCATCATTCTCACACACTCACTTTCACTCACACATAGTTTGTGGTTCTAAATTGACAGTGGAGTAACATTGTTTTTACACGACGTGGGATTTTACTTAAATGGAATTTAAATTGATGTCCAATAGTTAAGTACGGACATCCTCGAAACTAATAAGTCATGCCTCGAGTGAGTGTGAGACCATCAGGTTTATTCCTTGCAAGTGACTTTAAGAAGAAAATTAATAATAACACATCAAAGGACACTATAACTGACTATAAAACAAAAAATTACCTATTTAAATATCTATTTACCAATATCATCTTTGCTGAAAGTATCTCATACTTTTCTTCGCTATATCATATTTGCTGAAAGTAAAAAGTACTACACGTTAAAAACTTAAAATATTTGGAAGCAAGAGAGATGGACAATTTGGAAACATACACTGCTCAACTGCTGTGACATGTACTATACTAATTGCTATTACAATAATATTAGTGCCATTAATACTGCGAGGTTGCGGTCAAATTCTTAAAATGGGCATCGCATAAAGAAACGTATCTAAAGCCTTAGGTACAATACATCATTTATGTTGCTAAAACACATGTATTGTTTATTGCATGATTGCATCCACATAGATGACTGTGATGAGCTGACCCTGGAAGTCTGGTCCTCTGCTTCCATTCTTCCCCTCCCCTTTGGAATCCACCCATTATAGAAAAGTAACCAACATCACCTGCCACCTAATTCTGTCTGTACACATTTTTGTTTCTTTTTGCGCCCGAACAGCAAAACACATGGCTTTCTCAGCTCACACAGCATTTGGACGAGTATTTGCCACCGTTTGTTACGTGATTTTTTTATTGGGTCTACTTTAAAAGGAACAATTTTAGTTAAGGCATCAGTTTTAGAAACATATCTTTTTCTTCTTTAATCCTTCAGTATGACTCATTTTGTCATTTTTTCCATAAATCTTTTTGCAAAAAAATTCCTAAAGCAAAAACATTTTTAACGTTAATAACAAAAATTAAAAAGAAAAAAACTCAACCGCTCTCTCTCACCTAGTTCTCAAGGCTCATATCTCTTTTCCCTCACTTCTCTCTCTCTCGTTCTCCTCTCTCTTTCTCTCGGCTCCTTCCCTCTCTCCTTTATCTCTCCAGTTCTCCCTTTCTTCTCTCTCCCTGTTATCTCTTCTCCTTACTTCTCTCTAAACCTGGGTACCGACACGACACGACGTCTGAAGTTCTCAGCTCGACACAACTTAGTGATCCCTGCCGGGTCCGTGGGTGTCGGGTCAGGTTTTGATTTTTTGATTGTTTTTTTAATTTGAAGTAATTATACAATCACAATTGAATTAACAAAGAAAGATTAGAGAAGAATTGGAAGAGTTTGATAGATTTGTGTAAAAAAAAAGATGTTGGGGGTTTATATGGAGTGTAGGGGGAGTTTAGTAATTTTTTAAAATAAAAAAACCTTACATTGGTGCTGACGACATATAATTTTTTGTCGTTCATGCTGACATCAACATCCAACGACTCTAAGAGCCGTTGGAAGAGTGTCGTGCCTTCCTGGGCTTGGCCCGTTTGGCGGTCGGCACAGTCTGGTTCCCAAGTCCACTTCTCTCTCTTCTTCTTATTTCTCTCACTCTAATTTTCTCTCTCCTCTCCCTCTCTCTCCAATCTCTCTCTTTCCAAATCCACACATTTTAACATAGGGTGAGAGAAGTGAGATCGATGAAGAGAGAGAAGAGAACTAGAGAGGGAAGTGAGGAGAATAGAGAAAGGAGATAGAAGTGAGAACGAGTTTGTGTTTTTAATTGTTTTAATTCCTTTTTAACATTAAGGTTTTTTATTTATTTTAGGAGTTGTTTTATGCATATTTTGTAAAGGAAAAAATGTTGGAATGAGCCCCGCTAATGACGTAGGTGCACACAAGTAAAAAAAGGTACAAATCGAGCATTTTCCCAATACGGATGCACGCAAGTAAAAAAAACTTACAGGAAAGTCATCAACATGGGTACATTTGTATGTCACATAAAGTAAACATTTTTTAGCTTGTCCCTAGTGATTTGACATAAAAAGAAAATCTTGTTTCTTGTCTCCTAGACCAAAGACAAAAACCAAAAACTTGTCTCCCACTTAGTTTTTAACTGTTCACGAGAGAAGTCAATTTTACCTTCGTCAAATCTTTTTCCAAATAAAAAGGTATCGTAGATATTTATCTCCACAAGGACAAAAATGTATCACTTAAGGAAAATTGAGAAAACTTATATTTTGAGTTTTTTGGATGCTGGAGAGAAAAATTAGTTTCCATGAGAAATTTGACCAGTTTTTTTTCTTCCAAATGCACACATGTCACTAGATTATACGTTGGATATTTACAATATATTTACTCAAAAATGTATGTATTTGTAAGTACTCCTCTATTTTGCTGACATTAATTTTTGTTCATTACTTTACAATTATTCTTACCAAGACCCAACGTCAACGTATTTCATTTCTCTGTGACCAATAGTTAAGTTTAATAATATTTAAAATTTCATGTAAGAATATGCTCTTTTATTTATATGAATTGTAAACGCAATCAAGAACAACTACGAGGTTAGTAAACCTCTTCAACGTTGTTGAGATAAACAATTATTCAGGATGATGTTGTTGTAAATTGAACTTGATAAACGATCATTCAGGATGATGTTGTATTGCAAATTGAACTTTGCATAGCACCCAGACAAGGTTTCTTATGTGGAAAAAACTAGTTAAACAAAAAAAATCATGGAAAATCCAAATAAGTTTTTTTCTGTGGTTTGACAAACCTTATGTGTCGGCATCATATGCACTACTCTCCCAACAAAGAAATAGAATTTACTAATATCGAAAGGATCAAAAGTTATTCCTCACAAACATTTTTTTCCTTCTAAGTCTCCCTCCTGGTTCGCTAGAGCACAAGTAACGGGGTCGTCCCGCGTGGGACGACCTCGATGACCGGGTCAAAACTGGTTGTCGCCTCCTCATTGGGGGTGACGTCTCAGTTGTGGACGACCAGGTCGTCAATGATTGACATATTTTTTAAAGCAATTTTTTTGTTTTGATTTTTTTAAAATTAGTTTGAATCTTTTTTTAATGTTTAAAAAAATGTTTTCTAATTGTTTTGATTTTTTAGTTTTTTTAAATTTTTCCCCAAAATCGACTTCGAAACGATGTGGAAGAAAAAGATGAGTTGTAGTGGGTTGTGGTTAAGATGTGAATAATGTAGAAAAGAAAAGAAAGTGTGTTGGGGAGAGAAAAAAATGATGTGGATGAAAAAAAATGTTGAAGTGAAATAGAGAGAGAAAACTCATGACCAGATTGTGAGTCATGATTACTAATGCTCTTGGTTTATGTTCTTGATTAAGTTTTTTGGAAAAATCACGGGTTTCTTTATCTCACCAACAATTCTTTAGAGACTTTAGAACGACTTCCAAATCACAAAAACAACCATGTCTTTGTAAACCCATGAATAAACCTAAATTTGCAAATTTCAAACTCGTCAAAATTGCTAAAGATTGTCGAGGACAATATCCATTGATTCATGTGGATGCATTGTTACCAGATTCATAGCATAAACTTATATATCATTAACACACAAAGATGTCTCGTAGTGAGAGGTATCCTCGTAAATCTTTAACAAATGATATCCAATGATATTTAGCAAAATGTCCGTTTTTTTAAAATGAGATGGCCTACAAGCAAAGGTCTCTACTAATATAGCTATCTCCTAGTGAGAAGATTCTTGTCAAACCATCGTTCCCATGAGCGGAACTTGTGACTTTTGACATGTGAGAATGTGAGATGATAGAAGTACATTTTCACGGCGTAGAAATCAACTACTTATGATGGTTGAAGGGTTTGAAGGTGTCTTTTTTATTTAAAATATATATTATTAGAACGGTAAAGTTGATTATAATTGAAAAATTCTTTAATAAGTTATCGTTGAACTTATAATCTTTAGCACACAAGTTGATTATAATTGAAAAATTCTTTAATAGGTTATCGTTCTAGTGATTTTTCAGGAACAAAGAAAATATTCCTGCAAAGAAAAAAGGGTTAATTACAGTTTGACCTCCTGAACTATGTCTTGGTATCACTTTGCCCCCCTAAACTTTCAAAGTTAACAGTTACCTCCCCTGAACTTTAATTTTGTAACATTTTGCCCTCCTGAACTTCAAAAACTCATTATTTAACACACATTCGATGTTTTGTTTCCTAATTTTTTTTGTTGTATCCCTAATACACTCCTAAACCTATATTTACGTGAAAGTTTGGATCCAAACGGAGGTCGGATATGGTTGAAATTTGGGTCGGTTTGACACTCAATCTGACCTAAATTCCAACCATATCCGACCTTCGTTTGGATCCAAACTTTCACGTAAATATAGGTTTAGGAGTGTATTAGGGATACAACAAAAAATTTAGGAAAAAAACGTCGAATGTGTGTTAAATAATGAGTTTTTGAAGTTCAGGGGGGCAAAATGTTACAAAATTAAAGTTCAAGGGAGGTAACTGTTAACTTTGAAAGTTTAGGGGGGCAAAGTGATACCAAGAGATAGTTCAGGGATTCAAACTGTAATTAACCCAAGAAAAAATCTCTTAAGAGTTAGCGCCTACAAAAAAGGGAAAAAACTTTAGTTATTTAATAATCTTTGAGGGCCTTTCTGCAAACACAAATCTGCTAATCGATCGTCCTAAAGAAAGAGAAGAAAAAAAAAATTGGTTATTTAATAGTCCTTCCTCCACACTCCACGCGCTTCGAGGTGAGTTCCGCCAAAACCTAAACGACGCGCGAACTCGTCCTATTCTCCTCCCCTCTACGATCTGGACGCGACCGGCATCTCTCGGGGACCCAAATTTCCTCTTTTCTCGGCTTCCTTCCACATCCACTCACCCCGATGGTCTGGAGATCCGCGCGGAGTGGAGAACAGAAGCGAGGCGACGGCGTTCTCGAGGCATGATGAAGGGGAGGAAGGTATGGAAGGGGGTCGGAGGGTTCGGTTCGGCTTCTCCCCCACCGTTGCTGCCTTTCACCTCCGGAGTTGCTTCGCTAGCGATGAAGGTGATCAACGTCTTGCCTTAGAATGTGAATTCCCCCCCTCTGTTTTACTGTTTTGGTTGGGTTTCTGTTGGCAGATTTTGTTGTGGATATTCTTTGAATTCGAGAACGGTAATTGTACACACTAGTGCAACTATCCCACAACTACTTATCCTACTATATCGTCACAAAACTTAAGTTGAAAGTGTGTTATGGAGGTGGACCAGTGTCTTTAGTACACACACTAAACAATTTATTGCTAGGTGACATTGGACTACAGTTTTGTGGTGTTGAAGTGATTGTTGTGGAATGTCCAATTTTTGTCCGTTATTTTTAATCTAATCTCCTGATATGTCGATTTATATTCGTGTGTGTGAGTTTTTTGTAAGAAATTCAGCAGTAGAGGTGAATTTTGTGGAATATTCAGATCTTTCAGCCTTGTTTGATCTGGGTGTTTTCAACATTTTCTTTTTCTTCAGAACAGCAAGGTTGGGAATGTACATGGAAGGAACGGAGGTGGCGTGGGCAGAGATAAATGCTCTTACAGGGCGCAGCTTGAGCAGGAAGTAAGTGATGCACTTTCTGGTTGGTTTTTGCTTTCTGTAAGCACTAGATGCTCGACGAATATATACATTTCCTGTCTTATACTGCATTCGTTTGCTATAAGCAATGTTGGATACTTGATCTGTTTCTCTATTATTTGTGCTATATTCTTTTTTGCTGTTTGCTTTCTTGGTGGATTACTAGTATATCTTCAATTTTGGGCAACTTAGATTTTAGGTTACTGTCCAAAGTTCGAGAATTATGGAACATTTTGTTGAATTATTGTATCATTCCTGGATATCTGCACTCATTGTCAATTGTTTCTGTGATGAAAATCCAAACTTTAATATGAGATGATATTAGCAGTGTCTGATGGTCAAAATGTTGGCCCAACACACCGGCCATGTCTAAATCTGCACGTGTTGGACTCTACAAAGGCCGCATGAGAGGGAACATATGAGATTAGTTACTCATTGAGAGTCAAGGGTTACTGTATTCAGTATAACTTCTAGGTCCCTCCAGCCAGCAGTCTGGTTACTAGATAATATCAAATTGCAGACTGTACTGAAGTGGTGGTGCAATAATTTTTAACCCTAGACAAAAATAACACAATAGTAATGGAATCCCCTTTTTGCAATTCACATTGCGTGTATGGTGGTTTCTGGAGGTCAGAAAAATGAGTTATATCTCACAAGATGCAGTTTTCAGGTTAAAAATCTGCAGAAGGAGCTGCAGGAGGAGATTAATTTACATACTGCTCTGTTAAATGCGGTAGGGCATAATAATATTCATCTGTTGCCTTCTTTCAGTCTCCCAAACAAGGTACTTTCATTACTGCATACCTCTATTTGATTACTTGAAATTGTTGAGACCTTTTATTCGACATTCTCTTCCAACAATATCACCATGACTCATGACGATTGGCAGGTTCACGAGCTTCTGTCTTCTGTTACTTCCCTGGAGATTGCAGTATCTAGACTCGAAGAGGATTTGATATCCTTGCATTGTCGTCTCAATCAGGAGAGGAATGTGTGCCATTTTGGGGAATGCCACTTAATGAACTCTCCTGTTTTGTCACATACTTCCCAGGCTTGCTCTCCATGTTACACTGGGGAGGAGGTAATTTCCGACTTATATTCTCATGAAGAAACTTGTGCACTTTCTAATCTTCTCTTGTTCCTACTCCCAGAAATTATCTCCTTCAATAACTTCACAGCATACTCAGTCATTCTGTTTCTCTCAACAAGAATTGGAATGCGGACACTCACCATCAAGCAAAACCAACATAATCCATGCATGCTCTGTACGAAATAAAGATTTGGATCAGAAGGTCTTTTACATCTGTCCTTTTGTTGTTTTGTCGTGATTTTTTTTTAAATTTCCTTCTGGTCAATTGTTACTCACTGCCATGCTTTAGGCCCTTGAATCATAAAAATGTTGCTAAAACCTTTATTCCCGTAGCAGGTATTGAAATTGTCCAACTCATCTATAAAAGAGCTAGAGGCAGATGGTAGCTTAAATGCTGATGCAGTTGATTTGGATATTGCTTTTTTGAGCAATGATCTATGGAGCCACCCTAATAGGCTTTCTGAAGAAATGGTTAGGTGCATGAGAAATATCTTCCTCAGTCTATCTGAATCGCCAAGCTTTTCCTCAAAGAGCCGTCTATATTGTCCATCTTCTCCAGTTGGGCATCTCTCCTGTTCTTCACTGACTTCTCTCTCAGGGTCACCAATTGTGCCTTCTCCTAGTACAGGTCCTGCTGAATTGCATCTTTTCTGTGACGATATTGCATCACAAAGCACCTTTGATCCTTATAGTGTTTGCTGGAAAGAAAATAAATCAAGCATTGGAATCTATGGCCTAGCAACAGAGGTTTCTTGGATGTCCGTCGGGAAGAAACAACTTGAATATGCTGCCAAAGCTTTAAAAAAGTTTAGGTAAATGTTTCTCACCTGCTTCTAGGACTAGGTTTTCTTATTCTGTTTATTTTGATCTATCATTTTTAGAATTCTGTTTAGAACCATAACATGGTCGTGGTCTGAAATCAACTTCTAACGTGATTTTTCTGAGAATTGGCCGACATCTGAGAAAGCAAATAGGCAGATTACATCATAGGTCCCCCAAATGTGTTCTACAATTGAATGCAATTGATTGTGCCATGCTTTCGAAAAATACTATTTGTACAAATTAAATCAAATATCTTGACTCAGTGCTAAATTTTCTCTTTGGCATTAGAGGCTTGAAGGAATTTCAATCGCAATTGATTGATTATTTTGCTTCATTTGTAGTTTGATGGTTCTAACTAGACCTGGGTACCGGGCTTGGCCTGACCCGCGGGCCGGTAATGTTATATTTATTTAATTTTTAGGTATTTTTGGAGGTATTTTAAAACTAAAAAATAAATTTTTACAGCCCGTTACGCGTGCCCTAGGCCCAGGCCGGTACCCAGCTCTAGTTCTAACTTCTAAACTAACTTGCTTCTGTTGAGGTGTGAAGAAATACCTACTGTGCTGATTGATTTGTGAACATGCTCAAACTAAGTTTGTAGATATGTTCTATATTTAGTATGGATTAAAAATTAGCATGCTTTAAACTAAATTTGTAGATTTGTTCTATATCCTATGCATTAAAATTGTAACTTCTTCCAACAATATTTACTTCCTAAGTTCCTTTGGTGTATTATTCACTCCCGCTGGAACCAGCAAACATAGTCGTGATCTAATTTTATCTGTAAGTCACCCAATGCGACCTTAATTATGTCCTCTACATGTATCAATAGCCCACCCTAAGGAAAGTTTGAGCTAATGTCAGTTAAGGTTGGCGAGAATGAGATACCATGACTAAAATCAGGAAACTTGCCTTTTGCCTTTGCGCAATAACTACAAATTAGTCCATGGCTCCTTGTTTTCCGTCTCCTGGAGGAACATGCCATAATAACTTCTAGTGGAGGTACTTAACTGTGATGTCAGATGTAAGGAACTTTTTGAATGACCTAAACAACTTTTAATGTTTCAGCCTACTCGCACTGGTTCTTTAATAATTGCAACCTTTTCTCTCTTCCCATATGGGTGCAGATTCCTCATCGAACAGTTGGCAGAAGTGGACCCTGCTAACATGAGTAACAATGAGAAGCTGGCCTTTTGGATCAACTTATATAATGCATTGGTCATGCATGTAATTCTCAAAACTGTTATTTGTTTTTCTTATTGTCACAATAGTTAAAGCTTTGGTTTTGTCTTTCCCGTGTTGCTGAATTAAGAGGCTCTCTCCCCCCCCCCCCCCCCCCCCCCCCCCCAACACACACACACACCATAAAAAAACAAAGGAGGCTAAGACATCCTTTTGTACAATAATGATGAAGTTTTGTCTGATTTTTTTCCTAGAATTATTTGATTTTTTCCTATCTTATTTCATGGTTAAAATTATACAAACGAAGGTGAACATTGCTTTTTAATTTTGTAGTATAGCTTAGGAACTATATTGTACTCTCTCTATGACAAATTTGGGATGAAAACATTAGGGCCAATAAATCTTAATACCAACAACTCCTTTTGTATCAAGACGTAATAGTAAGGGGGAAACACTTCCGCATTAATCAGACATGTAGGGATTATTCGTGGCAGAGAATACCATCCAATAAACAATTAAAACTTTAATATCTGGACCCAGAATATTAGAAAAAAGTTTAAGTGAAATAGCGACTGCACGCATGCTTGAGAAATGACCTTTAATCCCTTATTTCTTTTACCGAAAAGCGCAAAGGCTGATGGGAGCCTTTTCATGAAACTTTTAATAAGAGACATTTTATCAACACTTACAGAGGCTGATGCTATTTTCTTTCCACTTGATCTATCGTTATTTCCTTCCCTCGTTTGTTGGAAATCTTGGTAATTTAACCAAGACGTAAAATTACAAAACCGATTTACATCAAAATGAGTTCGGCATCATTTTATTCACGGGATGTCTACTTATTGATTCATTTTCAAATAGTTATCTCGGCCCACATTTCCTTGGTGGTTGGCATCTTCTCCTTAAACCTTGAATATAGTGCCGGCAATATTAAAACGTGCATGCCTGGAATTAATGCCCGATCTCCCCCCCCCCCCCCCCCCCCCAAACTTTGAGCCTTTATATTTCCTGTATTCAAACACTTCCATGATATTTATTTTTTATATATTAGGCTTACCTGGCATATGGAGTTCCTAAAAGTGACATGAGGTTCTTTTCCCTGATGCAAAAGGTTTGGCTTGTAATTCATAATTTTTCTCGTTACATTATGAAGGATAAAAGTTGCATGATTGATGATTAACAAGATGATATGTTGGACAGGTATCATATACTATAGGAGGCCACTCACTTAGTGCAGTTGATATTGAGTATGTGATTTTGAAGTCAAAACCTCCAGCGCATCGTCCACAAATTGTATATCTTTTAATCCAATCATATGACATAGTTAAGCCTTACTTCTAATTTTTGTCACGCTTACCATCGTATTGGTGTACCGTGTACGATTTTTTAGGCCTTAATGTTGACCCATCACAAGTTCAAATTACATGACGGAATCATAGATTTTGGTATTGAGGCTCCAGAGCCCCTTGCAGCATTTGCCCTCAGTTGTGGAATGTCTTCTTCACCAGCGGTGAGTGGTTGATCATCAATTGGTATTTCATTTGAATGATTTGTCTTTTTTTTTGTAAAATTTAGTAGTACACCGTGTGTGTTTTTGTTAGTTGTGCCTTTTTTTCTTTAGAGCATCCATGTTCTGGAAATTTAACATAATTTCTTGACTAAAAGAACTTTTGTTTTCTTGAGATTTTGGTAAGGTTTTGTCCAAGTTACTTGCAAATTTTCCCATGAACGTACTAGCCTTTTGGCCCTGTTCTCATCAAACTGTAATATTCATTGTCAGATGTTTAGCACTGTGATGATGAGGAAACTGGATTTTAAATGTTGACAATAGGTATTATTGTAAATATTCAACTCCTCTGCATTTCATCACATGTTTCTGCCCAATCTGATGCAGGTAAGGATTTTTTCAGCCGATGGTATCAATAGGGAGCTTCAAAATTCATTAAAAGATTATGTCCGAGCATCTGTAGGTATAAATGATAAGGGTAAACTGCTAGTTCCCAAGCTACTGCATTGTTTTGCTCAGGGTGTAGTGGAGGATTCTTTACTAGTTGATTGGATATGTCGATTTCTTTCCCCTCAACAAGTTTCTTTGATCCGTGACTCCACAAGTCGAAAGCAAAGACTTCTAGGGGCCAGAAGTTTTAGTGTTGTTCCCTTTGACTCAAGGTTTCGATATCTTTTCTTGCCTGAAAACAAGTGCTTGAGAAATCCTTCCTAGCAGGTTGACTTGGTGCTCAATGTGATTAAGTACAGGACACAGGGTCGCTGTTTATAGTCATTCGTGAGAAACAGCTTTTTGGCTATTCCAATTAATCAGAGATGATTGACTGTTGTAGAGATAGAATTCCATCTCACGGACGTCCAACAGAAGTGATGAAACCAAGCACTATGTAAATATTTTCCAGATCCGAATCTCCGCAAATCTGTTTCTGCTCGAGGAGGTTAGTATGATGGTGACGATTTGTTAATTTTTTGTCCAGAAGTTGATATTCTTTTGAGATCTCTTTGACTTTACAAGTGCCGTTTTCATTGAAGAGTGTAGAATTGGTTCTATTTTGTAACTATAACCTATGTTATCTGCCCTTGTTAACTAACAAGTGCCCTACGTCTCTGATTATTGTAGGTTGTATTTGTTCACAAGTAATGATTGAGATCCAGACGTGCTATATTACATTCTATGTAAATTTCTTCCTTACAGGCTTAATTGGCAGGATAAGCCGAATCTTCGGAAGTAATTCATGATTTTTGTAGGAAACAAAAATGTTTTGTCCCCCCACCCCCATCACTTTGTGCTCCTTTTCTTAAATATGATATTTATGCCCGTAACAAAAATGTGACTTGAAAAGCACTGTTGAATTGTTTCCACTCAAATAAGATCCACCCGTTTTTGTTAGTCGGGTATCCCAACCGACTTAATCAACTTAACTGAATCACCTATAAATACCAATGACAACAGTCAGAACAGAATTAATTATCTGTTCAAATTATTCTCCCAATTCTTCTCTTATACTCTCTATTCCTTTCGATCCACCATTACCCTCAAAACTCAATATGGTATTAGAGCATAGGAAGGAGAAGATGATCCGAATCAAGGAAGGTGATTAAATAGAAAAGAAGAAGAAACAACAAGATCCAGTCCCTGAAGAAGGGATAAACCGTTTCTTTGCTGAAGAATAGGAGAGATAAGAAAGAAAGAAAGAACTTGAAGATGGCGACTTAACACAACAAGTAATAGTAACAACTCTTTTCTCATAGATGTACACAATCCATACTTCTTGCAAGCTTCAGGTAAACCAGGCACAATGCTAGTAAGTGACAAACTGAATGGTGAGAATTTTGGAATGTAGAGAAGATATATGGATATGGATTTAAATGCCAAGAATAAACTCAGTTTTGTAGTTGGAAGTCTACCACAACCCTGAAGGGAGCAATCACCAAAGGCACATGCAATTTGGAAGAGATGTAATGATCTAGTTCTTTCTTGGATTTTGAATTCCATAAACCCTAGTATTGTTGGTAGTGTTATATAGGCAGAAAAAACTTCAGAAGTCTAGCAAGATCTTTATGAAAGGTTCTCCCAACATATGCAATCTATGATTTGAAACATGATGATATGTCAGTTTTAGATTACTATACCAAGCTCAAGGAATTATAGGATGAGTTAAATACTTATATGCCTCTTATAAATTGTACTTGTGGTGGAATGAAGGCCCTCGTTGATAGAGAACAAGAAGATCATATGATCCAATTCTTATTTGGATTGAATGATTCATTTGTTGCAATTAGAGTTCAGATTCTTCTTATGAGCTCATTACCTAATGTTAACAGAACATATGCCTTAATCTTACAAGAAGAAATGCAAAGAGGAATCAACAATGCAGAAATTCAGTTAGATGCAACAACATTGTATGTAAACAACAATTATAGTTCAAGTCAGAAAGGAGGAAACCAACATAACAACAAATCCATATTACAGTGTACCAACTGCAAGAAAAGTGGGCATGTTAGAGAAAATTGTTACTAGCTTATTGGTTTTCCAAATGATAACAAGAATGGAAGAGGAAATCAACAAAGCAACATGAACAAGGGTTCAGAAAATGATAGAGGAAGAGGCAAGAAGAAGAATTCAGAAAGTGGAGGAGGAATGATCTATGTAGTTGAGACAAGCAATCGACCATCACCACCAGCAATTACTCAAGAACAATATGACAAGCTCATGCAACTACTGAATGGAAGAATTGCAGAAACCCAAAGTCACGGCACAACCAACACAGCATGTATAAATCTATGTAATTTTTCATATAGAAATAACATTTGGATCATAGATTCTGGTGCATCTGATCATATGTGCAACAACAAGATTTATTTTGTTGAACAAAGAAAAAATGACCATTCATTACCTGTCGAACTCCCAAATAATTAAATTGTGGATGCCATCATTGGTTCAGTTAAAAATGATCATTTACCTATTCTCCATAATATTTTTTACCTACGTAGTTTTGATGTCAATCTTATTTCTGTTAGAAAACTAGCTAAATATAATAAGTTAGTTGTGATTTTTTAGTTTAATAATTGTATAATTCAGGACTTAATGATTGGCTCGGGTAAATGTATTGGGGGTGTTTATATTCTCTATCAAGGTCAACAAATTGAAACTTGTCTTGTTGCTCTTACTACTGTTGCTCAGGCTCAGGGCCTTTGACATAAAAGATTAGGTCACCACCCATCACATGTGAAACTTAGTGAGATTGCCAAAATTGCACCTGAAATCTTTAGTGATTATGAATAATGTGTGATTGTTGCCCTTTGGCAAAACAAACAAGATTAATCTTTAATAAAAGCTTGAATATTGTTTCTGATTCCCCTTTTGGCCTGATTCACTGTGATATATGGGGGAAAAATATAACACTGCTGTTAATGATGGTTTTCGCTATTTTTTGACTATTGTTAATGACTTTATTAGAGCAACATGGTAATTCTATTGAGAAATAAAATTGAAATTGGAAGTTTTCTTAAGAACTTCATTACTTCAGTTCACAATCAAAACAGTAAGAAGTGACATTGGTTTTGAGTTCCTTGCTGATGATATACAAATATTTTTAGACTCGGTATTTCTCATCAGATCAGTTGTGTTTATACTCCACAACAAAATGTATAGTTGAAAACATAGACATTTACTTGAAGTTGCAAGAGCTCTTAAGTTTCAGTCTAAAATATCTTGAAATTTTGGGGTGATTGTGTAAATACCGTTGCTTATCTCATTAATAGAATCCTAAGTCCTGTTATTAACTACAAACTCCATATGAACTTCTCCTTAGCAAAATTCCTAACTATAATTATTTAAGAACCTTTGGATGTCTTTGTTTTGCCACTAACAAGAAAGTTAAGGACAAATTCAGTCATAAAGCTATTAAGAGTGTTTATTGGTTACCCAGCTAATCAAAAGGGATATAAACTTTATGATCTTAATGAACATAAGATCTTTGTAAGTTGTGATGTTATTTTTCATGAACATAAGTTTCCTTTTGATCAATATAGCCATGATACACCTAATGTTGTCATTCCTAATTATCTTCCTGATATACATGATGATAGCCATGAAAATTATGTCAATCATGGGGAATACAACACAAATGAACTTGACACTGATGTATAGAATAACAACCATTCTTATAGTCTTATTCAGAGTGAGAATTATAATTAGGACAACATAAGAAGATCTACTAGAGCTCGTAACCCTCCTAGCAATTTTAAAGATTTTATATGTCCCACTCTAAATCACAATATTGTAAATGTACTATATCCCTTATCAAATCATATGAGTTATGATAAAACTTTCTAAAATTCATTTTCTCCCTCTCCAATGTCTTGTCAATCACTTAGCCAACAACATACAAAGAAGCATATGCTGATCCAAACTGAGAGCTGCGATGGATTCAGAAATGAAAGCATTAGAAAAGAATCACACATGGATTGTAGTTGATCTACCACCTGGGAAGAGAGCAATAAGGAGCAAATGGATTTACAATGAAAAATTCAAATCATATAAAGCACGTCTAGTGGCAAAGGAATTTAACCAAGTCGAAGGAATTGACTATCAAGAAACCTTGCATCAGTCACTAAGATGGTTACCGTAAGAGTAGCTCTTGCAACCAATGGATGGACACTCAATCAACTACAGGTGAATAATGCATTCCTGCGTGGCCATCTGAACGAAGAAGTATACATTTAATTACCTCAAAGGGAATAAGAGAAAGGGGGAGAATAAAGTTTCCGTATTACAAAAAATCGTCTATGGGCTAAAACATGCATCTAGAGTTTGCTTCGAGAGACTTTCAAGTTTTCTTATTAAAGATGGATACAAGCAATCCAAGACAGACTATTAATTGTTTTACTTAAGGACTAGAGGTCATACTACACTAATATTAGTGTACGTAGATGATATTCTAATCACATGGAGTAATCTATTGACTTTTAGGTCTTAATCTTTATTGATTTTGATAATTAATCAAATTAATCTTAATCAATCAACATGTTCAATCAAAGTAGACAAATATGATTACATGCATTGCATATTCAAGAGAATGAGCATTGAGATAAAGACTCAAGAATGAAGACTTGTAATCAAAATTTTGGACGAATACTTATAATTTTATATGTATTGAGTCCATAAGGTTTAATGTAAACTTGAGCACTAGGATTCTGTCCTGACCAAGTTCGGTCTTCGGAACCCCAAACGGTCAACCAAAATCATTCAACAGTAGACCTTAGAATGCTCTTTGGAATTGTCCAGTCGGACGACCGAACCACCTTCGATCGACTGAAGTGCTTCAGACTGGTTTTGGACTTTTCTCCAATGATCGCATGTGAACCAAGCCTTAGAGCCTAATTGACTTGTCCAATTTTGGACGACTGAATGCATGTCGGTCAACCAATCTCTTCTTGGCTTTAGGCGCCCAACGACTATTTCCACGTGACACTTGATTGTTGTAGTCAACGACTATTTGGGCATTAACTATCAGCATAAAACCTATGCTAACTTCGGTCATGGTCTACCGAACCTGTTTAATCAGAGCCCAACTATTCTTACTGTCCACCTTGAATCAGTGAACCGAATGCAATTCGGTGAACCAAAATTAAATAGGACGAAATTGAAAATAGTTTCTGGAAGTTGGTGAACAATGGTCCGAAGCCTATTCGATCAACCGAATGCTATAATCTGACCAATCCAATTAACCTGTTTTGGACTACCGTTTCCTACACAGTCGACCGAACCTGCCATGAATTCTGCTTGAGCTTAATTCACATCTTGTTTCTCATTGGTCCAAATCTGCACCAACTCCCAAACGATTCTCCAAGCTTTGAAGCCTATATAAACACCACTCAAGAGAGAAAATTTAGAACCTTACACCTTCCACTCAACTATACTCATTGTGTTCTTAATTCCTAAGCATTCAAAGCTCAAACACACTCAAAACTTCATCTTCACCACTTGCATATCAACTCCATATCCATATTCAAGTATGCTTAAATTAGACTGTTTAGATTTTGATTTCATTTCTATATTCAAGAATCACCAAAGAGTTGTAAAACTTCGAGGAAGCTTCCTCTCGGGTTGTGCACTAGCACTTAGTCTCGTGAAGAACAAAGAAACAACAAAGAATATCAAGGTCTTCAACAGAGGCTGAATATAGAGCCCTAGCAGCAACCACTTGTTGAATCACTTGGTTAAGATTCTTACTAAATGTGTAACGTCCCGAAACAGCGGAAGATTTAAAATTTCAAAATAACCAACATAACAGACAACTCACGCGGGAACGTCACTAATATATAAATATATAAATCCGGGTGCACCCAAAATACAAGGAGTTTTCCAAAAGAAATACAACTACAATACTGATACAATGGAATAGAATACAAGTAGTCGTACGGTCTAGCAACTGCCGAAGAGGATCCGACTCCAAAGCGCTCCGTCCTCGGTCACCACCCACCCGGACCTACTGCGGTCCTGAAAAAGATGCAACAACAATGCCTGAGTTTCCAGAAGGAAACCCCGTATGCCAACTCACCTATATGCATGCATCACATAATGAACCTATCATACTAGTAGCATGTCATGACATCAACAGAAATGGAAAACAGTTCCCCCGAAGGGTAAAACAGGACATCAGTCCGACAATCAATCATCGGGTCTCCCGAAGAGACCTACTGCAGGCACATGCAGTCTAGCAGCCCGCGACATCGCACCCCCCACACGCGGCTACACTACTCAAGGGTTCGGCAGGGAGCCTCTGTCACGTCTACGCGCCGATAGAAACAGATCTGTAAATCTCAGTGGTCGGGGCCACAGGGACCAACGGGGCCGTCGCCCGGAAGGTATAACAACATCATCTCGGTAGGTGCCCAGCCGAGGAAAACAACAAGCCGGCACAGCCTCGGCCCAACAATCATCATCGCCGGCACAACCTCGGCGGCATCACCGGCACAGCATCGGTGGTCCATCACAACAGTCCGGCACAGCATCGGACAGATCCAGACCGAAGTCTGCCAGGTCATCGGGCTCCTCGAGCCGCGAACACCAACCGCGCCGCTATAAAAGCAGGGCAGCGACCTCCGTAGCCCCAAGGGCCGGTAGTCACCTCACCCAACGCCAGTTGCGTGCCCGCACAACATCAACACTGGGATCCGCGATCCCTCATGCCTGCTATACTACAAAGTGCCAACAATCAACTCAAAAGTCACGGTCCATACATGGAGGTGACGCGTCCCGAACACCCACACTCTTCCCAACGGCGGTCCCTGGGCAGGCACGCATCACGCGCCCACCGTCACCTCCCGGCTCACGCACAAGGCGAGGACACGGGTTTCCGTGGACAAAGTTGGCGTTCAAAAAGGGAACCAGGAATTCTGTCCTGGGCCCAAACGGTCGACCGTAAGAGGTGATTCGGTCGACCGTTTCCAGAAAGGAATCGGTCGACCGTCCCTAACACGGTCTACCGCTGCGCACAGAACACAATCCCCCAACGGTCTACCGAAGGTCTAAAACCGGTCGACCGAACGAGGTCAAAATCCGGAGTCTGGTCAACATTACAATCCAGTCTATCGGTCGACCGACTCAGGTCCCGGTCGACCGAAAACTAACAGTACAACTTCTACATCATTTTATTCCATCGGTCGACCGACTCAGGGGTCTCGGTCGACCGACAACAGTTAGGGTCAACCTATATTTCTACGTCATATAACGGTCGACCGAACATACTCCAAAGTCCGAACATCATGCAATATAATCCAATATATTTAAGTTCCGGTCGACCGAACACAAGACCTCGGTCGACCGAAACGCAACAGACAGTAAAGATATACATGCATTCGGTCGACCGTCCGGTCGTCTTCAACCTCGCGCCAGCCGAGGTTTCTTCGCCCAAACGCGACGTCGGAGAGGCCTCCGACCTCCTCCGACCGACCAACACGACCCTCTCATGAGTGTCCACAACAAAACCACACTAGAGAGCGGCATACCTCACACGACGACGAAAACCCGCCGGAGCCTCGCTCGCGCACGTCGTCACCTCCGGCCTCCTCGCGCGTCTACCTCCGCACGTCTCACGCCACCGGCGTCGTCTCCTCCTCAGCTGCTCGCCGCACAAGAGAAACGAGAGTGGATGAGTGAATGGAGAGAAAATGAGAGAGAGAGAGAGAGAAAACACGTTATAAACCCATCCAACCCATCTCTCCGCTACAGTCGCCTACACAGCTCAACCCATCACCTCTCTCCCACGCGCACAGTACTCGCCTCCTTCCCCTTCCCCATGCATACCACGCCTCCCCATGCCAAGCCAACCCTAATCCTCCTCTAATCCAAGTTTAACCCTAATCTAGGGTTTGGGTTCTAACAAAATGACATGTGGATTCAACAGAATACACCAGCCAACTTGTTTTGTGACAATAAGACTGCCCTTCACATCGCACGAAATCTTGTGTATCATGAACAAAGCAAACACATAGAACTAGACTGTCATTTAATTCAAGAAAAGATCTAAGAAGGCAACATTCAGACTCAACACATCAACAATACATATCAAATCGCAGACCTATTTACAAAAACCTTAGGGAAGACTAGTTTGATACATCTACTCAACAAGTTGGAAGTATACAACTTATACTCTCCAACTTGAGGGGAGAGTATTAGATTATGTAAATAGATATTATGCTTATCAGGTATTGTTTCCACCCAACTAAGATCCACCCGTTTATGTTAATTAGTCAAGTATCCCTACTACCAACTTAACCAACTTAACTGAATCAGCTATAAATAGCAATGATAACAGTCAGAATAGAATTAATTCTCTATTCAAACTTTTCTCCCAATCATTCTCTTCTACTCTCTATTCATTTTGATCCACCATCACCCTCAAAACTCAGTAAGCACTAGCACTTAGCGTCTATACTTCCAATTAAAGTAGCGTGCAATTGCAATCCTAACTAGAAGAAGAGGAAGACAGAACGGCATTGGTGGCCCAAAGTGAAGGTATGGTGTGGATGTACATGTTGCTCTCCATCGCGTACTACAATATTTGTCAACCAACCATTCCTTGCCCTGGGAAAGATCACTTATTGTGAAGTACCCACATCACTGTAGTCTGTTAGGGATGTGTAGATAAATTACGATCCAAGGGAAAGAAAATTTGTTGTCGTATTCGAATTTGTTTGATTAGTTTAGTCCGCTGACAGTTACATTTTTGTACGCTTTGCAATTCACCATACATTCGCCTCAGCTTGACTTCTATGGTCGAAGTATATAGGGGTTACATAAGATGAAGTATTCGATTTTTACATCTACATATTCTCCCTAGACCTTTATTTACTCATCTTACGTTCTTGTCAAGTTCTTTTTAAATTCTGTTAACCAATGGCAACTCACATCTTTATGGGATCAGATGCTTGTACGATCGTATTTTTTTCTCCAGAAAAGGTGATGGATCTGAATTGAACTTGGTTGTTAAACAATGCACTTGGGCTCATATGCATGCATATTATGTTCTCAAATTATTACTTTATACAATTGACATATAAACTTTTGCAATATAGGTCTTGAAGACTTGAAGTGCAGTTCAAATGCAGACATTTTTTTATCGTTTAAGTTTTGCAAATCATATTTGTACGGCAAAACTATCAATCTGTGACCTAGATTGTCATGCATACACACTACATAATATTTCTTGTTTTTTTCCGAAGGCTCTTAGAAAATCCAAAGAAATTCAATCTCACTCTATGCGTAAGAGAGCTAATCAGGTGAACCCCCAATAATTAGTCATTGTTCAGTTTGTTGCGTTTTGATGTCAAAAGGCCGTTTGGTTTGGTGCACTGTGCGTCCTTTATCAAACACATTAAAAAAGTCATTTTAGATTATGTAGAAGATTTGAGGAAGGATTTTAGGAAGAAGAAGGAGACTTGTTGCTTCTTTTTTATTATCGATCTTAATTTTATTACATTTGAAACTAACGATTATATATACTTCGTTCTTTTGTTCCCGTTGTGATGAATGTATACGAGGAGGTGTGTCTTGAATGTTTGATGGATGCCGAGGAGGTGTGTCTTGAATGTTTGTCTTGAATGTTTGATGGATGCCGAGGAGGGGAGTTTAATGTGATAACCGTTGTCTTTAATACGCCCCCTCAAGTTGAGTCCTGGAATAGGTTGAAGAGACCCAACTTGGATAGGATAGAGTTTGCTTGTGGCTGATCAAGTGCTTTGGTGAATATATCGGCGAGTTGGTCTTTGCTGGGAACATATGGAACCTCGATTTCCTTTGCCTGAATCTTTTCACGAATGAAGTGACAGTCGACTTCAATATGTTTGGTTCTTTCGTGGAAGACAAGATTCTGAGCTATGTGTCGAGCTGCATTGTTATCACAAAACATTTTTATAGGGAGATGGTAAGGTTGCCCCATGTCGAGAAGCAGTTGTCTAAGCCAGATGAGCTCGCTAGTAGTAGATGCCATGGCCCGGTATTCTGCCTCAGCACTGGATCTGGCAACAACGTTTTGTTTCTTGCTTCGCCAGGTCACTAGGTTTCCGCCAACAAATGTGCAGAAACCCGTAGTGGATTTGCGATCGTGGCTGCCTGCCCAATCTGCATCAGAAAAACCAATTATTGAGTTAGAGTTGTTGTTTTTCATCCATATCCCTTGTCCTGGAGTTCTCTTAATGTATCTAAGTATCCTAGTAATTATATCGAGGTGGGGTGTTCTAGGTGAGTGCATAAATTGACTGATAATGCTAACAGCATAGGTTATGTCAGGTCTTGTGACAGTGAGGTATATGAGTTTTCCAACAAGTCTCTGATATTGTTGAATATCTTTTATAGGTTCTCCTTCAGTAGTGTTTACCTTTAGTTTAGTTTCTATGGGTGTATTTGCGGGTTTAGCCCCAAGTTTTCCTGTTTCTTTTAAAAGGTCGAGGGCATACTTTCTTTGTGATAAAAACAACCCCTTTTTTGAATATGCAATTTCTATACCGAGAAAATATTTTAAATGTCCTAGGTCTTTAATATCAAATTTTGTTTTTAAGTGTTGTTTAATTTGGTTGATCTCGTGGTCGTTATCTCCAGTGATTATGATATCATCTACATAGACTAAGATTATGGTAGTGGTGGTTTTATGATGTTTGATGAACATGGATGCATCAGCGGAAGATTTATCGAAACCGTAAGAAATAAGACAGTGGCTAAGTTTGGCATACCAAGCACGCGGAGATTGTTTTAACCCGTAGATAGCTTTGTTGAGTTTGCATACCTCGTTCGTGGATGTGTAACCTGGTGGAGGAATCATATATACTTCTTCTTCGAGGTTTCCTTGAAGAAAGGCATTTTTCACATCCATTTGATAGAGGTTCCATTTTTTGTTTACGGCGATGGAGAGAAGGACACGAACTGTGTTCATTTTAGCTACAGGAGCAAAAGTTTCTAGGTAATCTAGACCATAGGTTTGTGTGTATCCTTTTGCTACAAGTCTTGCCTTGTACCTTTCTATGGTTCCGTTACTATTGTATTTTATTTTATATACCCATTTACACCCAACTGGTTTAATCCCTTTTGGCATTGTGGTTAGAATCCAGGTGTTGTTTGTCTCTAGGGCTTGTATTTCTTCTTTCATAGCTTGACACCATTTTTGATCTCTTAGTGCTTCATTATAGGTTTTGGGTTCTATATGTTTATCTATAGTTCCTAAAAAACTTTTGTGATGGGTTTTTATTTGTTCGTATGATATGTAATTTTGGATAGGGTAAGAAACATGGGAAGTGATATAGTCGTGCAAGTGTTTTGGTGGACGGGTAGGCCGTGTAGATCTTCTTGGAATGTTTTCGTCTTCGTTGTTGTGTGGTTCTTCATTGTCTTCTTCTTGAAGATTGGGTGTCACCATGGTGGTTTCTGGATCGCAGGTGATGGGTATTGGTGCATCATTGGAGTTTGGTGATGTTGGAGATCCGTTGTCTTCAGTGTCTGGGTGGAAGAACGAACTGTTTTCGACAAACTTTACATCCCTAGAGATATATAATTTACAATTATTTGGGTCATAACACTTGTACCCTTTTTTCCTAAAAGAATAGCCTAAGAAAATACATTTACGAGAATTATAATCAAACTTGTCATCCTTTTTCCTGTGAACAAAGACAATGCATCCAAAAACACGTAAGTGATCAAGAAATAATTTCCGACCAGTTAGAATTTCCAATGGTTGTTTGTTTTGAAGACGTGGACTTGGTAGGCGGTTAATAAGATAAGCAGCGGTTAAAACAGCATCAGACCAAAAAACTTTTGGAACGTGGTTCTGAAAAAGTAGTGCACGTGTGATATTCAAGAGGTGACGATTTTTTCTTTCAGACACACCGTTTTGTTCAGGAGTGTTAACACACGTGGTTTGATGAAAGATTCCTTTTTGTTTTAAATAATTTTGGAAGATATTACTGGTGTACTCAGAACCGTTATCTGACCTTAAAATTTTAATTTTGAAATCATACATATTTTCCACAAAACTCGAGAAAGTACAAAATGTACTAAAAACTTCAGATTTTGATTTTAATAAATAAATCCATGTGGTACGAGAAAAATCATCAATAAAGGTGATAAAATATTTGAACCCGTTATAGGATTCAGTTGGGGCTGGTCCCCAGATATCAGAATGTATTAATTCTAATGGGTGTCCTGTTTTAATGGATGATAAATGAAATGGCAATCGAGTTTGTTTGGAAAAATTACACACATCACAAGATAAATCAGACTTAATAGATGGAAAAAGCATTTTTAAAACAGGATGTGACGGATGTCCCATCCTTTTATGCCATAACTCATGTTTGGATAAATTGCCTACATGCAATGCCTGTTTGTTTTTGTCTAGAATGTAGAGGTTATTGACAAGTTTTCCTCTACCAATCGTCTTCCCTGAGATACGATCCTGAAATACAACGTCATTGGGTGAGAAAATGATATTACAGTTTAGTTCTTTGGTGATTTTTGCAACAGATAACAAGTTAGATTCAAACGAAGGCACATACAAAACATTTTTTGCAATCTGATCTAATAATTTTATATTTCCTATTCCTTCAATTTCTACTTGATTTCCATTAGCCACACTAACAAATTTATTTAATATGGATAAGTTCCTTTTAAGATCTAGCAATAAGTTAGGATTGCCTGTCATGTGATCGGTAGCACCAGAATCGATAATCCATACATCACTTTCATTTTTCTTAGACTGAAGGGCTAACATATGATTTTCAAGAGCTTTTATCATACCTGCGAAATTACCTGAAGATGGAGGTTTGTTTTGCAAAACTTGGTTTAACTTATTTATAAGATGATGAATATCATCTTCAGAACCCGCTAGGCCCATGTTTGCTGGAGAGAAAAAATTCTCTCGGTTACTCGGATTCGGAGCCGCTCCGATTGCGTGAGTCGGATCCGTTGGAGTATATAATCCTCCCGACCCGACTGCTGACATTCCGTGCGATTCCTGTGAGAGAAAAGAAAAGTTAGGGTTAGGGTTGGTTGAGTGGCTGCTGCCGCCTTCGGTGGTGGCGATGTAGCCGCTCCCGCCCGATGATCCTCCAGTGCGGTGAGATATGCCTCTTCCATCTCCTCCTCCTCCTCTTCCATCTCCTCCTCCTCTTCTGTCGTTGTCTTTTGGTGGTCGGAGATGTGGGTAGAGAAACCAGCAACTGTTTTTGCTATGTCCGATTTTTTTGCAGTTTTCGCAGTGTTCGTCTTTCCGATTTCCATACCGTTTTTTGTTGCTTTGGTGTTGGTTTTGTGATCTTCCGGTGAAAAACGCCTGATTTTCTGCTTCAGTTGTTGGTTGGTTTTGCGATGGAGTTGTGGTCCTTCGTCGCGATTCTTCGCGAAGGATCATGGCGATGACAGAAGCAAGCGGTGGTAGCTCGGGAGCCATAAGCACCTGACTCCTGATGTTTTCAAAGGATGGGTCTAGACCTACCAGAAACTGGTAGATCCGGTCTTGTTCGGTTCGTTTTCCGATTATCAGTGCGTCGGTTGTCGGTGGTTCGTAAACCCCCAACTCGTCCCATGCTTTTCTGAGAGTACCAAGGTACTCAGTGACGCCTTTGTGGTTTTGTCTTGATTGCGCTATTTCTTGTTTGATTCTGAAGATGTGTGCAAAGTCTTGCGCCTTCCCATAGTGTTCTTGAACAGCATCCCAAAGTTCTTTGGCACTGTCTTTGTAGAGGAAGATCTCCCCTATCTGCGGTTGCATGGATGCCATTATCCATGACATAACCAAGTGATCAGAGGTCTGCCATTCTTCCAGTGTGGCCTCCGTTTCTGGTCCTTCTGGTTTCTTTGAGGTTCCGGTGATGTGGCCAATCTTTCCCCTGCCGCTGAGGGAGAGGGACACCGCCCGAGCCCAGGACAGGTAATTTGTCCCGTTGAGTAGAGTAGATACCAAACGGGAAGGGTTTTCGTGGTGGTTTCCCGACATGGTTTGGTGGGATTTTTTCGGGTCGGGGTTTTTTGTGGATTTTGAGGGTTTGGATGTTGGTGGGTTGTTTTTCTTCCGCCTTCAACCCCCTCAGTGAGGAGAAGACCGGTGATGACCCTTGGGGAATCTGAGGTCGGATCAGAGATGCTCTGATACCATGTAGAAGATTTGAGGAAGGATTTTAGGAAGAAGAAGGAGACTTGTTGCTTCTTTTTTATTATCGATCTTAATTTTATTACATTTGAAACTAACGATTATATATACTTCGTTCTTTTGTTCCCGTTGTGATGAATGTATACGAGGAGGTGTGTCTTGAATGTTTGATGGATGCCGAGGAGGTGTGTCTTGAATGTTTGTCTTGAATGTTTGATGGATGCCGAGGAGGGGAGTTTAATGTGATAACCGTTGTCTTTAATAAGTACTTAGTAGTCAATGACAGCATATTACTGTTTTCGTACTACAAATATCCTCAGTAACCATTATCAAGTAAAAATAATTAACATGCCTTACGAAAAAAGATAAACACGTCAAATTCGAACACTTGTAGTTTTCATGTTTGACAGTATCTTATTATACCATATTACGTTTTGATTAATATCATAATTAAGATAATCAATTAAAAAGATAGCGTTTAGATCTCAATTACAAGTACAAATTGATCAGCCCCGAAGATTAAATCAAATGAGTCTTCTGCTTGTATATTTACCCAAAATACTAAAATCGACGTGGTACCCGTGACTTTTGGATATATTGGATTGTACCTATCATATACATTGAAACCGTAATAACCTAACAATTGTGGGCTCCACATAAACAGATATGTAGGTGGTCGTGGATCCAGAATTTTTTTGGGTAAGGCAGACTGTCATTGATCGATTTTTTTTTTAAAACCCACAACTTAAAAATGATAATTTAAATTAATTGATTAATTAAAAATAAAAATTTGAAAACATGCTTCTTATTTTTAACATTTTCCACACCTGAATATGTTAAAATTCAAACATCTAAAAGAAATTTTGACAATTATAAAACACGACATATCATTTGAACAACTAATTAACTAAAAAATTTAACATAAAAAACACAAATAAAAGTCATTACAAAATCATTCTTCTAGACATCATGTCTTAAAAATATTTCATGATTGATTCATCGTCAATAGAATCAAGTGCGATTTGGGGAGGAGGCAAAAGCTGAGGAGGATATCAGATTTAAGGAGGACGAGATAATTGAGTTTAAGTGACTAGGGATGACAACGAATCAGTTCGGGTTCGGGTATTGGAAGAATCAGAATCAGATCCGTTTTTTATTTGGGTATCCAGAACCAAATCAGATTCGGATCGGTTCCCAACTTAGGTACCCAGAACCGGATCCGACACCAAATCTGTAAAAAATCAATTTTTACTAGTAAAACTGTTATTTTCATTTTTACAATAACTTTGTAGGATTATTTTAATTATTTTAATAATACATTTGTTCCGGCTCCGGTCCCAGTAGCTAGAACCGGAATCGAACCGAAACCGGGTCAGCTCTGAAATTGGGTAACCATATCCAACCTATATCCGTTTTACCCTGGTTCAATTTGACCGATTCCAGATACTCGTTGCCACCCCTAGGTGTGACCGAATTGACTGAAAATTAGGATTGAAAAAAAGTATTTTTTTGTTGTTGGGAAATCTGGGTGATCCGCCCCTGTATGTAGGAGTCCAATTTGGCATCTTTTGGATGTGTATCACTTCAATTTTGATTTTCCAGATGGGTACTCAAGCAAAAAATCCAAATATGAATGGATAATGCCCTCTCCGAATCAGACAACCGTGGAATAATTGGTCAATTGATTTTTCATCTTCATCTAATATCAATAGTCATCTTGGGCACTTAGATATGTAACACAAATGGTGATGTTTAGGATGAGTATGGAATTGGGAACTTGAAAATGTTGAGACTTTTCTCTTGTATCGGTCCTCTGAATTTTACCTTCGAGCTTAGACTTCTGAAAATAAGGAATTCGGTTGACCGGTTAGGATTCAGTCATCTGATCTTAAGGACCCGTGAGAGAGGGTGAGGAACATTAAATGAGTTTTTTTTACTTCGGTACCCATTTTGACATATCAAACTGACATGATGCCCATTTGAAAGATGCAAAATTGCTTTCATGATTATCCGTTTTTGTGGGACTCATATCGTTAGGCTCCTGTGATGACAACAAGAGTCTAACGTATCTGGGTCTATAGATGTGCATAAAAGCAATTAAAAAATAAGTAATAGGTACCACGCTCATACACCTAGAAGTATACATACATGCATAACACGTCAATTTTACTAGCTAGTATTTTGGATGGATACCTAAGAAAAAACCAGAAACCAAATTCAGACGTAAGTATGCTCGTCAACTCCAATGCACTATCCCCCTTTAACAGTCACATAATCGCAGGACGATCCTTTTATAGGAGGACCGGAAACGTTCATAACCTTTTCGTAGAACAATCCCACATCCCCATACGGTATGTTCCCCTCCGGACAATAACATGTTAACCGGAAATTGACTGCTTATCCCTCTAATTGTAATGTACATTGGTGAACCACACATTCTCCGCAAAACGCAATTGCACCACGTTTCCACTGTGTAGTTTAGCGAATCTCATCTTGTACGCCAGTATTAACTGCTCATGTTACGCTTACATATTTTAAGTGGGTTGTGTCATGTGTGTTTATAAATTTTTTATTGTCTTTGCGTTCATTTGGACCTAAAATTCTAATACCAAGTGTATTAGGATTTCAACACTAACACTACTTTACAGCGTGTGGTCATACTCGTGTTTGTGATGTCATGTTCTACTAGTCCTTGCATGTTAAAGAGAATAATATTTCCATGATATCTTCAAGTGGTTTCTTGCCATATGGCTTTGTAGGATCGACTTTAATTATTTCTAATCAATTTCAATTAATCTATACTTAAGATGCAACAAAAATAAACAAATAAAAAAATAAAGCAGAGAAAACAAGCAAACCACAATGATGCAGCGATTTTACAGAGTTCGGTATCCACAACTCGGGTCTTAGTCATCTCTTGCAAACTTCGCTCGATCCCACAAATTTGCTCACATCTTCACTAATCTGATCTCTATTCCGGACCGAGATCAAACATTTACACCACGAACTCGCAAACAACCATCGTCAAGCTTGGATCCTCCTCTAACAAACCGAGAGGGATGCTTCCACCGAAGCTTTTACAACCTTTTGTTGACAAAGAGAATGTGTAACAAGACACTCTAACTTGATCACACGTGAAAAGATATGGATTTGAGTACAAGTGGTGAATTTTAAGCTTTGAGTGTAGGATTTGAGATTTCTTGAGTGACAGAGTTTCTTTCTAGTGTATGTGTGAATTTGGAGTATGAGAGTTATGTAAATAAGGTGTGTGAATCTCTATTTATAAGCTCCTAGAGAGATATATCTGTTGCGGAAGATTTGGTTAAGTTGTGTGAAAGATACATAAAATAGAAACTGAAGTTCAGCAAATCTGTCCAATATCGGTCGACCGACACGGGAGAAACGATCGACAATTTCCATGAAAATAAGGACATCTTCGAACCAACTAAAGACACGATCGAACCAAACGGTTGTAACTTAAGTTAACTAGTCGAACTAAATCTAGGGACCGTCGACCGTTCTGAGGGTTTTGGTCATGTAAAAAATTAGTAGTCGAACGCAACAAGAAAGTTTGTCTGACTGAAAATATCATGGACTTTGACACTCAAAATAGTCTACATCTGGTCGACCGCTTTTAAGGTATTGTTCGATTGGTGGCCAAATACAGAATTGGAGTTAGGTGAAATATACGAATACGATAGTTGTATAATACAATAAGAATAACGATTATATGAAAATATTGGTAATCGGTCGACCGAAAGATCAAAAAAGGTTGACCGGTAGAACTTGGTAAAATCACTTTTGGGTACTGGTTTAACTGGTTTAAACGGTCGAACAGAAAACTCGTTTCAGTCGACTGTTCTGCACAGACAGGTTCAGGTTTAGATTGAGTGATTTTCCACTAAGTTTTGGGTGATCTATTGAAATTCAAATGATATGAAATTTGATATGTGCCTTCTACAAAGAACGTAGTGTGTATGTGAATATGTTATACCTCATGTATGCTCAAATTTACATAGATTTTTAAGACTCAAATAATGGGCAAAATTACATGACTTCAAATAACTTGATTACATGTCTTGACTTCATTCCATTCTTCCTTGAGTCTTGATCACCTGTAGGTGTTAGGACAATACAATATATATTTTATGCATACTGTGTGCTAAACTACATTTGATTGTAATTAAGATTATGTTAGTTAAATCATCAAAACATAGAATAATGCCTAAACGTCAATAGACTTTCATCATGTTCTTCACATTTTAGCTTCTAAACTGAATCTAGTATTGCCTCTACTTTCAAGTCAAACAATGATCGTTGATAAGTAGAATTGTTATGGGCAGTTCGTAGACAGTTATAAGGCTTACCCACATAACCCTACCCATCTATTAAACGGTTCGCAATTCGATTAGAAATTCCTTTATTTTTTATCTCTACCCATAACCGTACATGTCCCATTTAAGTGAACGGTTTTGGGCGGTTAAATGGTTATATAGATAAATCTTGGTGGATACTAAAATGTAGAGATGAGCAACAACCGGTCCGGTCCAGGTTTCGGTCCGGACCGGACCCCACCGATCCAGTCTTCGGTCCGGGATCCGGAGCCAATTCGGGTCCGTACCGGACCAGACCAGTCTGATTTTTAAAAAAAAAATTAAGGTAAAAACCCCGATCTTGGACCGGTCCGGGATCCGGAGCCGAACCGGTTCCAGTCCGGTCCAGGTTCGGTCCGGGTCGGACCGGTTGCAGAGCCCTACTAAAATGAATGGATAGACCAGATAAATGGGTACGTAAACACCTATCAAATAGATACATCGATAACTAATTAAATTTATACTACCTACAACATTTAACATCAATCGTCATCCACAAATTTGTATTTAAAACGCCAACAAATCCATAATCAAAACAACCATTAGTCCGTAATAAAAAATCTACAAAATATTCCACAAATCGAGAAACATACGAAGAAACTTCTTAAGCAGTATGAAATTGAAGGCAATTTAGAAAATTAGAATACAAATAAGTTATATGTATATTATATAATATACATATTAATTATATCGTTAAACAATTAAATGAGCGGGAACTCATTTTTTATATATACATATTGTTTATTAAACGGTCACAATTTCCTTGTACATATTGTTTATTAAACGATTAGGATTTTTCTATATATAATCGTACTTGCCCGTGCTATCAAGGCGGTTAAATGATTTTTAACCTCCCCATTCACAACCATATTGACAAGGGGAAACAAATGTGGATCATCAACTCTAAAATGATCGCTTGTAGATGAAATAACTCACATGACTTATAATTCTAAGAAACATTCCTAATTTTCACGACGTGAGTATATATATCCCACACTCACCCCCTCGCTCTTCTCTATAAAAACACGCCATGCACCCTTCCCACCACCACACCCTACCATATCTCTCTCTCATCCCATTTGTGAAGCTCATAGCGTATAGGAAAACAAAATGACACTAAAAAGGAACCAGTTTGGTGCAGCACTGAAGAGACTTCAATCCAAGGTCCCATCCACCAAACTATGGGAGAAGCTGAAACTAGATTCCAACCCCCTCTCTCCCACTACCACCACCGACGTCGTAAAGAAAGGCTTCTTTGCAGTTTACGTGGGCGACAACCTGAAGAGGTACTCCATACCACTGGCCTACCTAAAGCACCCCTTGTTTGTGGAGCTGCTGAGGAGAGTGGAGGAGGAGTTTGGGCTCCATGGTGGCGGGTCCAATGGTTGCGGTCTTTGCATCCCATGCGAGACCATCTTGTTCGAGAGGTTGCTCTCCACTTGTGCCGACCATGACGATATCGATGGCTCCCAAGTGGAGGAACTTCTTGAACAACTATTATCGTCCAGCTAAATCATCAGTAGTGTATGTGTGCTAATTATTTGTTGCCTGATTTTCACTTGTGAAAAAGGAGTGGAGGTAAAAGTGATGAGTGGGGGCGTACGTTCATATATAGTCACGCTTCAAGTTTGGTTTGCTTGCTTTGCTTTGAATTAGTGTTTGCGTGATTGACTTCCCATGCATAGTTCTCATACTATAGTTTCAATCCAAAATTGTTATTTTGTATTAAATAGATCTTACCCATGCCAATGCTTATCTATTTGTGGTTGTGGTTTTTGATATATGCATGTGTCGTGATTGAATCTTGTATACATGTATGTTCATGTACGAGATGTAATATGCTTTTTTTGTTTATTTCTTTCAAAAATTGTTGTCATATACCTGTTAGAATTCTAACTCTTTATTGGGTGAAAAATAGTGGCCAGATATTCTTCGGGTTTTTTTTTGGAAGCATCACTTACGGAAAGTGATAAACATCTTATCTGAGTAATGCGAATACTACATTTCTAACGATCTTAATTAGTTTTGGTATCTATGGGTGGATAAAATTAAGAGCCGCCATCTCCCAGTGATTGAACAACCTAGTCAAACCTGACATCATGTCGATCGTGAAAGTTGACTGGTTCATTGTCATGTGAAACCTATCACTTTGGTGGACACTAATGAACACAACTTTCTTAATTATAGAATGACTCTTTATGGAATGCAAGCTGCACTACCAGCAGCGATTTGCATATTAAAAGATCAAATATTACTCCAATATCCTCTACCAATTTTAGAAATTTATACCAACACTCGTATATTCGACTCTTGATCAAGAAAATACCCCTCCCTATCGATCTATATAAAACAACCACAAATATTAATGCGTCCGAAAACAACCAGTAATTGTGGGGAAAGAAAAGTGCGACATAGTGGAGAATGTGTGCAACGTACCCGAAAACAGCGGAAAATTTAAACAATAATAAAGACCGTCAACGGTCAACACAGGGCACGTCACGGGAAAACAAACCAACATATATAAAATATATAAGATACAGACCCACGTGGAAGTCAAACTATACAAATGAGTCAACTGTGATTACAACAAAAGTGAATGTACATGTAATCACTACCTCAAACAAGGATATACAAAAGAGAACAGGATCTGATCCCGGGGGCACTCTCCTCGGTCACCACCTGACTCTAATGCTACTCGCTACCTGAAATGAAAACAAACAAACATGCCTGAGTTCCCTGAAGGAACCCCGTATACCAAACCTCCTAAAATATAAAAAGGAATTAAAGACAATGCAATGCTATGCACATGATCATCCACCTCGGGCCCACAATAATGCCCTCACCGCCTCCGCGGCACTGAACCACTCCTGCCACTAGGGTCAAGTCAGTCCACCGCTGCCTCACAAGGGTCAGTCGACACCACTGCTCCCCAAAAAGTGCAGGAAGGAACCCCCGGTACACGCCGCCACCCCAGGAGAGAGTCAGCCCGCCGAATACGCAACTCGGGTCAGACGACAGTCGCTGCTCCCCCAAGAGCCGCCAAGCGCGCACTCTGCCGGAACATCCTCGGCCTACCGCTAAACCCTCGCAAACTGCCCAAGGTTTACGGCACACATCCCTCACACCCCGCTCGGTAAGAGAGGCAATAGTAATACAATAATACGCCTTCGTCGAAGGTGAAATCCGTCGCTCTCAAAGCCGGTAATCAACCGTCGCCTCGGAGCCGGTAGTCGACCTATACTCAACGGATCGCGTGTGGATAAATCCACCAACCTGCGGCAGATCGGTCGACCGCTAAAAGCACACCGGACGACCGGTCCCCCACACAGTACACAGTACTGTACAAACAAGTCTACCGGTCGAACCACGCCAACCGAATTACCGACCAATCGGTCGAACAAAAGTCATCTAGCGGTCGACCGTTTGGATGGTCTACGCTATACAATTTTATATAATATATATATCCGATCGGTCGAACCAAGGGGCCGTTCAACCGATAACAGGAAAATCTCAGTATCTTGCCCAAGTGACATTCGGTCGACCGGAACTGCTATACAGTTCGACCGAAACATCACAGGCACTCTACTGCTTAATTAAAATGCTCAGTCGGTCGACCGTTTTGATGGTCAAAGCTCCCAACCGACTTAGCATCGAATAGATCGGTCGAACAAGGTTAAGGTCGTTCGACCGTTTAATAAGTCAAAACCCCCAACCGACCCATTCTCATTGTTATTCGGTCGACTGGCTAAGTGGTCCCGTTCGACCGATAACAGCATCACCCCTTTTTCCCGCACAAATCTGGCATAACGGTCGACCGTCCAAGGACATCGTTCGACCGTTCGCGGGTAAACATCAATATAATAATAGGATCGGTCGACTGCCCACAGGCACCGGTCAACCGATCGTCGTCTTCAACCTCTGAATTGGTTGAAATCCGACGGGAAATTCGACTCCAACGTCGATCCCCAACACTCACAAGGCTTATGTGAGTTATAATGAAGATTTGGCATACCTTTTGGTCGAGTGAAGAAGCCTCCCAAGCTTTGGCAACCTCTACTCAACTTCTTCTTCTTCTCCTCTTCTTCTTCTCCTTCTCTTCTCCGAAAATCTCTCTCACTCACTGCTAGATCAACTGAAGAAAACGTTTCTATTAAAACCTAACACTTCTATTTATACAAGAATCCAAGTTTATCTTCAATTCACCTCTCAATCTTCCAATCAAAACAAGCCACCTCATGCTTCACTAATCAAATCTTAATTAGGTTAATTAGGTTTAGGTTTAGTTAATTAAGGTGTTTTAGATTAGGTTATTACAATCTACCCTCCTTAAAAGAATTTCGTCCGCGAAATTCGAAACAACAGATTCACCGAAACAACTCTGGATACTGCTTCCTGACATCCTCCTCGATCTCCCAGGTAGCCTCTCTGACACTGTGATGCTGCCACCTGACCTTCACCATCGGAATCGTTCTCCTCCTGAGCTGATGTACCATCTGATCCACAATCTCAAATGGTCTCTCATCTAATGACAAATCCTGCCGGATCTCTGGTACTGCTATCTCTATCACATGAGCTGGATCGACCACGTACTTCCTCAGCATAGAAACATGGAAGACGTTGTGAAGTCCTGCGAACTATGGTGGTATGCAATCCTATATGCCACCTCACCGACCCGATCCAATATCTCAAAAGGTCCGACATACCTCAGACTCATCTTCCCCTTCTTCCCGAATCTCATCACCCCTCTGGAAGGTGAGATCTTCAGGAAGACATGATCTCCTACCTCAAAAGTCAGCTCACGTCTCCGCGTATCAGCATAACTCTTCTGTCTGCTCTGTGCTGTAGCTAGTCGTCTCCGAATCACGTCGACCTTCTCTGAATATAACTGTATAATGTCAGGTCCAACTAACTGTCTCTCGCCCACATCACTCCAGCATACCGGCGATCTACACGGCCTCCCGTATAATGCCTCATATGGTGCCATCCCAATACTCGAGTGGTAGCTGTTGTTGTAGGCGAACTCTATCAACGGCAAGTGCTCATCCCAATGCCCGGCCAAGTCCAGTGTACACGCTCTCAGCATGTCCTCCAATGTCTGTATCGTCCGCTCTGACTGGCCATCTGTCTGTGGGTGGAAAGCTGTGCTAAACTTCAGACGTGTCCCCAGTGCTCTGTGTAGACTCTCCTAAAATCTCGAAGTGAATCTGGGATCTCTGTCTGAAATGATACTGACTAGTACGCCATGAAGTCTGACAATATCATCAATATATAACTTAGCTAGACCCTCCAGAGCAAGAGTGGTCTTAATAGCTAAGAAATGCGCCGACTTGGTCAGTCGATCGACTATAACCCAAATCGCATCGTGGAATCTCCGTGTCTTCGGTAGCCCCGTAACAAAATCCATCGTCACGTGCTCCCACTTCCACTCGGGCAACTCAATCCTCTGCATCTGCCCTGCTGGTCTCTGGTGCTCGATCTTCACCTGCTGACAGACCAAACACCTCGACACGAAGTCTGCAACGTCCTTCTTCATACCTCGCCACCAGAAGTTCCGCTGCAGATCTTTGTACATCTTGGTGCTCCCTGGATGAATGGAATATCTCGATCTGTGTGCCTCCATGATATCATGTCTCAGGTCATCTGTCTTCGGCACCCAGATACGGTCTCTGAATCTCAGACCTCCATCCACTCCAACTCTGAAGTCTGACCCATCTCTAGCAGCTAACTGTAACAAACTGCTCAACTCCTCATCTGTAGTCTGAGCATGAATCACTGCTGATACTGTCTGAGGCTCTACTCTCAATCCTGCAATCACTGCACCCTCAGAGCTATCTGCAAATGGTCTCCACTCTGCTAAAGACTCCAGCAGTCGCCACTCCTGAATGCATAGGCCTGCTACTGATACCTCCACCTTCCGGCTCAAAGCGTCTGCAACTGTGTTTGCTTTCCCCGGATGGTAAGAGATAGTAAAATCATAGTCCTTAATGAACTCAAGTCATCTGCGCTGCCTCATGTTCAGATCCTTCTGCGAGAACAGGTACTTCAGACTCTGATGATCTGTAAACACCTCGAACTGCTCGCCATAAAGGTAGTGTCTCCAGGTCTTCAGTGCGTGAACCACTGCTGCTAACTCCAAATCATGTGTCGGGTAATTCCTCTCATGGACCTTCAGCTGTCTGGATGCGTACGCGATCACCCTCCCGTGCTGCATAAGTACACATCCTAAGCCAACACCTGAAGCATCGCTATAAATCACGAATCCACCCGTGCCACTCGGCAATGACAAAACTGGTGCTGTGGTCAACAATCTCTTCAGCTCCTGAAAGCTGTCCTCGCACTTCTGTGACCATACAAAGGTGATTCCCTTCTGCGTCAGAGCCGTCAGTGGTGCTGCCAATCTCGAGAAGTCTTTGATGAAGCGACGGTAATAACCCGCCAGTCCAACAAAGCTTCTAATCTCCGTCACACTCGTAGGGGTCCTCCACTGTGTCACTGCCTCTACCTTCGCCGGATCCACTGATATCCCCTCTGCCGATACAATGTGTCCGAGGAATGCCACTCTGTCCAACCAAAACTCGCACTTTGAGAACTTAGCATATAACTGCTGAGCTCTCAAGATGCTGAGTACAACCCTCAGGTGCTCTCTGTGCTGCTCCACATCTGGTGAATAGATCAAAATGTCATCTACGAAGACAATCACAAATATATCAATATACTGCCTGAATGTCCGGTGCATCAGATCCATGAACGCTGCCAGAGCGTTCGTTAATCCAAATGGCATCACCAAGAACTCATAGTGTCCATATCTCGTCCTGAAGGCTGTCTTCTGGATGTCCTCATCTCGAATCCTCAACTGGTGATATCCTGAACGCAGGTCAATCTTCGAGAAAACCTTCGCTGACTGCAGCTGGTCAAAGAGGTCCTCGATCCTAGGTAAGGGATACCTATTCTTCACCGTCACCTGGTTCAGCATCCTGTAGTCTATGCACATCCTCAAGGATCCGTCCTTCTTCTTCACAAACAAAACTGGTGCACCCCAAGGCGAGACGCTCGGCCTGATAAATCCAGAATCCATCAACTCCTGCAACTGCTTCTTCAACTCTGTCAACTCAGCAGGTGCCATCCGGTATGGAGCCTTCGACTGTGGTGTAGTGCCAGCTACCAACTCTATGCCGAACTCCAACTCCCGGTGTGGTGGTAAACCTGGAATCTCCGCTGGAAAAACATCAGCGAACTCCTGCACCACCTCAATGTCCTCTATCCTCTGAGACCCTGCCTCCGCAACCACAAGTGTCGCTAAAAATGTTGTACACCCCTGCTGCAACAGCCTCTGAGCTCTCACGGCAGAAACAATAATGCGACCCCCTCTGCTTCTGATCCCTCTAATCAGAATATCAGGCAAACCCTTCCTCGGGATCAAAATCTTCTTCTCACGGCACAAGACTCGAACATCATATTGGGACAGCCAACATCGCAAGGGTACAACCCAACACTCCCGCAAATCGCTCTGAGATGAACGAGTGTGTCGCGCCACAATCAAAGAGCACCCTAGCTACCGAACCAGCGACAAGAAGCGTACCTTCCATAACAGCGCCTCCATCACGAGCCTCCTCTGCCTGGATGGTGTAAACTCTGCCGGTACGCTGTCCCTGCTGTGGTCTAAAAGGTGGTCTACCTCCGCCTCCACCTCTGCCGGGTGCTGGTAACCCCGGTGGTCTGCTCGGTCCAGCTCCTCGGCTCGGACAGCTCCTAATAAAGTGGCCCAGCTGGCCACAACCATGACATGCTCCGGGGGTGAAGCACGGCCCGGAGTGAAACCTCCCACAAGTACCACAAGGCTCAGGTCGTGGTACCGCAGCTCCTGCTCCCTCGAATCGGGGCCTCTTGCCCGGATTCCCTCCAGTCTGACCTCCCGGCCGCCTAGAGAACCTACCCGATGACCTCCTCTCATCCTGGTAGTTCTCTCTGTAGTCACGATCGAGAACAGTAGCACTCTTCACTGCATCGGCTAATGTGCGTGGCATATGTGTCAGTACCTTCGTCCTCAACTGCTTCCGGAGCCCTCAGACGAACTTCCCAGCTCTCTGCTCCTGTGTGATGTACATCTCGGGACAGTAACGCTCAAGGGCGTTGAACTTCCCAATGTAGCCTGTCAAAGTCATGTCTCCCTGCTGAAGACTCAGAAACTCCTCCCTCTTCGCGTCCTGAACATGCTGCGGAAAGTACTGCTCGTTGAACTCGCCAACGAACTCCTCCCAGGCTATATCATCCCGATCCGCAAACACCACTGCAAATGTGGACCTCCACCAGTTGGACGCAGCACCGCCCAACACATAAGTAGCCAGGCCCACTCTCGCCTCTGGAGGACAACCAATAGCCCTGAAGATCTTCTGCATCGTGAAGATCCACTCCTCCGCAGCCTCTGCGTCATACTGCCCCAGAAAGGTAGGTGGATGCTGACGCATAAACCGGTCATGCATAGCGCCAGTCCCCGTCTGCCCAGTCTGTGTTGTCTGCTGCTGTAGCATCTCTGTCAGACGTCCGACCGTATCGAACAATGTCCGACGCTCATCCTCCCACGCCTCATCCCTCGCAGTCTCACTCTCACCGCGAGTATGGGCAACAACTTTCCCCCGTCTAGGAGGCATCTGCCAAAGGAAAACAAGACAATATCAATATAATCTGTGCATGCGTGATCCTCTAGACCTAACTCCTAACTCAAAGGTGGTTTCTTTGGACAAGTACGCCGAGATCAACGCTCTGATACCAAATTGTAACGTACCCGAAAACAGCGGAAAATTTAAACAATAATAAAGACCGTCAACGGTCAACACAGGGCACGTCACGGGAAAACAAACCAACATATATAAAATATATAAGATACAGACCCACGTGGAAGTCAAACTATACAAATGAGTCAACTGTGATTACAACAAAAGTGAATGTACATGTAATCACTACCTCAAACAAGGATATACAAAAGAGAACAGGATCTGATCCCGGGGGCACTCTCCTCGGTCACCACCTGACTCTAATGCTACTCGCTACCTGAAATGAAAACAAACAAACATGCTTGAGTTCCCTGAAGGAACCCCGTATACCAAACCTCCTAAAATATAAAAAGGAATTAAAGACAATGCAATGCTATGCACATGATCATCCACCTCGGGCCCACAATAATGCCCTCACCGCCTCCGCGGCACTGAACCACTCCTGCCACTATGGTCAAGTCAGTCCACCGCTGCCTCACAAGGGTCAGTCGACACCATTGCTCCCCAAAAAGTGCAGGAAGGAACCCCCGGTACACGCCGCCACCCCAGGAGCGAGTCAGCCCGCCGAATACGCAACTCGGGTCAGACGACAGTCACTGCTCCCCCAAGAGCCGCCAAGCGCGCACCCTGCCGGAACATCCTCGGCCTACCGCTAAACCCTCGCAAACTGCCCAAGGTTTACGACACACATCCCTCACACCCCGCTCGGTAAGAGAGGCAATAGTAATACAATAATACGCCTTCGTCGAAGGTGAAATCCGTCGCTCTCAAACCCGGTAATCAACCGTCGCCTCGGAGCCGGTAGTCGACCTATACTCAACGGATCGCGTGTGGATAAATCCACCAACCTGCGGCAGATCGGTCGACCGGTCCCCCACACAGTACACAGTACTGTACAAACAAGTCTACCGGTCGAACCACGCCAACCGAATTACCGACCAATCGGTCGAACAAAAGTCATCTAGCGGTCGACCGTTTGGATGGTCTACGCTATACAATTTTATATAATATATATATCCGATTGGTCGAACCAAGGGGCCGTTCAACCGATAACAGGAAAATCTCAGTATCTTGCCCAAGTGACATTCGGTCGACCGGAACTGCTATACAGTTTGACCGAAACATCACAGGCACTCTACTGCTTAATTAAAATGCTCAGTCGGTCGACCGTTTTGATGGTCAAAGCTCCCAACCGACTTAGCATCGAATAGATCGGTCGAACAAGGTTAAGGCCGTTCGACCGTTTAATAAGTCAAAACCCCCAACCGACCCATTCTCATTGTTATTCGGTCGACCGGCTAAGTGGTCCCGTTCGACCGATAACAGCATCACCCCTTTTTCCCGCACAAATCTGGCATAACGGTCGACCGTCCAAGGACATCGTTCGACCGTTCGCGGGTAAACATCAATATAATAATAGGATCGGTCGACTGCCCACAGGCACCGGTCGACCGATCGTCGTCTTCAACCTCTGAATTGGTTGAAATCCGACGGGAAATTCGACTCCAACGTCGATCCCCAACACTCACAAGGCTTATGTGAGTTATAATGAAGATTTGGCATACCTTTTGGTCGAGTGAAGAAGCCTCCCAAGCTTTGGCAACCTCTACTCAACTTCTTCTTCTTCTCCTCTTCTTCTTCTTCTTCTTCTCCTTCTCTTCTCCGAAAATCTCTCTCACTCACTGCTAGATCAACTGAAGAAAACGTTTCTATTAAAACCTAACACTTCTTTTTATACAAGAATCCAAGTTTATCTTCAATTCACCTCTCAATCTTCCAATCAAAACAAGTCACCTCATGCTTCACTAATCAAAGCTTAATTAGGTTAATTAGGTTTAGGTTTAGTTAATTAAGGTGTTTTAGATTAGGTTATTACAATGTGGGTGTTGGAGAGAGAGCTGGATCGTATGAGAGAAATTTAATTAACATGTGCTGTGAAATTATATTTTTTCCAATTATTTCATAAGCGTCAACTTAAACCCATCTTAGAAGACCGGTATTGCACTATTTCTGAAAGAAAAAATAAAACAGGATATTGACATATAAAAACGTGTACATGTGCGGGCGACCTGGTAGCTCCCTTGCCATGGGTCCTTCTAAAGTTGGATGTTGACCAGTCGAGGAGATAAGAGTTGTACATTCTTATTGTTGGGTTTCATGGTTGGTGTTTGACTGTTTGTATTCGAAGGGGTGGACCCGAAATTTTGGAATTATGTGGGCAGCAAGATCTTGATTAGGGCTATAAATGTGACAAATTTTACTTGCAAACCAACCCCGCACCATTCCGCCTAATGCGGGTAGCGATAAAAAAAACTAACCCACCTACCCGCATACTAAGCAGGGCGGAATACGATTGTCTCGCAACCTACTCCGCATAACCTACCTAAATCAAATATTATACATAACATAATTTTCAATGTATATGGAAAAAATTGAAGATGGATTTGATTGCTACAATTTTGAATTTTATTGATGATGATATTGTTTTCAAATTTATGTTGAGTCATTATCTCCGAGTACATTGGTAGTGAATGTTTGCAGTTGAAATAACGTACATGATCATTCTAAACAATTATAATCACATATTAAACCAGAATTATAACGTACATGATGACAAATATAGAGTGTTACGATTTCAATTCTTAACGTCATCTATCAGAATAATGTTGTCGTACAATCTAAAAAATTAAAGAAAACCCACCAAACCCGCCCCGCCTCACCTAGTTCAACCTTAGGAGGGGCGGGTAGCGGATTTTTTTATTTTTGCCCGCCCCACATACCTGCTTAACTTAGGCAGGGTGGATAGTGGTAAGCCGAAAATTCGCCCCGCTTACACCCCTAATCTTGCTTTCCAACCTGTTTTCACCTAGTGTTTTTTTTCCGTATAAATAATATTCGGATCCAATCTAAGAAAAAGCAAAATTTAGGTGATTTTTTGCAGGAAATTGCGCTTGTTTTACTCAAACACGAAGAATCCACGATACATAAATGCAAAATATATCAATTTCAACAAAAAATGCAAGTAGTACTACTACTAGAGGTTGATTTGTTTAAATTTCTTCTTACTGGGGAAATAGTACTACTACGTGTAGTTTGATCTGTTTGCAAAATGTCAGCTTAATTTTGGCAAGTTTCTTTACCATAACGACGGATACTACCGCCTGCTATCTGCTGACACGTTGATTTTGCATGCATTTCCAAGATCTTATGAAATTAATTTTATAATATGAGAAGACAAATCTTGATTTTATTTCTGGGGTATACGTGGAGGCAAATATATATATATATATATATATATATATATATATATATATATATATGTGTGTGTGTGTGTGTGTGTATAATATTACTATTCACGTATTAATTATTGGACAAAGAAGAAGACAGGAATAATGAGGTGGAGCCTTGCAGTAACGAATTCATTTGTGCAGACGTCGTCTTGCATATATAATTAGTTTGTGCCTTGTTTGTACGTGAAGTAAAATTAAGAGAAGTGTATATTCCAAAGAAAAATGGATGGTGAAAGAAACCCTTTAAACATGTAGTGAAACATTTCTGCGACCGTATCTTGAAGTTTAACTTAAAATAAAGTTGTAAAAATATCCAAAACAGAAAATGACTGTTTTGTGTCAAATGGGCTGAAATTTAAGTGTACTTTCAATGCTTTGGGGCTTCCACGTCCAGTTCACATGCTTGAGACCATTCCCTTGGATGGATGGATGGATGGATCCAAGGAAATTTTTGTGTAGTATCATGTATGTGTATTTGGAGTAGGGTTGACTAGCTTAACAAGGGCTTTCCTTTTGAGCTCGACAACCACAGAGAAATGATGAAGAAGATGCAGCTGGTACCTTTTCTAAAGTGCAAGAAATTCTCAGGATTAGGGCTTATAATTTTTATGTGCATTTCAACCACATAATTCAATATGTAATTGTATTACTCATACAAGACATCAAAGTTAGGGCTATTAATTCAGGTCATGACACAAAATTCGAATATGAATTCGACGCTAAATTTTAATGTCCGGGTTGACCCATTTCAGATTCGTGTCAAATTCAGGTCGAGTTCAGATTGAGGTATTTCATGTTTCGTGTAATTCGGATCGACACAAATAATCTAAAATAAAAATCAATGAAACAAACCCAAACCTAAAACCCACATCACTTCTCCTAATATTCCACACCTCCAAACCCCTCCTCTCCACCTTTTTCACCACCACTGCCACCACCCTCCTCCTCTCCACCTCCCGTCCCCTCGCATGCCCTCCTCCCCCTCTCCACCTTCCTCGACGACCTCCGGGCCCAACTCGACTCCCCATCAAGTCCAACAACTTCCTCGCCGTCGTTTCTGTCCTCGATCCCCTCATCCCTCTCTCCCTCGCTTTTACATTGCAAGGTTGGTGTCAACGTGGGTCGTAATCGGGTTATCTAATTCGTCGAGTTTAAGTTTAGGTTTTCATGATCGTATTGACATTTTTATTTTTATTTGTGTTTGAGTTCAGGTTGAGGGGAAAAATCATGTGTATTCGTGTTCTTGCCGAACACAACCAAAAATACGAATTTGACTGTCCTAATTGGAGTTATGAGAAGAATGTTATTTTAGCTGGGTCCTCATAAGTTGTCAGAGCAAATCTGCAGGTTAAATGGGCTTTTCAATTTCTTCTACATTTTTATAAGACAAAAAACATTTGTCTTTCATTCCGTATTTAATTTCTTAATAACATTGTTTTTCACTGTGTAATCTTTATAATGAATTATTAAGCTTGAAAAATCTACCTAGGTACAATCTTAATTACATGACATCGAAGCTTGTTCTGAATTACTTTCGTTAGACCACAAATTAAACTCCAAGATGTGAGTTGCTTCACCAAGGTACAATCTGAATCCAGTTTATTGTAGTTTAAGGATCTTCCACCTATAGAGAGAACCTCAATCTCAATGGGTGAAACACCGCGGCCGCCAAGATCAACTGCCAACGAAAATATCGACAAGAGTCACATGATTGGCCCAACTAATCAAACAAAACTTTTTGGATATTTGCATATGTACACTTGCAAAGTATTGACATTGGAGCAATGTAACTTGAGTTTATCGAATTTATTTTGGTGTCCTTTTAAACTTGAGAAATTATTTTGGTGTACTTGCACAGTAGTGTTATTGAACCAATACATAAGAGTTTATCAAATTTATTTTGATGCACTTCTAAACTTGTGAAATTGCTTTGGTGTACTTGAGCAAATGTAAGTCACATTTCACGTTTGCTTCCCATAACTAGTTGTGACAGTGTGAACATTGTAAAAATAGATCATGAAATTAGATAAGAGACAATTGGATAATAGAACATACATTCAAAAAATGAATATTTTTGATAAGACCAACAATGATACAACTCTTGAAAGGTTTCAATCAACGTTCACGCAACGCCTAGGCGAGCCTAGGCGACCCGGTGCGTCTCGTCACCTGGGCGATTGTGCGACCTCCCAGCTCTGGGCGGTCATTTTTTTAATATTTTTAAATCAATTAAATTTGATAAAATAGTTAAAAATCAGGAAAATCGGGGAAAATAGGAAAAAATACACAAATACTATCTAAAGATATCATACATGTTTAGGCTTAAAAAAGACACTTAGTTCCTCGGCCAATGTCTCACTAGGCACCCCCTCTACCCACCTAAACACTTAGGTATACAATTTATTGCTTAGTAGCACGATTACAAAGGTAGTTAACTAACTCAAAGTTCATACAATAGCAGATAAGAGAGAAATTAGAATTACAAGCTAACTAACTAATTCCATTGGACACATTGATCTAATGTCCAACTGGGAACCATATCAAATCCTCCACCACCATCAGAGTCGTCGGAGTGGTCTCGTTCGGATTGTCGACGTAGACATCATCTTCTTCAGTTTCTTCATCGTCGGATTGGACATATTGCTCGTCGATGTCCATCGGTGGCTGAGAACTCGATGCACCTCGATCTCCAGAACTAATGTGAACGATGACATCATCCATGCGAACACCTAATAACGACGCGTCAGATGCAGTGGACATGGATCGACCAAAGCGTCTCCGTGAAGAAGAATGTCCTAAAGATGCTTCCTCGACATCGGCCCATGTAAGCTCATCTCCAGCGAAGACCGGATCTTCAGTTTCTACCGACCATGGATACTCGTCGAAGAGATCGTAGTCCACACTGATGGGGTCATAAAATCTGGACTTAATCGCGAAAACTTGATGATTAGGAAACTTGAAGATTAGAATAGAATGAAGAAGAAGAAGATAATGAGAGACGTGTGAAAAATGAAGAGGTTTGGAGGGGTTATATAAGATTTGGGGTAGTGGCAATCTTATAATTTTAAAAAAAAATAAAAAAAATAAAAAAAGCACATAGTTGTTGGAGAGTCTCCAACGGCTATCGCCTAGGCGAGGTGACCGCCTATTTCGCCCAGGCGGTGATTGCCCAGGCGACCACGCCGGGAGGCGGGCGCCTACCGCCTAGGCGACCGCCTACCTGTACACTGATTTGAATGGATGTCATCACAACTAGCTAACAGACACAAACATGGGATGAGACACTTCCTTTGCAAGTGTACCAAAATATTTTTTCAATTTTAGAAGTGCAACAAAATAAATTTGATAAACTCAAATGTATTGTCCCAATATCACTACTTTGCTAGCGCAATAAAACAATTTCTTAGGAAGCAATATCACTACTTCGCAAATGCAACTATGCAAATAACCCAACGATATATGTTTTATTATTAATATTATAGGTCAAGCTTTAGTGAGCTCAGGACTCATCAAATTTAGTTTAAACCCTCTACAATCTCCCCATTTGATTTTATTTACATATAATCTCACCATTCATTAGCATACCCGTTTTTTTCTTAATCTACCTTGCAATTTGAAATGAGTGGTGAATATTGTGGGGACTTAATTTTTCTAAATTAAGTCGTGAACTCAAAGGTAGAATTTCTATAATATTATAATATAAATCTACCACCGTCCTAAAATAACTGGTGAAATATGCTTACATGACTGTCAAGGGAACTATAGCTTCGCAATTTATTACTGCGATATTGGGACACTCAAGTTTATGATAAGTAAAACTTATTACTGCGATATTGGGACACGCAATTTACCACTGTCCTGAAGTAGTTGCTTAATAATTCAAGCTTACATATGCGCTTGGGTTTGTGTTGCCAAAATGACCTTAAAACTGTTTTTAACTCGTACAAACTTGATATGTTTTCCTTCAAGAGATGGAACTGCATCAATAGGACAATATGATCACAAGAAACTCATAGAAATTTATATTTCATCCTTCCCATGTAAGTCAAAATTAACTACTTAACAGTCATTACATAATTTATCACTACAACTTACTAAGACTCAATTGAAGTAAGAAATTTATACGAGACAAAACTACAAATATATGTATAAAATGAAAGATAATCCAGTTTAATCAGCAAGAGCCAGAATTCATAAAGACATTATGCACACGATCATTTGAGACTGTCATTCTGTTCTTCAGGTGCTTCAATTTATTCACATAGTAAACATGCATAAATGTAATAGATATCTTGAACATTGCAACGTTCGGTTGCAGGAAAGATCCCAAAGTCGAGCTGTCAATCATATTTGGAGATCTCAACGTCTCGGCTCATTGGTGTAGATGGTTCATTTCCATCGCAACTTTCTTGAAATTCTACGTTCTCTGGCTTGTTTTTGACAATGAAAGGGCTCCTACTTGCCAACCTGCAACAAGAAACAGAAGGATGAACAGAGGCTAAAAACAGCTAGAGTGATTGGGTACAGAATGAATGGTTCAATTGTAACATTGTTGTCCACAAATTCAAAATATTTGAATACATTATACTTTTAGGAATTCCAGTGCCGAACGGAATATAACTAGACGGAGCAAGAATTTAAAGATGACTATTCGGTTGTGAAATAAGATATGGGGGAGAAACCAGACATCTAGTGGCACCAATAAGTAAGAATTCACCATGTGATATAAATTTTGTTTAAATCAACTAATGGTAAAGAGCAACTAAGAGACATCTCAGACTACTGCACTTGTATCCTGAATCTAAAAGGAAACATGTCAGTCAGTTGGATCTCAATATCACATCATAGGAAAAGGCAGTCAATTTAGACATTGAAATGCACTGAACATGCCAGCTATAGTTTGATCTCCTACGACCTGATTTTCATTTTCTCTGAAACTGGCAAGAGTGCCCTCAACAAAACTAATTATCATGCTCCTGAATTTGTATACCCAATGAGACTGTATTTGTGCTTTCATTAGAATTTCTATGAAGTAATATGGAATGAGATCTAAAAGCAGCATGGTAAGCTCTAGAACATGATTGCCAACTGAAATCAAGGATGTCCATGTAAAACTTCATTCGTTTGGATTTTGATCTATAATAGTTCAATATCACAGCAATAAACATCTATTTTTCCATGTCAATAATGAAACACCTCATTTCTAGACTAATATAAACGTTTACACTTGTGAAGGATGCAAAAGGTACTGTCCAAGTGTACCACATTCGGTTTAATCAAGGAGACAAATTGAAGCCTTAAACCTTCAAAATACGAATCCACAAAGAACTGAATTACGCCAAACATTCTATGGCCCGCTGGTGAGGTAACACATAACTCCTACAAGAAAATCCAAGGATGAGTGAAACACCCCAAAGTGCTAGTGGTCCAATTGCAAGGTAAATCACCTCAGAGTGAATCACAAATTTCTACCAGTTAATGTGAAACAACCATGGTATAGTACATTCTTTCTCGTACTCTCACCTGTCTCGGCGCTTCTCCAGAAAACGCTGGAGCGAATTCCTCCTAGCCATCGGCAGCTCTAAAACACGCAAAAATCACACTAAGAAACACCGAAAAAATCCAAGCAAAAGAAAAACGAACCAATACAAGCACATCAGGTGCTTACGGTTGGCCACATTGAGAACCAAATTCTTCGGAGTCTGCAACTGATGTTGCTGTGGAGACGCAGCGACCGAGCTCTGCGAACAAGGCGAGCTCGACATTGCTGGAACATTAGAGTTTGCAGCGGCAGCCGAAGCCACAAGCACGATAGCCATCGCCTGCGAAACCCCGAATTCGGTAAGCACACACACAAACAAACAAACCAAACCAAATATCAGAGACTAAAGTTTGTGTTTTTTCACCCTTTGGGGAGTGATAGAGTCAAAAACAGCGACGGAGCCCTTGTAGAAGATGGTCATCTGAGAGGGGTTGCTGGTCGCCGCCAGAATCCGAAGATCGGATCCCAAATCCCTAAAACAGACATAAAAGGAACAGAAATTAAACAGAAAAGTACACAAATGTTGTGCAAAAGAGGAAAAACATAACGAGATTGGAAGATAAAAGACATGTTTGTGGGTGGGGGTGGGGGGGATTAAGTTTCGGAGATCAAAGACACCTGCTGTTGTTGTTGTTGTAGATCTCTGCTTCTTCTATCGGTTCCTCTTTTGTTTTGACCATGGAATTCATAGGGGAAGTGCAGTTTATCTTGTGAAGTTTCTTCTTCTTCTAAGGATTTGGGGATGTACGGTTTGGAGTTCTTTCTCTGTACTTTCTTCCTATTCTTCTTCTCTTCTTCTTCCTGGTCACGTTTTTTTATAACATGGAAATTTAAAAATTAAACTTTAAAAACGAATTTTGATAATTAATTTGTAAAAATATATATTTAGAAGTCAAGTTTGAACGGACTACAATTTTGATACATGTGTAAGTTTAGAAGTCAAGCAAAATTTTGATAATTAAACTAGTCTTAGACCATCACCGTGGGGAAGTCATCCCTACGACAGATCGCTGGAGCAGCGACCAGATCATGATTGGTCGGTTGATTTTTTATTTTTTTATTTTTTTATTTTTGGATTTGGTTTTGGTTTTGGTTTTTTAAAACATTTTTAATATATTTTTAATATATATTTTTAAAATATGTTTTTAATTTTTTTAATTTTTTTAATTTTTAAATTTTTTAAAAAGTCAACATCCAAATGATAGATAAGAGCGGGTTAAAAATTGTGGTCCTGGAAAAAATTAAAAATAATTTAATTTAATTTAAAAAATAAAAACAATTAAAAACGTATTTTAAAAAATAAGATTTAAAAACATATAAAAATGATATAAAAAAATAATACAAGATTTATTGATATTTGTTATAATATTTAGGGTTTTATATTTTGATAAATAGTTATGATTTAAGTTTATAAGAAAATTAATGAGATGGAGGAAAGAAAGTAAGATGATTAGTCAAGTAAATTAGTGAATAGCAAAGTAAAAATAGTAGGTTGGTCATGATGACGTAAAAGAAAAAGTCAGACAGAGAATGTGCATGACTTAGGTAATCAGGATGACTTAAGTCATGATAATGGATGTCCTTATAATTTTATATTTGAGATAATTTTCTTCACTCAAGGGAAGGAAAATTATAAAACTAGAGTTTTAAATTATCTATCTGAATTTCGACACGTGTAAATACACCCAAATAAAAAGTTTGATTCGTGGGCTTTGTCATGTTCCTCTGTTAAATTACTACAATATAACAATGTCATTTCCGCAGGTACATGTGTAAGTTTATTACGCAGAAAATAGGAGTCCCGAGTTGTTGTGAGTTGGGACCTACACTACACGCTGTGAAATGCAAAAATTATCAGAATCTTCCTTTCCTCGGGGCCAAACGCGTGGGCTGCGTGCTCTGACGTTGCACATTCAGATTTTTATTTATTTTGGAGGCTGCGTCGATAGGTTTCAAATTGGCTGGAGTTTAAATTTAAAGTGCTCCTACAGTTTCGAATCCCTTGTGTCTCTGGAATATGCTTGTAAATTCAAATGAATGAGATGAGATTAACATGTGAATATCTCTGTATGGCAATAGTACTGATAATATTGTTTTGTGAAATCTAAGGGGACGTGAAACCAAATATCTTATTAAAAACACCATGCATTATATTGATAAACCTTTTTTTTACATTACTATGTGCTCAAGTTCAATCAGTCTTAACAGGGCAAAACTCTTGTCCACCTTAGCCACGGTGACATTGCTATTATCACTATCATAAAAAAAGATGTTGCTTTTTTCTTTCTTTCGATAATTATATGACGTTGCTATTGTCACCGTCCTCACGTTTCTCGTGCTGGGCCGACACAAGTTCATGGTACATTGGTGCTGAAGAAAGGACTAGTAGTGGGGTCGCTCGACTTTTTATCACCAACTGGCATTTGGGATTATCTATCTGAATTTCGTCACGTTGCGTATAAGAATACCTTCGAGTGTGGTGGAAAAGGAAAGGCATCACTGGTATCTCTTCTACCGTCAGTTCACAACTCATAGCAAATAATAGGTGAGATGGCATTTATGTTTTTCTTTCTGCGTGCATTACCAAATAAGTGTCTTTTTAAGAACGAGATAACACAGATTTTCCAGAGTTGTTTTCACGTTACAATAGGTTTTCTTTCTTTCTTTTGCTCTTTCCTTCCATCCTCGTACAAATGAGCAAATTGTGGTGAACAAAGGAGAAACGATTAGACGTCACGTAGGGCACTTCTCGTGCATGAGCTACAATCTACATCCAGCACTCTTTCGTTTTAAGGTCACTATTTTTGAAAGGTGGTTTCGTTCATCCAGAAATCCGAAGCTCTTTCGGCTGTTACTTGGGACTACAGTTGATCATTTGGTTCGTTTGACGTATAAAGAAATTATAACAAGGTTATTTAATTACACGTCTCTGATTCCAGAACAACCAAACGTAGGAGTCTCTCCAACTGATGAGGAACGCATCTCAGATTCCTCGACAAGCGTGAGTCCAAAAAGCAGCCTAAACATGAGGATTGACGCGAGTCAATTTGGTGCATCATTTGTTCAAATGCAGTGGATTGTTAGCTAGCAGCAATAGTAAATGGATTGTTAGGCCATCTTTACTCATGACATTTTTATATATGTCATTTGGATATTTTTATACATTTGGAGGTCGATTTTAGATAAAATATATGGATTGTTATCCAATACATTTGGAGGTCGATTTTATACATGGATTGTTGGATGAAAATTTAGATATTTTTATCCAATATAAAAAAAAAATTAACTATCCAACATAATAAATTATTTACAATTCAATATAAAATAAAAACTAATTAAAACAAAACACAAAAATAAAACGAAATTAAAAAAAACCTAGTCGTGAGAATGGGCAGCAGACCGTCAGATCCCACGACTTGGTGGTCTCCAACCCATTCTTGCACTCCCATTGAGAGGTGCAACTAAATACCACATTTTAGTTGGGGCACCCGTTGAGGGTATCCTTGGCTAGCAAGTATAGTGACCAAGTTTGTTATGACCCGCTTGTTGAGGTATTGGTCACGTGGTTGGTTAGTGTCCATAAGGATTGATGTGACCACGAGTCTAGCCTGTATGATGTACATATAAAAGATGGATGAACAGAAATAAAGGGTATAACGAAGTTTCCAGAGAAATCCCATTATCTTTTACTCTCATCCCGTCAGTGTATTCCGACGAACTCCGGATGGATTTCCGGTGGTGATCGGAGTGTGTCGATCCTTCGCTTCTTAGCCTACATCACCAACCCTATGGTTGAGGAAGCAGGACCAGAGGGAGAAGAATCTATCTTAAAGACCGATGTTGTGTTTCTTCGTTCCCTTCAAATCCAACAAAAATACAATCTTATGGACATTGGGAGCCGGTAAGTGGATAATAGATATACATCTTGATTTTGAAAATTCACATTTAGGAAAGGAAGCACCAAACTATCTGGGGCCAAGTGCGTCATCGAGGATATCGTTTAAGCTTGGATCCTCAGAGTGCTGAGACGCCTCGTACTCATCAATGGAACCCATTTTTTTGCTAATGTTTGCCCGCTGAACCAGACGAACCAGTGCTTGTACTACCTCTGACATGGGTGGTCTGAACTCCGGCTCCGGCTGCCATACGACACAAGATCGCTTTAAGAATTATTGCTTAATTCTTTGGTGTCAGTTGACATAGTGCAACTGGGATTGAAATTTTAGCTAAGTGTTTCCAGATGGATGGACTATACCTGAATGCAAAGAGCAACAATATCTGCAAACCGAGAGAGTGATTTTGCAGGATATAGCCCCTTCAGGGCTGGGTCGACCATCTTATCGAGGGCATCAATGTCATGAAGTTGAGGTGTAGCCCATCGAACCAAAGATTGCTCATTTCTTGGTTTTATACTGCAAATAGGATGTGAGCAGCAATTAGAGAAGGATGCCCGATGACATTCAAAGATGCCTGGTAAATTGGATTCATATACTAACTTCTCTTCGTTACTATGCAATGGTAATAGGCAATATTACAACAAATACTTATATTTTGGAGTAAAGGAAACCTGGCTATTTACCTGTCAAATGGCTTTCGACCGGTTAACAATTCCAGCATGATAATTCCAAAGCTGTAGACATCACTCTTTAGTGTGTATTGCCCAGTCATTACAACCTCAGGGGCACTATAACCAGAACCTATGTCCAGATTGAATACCTGAAAGTACTTCAATTATTCAACCTGTAATGAATTTGCAACTGAAGAGAAAAACCAATTGCCACATTCTGTATTGATGGAATGTGTTCCAAAGTAGACAGAAAATCCAGTTAGCATCCACTAAAAAGAGCCTCATGTCACAACTCACAAGCCAAACAACCATCTAGGGTAATTCATAATGCAGAACATGAATTATTTATTTTTGTGGAAAATTGTTCTTTGTACGATACTATGTATTTTTGGATGTTTTCTTTTTTGTTGGCTCTTTTTCAAACCAACTAGTGTAAATTTTGGGGCATCACCACATCATAATCACCAGATCAAAGCATGCTGACCCCTCTACACAACATGCATAAAAGAAGTGAAAAGCAAGCAAATATTTCATCATCCTTTTACCTGATACTCCGCTTCTGAAATAATGTCAGAGAGGCCGCTATCTGAAATGTGAGGATTTAGCTCGGCATCCAGTAGGATATTGGCAGATTTGAAATTTTTGTGCATTATTGATGGCGAACAAACTTCATGCAGGTACCTGAGCATCAAAGATGCTTGTTATTTGTTGTTTCACTTTCACAGACAAATCCTTGGAACCTCAAACATTATATGGAGAAGGTCGAGGAAATACAGATCAACAAAAGTAAAAGAAGTCTAAGTGCTATTTGTGTTCGCCAAGAGCCAATATTTTTGATTTAAATCATCAATTTCAATGCATTGCAACAATTAAATGAGCTTTCTTATTAGTTTTAGCCAATGACACCTCAAATGCTCTTGAACCAACAGATAAATTGTGTATGACATATATCACCCAATAAACGATGAGTTTTTTGCTACAGTACACCTCTCAGGTGTCCAAATTGACAATATGCACCGGGTTTTCGGTATTGCTACATATACACCTACAAGTCGACCATATTTGCGCAAATACACCTGAACCGTTTGTACTGCCCACACCAGAGCGACGATGTGAATGGCCCGTTAACGACCTTCCAAATCCGTTCGTGATCCGTTTGTTAGGCCGTGTGATTTGGGATTGATTGTAGCAAAACAAATTTTACTAATATAAACTGAATTTCTGGACGTTCTGGACAGACATTGTGGACATGTTCTGGACACATTCTCGACATGTGTGAGACACACACTCACTCAGGTTGTCGAGAATGTGTCCAGAATGTCTGTCAATAACATGTCCCTAATATGTGTCCAGAACATGTCTACAATGTTTGTGTCCAGAACGTCCAGAAATTCAGTTTTGATTGCTAAAATTTGTTTTGCTACAGTCAATTATAAATCACATGACCTAGAAAGATGGATCACAATCGGATTTGGAAGGTTGTTAACGGCTCATTCACGTCGTCGCTCTGGTGTAGGGATCACAAACGGCCCAGGTGCATTTGTGCAAATATGGTCGACTTGTATGTGTATATGCGACAATACCGAAAACTCAGGTGCATATTGCCAATTTGAACACTTGAGAGGTGTACTGTAGCAAAAAACTCATAAATGATTTGTGTCAAAATAATCATGACATGCCTCACATTGAACATAACATGAGAATGAATTTGAGCAAAGATATCTCATGAACATTTTCGGAACAAAAAAACGAAGAATAAGTACAAGTTAAAAATGTGTCAACCAGAAATTACAAGGTACCTGTAGTGTTCTTAAAAATAGTTAGATGCTAATGTTAGATAAGCCAAAAACAAAGTTGCAGTAAGTATTATGTCCTTCAAATATTCACATTTTCTTGATATTAGTTGAGATAAAGACAATGCTAAATTGCAGCATGCATTTTGTATTTTTCCAAAGGTATATATCAGGTTCCAGAACAAAATTGCCGGGGTAATGATAATATATCAGAACAAGCTTACTCTAGTCCACGAGCAGTGCCTAGTGCAATCATAACACGACTGTTCCATGACAACGGCTTGCTGTGCTCATCTGATATATGTAGGAAATCATGCAGCGAACCATTTTTGTGAAACTCGTAAACCAGTAAGTGTTGCCCGTGCTCCGAACAGTAGCCTACCAGATTGGTCAGGTTTTGATGTTGTAATCGAGATATACTTGACACTATCTCCATAAATGCTTCAGAAGCATTTGCCGGCAAGGAAGACGAATTTATTTTCTTCACAGCTAAAACCTGAAGAAAAAAATTAATCAAGAAGTTTTGCTGTCTTCTTCTTTTTTATCGGTAAAAAGTGTTGCTGTCAATAGTAAACTCTTCATTCTTGCCGCACTTTACTTTTGGCCATGTATTAATTATATTTTTTAAACGAAAGGAAAGTAGCATTCTTAGCAAAAATATAAAATACCAGCACAATACATTGTGTTCTTAGTCATAAATGTGGTTTACGCTGAACTTTTCTACTTCTATTTCTCAGTTTCCTTCCACTCAAATTAGAACTTTTGTGATAGCTGAGTGAGGGATAATGTGGTTAATAATATTTGCTGCCTCATATGTTATTTATATTAAACTAATCTACTTTCGAGAAAAAGGCATTGAATTGATATATGCATGTAGATGTAAGATGTTGGACCTACTAGCAAAAATCTCGGACTCTTGGTTAATGCCCCTGTACCATGTATAGTATTCACATCTTTTAACCAGTGCCAAGGAAATAAATTTGTAACCACGGACTCTTGGTTAATGCCCCTGTACCATGTATAGTATTCACATCTTTTAACCAGTGCCAAGGAATAAATTTGTAACCATGTGTAAGAAAATTGCCCTTTGGTAGTAATTATGACTTTCAATGAGAAAAAAATTCATATTGAAAGACATTATGAGATGTATACCTGTTGATCGAAAACAAGTGTGCTAATTTAACTCACGGAACATTTGAAAGTCCTAATCACAACATCCTTAGAAATATTATCACATAGGTAAAATTTCTCTGCAGAAAATGACTGTTTTGGTCAACATACTACATACTTTCACCTTTGACACAACTAATATAATACTGATGCAGGTAACATCTTCCCCTTCAGTTTGGTTGTTCATAATCTACCATACGTATCAAGAGGTTATCCAGAAAACTTACCCAACTAGCCAAATAGAGTTATTTGGTCACCATTAGTTTCTGCAACCTTCTGGGATGGTCTATAGAAATTAAAGGCTACTTATTTTCCACATCCAACAAAAAAGTCATTTTCTATGTGAATAAGTGGTAAAGAAAAATCCTATTTAGACATTATAAAACTAGTTTATCCAATTGATATATTGGTTAAACAAGGAGTGCATCTCAAGATTTTTTATAATAGTCCTCACTGACTACAAGAGAAAGCTTACCTTCCCATCATCAAATTGTGCTTTGTAAACTTGTCCATAGGTGCCCTCGCCCAAAAGATTATCCATGCTAAAGCTTCTGGTAGCTACCTGCAGGTCTGCTACTGAATAGAATGTTGCACTAGTGGGAGCCTTACTACTGTTCTTCGCAGAAGGTGTTTTTGACAGATAGTCACCATCACCAAATGACTTGGTTCTATCAACTGGAGGAGGCTTCAAATTGATCGTGGCGGGAAGAACCACTGCAGAGGGCATTTGAAAGGACATGGTGTCTGCAAATAATAATAAAACAACCATAAAAAAAACAAGTTACTAGCGGAGGACGACACAAATTTAGAATGGCTAGAATATAATAGTCTTGACAGGACTAATAATTAACCATGGACTTTATGAGAAGCCATTTCATGCTGCCTTATGATAACATTTGCTATTCAAGCTCATACAAGTATACAACACAAGGTTCAGTCTAAAAGTCAAATGAATAATCCTAACTTCGGACATTGTTGCTACAGTTGATCCAAAGACTACAACAAAACAAAGTGCCACCATGAATGAGCCTAGTATCCTTGCAAAGAAACTCATGGTAGCGGACCTCGCAAATTCTAGAAATGGCATTACCTTGTTTAAAGAAAATATGCCTTGGAGTTCTAAGGCAATAAGATACATACTGGGTCTGGAACGTATCACTAATAGCTGATATGGCAAATATTTGCCAATAAATACAACCAATATTTAGCTGTGAGGATTTTGAGAAAAATAAAAAACTGAAATGGGTATTTTTAATTTTAAAACCAAAAGCCAAAGAGACAGGTACTAAGTATCTTTTTTTTATCAATACAAATACAAGAAACATCGAATCCTAAGTAGTACCATTGTTTTCATATGAAGGACCCGTAGGCATAAGTTGATTATCTTTATAAAGCTTCTCCGGTGGCGGTTTACTCTTCCTCAATTTTATAAAAAACAAAGCCACAACCACGAGTGAACCGGCGACCAATGCTGATACAACTATACCAGCTATGCCTGCACCACCTATACCAAATTTGCTCCCACCCCCTTCGTCCGATGGACTGCTGTTGCCAACAGGGCTTTGGCTGGGATTTGCTTTTCGACCTCCTGGAGATGAATGTGAGGATGTTGGAGTTGGAGGTCCTGATTCTGAATTCCATGAATTTCCACCACTCCTGTTGAAAAATAAAATAGAAATGACAGATGTAATTTTGTAAGGTCAAGGAAAATTATTGCATTGATATTTTGTTGATACTTACTCTAAGTATTTTATTCCTTTCAGTTGATCAGGAATCCCACCTGTGAACCGATTATTTGCAACATTCCTGACAGCAGATACATGCACAAGATCTTCAACTTTTGCAAAAAAATATTCTTTTATTGATAAGAGAAGCACTTTTTGGCAAGTGTTAGTAGTGAATCCATAGCTGCAGATATAACTCACAAGTTTTGAAGAGGAAGATTTGCAAGAACATTCAAGGACCCTGTAAAATGGTTGTCTTGAAGGTGCCTGAAACAAACAAATAGGGTTATTATTAGAGGAACATGGCATTGACCTTTTAGCTTTGGTTGTTTGTCTCTTACAAGGTTGTCAAGTTTGAAAGGGCACTGAAGGACTGAGGGAGGTTACCCGAGAGATTGTTGAAAGAGAGATCCCTGAGGTAAAAGAATTCAACTAATTTAGTTGTTAGAAAGAGAGAGAAAAATATAAATAGATCCTAGTATTCAAAATCCAACTCTTTATCATTAAACATGATTATTATTTTTAATTAGAGACGTAGATCATTTTTCAAGGAATTCCAAACGATTCACCCAATTGTGAGGTTTAATGCCATCGATAGAAACTGAAAAAGGGTTAAATGTGCAATGTATGCTCTGCATTATTTTGCGCCAAGATATATGAAACATCTTACATCTCAGAGAGTTTGGGGAGATTCCCAAATATGTCACTCAAACCATCCTGAAGCTGATTACGACTGATGTTCCTGCGATTGTCACTAGCTCGATTATAGATCTGCTTTGAGAGAAATGAGTGGTGTAAACACTACAAAGCAACTTACAAATATTTGAGATTGGACATCAGGGAAATTGAATAGGGAAGATTTCCGCCAAAAGCATTTCGAGATAAATCCCTGGAAGAAAAAACTCCTATGTTATTACTTCATCAACTTCAGTAAAAGTAGCAATATCTTACACAGTGGAAACTTACAATCGCGTAACGTTAGGAGGAAGTGCATATGGTAAAGGGTTCCCGGCTCCAATATTATTATTGCTCAAATCACTGTGTCAATTTGCATTAAAAAAATCAGTCTTAATACAAAATCATATTGTGTGTGTTTCAGCAGGGTAAATCTCCAAGGCTTACAAAATGGTTAAGGAAGTCATCCTGTCCAGAGCAAAGCCCAAATGCCCAGAAAGTCCCAAGCCAGACAACTTGCTGAAAAGTCCCAAGAAATAAAAGAAAATAACACCAAATTGAAGCAGAACAATGAATTCTAGCAAACTTGTCTTGGTAAAACAAAGAAGTCAGGAGCACATATAAGGGAAAAGGAAAACAAGCCTTACACTTCGGTAACGTTGGATCCGGAGCATGTTACCCCTTTCCAAGACTGCCCACATGGATCACCGCCACTTGAATTCCAGTTGGTAAGTTGTGAAGAAGAATTTAAACTGGTGAATAAAATTCCTAGAGCAGAAACTGCAGCAGGAAAGAAACCAGCAAAGAGGGGAAAACATGAGAATAGTCTATACTAGCAAAAAAAAACACATGGTATAATAACTTATGAGGTCAAGCAATCAGAATTACTAATATAGTCAAATTTCACCCATTCATCGGAGTAAATCCGTCTTCATGATGCCCAGAGTCACATGATCAACAAAAGGACTTGTGTAGAAATATTTCGACCCATTTCTTCTTGTCAACAAATCCATATACAATAGACATGTTATATTTTAAAATTTTAAAATTGGAGATGTTGTTTATCTATTGCACCCAAAAAAAGGCCTCCATTGACTCCATTCCCGGCAAAATCACTCAATCCATGTAATCGTAAGACCGACTAATATCATCCATTTTCAACCCACTTCTCCTCAATACTCCACCGATACTACCAACAAGACAGTTTAGATGTGCAGAGACAAATGTTCATCCGACATCAACAACGACAATAACAACACCCCCCCCCCCCCCCCCCCCCCCCCCCCCCCCAACACACACACACACACACCAAAAAAAAAACCTTAAACATGATCTCTTTTTTTGCTTCCCACCATCGATCTCATAACCAAAACCAGACCCAAAAAAAGAACCGATTTTATCGGTCCAAAACCGAAACTTCAAACATCAAAAACAACCCCAAAACTGAAAAACAAGCTTGTCAGAGTAAGGCAGATAGTAAGTACCATCGGACTTGGCCGTGGCTGCATCGACGGGAGCCAATGCTGCGGTCCAAACCAGAACGACCCCAAAACCCCACCACATGTCGAACTGGAATGATGCTAATAAGCTAAGCTCCCGGGTTGGGGGTATTTATTCCGGTCATTTAAACCTCTACTCCACCTACTGCTGTCTGTGGCGTAATAGGAGTTTGTTTTTTTATGCAGAAGAGAGGGGAGAAGAAATATAAGGAATCTGGAGGCCGGTGAAGGGTTGTTTTTAAGATAATAATAATAATAATAATAATAAAGAAGGTGTGGACGAAATGGAAAGAGTTGTGTTGAAACCGTACGATAGTTGAGGACTTGCGGGAGGGAAAGAGGAGAAGGCAGCGGTGTTTTTTTAAGTAAAATGATTTATGAACGCAGCGCGTCACGGACGCGCTCTACGTGGACATCCATGTCAGTCCTTACGTGGCCAAGGCATGAATGTTTTTTTGTTTTTTCTTCCTGATGTTCACTCAAATCACATTAAATGCGTTTCAACTCAGCACGTTCTCTCTCTCCACCCAAATACAAATATGATGACACTCTTTCTTTCTTCTTCATTCTTTCTCTCCAGAATAAATCACCATTTCGAGCAAGATATTAGGTCGAAGAAGCGTCTGATGCCGACTCCCAGGATTCTTGACAACGTAAGCAGCGTGAATGGGACGGTGCGAAGACTTCCCGATGTTCTACATAAACAGGTAATCTGAGATGCTATTTTTTTCCTAAACGTAATTCTTGTGGGGTAAAATATACAGTGGGAGGTTTGTTGAGTTTGTGCGGAGGTGGCAGGGGGCGGCAGCCCCTGCGGGGGACGTTTTTGTTTCGACATCATATTATTGCATTCCATATATTGATTCGTTTATTCCGACAATAATGAAGCCATATATTATTCCGGACTGCAAATACACTTATTCCGGACTGCAAATACACTTATTTCGATTCCGGACAGCAAATACACTTATTCCGGACAGCAAATCCACTTATTCCGGACAAACTTTATGTTCCGTTTCTAGACACACTTTATTCTTAAACCGGACAACAAATACACTTATTCCGGACAACAAATACACTTATTCCGGACAGCAAATACACTTATTCCGGAAAAACTTTATGTTCCGTTTCTGGACAAACTTTATTCTTAAACCGGACAACAAATACACTTATTCCGGACAGCAAATACATTTATTCCGGACAGCAAATACACTTATTCCGGACAAACTTTCTGTTCCATTTCTGGACACACTTTCTTCTTATTCTGGACAACTACACTTATTCCGGACTGCAAATACACTTATTCCGGACAGCAAATACACTTATTCTGGACAACAAATCAACTTATTCCGGACAAACTTTATGTTCCGTTTCTGGACACACTTTATTCTTAAACCGGACAACAAATACACTTATTCCGGACAACAAATACACTTATTCCAGACAGCAAATACACTTATTCCGGACAAGCTTTCTGTTCCGTTTCTGGACACACTTTCTTCTTATTCTAGACAACTACACTTATTCCGGACTGCAAATACACTTATTCCGGACAGCAAATACACTTATTCCGGACAACAAATCAACTTATTCCGGACAAACTTTATGTTCCGTTTCTGGACACACTTTATTCTTAAACCGGACAACAAATACACTTATTCCGGACAGCAAATACACTTATTCCGGACAAGCTTTCTGTTGCGTTTCTGGACACACTTTCTTCTTATTCTGGACAACTACACTTATTCCGGACTGCTAATACACTTATTCCGGACAGCAAATACACTTATTCCGGACAACAAATCAACTTATTCCGGACAAACTTTATGTTCCGTTTCTGGACACACTTTATTCTTAAACCGGACAACAAATACACTTAGTCCGGACAACAAATACACTTATTCTGGACAACAAATACACTTATTCCGGACAGACACATAACGTAAACAGGACAAACACATAATGTAAACTGCACATACACATAAAGTAAGCTAGACAAATTAAGTTGATCCAACGTAAAACTTAAAAACAAATATTTTATTATGATAAGTGTGGGCTCTGCACGAATAATGAGACTGCACGATGTCCTAGGGTCTGCACACTGTCTTATCTGTGTATTGGGAAATGAATCGTTCAACTTAAAGAACCGGCGTTTTTTAGAAAGACCAAAACGCGCGAAGAGAAATTTCGCTGACTGGACGCTGACTCAAAGAAAAATATCTGAGCTGTACAGATCCACGTAAGGCGCGTCCGTGACGCGCGCGTCCGTCTATCATGGTTAGAAAAGGATTAATGGACGCTTGCGTCCGGGACGCGCGCTGACGTGGTCAGTCTAGTCAGCAGTCAGTATTCCAGTCATCAAAAGTCAAATGTCTTTTACTTTCTGAAATTAATTAAATAACATATTTATTTTGAGTCACATGCAACTTTTACTTTCCCAATGCAACATTTCGCTTCCACATGCAACATTTATTTTCTCAATGCAACATTTGATTCCCCTACGGACCCACAACTTAAAATGAACAGACTCACACCTTATTATGTCCAGAATAAGTTATGTGTCCGTCTTGAATAAGTTGTGTGTCTGTCCAGAATAGGTTCAAAGTTTGTCCATAATAAGTTCAAAGTCTGCCCATAATAAGTTGTGTGTTTGTCCATAATAAGTTCAAAGTCTGTCCAGAATAAGTTCAAAGTTTGTCCATAATAAGTTCAAAGTTTGCCCATAATAAGTTGTGTGTTTGTCCATAATAAGTTCAAAGTCTATCCAGAATAAGTTCAAAGTATGTTCATATTAAGTTCAAAATTTGTCCATTATAAGTTCAAAATCTGTCCATAATAAGTTCAAAGTCTGTCCATAATAAGTTGTGTGTTTGTCCAGAATAAGTTCAAAGTCTGTCCAGAATAAGTTCAACGTCTGTCCATATTAAGTTCAAAGTTGTCCATAATAAGTTCAAAGTCTGTCCAGAATAAGTTGTGTGTTTGTCCATAATAAGATCAAAGTCTGTCCAGAATAAGTTCAAAGTCTGTCCATATTAAGTTCAAAGTTTGTCCATAATAAGTTCAAAGTCTGTCCATATTAAGTTCAAAGTCTGTCCATAATAAGTTCAAAGTTTGTCCATAATAAGTTCAAAGTCTGTCCATAATTGTGTGTGTGTCCATAATAAGTTCAAAGTCTGTCAAGAATAAGTTCAAAGTCTGTCCATATTAAGTTCAAAGTCTGTCCATAATAAGTTCAAAATATGTCCAGAATAGGTTGTATGTCTGTCCACAATAAGTTCAAAGTCTGTCCAGAATAAGTTCAAAGTCTGTCCAAAATAAGTTGTGTATCTGTCCAGAATATGTTGCGTGTCTGTCCATAATAAGTTTTGTTTCTGTCCAGAATATGTTTTGTCTGTCCAGAATATGTTATGTGTCTGTCTAGAATAAGTTATGTGTTTGTCCAGATTATGTTGTGTATCTGTTGAGAATAAGTTGCATTGGGAAAATATTGCATTGGGAAACGAAATGTTGCATTGGGAAACAAAATGTTGCATTGGGAACGTAATGTTGCATCGGGAAAATAAAAAATTGCACGTGACACAAAAAATAAATATGTTATTTATTTAATTTCAAAAAGTAACATATATTTGAATTTTGATGACTGGACTGCTGACTGTACTGTCCATGTCAACGCACGTCACGAAACGCCCGCGTTCGTGTATAAGGATCCTTTTTTTAATATAATGGGTAGGGTTGATTCCTTTAGATTACTAGTAGGTTGATTGTGGATCCTTAGGCAATAATGTTCTCTCTCCATCACGTCAGCTCACCTCATCCACCCAAAAAACCCTCTTAAACACGTTCGGGTTACCCACACCCACCCTACACTCTATTTCTTCCACATCATTTCTTAATTGAACAATTTCAATTCTTACACAATATTTAACAAATTACATTTTATATAATTCTAATTCTAGTTACTACTTCCAATTATTTTAATGATTGACATCATTTCATGCTTATATTTGTATCTTATATCCATTATCTTTCACCTAAACAATGCTATGTCACGAGTTTTATGTTTAGTTTTCAGGAATAAATAGGTTTGAAGAGATGAAGGATAAAATGACCCAAAAGCTGGGAAAAAGGACTGAGTTGTGAGATCTGGGGACCAAGATGCAAGGAAGAAGGACCTGATTGCAAGACAGAAGGACCTAAGAGCAAAACAAAATACTCCACACCATCATGGGGAGTATTTTACCAATTCGATTCGGGTCGGAGCTCCAACAAGTCAAGTAACCGCATCAAAGACCAACAATACCAGAATTAAAAGCCCACAACAAAAATGAGCAGGATCTGAACCATATAGACCGCCAATTGTCGGTCCATTTTGGCCCAAATCTGCTCAAATTTCTCCAGCACATGTATTAGAGGATGTTTAGGCTATTTTTGGTATCTGTTTAGTCCCACATCGGGGGATTGTCCCGGATTAGCTTTTTCCATGCCTATAAATAGAACTCTTCACCTCCTATTGTAATCACTCCATATTTTAAGTGGTTATTCTTCCTACTAGAAGTGAGGCCTTGAAGCACACACTAAAGTAGGATGATGCTACTTTTAATGTGAGTCATTTTAATACAAGTTGTCTTTATTATGTTGTTTGTTTTATGTTTCTTGTTTTGCTTTGCTTAATCTCATTTCATTAGTTTTATTAGCTTAGTTAATATGCTTTCTTTGTTTAGTTTGATAATTAGTGTAATGTTTAGTGAGTAGTTTCATCCCCTTTGGGGGGTGGAGTAGATGTACATACATGCAAATGAGAATGGATTGAATGCTTTATTTCTAATGTGTTGATAAAACATGAATGTATGCTTGCTTGTTTAGGATAGAATTTATAACTTGATGAGTTTTGCCAAAATGATTAGACACCTCTCATGCTTGTTTAGATTCTGAAATAAACATCTTGCATATGTAAATGTTAATCAACTAAGTTGGTGAATAGATTGATAGGTTTTGCCACAACATTTAGACACTTCCTATGCATGATAACACCACATTTATTTGTGCTTAAAGAATGTGTTCAACACCCACCTCATTGCTTGTGTGCACTCACTCCACCCCTTAGGGGTTTTCCCATTCCTGAATTCCAGCACTTCTACTTTGCTCTTAGCTTAGTTATTATTTCATTGTTTGGTTCTTCCTTTCGTATTTCCTACTTCTTAGCGTAGTATAGAGTAGAGTAGCATAAACATATTTCTCCCCCTATTTTTGCCACTTGATTTCGTACAAGCAAGAGACTACTCACCTCCCTGAGGACGACCCGTACTTGCCACCGCTTCATCGCGGCCGTGCACTTGCGGTTTAAATTAAAACGTTCAACAAGTTTTTGGCGCCGTTGCCGGGGAGGTGCCAGTCCAGACTCTTGTTTGGACGATTCGAGTGGATTTAATTTTTGTTTTGTAGTTTTGCTTTGTTTCAGGAGACTTGGAGTCGTTAGGAGGAGCACCTGGAGAAGTTTTGAAGCAAGCTGGGCACTGTAGACCGCCAATTGGCGGTCTGGTAAGCTCAACTCGCTCTCTTATTTCTTTGGTCGGTTTACATTATCTGATATAGTGGTCTGGGATGTGATTTGGCATGTTTTGACTTATAGTTTGTTCCCAGATCAATAATCAAACATCCTTTAAGCAACTTGGACCCTAAAACTCAAAGCAAAAGATTAGGCATTCTTTTTGTTTAGGCCATGCATCATGTATGTGACTTAGGCACTTAGATTGTCTTTTATCTTAGCTTTATTTTCTGTTGCTGAGAGCTGGCGTAAGGTACGCACCTTCTACTCTCATTCATGCATTTCGTATGAACATGCATTAGTTAGTAGGAAGTGCATTGCAACAAGTGTGAGTTGAGTGTTGTTTGGAGTGTTGATTGCTAGATTTAGGACTCCAAAACGCTACTAAGGAGGGGCTGTCCCGTAAAAGATAAGGTGGGGGATTTCATCACCCTTTCCTTCGCCCCAAAAACCACACTAATCAAGAGCCTAATTTTAAAATCAAGTAGACATTGGCCCTAAGGATCTTGGACGCATTAGGAGAGTGATCCGGTCCCGACCGTCATGACCTGATCGGCGTTGCCCACTTTGTCGATAGTAGGAGAGACGAGATCCCCGGCTCTTGGCTCACTTGCTGGGCTTTGTGGTCCTCGTTGTAGGGAGGTGAGGCGTGTTGAGGCCGTGTGACCTCGCAGTTAGGCATCGTCTAGCTGTAAGGACCTATAGCGACCTTAGGATTGTTTGAGCATTGTTTGCTTGTGTGCTTCTACCTGTACCCATCCGCCGTAGCTTAAGGACTTCTTCCCTTCTCTCCTGAGTCATTCTTTCTCTCCTGTGTTCCCTCGTCTTCTCTTCTACGTACATTCTTTATTTGAAAAAGAAAAAAGAAAAAAAAGAGTTGTGGTTTGTGTGTGCACCTTTGTGCATGCTTTCGTGGACACGAGACGAGAGTGGTCGTTTGACGAGGAGCGTTGTCAATCCGGCTTCGGTCATCGATTTCTCGCACCTTCCTCCTCTCGTGTCGCACGTAGTTTGGGTCCAATGGCTGCTAATTTCCGTGAGGAGGAGCAGTTGCTGGACCCACCTATTCCACCTGTTCTTCCAGTTGTCGTTCCCATACCTCTTCGTGATCGATGCTACCCGAGCCGTACCGCTCTACCCTCATGCATCGTATTACCAGAGGCTAATGGGAACCATTTTGAGGTTAAGCCTCAATTCATTTCCATGCTCCAATCTTTTCACTGGGAAAGGTGACCCCTATATCTTTCTCAGGGAATTTGAGGAGGTCTGTGCTATGTTCAAGCTGCAACAACTTAGCACAGACTCCATCCATCTTAGGCTTGTCCCCTTTGCGCTGAAGGATGATGCCAAGAAGTGGTTGTACAGCAACCAGGCGAATTCCTTTAGGACTTGGGATGAGTTTCAATCTGCATTCCTCAAGAAGTACTTTCCTAATCATCGGACTCAAAAATTGAGGAACGAAATCAATTCGTTCTATCAACATGAGACTGAACCATTTCATGCATATCTTGAGAGGTTCAAAGAGCTACTATCCTCGTGCCCTCACCATGGCATTGAGTTGTGGCGTCTTTGTCAGATTGTGTATGAGGGTCTTCACATCCCGTCCAGAACGCTCCTTGAGTCCATGTGTCAAGGAGAGTTCTTGGGAAAGGATGAAAGGGAGGCATGGGCCTTCCTAGAAGACCTCGCTGAGAAAACCATGCAATGGGAGAGTGTGAGGGAACCACCTGCATCATCTAGCATAGGAGCAAGGATCGCAAATGCAAACTCGACTAGATCGGGTACCGTATTTGTTGTCGATACCACTACGGCCACCGAGGCACGCATGTCGGCCTTAATGCGCCGTATGGATTCGATTGAGCTCCAAAACCAACAAGGTGCACCTCACATGTCCACATCTGGTCCAGTTCCCTGTCATTCATGTGGTAGGATAGGTCATGTAGAAAGCGAGTGTGAGTCCATTCCTCCTGAGATGGAGCGTGTCAACGTCATCTATGATAGAGCCAGGAATGACCCATACTCATCATCTTATAATCCTGGATGGAGGAACCACCCCAATTTTTCATGGAACCAAACTAATGCCTCGGCTGGTCCTTCAAACTCCTCTAGACCACCTTACCAATCACACCAACCTCCCATGCATGCGCATTCCTATCAGCCACCCCAAGCGCAAACCACCTATCCATCGGGTTTCCCAAATTCCAATAATATGGAAACCCGATTCAATTCGCTTGAGACCTTGACTCGTGGACTTGAAAACTCAATGAAAATTTTTATGTCTACCACAAGTCAAGTTCTCACATCAAATCAGCAGACCATGAAATCTCTAGAGCTTCAGATGGGCCAATTGGCTCAGTCTGTACATGAGAGAGAGAGAGGGTCTTTTCCTAGCCAGCCTGAGGCTAACCCCCGCATGTACCAACAACAACAAATGCAAAATGAGAATGTGGTGCCTCGGGGGAGGCAAGTGAACCATGTGGAGGAACCTGTTCACCATGTCAATTCCATTGTGACCTTAAGGAATGGAAAACAGGTTGACAATAACATTTCCTTGCCACACCCACCACCATCTATGCAGCCCCTCAGTGGGAATGGTGGTGAAGAAGAAGCTGAGGGTGAGGGTAATACACCAAAGCTTTCTTATCAGGCACAGCAGAAAACCTACCTGCCAAAAGCTCCCTATCCAAGTAGGTTAACCAAAAAGCAGAGTGACAACATGGACAAGATAGTAGAGGTGTTTAAGCAAGTAAAGGTTAACATCCCCTTGTTGGATGTCATCCAACAAATACCTCAATATGCCAAAGTGTTGAAGGATCTCTGCACAACCAAGAGGAAGACCAATGTTCCTAAGAAAGCATTCTTGGCTGCAAATATCAGCTCACTTTTGTCCAATCCCACCTACACAAAATACAAGGACCCTGAGTGTCCTACTATTCAGTGTACGATAGGGGACACTAGACTGAGCAATGTTTTGCTTGATTTAGGATCAGCGGTCAACTTCCTCCCATTCTCTGTTTATCAACAGTTGAACTTGGAAGAATTGAAACCAACTAAGATCACCCTCCAACTGGCGGATAAATCCATTCGTATTCCCATGGGAATTATCGAGAACGTGCTTATCAAAGTTGGAGATTTTATATTTCCAGTCGATTTTGTTGTCCTCGATACCAATCCTGTTGCGAACACCCACTCTCAAATACCTTTGATTTTGGGTAGACCATTTCTGGCAACCTCCAATGCCTTGATTAATTGTAGAAATGGTCTCATGAAGCTCTCATTCGGTAACATGAGTGCCGAGTTTCATGTGTTCAACTCTGGTAAGCAACATGAACCCATGGATGAACCTTTAAATCTAAATCTCATCCGCCAATTGGAGAAAGCACCACAAAATCAACGAACACCCCTAACCCCAATGCAACCCGTTGAGAATGTTCGTGGGCCCAGCGAAAACTCATTGCCTGTCTTCGCAATGCAACAGAGTGAGCTGGCCTCGAACATGAATGTCCAAAGGGAGTGTTCGTTGCATGATTCAGTTGAGAGTACTAGTGAGAGTGAGACACCTCATCATATGCCTATACCTGAAGGTGTCTCTACCTCAGTGTCACATGGCCATTGAGTCATTTGAGCTTCATATTGACTCCAACAAGGACCCACCTATGACCGAGTTTATGCTTGATGATCTAAATGATGGTGGGAGGTCCTTGTTGGATGACTTGGGGAGAAGCCCAATTCTTAATGATGCAAGTCTGCTGCATCCATCGAATGAGCCTGAGGAACTCATTCTGATGCACCCGCCTATTGGTTGGAGGGTTTTCTTCGATGAGCAATTAAACCCTAGTGAGGCAACACAACTTCATTCTTGGTTGCCCACACCCAACCAATATCATGAGGGGTTCGAGCCTTTCAGCTTTGACCTTTCACCCCTCATGACACCTCAGAGTACCAGTGAAGTTTGCCCATCTCGGCAAGTCTCTGGTCCTCAAAACATGATGTTCTCATTTGATGTTCCTTGACCAAATGATTATGAGAATATCTTGGTTGATGTATATATCTTGTAAAAAGAAAAGAAAAAAAACCAAAAAAAAGGAAGAAAAAAAAACAAACAAAATAATAAAAGACTCCTTCAGTGAGCATCGATTGTTGTGGGCCCCAACCCTTGTGTACTTGGGCCAAAATTTCTTCACGTATTTATCTCCCTTCTTCAGCTTCTCACAGGTTTTGAGGGAATTTGGGTTTGTGTCCATCAACATGACCCTGAACGTCCCTTTGTACTTCATGTTGGTGAGATCTTTCTTTTTTCATGCATGTATCCATGTAGTATCTTGTTCACATTCATTGAGGACAATGCATGAAGTAGGTGTGGGGGGGTGTTTTACGTGTGTACATATTCGAGTCTTTTTCCTTTGGTTTTCTTTTCTTTTGTGTGTACTGCTAGGGTCATGCTAGTGTGCCGCATTTAACATTGATATATCTGCTTGCCATGATCCTTGGGTGACTTGTCTTCTTTTGCTTGCCTAGTGCTTTAAAATTTTCACATTTCTTTCAAAATCTTCATGTGTTTGTGAAAGAAAATGTTTTTGTGGGTTTTGCGTGTGTTTAGCATATGCAAAACCGTTGAGAGGCATAGTAAAAAGAAAGCTCCCAAAATTGTCTTGAACTTGATGCATTAGGATTTCTAGTTTACTGGCTTTTGGTCTTATCGAGTCGTTAGGATGCACCCCGGTTTTCCCTGGGGGGTGTGTAATCATAGGGTTTCAGCACTCAAACATTTAAAGAAGTCCACCCTGAACCTAGTGAGTCAAATAATTCGTGTCTGTTAGTATAAGGAAGTTTGTCGTAGTCAAGGGCCCTTAATCTCTTTTTGTGAAACTTAAGTGTAGGGGTTTTGGTTCCCATGTAGATAAATGAGTGGTGTTCTCTCTTCTCGCACGACTCCTATCACTCGGGAAAGTAGGTCTGAGGGGACTTTGTGCCTGGTGCTTTCGAGTCATCTGACTTGGGATGCACCGACCGAACTCCCGTTACACGGGTGGTAGGGATCGCCCTATGTGGAGATTTGGGGGAAGATGTACGTGATAGTGTAAGTCCTCATAGGCAATGATGCACGAAACCTGACCCTGGGAGAATCAAATACCAACCAATAAAATGCTCCAATGAAAAGAAAAAAAAAATGAAAAAAAGAAGAAAAGAAAAAAAAGAGTCAAATAAGAACCAAAATGGACTTTACACATTGTATCACATTCAGAAGTTAAGGTTGCCCATGTCTTTCACTCAAGTCCTTAACTAACTTTCACGAATAACCCATTAGGCTAGGTGTGTGGACCGATTACATTTATAGAGTCGACCCGTAGTATTACCGCGTCCCATGATCAACAAAATGAGTCCAACGAGTCGTGTAGCTAGATTGATTAATGCATCTTGTTCGGATTTTGTGGGTATATCCGCTGAAAACCCTCAGGAGACAACACTCCTCCTCCTTGGCGACAAGGAGGTTTAACGGCTTGTTGCACGTGCTAAGTGCAACCGTGATTCCTACGAAAGTGAGTTAGGATTTCTTGTTTTTTCGTATGCTTTTCTCTTTCTTTGTTTTGCTCGGGACTAGCAAAAGTTAGGTGTGGGGGTATTTGATTGACATCATTTCATGCTTATATTTGTATCTTATATCCATTATCTTTCACCTAAACAATGCTTGTCACGAGTTTTATGTTTAGTTTTCAGGAATAAATAGGTTTGAAGAGATGAAGGATAAAATGACCCAAAAGCTGGGAAAAATGACTGAATTGTGAGATCTGGGGACCAAGATGCAAGGAAGAATGACCTGATTGCAAGACAGAAGGACCTAAGAGCAAAACAGAATACACCACACCATCATGGGGAGTATTTTACCAATTCGATTCGGGTCGGAGCTCCAACAAGTCAAGTAACCGCATCAAAGACCAACAATACCGGAATTAAAAGCCCACAACAAAAATGAGCAGGATCTGAACCATATAGACCGCCAATTGGCGGTCCATTTTGGCCCAAATCCGCTCAAATTTCTCCAGCACATGTATTAGAGGATGTTTAGGCTATTTTTGGTATCTGTTTAGTCCCACATCGGGGGATTGTCCCGGATTAGCTTTTTCCATGCCTATAAATAGAACTCTTCACCTCCTATTGTAATCACTCCATATTTTAAGTGGTTATTCTTCCTACTGGAAGTGAGGCCTTGAAGCACACACTAAAGTAGGAGGATGCTACTTTTAATGTGAGTCATTTTAATACAAGTTGTCTTTATTATGTTGTTTGTTTTATGTTTCTTGTTTTGCTTTGCTTAATCTCATTTCATTAGTTTTATTAGCTTAGTTAATATGCTTTCTTTGTTTAGTTTGATAATTAGTGTAATGTTTAGTGAGTAGTTCCATCCCCTTTGGGAGGTGGAGTAGATGTACATACATGCAAATGAGAATGGATTGAATGCTTTATTTCTAATGTGTTGATAAAACATGAATGTATGCTTGCTTGTTTAGGATAGAATTTATAACTTGATGAGTTTTGCCAAAATGATTAGACACCTCTCATGCTTGTTTAGATTCTGAAATAAACATCTTGCATATGTAAATGTTAATCAACTAAGTTGGTGAATAGATTGATAGGTTTTGCCACAACATTTAGACACTTTCTATGCATGATAACACCACCTTTATTTGTGCTTAAAGAATGTGTTCAACACCCACCTCTTTGCTTGTGTGCACTCACTCCACCCCTTAGGGGTTTTCCTATTCCTGAATTCCAGCACTTCTACTTTGCTCTTAGCTTAGTTATTATTTCATTGTTTGGTTCTTCCTTTCGCATTTCCTACTTCTTAGCGTAGTATAGAGTAGAGTAGCATAAACATATTTCTCCCCCTATTTTTGCCACTTGATTTCGTACAAGCAAGAGACTACTCACCTCCCTGAGGACGACCCGTACTTGTCACCGCTTCATCGCGGTCGTGCACTTGCGGTTTAAATTAAAACGTTCAACATTTAACTCGAAAATATTTAACTTTTACTATTAAATCACGAAATTATTATTAAATATAAGAAAACCACGTTACGTGTTACATAAACTGAAATCAGAAATATTACATTCAAAGTTAAGAAACGACAATAGATATTACATAAACTGGACTTCGAAATATTACATTAAAAATTACGTTAACCCATTTTTAAACCGCTCATCGTCCGTAGTGTTTCCATATATTCTCGATTAAATCGCATTTCAGATCCAAATATTGATTCTTATCATGCACCCGATCTTGATTGGCAAAAAACTCGTGAATATCCGTTATACGATCGGTCGAATATGGTATTTCCTCATCTGAAGTTCCAGGTCGATCTTCTATAAATCCGCGAATATCTCCAAATTTTGGCGTAATAGTTGTAGGATTTCATGTTTAATTGTACATATATATTTTCGAAATTTTAATGCACAATAAGGATCAATTTACAATTTTCTATGATTTATTTCATACATGCATCAATTTGTTTCAATATCTAGTTTCAAAACTTTATTAAAACAAATATGGGCTCCGAAATTTATACTTAGAAGTTCTCTAAAACTTCTTGAAGATTTGGAGACGTTGGGGATGCTTCTCGCTGCGTCGGATGCCTCCGAGATTTCACCAAACTCTAAACAAGATTGAAGAGAGAAGAGCTAGCCTCTCAATCTCCAATAGGGTTTAGAATCTAATTACTAACCCCTCTTTAGTTCCCTTGAGAATATGATCTCTTAAAAACTAAAACTAAACTTAAGAATTAAGAGAATTTCGTGGAGAATTATGGAGAGAGTTTTTGCATGAGAAAAACAATGAATTAAATTAATGAGGTAATGAGATAAACTTGTATTTATAAGTTCTCTCCAAATTACCTATTCATGTACAACCTCTTGCCCATGATTTCATGCAAACTTCCATCTAACCATCCATTATTTAATAATAAATAATCTTAGCCACGAATTAAATCAATTATGGACCAATTCCATGCATGATCTAATTAATTCTTAAATTAATTCTGCATAAAACCGTCTGGACCGGTCGACCGTTTGGAAGTTCGGTCGACCGCTCGAACCTGGTTTCGGTCGACCGTTCCATAACTCGGTCGACCGTTCGTAACAGGAATTATTTCATCGCAATGTTCGGTCGACCGACCGATTACTTTCGGTCGACCGTTCGAACAGATGAAAAATTCCCTGTTATCGGTCGAGACATGTCCGGTCGACCGTGCCCGATCGGTCAACCGTTTACTGCTAACCGGTCGACCGTTTGAGCACTGTTATGCAGACTTGTCAAATTTCGGTTTAACCCCTACAAAATTTGACATTTCGGGATTAGTAGTAAATTCACAACTTATGAAATATATTATCCTATGCAATGATCAATCATTACACCCCATAATATTTACATATGAATTTAATTTAGATTCTAATTATGTTATTAACCACAACATAATTTTGATTTTGCTTGTTCACCCCATGTGTCATATTTTCCACATGAAACCCGACACATCCTATGAACTCAAAATCCCCATTTCTTGTTTCCCAGTTTTGTGGTGTGACCTATGGGAGGATCTAAACTAAGTTGACAGTGATATTAAGAGCTTAATATCACAAGCTATAAGCGGTATCTAGCTACACATTATAGCTCCCAATTAGTTAGATGTCTTAATTACACTCGAACCATAACCCGATCCATTTAGTGATGGAGTGCACCACTTGTGTCTGTCCCTTGCCTCATGATATTAAGAATACACACAAAGTAGTATTGTGTCATCTTTGTATTAGTATTCATTTCTTGATCTCTTTAAGCTAGTTATAAATATGTGACTTAACTCAAATCACATTGTGCACATTATAACTTTGCTTTATCAAGGGGCCCACTAATATCATCACTCAATTAAGAGGGGCAATGATAATCTTTTGACTAACTATCTTCTCCAACGAAAGTTATACTTAACCAACTAATGCCTTTACACTACACTCATCGATAGCTTAAGACACTAGTCTAATTAAGAACTCCTTAAGCGATCGGATATAAGTCTCATATCAAAGGACCAAGGACACAGTAAAATATTAATGACACAGAAACACATTCCTATAATATTTTACTTGTTAGGTCAATTCGGTATACAAAAGTACTATTTTCCTCTTTTGTGTACCCGTGTTGTCACTCACTTGTAGAGCTACAATGATCTATGAGCAACACGACAATCTTAACTCGGTAATAAATGTCTCATGTTCATTACCATGATTGCGAATATCTTTTGTTTTATGTAAACCAATATCTTTTAGAGCCCTACAGTTAAGGACCAAGAGACTCTTCCTTAACACTTCTAAAAGACGAATAACATAAACAAGGAACAAAACGATTTCTCATTCAATTCATAATAATTGACATTTAAAAGTAAAACTTTTAGAACAGCGCATACAATCAATACTCCTCATCATACTTGGGACCCCACGTTGCTCACCAACGTAAAGTATGTGTGGCAAGTCATTTGCAGTTGGTCGACGTAAATACTCAGGCCCGAAGTTGTTAATAACACCTTCGCAGAATTTGAGGAGGGCATTTCTGGATGTTGTTGCACTCATTCGTAAGTACTCATCGATCCCATCAGCTGTTACTCTATAGGCTAGCATTCGCATTGCTGACGTTGTTTTTTGTAATTCGGAAATACTCATTCTACCAATTGCATCCAGTGTTCGTTGAAAGTAGACATCAGATGATTCAACGACATTGTGAATGCACAAAAAAACATTTTTCACATCCGAAATCTTCTCCTGAAAAGAGTATCAGAATACACAGAGTTGTCAGAAAAATAATCGTCTGTAAGGCGTCTGTAACTAAGTTCGCGATCTCTATCTGGGTTCGTCGTTCTCCTTCGACAATGCCTACGACGCGTACTCTTTTCATACACATCCTGATCGGCCAAATCCTATGCAATGATCGGCCAAATCAATAGCATGGTTAGACCTGACAATTGTGTCGTGTCGTGTATTTTGTGTTGTGTTTTTTCCATGTACTAGGCAATTTCCCTAGACACGAACACGACCCGAAAACTTTTCGTGTCCAACAAACAGGACACGAACACGACCTTAATCAGTTCGTGTAAACACGAACACGACCCGAACCAACACGGAATATAACAAATAATTATTAATATTTTAACATTTCAGTGTTTACTCTAAGTATTTCATTAGAGTCAACTAGGGAGGAAAACTCCCAAAAGCTAAGGGAGAAGTAGGTGGTGCTATTGGTTTTATAGGGTGGAGTGGATGGCAAGCAAATGCATCAGGCGATATGGGACTAATTTTTTGCATCACCAAACACCTGAAAACAATTGGTTAATAAATTAAACATATGATATAAGACCGAAGGCGAAGGGTAGCGTGGTGGTTGTGTCTGATTGAAAGGTTGTCTTGGTCGCAAGTTCGAATATCCAAGGCCGTGTCTTTTTGTTGAATTAAATTTAACATTTTGCCAAAAATATGAGGGGGGGGGGGGGGATTCGAACTTGGATGACTGGATCACCTACTCCTAACTAAAGGGGTCAAACCATTGCACCAACAGAACAACAAGATTTAATTTTAGGATAATATTAATTAGTGTCATTCGTGTACTTTTCAGGTACACGACTTCGAGACACGAAAAAATTTCGTGTACCCAAAACACGACACGAAACACGAAATCCTTAAACCCAAACACTGATTTTTCGTGTCGTGTTTTCGTGTTTCATGTCAAATTGCCAGACCTAAGCATGGTCGACCAGATTGAATGTCTCACTACAGTTGTCATCGTCGGATTGAGTAGGGTTTGAACTATTATCCGACATTGAGAGAAGAAGTTAATAAGAGTGAAAAAATTTAAGAAGATGTGAGGAGTTAAGAAGATAGATAGATGTATTTATAGTTGTGAGTACATAGAGGTTTCCGTTGCATAGTACACGCGTGAATGCACAGTGCACGCGTGATTGAATAGTAGAAACGTAATTACATAGTACATGCGTGATTGAACAATGATCCCACAATAATCGAAATTATCACCGCACATTAATAAAAAATACTCAATACATTATCAATTACCTCTAATAACAAATCCTCCACTAAAATAAAAAAAATGGACCAATGGGGGGCAACACGTGCCCCCTACCCGAGTGCAGCCCGGGCGTGCACCCCTCGTAAAGGGTGCTCTTAACGGGGTCATCCCTTGCGGATGACCCGGTCTTTGGTCGTGCCACTTGGCACGACCCGGTAGGTCAATTTTTTTTGGTTTTGGTATTTGTTTTAATAATTAAGGATTTATATTTTGATAAATAATTAAGGGTTAAGTAGTTGTAGTTTATATTTTGATAATAATCAGGATTACAGTTATGATTTGGAGTATTATTTTGTAAATTGGTGAGTATTTATTAAATTTTATTTAAAATAACTTCAATAGAAGATAATTATATTTCCCAAAATGGTTTGAAGATAATTATATTCGTAGACGAGATTTGAATTCGGTCAGAGTAAAGGTATCACGCGCGTACTGTAGATTGTCAGATCGATAAGATAAGGCATCACGCGCGTATTGTAGATTATCAGATCGACATTATAAGTAAAGAAGTGGTAAAACATATCTCCTCAAACATATCTAATTCAATGAACTCTAATTTAATATACTGAGCGACCTCCTCCTCCTCTGACGATGCCTTCGACGAGCTTTTGGAGGCAAGTACGCACAGAAGCAAAAGAAGAGCTTGAGCGTGGGGCGACTAGTAGGGCGACTCGTGGGCGGAGTCGTGAGGCTCCAAGGCGACGACGTGCTACGACCCAAAACCCCGATAGAGATCGGGAAGAAGGTTACCGTCGTCTTATTTTTGATTATTTTGCTGAAAATTATGTGTATGGTCCTCGTATTTTCAGAAGAAGATTCAGAATGAGGAAGCAAGTATTTCTACGTATCACAGGTACCGTTGAGAATTCTGACTTCTTCTTTCAAGCCAGACCGGATGCGGCGGGTCAACTGACCATATCGGGCCTACAAAAAACGACTGCAGCTCTGCGAATGTTTGCCTACAGTGTTGCAGGCGATGTCGTTGACGAGTACCTACGCCTTAGTGAGGCGACGACAATGATGGCTCTCCAGAAGTTCGTAGGAGTGATAGACAACTTTGGTGCTGAATACTTGAGAAGACCCACTCCGGAAGACATTGCAAGACTACTTCACGTTGGTGCGGAATGTGGCTTTCCGGGCATGATGGAGAGCATCAATTGTATGCACTGGGAGTGGAAAAATTGCCCAGCAACTTGGAAAGGACAATACCAAGGCCGAAGCAACAATGCAACAATTGTGTTAGAGGACATAACGTCGTACGACCTTTGGATATGGCATAACTTTTTTGGCATTCCCGACTCCAGTAACGATATCAACGTACTTCAACGATCTCTCATTTTTAATGACATGTTCGAAGGACATGCGCTGCCCGTCCAGTACGAGGTGAATGATCGTCAATATGATATGAGATATTATCTTACAGATGATATCTACCTGCAGTGGGCGGCATTCATGAGGTCCATCCTGCTACCACAAACTCTCAGGGATATGTTATTTGCACAATACCAGGAGGCAGTGCGTAAAGACGTAGAACGCGCGTTTGGAGTGTTGTGGGCACGATTGACAATCCTAAGGAGGTCCTCTCTTGCGTGGAATGTTGACCTCCCAAACAAAATAATCACCGCGTACATCTTAATGCACAACATGATCATGGAGGACAAGCATGATTTATGATACAACTGAGTTTGAGCATGATCGCGACATATCGGGTATGGAACCAACACCTTATTCCACTGCACGGGTCCTGGACATTAATGCCTACATGAACAACAGAGACCACATTCGTAATAAAACCGAACATCTCACGCTGAGGACATACTTGATCGAAAACATCTGGTAGTGATTTGGCGGAACTGACGCTTAATTGTGTTTTATGTCGTGTGTTATTTGGTTTATCTATTGTATTTGGTTTGTCGTCTTCTTTGGTGTAACCGTACGTTTGCTAAAAATAATGTAATATTTGCTTTCTTGGTATTAATGGTATTTAGTATTTGGTAATTATTAATGTTTTTGTTAAATATAAATGATTTTGGAATATAATAAAAGTTGAGAATAAAATTAATGATGTGAAGGAAAGAGAGTGAGATGACCTAGGTCATTGTTAATGGGTGAATAATAAGGGAGAAATAAAGAGGTTGGGTCATGATGACGTGGTAGGGAGAGAAAAGAGAGAGAGAGAGTGGATGACCTAGGTCATCCGGAAGACCTAGGTCTCTACTGCGGATGGTCTAAGAAGAATTTTGTAGTGGATTTTGTAGTTTCTTAGGAACTAGAAAAATTGTGAATGTTTTAATAAGTGATATTGGTTTATTTTTAATTATTATTAATGTTTTTGTGATAAAAAGTGATTACATTCTAGTTATTAATATATTTTTATTTTTTAATTATTAATGTTGGACTATAAATCTACATCCTACCGCTCGTTGATTATTTAAGATGATAGAACACAAACTATGCTTTATCCAGGTCTAAAAGATACTTGGACCGATTGAAGTACACAGTATGAATATAGGTATCTAACTTAGGGGTGAAAACGGAAGATACAAAACGGATATAACAATATTCACATTTGCATCCGTATAAACACCAAAATATGGATGTGGGTTGTTGAAGAATGGGAGAAGCGTAACTAAACATATATTCAACATATTTATATCGAATACAAATAAATATATGGAATAAACCCACTGTCATGAAAGTATCGAACCTTGTAAAAAACATTTTTTTTCCACTTCAAAATATATTATCTAACAAAAAAAATACATAATGCACGAAAAACCTAACTAGGTTTAATGTAAATTTAAGAACATGAAGCGATATTTAAGATATTTAATATGTTATATATAACAGAAAAGGTGTACAAACTGAATCATAGTATTACAAATAATAATAGAAATAATATGTGAGTAATAGATATAATATATCAATGTGTGCATATATAAGTAGTATGTAAGGATTAGTGGATTACAAACACGAAGGCAATATATAAATATTATAATAATGATTTTTTTTCAAAAGGAATATTATTCAAATCGGGTGTACTCATATTCATATTTATTTTGCTTTTCTACGTATGTTCGGATTAAAATACTCATATTCATATTTATTTTGCTTTTCTCGGATATTTTTATTTATTTTGGACATAGGGTGGTCGGGTCGGTAGATTTCGGATACAAATGTTTCACACACATGTATGATGTATCTTGCAAAAACTTGTTTTCTTTCGGTAAAGTAATTAACATTTTTTGTTTAATTTTACATTTTTTAACATCACATTCCTAGTTCCACTATATTTTACAAGGTCGTAATGAAATCTGCAAGAGAAGAAGCTTTTTCAAGAAAAGTGAACGAATATAGAATTTTTAATACAAGCATCTAGACGGTCAAAAAAAATCAAGAAGTTGAAATAAACATAAATTAACAAGTTCATTTCAAAGTAGCATTACGTTGCACTCTGGACTTTGGAGTTCTAGGTGCCTGATAGATTAATTTCAATCTACAAAAATCTATCGCTTTCGAACAAAAGGGACTAATTAGAACATACATGTAAAATAAGTTTTTATTGTTCCGGAATTGTAACAAAGTGTTTCACCTAAAAGTCTTCGGGTTGAAATATTCTTCTTGAACTTTTCCATCTACGCTTATAACTAGCAAGAGACCCCGTGCGTTGCACGGTTGCGTCAAATAGAATTTTCATTATGATAAATTTTATGTCATGATATAAGTTATGTCATTATATTATTATTCATTTTGCCATGATTTTATTGAAAATAGGAAAGTATTTGATCACAATCATTATACCCAAACAATCAACCAAAAAGATTAAAAATACAAAAAATATAAAAGAATGTTATGCATATAGTGCTAAAGTTTTGATCCAGTTATATTTCAAAAGTCCAAAATAAAAAATAGTCTAAATAAGAAAAATGAAATACATCTTATTGAGATCATGCACGGTCATGACCTAAGTCATCCGGATGACCTATTATTTTTGTACTATTATCAATACCTATAAACAACTTATCTAGTTTAAGTCTTTTATACTTTAGCTGTGAACATATCTTTCATAACGAAGTTGTAGTTTTTTGCTGTAACTTTAATGGTGAGGCATTGAATAACAATTTATTGTAATTGATAGCATCGATCTTCCTACATGCATAAATTTACTTGCATATTGTCACCCTATAAAAATTGTAAGTTAATATATAGGAAAAGATTGATAGCAAATCAAATTCATAAAAAAGTTTAGTTATTGTTAGTATAAATATTTACGATCTTTTAGCAACAAATATAAAAGATTGTTAGCAAATCATCTATAGCAACGAATATAAATATTTTTGAGTAGTTTGCACCCAAAACGTGTCCCATACCAAAGCTTACCCATACAATTTTTGTAAGTGAAAAGTTATATTGATTTAGATTTGCACATCTCAACATGGTAGTAGTTGTAGCCGTTGCAAAATTAGATTGTGTATCAATGGTCAGATAAATAATAAATAATACATAATTTACGAACTTAAAAGGTTAACTAAGACTATACTCTTACATAATTACATAAATAAATAGAGAAGACAAAACAAACCTCGATTTTTTTTTTTCATGTTAAGAATACCAAAAGTGAAGAGTATGTAAGACCAATCCTACAAAAACTATTTTATTAATTATTCTTAGAACAGTTAAAACCTAATATTTGTTTGATTTGCTGGTGAAAAAATGGTTTTAAAATCTTTAATCGTGAGTTCATCAAAGATCAGTTTTGTAAAAGTACAAACATTTTGAAGCCACATTATTATAGAAACACAAAATCACATGTTATGTATTTTTTCAATTTATTTAAGAATATTCAAAATTATTTGGAATACTTTATTGGATCAGTCAAAACTCATCCACAATTGGGAAAAAATGTTATAACGTCGAATATTAAGGGGATATAACATCAGGTTGACCACCTTGGGTGACTGTCGTGGTAGGTGGGGGATGTTATACGGTGGTACTCTTTCACGTCGGTCTAAAATCCAACGTGATAGTGGGGGTCAACCACGTCGGTTCTTCTTGATAACTGACGTGGTAGACCCATTAATCAATTTTTTATTTTGGTTTTTATACCCTACTACATCGGTTTTCTACCCTACAACGTCGGTTTTCTTAGAAACAGCCCATTGGGAAGTCCCAAATAAATGATTACTGGAATCCAGGTTTTGCACATAAAGGTTCCTTCTAACGTGCTTCCCCTAGATGCGGGAATAGCAACATGAACTAAATGTCATGTCCAAGCCAAGGAACTTACTCCGAAAAGTCCTGACAAATGATGATTTGGAAACCGACGTTGTAGACCCCCTACAACGTCGATTTTATATCGACGTAGTATGATATTTTTTATTTTTTATATTTTTAATTTGATGTATGTAATTCACACTCAATCCCTACAACATTTCAATTCAACACATCGACAATCCAATTCAACACTATCGAAAATTAAAATAATGTTGCAATTATAATATCAAATGCACCATCACAAAATCAAGTAGTACGCGCGAAATCTGAATTCTCTCCAACAAACCAAACACATCACGTTGTTCCAAAAGAAACCAAATTTTGACCAAAGCAAAAACAAAATGCACATCCAAAACCGATATGGAAGCTACCATTCGCTCGGATCAAATCCACTGCACACAAACTCCTCTTACTACGGCAAATCAAAAACTCATCCATCATTGAACAAATCCACAATTTTTTTCAACGACCAAACACATCACGTTCCTCCAAAAGTAACCAACTTTCTTCCAAAAAATATCCACTAATCCGACCACCCCAAACCCGATCCAAACCCCAACCCGCACCTCCAAACCCGAAAGATCCCATCTTTCCATTCCAAAAACCAACCAAAAAGATCATCGACCGTCATACCTCTGGAAACGAAGAGCAACTGCAATCCATGGAAGTGGACCCCTCTGACGGGCCCATCGTGCTCGTTGAAGTGGTAGATGAGCCTCTCGATCTGGTAGTCCTAAAGCTAGACGATGCCACTGTGGAGACTGACGATGATCCATGGCCAGTGTGGGTGGAAGCTGAGGTTCTTCACGTGGTTGCTCTTTGTCTCGAACTTGGTTAGCATCGCGGATCTGGGGGGATCAGAGGATGAAGTGGGAGACAAACAAATGAAGACCCAATGAGAAACCCCCCTAAAAGATCGAACTTTAGGGTTTTGGGGGTTTCTCACCAAAGGCGAAGGAGACGCTAGAGACGGGGTTCCGAAGGGACGGTGGAGGGTGATGCGGTTGTCTTCGATCTTCCAGGACCGGTCTCCCATGGCAGAGGAGACGATCGGAAACAGACGACAACGGAGATTTTTTTCCCATGGATTTGTGGGGTTTAGGGTTTCGCATGGAAGATCTCGATTTTGAATTGGAGTGGATTGTTTAATATATATGTATATATAGGGTCAAGTTCTAGTGAGCCCAGGGCTCATCAAATTTAGATTAAGTCCCCTACAATCTCACCATTGGATCTTATTTACAGTTAATCTCACCATTCATTAGCATAACCGTTTTTTTCTTAATCTACCTTACAATTTGAAATGAGTGGTGGATATTATGGGGGCTTAATTTAGAAAAGTTGAGCCCTGGGTTCACTAAAGAATTCTTATATATATATATATATATATATATATATATATATATATATATATATATAGAAACACTCATTCCACGTCCATTAATGAAAAAACCAACATGGTAGGCTTTTAATTCTTTTTTTAAAATTATTAAAAAATATATTTAAAAACTCCCTTCCAGACGTGGAAGACCCCCCTTCCACGTCGGTTAATTAAAACCGATGTAGAAAACCTCATACCACGTCGGTTAACTAAAACCGACGTGATACGCTTAAATTTTTTAAATAAAATATATTAAAAAGATCCTCTATTGTCACACCCTTAAAGTCTTCCGCCAGGGGGTGTTGATGCGTGCAGACTGTTTGGGGAACAACGGGTGGCCATATGAGCATAAATATATGGGAGAGAGGCTTCAACTCGAAGGTGAGCACTTACGGGACTGCACTTATATGCAGTTGGGAGCGTATGGCTGGTTAGGAGCTGAAGCTGCTTCCCTGACGAGCCGAAGGCAGGGCAAAACCAGTCGATGTTGTCTCGCACGCAGAATAGCTGACTGTGTGTGCATGTATATGCGCGCGCACAGTGTTGTGCGGGCATGTGCGACTGTCACCGCACAACTCCGTAATAATTGGTTTCAGAGCCAAACCTATACATCCTGAGATATCCCTTGAAAGACTTGCAAGAGGCGAGTAGCAGGGGAGCTTGTACATCTAAGGTGCATCGGACGGTTTGGGAAGCTCTCAAGCTCCAGTCTAGAAGCTGCGTAGTTGGCCATGTGCTTGTGGACGAACGTAAGTAGCCAGGAAACCTCAGAGAGAAAAGAGGGGGCATATATTCCCACCCGCAGAATACCTGGATGGTGATAAGTAAGTTGTGCACGAGGACGTGCTCGATTTTAAAGGGAGAAGAGTTTGTCACACCCTTAAAGTCTTCCGCCAGGGGGTGTTGATGCGTGCAGACTGTTTGGGGAACATCGGGTGGTCATATGAGCATAGATGCTATATGGGGGAGAGACATCAACTCGAAGGTGAGTGCCTACGGGATTGCACTTATATGCAGTTGGGAGCGTAGGGCTGGTTGGGAGCTGAAGCTGCTTCCCTGACGAGCCCAAGGCAGGGCGAAACCAGTCGATGTTGTCTCGCACGCAGAATAGCTGACTGTGTGTGCATGTATATGTGCGCGCGCACAATGCTGTGCGGGCGTGTGCGACTGTCACCGCACAACTCCGTAATACCTACCATGTTGGTTAACTAAAAATGACGTGGTAGGAGGTCTTCCACGTCGGCTTTAATTAACCGACGTGGAAGCCACCCTTCGACGTCAGTTTGTAATTAGCCGATGTGGTAGGTTAATTTCCAGCGGTAATCGGTAAAACATTAAAAATACTTGTGAATATTCATTTAAAAATATATTAAAAAAATCATCTCTCATAGTAAAGCATCAGTGGGGATTATGGGACTCAAAGAGGCGAGTTAGTGGTAAATTTCTTTTTTAGAAAAATGTTGCAATAAATCATATTAGATATCCACATGTATATGGCCAATAAAAATTAGAAAAATTATCCTATTTATTTAGAAAAAATAATATGAATTTAGGAAAATTAATTATATGCACTACAAAACCATATAAATGGCCAATAATTTTTTTAATAATCCTGACAAATAAACACAAAAAATTACTAAGATAAATGATATTTTTCAATCGACTTGTATGTTGTTTCATTCTTGAACAAATAATGTGATTAGTTTCTTAAAACCTAATATAGGCAATTCAAGTGGCTACTGCCTACTGGTTAAACAAAAGTGATTACGACAAATACGAATTTGGAGTGGTGTGTTTCAAACTTAATTATGAGGTAGCTTGCATGTACTATGTGAGATTGTTAACAAAATCTGATTTTGCTTAAATAATTGAATACAGTACATTAGGATTATGGTATATTAGCAATATGGTACATTTAGTTGACAAACTTCTTTACAATAATATCTTATACAACTCAATTTTGGTGTCTCACGACTTGGTTAGTTTTTTTGTTAATTTTTTTGAGAATTCTGAAAATTGATCAAGTAAAAATTAAAACAATGATTGAATGTGTAATTAAATGAGTAACCGTGCTAGATTAAAGAACATATGCAAAATTCTAAAACTCAAAATTAAATGAGTAAGCATAGTAATGTGACTTTGTTCGCAATGTTATTTCACGCTGAATCAATCACTTGAATTAGGGTTAAAATTTACATGATTGTCAAACGATAGAAAAAATCAAATTATTTATTAGATATGGAATTTGAATATGATCTTTCAAAGTACTTTAGCATTTGTAGAGACCATGGTTGTCGCATTCTGTAACCAATATGCATTAAAAATTTAAAACCAAACACATATCAATTGTCATGGATGTAACATAATTCTTTTTTTATTTCTCGTGACGTTTGTCATTAAATCAACGCTGGCCAATTGTCGCTAATATAACCTTGCATGTAATAAAAATGGGATAAATCCAAAACCATATCTAATGGTTACATGCCGGCTTATTTTAGTAATTGAATTTCTTACGTGTTATATAAGAACAATCTTTAAATACATGCATGTCAATATTATGTCATTTTTATGAAACTCTAGGTGGCAAATATTATATTTCACACTAAAGCAATCACACATAAATAAATTCAAAACTTTGTTTCACTACCTTCTTTATAGAAGCAAGTAAAATGAGATCATAAAAAATAGAAAGAAGATAAACATGAAAAAAGAACAAAATCAGGAGAGAAAAATACAAAACAAAACCAAGTATACAGAAGTGTAATATATACGTACTTTATTGACTTTTAAAATTAACTATTTGGATGTTGGAGGAGAAGAATTTGTGTGTAAGAATTTTCTTTAAGAAGTTAAATAAAGTTGATGTAGGGTCCGTTTGGACACTTAGTTTTTGAGTCTGATTTATCCCGATGGATTCTCAAAAGCTGCGTTTGAGATGTTAATAACTTTTTAGGGGGTGGAGTTTTTGAAATGCGAATCTTTTTTTATTTAGGACATTAGAGTTTGAGTTTTATTTATTTTACGTTTTGGGTACCCTCCGAGATGTCAAACACATGCATAAGTTGTTTTAGATATGTTTTGAAATTTGATGTATCATTTTATAGAAAAAATGATCATCTATTTAAATGTTATATATGATTAATTATTTTTTATCTTTCAACCCAAGTAGATTTAGAAATCTTTCTCAATATAATTTTCAAATTTAATTATTCTTGATATTGTTCATCTTTGTTGGGTTAATATACGTGTTAATTTTTTAAATTACAAAATTAAAAAAAGACAGTGTTTGAATTTTTCTCCTATTCTCTTTCTTCCCGGGACTACGTTAATAGAAAAATATTAAAATTTAAAAAACTTATGAATCACGATAGGATTCAAACCAGTGCTTTTATGATTTTATCTTTCACCTTTGGGGAATTTTTGTGTACTTGTAAATTTTTTCACTTCGAAATAACTATTCCCGCTATATTTTAGATGATTGTAATGGAATATCCAAGGGTAGAAGATTTTTTTAAGAAAAGTGAACTTGAACAAGAACATTGAAGTTTTAATACAAGCATCTAGACTGTCAAAAATTTGCAAGAAGTTGAAAATTGAAAAAACATAAACAAGTTCGTTTCAAAAACGTTGCACTCTGAACTTTGGAGCTTTAGGTGGCTGATAGATTAATTTTTGCGTGCGTTATTTTTTTAATTTTATTCCCTAGATCTTTAGGTTTTGTTACTTTTTTGTAGTCTTTGGATGACTGTGTACGTGTTGAAATATGAAAAGAATGAGACGTTGAAGAAAACATACCAGAAACGACGATTCTCCCAAATCTCCCAAATCTCACTATCCAATCAAGGGAATCATGGAAATAATGTATTTGGAAAGAACAACGGTATTCTCTAGTATTCCATTGTATAAATACAACCTCAAAACCCTAAATAAATTTAACCTTTTTACTGTTCAAATTCAACATGGTACCAGAACGTGCGTTCTGAGAAAAACAAAACCCCCAAAAAAACCCCAAACCCACCTCCGCCTCAGAAGCTCCCCGGAGCTCATCATCGGCCGGGACAGCCAGCCGGTTGCGACCTCTGTCGCCCTCCACTCCTAGCAATGATGGACGGTGGTGGCGACTCTCAGCGCCTCACCACACAACCTCTCAATGGGACCAACTTTCTCTCCTGGGCGCGGGCCATCTCCTTGTCCCTCAGTAGCAAAGGGAAGCTAGGTCACCTCACCAGGAAAACCGCAAGACCCACCGACCAAGGATCCGAAGCCAAACAAGAGGAATGGCAGAACACTGACCACCTCGTGATGTCTTGAGTCCTCCAGTCGATGCAAAGCCAAATAACGGAGATCTTCATGTACAAAAACAGCGCAAAGGAATTATGGGACTCCGTCCATGAACACTATGGTAAGCAACAAAACTTTGTGCATATTTTCAAACTAAAACAAGACCTCTCGCAGATCAAGCAAGGGCAGAAAAATGTGACCGAATATCTCGGCATGCTAAAGAGAACATGGGACGAACTCGCCATCTACAACCGATTCAAAAACCATACAAGCCCGAACCGAACAAGATCGCATCTACACATTTCTTGTTGGACTGGACTCGAGCTACGAAGCACTCCGTTCCATCATCCTTATGTCGCCGGAACTACCCAGCTTCTCGACCATCATTGCGATGGTTAACCGTGAGGAAACCCTCCGGAAAACCAAAACCGCTCAGCCGGAAAACCAAGAAAATCAGGCATTTGTTGCCGCAAAACACATCACAAACCACTGCGACAAAGGTAAAACAAAATATGGAAATAAAAGTCAAGAATATTGCGATAAGTGTAAAAAACAGGGACACAACAGATCCACTTGCTACTTCCTCTACCCACACCTCCGGCCATCCAATGACAGCTCGGAAAGGAGGGGGGATGGGAGGAGCGGCAGCCAGGCACACTCCACAGGGAGAGGCGGCGGCGAAGGAAACCCTAGCTTTCGGATGGAAGGAAACAAATGGGCACATATCGGGTCGGTAGTGGATCATCGGGGCTTTTATACCACAACAAATGGAGCATCCGATTGCTCAGGCCCGAATCCGACAACTCCTCAACAATCCGAGTTTTATTCCACCTCTGCTGGGCCCAAATCCACAAGCACAGGAGCTGATCCAACCCAACTTGGTGCACTTTTGGCCCACTTAAACTCCTTCTTGCAGCAATCCAATACCCAAAGCAAAGGTAATACATCAGGTATAAATTCCATCTCAGCCTCTTACAGAGCATATTTAGTAAATAATTCTCATAACTCTAGTTGGATTATAGATTCCGGTGCAACTGATCACATGACAGGAGATTCCTCCATGATAAATAACATAAAAACGAGTTTAAATTTTCTAAATAAATTTGTCACAGTCGCTAATTGAAACAAAGTACAAATTAAGGGTACAAGAGAAATGCAATTTTTTAATAATCAAATACGTGAAAATGTCTTATATGTACCTAATTTTGATTCTAATCTTTTGTCGGTTGCAAGGCTTACAAAAAATTTAAATTGCAATATTATATTTACTCCTTTTGATGTAATATTTCAGGATCGTACCACAGGGAAGACAATTGGTAGAGGAAAACTCGCCAAAGGACTTTATGTGCTCGAAAATCAAATAAAAGGAATGCTAGTTAATGTTCCTAATCACGATACCTGACACCAAAGAATGGGGCACCCATCTCACATGGTTTTACAAAAGTTATTTCCGTCTCTAAAAAATGAATTGTCTTGTGATGTGTGTCGTTTATCAAAACAAACCAGACTCCTTTTTTATGCTTCTGAAAATAAAACAGGTCACGTTCTCGAATTGATTCACTCAGACATTTGGGGACCCGCCCCTTTGGAATCCTATAATGGGTTCAATTATTTTATTTCTTTTATTGATGATTTCTCTCGTACAACTTGGTTATATTTATTGAAAGCTAAGTCTGATGCTTTTTTGGTCTTTTGTGAATTTGTTGTCTTTGTTGAAAATTTGCTTGATTCTAAAATTAGAATACTTAGATCCGATAATGGATCCGAGTATACTAGCAACAATTTTCAAAAAAATTGAAACAAAAAGGGATTTTCCACCAAACCACATGCATAAATACTCCTGCACAAAATGGTGTTTCCGAACGAAAAAATCGTCATCTGTTAAATGTTACTCGATCCTTACTTTTTCAAAATAACATTCCAAAATATTTTTGGTCTGATGCTATTTTAACTGCCACTTACCTTATAAATCGCTTGCCTAGCCCAACAATTCAAAACAAGAAACCCTTAGAGATTTTACATGGAAAAAAATGAGCCTTGATCACCTTCGGATTTTTGGTTGTACTTGTTTTGTTCACAGAAAGCGCATGGACAAGCTTGATCACAATTCCGTCAAATGTATTTTTTTAGGATATTCTGTTAAAAAGAAAGGGTACAAATGTTATGACCCCATTAGTTGTAAACTCCATATTTCTCGCGATGTGTCCTATTTTGAAAATGTTCCATACTTCAAAAATCATCAAGACTCTTCCGCTGCACCTGAAGCTCCTCTACCAGTTTCGGATATCTTCGACGTTACCTCCTCATAGGATACTATCATCGAAACTCCTCAACATGAAGCAATTGCACCTCCTCCACTGGACGACCAAGGGGGAGCTGAGCATCTTCCTCAGAGAAGAACCACCCGTCCTACTCGCCCACCTCCTCAGCTTCAAGACTATGTGGTATCTCATGTTACCTACCCTATCGAGGACTACTTGTCCTACTCTCAAATCAAACCCACCTACCATGCCTTCTTAAGCCAAATAGATAAAATTCAGGAACCCACCAACTATCATGAAGCAATTAAACACCCTAAGTGGGCTAAAGCTATGGATGATGAACTAAAAGCTCTAGAAACTAACCAAACTTGGAGTCTTGTGACCCCTCCACAAGGCATAAAACCAGTAGGTTGCAAATGGGTTTACAAGATCAAATATAATAGCAACGGAACCATAGAAAGATTTAAGGCCCGATTAGTCGCAAAAGGATATACTCAGACTTATGGGATAGATTATCAAGAAACCTTTGCTCCAGTTGCAAAGATGAACATTGTTCGTGTTCTCCTCTCTCTAGCTATTAACTCAGGATGGAATCTCTTCCAAATGGACGTTAGGAACGTTTTTTTGCAGGGCAACCTAGAGGAAGAAGTCTATATGACTCCTCCCCCAGGCTACAAAACAAATCCAAACAAGGTATGCAGACTTCACAAGTCCATATATGGGCTCAAACAATCTCCTCGGGCATGGTATGCAAAACTCAGTCACTCCCTTCTTCTTTATGGGTTCTCTAAAAGTTCAGCTGATGCCTCCATGTTTACTAAACACTCTCATGGAATCACTACAATTATTTTAGTATATGTGGATGACATTATAATAACCGGAAACAATGATAAAGAGATATCCTTAGTCAAACATTATCTTAAAACCAAATTTGATATTAAAGATCTAGGCATCATGAAATATTTTCTTGGAATTGAAATTGCTCACTCCAAAAAAGGATTATTTCTATCCCAAATGGAATACGTTCTAGATCTCTTACAGGAAACTGGAAAGATAGGGTCTAAACCAGTCAATATCCCAATCGAGACTAACAGGAAAATTAGCTTTATTGATGGTGAACCGGTTCAAGACATAGGACAAATTCAAAGATTAGTTGGTAAACTTATCTACCTCACTGTCACTAGACCCGACATTACATATGTTGTTAGCGTAGTAAGTCAATTATGCATGCACCCCACAAAGGCCATCTAGAGATTGTGGACCGGATCCTGCACTATCTTAAAAAAAACCCGGGCCAAGGTCTCTGGATGAAGAAAAACAACTCTAATACAATTGTTGATCACTCTGATGCAGATTGGGCAGGTAGCCACGATCAAAAATCCACTACTGGATTTTGCACTTTTGTTGGTGGAAACTTAGTCACTTGGAGAAGCAAAAAACAGAACATGGTGGCTAGATCAAGCGCTGAAGCAGAATACCGTACAATGGTCTCCACAACAAGTGAGCTAATTTGGCTCAAACAACTTCTCAAAGACATGAATATAAACAATGAAAATCCAATACAAATGTTCTGTGACAATAACACTGCAAGACATATCGCCTCCAATCCCGTTTTTCACGAACGAACCAAACACATTGAAGTGGATTGTCATTTCATTCGTGAGAAGATACAAAATAAAGAAATCGAAGTCCCCTATGTTCAGAGTAATGATCAACTAGCAGACATCTTCACCAAAGTACTGGATCAGAAACACTTCCAACACATTCTTCACAAGTTAAGCTCATTCAACATCTTCCGGAGTCAACTTGAGGGGGAATGTTGAAATATGGAAAGAAAGAGACGTTGAAAAAAACATACCAGAAACGACGATTCTCCCAAATCTCGCTATCCAATCAAGGGAATCATGGAAATAATGTATTTGGAAAGAACAACGGTATTCTCTAGTATTCCATTGTATAAATACAACCTCAAAACCCTAAATAAATTTAACCTTTTTACTGTTCAAATTCAACAGTATGTTACTCTCGCCTTTCAATCGACAAAAATCCTATCACTTTCAAAAAAAAGCACTAACTAAAACATACATGTAAAATAAGTTTTTATTGTTTCGGAATTGTATCGAAGTGTTTCACGTAAAGTCTTCGGGTTGAAATCGTTTTTTTTCTCTTGAATTTTTCCATCTATACACATATGATATATCGATTTGATAATCAAAAGGATATGTTGCATTCATATTCGTGCCCAAAGAGGTTTGACTCATGGCAAACACACAAAATTGGCGGTTCAAAACCAAAAAGTGATTCGGCTTATATTATAAATCACAATTTGTTTTTCCTCTGTATATTAAATCATAGTTTGATTCCGTTTGTGTAGAACAAGAAGATCGTTTTCCTCCTAATAGATGACATCTTAGATGTAATAATAATTTTTTTAATAATGTAGACCTCGATTTTGGACAAAGCATAGCACCTTTACCACCATTTTCACGTTTACTCGTGTGTACATTTGTAACGTCTCTGAAACAACGTAAATTTAAAACTTTAAAGGATATTCAAAATGCACTAACATCGACCATAGGGAACTAACAATATACATCAATGATGCACCGTATACAAGAGTTGTCAAACGTATGACTACATCAAAATACAACAACAAAAATACATGTAATCATAAAAACCTCAAAAAGACTAGAGGACCTGACTCCTAAATGTACTCGTCCTCAGTCACCACTCGCTCAACGCCTACTGGTCATGAAATAAAACATATATAACAATGCATGAGTTTTTATAAGGAAACTTCGTATGCCAAATCCACCTATATGCACATGCAATACATGACCTAACATACTAGTATCATGACAATATAAATCATAACAAATCATTCCCCAAACGGGTCATCAGATCATTCCCCAAACAGGTCATCAAGTCATAAATCATAACGGTCATTTCCCCAACCGGGGTTCGTTAGTCATAAGTCGAGTTTTGGACATTCGTAGATACCCACTGCAGACACATGCGGTCATAAAGAAAGTACGCGACACACCCTCACTCGCAACTACACTAGTCATGAGGGTTCGGTGAATGTCGCACGCACTTCTAAGTCATCATCAGATCTAATCAGTGGTCGAAAATGTCACAATCCGCCAGAGTCGTCACTCTGGTTGGTCATACTCGCCAGCCATGCCATAGCTGGACGATCAATCCGCCAGAACAGCATCAGTCGGTCATCTACGTCACCACACAACCTAAGACACAGAACTCTGCTGCACAAGGGCTAACAATCATCTCCGCCGCCACACAGGCTAATGTCATCTCCTTCGCCACAAAGGCTAAGGTCATCTCTGTCGCCACACAGGCCAACCGTCATCTCCTTAGCCACAAAGGCTAAGGTAGTAATATCATATAGATCATGCAAAGGGGAATATGATCTCACAGGCCTACTACCTAGGTCTCAATGCACATGCCATATCATGGAAACATAAGTTGTAAAAGAAATTCACACGCTGACACGCTCATAAACAAACAATGCAATCCAGGGCTCCAACGGTCGACCGGTTGGTCGCAAAATCGATAATTGGTTCTACCGCACTCCATATCGGTCGAACCAAACACCAAAATATCGGTCGAACCAAAATCACAGGCGGTCGACCGTTTAGAAGGTCTATGCCCGGTTCCAACCAACAAAACGACCTAACAGTCGAACAAAAGGTCATAGGCGGTCGACCATTTAGAAGGTCTACGCCACACATAATTCAAATATCATCGTCACATCGGTCGAACGACAAAGGGGACCCGATCGACCAAACAACAACAATGACATCGTCATAAATTCAACTTCCATCGGTCGGCCGTTTGGATCAAGACCATGGTCGATACAACACATAACGGTCGCACAACAAATAAGTCAACTTAAGTGACCGGTCAGACCAGAGTCAAGAGCGGTCGACCGTTTGGATGGTCCACGCTATGTCCATACTAGTCCAACAATCATCGGTCGAACAAATCATATAGGCGGTCGATCGTTTTGAAGATCTAGGCCTAAACCAACTTAACTACAAGTACAATCGGTCGAACAGATCAAAAGACGATCGACTGTTTAGATGATCTATGTCCCCAACCGACTTACCAACAGTGTAACCGGTCGAACGACAAGGAGGACCCGTTCAACAGAGTTTGCCCAAAACACACAATCGATCGACCGCCTAGGGCGTCGTTCGACCGACGAAGAGCAAAACTCTTGCAATTACACTGCACACAGTTGACCGATCACCTGCAACAACCTTACTGCACAATGATCATCGTCGCGACCACCGGTCACCGACGCACAAAACCAACATCTCACACTCCTCGGGTGAGCACCAATAATGAAATTTGCATACCTTTAAGGCATGAAGAAGCCTTCGAAGAACAACGACGATCACTTCCACGCCAACGAGCTTACTCCGACGAAAACCGAATCTCATTCTGCCTTCTTCTCTTTCTCTTCTTCCTTCCACCAACAAAACTCATTTCCTTTTTCACCTATCTTCTCAACAAACCCTCCACTTCAACACTCAACTCCACCCTTTTAAAACCATCCAACCATCACCACAACCGTAGACCTCAACCTCACCATCCACCTCAACCTTCCACCTAAGTATTCAAAGCCAATTAGCCTACCTTCACTTCACTTGATTAATTTAATATTAAAATTTTGGGTTCTCACAACCTTCGATACAAAAGAGGACGACTGCAATCTACGGGTGAATGTTTGTACATTATAAAATATTTTGTCCATAACAACGAACCCTCGTCTGAAACAGTGAAACTTACAACTTCTGATTATAATAGTATTTACTCCATTAATCACAACGCACTCTTTTCTTTGGTATACACAAATGTCATAATCTTTTCTGTAAAGTGTGAGTTAAGAAAACCGAGCAAGGTTGAGATAGGGATGTTCATAAAAATAAGCAAAATCTTCGAATATCCAAGTGCATGTTCCTTGAATCACAAAATCTTCAAACTATCGATCTTAGGCATGAATCCCTTTGTCTTTATATGCACTCCAGCTTCATCCTAACCATAACTAGTTACACAAAAATGTCAATTTCTGTTGCTATCCTCAGTTGGTTTTTGATTGTGACAATTTACCTAGCGACAACAGACAAACACATTGGATTAGGTGAGATAAAGAACACATGAAGAAAATATCGACGAAAGCATGCAAAACAAGCTAAAAACAGAAGATAGTGTAGACTCTAATCAACCCTTATCAAATCAAACTCGGGCATCATCATCATCCACATTTATCTACCGAACGCGTCACTTGCCGTCGTGGAGTAGTTGGAATTAATTGAGATATTAAGGAGGGTAATGGGACCCAAACTTGCCTAGCTTTGAGAAAAATTAGGATTGTATCTTCTCAAGACGTTAAACTCGGATTGTTCGTAGCCTTGCGTTAAAAAGTTAGAAAAATTATTCACCGACAATTTAGGAAACTGATACGTTGGTCAAAGCTTAGTGAGGTCAACAGCAAGACTGTAGTTCGTTATTTAGTTTTATGATTAAGATATACTAATGTTTTCTTGTATGTTAGCCTGTTAGGTGTGGGGTATCAAATCAAAGCCACACCATTTCAAACGACCAGACTAATTCTATATTGATTGGTTAAACATCCAAAAATTGTACGTAAAAAGGAAAAGCATTTCATTTTACTCAATTATTTTTAGATTGCATAAGAAAATAAGTACAGGATAAAGCATAACGAATCCAAATTAACCTTTCGAATGACAAAACTAATCTAAGTTCTACAATCAAAAGCGTGATCGGTACTTTGTAGTTGTATGTATCCAAGTAACATCACACGTCTAAAATTAATTTCCAATTGCTTCTTAATTCGATCTAAATTGCTTAATCACTAGGAAAAGTTCGAAACTTTGACAGGAACAAAAAAAGAGGAGCCGTAAGAAGAAAAATCTGTAGAGGTAACAACAAGGCGACAACTATAATAACATCCATAATCTTATGGGACCAATGAACAGGAGTAATCTATTTCTACACGGTTCTAGGGACATCATGCATGTGTTGGTATGCTAGGTTGATGGGAGGCCAATGGTTAGGAATGTAGAACAACCGATATCTTTCTTGACCCACTTGAAAACAAACTTACCTGCTTCGAATAATTGGAGCAATATTGTCGATGGCTAAACACCAACAACCGGTCTGCTCTGTTAGATTTCCTGTGGTCCACCAACCATTTGATTCTACCACGTACTGTCTACTTATGGGATTAAGATCACTTCATGTTGCTTGTGCACTTCTATATGTGGGTATCGTAGTGGTTATTTAGTGGCGTGTCTACTTTAATATTGGAGGTCTAAATGTTTCTCGTTAGATTAGATGTGTTCAGGTATGGTTGTGGATAATAATTTAAAGAGAGAGCCGCAGATGAAACTGGTGATCAGTTGATAAGCAAAGAATCTTAGGTGACTTCACGCATTTAGCAATTACTTCAATGTTGCTGTATCCGGTCGGCCATGGGGGCGCCACCTTATGGAAGGGGAGGCCGGGCGATCTCGATCCTTGAAGTTTTTATTCTTTAGATTTTGACAAAAAATGGTATTTTGTCTATTTCTTAAAGACCTTACAAGATTCCGACCATTTGAATTTTTACTCCTTTGTATTTTGCCCCGGAATATTTCTGAATACCATTAATAATGAGAATTACTATTCGTCACCGGAAAACTACTTAAATTGCCCGTCTAATTACCATTTTGTCATTCACAATCCATTTAATACTCATTTCGTCACGTCTCTTAAACTAAGGCTTCTGTCTAAGTTTTCCTCACATTACCAATACCAACGTTACGAAAATATCTGGCGAAACGTCTGGATCCAGTGAACCAAGCCCACAAAAAAAATCGTCTCAGGCAGAGTCTACGTCGCCGCCCCCATGGTGGGCATCCTAGCTAGACGCCTTTTTTATGTTGTGTTATTTTAAATCATTTTAGGTTCCGTTGCAAGATTTCAGTGGTGATGGAGTAGATTACATTGAGCTTTTTGTAAGTTCACAAGTATTTCCAACAATCGATGACGCGAGTAAAGCAAAACAAGTTGTCATCGGAGCCGGCTTTTTTTTGTAATATCATTGTATAAATCACAGGCAGATAATCAGATAGATTGTTATCTGAGATGTGATCGCAGAAATGAAATACGTTTTCGGGATATGGTTATTGCAGTACGGAAGAACACGAAAAGAAATGGTTGCCGTTGTCGTTTTTTGATAAAGGTGGTCGAGCGACAGGAGCATGAAGGATGGGTCGTAGTTTCCAATAGTACTCATGGCCAATACAACTATAGACTTGCAGTTTATCCAGAGGGTCACCGACAGATTATCGGTCTCAATCCTAGAGCCAAGAAAATTGTTCGTGATATGACTGAGGTACAAGCGAAACCACGTAACATCTTGTTGGCGGTAAATGAAAAATTCACGGAGGATAATCTCAATCAAAGACAAATTTATAACTTCAGAGAGTACACGAGGAGGATGAAATCTGAAGATAGGAATCTCGTTCAGCAGTTTCTGCATCAGGCAGTGCAGTGTCAGTACTTGCATTGGATTATGACGGATGAAGAAACTAATGTCGTCACTCACGCATTTTTGGCACATCCGACATCAGTTAAGTTGTTGTGTACATACCCTTTCATAATATGCATGGATTCCACGTACAAAACGAACAAGTACAAAATATCTTTGTTTGAGATGGTTGGGGTGACACCAACAAACATGAACATCATTGTCGGCTATGCAATTATGAAGGATGATACCGAGTCTAGTTATCGGTGGGTGTTTGAGAAGTTGTGAGATCTTTTATTGGGTACTGTCAGCCCGACTACAATAATAACGGACTGAGAGTTAGGACTTATGCGACCAGTGAGAGAGGTTTTACAACAAAGACGTATACAAAGACGTATCAACAAAGACGTATCAACAAAGAGTTAGGACTCTGCTAATTTACTTTGCACCTGACATATCAACAAAGACGTATACAACTATGCATACCACGCATTCGGCAAGAACAAACAGTTGGCAGAGACTTTGAAGCGTGGAAAGTGGAGGAAAATCACGCAATCTACTTCAGAACCCGATTATAATAGAGTTGTGCGGGCTTTGAAAGATTTGTATATGTCTTGGCCGACTATCACGAAGTATCTGGACGACACGTGGTTAGTGCATAAAGAAAAGTTTGTGTTGAATTGGACGAACAAAGTCATTCATTTTGGAAACACTACGAACTGTAGGGTCAAAAGTTTTCATTCGGCTCTGAAAGAGTGGATCACTACATCGACTGCAACTCTGAACACTATTTTCGACCGCGTGAATGTGACTATTGAAATGCAGCTGACGAATCGTCCTCACCCGTTATCTTCTTCTGAGCTCGGGCATCTGCAGTGCATGAACTCGAATCACCGGTCATAAACCTACAACCTCTACCCTTCCGAATTACCCACTCAGCAGAAGAACTATCATGTCGCCTACGCCCTCTACCATACTCTCCCGGTCTCTCCTCCTCCTACCGCTCCAACTCCAACTCATACCGACCCCATCGTCACTCTCGTCGTCTCTCTCCACCTCATCCGAAACCTCCTCATCGTCGAAGGAATCATTCACATGTCTGACGATGACGTAAACTATCCATCTCCCTCCTAACCGAAGCAGATATACTCCGTCTATGTGGACGACGAGGTGATGAATCATCTTCCTAAGCATGTACAACGTTGTAAGGGTATGAATTTTCCTCTTCCTCCACGGTAACCGTTGACTATTAATTAAATTTTAGAAATAATTTTTTGTTAAATAGATTTAAGCATCTAAATTAACAAAATTATTAATTATTTTTAACTAATTACCAATTAATAGTAATTATTTTTGCTAATTATTACTTTTAACTATTAATAAAAAATAAAAAATTGGGGGGCCGGACGCGGGAGCCGCCCCTCCTATGGGGTGGGCAGCGCCCGCAGACGCCCCCCAAAAAATGGTTTTAAAAAAAAACTTGAAATAAATGTGATATTTTACCATATTAGAGTGCACCGGGGCGTCCGCTGACTCATTTCCTGACCTCTGAGATATTATTTTTGATGATTATGGGAGGAAGATGAAGAAAGAGTGGTGGTAGAAGAGTTGATGAAGATATATATGTAGAAATGAGAGGAGCAAAACGGTAATTCGTACAAACGATTTAAGTAGTTTTCCGACGATGTTTAACAATTCAGTTAATAATATGGTTAAATGAATTTTTGTCAAATTAGTCTGGCACATTTACTTTGTTACGGGTAAAACACCTAATTATACTTAATTTCAAACTACACTAACGAAAACTCAATATTTTTTTATGGTCACAAATCATAACATCTTGACTTAAATTTCTAGCACCGACACTCTAGTTGACTATTTGGAATTTGGATGTATACTTTTCCTATTGGGGGGATTATAAGTTGTGTTTGTCCTGTGCTTCTTGGTATCCAGCTCCCAACGTTAATTACTAAAAAAATTATCCTACCAAAACTTACTTCCTAACCCAAATTAATGAACAAATTCCCACTGTTAATGCAAAATTGTCCTACCAAGCCGGTGAACCCACCTAACAACAAATTATTGTATTGAAATCCGCGCTACAACCTGGAAACAGAAGAGGTATAACGAAGGGGGGATAAAATCCGTACGTAAATAGGATTAAGAAATAATAAAAATATATGACAAGCGGCATCAAGAAGTAGTGACGGTAATCACACGACTTATTCCAAATAGAAGAGGTATAACGAAGGGGGGACAAAATCTTTCTTGAGTTATGAACCTGCAAAACATTCAATTTAGTTTGTAACTAGTGAAGAACTAAATTCGTATCCACTTAAACAAATCATGATTTTTAGTAGAATGAAAATTTATGTGTGTTGCATTTATCCCCTTAAATAATACGAAGTTATACAAACACTCTATAAAATTATTTTGTCACTGTGAATTCAAATATCTTAGAATAATTATAAATCTCAAAATGCGTTATATCTAGTACTGTATCAACGTTTCCTGCGTGTCCTCGATCCAAACAAAAAAATTAGAAAAAATCCCAATATACGATACTATTTGTCGGTCGATCGTCGATGTCGTCGCGAAAGATTGCACTGCATGCTCCCTTGGTATGTCCACGTCCAAACCTGTAAGTCCCACGCAATCTTCTGTTGGTTTCTTGCTTATCACATTCTCGACTAAGAACATTATCTCGATCGACACCACAAGAGCACATTTCAACAGATCACATTCTTGCTTATCACACTCTAGAGCCTTGCCCTTGCCCGCAAGAGCGACCAAACGACGACTTCTCGTGAAGTTCATGGGAACAGGAGCTAAAGGAAAGACTAGAGCGGCGGAGTACCGTCACGCAAAAGATCGACGTACGTCGGGATAAAATTTCGACATTAGTAATTAATTTTATACCCGGGGTTAATTAAGTTTATAAGATGTTTGACGTGGTTTGTATGGGATTTGAATTGCAGATGGAAGAAGTGGAGGGGGAAATAAACAAGGGAATTACACTACTACAAATTCTGCTTTTTCCAACGGAGGGAGGAGAAGGAGAATGAAACAGGAAGAGGTGGAGAAGAATGTGGACAGCAGAATCAAAGATCACCAACAGGAAGGGGATGTCCCCAAACACGACAGAATCATGATTTGTTAAACATACTAAGGTAGCGTCCATGGTGTTTGCACATGTCGTTTTGAACAGGTGTACATCTTTAAATATGCGTATTGTGATTTTCGTGCTGTGTGGAAATAATTTAACTCTATTTTTAGTAATAGAAAGTGTAGTCGTGTAGCTCTATTTGCTAAATTTGAATTAACATCTTACATCTCGATCCATGTTATGTAGAGAAGTGCAGGACTGGGGAGCCCTTGTTAAAACCCTGAATTTTTTAAAAATTCACTATTTCATTATTCTTTGAGTGATCTGATAATACAAATGAATCCTTAATGACGAAAATGTTAAACTGATGAGTTCGAAGAGAGATTTTTAGATATTTCCTTTTTTTAGCAAAAAACCAAAGGGTATAGCACACAAATTTCGGTTAAAACCCTCAGTTTTTAAAAATGTGATATTTTTATTTTTTTAGGGCTCTGAGGACACAAATGGATTTTATACGACGAAAATGTTAAAATGATGTATTCGAAGAGAGATTTTTAGATATTTCTTTTTTTTTTGAAAAAACCAAAGGGTTATAACATACGAATTTTGGTCAAAACCCTCAGTTTTTTGAAAATTCAATATTTTATTATTCCTTGAGTGGTCTGATGACACAAATGAATCCTTAGTGACGAAAATGTTAAACTGATGCGTTCGAAGAGAGATTTTTAGATATTTTGTTTTTTAGCAAAAAAACAAAGGGTATAGCACACGAATTTCGGTTAAAACTCTCAGTTCTTAAAAATATGATATTTTTTTATTTTTTGAGGGCTCTAAGAACACAAATAGATTTTATACGACGAAAATGTTAAAGTGATGTGTTCAAAGAGAGATTTTTAGATTTTTCTTTTTTAGCAAAAAACCAAAGTGTATATCACACGAATTTCGGTTAATACCCTCTGTTTTTTTAAAATTCACTATTTCATTATTCTTTGAGTGGTCTGATAATACAAATGAATCCTTAGCGATGAAAATGTTAAAGTGATGCGTTCGAAGAGAGGTTTTTAGAAAATTTCTTTTTTAGCAAAAAAACAAAGCTTATAACACACAAATTTCGGTTAAAACCCTCAGTTTTTTTAAAATTTCACTATTTCATTATTCTTTGAGTGGTCTGATGATACAAATGAATCTTTAGCGAAGAAAATGTTAAACTGATGCGTTCGAATAAAGATTTTTAGATATTTCTTTTTTTAGCAAAAAACCAAAGAGAGCATGAATTTCGGTTAAAACCCTCAGTTTTTAAAAATGTGATATTTTTTTATTTTTTGAGGGCTCTGAGGACACAAATGGATTTTATACGACGAAAATGTTAAAGTGATGCGTTCGAATAAGATTTTTAGATATTTCTTTTTTAGCAAAAAAACAAAGGGTATAGCACATGAATTTCGGTTAAAACCCAGGTTTTTTTAAAAATTCATTATTTCATTATTCTTTGAGTGGACTTATGATACAAACAAATCCTTAGCGACGAAAATGTTAAACTGATGCATTCGAATAGAGATTTTTAGATATTTCCTTTTTTAGCAAAACAACAAAGGGTATGCACACGAATTTCGGTTAAAACCCTCAGTTTTTTTAAAATTCACTATTTCAATATTCTTTGAGTGGTTTGATGATACAAATGAATCCTTAATGACGAAAATGTTAAACTGATGCGTTCGAAGATAGATTTTTAGATATTTATTTTTTTAGCAAAAAACCAAAGGGTATAGTACACGAATTTCGGTTAAAATCCTCAGTTTTTAAAAATGTGATATTTTCATTATTTTTTAAGGGCTCTGAGGACAAAAAAAGATTTTATATGACGAAAATGTTAAAGTGATGCGTTCGAAAAGAGATTTTTAGATATTTTTTTAGCCAAAACCAAAGGGTGTAAGCACACAAATATCGGTTAAAACCTTCATTTTTTTAAAAATTCACTATTTCATTATTCTTTGAGTGATCTGATGATACAAATGAATCTTTAGCGACGAAAATGTTAAAGTGATGCGTTCGAAGATAGATTTTTAGATATTTCATTTTTAGAAAAAACCAAAGGGTATAACACACAAATTTCGGTTAAAACCCTCAGTTTTTAAAAATGTGAAATTTTTATTTTTTGAGGGCTCTGAGGACACAAATGGATTTTATACGACGAAAAAGTTAAATTGATGCGTTCGAAAAAAGATTTTTAGATATTTTCTTTTTAGCAAAAAAACAAAGGGTATATAGCATAAGAAATTTCGGCCAAAACCCTCAGTTTTTTGAAAATTCACTATTTCATTATTCCTTTAGTGGTCTGATGATACAAATGAATCCTTAGCGACGAAAATGTTAAACTGATGCGTTCGGAGAGAGATTTTTAGATATTTCCTTTTTTAGCAAAAAACCAAAGGGTATAACACCCGAATTTCGGTTAAAACCCTCAGTTTTTAAAAATGTGATATTTTCTTTATTTTTAAGGGCTCTGAGGACAAAAAAGATTTTATACGATGAAAATGTTAAAGTGATGCGTTCGAATACAGATTTTTTCATATTTCTTTTTTTAGCCAAAACCAAAGGATGTAAGCACACAAATTTCGGTTAAAACCTTCATTTTTTTAAAAATTCACTATTTCATTATTCTTTGAGTGGTCTGATGATACAAATGAATCCTTAGCGACGAAAATGTTAAACTGATGCGTTCGAAGATAGATTTTTAGATATTTCATTTTTAGCAAAAACCAAAGGGTATATGGCACACGAATTTCGGTTAAATCCCTTAGTTTTTAAAAATGTCATATTTTCTTTATTTTTTGAGGGTTCTGAGGACACAAATGGATTTTATACGACGAAAAAGTAAAAGTGATGCGTTCGAAGAAAGATTTTTAGATATTTCCTTTTTAGCAAAAAAACGAACGGTATATAGCATACGAATTTCGGTCAAAACCCTCAGTTTTTTAAAAATTCACTATTTCATTATTCCTTGAGTGGTCTGTTGATACAAACGAATCCTTAGCGACGAAAATGTTAAACTGATGCGTTCAAACAGAGATTTTTAGATATTTCATTTTTTAGCAAAAAACCAAAAGGTAGCACACGAATTTCGGTTAAAACGCTCAGTTTTTAAAAATGTGAGACTTTCTTTATTTTTTGAGGGTTCTGAGGACACAAATGGATTTTATACGACGAAAATGTTAAAGTGCTGCCTTCGAAGAGAGATATTTAGATATTCCATTTTTAGCCAAAAGCCAAATGGTATAGCACTCGAATTCGGGTTAATACTCTCAGTTTTTAAAAATGTGATATTTTCTTTATTTTTTGAGGGCTTTGAGGACACAAATGGATTTTATACGACTAAAATGTTAAAGTGATGCGTTCGAAGAGAGATTTTTACAAATTTCCTTTTCTGCAAAAAACAAAAGGGTAGCACACAAATTTCTTTTAAAACCCTCAGTTTTTTAAAAATGCACTATTTCATTATTCCTTGAGTGGTCTGTTGATACAAATGAATTCTTAGCGACGAAAATGTTAAACTGATGCATTCGAAGAGAGAATTTTAGATATTTCATTTTTTAGCAAAACACTAAAGGGTATAAGCACACGAATTTCGGTTAAAAGCCTCAGTTTTTAAAAATGAGATATTTTTTTATTTTTTGAGGGATTTGAGGAAACAAATGGATTTTATACGACGAAAATGTCAAAGTGATGCGTTCGAAGAGGGATTTTTAGAAATTTCATTTTAGCAAAAAACCAAAGGGTATATAACACACGAATTTCGGTTAAAACCCTTAGATTTTTAAAAATTCACTATTTCAATATTCTTTGAGTGGTCTGATGATACAAATGAATCCTTAGCTACGAAAATGTTAAATTGATGCGTTCGAAGAGAGATTTTTAGATATTTCATTTTTTAGAAAAAAACCAAAGGGTATAGCACACGAATTTCGGTTAAAACCCCCAGTTTTTAAAAATGTGATATTTTTTAGAGGGCTCTGAGTACACAGATAGATTTTATACGACAAAAATGTTAATGTGATGCGTTCGAAGGGATTTTTAGAAATTTCCTTTTTAGCAAAAAACCCAAGGGTAGCACACGAATTTCTGTTAAAACCCTCAGTTTTTTAAAAATTCACTATTTCATTATTCCTTGAGTGGTCTGATGATACAAATGAATCCTTAGCGACGAAAATGTTAAACTGATGTGTTCGAAGAGAGATTTTAGATATTTCATTTTTTAGCAAAAAACCAAATGGTATAAGCACACGAATTTCGGTTAAAACCCTTAGTTTTTAAAAATGTGATATTTTCTTTATTTTTTAAGGGCTCTGAGGACAAAAAAAGATTTTATACGTCGAAAATGTTAAAGTGATTCGTTCGAAAAGAGATTTTTAGATATTTCTTTTTTTAGCCAAAACCAAGGGGTGTGAGCACACAAATTTTGGTTAAAACCTTCATTTTTTTTAAAATTCACTATTTCATTATTCTTTGAGTGGTCTGATGATATAAATGAATCGTTAGCGACGAAAATGTTAAACTGATGCGTTTGAAGATAGATTTTTAGATATTTCATTTTTAGCAAAAAACCAAAGGGTAGCTCACGAATTTCGGTTAAAACCCTTAGTTTTTTAAAAATTCACTATTTTTTTATTCTTTGAGTGGTCTGATGATACAAATGAATCCTTAGCGACGAAAATGTTAAACTGATGCGTTCGAAAAGAGATTTTTAGAAATTTTTTTTAGCAAAAAACCAAAGAGTATAACACACGAATTTCGGTTAAAACCCTCAATTTTTAAAAAAATCACTATTTCATTATTCATTGGGTGGTCTGATGATACAAATGAATCATTAGCGATGAAAATGTTAAACTGATGCGTTCGAAGAGAGATTTTTAGAAATTTCCTTTTTTAGCAAAAAACCAAATGATATAGCACACGAATTTCGGTTAAATCCCTCGGTTTTTAAAAATTCACTATTTCATTACTCCTTGAGTGGTCTGATGATACAAATGAATACTTAGCGACGAAAATGTTTAACTGATGCGTTCGAAGAGTAATTTTTAGATATTTCTTTTTTAGCAAAAAACCAAAGGGTATATAGCACACGAATTTCGGTTAAATCCCTCCGTTTTTAAAAATGTCATATTTTCTTTATTTTTGAGGGCTCTAAGGACACAAATGGATTTTATACGACGAAAATGTTAAAGTGATGCGTTCGAAGAGAGATTATTAGAAATTTTATTTTTAGCAAAAAATGAATGGGTCGAATTTCGGTTAAAACCCTCAGTTTTTAAAAATGTGATATTTTCTTTATTTTTGAGGGCTCTGAGGACACAAATGGATTTTATACGACGAAAATGTTAAAGTGATGCGTTCGAATAAGAGAGATTTTTAGAAATTTCATTTTTTAGCAAAAAACCAAAGAGTAATGCACACGAATTTCGGTTAAAACCCTCAATTTTTAAAAAATTCACTATTTCATTATTCTTTGAGTGGTCTGATGATACAAATGAATCCTTAATGACGAAAATGTTAAACTGATGCGTTCGTAGAGAGATTTTTAGATATTTCCTTTTTTAGCAAAAAACCAAAGGGTATATAGCACACGAATTTCGGTTAAATCCCTTATTTTTTTAAAAATGTCATATTTTCTTTATTTTTTGAGGGCTCTGAGGACACAAATGGATTTTATACGAAGAAAAAGTTAAAGTGATGCGTTCGAATAAAGATTTTTAGATATTTCTTTTTTTAGCAAAAAAACAATGGGTATAGTACATGAATTTCGGTTAAAACCCAGGTTTTTTTAAAAATTCATTATTTCCTTATTCTTTGAGTGGACTTATGATACAAACGAATCCTTAGCGACGAAAATGTTAAACTGATGCGTTCGAATAGAGATTTTTAGATATTTCATTTTTTAGTAAAAAACCAATGGGTATAGCACACGAATTTCGGTTAAAACCCTCAGTTTTTTAAAAATTCACTATTTCAATATTCTTTGAGTGGTTTGATGATACAAATGAATCCTTAATGACAAAAATGTTAAACTGATGCGTTCCAAGATAGATTTTTAGATATTTAATTTTTTAGCAAAAAACCAAAGGGTTATAGTACACGAATTTCGGTTAAAATCCTCAGTTATTAAAAAATGTGTTATTTTCTTTATTTTTTAAGGGCTTTTGGGACAAAAAAAGATTTTATATGACGAAAATGTTAAAGTGATGCGTACGAAAAGAGATTTTTAGATATTTCTTTTTTAGCCAAAACCAAAGGGTGTAAGCACACAAATTTCGGTTAAAACCTTCATTTTTTTAAAAATTCACTATTTCATTATTCTTTGAGTGATCTGATGATACAAATGAATCTTTAGCGACGAAAATGTTAAAGTGATGCGTTCGAAGATAGATTTTTAGATATTTCGTTTTTAGCAAAAAAACAAAGGGTATAACACACAAATTTCGGTTAAAACCCTCAGTTTTTTAAAAATTCAATATTTCATTATTCTTTGAGTGGTCTGATGATACAAATGAATCCTTAGCGACGAAAATGTTGAACTGATGCGTTCCAAGAGAGATTTTTAGAAATTTCATTTTTTAGCAAAAAACCAAAGAGTATTTGCACACGAATTTTGGTTAAAACCCTTAATTTTTTAAAAATTTACTATTCCATTATTCTTTGAGTGGTCTGATGATACAAATGAATCCTTAATGACGAAAATGTTAAACTGATGCGTTCGTAGAGAGATTTTTAGATATTTCCTTTTTAGCAAAAAACCAAAGGGTATATAGCACACGAATTTCGGTTAAATCCCTTAGATTTTAAAAATGTCATATTTTCTTTATTTTTTGAGGGCTCTGAGGACACAAATGGATTTTATACGACGAAAAAGTTAAAGTGATGCGTTCGAAGAAAGATTTTTAGATATTTCCTTTTTAGCAAAGAAACAAAGGGTATATAGCATAAGAAATTTCGGTCAAAACCCTCAGTTTTTTGAAAATTCACTATTTCATTATTCCTTGAGTGGTCTGATGATACAAATGAATCCTTAGCGACGAAAATGTTAAACTGATGCGTTCGGAGAGAGATTTTTAGATATTTCATTTTTTAGCAAAAAACCAAAGGGTATAACACCCGAATTTCGGTTAAAACCCTCAGTTTTTAAAAATGTGATATTTTCTTTATTTTTTAAGGGCTCTGAGGACAAAAAAGATTTTATACGACGAAAATGTTAAAGTGACGCGTTCGAATACAAATTTTTTCATATTTCGTTTTTTAGCCAAAACCAAAGGATGTAAGCACACAAATTTCGGTTAAAACCTTCATTTTTTTAAAAATTCATTATTTCATTATTCTTTGAGTGGTCTGATGATACAAATGAATATTTAGCGACGAAAATGTTAAACTGATGCGTTCGAAGATAGATTTTTAGATATTTCATTTTTATTAAAAAACCAAAGGGTAGCTCACGAATTTCGGTTAAAACCCTCTGTTTTTTCAAAATTCACTATTTTTTTTATTCCTTGAGTGGTCTGATGATACAAATGAATCCTTAGCGACGAAAATGTTAAATTGATGCGTTCTAAGAGAGATTTTTAGAAATTTTCTTTTCTAGCAAAAAAACAAAGCTTATATCACACCTTGCTCCTCCACGCCCCTCACATAACATGGATTTGCCTCATCCATGATCCACAATCCTCCCAGATGTGTGATTACCACAACCCTTGCCTTGCGCAAGAACTCTAGACCAAGGATGATGTCGAAATCATCCAAGGGTATCGCAAGAAATCGTTGCACTCCCCTCCACGCACTGATTTCTGTGCGCTCCTGAATAGCCCCCGCTATCCGCACATCCTTGCTGGTCACGATCTTCACACGCCCCTTCACTTGACCTGCCCTAAGGCCATGAGAAGCAGCCCATGCCTCACGCACGAGATTGTGAGATGCCCCCGAGTCCACCAATGCCCGCGCAAGGTGTCCTCCCAAACGCATCTCTACGAACAGCAAGTTCGTGGAGTTTCCTCCTACACGCTGCCTCACCATCTTCATGGTTCCGCGTGTCCTCGTTGTTGCCCCGAATTCCCCAAACTCAGCTCTGATACCAGCTTGTCACCGGTCGTGTTAGGAGTCCTTTAGAGACTCTCAAATTTCAACTTTTTCGAGCTTTGGCCTCGCCAAACGCTCTATCCCCGCGGGGAAGATTGAAAACACCAACACAACCGTACAACTCCCTCGGTTTCCCGCAGAGTTTAAACAAGCACAAACGAAAACGTACACACAAACAACGTTGGCAGAATCACAACTCTTTATTGCAATGAACAAACGAATTACAATTCCTTAGGGATGGAAGAAGGAAGGAAAAACCCGATACAACTAGAAAACCCTATCTCTAGTCGTGATGCCCCTTTCCACAGGTTGGAGGTGCATCCCTTTTATACATGTTGTGAGCCTCCCACTTCATGTATACGTGGGGAACCATGATCCCCACTATCACCTCTAACTCTCCTTTGGTTGTGGAGGAGTGGGGCAAAACCGAATGCCCACTCTCCCCACTAAGGCCACTCTCTCTAGTGCCTCCTATATATCACGCATGGGGTTATAACCGAATAAAACGGTTAGGGACTTGGTCACCCTTGACCAGAACGTGGGGATCATGTTGGCTTGATTCGGTTTCTCCCCAAAACCGAATGCACACGTTGGAGAGGCATGCATTAGTGGGGCTTGACCCGGTCAGCCCACTCATGCCACCTCCGTTCGGTTATTGACCCATTCCATAACCGACTCCTATTTTTAAGGACAAGTATAACCGATCCCTATTTTTAAGGAGAACAATTTTGGCCAACGCAAATTTTCCCCGATTCGGTTACGGACCCGTTCCTAACCGAATCCTATTTTCAAGGAGGGCTTGCCTAACCGTTCCCACACAATCAGCAACCTGCCTTGACTCGTTCTCAGTCCTTGCTGACCCATACGCAAGTGTCTTGGCTTCCCAAACATCCACGCTCGCGCCATGTTTGCTGATGCTCCTCGACCTCCCTTGGACATCCTTAGATCCCAAGCATTGGTGCTCTTCCACGAACCCTTGCGCTCCAAGCCACCAGTTGTGCACTTCTTTGTCTCTCATGTAGTCCCGGCTACTAGACCCGCCTGGTTGGTGCACCCTAGGCGTCTCCCTCAATCTCAACCTGGTGACAAATCTCCCCCACCTAACCCGTTCGTCGCCCTCGACGAACTTATGGTTCGGTTGGCCAGAAATTTGCTGATTAACCCTTCGTACTCCCACAAAGTCACGTCCCTCTCCCACGTCGCTTCCTCCTCGGGTAGTCCCTTCCACTTTACCAAGTAGAAAACCTGTCGGTTGCGCCTGCTTCCTCCTCGTTTCTTCTTCTTAAGGATAGCCTCGGCCTCCTTATCAAAAGTAACTCGGATAGTTGGCGGGGCCCGTCTTGGTATCGCCCGATCTGGATTCTCGTTGTCTTTGTAGTACCTTTTGAGATTACTCACATGGAAAACGGGGTGTAGCTTGAGTCTCTCCGGTAACTCAATGTGATAGGCTGCATTACCTATCCGCTTGATGATCTTGAACGGCCCATCGAATTTTGGAATGATCCCCTTATGCGCATCCTTAGTTAAGATCTTCTTCCAAACCTGAGGAGTAAGTTTGAGCCACACTTGCTCTCCAACTTCGAACTCCACGTTCCTCCTCCCTTTGTCTGATGCCTTCTTCATCTTGCGCTACGCCTTGGCCAAGAAGTCCCGTGCTTCTTCAACCTGATTTTGGTGTGCTCTAGCGTACCTATACGCTGTTGGACATGTTCCATCGTCCGCTTTCCCCAACTCCAAGGGAACCATAGGTTGTCGTCCCGTTGCAAGCTAAGTTTTTGAAAAATAAAGAAAAAGTGCCATTTTTAAAAACTGAGTGTTTTTACCAAAATTCGTGTGTTATAACCTTTGATTTTTTTGCTAAAAATGTAAATATGTAAAAATATCTTTTCTGACGAATCAGTTTAACATTTTCGTCGTATAATAGGAAGTCGTGTCATCAGACGCGTCAACAAACAAAGAAATAGTGTAATTTTTAAAAACTGAGTGTTTTTACCGAAATTCGTGTGTTATAAATGAAAATATCTAAAAATCTCTTTTTAGACGCATCAGTTTAAAATTTTCGTCGTATAAGAGGCAGTCGTGTCATCAGACCCCACAAAAAACAAAGAAATAATGCCATTTTTAAAAACTGATTGTTTTTACAGAAATTCGTGTGTTATAGCCTTTGGTTTTTTTGCTAAAAAGGAAAATATCTCAAAATCTCTCCTCGAACGCATCAGCTTAACATTTTCGTCGTATAATATAAGGTCGTGTCATCTGACACATCAAAAAATAAAGAAAAAGTGCCATTTTTAAAAACTGAGCGTTTTTTCCGAAATTCGTGTGTTATATCCTTTGGTTTTTTTGCTAAAAATGGAAATATGTAAAAATATCATTTCGGACGCATCAGTTTAACATTTTCGTCGTATAATAGGAAGTCGTGTCATCAGACCCCTCAACAAACAAAGAAATAGTGTCATTTCTAAAAACTGTGCATTTTTACCGAAATTCGTGTGTTATAGCCTTTGATTTTTTTTGCTAAAAATGGAAATATCTAAAAATCTCTTTTCAGACGCATCAGTTTAAAATGTTCGTCCTATAAGAGGCAGTCGTGTCATCAGACCCCACAAAAAACAAAGAAATAATGCAATTTTTAAAAACTGATTGTTTTTACCGAAATTCGTGTGCTATAGCCTTTGGTTTTTTTTGCTAAAAAGGGAAATATCTAAAAATCTCTCCTCGAACGCATCAGCTTAACATTTTTGTCGTTTAATATCCGATCGTGTCATCTGACACATCAAAAAATAAAGAAAAAGTGCCATTTTCAAAAACTGAGCGTTTTTACCGAAATTCGTGTGTTATCTCCTTTGATTTTTTTGCTAAGAATGGAAATATGTAAAAATATCATGTCAGACGCATTAGTTTAAGATTTTCATCGTATAATAGGAAGTCGTGTTATCAGACCCCTCAACAAACAAAGAAATAGTGTCATTTTTAAAAACTGTGCGTTTTTACTGAAATTCGTGTGTTATAGCCTTTGATTTTTTTTGCTAAAAATTGAAAAATATCTAAAAATCTCTTTTCAGACGCATCAGTTTAACATTTTCATCGTATAAGAGGCAGTCGTGTCATCAGACCCCACAAAAAACAAAGAAATAATGCCATTTTTAAAAACTGATTGTTTTTACCGAAATTCGTGTGCTATAGCCTTTGGTTTTTTTGTTAAAAAGGAAAATATCTAAAAATCTCCTCTCGAACGCATCAGCTTAACATTTTCGTCGTATAATATCCGGTCGTGTCATCTGACACATTAAAAAATAAAGAAAAATTGCCATTTTTAAAAACTGAGCGTTTTGACCGAAATTCGTGTGTTATAGACTTTGTTTTTTTGGCTAAAAAGGGAAATATGTAAAAATATCATTTCGGACGCATCAGTTTAACATTTTCGTCGTATAATAGGAAGTCGTGTCATCAGACTCCTCAACAAACAAAGAAATAGTGTCATTTTTAAAAACTGTGCGTTTTTACCGGTATTCGTGTGTTATAGCCTTTGATTTTTTTTGGTAAAAATGGAAATATCTAAAAATCTCTTTTCAGACTTATCAGTTTAAGATTTTCGTCGTATAAGAGGCAGTCGTGTCATCAGACCCCCCAAAAAACAAAGAAATAATGCCATTCTTAAAAACTGATTGGTTTTACCGAAATTCGTGTGCTATAGCCTTTGGTTTTTTTTGCTAAAAGGGAAAATATCTAAAAATCTCCTCTCGAACGCATCAGCTTAACATTTTCGTCGTATAATATCCGGTCGTGTCATCTGACAGATCAAAAAATAAAGAAAAATTGCCATTTTTAAAAACTGAGCGTTTTGACCGAAATCCGTGTGTTATAGACTTTGTTTTTTTGGCTAAAAATGGAAATATGTAAAAATATCATTTCGGACGCATCATTTTAACATTTTCGTCGTATAATAGGAAGTCGTGTCATCAGACTCCTCAACAAACAAAGAAATAGTGTCTTTTTTAAAAACTGTGCGTTTTACCGAAATTCGTGTGTTATAGCCTTTGGTTTTTTTGCTAAAAATGGAAATATCTAAAAATCTCTTTTCAGACGCATCAGTTTAACATTTTCGTTGTATAAGAGGCAGTCGTGTCATCAGAACCCACAAAAAACAAAGAAATAATGCAATTTTTAAATACTTATTGTTTTTACCGAAATTCGTGTGATATATTGCCTTTGGTTTTTTGCTAAAAAGGGAAATATCTAAAAATCTCTCCTCGAACGCATCAGCTTAACATTTTCGTCGTATAATATCCGGTGGTGTCATCTAACACATGAAAAAATAAAGAAAAAGTGCCATTTTTAAAAACTAAGCATTTTTACCGAAATTCGTGTGTTAGCCTTTGGTTTTTTTGCTAAAAATGGAAATATGTAAAAATATCTTTTCGGATGCATCAGTTTAACATTGTCGTCGTATAATAGGAAGTCTTGTCATCAGACGCCTCAACAATCAAAGAAAATAGTGTCATTTATAAAAACTGTGCGTTTTTACCGAAATTCGTGTGTTATAGCCATTGGTTTTTTTGCTAAAAATGGAAATATCTAAAAATCTCTTTTCAGACGCATCAGTTTAACATTTTCGTTGTATAAGAGGCAGTCGTGTCATCAGACCCCACAAAAAACAAAGAAATAATGCAATTTTTAAATACTTATTGTTTTTACCGAAATTCGTGTGCTATATGGCCTTTGGTTTTTTTGCTAAAAAGGAAAATATCTAAAAATCTCTCCTCGAACGCATCAGCTTAACATTTTCGTCGTATAATATCCGGTGGTGTCATCTGACACATCAAAAAATAAAGAAAAAGTGCCATTTTTAAAAACTGAGCGTTTTTACCGAAATTCGTGTGTTAGCCTTTGGTTTTTTTGCTAAAAATGGAAATATGTAAAAATATCTTTTCGGACGCATCAGTTTAACATTTTCGTCGTATAATAGGAAGTCTTGTCATCAAACGCCTCAACAATCATAGAAAATAGTGTCATTTTTAAAAACTGTGCGTTTTTACCGAAAGTCGTGTACTGCCTTTGGTTTTTTTGCTAAAAATGGAAATATCTAAAAATCTCTTTTCAGACGCATCAGTTTAACATTTTCGTCGTATAAGAGGCAGTCGTGTCATCATACCCCACAAAAAACAAAGAAATAATGCCATTTTTAAATACTGATTGTTTTTACCGAAATTCGTGTGCTATAGCCTTTGATTTTTTTGCTAAAAAGGGATCTTTGTTTTTTGTACCATCCGTTTTTAAAAATGGAATCTTTGTTTTTTGTACGGTCTGATGACACGACTTCCTATTATATGTCGAAAATGTTAAATTGATGTGTCTGAAAAGAGATTTTTAGATATTTTCCTTTTTAGCAAAAACAAAAGGGTATATATAGCACACGAATTTCGGTAAAAAACCCCAGTTTTTAAAAAGGAAACTATTTCGTTGTTATTTGATGTGTCAGATGACGCACCTCCATATTATACGACGAAAATGTTAAACTGATGCGTCTGAAGAGAGATTTTTAGATATTTCCCTATTTAGCAAAAAACCCAAAGGCTATAACACACGAATTTCGGTAAAAACCATCAGTTTTTCAAAGTGACACTATTTCTATGTTTTTTGTGGGGTCTGATGACACGACTTCGTATTATACGACTAAAATGTTAAACTGATGCGTCCTAGGAGATATTTTTAGATATTTCCCTATTTAGCAAAAACCCAAAGGCTATATATAGCACACGAATTTCGGTAAAAACACTCAGTTTTTTAAAATGACAATATATTTTTTGATGTGTCAGATGACACAACTGGATATTATAAGACGAAAATGTTAAACTGATGCGTTCGTGGAGGAATTTTTACATATTTCCCTTTTTAGCAGAAAAACCAAAGGCTATATATAGCACACGAATTTCGGAAAAAACCATAAGTTTTTAAAAATGACACCATTTTCTTTATTTTTTGTGGGGTCTGATGACACGACTTCCTATTATACGACGAAAATGTTAAATTGTTGTGTCTGAAAAGAGATTTTTAGATATTTCCCCTGTTAGCAAAACAGCCAAACGCTCTATCCCCGCGGGGAAGATTGAAAACACCAACACAACCGTACAACTCCCTCGGTTTCCCGCAGAGTTTAAACAAGCACAAACGAAAACGTACACACAAACAATGTTGGCAGAATCACAACTCTTTATTGCAATGAACAAACGAATTACAATTCCTTAGGGATGGAAGAAGGAAGGAAAAACCCGATACAACTAGAAAACCCTATCTCTAGTCGTGATGCCCCTTTCCACAGGTTGGAGGTGCATCCCTTTTATACATGTTGTGAGCCTCCCACTTCATGTATACGTGGGGAACCATGATCCCCACTATCACCTCTAACTCTCCTTTGGTTGTGGAGGAGTGGGGCAAAACCGAATGCCCACTCTCCCCACTAAGGCCACTCTCTCTAGTGCCTCCTATAAATCACGCATGGGGTTATAACCGAATAAAACGGTTAGGGACTTGGTCACCCCTGACCAGAACGTGGGGATCATGTTGGCTTGATTCGGTTTCTCCCCAAAACCGAATGCACACGTTGGAGAGGCATGCATTAGTGGGGCTTGACCCGGTCAGCCCACTCATGCCACCTCCGTTCGGTTATTGACCCATTCCATAACCGACTCCTATTTTTAAGGACAAGTATAACCGATCCCTATTTTTAAGGAGAACAATTTTGGCCAACGCAAATTTTCCCCGATTCGGTTACGGACCCGTTCCTAACCGAATCCTATTTTCAAGGAGGGCTTGCCTAACCGTTCCCACACAATCAGCAACCTGCCTTGACTCGTTCTCAGTCCTTGCTGACCCATACGCAAGTGTCTTGGCTTCCCAAACATCCACGCTCGCGCCATGTTTGCTGATGCTCCTCGACCTCCCTTGGACATCCTTAGATCCCAAGCATTGGTGCTCTTCCACGAACCCTTGCGCTCCAAGCCACCAGTTGTGCACTTCTTTGTCTCTCATGTAGTCCCGGCTACTAGACCCGCCTGGTTGGTGCACCCTAGGCGTCTCCCTCAATCTCAACCTGGTGACAAATCTCCCCCACCTAACCCGTTCGTCGCCCTCGACGAACTTATGGTTCGGTTGGCCAGAAATTTGCTGATTAACCCTTCGTACTCCCACAAAGTCACGTCCCTCTCCCACGTCGCTTCCTCCTCGGGTAGTCCCTTCCACTTTACCAAGTAGAAAACCTGTCGGTTGCGCCTGCTTCCTCCTCGTTTCTTCTTCTTAAGGATAGCCTCGGCCTCCTTATCAAAAGTAACTCGGATAGTTGGCGGGGCCCGTCTTGGTATCGCCCGATCTGGATTCTCGTTGTCTTTGTAGTACCTTTTGAGATTACTCACATGGAAAACGGGGTGTAGCTTGAGTCTCTCCGGTAACTCAATGTGATAGGCTGCATTACCTATCCGCTTGATGATCTTGAACGGCCCATCGAATTTTGGAATGATCCCCTTATGCGCATCCTTAGTTAAGATCTTCTTCCAAACCTGAGGAGTAAGTTTGAGCCACACTTGCTCTCCAACTTCGAACTCCACGTTCCTCCTCCCTTTGTCCGATGCCTTCTTCATCTTGCGCTACGCCTTGGCCAAGAAGTCCCGTGCTTCTTCAACCTGATTTTGGTGTGCTCTAGCGTACCTATACGCTGTTGGACATGTTCCATCGTCCGCTTTCCCCAACTCCAAGGGAACCATAGGTTGTCGTCCCGTTGCAAGCTAAGTTTTTGAAAAATAAAGAAAAAGTGCCATTTTTAAAAACTGAGTGTTTTTACCAAAATTCGTGTGTTATAACCTTTGATTTTTTTGCTAAAAATGTAAATATGTAAAAATATCTTTTCTGACGAATCAGTTTAACATTTTAGTCGTATAATAGGAAGTCGTGTCATCAGACACGTCAACAAACAAAGAAATAGTGTAATTTTTAGAAACTGAGTGTTTTTACCGATGATCGTGTGTTATAAATGAAAATATCTAAAAATCTCTTTTTAGACGCATCAGTTTAAAATTTTCGTCGTATAAGAGGCAGTCGTGTCATCAGACCCCACAAAAAACAAAGAAATAATGCCATTTTTAAAAACTGATTGTTTTTACAGAAATTCGTGTGTTATAGCCTTTGGTTTTTTTGCTAAAAAGGAAAATATCTCAAAATCTCTCCTCGAACGCATCAGCTTAACATTTTCGTCGTATAATATAAGGTCGTGTCATCTGACACATCAAAAAATAAAGAAAAAGTGCCATTTTTAAAAACTGAGCGTTTTTTCCGAAATTCGTGTGTTATATCCTTTGGTTTTTTTGCTAAAAATGGAAATATGTAAAAATATCATTTCGGACGCATCAGTTTAACATTTTCGTCGTATAATAGGAAGTCGTGTCATCAGACCCCTCAACAAACAAAGAAATAGTGTCATTTCTAAAAACTGTGCATTTTTACCGAAATTCGTGTGTTATAGCCTTTGATTTTTTTTGCTAAAAATGGAAATATCTAAAAATCTCTTTTCAGACGCATCAGTTTAAAATGTTCGTCCTATAAGAGGCAGTCGTGTCATCAGACCCCACAAAAAACAAAGAAATAATGCAATTTTTAAAAACTGATTGTTTTTACCGAAATTCGTGTGCTATAGCCTTTGGTTTTTTTTGCTAAAAAGGGAAATATCTAAAAATCTCTCCTCGAACGCATCAGCTTAACATTTTTGTCGTTTAATATCCGATCGTGTCATCTGACACATCAAAAAATAAAGAAAAAGTGCCATTTTCAAAAACTGAGCGTTTTTACCGAAATTCGTGTGTTATCTCCTTTGATTTTTTTGCTAAGAATGGAAATATGTAAAAATATCATGTCAGACGCATTAGTTTAAGATTTTCGTCGTATAATAGGAAGTCGTGTCATCAGACCCCTCAACAAACAAAGAAATAGTGTCATTTTTAAAAACTGTGCGTTTTTACTGAAATTCGTGTGTTATAGCCTTTGATTTTTTTTGCTAAAAATTGAAAAATATCTAAAAATCTCTTTTCAGACGCATCAGTTTAACATTTTCATCGTATAAGAGGCAGTCGTGTCATCAGACACCACAAAAAACAAAGAAATAATGCCATTTTTAAAAACTGATTGTTTTTACCGAAATTCGTGTGCTATAGCCTTTGGTTTTTTTGTTAAAAAGGAAAATATCTAAAAATCTCCTCTCGAACGCATCAGCTTAACATTTTCGTCGTATAATATCCGGTCGTGTCATCTGACACATTAAAAAATAAAGAAAAATTGCCATTTTTAAAAACTGAGCGTTTTGACCGAAATTCGTGTGTTATAGACTTTGTTTTTTTGGCTAAAAAGGGAAATATGTAAAAATATCATTTCGGACGCATCAGTTTAACATTTTCGTCGTATAATAGGAAGTCGTGTCATCAGACTCCTCAACAAACAAAGAAATAGTGTCATTTTTAAAAACTGTGCGTTTTTACCGGTATTCGTGTGTTATAGCCTTTGATTTTTTTTGGTAAAAATGGAAATATCTAAAAATCTCTTTTCAGACTTATCAGTTTAAGATTTTCGTCGTATAAGAGGCAGTCGTGTCATCAGACCCCCCAAAAAACAAAGAAATAATGCCATTCTTAAAAACTGATTGGTTTTACCGAAATTCGTGTGCTATAGCCTTTGGTTTTTTTTGCTAAAAGGGAAAATATCTAAAAATCTCCTCTCGAACGCATCAGCTTAACATTTTCGTCGTATAATATCCGGTCGTGTCATCTGACAGATCAAAAAATAAAGAAAAATTGCCATTTTTAAAAACTGAGCGTTTTGACCGAAATCCGTGTGTTATAGACTTTGTTTTTTTGGCTAAAAATGGAAATATGTAAAAATATCATTTCGGACGCATCATTTTAACATTTTCGTCGTATAATAGGAAGTCGTGTCATCAGACTCCTCAACAAACAAAGAAATAGTGTCTTTTTTAAAAACTGTGCGTTTTACCGAAATTCGTGTGTTATAGCCTTTGGTTTTTTTGCTAAAAATGGAAATATCTAAAAATCTCTTTTCAGACGCATCAGTTTAACATTTTCGTTGTATAAGAGGCAGTCGTGTCATCAGAACCCACAAAAAACAAAGAAATAATGCAATTTTTAAATACTTATTGTTTTTACCGAAATTCGTGTGCTATATGGCCTTTGGTTTTTTTGCTAAAAAGGGAAATATCTAAAAATCTCTCCTCGAACGCATCAGCTTAACATTTTCGTCGTATAATATCCGGTGGTGTCATCTAACACATGAAAAAATAAAGAAAAAGTGCCATTTTTAAAAACTAAGCATTTTTACCGAAATTCGTGTGTTAGCCTTTGGTTTTTTTGCTAAAAATGGAAATATGTAAAAATATCTTTTCGGATGCATCAGTTTAACATTGTCGTCGTATAATAGGAAGTCTTGTCATCAGACGCCTCAACAATCAAAGAAAATAGTGTCATTTATAAAAACTGTGCGTTTTTACCGAAATTCGTGTGTTATAGCCATTGGTTTTTTTGCTAAAAATGGAAATATCTAAAAATCTCTTTTCAGACGCATCAGTTTAACATTTTCGTTGTATAAGAGGCAGTCGTGTCATCAGACCCCACAAAAAACAAAGAAATAATGCAATTTTTAAATACTTATTGTTTTTACCGAAATTCGTGTGCTATATGGCCTTTGGTTTTTTTGCTAAAAAGGAAAATATCTAAAAATCTCTCCTCGAACGCATCAGCTTAACATTTTCGTCGTATAATATCCGGTGGTGTCATCTGACACATCAAAAAATAAAGAAAAAGTGCCATTTTTAAAAACTGAGCGTTTTTACCGAAATTCGTGTGTTAGCCTTTGGTTTTTTTGCTAAAAATGGAAATATGTAAAAATATCTTTTCGGACGCATCAGTTTAACATTTTCGTCGTATAATAGGAAGTCTTGTCATCAAACGCCTCAACAATCATAGAAAATAGTGTCATTTTTAAAAACTGTGCGTTTTTACCGAAAGTCGTGTACTGCCTTTGGTTTTTTTGCTAAAAATGGAAATATCTAAAAATCTCTTTTCAGACGCATCAGTTTAACATTTTCGTCGTATAAGAGGCAGTCGTGTCATCATACCCCACAAAAAACAAAGAAATAATGCCATTTTTAAATACTGATTGTTTTTACCGAAATTCGTGTGCTATAGCCTTTGATTTTTTTGCTAAAAAGGGATCTTTGTTTTTTGTACCATCCGTTTTTAAAAATGGAATCTTTGTTTTTTGTACGGTCTGATGACACGACTTCCTATTATATGTCGAAAATGTTAAATTGATGTGTCTGAAAAGAGATTTTTAGATATTTTCCTTTTTAGCAAAAACAAAAGGGTATATATAGCACACGAATTTCGGTAAAAAACCCCAGTTTTTAAAAAGGAAACTATTTCGTTGTTATTTGATGTGTCAGATGACGCACCTCCATATTATACGACGAAAATGTTAAACTGATGCGTCTGAAGAGAGATTTTTAGATATTTCCCTATTTAGCAAAAAACCCAAAGGCTATAACACACGAATTTCGGTAAAAACCATCAGTTTTTCAAAGTGACACTATTTCTATGTTTTTTGTGGGGTCTGATGACACGACTTCGTATTATACGACTAAAATGTTAAACTGATGCGTCCTAGGAGATATTTTTAGATATTTCCCTATTTAGCAAAAACCCAAAGGCTATATATAGCACACGAATTTCGGTAAAAACACTCAGTTTTTTAAAATGACAATATATTTTTTGATGTGTCAGATGACACAACTGGATATTATAAGACGAAAATGTTAAACTGATGCGTTCGTGGAGGAATTTTTACATATTTCCCTTTTTAGCAGAAAAACGAAAGGCTATATATAGCACACGAATTTCGGAAAAAACCATAAGTTTTTAAAAATGACACCATTTTCTTTATTTTTTGTGGGGTCTGATGACACGACTTCCTATTATACGACGAAAATGTTAAATTGTTGTGTCTGAAAAGAGATTTTTAGATATTTCCCCTGTTAGCAAAACAGCCAAAGGCTGTAATAGCCCACGAATTTCGGTAAAAACACTCAGTTTTTATAAATGACACTATTTCTTTGTTTGTTGTGGGGTCTGATGACACGACTTCCTATTATACGACGAAAATGTTAAACTGTTGCGTCTGAAAAGAGATTTTTAGATATTTCCCCTGTTAGCAAAAAAGCCAAAGGCTGTAATAGCCCACGAATTTCGGTAAAAACACTCAGTTTTTATAAATGACACTATTTCCTTGTTTGTTGTGGGGTCTGATGACACGACTTTCTATTATACGACGAAAATGTTAAACAGATGCGTCCGAAAAGAGATTTTTAGATATTTCCCTATTTAGCAAAAAAATCAAAGGTTGTACCACACGAATTTCGGAAAAAACCATCTGTTTTTCAAAATGACACTATTTCTTTGTTTTTTGTGGGGTATGATGACACGACTTCCTATTATACGAAGAAAATGTTAAACTGATGCGTCCTAGGAGAGATTTTTAGATATTTCCCAATTTAGCAAAACCCAAAGGCTATAGCACAAGAATTTCGGTAAAAACACTCAGTTTTTATAAATAACAGTTTATTTTTTGATGTGTCAGATGACACAACTGGATATTATACGACGAAAATGTTTAACTAATGCGTACGTGGAGGGATTTTTACATATTTCCCTTTTTAGCAGAAAAACCAAAGGATATAAATAGCACACGAATTTCGGAAAAAACCATCAGTTTTTAAAAATGACACCGTTTCTTTGTTTTTTGTGGGGTCTGATGACACGACTTCCTATTATACGACGGAAATGTTAAACTGATGCGTCCTAGGAGAGATTTTTATATATTTCCCTATTTAGCAAAAACCCAAAGGCTATAGCACACGAATTTCGGTAAAAACACTCAGTTTTTATAAATGACAGTATATGTTTTGATGTGTCAGATGACACAACTGGATATTATACGACGAAAATGTTAAACTGATGCGTTCGTGGAGGGATTTTTACATATTTCCCTTTTTAGCAGAAAAACCAAAGGCTATATATAACACACGAATTTCGGAAAAAACCATCAGTTTTTAAAATTGACACTATTTCTTTGTTTTTTGTGGGGTCTGATGACACGACTTCCTATTATACGACGAAAATGTTAAACTGTTGCCTCTGAAAAGAGATTTTTAGATATTTCCCTTGTTAGCAAAAAAACGAATTTAAAAAAGCCCACGAATTTCGGTAAAAACACTCAATTTTTAAAAACAACACTATTTCTTTATTTTTTGATGTGTCAGATGACACGACTGGATATTATACGACAAAAATATTAAACTGATGCGTCCGAAAAGAGATTTTTAGATATTTTCATTTTTAGCAAAAAAACCAAAGGCTATAGCACACGAATTTCGGTAAAAACCGTCAGTTTTTAAAAATAACACTATTTCTTTATTTTGGTGGGGTCTGATGACACGACTTCATATTATACGACGAAAATGTTAAACTGATGTGTCTAAAAAGAGATTTTTAGATATTTCCCTTTTTAGCAAAAAAACAAAAGGGTATAGCACACTAATTTAGGTAAAAACCCTCAGTTTTTAAAAATGACACTATTTCTTTGTTTTTTGTGGGGTCAGATGACACGACTTCCTATTATACGAAGAAAATGTTAAACTGATGCGTCCTAGGAGAGATTTTTAGATATTTCCCAATTTAGCAAAACCCAAAGGCTATAACACAAGAATTTCGGTAAAAACACTCAGTTTTTATAAATGACACAACTGGATATTATACGACGAAAATGTTTAACTGATGCGTTCGTGGAGGGATTTTTACATATTTCACTTTTTAGCAGAAAAACCAAAGGCTATATATAGCACACGAATTTCGGAAAAAACCATCAGTTTTTAAAAATGAACTGTTTCTTTATTTTTTGTGGGGTCTGATGACACGACTTCCAATTATACGACGGAAATGTTAAACTGATGCGTCCTAGGAGAGATTTTTAGATATTTCCCTATTTAGCAAAAACCCAAATGCTATAGCACACGAATTTCTGTAAAAACACTCAGTTTTATAAATGACAGTATATGTTTTGATGTGTCAGATGACACAATTGGATATTATACGACGACAATGTTAAACTGATACGTTCGAGGATAGATTTTTACATATTTCCCTTTTCAGCAGAAAAACAAAAGGTTATAGCACACGAATTTCGGAAAATACCATCCGTTTTTAAAAATGGGATCTTTGTTTTTTGTACGGTCTGATGACACGACTTCATATTATACGACGAAAATGTTAAACTGTTGCGTCTGAAAAGAGATTTTTAGATATTTCCCCTGTTAGCAAAAAAGCCAAAGGCTGTAATAGCCCACGAATTTCGGTAAAAGCACTCAGTTTTTATAAATGACACTATTTCTTTGTTTGTTGTGGGGTCTGATGACACGACTTCCTATTATACGACGAAAATGTTAAATTGTTGCGTCTGAAAAGAGATTTTTAGATATTTCCCCTGTTAGCAAAAAAGCCAAAGGCTGTAATAGCCCACGAATTTCGGTAAAAAACACTCAGTTTTTATAAATGACATTATTTATTTGTTTGTTGTGGGGTCTGATGACACAACTTCCTATTATACGACGAAAATGTTAAACTGATTCGTCCGAAAAGAGATTTTTAGATATTTCCATTTTTTGTGGGGTCTGATGACACGACTTCGTATTATACGACGAAAATGTTAAACTGATGCGTCCTAGGAGATATTTTTAGATATTTCCCTATTTAGCAAAAACCCAAAGGCTATATATGGCACACGAATTTCGGTAAAAACACTCAGTTTTTAAAAATGACAGTATATTTTTCGATGTGTCAGATGACACAACAGGATATTATAAGACGAAAATGTTAAACTGATGCGTTCGTGGAGGAATTTTTACATATTTCCCTTTTTAGCAGAAAAACCAAAGGCTATATAGCACACGAATTTCGGAAAAAACCATAAGTTTTTAAAAATGACACAATTTTTTGTTTTTTTGTGGGGTCTGATGACACGACTTCCTATTATACGACGAAAATTTTAAAATGTTGCGTCTGAAAAGAGATTTTTAGATATTTCCCCTGTTAGCAAAAAAACCAAAGGCTGTAATAGCCCACGAATTTCGGTAAAAACACTCAGTTTTTATAAATGACACTATTTCTTTGTTTGTTGTGGGGTCTGATGACACGACTTCCTATTATACGACGAAAATGTTAAACTGTTGCGTCTGAAAAGAGATTTTTAGATATTTCCCCTGTTAGCAAAAAAGCCAAAGGCTGTAATAGCCCACGAATTTCGGTAAAAACACTCAGTTTTTATAAATGACACTATTTCCTTGTTTGTTGTGGGGTCTGATGACACGACTTTCTATTATACGACGAAAATGTTAAACTGATTCGTCCGAAAAGAGATTTTTTGATATTTCCATTTTTAGCAAAAAACCAAAGCCTATAGCACACGAATTTCGGTAAAAACACTCAGTTTTTAAAAATGACAATATTTCTTTATTTTTTGAAGTGTCAGATGGCACGACTGGATATTATACGACGAAAATGTTAAACTAATGGCTCTGAAAAGAGATTTTTAGATATTTGCATTTTTAGAAAAAAACCCAAACGCTATAGCACACGAATTTCGGTAAAACCCGTCAGTTTTTAAAAACGATACTATTTCTATGTTTTTTGTGGGGTCTGATGACACGACTTCCTATTATACGTTGAAAATGTTAAACTGATGTGTCTGCAAAGAGATTTTTAGATATTTCCCTTTTTAGCAAAAAACAAAAGGGTATAGCGCACAAATTTCGGTAAAAACCCTCAGTTTTTAAAAAAACACACTATTTCTTTGTTTTTTGATGTGTCAGATGACACACCTGCGTATTATACGACGAAAATGTTAAACTGATGCGTCTGAAGAGAGATTTTTAGATATTTCCCTTTTTAGCAGAAAAAGCAAAGGCTATATATAGCACACAAATTTCGGAAAAAAACATCAGTTTTTAAAAATGACCCTGTTTCTTTGTTTTTTGTGGGGTTTGATGACACGACTTCCTATTATACGACGAAAATGTTAAACTGATGCGTCATAGGAGAGATTTTTAGATATTTCCCTATTTAGCAAAAACCCAAAGGCTATAGCACACGAAGTTCGGTAAAAACACTCAGTTTTTATAAATGACAGTATATGTTTTGATGTGTCAGATGACACAACAAGATATTATACGACGAAAATGTTAAACTGAGGCATTCGAGGATAGAATTTTACATATTTCCCTTTTCAGCAGAAAAACATAAGGTTATAGCACATGAATTTCGGAAAATACCATCCGTTTTTAAAAATGGAATCTTTGTATTTTGTACGGCGTGATGACACGACTTCCTATTATACGACGAAAATGTTAAATTGATGTGTCTGAAAAGAGATTTTGAGATATTTCCCTTTTTAGCAAAAAAACAAAGTGTATAGCACACGAATTTCGGTAAAAAACTCAATTTTTAAAAAGGACAATATTTCTTTGTTTTTCGATGTGTCAGATGACACACCTGCGTATTATACGACGAAAATGTTAAACTGATGCGTCCGAAAAGAGATTTTTAGATATTTCCCTATTTAGCAAAAAAACCAAAGGCTATAACACACGAATTTCGGTAAAAACCATCAGTTTTTCGAAATGACACTATTTCTTTGATTTTTGTGGGGTCTGATGACACGACTTCCTATTATACGACGAAAATGTTAAACTGATGCGTCCTAGGAGAGATTTTTATATATTTCCCTATTTAGCAAAAACCCAATGGCTATACCATACGAATTTCAGTAAAAACACTCAGTTTTTAAAAATGATAGTATATTTTTTGATGTGTCAGATGGCACAACTGGATATTATAAGACGAAAACGTTAAACTGATGCGTTCGTGGAGGGATTTTTACATATTTCCCTTTTTAGCAGAAAAACCAAAGGCTATATATAGCACACGAATTTCGGAAAAAACCATCCGTTTTTAAAAATGACACTGTTTCTTTGTTTTTTGTGGGGTCTGATGACACAACTTCCTATTATACAACGGAAATGTTAAACTGATGCGTCCTAGGAGAGATTTTTAGATATTTCCCTATTTAGCAAAAACCCAAAGGCTATAGCACACGAATTTCGGTAAAAACACTCAGTTTTTATAAATGACAGTATATGTTTTGATGTGTCAGACGACACAACTGGATATTATACGACGAAAATGTTAAACTGATTTGTCCGAAAAGAGATTTTTAGATATTTCCATTTTTAGCAAAAAACCAAAGGCTATAGCACACGAATTTCGGTAAAAACACTCAGTTTTTAAAAATGACACTATTTCTTTATTTTTTTGATGTGTCAGATGGCACGACTGGATATTATACGAAAAAAAATGTTAAACTGATGCGTCCGAAGAGAGATTTTTAGATATTTCCCTATTTAGCAAAAACCCAAAGGCTATATAGCACAAGAATTTCGGTAAAACACTCAGTTTTTATAAATGACAGTATATGTTTTGATGTGTCAGACGACACAACTGGATATTATACGACGACAATGTTAAACTGATGCGTTCGAGGATAGATTTTTACATATTTCCCTTTTTAGCAGAAAAACAAAAGGCTATAGCACACGAATTTCGGAAAATACCATCAGTTTTTAAAAATGGAATCTTTGTTTTTTCTGCGGTCTGATGACACGATGATTGACATCATTTCATGCTTATATTTGTATCTTATATCCATTATCTTTCACCTAAACAATGCTATGTCACGAGTTTTATGTTTAGTTTTCAGGAATAAATAGGTTTGAAGAGATGAAGGATAAAAGGACCAAGATGCAAGGAAGAAGGACCTGATTGCAAGACAGAAGGACCTAAGAGCAAAATAGAATACTCCACACCATCATGGGGAGTATTTTACCAATTCGATTTGGGTCGGAGCTCCAACAAGTCAAGTAACCGCATCAAAGACCAACAATACCAGAATTAAAAGCCCAGAACAAAAATGAGCAGGATCTGAACAATATAGACCGCCAATTGGCGGTCCATTTTGCCCCAAATCCGCTCAAATTTCTCCAGCACATGTATTAGAGGATTTTGAGGCTATTTTTGGTATCTGTTTAGTCCCACATCGGGGGATTGTCCCGGATTAGCTTTTTCCATGCCTATAAATAGAAATCTTCACCTCCTATTGTAATCACTCCATATTTTAAGTGGCTATTCTTCCTACTAGAAGTGAGGCCTTGAAGCACACACTAAAGTAGGAGGATGCTACTTTTAATGTGAGTCATTTTATCAATAAAGTTTTGTGTTTCTTTCATTGTTTGTTTTATGCTTCTTTTATTGTTTGTGCATGTTTTAGTTTAATCGTCTTTTAATTCTAGCTTAGTTTTAATATGCTTTCTTTCCATAGTTTAATAATTAGTGTAATGTTTAGTGAGTAGTTCCATCCCCTTTGGGGGTGGAGTATATGTACATACATGCATTAGAGAATGAGATGAATGCTTTAATTTCAATGTGTTGATTAAACATGAATGTATGCTTGCTTGTTTAGGATAGAATTTACAACTTGATGAGTTTTGCCAAAATGATTAGACACCTCTCATGCTTGTTTAGGTTCTGAAATAAATAACTTGCATATGTAAATGTTAATCAACTAAGTTGGTGAATAGATTGATAGGTTTTGCCATAACATTTAGACACTTCCTATGCATGATAAACATCACCTTCATGTGCTTAAAGAATGTATTCTACACCCACCTCTTTGCATGTGTGCACTCACTCCACCCCTTAGGGGTTTTCCATTCCTGAAATTCCAGCATTCTTGTTTTGTTCTTAGCTTAGTTCTTATTCCATCGTTTGTTTGTTTCGTTCGCATTTCATACTTCTTAGCGTAGGTTAGTGTAGAGTAGCGTAACCAACTCTCTTCTCCATTATTTTCGCCACTTGATTTCGTGCAAACAAGAGACTGCTCACCTCCCTGAGGACGACCCGTACTTGCCACCGCTTCATCGCGGCCGTGCACTTGCGGTTTAATTAAAACGTTCAACAAGTTTTTGGCGCCGTTGCCGGGGAGGTGCCAGTCCAGACTCTTGTTTGGACGATTCGAGTGGATTTAATTTGTTTTTTGTAGTTTGTCTTTGTTTCAGGAGATTGGGAATAGCAAGTGGAGGCTACTGGAGAAATTTCAAGACGATCTGAACACTTCAGACCGCCAATCAGCGGTCTGGTGAGCTCTTTTCATCTTCTAATTTCTTTGTGTTGTTGCTCTAATTGATCTAGTAATCTGGGACTCAATTTGGCATGTTTTGACTTATAGTTCGTTCCCAGATCAATAATCAAACCTCCTTTAAGCAACTTGGACCCTAAAACTCAAAGCCAAAGATTAGGCATTCTTTTTGTTTAGGCCATGCATCATGTATGTGACTTAGGCACTTAGATTGTCTTTTATCTTAGCTTTATTTTCTGTTGCAGAGAGCTGGCGTGAGGTACAAACCTTCTACTCTCATTCATGCATTTCGTATGAACATGCATTAGTTAGTAGGAAGTGCATTGCAACAAGTGTGAGTTGAGCGTTGTTTGGAGTGTTGATTGCTAGATTTAGGACTCCAAAACGCTACTAAGGAGGGGCTGTCCCGTAAAAGATAAGGTGGGGGATTTCATCACCCTTTCCTTCACCCCAAAAACCACACTAATCAAGAGCCTAATTTTAAAATCAAGTAGACATTGGCCCTAAGGATCTTGGACGCATTAGGAGAGTGATCCGGTCCCGACCGTCATGACCTGATCGGCGTTGCCCACTTTGTCGATAGTAGGAGAGACGAGATCCCCGGATCTTGACTCACTTGCTGGGCTTTGTGGTCCTCGTTGTAGGGAGGTGAGGCGTGTTGAGGTCGTGTGACCTCGCAGTTAGGCGTCGTCTAGCTGTAAGGACCTATAGCGACCTTAGGATTGCTTGAGCCTTGTTTGCTTGTGTGCTTCTACCTGTACCTATCAGCCGTAGCTTAAGGACTTCTTCCTTTCTCTCCTGAGTCATTCTTTCTCTCCTGTGTTCCCCCGTCTTCTCCCCTACGTACATTCTTTGTTTAAAAAAAAGGGTTTGTGTGTGTGCACCGTTGTGCATGCTTTCGTGGACACGAGACGAGAGTGGTCGTTTGACGAGCAGCGTTGTCAATCCGGCTTCGGTCATCGATTTCTCGACACCTTCCTCCTCTCGTGTCGCACGTAGTTTGGGTCCAATGGCTGCTAATTTCCGTGAGGAGGAGCAGTTGCTGGAACCACCTATTCCACCTGTGCTTCCAGTTGTCGTTCCCATACCTCTTCGTGATCGATGCTACCCGAGCCGTACCGCTCTACCCTCATGCATCGTATTACCAGAGGCTAATGGGAACCATTTTGAGGTTAAGCCTCAATTCATTTCCATGCTCCCTCATTTCACTGGGAAATGTGACCCCTATATCTTTCTCAGGGAATTTGAGGAGGTCTGTGCTATGTTCAAGCTGCAACAACTTAGCACAGACTCCATCCATCTTAGGCTTGTCCCCTTTGCGCTGAAGGATGATGCCAAGAAGTGGTTGTACAGCAACCAGGCGAATTCCTTTAGGACTTGGGATGAGTTTCAATCTGCATTCCTCAAGAAGTACTTTCCTAATCATCGGACTCAAAAATTGAGGAACGAAATCAATTCGTTCTATCAACATGAGACCGAACCATTTCATGCATATCTTGAGAGGTTCAAAGAGATACTATTCTAGTACCCTCACCATGGCATTGAGTTGTGGCGTCTTTGTCAGATTGTGTATGAGGGTCTTCACATCCCGTCCAGAACGCTCCTTGAGTCCATGTGTCAAGGAGAGTTCTTGGGAAAGGATGAAAGGGAGGCATGGGCCTTCCTAGAAGACCTCGCTGAGAAAACCATGCAGTGGGAGTGTGTGAGGGAACCACCTGCATCATCTAGTATAGGAGCGAGGATCGCGAATGCAAACTCGACTAGATCGGGTGCCGCATTTGCTATCGATACCACTACGGCCACCGAGGCGCGCATGGCGGCCTTAATGCGCCGTATGGATTCGATTGAGCTCCAAAACCAACAAAGTGCACCTCACATGTCCACATCTGGTCCAGTTCCTTGTCATTCATGTGGTAGGATAGGTCATGTAGAGAGCGAGTGTCAGTCCATTCCTCCTGAGATGGAGCGTGTCAACGCCGTCTATGATAGAGCCAGGAATGACCCATACTCATCATCTTATAATCCTGGATGGAGGAACCACCCCAATTTTTCATGGAACCAAACTAATGCCCCGGGTGGTCCTTCAAACTCCTTTAGACCACCTTACCAATCACACCAACCTCCCATGCATGAACAATCCTATCAGCCACCCCAAGTGCAAACCACCAATCAATCGGGTGCCCCAAATTCCAATAATATGGAAACCCGATTCAATTCGCTTGAGACCTTGACTCGTGGACTTGAAAACTCAATGAAAAATTTTATGTCTACCACAAGTCAAGTTCTCACTTCAAATCAGCAGACCATGAAATCTCTAGAGCTTCAGATGGGCCAATTGGCTCAGTCTGTACATGAAAGAGAGAGAGGGTCTTTTCCTAGCCAGCCTGAGGCTAACCCCCGTGTGTACCAGCAACAACACATGCAAAATGAGAATGTGGTCCCTCGGGGGAGGCAAGTGAACCATGTGGAGGAACCTGTTCACCATGTCAATTCCATTGTGACCTCAAGGAATGGAAAACAGGTTGACAATCACATTTCCTTGCCACACCCACCACCATCTATGCAGCCCCTCAGTGGGAATGGTGGTGAAGAAGAAGCTGAGGGTGAGGGTAATACACCAAAGCTTTCTTCTCAGGCACAGCAGAAAACCTACCTGCCAAAAGCTCCCTATCCAAGTAGGTTAAACAAAAAGCAGAGTGACAACATGGACAAAATATTAGAGGTGTTTAAGCAAGTGAAGGTTAACATCCCCTTGTTGGATGTCATCCAACAAATACCTCAATATGCCAAAGTGTTGAAGGATCTCTGCACAACCAAAAGGAAGACCAATGTTCCTAAGAAAGCATTCTTGGCTGCAAATATCAGCTCACTTTTGTCCAATCCCACCTACACAAAATACAAGGACCCTGGGTGTCCTACTATTCAGTGTACGATAGGGGACATTAGATTGAGCAATGTTTTGCTTGATTTAGGATCAGCGGTCAACCTCCTCCCATTCTCTGTTTATCAACAGTTGAACTTGGGAGAATTGAAACCAACTAAGATCACCCTCCAATTGGCGGATAGATCCATTCGTATTCCCATGGGGATTATCGAGGATGTGCTTATCAAAGTTGGAGATTTTATATTTCCAGTCGATTTTGTTGTCCTCGATACCAATCCTGTTGGGAACACCCACTCTCAAATACCTTTGATTTTGGGTAGACCATTTCTGGCAACCTCCAATGCCTTGATTAATTGTAGAAATGGTCTCATGAAGCTCTCATTCGGTAACATGAGTGCCGAGTTTCATGTGTTCAATTCTGGTAGGCAACATGAACCCATGGATGAACCTTTAAATCTAAATCTCATCCGCCAATTGGAGAAAGCACCACAAAATCAACGAACACCCCTAACCCCAATGCAATCCGTTGAGAATGATCGTGGGCCCAGCGAAAACTCATTGCCTGTCTTCGCAATGCAACAGAGTGAGCTGGCCTCGAACATGAATGTCCAAAGGGAGTGTTCGTTGCATGATTCAGTTGAGAGTACTAGTGAGAGTGAGACACCTCATCATATGCCTATACCAGAAGGTGTCTCTACCTCATGTCCCATGGCCATTGAGCCATTTGAGCTTCATATTGACTCCAACAAGGACCCACATATGACCGAGCTTATGCTTTATGATCTAAACGATGGTGGGAGGTCCTTGTTGGATGACTTGGGGAGAAGCCCCATTCTTAGTGATGCAAGTCTGCTGCATCCATCGAATGAGCCTGAGGAACTCATTCCGATGCACCCGCCTATTGGTTGGAGGGTTTTCTTCGATGAGCAATTAAACCCTAGTGAGGCAACACAACTTCATTCTTTGTTGCCCACACCCAACCAATATCATGAGGGGTTCGAGCCTTTCAGCTTTGACCTTTCACCCCGCATGACACCTCAGAGTACCAATGGAGTTTGCCCATCTCGGCAAGTCTCTGGTCCTCAAAACATGATGTTCTCATTTGATGTTCCTTGACCAAATGATTATGAGAATATCTTGGTTGATGTATATATCTTGTAGAAAAAAAAGAAAAAAAAAGAAAAAAAAGAAAAAGAAGAAAAAAACAAAATAATAAAAGACTCCTTCAGTGAGCATCGATTGTTGTGGGCCCCAACCCTTGTGTACTTGGGCCCCAATTTCTTCACGTATTTATCTCCATTCTTCAGCTTCTCACAGGTTTTGAGGGAATTTGGGTTTGTGTCCATCAACATGACCCCGAACGTCCCTTTGTACTTCATGTTGGTGAGATCTTTCCTTTTTCATGCATGTATCCATGTATCTTGTTCACATTCATTGAGGACAATGCATGAAGTAGGTGTGGGGGGGTGTTTTACGTGTGTACATATTCGAGTCTTTTTCCTTTGGTTTTCTTTTCTTTTGTGTGTACTGCTAGGGTCATGTTAGTGTGCCGCATTTAACATTGATATATCTGCTTGCCATGATCCTTGGGTGACTTGTCTTCTTTTGCTTGCCGAGTGCTTTAAAATTTTCACATTTCTTTCAAAATCTTCATGTGTTTGCGAAAGAAAATGTTTTGTGGGTTTTTGCGTGTGTTTAGCATGTGCAAAACCGTTGAGGGGCAAAGTAAAAAGAAAGCTCCCAAAATTGTCTTGAACTTGATGCATTAGGATTTCTAGTTTACTGGCTTTAGGTCTTATCGAGTCGTTAGGATGCACCCTGGTTTTCCCTCGAGGGGCGTGTAATCATAGGGTTTCACCACTCAAACATTTAAAGAAGTCCACCCTGAACCTAGTGAGTCAAATAATTCGTGTCTGTTAGTATAAGGAAGTTTGTCGTAGTCAAGGGCCCTTAATCTCTTTTTGTGAAACTTAAGTGTAGGGGTTTTGGTTCCCATGTAGATAAATGAGTGGTGTTCTCTCTTCTCGCACGGCTCCTATCACTCGGGAAAGTAGGTCTGAGGGGACTTTGTGCCTGGTGCTTTCGAGTCATCTGACTTGGGATGCACCGACCGAACTCCCGTTACACGGGTGGTAGGGATCGCCCTATGTGGAGATTTGGGGGAAGGTGTACGTGATAGTGTAAGTCCTCATAGGCAATGATGCATGAAACCTGACCCTGTGAGAATCAAACACCAACCAATAAAATGCTCCAATGAAAAAAAAATGAAAAAAAAGAAAAAAAGAAAAAAGAGAGTCAAATAAGAACCAAAATGGACTTTACACATTGTATCACATTCAGAAGTTAAGGTTGCCCATGTCTTTCACTCAAGTCCTTCACTAACTTTCACGAATAACTCATTAGGCTAGGTGTGTGGACCGATTACATTCATAGAGTCGACCCGTAGTATTACCGCGTCCCATGATCGACAAAATGAGTCCAACGAGTCGTGTAGCTAGATTGATTAATGCATCTTGTTCGGATTTTGTGGGTATATCCGCTGAAAACCCTCAGGAGACAACACTCCTCCTCCTTGGCGACAAGGAGGTTTAACGGCTTGTTGCACGTGCTAAGTGCAACCGTGATTCCTACGAAAGTGAGTTAGGATTTCTTGTGTTTTTCGTACGCTTTTCTCTTTCTTTGTTTTGCTCGGGACTAGCAAAAGTTAGGTGTGGGGGTATTTGATTGACATCATTTCATGCTTATATTTGTATCTTATATCCATTATCTTTCACCTAAACAATGCTATGTCACGAGTTTTATGTTTAGTTTTCAGGAATAAATAGGTTTGAAGAGATGAAGGATAAAAGTACCAAGATGCAAGGAAGAAGGACCTGATTGCAAGACAGAAGGACCTAAGAGCAAAATAGAATACTCCACACCATCATGGGGAGTATTTTACCAATTCGATTTGGGTCGGAGCTCCAACAAGTCAAGTAACCGCATCAAAGACCAACAATACCAGAATTAAAAGCCCAGAACAAAAATGAGCAGGATCTGAACAATATAGACCGCCAATTGGCGGTCCAAGACCGCTAATTGGCGGTCCATTTTGGCCCAAATCCGCTCAAATTTCTCCAGCACATGTATTAGAGGATTTTGAGGCTATTTTTGGTATCTGTTTAGTCCCACATCGGGGGATTGTCCCGGATTAGCTTTTTCCATGCCTATAAATAGAACTCTTCACCTCCTATTGTAATCACTCCATATTTTAAGTGGCTATTCTTCCTACTAGAAGTGAGGCCTTGAAGCACACACTAAAGTAGGAGGATGCTACTTTTAATGTGAGTCATTTTATCAATAAAGTTTTGTGTTTCTTTCATTGTTTGTTTTATGTTTCTTTTATTGTTTGTGCATGTTTTAGTTTAATCGTCTTTTAATTCTAGCTTAGTTTTAATATGCTTTCTTTCCATAGTTTAATAATTAGTGTAATGTTTAGTGAGTAGTTCCATCCCCTTTGGGGGGTGGAGTACATGTACATACATGCATTAGAGAATGGGATGAATGCTTTAATTTCAATGTGTTGATTAAACATGAATGTATGCTTGCTTGTTTAGGATAGAATTTACAACTTGATGAGTTTTGCCAAAATGATTAGACACCTCTCATGCTTGTTTAGGTTCTGAAATAAATAACTTGCATATGTAAATGTTAATCAACTAAGTTGGTGAATAGATTAATAGGTTTTGCCATAACATTTAGACACTTCCTATGCATGATAAACACCACCTTCATGTGCTTAAAGAATGTATTCTACACCCACCTCTTTGCATGTGTGCACTCACTCCACCCCTTAGGGGTTTTCCATTCCTGAAATTCCAGCATTCTTGTTTTGTTCTTAGCTTAGTTCTTATTCCATCGTTTGTTTGTTTCGTTCGCATTTCATACTTCTTAGCGTAGGTTAGTGTAGAGTAGCGTAACCAACTCTCTTCTCCATTATTTTCGCCACTTGATTTCGTGCAAACAAGAGACTGCTCACCTCCCTGAGGACGACCCGTACTTGCCACCGCTTCATCGCGGCCGTGCACTTGCGGTTTAATTAAAACGTTCAACACACAACTTCATATTATACGACGAAAATGTTAAAGTGATGTGTCTGAAAAGAGATTTTTAGATATTCCCTTTTTAGCAAAAAAACAAAGGGTATAGCAGACGAATTTCGGTAAAAAACCTCAAATTTTAAAAAGGACACTATTTCTTTGTTTTTCGATGTGTCAGATGACACACCTGCATATTATACGACGACAATGTTAAACTGATGCGTCCGAAGAGAGATTTTTAGATATTTCCTTATTTAGCAAAAAAACCAAAGGTTGTACCACACGAATTTCGGAAAAACCCATCTGTTTTTCGAAATGACACTATTTCTTTGTTTTTTGTGGGGTCTGATGACACGACTTCCTACTATATGACGAAAATGTTAAACTGATGCGTCCTAGGAGAGATTTTTAGATATTTCCCAATTTAGCAAAAACCCAAAGGCTATAGCACAAGAATTTCGGTAAAAACACTCAGTTTTTATAAATGACAGTTTATTTTTTGATGTGTCAGATGACACAACTGGATATTATACGGTAAAAACACTCAGTTTTTAAAAATGACACTATTTCTTTGTTTTTTGTACGGTCAGATGACACGACTTCCTATTATATGACGAAAATGTTAAATTGATGTGTCTGAAAAGAGATATTTAGATATTTCCCTTTTTAGCAAAAACAAAAGGGTATATATAGCACACGAATTTCGGTAAAAACCCCAGTTTTTAAAAAGGAAACTATTTCGTTGTTATTTGATGTGTCAGATGACGCACCTCCATATTATACGACGAAAATGTTAAACTGATGCGTCCGAAGAGAGATTTTTAGATATTTCCCTATTTAGCAAAAAATCCAAAGGCTATAACACACGAATTTCGGTAAAAACCATCAGTTTTTCAAAGTGACACTATTTCTATGTTTTTTGTGGGGTCTGATGACACGACTTCGTATTATACGACGAAAATGTTAAACTGATGCGTCCTAGGAGATATTTTTAGATATTTCCCTATTTAGCAAAAACCCAAAGGCTATATATAGCACACGAATTTCGGTAAAAACACTCAGTTTTTAAAAATGACAGTATATTTTTGATGTGTCAGATGACAAAACAAGATATTATACGACGAAAATGTTAAACTGAGGCATTCGAGGATAGAATTTTACATATTTCCCTTTTCAGCAGAAAAACATAAGGTTATAGCACATGAATTTCGGAAAATACCATCCGTTTTTAAAAATGGAATCTTTGTATTTTGTACGGTGTGATGACACGACTTCCTATTATACGACGAAAATGTTAAATTGATGTGTCTGAAAAGAGATTTTGAGATATTTCCCTTTTTAGCAAAAAAACAAAGTGTATAGCACACGAATTTCGGTAAAAAACTCAATTTTTAAAAAGGACAATATTTCTTTGTTTTTCGATGTGTCAGATGACACACCTGCGTATTATACGACGAAAATGTTAAACTGATGCGTCCGAAAAGAGATTTTTAGATATTTCCCTATTTAGCAAAAAAACCAAAGGCTATATAACACACGAATTTCGGTAAAAACCATCAGTTTTTCGAAATGACACTATTTCTTTGATTTTTGTGGGGTCTGATGACACGACTTCCTATTATAGGACGAAAATGTTAAACTGATGCGTCCTAGGAGAGATTTTTATATATTTCCCTATTTAGCAAAAACCCAATGGCTATACCATACGAATTTCAGTAAAAACACTCAGTTTTTAAAAATGATAGTATATTTTTTGATGTGTCAGATGGCACAACTGGATATTATAAGACGAAAATGTTAAACTGATGCGTTCGTGGAGGGATTTTTACATATTTCCCTTTTTAGCAGAAAAACCAAAGGCTATATATAGCACACGAATTTCGGAAAAAACCATCAGTTTTTAAAAATGACACTGTTTCTTTGTTTTTTGTGGGGTCTGATGACACAACTTCCTATTATACAACGGAAATCTTAAACTGATGCGTCCTAGGAGAGATTTTTAGATATTTCCCTATTTAGCAAAAACCCAAAGGCTATAGCACACGAATTTCGGTAAAAACACTCAGTTTTTATAAATGACAGTATATGTTTTGATGTGTCAGACGACACAACTGGATATTATACGACGGAAATGTTAAACTGATTCGTCCGAAAAGAGATTTTTAGATATTTCCATTTTTAGCAAAAAACCAAAGGCTATAGCACACGAATTTCGGTAAAAACACTCAGTTTTTAAAAATGACACTATTTCTTTATTTTTTTGATGTGTCAGATGGCACGACTGGATATTATACGACGAAAATGTTAAACTGATGCGTCCGAAGAGAGATTTTTAGATATTTCCCTATTTAGCAAAAAACCCAAATGCTATAACACACGAAATTCGGTAAAAACCACAAGTTTTTCAAAGTGACACTATTTCTATGTTTTTTGTGGGGTCTGATGACACGACTTCGTATTATACGACGAAAATGTTAAACTGATGTGTCCTAGGAGATATTTTTAGATATTTCCCTATTTAGCAAAAACCGAAAGGCTATATATAGCACACGAATTTCGGTAAAAACACTCAGTTTTTAAAAATGACAGTATATTTTTTGATGTGTCAGATGACACAACTGGATATTATAAGACGAAAATGTTAAACTGATGCGTTTGTGGAGGAATTTTTACATATTTCCCTTTTTAGCAGAAAAACCAAAGGCTATATAGCACACTAATTTCGGAAAAAACCATCAGTTTGTAAAAATAACACTATTTCTTTGTTTTTTGTGGGGTCTGATGACACGACTTCCTATTATACGACGAAAATGTTAAACTGTTGCGTCTGAAAAGAGATTTTTAGATATTTCCCCTGTTAGCAAAAAAGCCAAAGGTTGTAATAGACCACGAGTTTCGGTAAAAACACTCAGTTTTTATAAATGACACTATTTCCTTGTTTGTTGTGGGGTCTGATGACACGACTTCCTATTATACGACGAAAATGTTAAACTGATTCGTCCGAAAAGAGATTTTTAGATATTTCCATTTTTAGCAATAAACCAAAGGCTATAGCACACGAATTTCGGTAAAAACACTCAGTTTTTAAAAATGACACTATTTCTTTATTTTTTTGATGTGTCAGATGGCACGACTGGATATTATACGACGAAAATGTTAAACTGATGCGTCTGAAGAGAAATTTTTAGATATTTCCCTATTTAGCAAAAACCCAAAGGCTATAGCACAAGAATTTCGGTAAAAACACTCAGTTTTTATAAATGACAGTATATGTTTTGATGTGTCAGATGACACAACTGGATATTATACGACGACAATGTTAAACTGATACGTTCGAGGATAGATTTTTACATATTTCCCTTTTCAGCAGAAAAACAAAAGGTTATAGCACACGAATTTCGGAAAATACCATCCGTTTTTAAAAATGGAATCTTTGTTTTTTGTACGGTCTGATGACACGACTTCATATTATACGACGAAAATGTTAAACTGTTGCGTCTGAAATGAGATTTTTAGATATTTCCCCTGTTAGCAAAACAGCCAAAGGCTGTAATAGCCCACGAATTTCGGTAAAAACACTCAGTTTTTATAAATGACACTATTTCTTTGTTTGTTGTGGGGTCTGATGACACGACTTCCTATTATACGACGAAAATGTTAAACTGTTGCGTCTGAAAAGAGATTTTTAGATATTTGCCCTGTTAGCAAAAAAGCCAAAGGCTGTAATATCCCACGAATCTCGGTAAAAACACTCAGTTTTTAAAAAAGACACTATTTCTTTGTTTTTTGATGTGTCAGATGACGCACCTCCATATTTTACGACGAAAATGTTAAACTGATGCGTCCGAAGAGAGATTTTTAGATATTTCCCTATTTAGCAAAAAACCCAAAGGCTATAACACACGAATTTCGGTAAAAACCATCAGTTTTTCAAAGTGACAGTATTTCTATGTTTTTTGTGGGGTCTGATGACACAACTTCGTATTATACGACGAAAATGTTAAACTGATGCGTCCTAGGAGATATTTTTAGATATTTCCCTATTTAGCAAAAACCCAAAGGCTATATATAGCACACGAATTTCGGTAAAAACACTCAGTTTTTTAAAATGACAGTATATTTTTTGATGTGTCAGATGACACAACTGGATATTATAAGACGAAAATGTTAAACTGATGCGTTCGTGGAGGAATTTTTACATATTTCCATTTTTAGTAAAAAACCAAAGGCTATAACACACGAATTTCGGTAAAAACACTCAGTTTTTAAAAATGACACTATTTCTTTATTTTTTTGATGTGTCAGATGGCACGACTGGATATTATACGACGAAAATGTTAAACTGATGCGTCCGAAGAGAGATTTTTTGATATTTCCCTATTTAGCAAAAACCCAAAGGCTATAGCACAAGAATTTCGGTAAAAACACTCAGTTTTTATAAATGACAGTATATGTTTTGATGTGTCAGATGACACAACTGGATATTATACGACGACAATGTTAAACTGATACGTTCGAGCATAGATTTTTACATATTTGCCTTTTCAGCAGAAAAAAAAAGGTTATAGCACACGAATTTCGGAAAATACCATCCGTTTTAAAAAATGGAATCTTTGTTTTTTGTACGGTCTGATGACACGACTTCCTATTATATGACGAAAATGTTAAATTGATGTTTCTGAAAAGAGATTTTTAGATATTTCCCTTTTTAGCAAAAACAAAAGGGTATATATAGCACACGAATTTCGGTAAAAAACCCCAGTTTTTAAAAAGGAGACTATTTCTTTGTTTTTTGATGTGTCAGATGATGCACCTCCATATTATACGACGAAAATGTTAAACTGATGCGTCCGAAGAGAGATTTTTAGATATTTCCCTATTTAGCAAAAAACCCAAAGGCTATAACACATGAATTTCGGTAAAAACCATCAGTTTTTCAAAGTGACACTATTTCTATGTTTTTTGTGGGGTCTGATGACACGACTTCGTATTATACGACGAAAATGTTAAACTGATGCGTCCTAGGAGATATTTTTAGATATTTCTCTATTTAGCAAAAACCCAAAGGCTATATATAGCACACGAATTTCGGTAAAAACACTCAGTTTTTAAAAATGACAGTATATTTTTTGATGTGTCAGATGACACAACTGGATATTATAAGACGAAAATGTTAAACTGATGCGTTCGTGGAGGAATTTTTACATATTTCCCTTTTTAGCAGAAAAACCAAAGGCTATATAGCACACGAATTTTGGAAAAAACCATAAGTTTTTAAAAATGACACTATTTCTTTGTTTTTTTGTGGGGTCTGATGACACGACTTCCTATTATACAACGAAAATTTTAAAATGTTGCGTCTGAAAAGAGATTTTTAGATATTTCCCTTGTTAGCAAAAAAGCCAAAGGCTGTAATAGCCCACGAATTTCGGTAAAAACACTCAGTTTTTATAAATGACACTATTTTCTTGTTTGTTGTGGGGTCTGATGACACGACTTCCTATTATACGACGAAAATGTTAAACTGATTCGTCCGAAAAGAGATTTTTTGATATTTCCATTTTTAGCAAAAAACCAAAGGCTATACTATAGCACACGAATTTCGGTAAAAACACTCAGTTTTTAAAAATGACACTATTTCTTTATTTTTTTGATGTGTCAGATGGCACGACTTGATAATATACGACGAAAATGTTAAACTGATGCGTCCGAAGAGAGATTTTTAGATATTTCCCCATTTAGCAAAAACCCAAAGGCTATAGCACAAGAATTTCGGTAAAAACACTCAGTTTTTATAAATGACAGTATATGTTTTGATGTGTCAGATGACACAACTGGATATTATACGACGACAATGTTAAATTGATGCGTTCGAGGATAGATTTTTACATATTTCCCTTTTCAGTAGAAAAACAAAAGATTATAGCACACGAATTTCGGAAAATACCATCCGTTTTTAAAAATGGAATCTTTGTTTTTTGTACGGTCTGATGACACGACTTCCTATTATATGACGAAAATGTTAAATTGATGTGTCTGAAAAGAGATTTTTAGATATTTCCCTTTTAATAAAAAAAGGTATATATAGCACACGAATTTCGGTAAAAAACCCCAGTTTTTAAAAAGGACACTATTTCTTTGTTTTTTGATGTGTCAGATGACGCACCTCCATATTATACGGCGAAAATGTTAAACTGATGCGTCCGAAGAGAGATTTTTAGATATTTTCCCATTTAGCAAAAAACCCAAAGGCTATAACACACGAATTTCGGTAAAAACCATCAGTTTTTCAAAGTGACACTATTTCTATGTTTTTTGTGGGGTCTGATGACACGACTTCGTATTATACGACGAAAATGTTAAACTGATGCGTCCTAGGAGATATTTTTAGATATTTCCCTATTTAGCAAAAACCCAAAGGCTATATATAGCACACGAATTTCGGTAAAAACACTCCGTTTTTAAAAATGACAGTATAATTTTTGATGTGTCAGATGACACAACTGGATATTATAAGACGAAAATGTTAAACTGATAAGTTCGTGGAGGAATTTTTACATATTTCCCTTTTCAGTAGAAAAACAAAAGGTTATATATAGCACACGAATTTCGGAAAATACCATCCGTTTTTAAAAATGGAATCTTTGTTTTTTGTACGGTCTGATGACACGACTTCCTATTATACGACGAAAATGTTAAATTGATGCGTCCGAAAAGAGATTTTTAGATATTTCCCTTTTTAGCAAAAAAACGAAGGGTATAGCACACGAATTTCGGTAAAAACACTCAGTTTTAGAAAACCACACTATTTCTTTATTTTTTAATGTGTCAGATGACACGACTGGATATTATAAGATGAAAATGTTAAACTGATGCGTCCGAAAAGAGATTTTTAGATATTTCCATTTTTAGCAAAAAAACCAAAGGCTATACTATAGCACACAAATTTCGGTAAAAACACTCAGTTTTTAAAAATGACACTATTTCTTTATTTTTTTGATGTGTCAGATGGCACGACTGGATATTATACGACGAAAATGTTAAACTGATGCGTCCGAAGAGAGATTTTTAGATATTTCCCTATTTAGCAAAAACCCAAAGGCTATAGCACAAGAGTTTCGGTAAAAACACTCAGTTTTTATAAATGACAGTATATGTTTTGATGTGTCAGATGACACAACTGGATATTATACGACGACAATGTTAAACTGATACGTTCGAGGATAGATTTTTACATATTTCCCTTTTTAGCAGAAAAACAAAAGGTTATAGCACACGAGTTTCGGAAAAAACCATTAGTTTTTAAAAATGACACTATTTCTTTGTTTTTTGTGGGGCCTGATGACACGACTTCCTATTATACGACGAAAATATTAAACTGATGCGTCCGAAGAGACATTTTTAGATATTTCCCTATTTAGCAAAAACCCAAAGGTTATAGCACACGAATTTCGGTAAAAACACTCATTTTTTTATAAATGACAGTATATTTTTTGATGTGTCAGATGACACAACTGGATATTATACGACGAAAATGTTAAACTGATGCGTTCGTGGAGGGATTTTTACATATTTCCCTTTTTAGCAGAAAAACCAAAGGCTGTATAGCACACGAATTTCGGAAAAAACCCTAAGTTTTTAAAGACGACACTATTTCTTTGTTTTTTTTTGTGGGGTCTGATGACACGACTTCCTGTTATACGACGAAAATGTTAAACCGTTGCGTCTGAAAAGAGATTTTTAGATATTTCCCTTGTTAGCAAAAAAGCCAAAGGCTGTAATAGCCCACGAATTTCGGTAAAAACACTCAGTTTTTATAGATGACACTATTTCTTTGTTTGTTGTGGGGTCTGATGACACGACTTCCTATTATACGACGAAAATGTTAAACTGATTCGTCCGAAAAGAGATTTTTAGATATTTCCATTTTTAGCAAAAAACCAAAGGCTACAGCACACAAATTTCGGTAAAAACACTCAGTTTTTTTAAAAATGACACTATTTCTTTATTTTTTTGATGTGTGAGATGGCACGACGGGATATTATACGACGAAAATGTTAAACTGATGCTTCCGAAAAGAGATTTTTAAATACTTTTTGTGGGGCTGATGACACAAATTCCTATTATACGACGAAAATGTTAAACTGATGTGTCTGAAAAGAGATTTTTAGATATTTCCCTTTTTAGCAAAAAAACAAAGGGTATAGCACACGAATTTCGGTAAAAAACCTCAAATTTTTATAAAGGACACTATTTCTTTATTTTTCGATCTCTCAGATGACACACCTGCATATTATACGACAAACGCAATAGCACACGAATTTCGGAAAATACGATCACTTTTTAAAGATGGAATCTTTGTTTTTTGTGGGATATTATGACACGACTAACTATTATACGACGAAAATGTTAAATTGATGAGTCTCAAAAGAGAGTTTTAGATATTTCCCTTTTTAGCAAAAAAAACAAAGGGTATTAGCACACGAATTTCGGTAAAAAACCTCAAATTTTAAAAATGACACTATTTCTTTGTTTTTCGATCTGTCAGATGACACACCTTCATATTAAACGACGAAAATGTTAAACTGATGCGTCCGAAGAGAGATTTTTAGATATTTCCCTATTTAGCAAAAAAACCAAAGGTTCTACCACACAAATTTAGGAACAAACAATCAGTTTTTCAAAATGACATTATTTCTTTGTTTTTTGTGGGGTCTGATGACACGACTTCCTATTATACGACGAAAATATTAAACTGATGCGTCCTACGGAGAGATTTTTAGATATTTCCCTATTTAGCAAAAACCCAAAGGCTATATACAGCGAATTTCGGTAAAAACACTCAGTTTTTAAAACCCAAAGGCTATAGCACAAGAATTTTAGATATTTCCCTATTCCGAAGAGAGATTTTTAGATATTTCCCTATTTAGCAAAAACCCAAAGGCTATAGCACAAGAATTTCGGTAAAAACACTCAGTTTTTATAAATGACAGTATATGTTTTGATGTGTCAGATGACACAACTGGATATTATACGACGACAATGTTAAACTGATACGTTCGAGGATAGATTTTTACATATTTCCCTTTTCAGCAGAAAAACAAAAGGTTATAGCACACGAATTTCGGAAAATACCATCCGTTTTTAAAAATGGAATCTTTGTTTTTTGTACGGTCTGATGACACGACTTCATATTATACGACGAAAATGTTAAACTGTTGCGTCTGAAATGAGATTTTTAGATATTTCCCCTGTTAGCAAAACAGCCAAAGGCTGTAATAGCCCACGAATTTCGGTAAAAACACTCAGTTTTTATAAATGACACTATTTCTTTGTTTGTTGTGGGGTCTGATGACACGACTTCCTATTATACGACGAAAATGTTAAACTGTTGCGTCTGAAAAGAGATTTTTAGATATTTGCCCTGTTAGCAAAAAAGCCAAAGGCTGTAATATCCCACGAATCTCGGTAAAAACACTCAGTTTTTAAAAAAGACACTATTTCTTTGTTTTTTGATGTGTCAGATGACGCACCTCCATATTATACGACGAAAATGTTAAACTGATGCGTCCGAAGAGAGATTTTTAGATATTTCCCTATTTAGCAAAAAACCCAAAGGCTATAACACACGATTTTTTAGATATAACACACGAATTTCGGTAAAAACCACCAGTTTTTCAAAGTGACACTATTTCTATGTTTTTTGTGGGGTCTGATGACACGACTTCGTATTATACGACGAAAATGTTAAACTGATGCGTCCTAGGAGATATTTTTAGATATTTCCCTATTTAGCAAAAACCCAAAGGCTATATATAGCACACGAATTTCGGTAAAAACACTCAGTTTTTAAAAATGACAGTTTATTTTTTGATGTGTCAAATGGCACGACTGTATATTATACGACGAAAATGTTAAACTGATGCGTCCGAAAAGATATTTTTAGATATTTGCATTTTTAGCAAAAAAACCCAAAGGCTATAGCACACGAATTTCGGTAAAAACCATCAGTTTTTAAAATGACACTATTTCTTTGTTTTTTGTGGGGTCTGATAACACGACTTACTATTATATGACGAAAATGTTAACTAATGTGTCTGAAAAGAGATTTTTAGATATTTACCTTTTAGCAAAACAACAAAAGGATATAGCACACGAATTTCGGTAAAAACCCTCAGTTTTTAAAAAACACATTATTTCTTTGTTTTTTGATGTGTCAGATGACACACCTGCATATTATACAACGAAAATGTTAAACTGATGCGTCCAAAGAGAGATGTTTTGATATTTCCCTATTTAGCAAAAACACCAAAGACTATACCACACGAATTTCGGAAAAAAACCATCAGTTTTTCAAAATGACACTATTTCTTTGTTTTTTGTGGGGTCTGTTGACACGACTTCCTATTATACGACGAAAATGTTAAACTGATGCGTCCTATGGAGAGATTTTTAGATATTTCTCTATTTAGCAAAAACCCAAAGGCTATAGCACACGAATTTCGGTAAAAACACTCAGTGTTTAAAAATGACACTATTTCTTTATTTTTTGATGTGTCAGATGGCACGACTGTATATTATACGACGAAAATGTTAAACTGATGCGTCCGAAAAGAGATTTTTAGATATTTTCATTTTTAGCAAAAAACCCAAAGGTTATAGCACACGAATTTCGGTAAAAACCGTCAGTTTTTAAAAAGGACACTATTTCTTTGTTTTTTGTGGGGTCTGATGACACGACTTCCTATTATACGACGAAAATGTTAAACTGATGTGTTTGAAAAGAGATTTTTAGATATTTCCCTTTTTAGCAAAAAAACAAAATAGTATAGCACACGAATTTCGGTAAAAACCCTCAGTTTTTAAAATGACACTATTTCTTTGTTTTTCGATGTGTCAGATGACACACCTGCATATTATACGACGAAAATGTTAAACTGATGCTTCCGAAAAGAGATTTTTAGATATTTCCCTATTTAGCAAAAACCTAAAGGCTATAAGCACACGAATTTCGGTAAAAACACTCAGTTTTTATAAATGACAGTATATGTTTTGATGTGTCAGATGACACAACTGGATATTATACGACGACAATTTTAAACTGATGCGTTCGAGGATAGATTTTTACATATTTCCCTTTTCAGCAGAAAAACAAAAGGTTATAGCACATGAATTTCGGAAAATACCATCCGTTTTTAAAAATGCAATCTTTGTTTTTTGTACGGTCTGAAGACACGACTTCCTATTATACGACGAAAATGTTAAATTGATGTGTCTGAAAAGAGATTTTTAGATATTTCCCTTTTTAGCAAAAAAACGAAGGGTATAGCACACGAATTTCGGTAAAAACACTCAGTTTTAAAAAACGACACTATTTCTTTATTTTTTGATGTGTCAGATGACACGACTGGATATTATACAACGAAAATGTTAAACTGATGCGTCCGAAAAGAGATTTTTAGATATTTCCATTTTTAGCAAAAAACCAAAGGCTATACTATAGCACACAAATTTCGGTAAAAACACTCATTTTTTAAAAATGACACTATTTCTTTGTTTTTTGTGGAGTCTGATGACACGACTTCCTATTATACGACGAAAATGTTAAACTGATGTGTTTGAAAAGAGATTTTTAGATATTTCCATTTTTAGCAAAAAAACAAAAGGGTATATAGCACACGAAATTCGGTAAAAACCCTCAATTTTTTAAAAGGACACTATTTCTTTGTTTTTCGATGTGTCAGATGACACACCTGCATATTATACGACGAAAATGTTAAACTGATGTGTCCGAAGAGATATTTTTAGATATTTCACTATTTAGCAAAAAAACCAAAGGATATAACACACGAATTTCGGTAAAAACCATCAGTTTTTCAAAATGACACTATTTCTTTGTTTTTTGTGGGGTCTGATGACACGACTTCCTATTATACGACGAAAATGTTAAACAGATGCGTCCGAAAAGAGATTTTTAGATATTTGCATTTTTAACAAAAAACCCAAAGGCTATAGCACACGAATTTCGGTAAAAACACTCAGTTTTTAAAAATGACACTATTTTTGGATGTGTCAGATGACACAACTGGATATTATAAGACGAAAATGTTAAACTGATGCGTTCGTGGAGGGATTTTTACATATTTTCCTTTTTAGCAGAAAAACCAAAGGCTATATAGCAAATGAATTTCGGAAAAAATCATCAGTTTTTAAAAATGACACTATTTCTTTTAGATATTTGTGGTGTCTGATGACACGATTTCCTATTATACGACGAAAATGTTAAACTGATTCGTCCAAAAAGAGAGTTTTAGATATTTCCATTTTTAGTAAAAAAACAAAGACTATAACACACGAATTTCGGTAAAAACACTCAATTTTTAACAAATTCGGTAAAAACCTTAAGATTTCTTCTTCCCTCTTTCTTCTTCCCACTCTGTCACTGTCCTCGAGCTCCTCTGTGTCCTCGACACCTCTCGACCTCCTCTGTTTCCCTAATCGTCAAGGCCATAAGATTCCTCTCACGTCGCACTCTCGATCCCTAAATCTTCATAAAGGTTAAACTCGTATTGCATGGGTCAAGATGACCGGATGCTATTACATATATTTCACATTCCACTTGTTGATTGGGAAAATCTTGGTTTACGAATAAACTAACATGATTTATAAATAGGAAAATTTCAAATTAATAATAATAATAAATAAAAGGTAAATATATGAGTTCTAAATTTTTTTGCCAAAGTTTGCGAAATAAAAACAGTAGTGGAGGGTTTAGAAACAAACCAAAAATTAAACATTATATATAATCTTTCTTCGAAAGTCAACAAACCTTTCTACTTAAGAAAGGGAATCTAATATGGTCGGAAAGTGATGTCAATTGGATGCCTGCCTCTTCTGCGGTAAACTACCTATTCCAACACGAACTTATTAATTAGCATGGAAGAGTTTCTTGTAAGAACGATATTATTCACGTAGAGAAGCAGATGTTTCTTTCATTATGCAAATCGCTGATATATATATATATATATATATATATATATATTTATTCATATATTTTTAGGAATCATAGATTTGTAAATTTTAAAATTTTAAGGTTATTTTCTTGTTTGTTTTTTGGTTCAGTATTGTTATTGTTCCAAGCTTATGTCACCATTTGTTTAATAATGTAGGTGGATTTTTGCTAGATATTCTCTCGAAAGGTTCTCTCATACTCATTTCCACTTGCATAGTGTAGATTGAGAACTAAACATCACATTTCTTGGAACCCTATTCTTGCATAAAAAATTTCTTTGGTGAGAGAACATACGCTTATGGATATAGATACTCAAAGGAATTCCAAAAGTGTCCGTAAATGTTATATGAATTGATTTTTTTAAAATAACTATCATTTTAAACTAAAGTGATTGAAATTTTAAAAAAAATCGTACTAGACTTTTGAAATTAGTTTAAATCTCTATGCTCTATCTAAACAATGTTTCTACAACACTCAACAAAAGTTTTTTTATAAAAAATAAAAGTCTTTTATTGGATAATAATTTCAGATCATGTTCGCCATCTTAAAATATCCTGTGAATCTAACGTCCAATGTGGTCCATCCAAGAGAGAAAAAAGGTGGGGTTTTTAATGTCTCAATTAAAGACAATTTGGATAAAATCCTGGAAAACCTTTCTTGACCCCACCCACCTTTCACCTTTGTTCTAGGTTTTGGCATTTATTCCCGGCCACCTCATTCAATCTTTTCCATCTTTGTTGGGACACCACACAATTTTGTCTATATAAGCTTCTCACTTCTTGAGCTCTTGCATACATTGGCCCAGTCAAACTATCAAATTAAGTTTCAGCCTACATTAGCAATTCAGAAACAGTCCCTTTAGCCAAGATGTTTAGGTGTCTTGGAAGAGAAAATACCAGACGCACTTAATGTGAGCAGCAGACTCAGAGTTTACTCATATGCATATGCTTATTTATAGAAAACCTATAAATTTGAATTATTTTTTTAATCTCTTTTTTTGTTTGCACAACTTGTATGATATCTAAAGACTGTGGAGTTGGAGTTGTCATACATTGCCCTGGATGTGAAAGAAAAATATGAAAAGCCATTTCCAAAGTAGAAGGTCACTGGTTGTTGACTTGTTGTGGTTGTCATTATAGTAAATTAGTCAAGTTTATGTTTACATTTATGTATGTTGACATAAATTTGTAAATTGACTCTTAATTTGCAATACTAAATTTCAAACAAATTTGAAAATTAATTTGAATTTGAATTAATAAGTATGCAGTAGTCAAATTTGATCTACCTATGAGATCACTTCATGTACATTTGCTAGTAGGTTGCTTTAACAAACTAGCAACATGTGACATTCAAGCTTTCATAGTCTAAAGTTGTGCATTCTTCATCAACTTTCAAGTGTTAACAGTGTGGACATAGATTCTGATAGGTACGTAGAGGGTGACAGTTATCGGATGTGTCAACCAGCGGAGGATTCTGAAGACAATGCGGCACACCGGAACTAACACGGAGTTCTGGTCTGAGCCTTATGATTCAGAGTACCATGTGTTTGTCACACCTACAGTACTTCGAAAAACCAACCTACTCTTCCACCTACAACTACTATAGACGTGGTCATAATTCCATCGTTCAGGGGACATTCCCTGACCCAATCTACTCCCATGTCATCGACTATCACGCCATCGCCATCTCCCAACTTTGGTCGGTGTAGTTTATTAATTATGTCAGCATTTGATCCATTAATAAGAACTAATATATATACATATGAAAGAATTCTACTCGAATTATATAACCAAGGATTTCCTCAAACAACTTACTGCGATACTCACCAGCACTACAACTGGATGCTTATAGGTCGAGTTTCTCGAACAATGTCGGAGATGGAAAATGCTGACCATGTGACATTTTGTTGAAAGATCTACCGTCCTATGAATAAACAATATTTGGATTTTTGAGTCGTTAATATAAAGCTTGCCTTAGTAAACACCAAATACATAGCACCGAAAATTAACAAGAATTATCTAGAATTAATTTTAAAATTGTGGACTTGTTGCAAAACACTTTCTTAACAAAGACTAATTTTCCATGAACTTGTTCTCTAAACTTAGCACGACCATCCATTATACCAACATGAATATTTGGATAAGGAAGTTCATACCTATGTATACCCAAGGAAACATTTGTACTTCTCTTTATTCATATGTTTCCATTTTTGACTCTTGCACTTCATGACTTGATGACCCTTAATAATCTAATATGCACGGTTGGTATTAGTCAACCAAGTCAGATCAGAAGATGTGGTTTTTTACGTGAAATCTGAAATGGTTGAGTTTTAGATTGTTTAGTTCATATCCATTAACTTCAATGGGTCAATTGTGTCGGATAAATATTTAATGTGTTCATGAAGTCAGACTACAACTCTACAATCTTAATGGATATACCTGTGTGGTATGGATATTGACAACATTAGTCAAAAGGTGTGAAAACTCATGCAAGCTCTTGTGATGGTCAACGTAAGGCAACAAATCAATGAGATGGAGAGAGAGAGTACTGGAGAGAGAGAGAGGTGAGGAGTTAAGAGGAGAGGGACTAAAGAAAGAGGAGAGAATAGAGAAGTGGGGAGAAGAGAGGTCTTTGCACACAAAAAGGAGAAGAGAGGGTTTGGAGAGAGAGAGAGTAGAGAAGTGGGGAGAAAAGAGAGGTCTTTGCACAAAAGAAGGAGAAGTGAGGTCTAGAGAGAGAGGAGAGAAGTGAGGAGAAGAGAGAGGTTTTTTGCAAAAAAAAGAGAAGATAGAGACATAGAGAATGGAGAGAGGACGGGAGAGAGAAAGGAGAAGTGAAGGGTTTATTCATTTTTATATTCAATATTAAAGATAGTTTAATTTAGAGGGTGTAAATTGTAAAATTTCTAACAGAATTGAACGGAATTTTTGACTGAGTGAGTCATACGAACGACGTGCATACAAACAAATGGAAATGTAGGTGGACGGAAAGATCTAAAGTGAAAATGTAAGTGCACGAAAGTAGTTGAAATCCAAGTTGTAAAGAACCAATTATTTGTCCTTGAGATGTACCCAAGCAAATAATCCATATTTGTACTTAGATATATGTCACATTCCACTTGTTTCTTGGGAAACCTTGGTTTGTGAATAAATTAACATGGTTTATGAAAATACTTCGTGTTTAGATGTACGCAATCAACCAAGTCGGAGGATAAGTATTTGTCTGTCTTTCATGTTCATGAACCTCAACACAAAAGGGGTAAAACCACAAGAAACTTTGGTCGAGTTTGGATGTGGCTCCTACAAAAGAACTTCTGCTGGGAAGTCAGCTCCTGGGAAGCTGGCCCCAAAAGCTGCTTCTTCTCCAGATGTGGGCAGTTGTTTGGATGGGGAAGAGTCGTCTCGGATTCCCAGACGTGGACATCCTCACATTCCCCAAATTACCCTCGTACACTCCCTAAATTGGCCTCAACACTTGCTTAGCATTGGAAAGACATAAACATATTTAAAATCCATTCAAGAAGATGGAAAGGAATGATGTGAATCCATGCTTAACTAGCATCAACCACCCCAACCCTTAAAAAATGTAGCGTAGACAACAATATTACCCACCCATTCAACGTCTTCCACATCCATTCAAGAAGAACATTTGCTCACATGCACTCCAAACGAAACCAGACCAGAATATTACCCACCCAGCAGTGCCTAATATGGGATAAGATGTGGTATTTGCTCATTTCAGCAGGGTTATTCCCACAGCTTCTCCATTCCCGCTAAAGACAAGCATCGGGTTCCGTGTTGGGAGCCCAGCTCCCACGAATCTACATCCATGTTTGGATGCATCCTGGCACTGTAGCAGCTTCGGCCTCATCGGGGAGCCGAATCCCATCGCACCCAAACGACCTCTTTGTTCTTGTCGTCTTGAGGCATATGTGCCCAGAGATCAAATCATTATATTGAATTTATATACACGTGAAAATTTGTCCAAGAGACATAATTGTACATATGTCAGTTTACTCGAAATCGAATACGACAACATCTTACTTTCAGGAGTTTCACTTGGGTTGTTTCTTTTTTTTCCTACAAAGAAAACAATGAGAAACAACAATGTGCCTCCATCATTTTGACTTTAACCGTGCATGTTATGATTAATAATATTAATTTGCCTCTCTGAATTTTCAATTTATGTTTGACATTTTGATCCTAAAAACGTCACGCCCAAACCTCTCAAACTTTGAATGTAAAACACCTTGTGTATTCATTTACCAAAATAATTGTTAGTTCTCACAAAATTTGTCCTTTTTTGTGTTATTCTGTAAGTGCGTCTATTCCTAAATTTACAGTAAACTAAGATTTAAATTTGTGTCTGATTTGGTTTAGATTTACACCATTTTGCCATCAATTTTTAATCATATTTGGCATTCGAATTAGAACTCTGCCTCAAAATTAGACCTACCTTATAAAGTTAGGGATAAAAACACAATTTGTTTTTCAAAAAGGTGAATATAATGAAAAGTAACAATTTATCAATTTATTGATAGAGTGGTAAAGTGTTATAGATCGATCATGTTTTTAAGGGGTGCAATTTAGCATTTTAAGTTCAACCGATCAAATTGTAATTTACTATGTTATTTACTACTTATCAGAGTTCTTTTGTTTTTGTCGTCAAGGTAGAGCCTTAACAGTATATGGTAAAATGGACAAGTCATTTAATGTAAATTTGTCATCAAAATGAGTGTGACAATAATTGATATGCAAAGATACAATTTATTAAAAGAAACACAACCATCCACAAATATCATAATTAAGAGACGTAAGTAGAATACATGCAGAAGTATATTGGGTATTATTTTAATATTAATTTCTTCCTCCACCATGGAGCTTGATGCAAACCTAGATATCCTTTCACAACCTCCGTCTTGCGCCTTCACCGCATCCTCCATGGCCACCACCATGGCCTTCTCGGGACCCAAATCTAGATTCATTGCCAGACCCAAACCTAGACCCAAAGACACTTCCAATGGCTTTTGCCACCACCATTGCCTTGTCCACTTTCTCCTCCCAAGAGAGGGAGGGGGTGGGAAAGTGATTAGTGGGTCTGGGTATTTTTCATTTTTGTGTTTTACATTAAAGACATTTTAAATGTTAAATGATGTAAATTGCAAAAATTCTACTGAGATGTGACAACAATGAGCTAGAAATTGGCCCAACTAATGATGGAGGTGCACATAAGTTAATACTAAAACATGGATGTATGCCGATAATTATGACCGTTTAAGATACATGCAAGTAAAAACCCTACTATGATTTATAGGAGTGCATAGGAAGAATGATGGTCATCTTACCTTGCATGTAATTGTCTCTCATCGTTGTAGTATTGTACCCCATTGATTGTTGCACCCAATCAATGTAACATGGTAATCCTACTATGACTTTTTCTCTTGCGTGCAGTATTCAAACAATTTGTGTAATTAATCTATGATGATTTTGTAGTAGTCGACCAAGTCAGATAAGAAGACGCGACTTTGAGCATGAAACATGAAACAACTCAGTAAAATTAATCATAGATGATGTAGTTAGAAAATAATTTAGATATCCAATTTAACGTGTTTGAGCAGATTATAAAGTTAGTTAAAAGAGAGGGATAATGGATATGTGATTAAATACTTTTGTTTAAGGTCTTTACGGCCCTGTTTGCTCGTATACCAGTGCTTATATATGGAATCAACAACAATTCCTCCCAGTCAAAAATCTATTTTCGTTCAATGGAGTTATTACATGATCCCTTCTCCAAGAAATAATGCCAGTACACGGTAGAAATATTAAGCAATTTCTCGATAGAGAAAATTCCAAATAACTCCTAATGAAATTTAGTTTGCCTATCATCTTTTGAGCATCAAAAGAAATCTACAAAACTCAATATTTCTACATATTGATGGAGTTTATTATAATTCGTAGGCAGTTTATTGCATAAAGTATCTGGCAAGTAAAAACCACAAATCTAAAATATAAGTTACAATCATCATTAAGCTTAACAAACCAACACCTTCAGATACATTAATCTTAGGGTTGTCAATCGTGTCGTGTCGTGTCAACTCGTATGTATAAGCTCTACTAGTTGTGTCGTATCCGACCCATTTAATAATTGTGTTGCTACACTTCTACCATATCCAACTCGTTTATAATCGTGTTGTCATGTCTAACCCATTTATACACGATTATTAAACAGGTTACTTCGTGTACATGTTTAACACGACTACTATTTACACCATTATACAGTAATCCATACATAATTAGTTCTGTTTATTACATGAATACTGGATTGCACGTCACTCGTTCATTATAATTTATAACTTATATATTACTTGTAGACTTGTCGGTATTAATCGTGTCTTAATTGTGTAGTATTCGTAATCATGTACCTAATTACCTGATTACTTATCGTGTCTTAATCGTGTTAATCGTTTTTACAACAATCCATATCCAAGTCATTTAATAATCATGTTGCCATATCCAACTCATTTATTAATCATGTTCAATTTCTCAATCCATAGCCGTCAAGTTCGTGTCGTTTTCGTGTTGTATAATCGTGTTTCGTGTAAAATTGACAGCCGTAATGAATCTGTATCACTAAATCAGATGTTTTCATGGTATAGATCTGAACTTATATAGGCAGTTAGTAACCCAAATGACAAAGTATGTAGAAATCAATAAGTATGAAATATTATGCAAACTGGGAATGCAAATTGCTATTTATGCGTATGATTGTGATTACTATCACGCAAACATATCTAGAGATACGATTTCAAAACAAGTATTGTGACTTTAAAAAATGTCAAATATGACAATCCAACCTTGAGTACACCGTACACTTTAAAGACTTAACAAAATATTGGAAGAACATTTGCTTGGAGGTTTCTTCATGATTTATTGACAAAGTCCAGGGTTTAGTCGACCATTCTTTATCATGCTTTTGCCTTTTGAAGTTTTTTTAAATTAAAATTTGAAATGCAAATATTCACATTTAAACGTGTGCTTCGGATTATACTACGTGTTCGGGAAATTGTGTTTGATGTGAAATACATAAATACTTTTTTAACTCGCACCTAAATGTTTTTATCAAGTTTCCTAATGCATCGACCATAACAACAGAACAAAGCTTCTATATTTATTTTTTGAGAGTGTATGGAACAGATTATTTGCCAAAAGAAGAAAAATACAAAATGTCTCCATTATCTAAACAAGGAGAGAAGAGAGATGATGCAAAAGTCTGTATGAAAATTCTCCATGAGCAATGGTATCATTGATGTCCCTGTAAAACTAGGATGGTATCATCGTAGGAGGACAATGTACGCTTAATCAAGTAGAAATTATAAGACAGAAGATCAAGGTTGCAAGTAGGTTGACAAAAGCAATGAAACAAACATAGAAGTGAAATGAGATAGACATACACGTTATCAATTCCTTCAAATGCATCAGAAAAGGTATACTTAACTGGAGAACCAGTACTTCCACCGAGGAGTGTTTGGAATGTGTATTGTAATTTTATGGGTCGTGATACATGGACGCCCGCGTCTGTAGATGCTCCTGACGTGGTCAGTTCAGTCAGCAACCTTTAGTTTATCAATGCAACGTTTGATTTCCCCATGCAATTTTTACTTTTCTCAACACAACTTTTGGTTTCTCCATATAACCTTCGGATACAAAGGTAAAATGAAGAGTTCATGTTTTGCCTTTTTAAACATATAAGTATGTCTCTTTTAACATCTACGTCTATCCTTTTTAACATAAGAGTTTGTCATTTTTAAATAGTAGTTTGTCCTTTTTAAATACTGGTTTGTACTTTTTATGTATGATATTTCTTTTTTAACAATTAGATCAGTCATTCTTCTATTGGTTGGTTGTTCTTTATATGTCGAGGTTTTGTCTATTAAGTAGTGTTTTGTCATTTTTTAGTAGTTTGTCATTTTTAAGTATGAGTTTGTCCTTTTTATCACATGCGTTTGTTCTTTTTATCATATTGGTTGTCTTTTTAAACAACCCAAGTTGAAATTAACAAACAAGAACATAAAATCAAACCCAACTCCATGAAAAAATAATCAGAAACCAAAAAAAAAATTAATATCAAAGACAAACCAACTTTAGACAAGAACATCACAAACCGAAATAAAAAAAATAACCAAACTTTCAACACAAAAACAAAAAAAGAAGCACCAGAACCAATTCATCACAAAAACTTCAAATCAACCACAAAAAACACCAGACAAAAAATTCAAATCAGCTACAAATAACCACATTCCTTCTCCTCGTCATAAGAGGGACTCCAACGCCGACTACTTCCTACCCCTCCTCGCCAACCAGCTTCACTGCGACTTCTTAACCAACGTCGTCGACATCCCTCTTATCGATCTCATCGCCTACCACCGAGAGAAAACGATAGAAAATGAAACGTTTTGGAGGATAATAAAAGGTTTCGTTGAGATATGTATGGTGGAAATTAAAGGTAGCATAGTTATGTGTCTGTGATGTGACCCAAAATAAATAAATAATATGTGATTTTATTTATCTTCGCTACTGGATTGCTGAATGGACTGACCACGTCAGCCAACGTCCGGGACGCAACGTGCACAAATCATTTTTCTAATTTTATAGTCTCTTAGATGCATGGGATTTATTGCACGTAAACCTTACACATACATATTTATGCAAATATTTAAAAGCTAAATAAATTTATGAAACTAATATATTACACGCGAACACTATGAAAAACATAATTGTATTAGTGTGTGTTGGTGTAATTGCTCAAAAGTAAATAAAAAAATTACAAGCAAATAACTACAACAATATATAATATATTAATAAATATAAAAAATGACAAACAAAAAATACTAAGCTCATTTGTATAAATAAGGAGTACTGATGAGAAAATAAGCTGCAGAGTAAAAATAAAGTGGCCAAAATACTCCGACTCTGAAACCTTCACAGAATGATTTAAGTTGATCTTGTCAACAAATTTTAATGTCGTCTACTTTGCACCCTATACCATCTTGCCTTGATTAGTACTCCTAACATTGCTAATTTATAAAGAAACAATTAAGATGAGGATACACAATTCTAATTTTCATGAAAAGTCAATGTAATTTATTTCAGGGTTTTAATAATATCGAATACCATTGTAATGTTGTTAACATTCATGAATGGTGACTCTTGGACATCGAAAAACAAATCGATCTTCAAAATGGAAAATAAACTCACTGTTTGTTTGCTTCCTCTATTTTATCCACGTATTGGTTGGCACAGATGATACCCTCCAGGTATTCAAGGAACCCCTCATCACGAGGACCTTGTGCTTTTGGCTTCATCAATAATATTTGTTCCACCTCACCTTGTGTTAAGCAATCTTAGAATCAGCAAAAAACAGCAGTATGACTAAAATTTGATTTAAACAAAAAAACTCTTACACCCAACCTACAAAATCGGAAAGCAATTATTGTTTAAGCTACTCCTTTCCCCTTGAGCTTCATAGCGACTTCTGTAAAACTACTGCTCCTATCATTGATGTAGTATTTTTATGAGTTGTTGTGTAAAGCAACTCTTGTAATTACAAACTTGCTGCCTTTGATTAATTTGTCCGTTACATCATCCTGGATGATTTTTAAAGAGAAAAGAATTATGATGAATCAAGTGCATACATTGGATCTCAATTAAAAACAATTTTTTTATTATCTTTTTCCAATTTTTTCTCGAAATTCCAGGGCAATCCTGAAAGGAACCGAGGATTGCTTAAAAGAAATGGAATACCATATCAATGATCTCCTGAAAATGAACAGGGATTACTGCTTTCTGGAAATTCTGATGATCGCTTGAATCGTGTATGAGCTCGGAAACTTTGTTTAGAGGCACCTTCATGTTCGAATCCCACAACACAAGAACCAGAATACATAATTGATCAACTAGCACATTAACTCAATCACTTTGCAGCATATGTACATTAAACCAAAGTGCACGCACCAAATCCAAAATCAGGAGGGAGCTCACCTGTTTAGCTCTTCTCCCAAACACAAAAAGCATGGCATCAATCACATTGCTGCTACTTCCATTGGGCCCAATAACTAAAGTAGAGCTCTGCCACGTAGAACTAGACATTCTTTATAACAGGATAATTGCATAGGTTCTGGTCACATTCAACTTGTTTACAAACTGAATTATGGAAACCCGAACCTGATAGACTTGTTTGATTAATGGCTCACCCATCAAGATTACGCCTGTTTACTGAGACATTATAAAATGCTTTTACAAATCTAGTTTGACACAGGTTAAGAACGCAATTGTAAGAGAGATTTGCTTCACACTTGTTTCATAAATAAATAAAATCCATTTAGACTCATGTTTTTGTAATTTAGATCTATTTAGACACCTTTGTTGTACAAAACACCTTTTCGAAATAAGTTTGAAAGGCTAAACTAGGATAGACTCGGACACGTAAAGGTTATCCTTAAGTACAATGAAAAAGAATCGATCTTGCGATCAGTTCCTGGAAAAATGTCATAAAAGCTGAGAACCAGATTTCCAAGAAAAATAAAGATGATGAACATACGATCCAAAAGGAAATTTGTTTGCCGCATTTGGGTTGTAAGTCATATAGCCTAAATTGAATTGAACATACACTACACTACGATTCTCTTTACCTCACCCATATAGTATAAAAAAGTCATAAGAGTACTTGAACCATAACTCCAAAGGTCGTGAGAGATGACATAGGGATATATGACTTACAACCCGTATAAACAAGTCCGTAAGAATTCATTTGGAGGACTTGAGATCATAACTCTATAGGTCGAGAGATATGACGTAGAGCGGAATCAAGGAATAAACAAGTCCATTAGAATAAGAATGGAGTACTTGAGGTCTTAACACTAAAAGTCGAGGGATATGACATGAAGATTATTATAGTATAAACAAGTCATTAAGAACAAAATTGGAGGACTTGATGTCAAAACTCTATAAGTCGAGAGATATAACATAGAACGGATTTGGGGAATAAACAAGTCCATAAGAATAAAATTGGAGGACTTGAATTCATAATTAACTCTAAAAGTCGAGAGATAAGACATAGAGATGAATATAGTATAAACAATTTATTAAGAACAAAATTGGAGGAGTTTATGTCAAAACTCTATAAGTCGAGAGATATAACATATGACGGATTCGGGGAATAAACAAGTCCATAAGAATAAAATTTGAGGACTTGAAGACATAATTAACTCTAAAAGTCGACAGATATGACATATAGATGATTATCGTATAAATAATTCTTAAGAAGAATATTGGACGATTTGATGTTATAACTCTATAGGTCGAGAGATATAACGTAGGACGGATTCGAGGAATAAACAAGTCCATAAGAATAAAATTGGAGGACTTGAAGTCTTAAATCTAAAAGTCGAGAGATATGACATAGAGATTATTATCGTATAAACAAGTCTTTATGAAGAAAATTGGAGGACTTGATATTACAACTCTACAGGTCGAGAGATAAAACAAAGGACGGATTCGAAGATTAAACAAGTCCATAAAAATAAAATTCGAGGACTTGAAGTCTTAACTCTAACAGTCGAGAGATACGACCTAGAGATGATTATCGTATAAACAAGTCTTTAAGAACATAATTGAAGGACTTGATGTCAAATTCTATAGGTTGGGAGATATAACATAGGACGGATTCGAAGATTTAACAAGTCCATAACAATAAAATTGTAGGACTTGAGTTCATAACTTGATAAGTCAAGAGCTATGACATATGGATGATTACAGTATAAACAAGACCTTAAAGAATAAATTTGAAGGACCTGGGATCTTAACTCTATAAGTCGAGAGATATGTCGTAGAGTGGTCTCGAGGAATAAACAAGTCCATTAGAATAAAATTGGAGGACTTGAAGTCTTAACTCTACAAGTCGAGAGTGATGACAAAGAGATGATTATCGTATAAACAAGTCCTTAAAAAGAAATTTGGAGGAGTTGATGTTACAACTCCATAGGACAAGAGATATAACATAGGACGGATTTGTGGAATAAACAAGTCCATAAGAATAAAATTGGAGGACATGAAGTCTTAACTCTACAAGTCGAGAGATATGTCATGGAGATTATTATCGTATAAACAAGTCCTTAAGAACAAAATTGGAGGACTTGATGTTATATCTGTATAGGTCGAGAGATATATCATAGGACGGATTTTTGGAATAAACAAATCCATAAGAATAAAATTGGACGACTTGAAGTCTTAACTCTACAAGTCGAGAGTTATGATATAGAGATGATTATCGTATAAACAAGTCCTTGAGAACAAAATTGGAGGACTTGATGTTATAACTTTATTGGTCGAGAGATATAACATAGAACGGATTTGTCGAATAAATAAGTTTATAAGGATAAAATTGCAGGACTTGAAGTCTTAACTTTAAAAATCGAGAGATATGACAGATATGGTTATCGTAGAAACAAGTCTTTAACAACAAAATTGAAGGACTTGAAGTCTTAACTCTAAAAGTCGAGAGATAGGACCTAGAGATGATTATCGTACAAACAAGTCCTTCAGAACAAAATTGGAGGACTTGATGTTATAACTTTATTGGTCGAGAGATATAACATAGAACGGATTTGTCGAATAAATAAGTCTATAAGGATAAAATTGGAGGACTTGAAGTCTTAACTCTAAAAATCGAGAGATATGACATAGATATGGTTATCGTAGAAACAAGTCTTTAACAACAAAATTGAAGGACTTGAAGTCTTAACTCTAAAAGTCGAGAGATAGGACCTAGAGATGATTATCGTACAAACAAGTCTTTCAGAACAAAATTGGAGAACTTGATATTATAACTCTATAGTTCAAGAGAAATAACACAGGACCGATTCGAATATTAAACAAGTCCAAAAGAATAAAATCGGAGGACATGAAGTCTTAACCCTAAAAGTCGAGAGACATGACATACACATGAATATCGCATAAACAAGTCCTTAAGAAAAAAATTGGAGGACTTAATATTATAACTCTACAAGTCGAGAGATATGTCATAGAAATGATTATCGTACAAACAAATTCATAAGAAGAAAATTGGAAGACTTGATGTTAAAACTCTATAGGTCGAGAGATATAACCTAGGACGGATTTGTGAAATAAACAAGTCCATAAGAATAAAATTGGAGGACTTGAAGTCTTAACTCTACAAGTCGAGAGATGTTATAGAGATGATTATCGTATAAACAAGTCCTTAAAACCGAAATTGAAGGCTTGACGTTATAACTCTATAGGTCGAGATATAACATAGGATGGATTTGTGGAATAAACAAGTCAAAAAGAATAAAATTGGAGGACTTGATGTTTAACTTTATAGTTGCAGAGATATAACACAGGAAGGATTTGAATATTAAACAAGTCCATAAGAAAAAAATTAGACTTGAAGTATTAACTCTAAAGGTCGAGAGATAGGACCTAGAGATGATTATCGTATAAACAAGTCCTTAAGAACAAAATTGAAAGACTTAATGTCTAATTCTATAGGTCGAGAGATATAACATAGGACATATTTAAATAATAAACAAGTCCATAAGAATAAAATTGGAGGGCTTTAAGTTTTAACTCTAAAAGTCGAGAGATGTGACATAGATATGATTAACGTAGAAACAAGTCCTTAAAAATAAAATTGGAGGACTTGATGTTATAACTCTATAGATCGAGAGATATAACATAGGGCGGATTTGTGGAATAAACAAGCCCATAAGAGAAAAAATTGGAGGACTTGAATTCTTAACTCTACAAGTCGAGAGTTATGTTATAGATATGATTATCGTATAAACAAGTCCTTAAGAACAAAATTGGACTTAATGTTATAACTCTATTGGTCGAGAGATATAACATAGAACGGATTTGTGGAATAAATAAGTCAATAAGAATAAAATTGGAGGGCTTGAAGTTTTAACTCTAAAAGTCGAGAGATGTGACATAGATATGATTAAAGTAGAAACAAGTCCTTAAAAATAAAATTGGAAAACTTGATGTTATAACTCTTAGGTCGAGAGAAATAACATATAATGGATTTGAGGAATAAACAAGTCCATAAGAATAAAATTTATGTTATAACTCTATTGGTCGAGAGACTTGATGTTATAACTCTATTGGAGGACTTGAAGTCTTAACTCTAAAAGTCGAGAGATGTGACATAGATATGTTTAACCTAGAAACAAGTCCTCAAAAATAAAATTGGAGGACTTAATGTTATAACTCTAAAAGTCGAGAGATGTGACATAGATATGATTAACGTAGAAACAAGTTCTTAATAATAATATTGGAGGACTTGATGTTATAACTCTATAGGTCAAGAGATATAACATAGGATGAATTTGTGGAATAAAGAAGTTCATAAGAATAAAATTGGAGGACTTGATGTTATAACTCTATTGGTCGAGATATATAACATAGGACAGATTTGTGGAATAAACAAGTCCATAAGAATAAAATTGGAGGACTTGAAGTCTTAACTCTACAAGTCGAGAGTTATGTTATAGATATGATTATCGTATAAACAAGTCTGTAAGAACAAAATTGGAGGACTTGATGTTATATCTCTGTTGGTCGAGAGATATAACATAGGACGGATTTGTGGAATAAACAAGCCCATAAGAGAAAAAATTGGAGGACTTGAAGTCTTAACTCTACAAGTCGAGAGTTAGGTTATAGATATGATTATCGTATAAACAAGTCCTTAAGAACAAAATTGGAGGACTTAATGTTATAAATCTATTGGTCGAGAGATATAGCATAGAACAGATTTGTGGAATAAATAAGTCAATAAGAATAAAATTGGAGGGCTTTAAGTTTTAACTCTAAAAGTCGAGAGATGTGACATAGATATGATTAACGTAGAAACAAGTCCTTAAAAATAAAATTGGAGGACTTGATGTTATAACTCTATAGATCGAGAGATATAACATAGGGCGGATTTGTGGAATAAACAAGCCCATAAGAGAAAAAATTGGAGGACTTGAATTCTTAACTCTACAAGTCGAGAGTTATGTTATAGATATGATTATCGTATAAACAAGTCCTTAAGAACAAAATTGGACTTAATGTTATAACTCTATTGGTCGAGAGATATAACATAGAACGGATTTGTGGAATAAATAAGTCAATAAGAATAAAATTGGAGGGCTTGAAGTTTTAACTATAAAAGTCGAGAGATGTGACATAGATATGATTAAAGTAGAAACAAGTCCTTAAGAATAAAATTGGAAAACTTGATGTTATAACTCTTAGGTCGAGAGATATAACATATAACGGATTTGTGGAATAAACAAGTCCATAAGAATAAAATTGAAGGACTTGAAGTCTTAACTCTACAAGTCGAGAGATATGACCGAGAGATGATAATCGTACAAACAAGTCCTTAGGAAGAAAAATTGGAGGACTTGATAATATAACTCTACACGTCGAAAGATATAACATAGGACCGATTTGTGGAATATATAAGTTCACAAGATTAAAATTGGAAGACTGGAAGTCTTAACTCTAAAAGTCGAGAGATATGACAGACATGATTATCGTAGAAACAAGTCCTTAACAACAAAATTGGAGGACTTGATGTGATAACTCTACAGGTCGAGAGATATAACATAGGAAGGACTCAAATATTAAACAAGTACATAAGAAAAAAATTGGAGGACTTGAAGTCTTAACTCTAAAAGTCGAGAGATAGGAGCTCGAGATGATTATCATATAAACAAGACCTTAAGAACAAAATTGGAGGACCTGATATTATAACTCTATAGGTCGAGAGATGTAACATAGGACGGATTCGAAGATTAAACAAGTCCATAAGAATAAAATTGAAGGACTTGAAGTCTTAACTCTAAAAGTCGAGAGATATGACCGAGAGATGATAATAGTACAAACAAGTCCTTAGGAAGAAAAATTGGAGGACTTGATAATATAACTCTACAGGTCGAGAGAGATGACATAGGACGGATTTGTGGAATAAATAAGTTCATAAGACTAAAATTGGAGGACTTGAAGTCTTAACTCTAAAAGTCGAGAGGTATGTCATAGAAATGATTATCGTATAAACAAGTCCTTAAGAACAAAATTGAAAGACTTAATGTCTAATTCTATAGGCCGAGAGATATAACGTAGGACATAATCGAATAATAAACAAGTCCATAAGAATAAAATTTGAGGACTTGAAGTGTTAACTCTAAAAGTCGAAAGATGTGACCAAGAGATAAATATCGTAAAAACATGTCCTTAAGAAGAAAAATTGGAAGACTTGATATTATACGTCTAAAAGTCGAGAGATATGACCGAACGATGATTATCGTACAAACAAGTCCTTAGGAAGAAAAATTGGAGGACTTGATAATATAACTCTACAGGTCGAGAGATATAACATAAGACGGATTCGTGGAATAAATAAGTTCATAAGAGTAAAATTGGAGGTCTGGAAGTCTTAACTTTAAAAGCCGAAAGATATGACATATATATGATTATCGTAGAAACAAATCCTTAAAAACAAAATTGGAGGACTTGAGGTTATAACTCGAAAGGTCGATAGATATAACATAGGACGGATTCGAATATTAAACAAGTCCATAAGAAAAAAAATTGGACTTGAAGTCTTAACTCTAAAGGTCGAGAGATAGGACATAGAGATGATTATCGTACAAACAAGACCTTATATGTTCATAAGATTAAAATTGGAGGACTTGAACTCTTAACTCTAAAAGTCGAGAGATATGACAGATATGGTTATCACAGAAACAAGTCCTTAACAACAAAATTGGAGGACTTGATGTGATAACGCTATAGGTCGAGAGATATAACATAGGAAGGATTCGAATATTAAACAAGTCCATCAGAAAAAAAGTGGAGGACTTGAAGTCTTAACTCTAAGAGTCGAGAGATAGGACATACAGATGATTATCGTATAAACAAGTCCTTAAGAACTAAATTGGAGGACTTGAAGTCTTAACTCTAAGAGTCGAGAGATAGGACATAGATATGATTAACGTAGAAACAAGTCCTTAAAAATAAAATTGGAAAACTTGATGTTATAACTCTATAGGTCGAGAGATATAACATAAGACGGATTTGTGGAATAAACAAGTCCATAAGAATAAAATTAAAAGACTTAATGTCTAATTCTATAAGCCGAGAGATATGACCGAGCGATGATTATCGTACAAAAAAGTCCTTAGGAAGAAAAATTGGAGAACTTGATAATATAACTCTACAGGTCGAGAGATATAACTTACGACGGATTCGTGGAATAAATAAATTCATAAGATTAAAATTGGAGGTCTTGAAGTCTTAACTCTAAAAGTCGAGAGATATGACATAGATATGATTATCGTAGAAACAAATCCTTAAAAACAAAATTGGAGGACTTGATGTTATAACTCTATAGGTCGAGAGATATAACATAGGACGGATTCGAAGATTAAACAACTCCATAAGAATAAAATTGAAGGACTTGAAGTCTTAACTCTAAAAGTCGAGAGATATGACCGAGAGATGACAATCGTACAAACAACTCCTTAGGAAGAAAAATTGGAGGACTTGATAATATAACTCTAAAGTTCGAGAGATATAACATAGGACGGATTTGTGGAATGTATAAGTTCATAAGATTAAAATTGGAGGACTTGAAGTCTTAACTCTAAAAGTCCAGAGATATGACATAGATTTGGTTATCGTAGAAACAAGTCCTTAACAACAAAATTGGAGGACTTGATGTGATAACGCTATAGGTCGAGAGATATAACATAGGAAGGATTCGAATATTAAACAAGTACATAAGAATAAAATTGGAGGACTTGAAGTCTTAACTCTAAAAGTCGAGAGTTATGTCATAGAGATGAGTATCGCATAAACAAGTCCTTAAGAACAAAATTAAAACACTTAATGTCTAATTCTATAGGTCGAGAGATATAACATAGGACAGATTCGAATAATAAACAAATCAATAAGAATAAAATTAGAGGACTTGATGTCTTAACTCTAAAAGTCGAGAGATGTCACATAGATATGATTAACGTAGAAACAAGTCCTTAAATATAAAATTGGGGGACTTGATGTTATAACTCTATAGGTCGAGAGATATACTATAGGACGGATTTGTCGAATAAACAAGTCCATAAGAATAAAATTGAATAACTTGAAGTCTTAACTCTACAAGTCGAGAGTTATGTTATAGATATGATTATTATATAAACAAGTCCTTAAAAACAAAATTAGATGACTTGATGTTATAACTCTATTGGTCGAGAGATATAACATAGAACGGATTTGTGGAATAAATAAGTCAATAAGAATAAAATTGGAGGGCTTAAAGTCTTAACTCTAAAAGTCGAGAGATGTGACATATATATGATTAACGTAGAAACAAGTCCTTAAAAATAAAATTGGAAAACTTGATGTTATAACTCTATAGGTCGAGAGATATAACATAAGACAGATTTGTGGAATAAACAAGTTCATAAGAATAAAATTGAAGGACTTGAAGTCTTAACTCTACAAGTCGAGAGTTATGTCATAGAGATGAGTTATGACATCGAAAGGATTATAGTAATAAACAAGTTATTAAGAATAAATTTGGAGTACGTGAGGTTATAACTCCATATGCTGCTTCATGTGTTGATATCCTCCTAATATAAACATTGAAACATTTTTTCACAAGGACTTTGCCAAACACAAGCTATCAACACGAAGGAAAAAAGACAGATAGCCATGAAAATTCAGTGATTGTCCTATTCAAATCCTATTGGGAGTTTCTATTGTTTAATTATAACCTATGTTTTCAGTTATGAAATGTAACCAAGCAAATCTCAATTCTGAACAATGATACAAAATTATAGATGACAAATTATGAAGAGGGCAGCACACGTACTTCGAATTAACTATGAATTAAGTGAAAACACTGAAAGTGAGCTTCTTACTCTATTGGGGAGGTCCTGCATTTCAAAGAACTGAAGTGGTCCGAACCATAAACTGATATTGTAATCAATGACTCATTATTCTTGTTGTAAAAGAGGCTTTTAATAAGTTCATCGGGAATCATGTTCAAGAACCATATACGATGTTTGCAATTGTTAATTGTCAACCACGAGAGGTCAAAATAAGAGGACTAGAACCGACTTATACCATACAAATCATCCAGATGAAGCATATGTCAATAAAGTAAGAGGATGAAAAGGTAAAAACTTGGCAAAGTAAGCTACCTGGTATATGAAATCAGCAATCCGGGTGATAGTTAATCCAAATGCTGGTTCCATCTAGGTGGAAGGGAAGTAAACCATGGTATCTGGTAATCATAATATACCACCAATTAAGAACCAATATGTAGGTGATATTCAGAGAATAATGACTTCTAATATGAACCAATTATTTATTTATTCAAAATTACATAGCTCTAATTAGCAACCAAAAATGACTTCTAATAGGAACCAACTATTTTTCCTTGGATCAATTTAGAGAGCTCTAATTCGCAACCAAGTGAGCACATGAGGGTGTAGTTCACTTTAAATATAAGAATATCTAAGATTTTACGGAAAAGTGAAGAGCATCAGTGATGAGTTTAAGAGGGTTTTATAGAAATAAATCTAATTCCATGGTTTGTTTTGGTGACACGTGGGTAAAAAGGTTGATTTACACCTTAATTATGTTATAGTTGCACTTTTAAGCGAAGAGGTAAGCCAATTAGGTGAACTAGTAGTTGAATATTGTTTAGTGGCCATCAAACGTTTAGGCGCAAACAAAACTACCTGTCAATCATAATTTCATCAAAATACTTCATGGGACCATGTAAAGATTCAACGAGACATTTCAAGGGCCCATCTTCTTATTATAACTTAATAATGGTTAGGTCTTTTCTTATATAAAAAATGTAAAGGTAAGGATCGGTTGACGTTCTTTGACAATTTCATAAATTCTCACTTTTGGTCGACTCCCGTAAAAGTTCATCGCTCACATGGTATCTAAATAGTAAGGTATGCTTTGAGAGAATTTTGCTCCTAGGTGTGATTAATCGCTAAATTTTTTTAAGGTAGTGGGAAATTGAACTTCTAATATGATGTTTAAGTTTAAATGGTTCATAAATAGAATGTTTTTGTAAAAAATAAATTCAAACTTGAGATTCAATGGGAAGTACCCTTAAATGCTTTGTGTCATTCCCTCAAAAAATTACATTTCTTATGGCACAGAATGAACGAGACTTGAGACTGGAGTTATAAACTTCCTCTCCCACTTAATTCAACCCATTCCCAAGAAATAGCATCCCACACAATGAAACTGCATCATTAGCCTAAAACACAATAAAATAAAGGTAATTACCTAAACGCATCAGTAATTAATTACTCGTCCAGGAGGAACCTTTGAGCATTTTCAGAACAAGACATGTGGGACTACAACCACAAATATATTTTTATGAGAACAATTATGTTTGGAAATAGGACAATATGTTTATATACGTTTGATGCCACCTATGGTAGTTCACTCCTTCTATCCTAAACAGAGTTGAGAAAAAAATTCTTCAATCATCCGATTGGAGGCCCCAACAAAAATCATCCATATGAAGCAGATGTCAATAATGTAAGAGGATGTCAAAGTAAGCTACCTGGTATATGATATCAGCAATCCGGGTGAAAGTTAATCCAAATGCTGGTTCCATTTAGGTGGAAGGGAAGGAAACCATTGCATCTGGTAATCATAATATACCCCCAATTAAGAACCAATATGTAGGTGGTATTCAGAGAATAATGACTTCTAATAGGAACCAATTATTTATTTATTTCAAATTAGATAGAATACCTTCCATTAGGATTTGAAGAAGATCCAGTAAAGTCCGGCGAACTCCAGAACCTCTTGAATTGGAGCCCGTTAGTGAGTAGTGATGCGGCACCAGATCTTATTCAACCTGCATTACCAGGGTAAGATGCAGACTAAATGCATATCCCTCTATTACAACCAAAAAAAGGAGACAAAACAAACATGTCAAAGAAATGAAATCTTGCTCTTGATAAGATAAGATAAGATAAGATATAGAAGTCATAAGATAGACAACCATCGGAATCAATTTTGGCTTCACCAGCTACAATATTCATCTGCAAGCATTCTCCCACCCTTTGGCCTTCACTCAATTGCTTTGACCTCTCCAAGGGATTCACATAATAAAATGGCAAGATCTTTATCATCTATTTGGCAGAAAAATGTACTCACATTAGACACAAGAAGTAGCAAAATCACTTGGACATTGACGAAGGAGATTTTTCCATAATTGTAACCAATGTGAGAAAGAGTCGTAAAGAAATAAAGGGGGAAAACTTATTTGAAGAAGACAAGGTCTGAGAAGGTGATTGGAAGAGGAAAAGATTGGAAACAAAATCAGACGTGACACCCTCGATGGGGTTTCTAAAATCCCACACCCCCAAAACCAAACCCTAACCCAATGTGCGAAAGATGTCGTAGAAACGCAGATCCAGAAGAGATACAAACCCCGACACCAGAATCGAAGTAGAGAAGGTAGAAAACACAAACCTCGTCGTGATCTTCGCGGGAGGGGTTGGGAAGGGAAGACCGGAGACGGATCAGGGCCGGGAGGGGTTGGGGATTACATTTGGAGATCATCGGGGAGAGAGGGGATTGGGATTTGTAGAGAATCGAGGAGGGGCGGATTGTGATTAGGGTTTGGGACCGTCGGGAGGGAGAGGGCTGGAGATGGGAAGAATAAGAAGAGGAAGGAAAGTTATAGGGTTCTTACATGGAAAGAATGGATTAGCCGTTATTAGGAAAGTTATAGGGTTCTTATAAGGAAAGAATGGATTAGCCGTTGTAAGGAAAGTTACAGGGTTGCATTAACTTAAGACCGAAGACAATCCACATTCCACGATCTGGTGGGGAAAAAGATCTTCAATGAGATCTTGATAGATCGTGGTATTAATAAAATTTACCAATGTCCAAGTTAGGGACCGACTTAAGGACTGACATTAGTCAGATGTAGGGATGAATTTTTTTTAAGTGTCCAAATCTAATTATATGATCGTTTATTTGAAGAAAAAAATATTTAAAAAAAAGTATATGCAAACCGTAACCGTAATCAAATGAGAAGATCCACGGAAATATAAAACAAAACAATTTCATTATTATAATACATGAATTATCTAGTAAGTGTGTGGTTTAATTTTTTTATTTAAGCTCTTATCATATCCACCACACATCTCAAATGGTAAGATAGATTATAAGAAAAACGGTTATGCTAATTAAATGTGAGATAAACCGTAAATGAGATCTAATAGTGAGATTGTAGGGAATTTAAATTAAATAAAATGAACTCTGAGCTTGCTAGAACTTGGCCCAATTATAATATATATGTGTGTGTTTATGTTTGTAATCCTAATTATCTAATATTTTTATATTTATACATTATCTATTAGTCGTATATTATTTCTATTAATAATTTTCATCCCTACTTATGTAGAGTTCAGTTCTCCCACCAAACAAGACAACATTTGTTTTCGTTCTCTTTGTATTTTGAATTTGCTAGTTAGACACCTATTGGTTTGGATTTTGAATTTTACCAAGTTGGTATACAAAAATTTAAGTTTTGCCCATTCTTGAATTTTGACGGCCTTAGATTTTTGTTACCTAGGACAAGTTTTTCTTGATTTGGAGATGTCGTTTTTTGTTAAGACATGTTGAACTAGCGACGGGTCGGTCGGGGGTCTTGTTTGGGAATTTATTAGTAATTTTGTATCGAAAAATACATTAGTAACCCAAAATTACTATTGTATTAGTAAGTTAAACACAATGCATTTGGTATCGAAAAATATATTAGTAACCCCCAACTGACCCGTCGCTAGTTCAACATGTCTTACCTAAAAACGACATCTTCATATCAAGAAAGCCAAAAAAATAATAATGAATACCAACTTGAACTCCTCAAAATGTTCTACTTGGATATAATAATTTGAGTTGATTCATACAATTGTGATGAAGATTCGACGTAAGTTACATAAGATGAGTATCTTAGCTGACTTGGTCACTAACCAGATGATAGTGAGATGGGGGTTCCGTTTCCACTCCCATAACCATAACAAAATACATTAGTAACTTGAAATACACGTGCATGCCTCCTGTCTCGGTCCGAGGCGTGTCGGGAAATTAGAGGCTCTAGCTATGGGTGATAAAATATATTTTTGGTCCTCGAAATAGTCATGTTTCTTTCAATTCAAGTTAATGCATCGACTGATGACTTATCTGTTTTTCCGGGAAACGACACCCCCCGACCGACCCGTCACTAGTTCAACTTGCCCTATATAAAAACGACATTCGTGATGTCGTTTCCCTTTATGATAAAAATGGCACCAGTGATGCCGTTTTTAGTTAATAAAAATGACACATGTGGTTTCGTTTTTAGGATGCATATTTTGCCAATTAAATTCCACATGTGCATATTCTTCCAATTTTGTTTTTTTGTGATTATTTTTTAAAAACTTTCCATAAATAAATGGTAAAATATAACATTTCTAATTTTTTTGGCAAAATATGAGAATTAAAAACAGTAGTGGGGGTACTACCACTACCGTTTCTAGTTATAATATTTGTATTTAGAAACAAACGGGACTCGAGTCTTTACCGAGTTAAGTTGGAACCATAGTCGACACACTTGTGATTTAGGGTTTAGATAGTCACTTCGTTTTAATGATCACCAAACGGAGACTGACATAAGATTCTCCGGCAGTAATTATATCTAAATATAAAACAAGGAAAAGTAGTCTCCTACACTCTTTCACACCCTTTTCCCCACGCAGGTGACATGGAAGGTGAGTTGGAAATTGAAACCAATATAAAAAGTTTGTTAAGACTCTACCTCACATTATTTCAAATTTTGAAATTGATAGCTAAAATTAAAATATGATTAAAATTAAAAGGTGACAGTACATATGCAGAATAAAAAGCATGTTGCATCATTCTTTCCTCTCTCTCCTCGGATTTCTTCTTCCCACTTCCTTCCATCCCTAACCTCAAGATTTCTTCTTCCCTCTTTCTTCTTCCCACTCTGTCACTGTCATCGAGCTCCTCTCCGTTCTCGACACCTCTCGACCTCCTCTGTTTTCCTCATCGTCAATGTCATAAGATTCCTCTCACGTCGCACTCTCGATCCCTAAATCTTCATAAAGGTGAAACTCGTATTGCATGGGTCAAGATGACCGGATGCTATTACATATATTTCACATTCCACTTGTTGATTGGGAAAATCTTGGTTTACGAATAAACTAACCTGATTTATAAATAGGAAAATTTCAAATTAATAATAATAATAAATAAATGGTAAATATAAGAGTTCTAAATTTTTTTGCCAAAGTTTGCGAAATAAAAACAGTAGTGGAGGGTTTAGAAACAAACCAAAAATTAAACATTATATATAATCTTTCTTCGAAAGTCAACAAACATTTCTACTTAACAAAGGGAATCTAATATGGTCGGAAAGTGATGTCAACTGGATGCCTGCCTCTTCTGCGGTAAATTGCCTATTCCAACACGAACTTATTAATTAGCATGGAAGAGTTTCTTGTAAGAACGATATTATCCACGTAGAGAAGCAGAGGTTTCTTTCATTATGCAAATCGCTGATATATATAATTATTCATATATTTTTAGGAATCATAGATTTGTAAATTTTAAAATTTTAAGGTTATTTTCTTGTTTGTTTTTTCGTTTAATATTGTTATTGTTCCTAGCTTATGTCACCATTTGTTTAATAATGTAGGTGGATTTTCGCTAGATATTCTCTCGAAAGGTTCTCTCATACTCATTTCCACTTGCATAGTGTAGATTGAGAACTAAACATCACATTTCTTGGAACCCTATTCTCGCATAAAGTTTTTCTTTGGTGAGAGAGCATATGCTTATGGATATAGATACTCAAAGGAATTCCAAAAGTGTCGGTAAATGTTATATGAATTGATTTTTTAAAATAACTATCATTTTAAACTAAAGTGATTGAAATTTTAAAAAATTTCGTACTGGACTTTTGTAATTAGTTTAAATCTCTATGCTCTATCTAAACAATGTTTCTGCAACAGTCAACAAAAGTTTTTATAAAAAATAAGTCTTTTATTGGATAATAATTTCAGATCAAGTTGGCCATCTTAAAATATCCTGTGAATCTAACGTCCGATGTGGTCCATCCAAGAGAGAAAAAAAGGTGGGATTTTAATGTCTCAATTAAAGACAATTTGGATAAAATCCTGGAAAACCTTTCTTGACCCCACCCACCTTTCACCTTCGTTCTAGGTTCTAGCATTTCTTCCCGGCCACCTCATTCAATCTTTTCCATCTTTGCTGGGACACCACACAATTTTGGCTATATAAGCTTCTCACTTCTTGAGCTATTGCATACATTGACCCAGTCAAACTACCAAATTAAATTTCAACCTACATTAGCAATTCAGCAACAGTCCCTGCAGCCAAGATGTTTAGGTATCTTGGAAGAGAAAATACCATACGCACTTAATGTGAGCAGCAGACTCAGAGTTTACTCATATGCATATGCTTATTTATAGAAAACCTATAAATTTGAATTATTTTTTTAATCTCTTTTTTCGTTTGCACAACTTGTATGATATCTGAAGACTGTGGAGTTGGAGTTGCCATACATTGCCCTGGATGTGAAAGAAAAATACGAAAAGCCATTTCCAAAGTAGAAGGTCACTGGTTGTTGACTTGTTGTGGTTGTCATTATAGTCAAATAGTCAAGTTTATGTTTACATTTATGTAAGTTGACATAAATTTGTAAATTGACTCTTAATTTGCAATACTAAATTCCAAACAAATTTGAAAATTAATTTGAATTTGAATTAATAAGTATGCAATAGTCAATTTTGATCTACCTATGAGATCACTTCATGTACATTTGCTAGTAAGTTACTTTAACAAACTAGCAACATGTGACATTCGAGCTTTCATAGTCTAAAGTTGTGCCTTCTTCATCAACTTTCAGGTGTTAACAGTGTGGACATAGATTCTGATAGGTACGTAGAAGGTGACAGTTATCGAATGTGTCAACCAGCGGAGGATTCTGAAGACAATGCAGCACACCAGAACTAAGGCGGAGTTCTGGACTGAGCCTTATGATTCAGAGTACCATGTGTTTGTGACACGTACAGTACTTCGACAAACCAACCTACTCCTCCACCTACAACTACTATAGACGTGGTCATAATTCCATCATTCAGGGGACATTCCCTGACCCAATCTACTCCCATGTCATCGACTATCATGCCATCGCCATCTCCCAAATTTGGTCGGTGCAGTTATTAATTATGTCAGCATTTGATCCATTAAGAAGAACTAATATATATACATATGAAAGAATTCTACTCGAATTATATAACCAAGGATATCCTCAAACAACTTACTACGATACTCACCAGCACTACAACTGGATGCCTATAGGTCGAGTTTCTCGAACAATGTCGGAGATGGAAAATACTGACCATGTGACATTTTGTTGAAAGATCTACCATCCTATGAATAAACAATATTTGGATTTTTAAGTCGTTAATATAAAGCTTGCCTTAGTAAACACCAAATACATAGCACCGAAAATTTACAAGAATTATCTAGAATTAATTTTAAAATTGTGGACTTGTTGCAAAACACTTTCTTAACAAAGACTAATTTTCCATGAACATGTTCTCTAAACTTAGCCCGACCATCCATTATACCAACATGAATATTTGGATAAGGAAGTTCATACCTATGTATACCCAAGGAAACATTTGTACTTCTCTTTATTCATATGTTTCCATTTTCGACTCTTGCACTTCATGACTTGATGACCCTTATTAATCTAATATGCATGGTTGGTATTAGTTGACCAAGTCAGATCAAAATATGTGGGTTTTTACGTGAAATCTGAAATGGTTGAGTTTGAGATGTGTTTAGTTGTGTCGGATAAATAGTTAATGTGTTCATAAAGTCAGACTACAACTCTACAATCTTAATGGATATACTTGTGTGGTATGGATATCGACAACATTAGTCAAAAGGTGTGAAAACTCACGCAAGCTCTTGTGATGGTCAACGTAAGGCAACAAACCCATGCGATGGAGAGAGAGAGTACTGGAGAGAGAGAGAGAGGTGAGGAGTTAAGAGGAGAGGGACTGGAGAGAGAGAGAGGAGAGAATAGAGAAGTGGGGAGAAGAGAGAGGTCTTTGCACACAAAAAGGAGAAGAGAGGGTTTGGAGAGGGAGAGTAGAAAAGTGGGGAGAAGAGAGGTCTTTGCACAAAAGAAGGAGAAGAGAGGTCTGGAGAGAGAGAGGAGAGAAGTGAGGAGAAGAGAGAGGTTTTTGCAAAAAAAAGAAGAGAAGATAGAGACATAGAGATTGGAGAGAGAAAGGAGAAGTGAAGGGTTTATTTATTTTTATATTCAATATTAAAGATATTTTAATTTAGAGGGTGTAAATTGTAAAATTTCTAACAGAATTGAACGAAAATTTTGACTGAGTGAGTCATACGAACGACGTTCATACAAAAAATAAATGGAAATGTGGGTGGACGGAAAGATCTAAAGTGAAAATGTAAGTGCACGAAAGTAGTTGAAATCCAAGTTGTAAAGAACCAATTATATGTCCTTGAGATGTACCCAAGCAAATAATCCATATTTGTACTTAGATATATGTCACATTCCACTTGTTTCTTGGGAAACCTTGGTTTGTGAATAAATTAACATGGTTTATGAAAATACTTCGTGTTTAGATGTACGCAATCAACCAAGTCAGAGGATAAGGATTTGTCTGTCTTTCATGTTCATGAACCTCAACACAAAAGGGGTAAAAACACAAGAAACTTTGGTCGAGTTTGGATGTGGCTCCTACAAAAGAACTTCTGCTGGGAAGTCAGCTCCTGGGAAGCTGGCCCCAATAGCTGCTTCTTCTCCAGATGTGGGCAGTTGTTTGGATGGGGAAGAGCCGTCTCAGATTCCCAGACGTGGACATCCTCACATTCCAAAAAATTACCCTCCTACATTCCCCAAATTGGCCTCAACACTTGCTTAACATTGGATAGACATAAACGTATTTAAAATCCATTCAAGAAGATGGAAAGGAATGATGCGAATCAATCCCTTAACTGGCATCAACCACCCTAACCCTTAAAAAATGTAGCGTAGACATTACCCACCCATTCAACGTCTTCCACATCCATTCAAGAAGAACATTTGTTCACATGCACTCCCAACGAAACCAGATCAGAATATTACCCACCCATCAGTGCCTAATGTGGGATAAGATGTGGTATTTTCTCATTTCAGCAGGGTTATTCCCACAACTTCTCCATTCCCGCTAAAGACAAGCATCGGGTTCCGTGCTGGGAGCCCAGCTCCCACGAATCGTCGTATAATATCCAGTAGTGTCATCTGACACATCAAAAAATAAAGAAATAGTGTCAATTTTGAAAAACTGAGGGTTTTTACCGAAATTCGTGTGCTATTATAGCCTTTGGTTTTTTTATAAATAGGGAAATATATAAAAATCTTTCCTCGGACGCATCAGTTTAACATTTTCGTCGTATAATAGGAAGTCCTGTCATCAGACCCCACAAAAAACAAAGAAATAGTGTCATTTTGAAAAACTGATGGTTTTTACAGAAATTCGTGTGTTATAGCCTTTGATTTTTTTGCTAAATAGGGAAATATCTAAAAATCTCTCTTCGGACGCATCAGTTTAACATTTTCGTCGTATAATATGCAGGTGTGTCATCTGACACATCAAAAAATAAAGAAATAGTGTCTTTTTAAAAACTGAGGGTTTTTACCAAAATTCGTGCGCTATAGCCTTTGTTTTTTTTGCTAAAAAGGGAAATATCTAAAAGTCTCTCTTCGGACGCATCAGTTAAGCATTTTCGTCGTATAATAGGAAGTTGTGTCATCAAACCCTACAAAAAACAAAGAAATAGTGTCATTTTTAAACACTGAGTGTTTTTACCGAAACGTGTGGGTTATAGCCTTTGGCTTTTTTGCTAAAAATGGAAATATCTAAAAATCTCTTTTCGGAGGCATCAATTTAAGATTTTCGTCGTATAAATGGAACTTTTGTCATCAGACCCCACAGAAAACAAAGAAATAGTGCCACTTTTCAAAACTGATGGTTTTTTTTCCGAAATTCGTGTGCTACAGCCTTTTGTTTTTCTGCTAAAAAGGGAAATATGTAAAAATATCTCCTCAAACGCATCAGTTTAACATTTTCGTCGTATAATATCCAGTTGTGTCATCTAACACATCAAAAAAGATAGTGTCATTTTTAAAAACTGAGTGTTTTAACCGAAATTCGTGTGCTCACCTTTGGGTTTTTGCTAAAAATGGAAATATCTAAAAATCTCTTTTCGGACGCATCAGTTTAACATTTTCGTCGTATAATATATAGTCGTGCCATCTGACACATCAAAAAATAAAGAAATAGTGTCAATTTTTAAAAACTGAGGGTTTTTACCAAAATTCGTGTGCTATACCCTTTGATTTTTTTTCTAAAAAAAGAAATATCTAAAAATCTCTTTTCAGACGCATCAGTTTAACATTTCCGTCCTATAATAGGAAGTTGTGTCATCAGACCCACAACAAACAAAGAAATAGTGTCATTTTTGAAAACTGAGTGTTTTACCGAAATTCGTGGGCTATGCCTTTGGCTTTTTTGCTAAAAATGGAAATATCTAAAAATCTCTTTTCGGACGCATTAGTTTAATATTTTCGTCGTATAATAGGAAGTCGTGTCATCAGACCCCACAAAAAAAAAAGAAATAGTGTCATTTTTAAACACTGAGTGTTTTTACCGAAATTTGTGGGTAATAGCCTTTGGCTTTTTTGCTAAATATGGAAATATCTAAAAATCTCCTCGAATGCATCAGTTTAACATTTTCGTCATATAATATCCAGTCGGGCCATCTGACACATCAAAAAATAAAGAAATATTGTCAATTTTTAAAAACTGATGGTTCTTACCGAAATTCGTGTGGTATGGCGTTTGGTTTTTTTGCTAAAAAGGGAAATATCTAAAAATCTCTTTTCGGACGCATTAGTTAAACATTTTCGTCGTATAATCTCCAGTCGTGCCATCTTACACATCAAAAAATAAAGAAATAGTGTCAATTTTCTAAAACTGAGGGTTTTTACCGAAATTCGTGTGTTATAATATCCTTTGGTTTTTTGCTAAATAAGGAAATATCTGAAAATCTCTTTTCAGACGCATCAGTTTAACATTTTCGTCGTATAAAGAAATAGTGCCATTTTTAAAAACTGATGGTTTTTTCCGAAATTCGTGTGCTATAACCTTTGGTTTTTCTGCTAAAAAGGGAAATATGTAAAAATCTCTCCTCGAACGCATCAGTTTAACATTTTCGTCGTATAATATCCAGTTGTGTCATCTGACACATTGTATAATATAGTGTCATTTTTAAAAATTGAGTGTTTTTACCGAAATTCGTGTGCTATACCATTTCGGTTTTTTGCTAACAATGAAAATATCTAAAAATCTCTTTTCGGACGCATCAGTTTAACATTTCGTTGTATACTATCCAGCCAGTCGTTTCATCAAACCCCACAACAAACAAAGAAATAGTGTCATTGTTAAAAACTGAGTGTTTTTACCGAAATTCGTGGGCTATACACTTTGGGTTTTTTGCTAAAAAAGGAAATATGTAAAAATCTCTTTTCAGACACATCAGTTTAACATTTTTGTCCTATAAAAGGAAGTCGTGTCATCAGACCGCACAAAAAAGAAAGAAATAGTATCATTTTTAAAAACTGATGGTTTTTACCGAAATTCGTTTGCTATATAGCCTTTGGTTTTTTTGCTAAAAATGGAAATATCGAAAAATCTCTTTTCGGAGGCACCAGTTTAAAATTTTGGTCGTATAATAGGAAGTCGTGTCATCAGACCCCGCAACAAACAAAGAAATAGTGTCATTTTTAAAAACTTAGTGTTTTTACCGAAATTCGTGGGCATACCCTTTGGGGTTTTTGCTAAAAAAGGGAAATATCTAAAAATCTCTTTTCAAACACATAAGTTTAACATTTTCGTCCTATAATAGGAAGTCGTGTCATCAGACCGCACAAAAAACAAAGAAATAGTGTCATTTTTAAAAACTAATGGTTTTTACCGAAATTCGTGTGCTATATAGCCTTTGATTTTTTTGCTAAAAATGGAAATATCGAAAAATCTCTTTTCGGAGGCACCAGTTTAAAATTTTGGTCGTATAATAGGAAGTCGTGTCATCAAACCCCGCAACAAACAAAGAAATAGTGTCATTTTTAAAAACTTAGTGTTTTTACCGAAATTCGTGGGCATACCCTTTGGGGTTTTTGCTAAAAAGGGAAATATTTAAAAATCTCTTTTCAGACACATAAGTTTAACATTTTCGTCCTGTAATAGGAAGTCGTGTCATCAGACCGCACAAAAAACAAAGAAATAGTGTCATTTTTAAAAATTAATGGTTTTTACCGAAATTCGTGTGCTATAGCCTTTGATTTTTTGCTAAAAATGGAAATATCGAAAAATCTCTTTTGGGAGGCACCAGTTTAAAATTTTGGTCTTATAATAGGAAGTCGTGTCATCAGACCCCACAGAAAATAAAGAAATTGTGCAATTTTTAAAAACTGATGGTTTTTTCCGAAATTCGTGTGCTATAACCTTTGGTATTTCTGCTAAAAAGGGAAATATGTAAAAATCTCTCCTCGAACGCATCAGTTTAACATTTTCGTCGTATAATATCCAGTTGTGTCATCTGACACATTGTATAATATAGTGTCATTTTTAAAAATTGAGTGTTTTTACCGAAATTCGTGTGCTATAGCATTTGGGTTTTTTGCTAACAATGAAAAAATCTAAAAATCTCTTTTCGGACGCATCAGTTTAACATTTTCGTTGTATACTATCCAGCCAGTCGTTTCATCAAACACCACAACAAACAAAGAAATAGTGTCATTGTTAAAAACTGAGTGTTTTTACCGAAATTCGTGGGCTATACCCTTTGGGGTTTTTGCTAAAAACTGAAATATCTAAAAATCTCTTTCCAGACACATCAGTTTAACATTTTCGTCCTATAATAGGAAGTCGTGTCATCAGACCGCACAAAAAAGAAAGAAATAGTGTCATTTTTAAAAACTGATGGATTTTACCGAAATTCGTTTGCTATATAGCCTTTGTTTTTTTTGCTAAAAATGGAAATATCGAAAAATCTCTTTTCGGAGGCACCAGTTTAAAATTTTGGTCGTATAATAGGAAGTCGTGTCATCAGACCCCGCAACAAACAAAGAAATAGTGTCATTTTTAAAAACTGAGTGTTTTTACCGAAATTCGTGGGCATACCCTTTGGGTTTTTTGCTAAAAAGGGAAATATCTAAAAATCTCTTTTCAGACACATCAGTTTAACATTTTCGTACTATAATAGGAAGTCGTGTCATCAGACCGCACAAAAAACAAAGAAATAGTGTCATTTTTAAAAACTGATGGTTTTTACCGAAATTCGTGTGTTATAGCCTTTGATTTTTTTGCTAAAAATGGAAATATCAAAAAATCTCTTTTCGGAGGCACCAATTTAAAATTTTGGTCTTATAATAGGAAGTCGTGTCATCAGACCCCACAGAAAATAAAGAAATTGTGCAATTTTTAAAAACTGATGGTTTTTTCCGAAATTCGTGTGCTATAACCTTTGGTTTTTCTGCTAAAAAGGGAAATATGTAAAAATCTCTCCTCGAACGCATCAGTTTAACATTTTCGTCGTATAATATCCAGTTGTGTCATCTGACACATTGTATAATATAGTGTCATTTTTAAAAATTGAGTGTTTTTACCGAAATTCGTGTGCTATAGCATTTGGGTTTTTTGCTAACAATGAAAAAATCTAAAAATCTCTTTTCGGACGCATCAGTTTAACATTTTCGTTGTATACTATCCAGCCAGTCGTTTCATCAAACACCACAACAAACAAAGAAATAGTGTCATTGTTAAAAACTGAGTGTTTTTACCGAAATTCGTGGGCTATACCCTTTGGGGTTTTTGCTAAAAACTGAAATATCTAAAAATCTCTTTCCAGACACATCAGTTTAACATTTTCGTCATATAATAGGAAGTCGTGTCATCAGACCGCACAAAAAAGAAAGAAATAGTGTCATTTTTAAAAACTGATGGTTTTTACCGAAATTCGTTTGCTATATAGCCTTTGGTTTTTTTGCTAAAAATGGAAATATCGAAAAATCTCTTTTCGGAGGCACCAGTTTAAAATTTTGGTCGTATAATAGGAAGTCGTGTCATCAGACCCCGCAACAAACAAAGAAATAGTGTCATTTTTAAAAACTGAGTGTTTTTACCGAAATTCGTGGGCATACCCTTTGGGTTTTTTTGCTAAAAAGGGAAATATCTATAAATCTCTTTTCAAACACATAAGTTTAACATTTTCGTCCTATAATAGGAAGTCGTGTCATCAGACCGCACAAAAAACAAAGAAATAGTGTCATTTTTAAAAACTGATGGTTTTTACCGAAATTCGTGTGCTATATAGCCTTTGATTTTTTTGCTAAAAATGGAAATATCAAAAAATTTCTTTTCGGAGGCACCAATTTAAAATTTTGGTCTTATAATAGGAAGTCGTGTCATCAGACCCCACAGAAAATAAAGAAATTGTGCAATTTTTAAAAACTGATAGTTTTTTCCGAAATTCGTTTGCTATAACCTTTGGTTTTTCTGCTAAAAAGGGAAATATGTAAAAATCTCTCCTCGAACGCATCAGTTTAACATTTTCGTCGTATAATATCCAGTTGTGTCATCTGACACATTGTATAATATAGTGTCATTTTTAAAAATTGAGTGTTTTTACCGAAATTCGTGTGCTATAGCATTTGGGTTTTTTGCGAACAATGAAAATATCTAAAAATCTCTTTTCGGACGCATCAGTTTAACATTTTCGTTGTATACTATCCAGCCAGTCGTTTCATCAAACACCACAACAAACAAAGAAATAGTGTCATTGTTAAAAACTGAGTGTTTTTACCGAAATTCGTGGGCTATACCCTTTGGGGTTTTTGCTAAAAACTGAAATATCTAAAAATCTCTTTTCAGACACATCAGTTTAACATTTTCGTCCTTTAATAGGAAGTCGTGTCATCAGACCGCACAAAAAAGAAAGAAATAATGTCATTTTTAAAAACTGATGGTTTTTACCGAAATTCGTTTGCTATATAGCCTTTGGTTTTTTTGCTAAAAATGGAAATATCGAAAAATCTCTTTTCGGAGGCACCAGTTTAAAATTTTGGTCGTATAATAGGAAGTCGTGTCATCAGACCCCGCAACAAACAAAGAAATAGTGTCATTTTTAAAAACTGAGTGTTTTTACCGAAATTCGTGGGCATACCCTTTGGGTTTTTTGCTAAAAAGGGAAATATCTATAAATCTCTTTTCAAACACATAAGTTTAACATTTTCGTCCTATAATAGGAAGTCGTGTCATCAGACCGCACAAAAAACAAAGAAATAGTGTCATTTTTAAAAACTAATGGTTTTTACCGAAATTCGTGTGCTATAGCCTTTGATTTTTTTGCTAAAAATGGAAATATCGAAAAATCTCTTTTCGGAGGCACCACTTTAAAATTTTGGTCTTATAATAGGAAGTCGTGTCATCAGACCCCACTGAAAACATAGAAATAGTGTCATTTTTAAAAACTGATGGTTTTTACCGAAATCCGTTTGCTATAGCCTTTGGTTTTTTTGCTAAAAATGGAAATATCGAAAAATCTCTTTTCGGAGGCACCAGTTTAAAATCTTGGTCGTATAATAGGAAGTCGTGTCATCAGACCCCGCAACAAACAAAGAAATAGTGTTATTTTTAAAAACTGAGTGTTTTTACCGAAATTCGTGGGCACACCCTTTGGGTTTTTTTGCTAAAAAGGGAAATATCTAAAAATCTCTTTTCAGACACATCGGTTTAACATTTTCGTACTATAATAGGAAGTCGTGTCATCAGACCGCACAAAAAACAAAGAAATAGTGTGATTTTTAAAAACTGATCGTTTTTACCGAAATTCGTGTGCTATAGCCTTTGATTTTTTTGCTAAAAATGGAAATATCGAAAAATCTCTTTTCGGAGGCACCAGTTTAAAATTTTGGTCTTATAATAGGAAGTCGTGTCATCAGACCCCACAGAAAATAAAGAAATAGTGCCATTTTTAAAAACTGATGGGTTTTTCCGAAATTCGTGTGCTATAACCTTTGGTTTTTCTGCTAAAAAGGGAAATATGTAAAAAATTCTCCTCGAACGCATCAGTTTAACATTTTCGTCGTATAATATCCAGTTGTGTCATCTGACACATTGTATAATATAGTGTCATTTTTAAAAATTGAGTGTTTTTACCGAAATTCGTGTGCTATATAGCATTTGGGTTTTTTGCTAACAATGAAAATATCTAAAAATCTATTTTCGGACGCATCAGTTTAACATTTTCGTTGTATACTATCCAGCCAGTCGTTTCATCAAACCCCAAAACAAACAAAGAAATAGTGTCATTGTTAAAAACTGAGTGTTTTTACCGAAATTCGTGGGCTATACCCTTTGGGATTTTTGCTGAAAAGGGAAATATCTAAAAATCTCTTTTCAGACAAATCAGTTTAACATTTTCGTCCTATAATAGGAAGTCGTGTCATCAGACCGCACAAAAAACAAAGAAATAGTGTCATTTTTAAAAACTGATGGTTTTACCGAAATTCGTGTGCTATATATAGCCTTTGATTTTTTTGCTAAAAATGGAAATATCGAAAAATCTCTTTTCGGAGGCACCAGTTTAAAATTTTGGTCTTATAATAGGAAGTCGTGTCATCAGACCCCACAGAAAATAAAGAAATAATGTCATTTTAAAAAACTGATGGTTTTTTCCGAAATTCGTGTGATATAACCTTTGGTTTTTCTGCTAAAAAGGGAAATATGTAAAAAATTCTCCTCGAACTTATCAGTTTAACATTTTCGTCGTATAATATCCAGTTGTGTCATCTGACACATTGTGTAATATAGTGTCATTTTTAAAAATTGAGTGTTTTTACCGAAATTCGTGTGCTATAGCATTTGGGTTTTTTGCTAACAATGAAAATATCTAAAAATCTCTTTTCGGACGCATCAGTTTAACATTTTCGTTGTATACTATCCAGCCAGTCGTTTCATCAAACCCCACAACAAACAAAGAAATAGTGTCATTGTTAAAAACTGAGTGTTTTTACCGAAATTCGTGGGCTATACCCATTGGGGGTTTTTGCTGAAAAGGGAAATATCTAAAAATCTCTTTTCAGACACATCAGTTTAACATTTTTGTCCTATAATAGGAAGTCGTGTCATCAGACCGCACAAAAAACAAAGAAATAGTGTCATTTTTAAAAACTGATGGTTTTTACCGAAATTCGTGTGCTATATATAGCCTTTGATTTTTTTGCTAAAAATGGAAATATCGAAAAATCTCTTTTCGGAGGCACCAGTTTAAAATTTTGGTCTTATAATAAGAAGTCGTGTCATCAGACCCCACAGAAAATAAAGAAATAGTGTCATTTTTAAAAACTGATGGTTTTTTTCCGAAATTCGTGTGCTATAACCTTTGGTTTTTCTGCTAAAAAGGGAAATATGTAAAAAATTCTCCTCGAACGCATCAGTTTAACATTTTCGTCGTATAATATCCAGTTGTGTCATTTGACACATTGTATAATATAGTGTCATTTTTAAAAATTGAGTGTTTTTACCGAAATTCGTGTGCTATAGCATTTGGGTTTTTTGCTAACAATGAAAATATCTAAAAATCTCTTTTCGGACGCATCAGTTTAACATTTTCGTTGTATACTATCCAGCCAGTCGTTTCATCAAACCCCACAACAAACAAAGAAATAGTGTCATTGTTAAAAACTGAGTGTTTTTACCGAAATTCGTGGGCTATACCCTTTGGGGTTTTTGCTGAAAAGGGAAATATCTAAAAATCTCTTTTCAGACACATCAGTTTAACATTTTACTCCTATAATAGGAAGTCGTGTCATCAGACCGCACAAAAAACAAAGAAATAGTGTCATTTTTAAAAACTGATGGTTTTTATCGAAATTCGTGTGCTATAGCCTTTGATTTTTTTGCTAAAAATGGAAATATCGAAAAATCTCTTTTCGGAGGCACCAGTTTAAAATTTTGGTCTTATAATAGGAAGTCGTGTCATCAGACCCCACAGAAAATAAAGAAATAGTGTCATTTTTAAAAACTGATGGTTTTTTCCGAAATTCGTGTGCTATAACCTTTGGTTTTTCTGCTAAAAAGGGAAATATGTAAAAAATTCTCCTCGAACGCATCAGTTTAACATTTTCGTCGTATAATATCCAGTTGTGTCATCTGACACATTGTATAATATAGTGTCATTTTTAAAAATTGAGTGTTTTTACCGAAATTCGTGTGCTATAGCATTTTGGTTTTTTGCTAACAATGAAAATATCTAAAAATCTCTTTTCGGACGCATCAGTTTAACATTTCGTTGTATACTATCCAGGCAGTCGTTTCATCAAACCCCACAACAAACAAAGAAATAGTGTCATTGTTAAAAACTGAGTGTTTTTACCAAAATTCGTGGGCATACCCTTTGGGTTTTTTGCTAAAAATGGAAAGATCTAAAAATCTCTTTCAGACACATCAGTTTAACATTTTCGTCCTATAATAGGAAGTCATGTCATCAGACCGCACAAAAAACAAAGAAATAGTGTCATTTTTAAAAACTGATGGTTTTACCGAAATTCGTGTGCTATATACCCTTTGGTTTTCTTGCTATAAATGGAAATATCGAAAAATCTCTTTTCGGAGGCACCAGTTTAAAATTTTGGTCTTATAATAGGAAGTCGTGTCATCAGACCCCACAGAAAATAATGAAATAGTGTCATTTTTAAAAACTGATGGTTTTTTCCGAAATTCGTGTGCTATAACCTTTGGTTTTTCTGCTAAAAAGGGAAATATGTAAAAATCTATTTTCAGACACATCAGTTTAACATTTTCGTCCTATAATAGGAAGTCGTGTCATCAGACCGCACAAAAAACAAAGAAATAATGTCATTTTTAAAAACTGATGGTTTTTACCGAAATTCGTGTGCTATATACCCTTTGGTTTTTTGCTAAAAATGGAAATATCGAAAAATCTCTTTTCGGAGCCACCAGTTTAAAATTTTGTTCTTATAATAGGAAGTCGTGTCATCAGACCCCACAGAAAATAAAGAAACAGTGTTATTTTTAAAAATTGAGTGTTTTTACCGAAATTCGTGTGCTATATCATTTTGGTTTTTTGCTAACAATGAAAATATCTAGAAATCTCTTTTCGGACGCATCAGTTTAACATTTCTTTGTATACTATCCAGCCAGTCGTTTCATCAAACCCCACAACAAACAAAGAAATAGTGTCATTGTTAAAAACTGAGTGTTTTTACCGAAATTCGTGGGCTATACCCTTTGGGTTTTTTGCTAAAAACTGAAATATCTAAAAATCTCTTTTCAGACACATCAGTTTAACATTTTCGTCCTATAATAGGAAGTCGTGTCATCAGACCGCACAAAAAACAAAGAAATAGTGTCATTTTTAAAAACTGATGGTTTTTACCGAAATTCGTGTGCTATAGCCTTTGGTTTTTTTGCTAAAAATGGAAATATCGAAAAATCTCTTTTCGGAGGCACCAGTTAAAAATTTTGGTCTTATAATAGGAAGTCGTGTCATCATACCCCACAGAAAATAAAGAAATAGTGTTATTTTTAAAAATTGAGTGTTTTTACCGAAATTCGTGTGCTATAGCATTTTGGTTTTTTGCTAACAATGAAAATATCTAAAAATCTCTTTTCGGACGCATCAGTTTAACATTTCGTTGTATACTATCCATTTTTTTAAAAACTGAGTGTTTTTACCGAAATTCATGGGCATCCTTTGGGTTTTTTGCTAAAAAGGGAAATATCTAAAAATCTCTTTTCAGACACATCAGTTTAACATTTTCGTCCTATAATAGGAAGTCGTGTCATCAGACCGCACAAAAAACAAAGAAATAGTGTCATTTTTAAGAACTGATGGTTTTTACCGAAATTCGTGTGCTATAGCCTTTGATTTTTTTGCTAAAAATGGAAATATCGAAAAATCTCTTTTCGGAGGCACCAGTTTAAAATTTTGGTCTTATAATAGGAAGTCGTGTCATCAGACCCCACAGAAAATAAAGAAATAGTGTCATTTTTAAAAACTGATGGTTTTTTCCAAAATTCGTGTGCTATAACCTTTGGTTTTTCTGCTAAAAAGGGAAATATGTAAAAATCTCTCCTCGAACGCATCAGTTTAATATTTTCGTCGTATAATATCCAGTTGTGTCATCTGACACATTGTATAATATAGTGTCATTTTTAAAAATTGAGTGTTTTTACCGAAATTCGTGTGCTATAGCATTTGGGTTTTTTGCTAACAATGAAAATATCTAAAAATCTCTTTTCGGACGCATCAGTTTAACATTTCGTTGTATACTATCCAGCCAGTCGTTTCATCAAACCCCACAACAAACAAAGAAATAGTGTCATTGTTAAAAACTGAGTGTTTTTACCGAAATTCGTGGGCTATACACTTTGGGTTTTATGCTAAAAAAGGAAATATGTAAAAATCTCTCCTCGAACCCATCAGTTTAACATTTTCGTCGTATAATATCCAGTTGTGTTATCAGACCGCACAAAAAACATAGAAATAGTGTCATTTTTAAAAACTGATGATTTTTACCGAAATTCGTGTGCTATAGCCTTTGGTTTTTTTGCTAAAAATGGAAATATCGAAAAATCTCTTTTCGGAGGCACCAGTTTAAAATTTTGGTCTTATAATAGGAAGTCGTGTCATCAGACCCCACAGAAAATAAAGAAATAGTGTCATTTTTAAAAACTGATGGTTTTTTCCGAAATTCGTGTGCTATATACCCTTTGGTTTTTCTGCTAAAAAGGGAAATATGTAAAAATCTCTTTTCAGACACATCAGTTTAACATTTTCGTTGTATACTATCCAGCCAGTCGTGTCATCAGACCCCGCAACAAACAAAGAAATAGTGTCATTTTTAAAAACTGAGTGTTTTTACCGAAATTCGTGGGCATACCCTTTGGGTTTTTTGCTAAAAAGGGAAATATCTAAAAATCTCTTTTCAGACACATCAGTTTAACATTTTTGTCCTATAATAGGAAGTCGTGTCATCAGACCGCACAAAAAACAAAGAAATAGTGTCATTTTTAAAAACTGATGGTTTTTACCGAAATTCGTGTGCTATAGCCTTTGGTTTTTCTGCTAAAAAGGGAAATATGTAAAAAATTCTCCTCGAACGCATCAGTTTAACATTTTCGTCGTATAATATCCAGTTGTGTCATCTGACACATTGTATAATATAGTGTCATTTTTAAAAATTGAGTGTTTTTACCGAAATTCGTGTGCTATATACCCTTTGGTTTTTTTGCTCAAACTGGAAATATCGAAAAATCTCTTTTCGGAGGCACCAGTTTAAAATTTTGGTCTTATAATAGGAAGTCGTGTCATCAGACCCCACAGAAAATAAAGAAACAGTGTCATTTTTAAAAATTGAGTGGTTTTACCGAAATTCGTGTGCTATAGCATTTGTGTTTTTTGCTAACAATGAAAATATCTAAAAATCTCTTTTCGGACGCATCAGTTTAACATTTCGTTGTATACTATCCAGCCAGTCGTTTCATCAAACCCCACAACAAACAAAGAAATAGTGTCATTGTTAAAAACTGAGTGTTTTTACCGAAATTCGTGGGCTATACACTTTGGGTTTTTTGCTAAAAAAGGAAATATGTAAAAATCTCTCCTCGAACCCATCAGTTTAACATTTTCGTCGTATAATATCCAGTTGTGTTATCAGACCGCACAAAAAACATAGAAATAGTGTCATTTTTAAAAACTGATGGTTTTTTCCGAAATTCGTGTGCTATAACCTTTGGTTTTTCTGCTAAAAAGGGAAATATGTAAAAATCTCTTTTCAGACACATCAGTTTAACATTTTCGTTGTATACTATCCAGCCAGTCGTGTCATCAGACCCCACAGAAAATAAAGAAACAGTGTTATTTTTAAAAATTGAGTGTTTTTACCGAAACTCGTGTGCTATAGCATTTTGGTTTTTTGCTAACAATGAAAATATCTAAAAATCTCTTTTCGGACGCATCAGTTTAACATTTTCGTTGTATACTATCCAGCTAGACGTTTCATCAAACCCCACGACAAACAAAGAAATTGTGTCATTGTTAAAAACTGAGTGTTTTTACCGAAATTCGTGGGCTATACCCTTTGGGTTTTTTGCTGAAAAGGGAAATATCTAAAAATCTCTTTTCAGACACATGAGTTTAACATTTTCGTCCTATAATATGAAGTCGTGTCATTAGACAGCACAAAAAACAAAGAAATAGTGTCATTTTTAAAAACTGATGGTTTTTACCGAAATTCGTGTGCCCGCCTTTGATTTTTTTGCTAAAAATGGAAATATCGAAAAATCTCTTTTCGGAGGCACCAGTTTAAAATTTTGGTCTTATAAATAGGAAGTCGTGTCATCAGACCCCACAGAAAATAAAGAAATAGTGTCATTTTTAAAAACTGATGGTTTTTTCCGAAATTCGTGTGTTATAACCTTTGGTTTTTCTGCTAAAAAGGGAAATATGTAAAAATCTCTCCTCGAACGCATCAGTTTAACATTTTCGTCGTATAATATCCAGTTGTGTCATCTGACACATTGTATAATATAGTTTCATTTTTAAAAATTGAGTGTTTTGACCGAAATTCGTGTGCTATAGCATTTGGGTTTTTTGCTAACAATGAAAATATCTAAAAATCTCTTTTCGGACGCATCAGTTTAACATTTCGTTGTATACTATCCAGGCAGTCGTTTCATCAAACCCCACAACAAACAAAGAAATAGTGTCATTGTTAAAAACTGAGTGTTTTTACCGAAATTCGTGGGCTATACCCTTTGGGTTTTTTGCCAAAAAGGGAAATATGTAAAAATCTCTTTTCAGACACATCAGTTTAACATTTTCGTCCTATAATAGTAAGTCGTGTCATCAGACCGCACAAAAAACAAAGAAATAGTGTCATTTTTAAAAACTGATGGTTTTTATCGAAATTCGTGTGCTATAGCCTTTGGTTTTTTTGCTAAAAATGGAAATATCGAAAAATCTCTTTTCGGAGGCACCAGTTTAAAATTTTGGTCGTATAATAGGAAGTCGTGTCATCAGACCCCGCAACAAACAAAGAAATAGTGTCATTTTTAAAAACTGAGTATTTTTACCGAAATTCGTGGGCATACCCTTTGGGTTTTTTGCTAAAAATGGAAATATCTAAAAATCTCTTTTCAGACACATCAGTTTAACATTTTCGTCCTATAATAGGAAGTCGTGTCATCAGACCGCACAAAAAACAAAGAAATAGTGTCATTTTTAAAAACTGATGGTTTTACCGAAATTCGTGTGCTATATACCCTTTGGTTTTTTTGCTAAAAATGGAAATATCGAAAAATCTCTTTTCGGAGGAACCAGTTTAAAATTTTGGTCTTGTAATAGGAAGTCGTGTCATCAGACCCCACAGAAAATAAAGAAATAGTGTCATTTTTAAAAACTGATGGTTTTTTCCGAAATTCGAGTGCTATAACCTTTGATTTTTCTGCTAAAAAGGGAAATATGTAAAAATCTCTTTTCAGACACATCAGTTTAACATTTTCTTCCTACAATAGGAAGTCGTGTCATCAGACCGCACAAAAAACAAAGAAATAGTGTCATTTTTAAAAACTGATGGTTTTTACCGAAATTCGTGTGCTAGCCTTTGGTTTTTTTGCTAAAAATGGAAATATCGAAAAATCTCTTTTCGGAGGCACCAGTTTAAAATTTTGGTCGTATAATAGGAAGTTGTGTCATCAGACCCCGCAACAAACAAAGAAATAGTGTCATTTTTAAAAACTGAGTATTTTTACCGAAATTCGTGGGCATACCCTTTGGGTTTTTTGCTAAAAATGGAAATATCTAAAAATCTCTTTTCAGACACATCAGTTTAACATTTTCGTCCTATAATAGGAAGTCGTGTTATCAGACCGCACAAAAAACAAAGAAATAGTGTCATTTTTAAAAACTGATGGTTTTACCGAAATTGGTGTGCTATATACCCTTTGGTTTTTTTGCTAAAAATGGAAATATCGAAAAATCTCTTTTCGGAGGCACCAGTTTAAAATTTTGGTCTTATAATAGGAAGTCGTGTCATCAGACCCCACAGAAAATAAAGAAATAGTGTCATTTTTAAAAACTGATGGTTTTTTCCGAAATTCGTGTGCTATAACCTTTGGTTTTTCTTTTAAAAAGGGAAATATGTAAAAATCTCTTTTCAGACACATCAGTTTAACATTTTCGTCCTATAATAGGAAGTCGTGTCATCAGACCGCACAAAAAACAAAGAAATAGTGTCATTTTTAAAAACTGATGGTTTTTACCGAAATTCGTGTGCTATATATACCCTTTGGTTTTTTTGCTAAAAATGGAAATATCGAAAAATCTCTTTTCGGAGGTACCAGTTTAAAATTTTGGTCTTATAATAGGAAGTCGTGTCATCAGACCCCACAGAAAATAAAGAAGCAGTGTTATTTTTAAAAATTGAGTGTTTTTACCGAAATTCGTGTGCTATAGCATTTGGGTTTTTTGCTAACAATGAAAATATCTAAAAATCTCTTTTCGGACGCATCAGTTTAACATTTCGTTGTATACTATCCAGCCAGTCGTTTCATCAAACCTCACAACAAACAAAGAAATAGTGTCATTGTTAAAAACTGAGTGTTTTTACCGAAATTCGTGGGCTATACACTTTGGGTTTTTTGCTAAAAAAGGAAATATGTAAAAATCTCTCCTCGAACCCATCAGTTTAACATTTTCGTCGTATAATATCCAGTTGTGTTATCAGACCGCACAAAAAACATAGAAATAGTGTCATTTTTAAAAACTGATGATTTTTACCGAAATACGTGTGCTATAGCCTTTGGTTTTTTTGCTAAAAATGGAAATATCGAAAAATCTCTTTTCGGAGGCACCAGTTTAAAATTTTGGTCTTATAATAGGAAGTCGTGTCATCAGACCCCACAGAAAATAAAGAAATAGTGTCATTTTTAAAAACTGATGGTTTTTTCCGAAATTCGTGTGCTATATACCCTTTGGTTTTTCTGCTAAAAAGGGAAATATGTAAAAATCTCTTTTCAGACACATCAGTTTAACATTTTCGTTGTATTCTATCCAGCCAGTCGTGTCATCAGACCCCGCAACAAACAAAGAAATAGTGTTATTTTTAAAAACTGAGTGTTTTTACCGAAATTCGTGGGCATACCCTTTGGGTTTTTTTGCTAAAAAGGGAAATATCTAAAAATCTCTTTTCAAACACATCAGTTTAACATTTTCGTCCTATAATAGGAAGTCGTGTCATCAGACCGCACAAAAAACAAAGAAATAGTGTCATTTTTAAAAACTGATGGTTTTTACCGAAATTCGTGTGCTATAGCCTTTGATTTTTTTGCTAAAAATGGAAATATCGAAAAATCTCTTTTCGGAGGCACCAGTTTAAAATTTTGGTCGTATAATAGGAAGTCGTGTCATCAGACCCCACAGAAAATAAAGAAATAGTGTCATTTTTAAAAACTGATGGTTTTTTCCAAAATTCGTGTGCTATAACCTTTGGTTTTTCTTCTAAAAAGGGAAATATGTAAAAATCTCTCCTCGAACGCATCATTTTAACATTTGCGTCGTATAATTTTTTCTTTTGTGTCATCTGACACATTGTTTAAAAATTGAGTGTTTTTACCGAAATTCGTGTGCTATAGCCTTTGGGGTTTTTGCTAAAAATGGAAATATCTAAAAAACTCTTTTCGGACGCATCAGTTTAACATTTTCGTTGTATAATATCCAGTCGTGTCATCAGACCCCGCAACAAACAAAGAAATAGTGTCGTTTTTTAAAAACTGAGTGTTTTTAACGAAATTCGTGTGCTATAACCTTTGGTTTTTCTGCTAAAAAGGGAAATATGTAAAAATCTCTCCTCGAACTTATCAGTTTAACATTTTCGTCGTATAATATCCAGTTGTGTCATCTGACACATTGTATAATATAGTGTCATTTTTAAAAACTGAGTGTTTTTACCGAAATTCGTGGGCTACAACCTTTGACTTTTTTGCAAAAAAAGGAAATATCTAAAAATCTCTCTTCAGACGTATCAGTTTAACATTTTCGTCGTATAATATGCAGTCGTGTCATCTGACACATCAAAAAACAAAGAAATAGTGCCTTTTTAAAAACTGAGGGTTTTTACCGAAATTCATGTGCTATAGCCTTTGACTTTTTTGCTAAAAATGGAAATATCTAAAAATCTCTTTTCGGACGAATCTGTTTAACATTTTCGTCGTATAATAGGAAGTCGTGTCTAGGGGTGCACATGGGTCGGGTTGGGTCGGGTTTGGGCCTCAACCCGACCCAACCCGAAATTTTCGGGTTGGGAAAAAACCCAACCCAACCCGAACCCGAACCGGTTTGGGTTCAACCCAACCCGACCCGAAATTTTCGGGTTGGGTCGGGTTGGATCGGGTTGAACCCGAATTCGGAAATTTTCTCCCAAACTTGGTCGGGTTCGGTCGACCGGTGCTTAAACGGTCGACCGGTGGCTTGAAAACCCGAAATTTTCGTGCTGGAAACGGTCGACCGAGTGATGTTCGGTCGACCGGTTTATTTGGGAAAAAAATATAAAAAATAAAAAAAAATAAAAAAAATAAAAAAATAAAAAATCGGGTTCGGGTTGGGTTGGGTCAACCCGACCCCCTCAACCCGAACCCGACCCGAAAATTCGGGTTTTTGATTTTCCCAACCCGACCCGAACCCCTCCCCAACCCGACCCAACCCGACCCGACCAGTCGGGTTCGGGTTGGGTTTCGGGTTGAACCCAACCTATGTGCACCCCTAGTCGTGTCATCTGACACATCCAAAAATATAGTGTCATTTTTAAAAACTTAGTGTTTTTACCAAAATTCGTGTGCTATATCCTTTGGGTTTTTTGCGAAAAATGGAAATATCTAAAAATCTCTCCTAGGACGCATCAGTTTAACATTTTCGTCGTATAATAGGAAGTCGTGTCATCAGACCCCACAAAAACAAAGAAAGAGTGTCATTTTCAAAAACTGATAGTTTTTTCCGAAATTCGTGTGTTATAGCCTTTGGTTTTTTTGCTAAATAGGGAAATATCTAAAAATCTCTCTTCGGAGGCATCAGTTTAACATTTTCGACGTATAATAGGAAGTCGTGTCATTAGACCCCACAAAAAACAAAGAAATAGTGTCATTTTTAAAAACTAATGGTTTTTTCCGAAATTCGTGTGCTATATAGCCTTTGGTTTTTCTGCAAAAAGGGAAATATGTAAAAATCCCACCTCGAACGCATCAGTTTAACATTTTCGTCGTATAATATCCAGTCGTGTCATCTGACACATCAAAAAAATAAAGAAATAGTGTCATTTTTTAAAAACTTAGGGTTTTTCCGAAATTTGTGTGCTATAACCTTTGGTTTTCTGCTAAATAAGGAAATATCTAAAAATCTCTCCTCGGACGCATCAGTTTAACATTTACGTCGTATAATAGGAAGTCGTGTCATCTGACACATCAAAAAACAAAGAAATAGTGCCTTATTTAAAAACTAAGGGTTTGTACCGAAATTCGTGTGCTATACCATTTGGTTTTTTTGCTAAAAACTGAAATATCTAAAAATCTCTCTTCGGACGCATCAGTTTAGCAGTTTCGTCGTATAATAGGAGGTCGTGTCATCAGACCCCACAACAAACAAAAAAATAGTGTCAATTTTTAAAAATTAAGGTTTTTTACCGAAATTCGTCGGTTATATAGCATTTGGTTTTTTGCTAAAATTTTCGTAGTATAATAGGAAGTCGTGTCATCAGACCCTACAAAAATAAAGAAATAGTGTCATTTTTAATAACTGATGGTTTTTACCAAAATTCGTGTGCTATACCCTTTGGTTTTTTTGCTAAAAAGGAAAATATATAAAAATCTCTTTTCAGACACATCGGTTTAACATTTTCGTCGTATAATAGGAAGTCGTGTCATGAGACCCCACAAAAAATATAGAAATAGTATCATTTTTAAAAACTGATGGTTTTTACCGAAATTCGTTTGCTAATATAGCCTTTGCTTGTTTTGCTAAAAATGGAAATATCAAAAAATCTCTTTTCGGAGGCATCAGTTTAAAATTTTCGTCGTTTAATAGGAACTCGTGTCATCAGACCCCACAAAAAACAAAGAAATAATGTCACTTTTGAACACTGAGTGTTTTTACCGAAATTCGTAGGCTATATTTATAGCCTTTGGCTTTTTTGCAAAAAATGGAAATATCTAAAAATCACTTTTCAGACGCATCAGTTTAACATTTTCGACGTATAATAAAAAGTCATGTGTTCAGACCCCACAAAAAACAAAGAAATAGTGCCATTTTTAAAAACTGATGATTTTTTCCGAATTTCGTGTGCTCTGGCCTTCGGTTTTTCTACTAAAAAGGGAAATATGTAAAAATCTCTCCTCGAACGCATCAGTTTAACATTTTCGTCGTATAATATCCAATTGTGTCGTCTGACACATCAAAAATAAAAAATAGTGTCATTTTTTAAAAACTAAGTGTTTTTTCCGAAATTCGTGTGCTATAGTCTTTGGTTTTTTGCTAAATAAGGAAATATCTAAAAATCTCTCCTCGGACGCATCCGTTTAACATTTACGTCGTATAATAGCAAGTCGTGTCATCAGACCCCACAAAAAACAAAGAAATAGTGTCATTTTGAAAAACTGATGGTTTTTACTGAAATTCGTGTGTTATATCTAAAAATCTGATGACACAACTTCCTATTATACGACGAAAATGTTAAACTGATGCGTCCGTAAAGAGCTTTTTAGATATTTCAATTTTTAGCAAGAAAAAACAAAGGCTAGCACACGAATTTCGGTAAAACCATTCCGTTTTTAAAAATGACACTATTTCTTTATTTTTGGATGTGTCAGATGACACAACTGGATATTATACGACAAAAATGTTAAACTGATGGTTTCTTTGGTTTTTTGATAAATAGGAAATATCTAAAAATCTCTTTTCGGACGTATCAGTTTAACAATTTCGTCGTATAATATGCATTCGTGTCAACTGACACATCAAAAAACAAAGAAATAGTGCCTTTTTAAAAAAATGAGGGTTTTTACTGAAATTCGTGTGCTATATAAGCCTTTGGTTTTTTGCTAAAAAAGGAAATATCTAAAAATCTCTCTTCGGACGCATCAGTTTAGCATTTTCGTCGTATAATAGGAGGTCGTGTCATCAGACCCCACAACAAACAAAGAAATAGTGTCAATTTTTAAAATTAAGGGTTTTACCGAAATTCGTAGGCAATAGCCTTCGGCTTTTTTGCTCAAAAGGTAAAAAATATCTGAAAATCTATTTCCAGACGCATCAGTTTAACATTTTCGTCGTATAATAGGAAGTCGTGTCATCAGACCCCACAAAAAACAAAGAAATAGTGTCATTTTTACTAACTGATGGTTTTTACCAAAATTCGTCGGACGTATCAGTTTAACATTTTTGTCGTATAATATCCAGTTGTGTCATCTGACAGATCCAAAAATAAAGAAATAGTGTCATTTTTAAAAACGGAATGGTTTTACCGAAATTCGTGTGCTAGCCTTTGTTTTTTCTTGCTAAAAATTGAAATATCTAAAAAACTCTTTACGGACGCATCAGTTTAACATTTTCGTCGTATAATAGGAAGTTGTGTCATCAGACCCCACAACAAACAAAGAAATAGTGTCATTTTTAAAAACTGAGTGTTTTTACTGAAATTCGTGGGCTACAGCCTTTGGCTTTTTTCTTAAAAAGGAAATATCTAAAAATCTATTTTCAGACGCATCAGTTTAACATTTTCGTCGTATAATAGGAAGTCGTGTCATCAGACCCCACAAAAAACAAAAAAATAGTGCCATTTTTAAAAACTGATGGTTTTTTACCGAAATTCGTGTGCAGCCTTTGGGTTTTTTGCTAAAAATGGAAATATCTAAAAATCTCTTTTCGGACGCATCAGTTTAACATTTTCGTTGTATAATATCCAGTCGTGTCATCAGACCCCACAACAAACTAAGAAATAGTGTCATTGTCAAAAACTGAGTGTTTTTACCGAAATTCGTGGGCTATACCCTTTGGTTTTTTTGCCAAAACGGGAAATATCTTAAAATTTCATTTCAGACACATCAGTTTAACATTTTCGTCGTATAGTAGGAAGTCGTGTCGTCAGACCCCACAAAAAACAAAGAAATAGCCTTCGGCTTTTTTGCCAAAAATGGAAATATCTAAAAATCTCTCCTAGGACGCATAAGTTTAACATTTTCGTTGTATAATATCCAGTCGTGCCATCCGAAACATCAAAAAATAAAGAAATAGTGTCATTTTTAAAAAAATGAGGGGTTTTACCGAAATTCGTGTGCACCCTTTGGTTTTTTAGCTAAAAAGAAAAATATCTAAAAATCTCTTTTCCGACACATCAGTTTAACATTTTCGTCGTATAATAGGAAATCGTGTCATCAGAGCCCACAAAAAACAAAGAAATAGTGTAATTTTGAAAAACTGAGGGGTTTTACCGAAATTCGTGTGCTATAGTCTTTGGGTTTTTGCTAATTAGGGAAATATCTAAAAAGCTCTTTTCGGTGGCATCAGTTTAAAATTTTCGTCATATAATAGGAACTCGTGTCATCAAACCCCACAAAAAACAAAGAAATAGTGTCACTTTTAAACACCGAGTGTTTTTACCGAAATTTGTGGGCTATCGCCTTTGGCTTTTTAGCTAAAATGGAAATATCTAAAAATCTCTTTTCAGACACATCAGTTTAACATTTTCGTCGTATAATATCGTATAGTAGGAAGTCGTGTCATCAGACCCCACAAAAAATAAAGAAATAGTGTCACTTTTAAACAGTGAGTGTTTTTACCGAAATTCGTGGGTTATAGCCTTTGTCTTTTTTGCTAAAAATGGAAATATCTAAAAATCTCTCCTAGGACGCATCAGTTTAACATTTTCGTCGTATAATATCAAGTCGTGCCATATGACACATCAAAAAATAAAGAAATAGTGTCAATTTTTTAAAACAGAGGGTGTGACAGAAATTCGTGTGCTATAGCCTTTGGGTTTTTTGCTAAAAAGGGAAATATCTAAAAATCTCTCTTCGGACGCATTAGTTTAGCATTTTCGTCGTATAATATCCAGTCGTGTCATCTGACACATCAAAAAATAAAGAAAAGTGTCATTTTTAAAAACTGAGTGTTTTTACCGAAATTCGTGTGTTATAGCCTTTGGGATTTTTGCTAAAAATGGAAATATCTAAAAATCTCTTTTGGGACGCATCAGTTTAACATTTTCGTTGTATAATATCCAGTCGTGCCATCAGACCCCACAACAAACAAAGAAATAGTGTCATTGTTAAAAACTCAGTGTTTTTACCGAAATTCGTGGGCTATACCCTTTGGTTTTTTTGCTAAAAAGGGAAATATCTCAAAATCTCTTTTAAGACACATCATTTTAACATTTTCGTCGTATAGTAGAAAGTCGTGTCATCAGACTCCACAAAAAACAAAGAAATAGTGTCATTTTTAAACACTGAGTGTTTTTACCGAAATTCGTGCGTTATAGCGTTTGGCTTTTTTTGCTAAAATGGAAACATCTAAAAATCTCTCCTAGGATGCATCAGTTTAACATTTTCGTCGTATAATATCAAGTCGTGCCATCTGACACATCAAAAAATAAAGAAATAGTGTCAATTTTTAAAAACGGAGGGGTTTTACAGAAATTCGTGTGCTATACCCTTTGGGTTTTTTGATAAAAAAAGAAATATCTAAAAATCTATTTTCAGACACATCAGTTTAACATTTTCGTCGTATAATAGGAAGTCGTGTCATCAGTCCCCACAAAAAAACCAAAACAATAGTGTCATTTTGAAAAACTGATGGTTTTTACCGAAATTCGTGTGTATAGACTTTGGTTTTTTTGCTAAATAGGGAAATATCTAAAAATCTCACTTCAGACGGATGAGTTTAACATTTCGTCGTATAATATGCAGCCGTGTCATCAGACCCCGCAAAAAAAATAGTGTCCTTTTTAAAAAGGAAAATTTTTCAAAATAATTTTTAAAAAAAAAATTACCAAAATAAACCTCCACTAAAAGTAATTTCCAAACTAGACCCGCTGGCACCACATGTTGACACGTGGCGGCGGCGGGTTTTGTTTGTTTGTGCATAGAGAACTCGGCAGTGGTGATGCCGAGTTCAACTTTGGTTTTTTATTGGCCAACACTTGAAATTTTCACTCAGGAGGTGACACTTCATAGAACTCGGCACTGGTGATGCCGAGTTCAACTTTGGTAGAACTCGACATGGGTGATGCCGAGTTCCATTGGGTTTTTTATTGGCCAACACTTGACAATTTTTACTGATGTGATTCAAATAGAACTCGGCACTGAGAGTGTCGAGTTCTATATAAGAAACTGTTCTCCTGGCGCTCAGATCGTGCATGAGACGATTGACGCGCGAGAAGAACAATTACTTAAATAGAACTCGGCACTGAGAGTGCCGAGTTCTAAAGGAAGAACTCGGCGTTACTAACGCCGAGTGCACTTAAAAAAAGTGAACTCGGCGTTACCAACGGCGAGTTCCGTCGGGCTATATAAACAGCCCGACGCCCCCTCTCCCCCATCCGCCGAGTTCCGAGTTTTTAAGGTTAGGGTTTCGATTCTTTTTCATTTTCCATCATTTTTTTGCCTTTTTATCTATTAGGATGATATACATTGTTGTTTTATGTATGATTGTAGTGTTTTTGTTGATTTAGGAACTCGTTTTGGTGGAAACTCGAATTCGATTTTGGGTTTTTAGGCAAAACGTTTTATTTCTTGTTTGATAGTTGATTATTGAATTTAGTTTTGTTGCTTATAGGTCTACGGTAGTCATCTTAAAAATAGTTGAATTTAAGTACTATTATTGTGATTAAAAATAGATTTTATGTTGTTATTTAGGTTTGAATGTATGTTAATTTGAATGAATGTAAACTTAAAAGTGATTTATTTGAGTTTAAATGTATGTGAGATTGAATGTATGTTAGAATTGAATTTTGTAGTATTGTTAGTTTGTTCCTTGCAGGTTTAAATTTACCAATTTAAGAAATATAGGAGAGGTTCTGTCAAAATTTTAAAAAAAATTCTGACATGATTTGTAATGTTGTTTATTGTAGTTGGTTTTATTGGAGAGATTGTTCGACGTTTACAGCCGTTTGCTACTACAGTCGATTGAGGTAATTTCTAAAACATTAGAGTATTCTCAACTTGTAAGTATTTAGTAAGAAATTCGATCATCTCACTTGTTAACGTGTTATGTACAGATGGAGTTTGGTGGTTCTAGTACTGGTTCAGTTGGAGGTAGCTACGCTTCACAGGGTCCGGTAGACAGATCGGTGTTGGTTTTGCAGGCCAACCACAAGTCTGACTTGTTCAAAAAATTTGTAAGTATTTTACGTTTTCAAGTTAAATATTTGCACGTGAATTTCAATATTCTGACATTTCTCTAAATTTATGCAGAAGGATGTTGATGGTGTAAAATGCGTTGAGCATGGATCGAAGCTCAACGAATGGCAGATCACTGATGAGAGAATGTTGTTTCTGCTAGATATGGCAGGGTTTGACACAGTCACTCGGTTGGGCCGAGTTCAGTTGGATCATACCTTATTGGGGGCGATGGTCGAGCGTTGGAGACCGGAGACTCATTCATTTCACCTGCGACATGGTGAGATCACGTGCACCTTGCGTGACATCTCGATGATTACCGGCTTGCGGGTAGATGGTTTGCAGGTGTGTGAGTCTCAGGAGTACGTCTCGTCAGAGGTCTGCATGGATTTATTGGGTCAGGTCCCCGATGACTTGGGTCGTAAGGGTTCTGTAACTCTGGGTTGGTTGCAAGCTCAGTTTCAGCACTTGCCTTTTGATGCTGACGAGGAGACAGTTACACGACACACCAGAGCATTCATTCTCTTCCAGTTGGGATGTAGTATTTTGGCAGATAAGAGTGGTACGATGGTTCACTTGAAGTACCTGTATTTGCTCGGAGATTTGGCAGTCGCATCGGAGTACAGTTGGGGTAGTGCGGCTCTGGCCCACTTATATCACATGTTAGATGAAGCCTCACTGATTCCGACGAAACATTTGTGTGGTTTTCTTACGTTCCTGCAGTTGTGGTGCTGGGAACATCTACATGTTGGGAGACCTTTGAAGAGAAGACCATTAGTATACCCGGAGGACAAGAGAGCACCATTAGGGTCCCGTTGGAGACGACCAAGAACATTCAAGGGTAGTGCGAAGAAGACGACACTTGATTTTTATCGGAATGAGCTGGACATGCAGGAATTCGATCTAGTGATCTGGGACCCTTATGCAAATTTGGATCTTAGTCAGTTACCACCACTATGTACGGAAGGTTCAGAGATCTGGACGAGCCGTACTTGGCTTATAAATTTTGGTGAGGTGGTTATTCATTGTCCAGACCGAGTGATGAGACAGTTCGGTCTACAGCAACACATTCCAGAGCCGATGGAGAGACATGTAGTGAAATCGGCTCAGGGGAGGTCGGATGTTAATTGGTTGGCGGAAAATCACCAATTCATTCAGCATTGGTCGCACAGAAGAGATTATCTACAGTTTGAGCGACCACTCCTAGGTGCCACTCCTGAAGAGAGCACACGACTGTATATGGAATGGTACTGGAGCATCACCGTACGTTGGATAGTTCATCACTGCTTGGCTCCGACTAATACCTTATACAGACCTCGAGCGGGTAGAGAGCGAGAGATGGTAAGATTTAAATATTTATTGAAACAATGATCACCTTTTAAAATTATGTTTAGTGTTTCATTAACTTTGAATTATCTGTAGGTGCACGGAGTTTATGAGTTTCACGAAGAACTCCATAAAATTCACGAGGTGATCAAAGATCACAAGACAGGCTCTTCGATGGTTGGAAAATTAAAGGAAAAAATGAAGGCTTGGTTGATGTGTTTTGGTGCTGAAGAACCCACATTACATTTGAGTCAGGATCGCGTGGTTGAAGAAGAAGATTCACAGTCTCAAGAAGACGCTGGCGGTCTGACTCAGGATACTGAGAATGCAGCACGAGGAGGGGGACGCGGCAGGGGGAGAGGACGTGCTCAAGCACGTCCTAAAAGGAAGAAGAGATTGAGAGGTCACTTAGGATAGATATTTAGTTGTGAACTTATTTGGTTGTTTTTATATGGTACTTTTGGATGTATGTTAAAATGTTGAACTTCATATTCCACTCGTAGTTGTGTTGTGTTTTATCGTACTTGTTTGTGTGTCGTGGTCGAATTGTGTTTTCGTTGATTGTGTCGTGGTTGAATTGTTTTCGTTGATTGTGAAACAGGAAATGAAAAAAAAAACTCGAGTTCTTAAATCAATGAACTCTACAAGAGAACTAAGCACTGAGGATGCCGAGTTCTCTTGTTGTGAACACGACGTCACCCCTGCCGAGTTCACACCAATAGAAATCGACGTCTTCAATTCCGAGTTCTATGTAAGTTTGGCTTTTTTATTGCCCCACTTGATATTCCACTCGACTTGAGTTTCCAGGAGATTAGTGAATCAAATAGAACTCGACACTCGCAGTGCCGAGTTCTATTTGAATCATTATTCTCCTGGGGCTCATATCGTGCATGAGACGATTGACACGCCAGGAGATGTTTAAGCGTGTGTTTTGGGCGTTCGGGCCTTCAATTAGTGGGTTTCATTATTGTAGACCCGTTGTCAGTGTGGATGGAACGCACCTCTATAACAAATATAGAGGTTTATTGCTAATTGTTGTGGGCACGGATGCAAACAACGGAATTTTTCCTTTGACATTTGCTGTTGTAGAGAGCGAGAATACAGAGTCGTGGACGTGGTTCCTTCATTTGCTGGCAAGTAGAGTTACAAGGCGACCCGATTTGTGTATTATCACCGACAGATTTTCGGGAATAAATGCTTGTGTGCGAGCCACATTTCCACCTTCGGAGGGCCATGTACATCGATTCTGTCTTCGACACATGAAAGCAAATCTTGCTAAACATCGAAATTGTAAGGAAAGATAGGGACAAATCAAGTTTTACGAAGCGGGTAAAACTCATTCATTTATGAAATTTGAAGAGTTAATGAAGGCTATTGCAGAGGAACATAAACCGATATATGAGTGGATTCAACATCAAGGTCCTTTGGAAAGATGGACTTGTTGTCACGACGGGGGTCGGCGTTTCGGATGTATGATAACAAACATGTCAGAAAGCTTCAACAATGTCTTACGAGAGGCACGCGGTATGCCAATTACAACCATGATTTTGATGACCTTTCTCCGCTTGAACAAATTCTTTGTTAAAAGAAGGGACGTCGCCGAGTCGTGGAATGAAACATATGTACCGACAGTCCACACCGTGGTGACGGCAAACAGTAATCTGGCCAGAACACATACAGTAACTCGGTACCACCAGCTGATGTATCAGGTTTAAGCCAATGACCAGAAAAAATACCTCGTGAAATTTGAAGGAGTTATTACTTGCACTTGTGGATACATAATTGCAATGCACGTCCCATGTTCACATGTACTAGCAGTTTGCAGTGGCAGACATGCAAATGTCAACACTTCACATCTGGTGTCCCCGTATTATGAGGTTCAAATGTACAGGGAGGCGTACAAACCGATATTTGTCCCAATTCCTGATGTGAGGTATTGGCCAGATCGAGGCAACATTACAATGAAGCCTCCCCAAACCAAAAGACCTCCCGGTCGGCCTAAATCAACGCGAATCCGAAACGAGATGGACGAACACTCTGGAAGAAAGGTAAGGTGTGGGAGATGCGGCGGTATAGGGCATAACCGAAAGCGATGTAAAGAACCTATATAGCAAAATATTTTGTATGTGAGACGAATGAATGTAAGAGTTGATTAATTGTAAGACTTGTAATGTATTTGTAATGTATTTTGTTATGACTTGAAAGAATGTACGAAGACTTAAATCCTTTTTAAGAGTTGATTAATTGTAAGACGAATGAATGTAATGTATTTTTTAGGACCGCAAATTTGCAAACTCACTTTTTCTTAGGTGAAATCGGCGTACTCGGCGTTAGTAATGCCAAGTTCTTCCCTTAGAACTCGGCACTCTAAGTGCCGAGTTCTATTTAAGTAACTGTTCGCCGGGCAATCAATCTCATACACGATCTGATAGCCAGGAGAACAGTTTCTTAAATAGAACTCGACACTCTAAGTGCCGAGTTCTATTTGAATCACCTAAGAAAAAATGTCGAAGCGTTGGCCAATAAAAAACCAAAGAAAACTCGGCATCACACATGCCGAGTTCTACCAAAGTTAAACTCGGCATCACCCATGCCGAGTTATACGAAAGTTGAACTCGACATCACCCATGCCGAGTTATACCAAAGTTGAACACGCCATCACCAGTGCCGAGTTCTCAAAAGATGAACTCGGCACTGGTGATGCCGAGTTCTCTATGCACAAAAAAACAAAACCCGCCGCCGCCACGTGTCACCACGTGGTGGCAGCGGGTCTAGTTTGGAAATTACTTTTAGTGGAGGTTTATTTTGGTAATTTTTTAAAAAAAAATTTATTTTGAAAAATTTTCCTTTTAAAAACTAATGGTTTTTACCGAAATTCGTGTGCTAGCCTTTGGTTTTTTTTTCTAAAAATGAAAATATCTAAAAATCTATTTTCGGAGGCATCAGTTTAAAATTTTCGTCGTATAATAAGAACTCGTGTCATCAGACTCCACAAAAAACAAAAAAATAGTGTCACTTTTAAACACTGAGTGTTTTTACCGAAATTCGTGGGATATATATATAGCCTTTGGCTTTTTTGCTAAAAAAGAAAATATCTAAAAATCACTTTTCAGACGCATCAGTTTAACATTTTCGTCGTATAATATCTAGTTGTGTCATCTGACACATACAAAAATATAGCTAATCGTTTTGAAAAACTGATGGTTTTTACCGAAATTCGTGTGCTATACCATTTGGGTTTTTTGCTAAAAAGGGAAATATCTAAAAATCTCTCTTCGGACGCATCAGTTTAGCAGTTTCGTCGTATAATAGGAGGTCGTGTCATCAGACCCCACAACAAACAAAGAAATAGTGTCAATTTTTAAAAATTAAGGGGTTTTACCGAAATTTGTCGGTTATATAGCCTTTGGTTTTATGCTAAAAATGGAAATATCTGAAAATCTCTTTTCAGACGCATCAGTTTAAAATTTTCGTAGTATAATAGGAAGTCGTGTCATCAGACCCTACAAAAAACAAAGAAATAGTGTCATTTTTAATAACTGATGGTTTTTACCCAAATTCGTGTGCTATACCCTTTGGTTTTTTTGCTAAAAAGGGAAATATATAAAAATCTCTTTTCAGACACATCAGTTTAACATTTTCGTCGTATAATAGGAAGTCGTGTCATCAGACCCCACAAAAAATAAAGAAATAGTTTTATTTTTCAAAACTGATGGTTTTTACCGAAATTCGTGTGCTAATATAGCCTTTGCTTTTTTTGCTAAAAATGGAAATATCAAAAAATCTCTTTTCGGAGGCATCAGTTTAAAAATTTTCGTCGTATAATAGGAACTCGTGTCATCAGACCCCACAAAAAACAAAGAAATAATGTCACTTTTGAACACTGAGTGTTTTTACCGAAATTTGTGGGCTATAGCCTTTGGTTTTTTTGCAAAAAATGGAAATATCTAAAAATCACTTTTCAGACGCATCAGTTTAACATTTTCGACGTATAATAGAAAGTCATGTATTCAGACCCACAAAAAACAAAGAAATAGTGCCATTTTTAAAAACTGATGGTTTTTTCCAAATTTCGTGTGCTCTGGCCTTCGATTTTTCTACTAAAAAGGGAAATATGTAAAAATCTCTCCTCGAACGCATCAGTTTAACATTTTCGTCGTATAATATCAAGTCGAGCCATCTGACAAAACCAAAAATAATGAAAGGTGTCATTTGTAAAAACTAAGGGTTTTTAACGAAATTCGTGTGTTATAGCCTTTGGTTTTTTTGCTAAATAGGGAAATATCTAAAAATCTCTCTTCGGACGCATTAGTTTAGTATTTTCGTCGTATAATATCCAGTCGTGTCATCTGACACATCAAAAAATAAAAAATAGTGTCATTTTTTAAAAACTGAGTGTTTTTCCGAAATTCGTGTGCTATAGTCTTTGGTTTTTTGCCAAATAAGGAAATATCTAAAAATCTCTCCTCGGACGCATCCGTTTAACTTTTACGTCGTATAATAGGAGGTCGTGTCATCAGACCCCACAACAAACAAAAAAATAGTGTCAATTTTTAAAATTAAGGGTTTTTGCCAAAATTCGTGGGCTATAGCAATCTGCTTTTTTGCTCAAAAGGTAAATATCTGAAAATCTCTTTTCAGACGCATCAGTTTAACATTTTCGTCGTATAATAGGAAGCCGTGTCATCAGACCCCACAAAAAAAAAGAAATAGTGTCATTTTTAATAACTGATGGTTTTTAACAAAATTCGTCGGACGTATCAGTTTAACATTTTCGTCGTATAATATCCAGTTGTGTCATCTGACACATCCAAAAATAAAGAAATAGTGTCATTTTTAAAAACGGAATGGTTTTACCGAAATTCGTGTGCTAGCCTTTGTTTTTTCTTGCTAAAAATTGAAATATCTAAAAAGCTCTTTACGGACGCATCAGTTTAACATTTTCGTCGTATAATAGGAAGTTGTGTCATCAGACCCCACAACAAACAAAGAAAAAGTGTCATTTTTAAAAACTGAGTGTTTTTACCGAAATTCGTGGGCTACAGCCTTTGGTTTTTTTGCTAAAAAGGGAAATATCTAAAAATCTATTTTCAGACGCATCAATTTAACATTTTCGTCGTATAATAGGAAGTCGTGTCATCAGACCCCACAAAAAACAAAGAAATAGTGCGATTTTTAAAAGCTGATGGTTTTTTACCGAAATTCGTGTGCAGTCTTTGGGTTTTTTTGCTAAAAATGAAAATATCTAAAAATCTCTTTTCGGAAGCATCAGTTTAACATTTTCGTTGTATAATATCCAGTCGTGTCATCAGACCCCACAACAAACTAAGAAATAGTGTCATTGTCAAAAACTGAGTGCTTTTACCGAAATTCGTGGGCTATACCCTTTGGTTTTTTTGCTAAAATGGGAAATATCATAAAATTTCATTTCAGACACATCAGTTTAACATTTTCGTCGTATAGTAGGAAGTCGTGTCGTCAGACCCCACAAAAAACAAAGAAATAGCCTTCGGCTTTTTTGCTAAAAATGGAAATATCTAAAAATCTCTCCTAGGACGCATAAGTTTAACATTTTCGTCGTATAATATCCAGTCGTGCCATCCGAAACATAAAAAAATAAAGAAATAGTGTCATTTTTAAAAAAATGAGGGGTTTTACCGAAATTCGTGTGCTATACTATACCCTTTGGTTTTTTTGCTAAAAAGAAAAATATCAAAAAATCTCTTTTCCGACACATCAGTTTAACATTTTCGTCGTATAATAGGAACTCGTGTCATCAGACCCCACAAAAAACAAAGAAATAGTGTAATTTTGAAAAACTGAGGGGTTTTACCGAAATTCGTGTGCTATAGTCTTTGGGTTTTTGCTAATTAGGGAAATATCTAAAAATCTCTTTTCGGTGGCATCAGTTTAAAATTTTCGTCATATAATAGGAACTCGTGTCATCAAACCCCAAAAAAAACAAAGAAATAGTTTCACTTTTAAACACCGAGTGTTTTTACAGAAATTCATGGGCTATGGCCTTTGGCTTTTTAGCTAAAATGGAAATATCTAAAAACCTCATTTCAGACACATCAGTTTAACATTTTCGGCGTATAATATCGTATAGTAGGAAGTCGTGTCATCAGACCCCACAAAAAACAAAGAAATAGTGTCACTTTTAAATAGTGAGTGTTTTTACCGAAATTCGTGGGTTATAGCCTTTGGCTTTTTTGCTAAAAATGGAAATATCTAAAAATCTCTCCTAGGACGCATCAGTTTAACATTTTCGTCGTATAATATCAAGTCGTGCCATCTGACACATCAAAAAATAAAGAAATAGTGTCAATTTTTTAAAACAGAGGGTGTGACAGAAATTCGTGTGCTATAGCCTTTGGGTTTTTTGCCAAAAAGGGAAATATCTAAAAATCTCTCTTCGGACGCATTAGTTTAGCATTTTCGTCGTATAATATCCAGTCGTGTCATCTGACACATCAAAAATAAAGAAAAGTGTCATTTTTAAAAACTGAGTGATTTTACCGATATTCGTGTGCTATAGCCTTTGAGATTTTTGCTAAAAATGGAAATATCTAAAAATCTCTTTTCGGACGCATCAGTTTAACATTTTCGTTGTATAATATCCTGTCGTGCCATCAGACCCCACAACAAACAAAGAAATAGTGTCATTGTTAAAAACTGAGTGTTTTTACCGAAATTCGTGGGCTATATACCCTTTGGTTTTTTTGCTAAAAAGGGAAATATCTCAAAATCTCTTTTAAGACAAATCATTTTAACATTTTCGTCATATAATAGAAAGTCGGGTCATCAGACTCCACAAAAAACAAAGAAATAGTGTCATTTTTAAACACTGAGTGTTTTTACCGAAATTCGTGCGTTATAGCCTTTGGCTTTTTTGCTAAAAATGGAATTATCTAAAAATCTCTCCTAGGATGCATCAGTTTAACATTTTTGTCGTATAATATCAAGTCGTGCCATCTGACACATCAAAAAATAAAGAAATAGTGTCAATTTTTAAAAACGGAGGGGTTTTACAGAAATTTGTGTGCTATACCCTTTGGGTTTTTTTTATAAAAAGGGAAATATCTAAAAATTTCTTTTCAGACACATCAGTTTAACATTTTCTTTGTATAATAGGAAGTCGTGTCATCAGACCCCACAAAAAACCCAAAAAATAGTGTCATTTTGAAAAACTGATGGTTTTTACCGAAATTCGTGTGTATAGACTTTGGTTTTTTTGCTAAATAGGGAAATATCTAAAAATCTCACTTCGGACGCATGAGTTTAACATTTCGTCGTATAATATGCAGGCGTGTCATTAGACCCCACAAAAAAAATTGTGTCCTTTTTAAAAACTAATGGTTTTTACCGAAATTCGTGTGCTAGCCTTTGGTTTTTTTCTAAAAATGAAAATATCTAAAAATCTATTTTCGGAGGCATCAGTTTAAAATTTTCGTCGTATAATAGGAGCTCGTGTCATCAGACTCCACAAAAAACAAAGAAATAGTGTCACTTTTAAACCCTGAGTGTTTTTACCGAAATTCGTGGACTATATATATAGCCTTTGGTTTTTTTGCTAAAAATGGAAATATCTAAAAATCACTTTTCAGACGCATCAGTTTAACATTTTCGTTGTATAATAGAAAGGCATGTCATCAGACCCCACAAAAAACAAAGAAATAGTGCCATTTTTAAAAACTGATGGTTTTTTTCCGAAATTCGTTCGCTATAGACTTTGGTTTTTCTGCTAAAAAAGGAAATATTTAAAAATTTCTCCTCAAACGCATCCGTTTAACATTTTCGTCGTATAATATCCAGTTGTGTCATCTGACACATCCAAAAATATATTGTCATTTTTAAAAACTGAGTGTTTTTACCGAAATTCGTGTTCTATAGCCTTTGGGTTTTTTGACAAAAATGGAAATATCTAAAAATCTCTTTTCGGAAGCATTAGTTTAGCATTTTCTTCGTATGATATCCACTCGTGTCATCAGACCCCACAAAAAACAAAGAAATAGTGTCACTTTTAAACATTGAGTGTTTTTACCGAAATTCATGGGATATAGCTTTTGGTTTTTTGCTAAAAATGGAAATATCTAAAAATCACTTTTTAGACGCATCAGTTTAACATTTTCGTCGTATAATAGAAAGTCATGTCATCAGACCCCACAAAAAACAAAGAAATAGTGCCATTTTTAAAAACTGATGGTTTTTTCCGAAATTCGTGTGTATAGCATTTTGTTTTCTGCTAAAAAAGGAAATATGTAAAAATCTCCTCTCGAACGCATCCGTTTAACATTTCCGTCGTATAATATCCAGTTGTGTCATCTGACACATCCAAAAATATAGTGCCATTTTTAAAAACTGATGGTTGTTTTCCAAAATTCGTGTGCTATAACATTTGGTTTTTCTTATAAAAAGGGAAATATGTAAAAATCTCTCCTCGAACGCATCAGTTTAACATTTTTATCGTATAATATCTAGTTGTGTCATCTGACACATCCAAAAATATAGCTAATCATTTTGAAAAACTGATGGTTTTTACCGAAATTCGTGTGTTATAGACTTTGGTTTTTTTGCTAAATAGGGAAATATCTAAAAATCTCACTTCGGACGCATCAGTTTAACATTTCGTCGTATAATATGCAGGTGTGTCATCAGACACATCAAAAAACAAAGAAATAGTGTCCTTTTTAAAAACTGAGGGTTTTTACCGAAATTCGTGTGGTATACCCTTTGTTTTTTTTGCTAAAAAGGGAAATAACTAAAAATCTCTTTTCAGACACATCAGTTTAACATTTTCGTTTTATAATAGGAAGTCGTGCCATCAGATCCCACAAAAAACAAAGAAATAGTGTCATTTTAAAAAACTGATGGTTTTTACCGAAATTCGTGTGCTATAGCTTTTGGTTTTTTTCTAAAAATGAAAATATCTAAAAATCTACTTACGGAGGCATCAGTTTAAAATTTTCGTCATATAATAGGAACTCGTGTCATCAGACCCCACAAAAAACAAAGAAATAGTGTCACTTTTAAACATTGAGTGTTTTTACCGAAATTCGTGGGATATAGCTTTTGGTTTTTTGCTAAAAATGGAAATATCTAAAAATCACTTTTTAGACGCATCAGTTTAACATTTTCGTCGTATAATAGAAAGTCATGTCATCAGACCCCACAAAAAACAAAGAAATAGTGCCATTTTTAAAAACTGATGGTTTTTTCCGAAATTCGTGTGTATAGCCTTTTGTTTTTCTGCTAAAAAAGGAAATATATAAAAATCTCCTCTCGAACGCATCCGTTTAACATTTCCGTCGTATAATATCCAGTTGTGTCATCTGACACATCCAAAAATATAGTGTCATTTTTAAAAACTGTGTTTTTACTGAAATTCGTGTGCTATAGCCTTTGAGTTTTTTGCTAAAAATGGAAATATCTAAAAATCTCTTTTCGGACGCATCAGTTTAGCATTTTCATCTTATAATATTCAGTCGTGTCATCAGACCCCACAAAAAACAAAGAAATAGTGTCATTGTTAAAAACTGAGTGTTTTTACCGAAATTCGTGGGCTATACCCTTTGGTTTTTTTGCTACAAAGGGAAATATCTAAAAATCTCTTTTCAGACACATCAGTTTAACATTTTCGTCGTATAGTCGGAAGTCGTTGTTGGCTTTTTGGCCTTAATCTATGTTTTGATGATTTAATCAACCTAATCTTAATTATAATCATGTAGAGTAGCACACATATTGCATTGCATACATATTGCTTTGTGCTAACCTCTACAGGTGATCAAGACTCGAGGAAGAAAGGAAAATCAAGTCAAGACATGTAATCAAGCTCATTTGAAGACATGTATTTTGTATTTCTTTGAGTCTTTAGGAACTTGTGTATTTTGAGCATACTTGAGCTAAAATCAACTTAAACACACACTAGGTTCCTCATAGAAGTTACACACGAAATTTCACATAATTTGGACTTCAATAGATCACCCAAACTTAGACCGGAAAACACTAAACCTGAACCCTAACTGTCTGCCCACATTCGATCGACCGCAACATGCCGTTCGGTCGACCGGATGATCAAGTATTCTGTTTGTGTTTCCCTGTCTTGTTTCGGTCGACCGCACCTTCTCTTTCGGTCGACCGTTTGAACTTAATTTTCCGACCGTTATTTTTGTCGTATATACCCAACGGTCGTATTCGTATTAAACCAATTATACCCCAAATAACGAATGAGGCTCAAAGCCTCAAATTTCCACACTTAGTGATCATATCCTCATCCAACTCAAGTGTGCTCAATTAGAGAGTGAGTTCCACTCAAGTTACATTTGTTGTCAAGAGAGCAAGGGTCTTGGTGAAAGCCCAAGACACAAGTATAGACTTCGATGAGAGCCCGAAGTGATCCTTCTCGGATTGTGAGAGGAAGAATTCAAGCAAGCAAGGTTGTTCGCGGTGCTTGTGGTGTAAAGACGTTCTCTCCCGGCCCGAAATGGGGAGTGGTTAGTGAAGACGTAGGCGGAGCTCGCGGAGTAGAGCGGAGCTTACAAGAGAGGACTAGGACCCGGGTGGGGTGCCGAACCTCTATAAAATCCCTGTGTGATTGTGGTTTGCTCATTTCTTCCTTACTTGCTTGTATTTGTTTTAAATTCCGCTGCATCATCGTTTGCCTTGCAAGTAGAGTTTGTTTAGGATTAAATTTGTTAATTAGCCTTAATTGTGGACCCATAACCCACACGATCCTACAGTCGTGTCATCAGACCCCACAAAAAACAAAGAAATAGTGTCATTTTTAAAAACTGATGGTTTTTACCGAAATTCGTGTGCTATAGCCTTTGGTTTTTTGCTAAAAATGGAAATATCTAAAAATCTCTTTTCGGAGGCATCAGTTTAAAATTTTCGTCGTATAATAGGAAGTCGTGTCATCAGACCCCACAAAAAACAAAGAAATAGTGCCATTTTTAAAAACTGAAGGTTTTTTTCCGAAATTCGTGTGCTATAGCCTTTGTTTTTCTGCTAAAAAGGGAAATATGTAAAAGTCTCTCCTCGAACGCATCAGTTTAACATTTTCATCGTATAATATCTAGTTGTGTCATCTGACACATCCAAAAATATAGTGTCATTTTTAAAAACTGAGTGTTTTTACCGAAATTCGTGTGCTATAGCCTTTGGTTTTTTGCTAAATAAGGAAATATCTGAAAATCTATTTTCGGAAGCATCAGTTTAACATTTTCGTCGTATAATATCCATTCATGTCATCCGAAATTCGTGGGCTATAAAAGCCTTTGTCTTTTTTTTGCTAAAAAGGGAAATATCTAAAAATCTCTTTTCAGACACATCAGTTCAACATTTTCGTCGTATAATAGGAAGTCGTGTCATCAGACCCCACAAAAAACAAAGAAATAATGTCATTTTTAAAAACTAATCGTTTTTACCGAAATTCATCGGACGTATCAGTTTAACATTTTCATCGTATAATATCCAGTTGTGTCATCTGACACATCCAAAAATAAAGAAATAGTGTCATTTTTAAAAACTGTGTGTTTTTCCCGAAATCGGTGTGATATAGCATTTGGTTTTTTTGTCTAAAAATGAAAATATCTAAAAATCTCTTTTTGGACGAATCAGTTTAACATTTTCGTCGTATAATAGGAATTCATGTCATCAGACCCCACAACAAATAAAGAAATAGTGTCGTTTTTAAAACCCGAGTGTTTTTACCGAAATTCGTGGGCTCTAGCCTTTGGCTTTTTTGCTAGAAATAGAAATATCTAAAAATCTCTTTTCAGACGCATCAGTTTAACATTTTCGTCGTATAATAGGAGGTCGTGTCATCAGACCCCACAAAAAACAAAGAAATAGTGCCATTTTTAAAAACTGATTGTTTTTACCGAAATTCGTGTGCTATAGCCTTTGGGTTTTTTTGCTAAAAAGGGAAATATCTAAAAAACTCTCCACGAACGCATCAGTTTAACATTTTCGTTGTATAACATACAGTCGTGTCATCTGACACGTCAAAAAACAAAGAAAAAGTGTCATTTTTAAAAACTAAGGGTTTTACCGAAATTCGTGTTATAGCCGTTAGTTATTTACTAAAAATGGAAATGTCTAAAAATCTCTTTTCAGACGCATCAGTTTAACATTTTCGTCGTATAATATCCATTCGTCTCATCAGACGCCTCAAATAACAAAGAAATAATGTCATTTTTAAAAACTGAGGGGTTTTACCGAAATTCGTGTGCTATAGCCTTTGGTTTTATGCTAAATAGGGAAATTTCAAAAATCACACTTCGGACGCATCAGTTTAACAGTTGTGTCGTATAATATCCATTCCTGTCATCACACCACTCAAAAAACAAAGAAATAGTGCCATTTTAAAAAACTGATGGTTTTTTACCGAAATTCGTGTGTTATACCCTTTAGTTTTTTTGTTAAATAGAGAAATATCTAAAAATATCTCTTCGGATGCATCCGTTTAACATTTTCGTCGTAAAATATCCAGTCGTGTCATCTGACACATCAAAAAACAAAGATAGTGTCATTTTTAAGGACTGGGGGTTTTTACCGAAATTCGTGTGCATAAAGCCTTTGGTTTTTTTTCTAAATAGGGAAATATCTAAAAATCACTCTTCAGACGCACCCGTTTAACATTTTCGTCGTATAATATCCAGTTGTGTCATCTGAGCCATCAAAAAACAAAGAAATAGTGTCATTCTTAAAAACTCTGGGGTTTTAAAGAAATTCGTGTGCTATAGCCGTCGGTTTTTTGTTAAATAGGGAAATTTCTAAAAATCTCTCTTCGCACGCATCAGTTTAACATTTTCGCGTATAATATCCATTCGTGTCATCAGACCCCTCAAAACACAAAGAAATAGTGCCATTTTTACAAAACTAAGGATTTTTACCGAAATTCGTGTGCTATAACCTTTGGATTTTTATTAAAAATGGAAATATCTAAAAATCCGTCATTGGACGCATCAGTTAAAATTTTCGTCGTACAATATGAAGTCCTGTCATCAGACCCCACAAAAAACAAAGAAATAGTGTCATTTTTAAATACTGAGATTTTTACCGAAATTCGTGTGATAGCCTTTGTTTTTTTGCTAAATAGGGAAATTTCAAAAAAAATCTTTTTTCGGACGCATCAGTTTAACATTTTTGTCGTATAATTTTAAGTCGTGTCATCAGACCCCACAAAAAACAAAGAAATAGGGCCATTTTGAAAAACTGAGGGTTTTTACCGAAATTTGTGTGCTATTATAGCCTTCGGTTCTTTGCTAAATAGGGAAATTTCAAAAAATCTCTTTTTGGACGCATCTATTTAACATTTTCGTTGTATAATATCCATTCGTGTCATCAGACGTCTCAAATAACAAAGAAATAATGTCATTTTTAAAAACTGAGGGTTTTACCGATATTCGCGTGATAGCCTTTGGTTTTTTGCTAAATAGGGAAATTTCAAAAAATCTCTTTTCGGATGCATCAGTTTAATATTTTCGTCGTAGAAACTTCGATTCGTGTCATCAAACGCCGCAAAAAACAAAGTAATAGTGCAATTTTTACAAAACTGAGGGTTTTTACCGATATTCGTGTGCGATAGCCTTTGTTTTTTTGCTAAAACCGGAAATATCTAAAAATTTCTTTTCGGACGCATCAGTTTAACATTTTGGGCGCATAATATCCACTCATGTCATGTAATACATCAAAACACAAAGAAATAGTGTTATTTTTAAAAACCGAGGGTTTTTACCGAAATTCGTGTGCTATAATCTTTGGGGTTTTTGTTAAAAATGGAAATATCTAAAAATTCCTCTTCGGACGCATCTGTTAAAATTGTCGTCGTATAATATGAAGTCCTGCCATCAGACCCCACAAAAAACAAAGAAGTAGTGCAATTTTTAAAAACTAAGGTTTTTACCGAAATTCGTGTGATAGCGTTTGGTTTTTTGCTAAATAGGGAAATTTCAAAAAATCTCTTTTCGGACGCCTCAGTTTAACATTTTTGTTCTATAATATCCGTTCGTGTCATCAAACGCCTCAAAAAACAAAGAAATAGTGCCATTTTTACAAAACTGAGGGGTTTTACCGAAATTCGTGTGCTATTATATCCTTTGGTTTTTTGCTAAATATGAAATTTCAAAAAATCTCTTTTCAGACGCATCAGTTTAACATTTTCCTCGTATAATATCCATTCGTGTCATCAGACCCAACAAAAAACAAAAAATAGTGTCCTTCTTAAAAACTCAGGGTTTTTACCGAAATTCGTGTGCTATAGCCTATCGTTTTTTTGCTAAATTGGGAAATATCTAAAAATCACTCTTCGGACGCACCAGTTTAATATATTCGTCGTATAATATGAAATCGTGTCATCAGACCCATCAAAAAACAAAGAAATAGTGTCATTCTTAAAAACAGATGTTTTTTTACCGAAATTCGAGTGCTATAGCCTTTGGTTATTTTGCTAAAAAGGGAAATATCTAAAAAGCACTTTTCGGACGCATCAGTTTAACATTTTTGTCGTATAATAGGAAGTCAGGTCATTAGACCCCACCAAAAACAAAGAAATAGTGTCATTTCTAAAAACTGAGGGTTTTTACAGAAATTCGTGTGCTATAACCTTTGGTTTTTTTGCTAAAAATGGAAATATTGAAAAATCTTGTTTCAAACGCATCAGTTTAACATATCCGTCGTATAATTGGAAGTCGTGTTATCTAACCCCACCAAAAACAAAAAAATAGTGCCATTTTTAAAAATTGATGGTTTTTACCGAAATTCGTGTGAGGCTTTGGTTTTTTACTAAAAAGGGAAATATCTAAAAATCTCTCTTCGGACGCATCGGTTTAATATTTTCGTCGAATAATATCCAGTCGTGTCATCTGACAAATCAAAAAAGAAAGAAAAAAGTGCCATTTTTTACAGAAATTTGTGTGCTAAAGCCTTTGGTTTTTTTTGCTAAAAAGGGAAATATCTAAAAATCTCTCTTCGGACACATCAGTTTAACATTTTCGTCGTATAATAGCAGTTGTGTCATCAGACCCCACAAAAACGAAGAAATAGTGCCATTTTTAAAAACTGATGGTTTTTACCAAAATTCGTGTGTATAGCCTTTGGTTTTTTTTGCTAAAAAGGGAAATATCTAAAAATCACCCTTCGGACGCACCAATTTAATATTTTCGTCGTATAATATGAAATCGTGTCATCAGACCCATTAAAAAAAAAGAAATAGTGTCATTCTTATAAAATAAGGGTTTTTACCGAAATTCGTGTGCTATAGCCTTTGGTTTTTTTGCTAAATAGGGAAATATCTACAAATCACTCTTCGGACGCACCAGTTTAATATTTTCGTCGTATAATATGAAATCGTGTCATCAGGCCCATCAAAAAACAAGGAAATAGTGTCATGTTTAAAAACTGAGGATTTTTACAGAAATTCGTGTGCCATAACCTTTGGTTTTTTTTGCTAAAAAGGGAAATATCTAAAAATCTCTCTTCGGACGCATCAGTTTAACATTTTCGTCGTATAATAGGAAGTCGTGTATCTGACATATCAAAAAACAAAGAAATAGTGTCATTTTTAAAGACTGAGGGTTTTTACCGAAATTCGTGTGCTATATAGCCTTTGGGTTTTTTTGCTAAAAATGGAAATATCTAAAAATCACTTTTCGGACGAATTAGTTTAACATTTTCCTCGTATAATAGGAAGTCGTGTAATCAGATCCCACAAAAAACAAAGAAATAGTTCAATTTTAAAAAACTGATGGTTTTACCGAAATTCGAGTGCTATATAGCCTTTGGTTTTTTTTGCTAAAAATGGAAGTATCTAAAAATCTTTCTTCGGACGCATAGGTTTAACATTTTCGTCGTATAATATCAATTCGTGTCATAAGACCCCTCAAAAACAAAGAAATAGTGCTATTTTTACAAAACTAAGGGTTTTTGCCGAAATTCGTGTGCTATAGCCTTTGCTTTTTTTGTTAAAAAGGGAAATATCTAAAAATCTCTCTTCGGACGGATCAATTTAACATTTCCTTTGTATAATAGGAAGTCGTGTCATCAGACCCATCAAAAAAAAAGAAATTGTGCCATTTTTAAAAACTGGTGGTTTTTACCGAAATTCGTGTGCTATAGCCTTTGGTTTTTTGCTAAATAGGGAAATATCTAAAAATCACTCTTCAGACGCACCAGTTTAATATTTTTGTCGTATAATATGAAATCGTGTCATCAGACCCAACAAAAAACAAAAAATAGTGTCCTTCTTAAAAATTCAGGGTTTTTACCGAAATTTGTGTGCTATAGCCTTTCGTTTTTTTGCTAAATAGGGAAATATCTAAAAATCACTCTTTGGACGCACCAGTTTAAAATTTTCGTCGTATAATATGAAATCGTGTCATCAGACCCATCAAAAAACAAAGAAATAGTGTCATTCTTAAAAACTGAGTGTTCTTACCGAAATTCGTGTGCTATAGCCTTTGGTTTTTTGCTAAAAAGGGAAATATCTAAAATCTATCTCCGGACGCATCAGTTTAACATTTTCGTCGAATAATAGGAAGTCGTGTCATCAGACCCACAAAAAACGAAGAAATAGTGTCATTTTTAAAAACTGATGGTTTTTACCGAAATTCGTGTGCTATAGCCTTTGGTTATTTTGCTAAAAAGGGAAATATCTAAAAATCACTTTTCAGACGCATCAGTTTAACATTTTGGTCGTATCATTGGAAGTCGCGTCATTAGACCCCACCAAAAACAAAGAAATAGTGTCATTTCTAAAAACTGAGGGTTTTATAGAAATTCGTGTGCTATAACCTTTGGTTTTTTGCTAAAAATGGAAATATCGAAAAAACTCGTTTCAGACGCATCAGTTTGTCATATCCGTCGTATAATAGGAAATCGTGTTATCGGATCCCACCAAAAACAAAAAAATAGTGTCATATTAAAAAACTGATGGTTTGTACCGAAATTCGTGTGAGCCTTTCGTTTTTTACTAAAAAGGGAAATATCTAAAAATCTCTCTTCGGACGCATCGGTTTAATATTTTCGTCGAATAATATCCAGTCGTGTCATCTGACACATCAAAAAAGAAAGAAAAAAGTGCCATTTTTTACAGAAATTCGTGTGCTATATAGCTTTTGGTTTTTTTGCTAAAAAGGGAAATATCTAAAAATCTCTCTTCGGACACATCAGTTTAACATTTTCGTCGTATAATAGGTAGTCGTGTCATCAAACCCCACAAAAAACGAAGAAATAGTGCCATTTTTAAAAACTGATGGTTTTTACAAAAATTCGTGTGTATAGTAGCCTTTGGTTTTTTTTTGCTAAAAAGGGAAATATCTAAAAATCACCCTTCGGACGCACCAGTTTAATATTTTCGTCGTATAATATCAAATCGTGTCATCAGACCCATCAAAAAACAAAGAAATAGTGTCATTCTTATAAAATAAGGATTTTTACCGAAATTCGTGTGCTATAGCCTTTGGTTTTTTTGCTAAATAGGGAAATATCTACAAATCACTCTTCGGACGCACCAGTTTAATATTTTCGTCGTATAATATGAAATCGTGTCATCAGACCCATCAAAAAACAAGGAAATAGTGTCATTTTTAAAAACTGAGGATTTTATACGACGAAAATGTTAAAGTGCTACGTTCCAACAGAGATATTTAGATATTCCATTTTTAGCAAAAAACCAAATGGTATTGCACCCGAATTTCGGTTAAAACCCTCTGTTTTTAAAAATATCATATTTTCTTTATTTTTTGAGGGCTCTGAGGACACAGATGGATTTTATACGGCGAAAATGTTAAAGTGACGAGTTCGAAAAGAGATTTTTAGAAATTTTCTTTTTTGTCAAAAAACCAAAGAGTAAGCACACGAATTTCAGTTATAACACTCAGTTTTTTAAAAATTGACTATTTCATTATTCTTTGAGTTTTCTGATGATACAAATGAATCCTTAACGACCAAAATGTTAAATTGATGCGTTCGAAGAGAGATTTTTAGATATTTCCTTTTTTAGCATAAAAGCAAAGGGTAGCACACGAATTTCGGTTAAAACCCTCTGTTTTTAAAAATTCAGTATTTCATTATTCTTCGAGTGATATGATGATACAAATGAATCCTTAGCGACGAAAATGTTAAAGTGATGCGTTCGAACAGAGATTTTAAGATATTTCATTTTTTTAGCAAAAAACCAAAGGGTATAGCACACCGATTCGGTTAAAACCCTCAGTTTTTAAAAATGTGATATTTCTTTATTTTTTGAGGGCTCTGAGGACACAAATGGATTTTATAAGACGAAAATGTTAAAGTGATGTGTTCGAAAAGAGATTTTTAGATATTTCCTTTTTTAGAAAAAAAAAACCAAAGGGTATATATAGCACACGAATTTCAGTTAAAACCCTCAGTTTTTAAAATGTCATATTTTCTTTATTTTTTGAGGGCTCTGAGGACACAAGTGGATTTTATACGACAAAAATGTTAGAGTGATGCATTCGAAGAGAGATTTTTAGATATATCATTTTTTAGCAAAAAAAACAAAAGGGTATAGCACACGAATTTCGGTTAAAACCCTCAGTTTTTTAAAAATTCAGTATTTAATTATTCTTTGAGTGATCTGATGATACAAATGAATCCTTAGCGACGAAAATGTTAAAGTGATGCGTTGGAAGAGAGATTTTAAGATATTTCATCTTTTAGCAAAAAACCAAAAGATATAGCACACGGATTTCGGTTAAAAATGTGATATTTCTTTATTTTTTGTGGGCTCTGAGGACCCAAATGGATTTTATAAGACGAAAATGTTAAAGTTATGTGTTCGAAAAGAGATTTTTAGATATTTCATTTTTTAGAAAAAAAACCAAAGTGTATATATAGCACACGAATTTCGGTTAAAACCATCAGTTTCTAAAAATGTCATATTTTCTTTATTTTTTGAGGGCTCTGAGAACACAAATGGATTTTATACGACGAATATGTTAAAGTGATGCGTTCGAAGAGAGATATTTAGATATATCCTTTTTTAGCAAAAAACCAAAGGGTTATAGCACACGAATTTCGGTTAAATCCCTCAGTTTTTTAAAAATTCAGTATTTCATTATTCTTTGAGTGATATGATGATACAAATGAATCCTTAGCGACGAAAATGTTAAAGTGATGCATTCGAAGAGAAATTTTAAGTTATTTCATCTTTTAGCAAAAAACCAAAGGGTATAGCACACGGATTTCGGTTAAAACCCTCAGTTTTTAAAAATGTGATATTTCTTTATTTTTTTAGGGCTCTGAGGACACAAATGGATTTTATACGACGAAAATGTTAAAGTGATGCGTTCGAAGATGGATTTTTAGATATTTCCTTTTTTAGCAAAAAACCAACGGGTATGGTAACACACGACTTTCGGTTAAATCCCTCAGTTTTTAAAAATGTCATATTTACTTTATTTTTTGAGGCCTCTAAGGACCCAAATGGATTTTATAAGACGAAAATGTTAAAGTGATGTGTTCGAAAAGAGATTTTTAGATATTTCCTTTTTTAGAAAAAAACCAAAGGGTATATATAGCACACGAATTTCGGTTAAAACACTCAGTTTCTAAAAATGTCATATTTTCTTTTTATTTTTGAGGGCTCTGAGGACACAAATGGATTTTATACGACGAAAATGTTAAAGTGATGCGTTCGAAGAGAGATTTTTAGATATATCTTTTTTTAGCAAAAAACCAAACGGTATAGCACACGAATTTCGGTTAAAACCCTCAGTTTTTTAAAAATTCAGTATTTCATTATTCTTCGAGTGATCTGATGATACAAATGAATCCTTAGCGACGAAACTGTTAAAGTGATGCGTTGGAAGAGAGATTTTAAGATATTTCATTTTTTAGCAAAAAACCAAAGGGTATATCATTTTTGTTAAAATGATATATATCATTTTTGTGAAAAGTACAGTACAACTGCAATATAAGTTACAAATCTTTTGTTTTTTCTATATTTACTATTGGTTTGAAAAATAAGTCTTACTATAAATTATGTACACAATAAGGATTATCGATTAATTCAATTTCATAATAACAAGCTATCAAAATATAATATTTAGGTAAAATCCTTGAATTTAGTAATTAAATTGTGATAAATATAAAAAAATGTGAATCAAATAATATATATATATATCATATTATATATATATTATTATTATTATATATAATTATTATATATATATATTATTTCTTTTCTTTTTCATTGAAAAAGAAAATGAGATCCTTGAATCTCGACGATCCCAGATGTACGTACTATTATTATTTAAAATAAGCCGCCATGGTGAAATCGGTAGACACGCTGCTCTTAGGAAGCAGTGCTAGAGCATCTCGGTTCGAATCCGAGTGGCGGCATCCAAACGCAATAAATCTTATAATAATATATTTAATATAGAATTCCCTTATTTTCATTTGGTAATTGGACTATTTCTTTTTTTTATTTATGATATTTTGGACTTTAGAACATATATTAACTCATATATAGACCTGTCAATCGGGTCGTGTACGTGTATTATCGTGTCGTGTATGAACAGATGCTAACAGGTATTGGGTATACACGAACCCGACACGATAAGGAATCGTGTACACGAACCCGGACACGAACACGACACAGTAACTATCGTGTATACACGGACACGACACGATTTGGACACGATTACTTATCGGGTCGTGTAACACGAAACACGGCAATACCCGAATGGGCACGATAAGTACCTACATACACGATAAGAACTTAATACACGATAAACACACGAGTACCTACATACACGATAATAAATTAATACACGATACATACACGAGTACCTGATTACACAATAGACACGAATTTATAGAATTTCTGGAAAATAACATAAAAGTTCAAAAGTTCAACAATACATGCAAAATACATGCTGGAAAATAACATAAACTTTGTTGTCTATGTCCATCTCGATTTGTGACTTCTCAAGCTAATATCACACAAACTACCGATGTTTTCCCACAACAAACGAGTGCTGAAAATAAGAACATCATTGAGCACATATCACAAAATATTAGACAACCAAGATATTAGATGACACACCACCAACAGGAAAAAAAAGTTAACACCCAACAGTAACAAAAGTAGAAAACACAACCACAATTAAGTATTCAATTTGAGTTGACAGTGTTATACATGCTACATGCACCATTCGGAAAAGTCATCTTAGAAGCTCAATTTCTTACTCTTCAAGTTTCCCGTGAAATTCGTATCATTAAAAAACCCTTTAAGAGCATGCCCTGGACGGTGGAATACATTGAAGGATCTTAATTGCAGGATTATGTATGCGCTGGCCTGTTGAACGTTTTGGCTCCTATTTACTACATTTGGAACTGAAAACCAATTTGTACGTAGGATGCTATACCTGATAGTCCAATGTGGAAGTATTTCCAATATCCTCTTAATAGACCAATGGTTCTTGCACTCTTGCTAGAGTGCACATTCAAAGTATAATAACTCTAGATGTTTAAATACAAGGTAACATTTATAATTGAGATTTACAAAACTAAATCTTATACAACTGGTTTCTTAGATGTCTTCCTTTTTGTTGTAAGCAACCTCCCTATGCTCAACCTTTGGATTGCATAAGCAATATGGAATCTGTGTTGTACAGTTCAAGCTTGTCCTGATACATGATGTGGAGCCACTTTAAAAACTGGAATAAGATGGCAACATCTGAGTAGGACTGCAACGTTGGAAACAAGAGAACTGGTTGATCTTAGTTGCATAATGGAACCTGCAGGACTACTAAATAAGTGCATTACTGGTTTTGAGAATATTAAGGACTCTCATGTCAAGGTTGTTACCTTTCTCCTTCGAATATCACTCATCCATCTAAATCCTACCGACTACAGATAATATCTAACCGGTTGATTTAAAAGTCGTTTAAAACGGAAGTAAAAACATAAAACTTAATACATAACTCTCACTTGTATTCTCATGTTTAACAACTCCACATGGATTCAACAGCGAACAAGCACCAATCAAAACCCTAGAAACAAGATGAGGGTGGGGAAGGAGATGAACCTGTGAATCGGAAGTTAGGAGTGACGAAGGAGTGACGAGTGAGGGTGGGGAAGGAGATGAACCTGTAAATCGGAAGTTACGGCAAAAGGAGGTGCTGGACGAGGAGTTGCAGCGAGAGGAGGTGGTGGATGGGGAGTTGCGACGAGGGGAGCTGCTGGAAAGCGATTTGCGGAGAGAGGAGGTCCTGGATGGGGAGGGTGGCGACGATTTTGGGGATGGATAGTGTTAGGGTTGAGGGGAAGGAGATGAGCAACGTGGATTTCGTTAGGGTTAGGGAGTGAGGGAGTGAAGCGCATGTGAGGGGGTGAGGGTGAGAGCGTGAGGTGTTTAATTGGGTGAGGAATTTGGGTTGGGTTTAAGTTAAATTGGGTTGGGCTTTTCAGATTTTGTTAGAGTTAGGTTTGGTTTTAATTGGGTTGGGTTGGGTTGGTTTTAAAATTTGGGCTCATATTAGTCGGTTTGATCTAAGTTAATTGGATCGAGTAGTAACGTGTCTATCGTGTATCATGTATACCTTATAAACACGATATCCTTATCGTGTATGTTATCGTGTATTTCGTGTATACACCCTCACACCCGGACCCGACCCTATAAGGATTCGTGTATCGTGTCGTGTATGCTTATCGTGTATTCGTGTCTAGGTTCCCATACCCATACACTAAATTATCGTGTCGTGTTCGTGTCGTGTTATCGTGTCGTGTCTGATTTTGACAGGTCTACTCATATACCTTTTTCGATCATTTCCATTGTAATTACGATTAATTTGATGACCTTTTTAGCCCACGAAATCGGCGTAGCACACGGATTTCGGTTAAAACCCTCAGTTTTTAAAAATGTGATATTTCTTTATTTTTTGAGGGCTCTGAGGACACAAATGGATTTTATACGACGAAAATGTTAAAGTGATGCGTTCGAAGATGGATTTTTAGATGTTTCATTTTTTAGTAAAAAAACCAACGGGTATGGTCGCACACGAATTTCGGTTAAATCCCTCAGTTTTTAAAAATGTCATATTTACTTTATTTTTTTAGGCCTCTGAGGACCCAAATGGATTTTATACGACGAAAATGTTAAAGTGATGCGTTCGAAGAGAGATTTTTAGATATATCCTTTATTAGCAAAAAACCAAAGGGTATAGCACACGAATTTCGGTTAAAACCCTCAGTTTTTTAAAGATTCAGTATTTCAATATTCTTTGATTGATCTGATGATATAAATGAATCCTTAGCGACGAAAATGTTAAAGTGATGCGTTGGAAGAGAGATTTTACAATATTTCATTTTTTAGCAAAAAACCAAAGGCTATAGCACACGGATTTCGGTTAAAACCCTCAGTTTTTAAAAATGTGATATTTCTTTATTTTTTGAGGGCTCTGAGGACACAAATGGATTTTATAAGACGAAAATGTTAAAGTGATGTGTTCGAAAAGAGATTTTTAGATATTTCGTATTTTAGAAAAAAATCAAAGGGTATATATAGCACACGATTTTCGGTTAAAACCCTCAGTTTTTAAAATGTCATATTTTCTTTATTTTTTGAGGGCTCTGAGGACACAAATGGATTTTATACGACGAAAATGTTAGAGTGATGCATTCGAAGAGAGATTTTTAGATATATCATTTTTTAGCAAAAAAAACAAAAGGGTATAGCACACGAATTTCGGTTAAAACCCTCAGTTTTTTAAAAATTCAGTATTTAATTATTCTTTGAGTGATCTGATGATACAAATGAATCCTTAGCGACGAAAATGTTAAAGTGATGCGTTGGAAGAGAGATTTTAAGATATTTCATCTTTTAGCAAAAAACCAAAGGGTATAGCACACGGATTTCGGTTAAAACCCTCAGTTTTTAAAAATGTGATATTTCTTTATTTTTTTAGGGCTCTGAGGACACAAATGGATTTTATACGACGAAAATGTTAAAGTGATTCGTTCGAAGATGGATTTTTAGATATTTCTTTTTTTAGCAAATAACCAACGGGTATGGTAACACACGACTTTCGGTTAAATCCCTCAGTTTTTAAAAATGTCATATTTACTTTATTTTTTGAGGCCTCTAAGGACCCAAATGGATTTTATAAGACGAAAATGTTAAAGTGATGTGTTCGAAAAGAGATTTTTAGATATTTCCTTTTTTAGAAAAAAACCAAAGGGTGTATATAGCACACGAATTTCGGTTAAAACACTCAGTTTCTAAAAATGACATATTTTCTTTTTATTTTTTAGGGCTCTGAGGACACAAATGGATTTTATACTACGAAAATGTTAAAGTGATGCGTTCGAAGAGAGATTTTTAGATATATCCTTTTTTAGCAAAAAACCAAACGGTATAGCACACGAATTTCGGTTAAAACCCTCAGTTTTTTAAAAATTCAGTATTTCATTATTCTTCGAGTGATCTGATGATACAAATGAATCCTTAGCGACGAAACTGTTAAAGTGATGCGTTGGAAGAGAGATTTTAAGATATTTCATTTTTTAGCAAAAAACCAAAGGGTATATCATTTTTGTTAAAATGATATATATCATTTTTGTGAAAAGTACAGTACAACTGCAATATAAGTTACAAATCTTTTGTTTTTTCTATATTTACTATTGGTTTGAAAAATAAGTCTTACTATAAATTATGTACACAATAAGGAGTATATCGATTAATTCAATTTCATAATAACAAGCTATCAAAATATAATATTTAGGTAAAATCCTTGAATTTAGTAATTAAATTGTGATAAATATAAAAAAATGTGAATCAAATAATATATATATATATATATATATATATATTATTATATATATATATATTATTATATATAATTATTATATATATATTATTTCTTTTCTTTTTCATTGAAAAAGAAAATGAGATCCTTGAATCTCGACGATCCCAGATGTACGTACTATTATTATTTAAAATAAGCCGCCATGGTGAAATTGGTAGACACGCTGCTCTTAGGAAGCAGTGCTAGAGCATCTCGGTTCGAATCCGAGTGGCGGCATCCAAACGCAATAAATCTTATAATAATATATTTAATATAGAATTCCCTTATTTTCATTTGGTAATTGGACTATTTCTTTTTTTATTTATGATATTTGTGACTTTAGAACATATATTAACTCATATATCTTTTTCGATCATTTCCATTGTAATTACGATTAATTTGATGACCTTTTTAGCCCACGAAATCGGCGTAGCACACGGATTTCGGTTAAAACCCTCAGTTTTTAAAAATGTGATATTTCTTTATTTTTTGAGGGCTCTGAGGACACAAATGGATTTTATACGACAAAAATGTTAAAGTGATGCGTTCGAAGATGGATTTTTAGATATTTCATTTTTTAGCAAAAAACCATAAGGTATAGCACACGAATTTCGGTTAAAACCCTCAGTTTTTTAAAATTCAGTATTTAATTATTCTTTGAGTGATCTGATGATACAAATGAATCCTTAGCGACGAAAATGTTAAAGCGATGCGTTGGAAGAGAGATTTTAAGATATTTCATTTTTTAGCAAAAAAACATAGGGTATAGCACACGGATTTCGGTTAAAACCCTCAGTTTTTAAAAATGTCATATTTACTTTATTTTTTGAGTCCTCTGAGGACCCAAATGGATTTTATACGACGAAAATGTTAAAGTGATGCGTTCGAAGAGAGATTTTTAGATATATCCTTTTTTAGAAAAAAAACCAAAGGGTATATATAGCACACAAATTTTGGTTAAAACACTCAGTTTCTAAAAATGTCATATTTTCTTTTTATTTTTGAGGGCTCTGAGGACACAAATGGATTTTATACGACGAAAATGTTAAAGTGATGCGTTCGAAGAGAGATTTTTAGATATTTCATTTTTTAGAAAAAAAAACGAAAGTGTATATATAGCACACGATTTTCGGTTAAAACCCTCAGTTTTTAAAATGTCATATTTTCTTTATTTTTTGAGGGCTCTGAGGACACAAATGGATTTTATACGACAAAAATGTTAGAGTGATGCATTCGAAGAGAGATTTTTAGATATATCATTTTTTAGCAAAAAAAACAAAAGGGTATAGCACACGAATTTTGGTTAAAACCCTCAGTTTTTTAAAAATTCAGTATTTAATTATTCTTTGAGTGATCTGATGATACAAATGAATCCTTAGCGACGAAAATGTTAAAGTGATGCGTTGGAAGAGAGATTTTAAGATATTTCATCTTTTAGCAAAAAACCAAAGGGTATAGCACACGGATTTCGGTTAAAACCCTCAGTTTTTAAAAATGCGGTATTTCTTTATTTTTTGAGGGCTCTGAGGACACAAATAGATTTTATACGACGAAAATGTTAAAGTGATGCGTTCGAAGAGAGATTTTTAGATATATCTTTTTTTAGCAAAAAAAAACAATCTGTATAGCACTAGGACTGTCAATTCGGGTCATGACACGAAATTCGAACCCGAACACGACACGAAATTTCGAGTTCGGGTTGACATATTTCGGGTTCGTGTCGAATTCGGGTCGACACGAATAACACGAAGTGTAATTCGGGTCGGGTTCGGGTTTATCAAATTCGGGTTTCGTGTAATTCCTGTCGACACGAAATACCCGAATGTCAAATAGAGAATAAAAACCCTAACTAAAACAAACAATCTCAACTTCTCAAGCCTCCAACCGTCTCCAACTCCTCCAAATCTCCGATCCACATCTCCAAGCCTCTGAATGTTTATGGATGTATCATTGTAGCCTTTCATATTTTAAAAGAGTTTGTGATGATTAATCTTGAATATTTTGTTTTTAGGTTGACAAAAAGAATTCGTGTCAATTCGTGTCGACACGAACACGACCCGAAACACGAATTCGACAAACACGAGAAAAAAATCGTGTCAATTCGGGTCGTGTTCGTGTTACTAATTTCGTGTTCGTGTTTAGCTGTAGAATTTCATGTTCGTGTTCGGGTCAGTTTTTTTTTTAAATTTCGTGTTCGTGTTTGTGTTCGGGTTTAGCAAAAACAAATTCGTGTCAATTCGTGTCGACACGAACACGACCCGAAACACGAATTTGACAGCCCTATATAGCACACGAATTTCGGTTAAAACCCTCAGTTTTTTAAAAATTCAATATTTAATTATTCTTTGAGTGATCTGATGATACAAATGAATCCTAAGCGACGAAAATGTTAAAGTGATGCGTTCGAAAAGAGATTTTAAGATATTTCATTTTTAGCAAAAAACCATAGGGTATGGCACACGGATTTCGGTTAAAACCCTCAGTTTTTAAAAATGTGATATTTCTTTATTTTTTGAGGGCTCTGAGAACACAAATGTATTTTATACGACGAAAATGTTAAAGTGATGCGTTCGAAGATGGATTTTTAGATATTTCATTTTTGAGCAAAAAACCAACGGGTATGGTAGCACACGAATTTCGGTTAAATCCCTCAGTTTTTAAAAATGTCATATTTACTTTATTTTTTTAGGCCTCTGAGGACCCAAATGGATTTTATACGACGAAAATGTTAAAGTGATGCGTTCGAAGAGAGATTTTTAGATATATCATTTCTTAGCAAAAAACCAAAGGGTATAGCACACGAATTTCGGTTAAACCCTGAGTTTTTTAAAAATTCAGTATTTCATTATTCTTTGAGTGTTCCGATGATACAAATGAATCATTAGCGACGAAAATGTTAAAGTGATGCGTTCGAAGAGAGATTTTAAGATATTTCATCTTTTAGCAAAAAACCAAAGGGATAGCACACGGATTTCGGTTAAAACCCTCAGTTTTTAAAAATGTGATATTTCTTTATTTTTTTAGGGCTCTGAGGACACAAATGGATTTTATACGACGAAAATGTTAAAGTGATGCGTTCGAAGATGGATTTTTAGATATTTCATTTTTGAGCAAAAAACCAACGGGTATGGTAGCACACGAATTTCGGTTAAATCCCTCAGTTTTTAAAAATGTCATATTTACTTTATTTTTTGAGGCCACTAAGGACCCAAATGGATTTTATAAGACGAAAATGTTAAAGTGATGTGTTCGAAAAGAGATTTTTAGATATTTCCTTTTTTCGAAAAACCAAAGGGTATATATAGCACACGAATTTCGGTTAAAACCCTCAGTTTATAAAAAAATCATATTTACATTATTTTTTGAGGGCTCTAAGGACACAAATGGATTTTATACGACGAAAATGTTAAAGTGATGCGTTCGAAAATAGATTTTTAGATATTTCCTTTTTTAGCAAAAAACCAACGGGTATGGTTGCACACGACTTTCGGTTAAATCCCTCAGTTTTTAAAAATATCATATTTACTTTATTTTTTTAGGCCTCTGAGGACCCAAATTGATTTTATAAGACAAAATGTTAAAGTGATGTGTTCGAAAAGAGATTTTTAGATATTTCCTTTTTTAGAAAAAAACCAAAGGGTATATATAGCACACGAATTTCGGTTAAAACCCTCAGTTTTTAAAAATATCATATTTACTTTATTTTTTGAGGGCTCTGAGGACACAAATGGATTTTATACGACGAAAATGTTAAAGTGATGCGTTCGAAGATAGATTTTTAGATATTTCTTTTTTTAGCAAAAAACCAAAGGGTATAGCACACGGATTTCGGTTAAAACCCTCAGTTTTTAAAAATGTGATAGTTTCTTTATTTTTTGAGGGCTCTGAGGACACAAATGGATTTTATACGACGAAAATGTTAAAGTGATGCGTTCGAAGATGGATTTTTAGATATTTCATTTTTTAGCAAAAAACCAACGGGTATGGTAGCACACGAATTTCGGTTAAATCCCTCTGTTTTTGAAAATGTCATATTTACTTTATTTTTTGAGGCCTCTGAGGAACCAAATGGATTTTATAAGGCGAAAATGTTAAAGTGATGTGTTCGAAACGAGATTTTTAGATATTTCCTTTTTTAGAAAAAAAACCAAAGGGTATATATAGCACACGAATTTCGGTTAAAACCCTCAATTTCTAAAAATGTCATATTTTCTTTATTTTTTGAGGGCTCTGAAGACACAAATGGATTATATCGGACGAAAATGTTAAAGTGATGCGTTCGAAGAGGGATTTTTAGATATTTCTTTTTTTAGCAAAAAAACCAAAGGGTATAGCACACGAATTTCGGTTAAAACCCTCAGTTTTTTTTAAATGTGATATTTTCTTTATTTTTTAAGGGCTCCGAGGATAAAAATAGATTTTATCCGACGAAAATGTTAAAGTAATGCGTTCGAAGATTGAATTTTAGAAATTTCCTTTGTTAGCAAAAAACCAAAGTGTAGCACACAAATTTCTGATAAAATCCTCAGTTTTTTAAAAATTCACTATTTCATTATTCTTTGAGTGGTCTGATGTTACAAATGAATCCTTAGCGACGAAAATGATAAACTGATGCGTTCGAAGAGAGATTTTTAGATATTTCCTTTTTTAGCAAAGAAACAAAAGGGTATAGCACACGAATTTCGGTTAAAACCCTCAGTTTTTTAAAATGTGATTTTTTTTAGGGCTCTGAGGACACAAATGGATTATATACGACGAAAATGTTGAAGCGATGCGTTAGAAAAGATATTTTAGAAAAAAAAATTTTAGAAAAAAACCAAAGGGTATAAAACCCTCAGTTTTTTAAAATGTGATATTTTCTTTATTTTTTGAGGGCTCTGAGGACACAAATGGATTATATACGAAGAAAATGTTGAAGCGATGCGTTAGAAGGGAGATTTTTAGAAATTTCCTTTTTTTGCAAAAAACCAAAGGTTATAGCACACGAATTTCGCTTAAAGCCCTCAGTTTTTTAAAAATTCACTATTTCATTATTTTTTGAGTGGTCTGATGATACAAATGAATCCTTAGTTACGAAAATGTTAAAGTGATGCGTTCGGACAAAGATTTTTCGAATTTTCCTTTTTTAGCAAAAAAGCAAATGGTATATCACACGAATTTCGGTAAAATACCTCAGTTGTTTATAATTTCACTATTTCATTCTTCTTTAAGTGGTCTGATGCGTTCGAAATGTGATAACAAAAAACTGATGTGTTCGAACAGAGATTTTTATATATTTCCTTTTTAGCAAAAAACCAAAGGGTTAAAGCACACGAATTCCGGTTAAAACCCTCAGTTTTTAAAAATGTGATATTTTCTTTATTTTTTGAGGGCTCTGAGGACACAAATGAATTTTATACGACGAAAATGTTAAAGTGATGCGTTCGAAAAGAGATTTTTAAAAATTTCCTTTTTTAGCAAAAAACCAAAGGTATAGAACAAGAAGTTCGGTTAAAACCCTCAGTTTTTAAAAATGTGAGATTTTCTTTATTTCGTGAGGGCTCTGAGGACACAAATGGATTTTATACGATGAAAATGTTAAAGTGATGCGTTCGAAGAGGAATTTTTAGAAATTTCTTTTTTTAGCAAAAAACCAATGGGTATAGCACACGAATTTCGGTTAAAACCCTCAGTTTTTTAAAATATGATATTTTCTTTATTTTTTGAGGGCTCTGAGGACACAAAGGGATTATATACGAAGAAAATGTTGAAGCAATGCGTTACAAGAGAGATTTTTAGATTATTTTCTTTTTTAGAAAAAAACCAAAGGTTATAGCACACGAATTTCGGTTAAAGCCCTCAGTTTTTTAAAAATTCACTATTTCATTATTATTTGAGTGGTCTGATGATACAAATGAATCATTAGCGACGAAACTGTTAAATTGAAGCGTTCGAAGAGAGATTTTTAGCTATTTTCTTTTTTAGCAAAGAAAAAAAGGGTATAGCACACGAATTTCGGTTAAAACCCTCAATTTTTTAAAATGTGATTTTTTTAGGGCTCTGAGGACACAAATGGATTATATACGACGAAAATATTGAAGTGATGCGTTCGAAGAGAGATTTTTCGAAATTTCCTTTTTGAGCAAAAAACCAAAGGGTATATATAGTACACGAATTTCAGTTAAAACACTCAGTTTTTTAAAATGTGATATTTTCTTTATTTCTTGAGGGCTTTGAGGATACAAATGAATTTTATACGACGAAAATGTTAAACTGATGCGTCCGAAGAGAGATTTTTAGAAATTTTCTTTTTAGAAAAAAACAAAACGTTATAGCACACGAATTTCGTTTAAAACCCTTAGTTTTTTAAAAATTCACTATTTCATTATTTTTTGAGTGGTCTGATGATACAAATGAATCCTTAGCGACGAAAATGTTAAACTGAAGCGTTCGAAGAGAGATTTTTAGATACTTCTTTTTTTAGCAAAGAAACCAAAGGGTATAGCACACGAATTTCGGTTAAAACCCTTAGTTTTTTAAAATGTGATTTTTTTTAGGGCTCTGAGGACACAAATGGATTATATACGACGAAAATATTGAAGTGATGCATTCGAAGAGAGATTTTTCGAAATTTCCTTTTTGAGCAAAAAACCAAAGGATATATATAGTACACGAATTTCGGTTAAAACACTCAGTTTTTTAAAATGGGATATTTTCTTTATTTCTTGAGGGCTTTTAGGATACAAATGGATTTTATACGACGAAATGTTAAACTGATGCGTTCGAAAAGGGATTTTTAGAAATTTCCTTTTTAGAAAAAAACCAAACGTTATAGCACACAAATTTCGGTTAAAACCCTTAGTTTTTTAAAAATTCACTATTTCATTATTTTTTGAGTGGTCTCATGATACAAATGAATCCTTAGCGACGAAAATGTTAAAGTTCTGCGTTCTAACATAGATTTTTCGAATTTTCCCTTTTTTGCAAAAAACCAAATGCTATATCACACGAATTTCGGTAAAATCCCTCAGTTTTTTATAATTTCACTATTTCATTATTTTTTAAGTGGTCTGATGCGTTCGAAATGTGATAACAAAAACTGATGTGTTCGAACAGAGATTTTTATATATTTCCTTTTTAGCAAAAAACCAAAGGGTAAAGCACACGAGTTTTGGTTAAAACCCTCAGTTTTTAAAAATGTGATATTTTCTTTATTTTTTCAGGGCTCTGCGGACACAAATGGATTTTATACGACGAAAATGTTAAAGTGATGCGTTCGAAGAGAGATTTTTAAAAATTTCATTTTTTAGAAAAACCAAAGGGATAGTACACGAATCTCGTTTAAAACCCTCAGTTTTTCAAAATGTGATATTTTCTTTATTTTTTGAGGGCTCTGAGGACACAAATGGATTATATACGAAGAAAATGTTGAAGCGATGCTTTAGAAGAGAGATTTTTAGAAATTTCATTTTTCAGCAAAAAGCCAAAGGGTATATCAAACGAATTTCGGTTAAAACCCTAAGTTTTTTAAAATGTGATATTTTCTTTAATTTTTGAGGGCACTGAGGACACAAATGGATTTTATACGACGAAAATGTTAAAACGATGCGCTCGAAGAGGGATTTTTAGAAATTTTCTTTTTTAGCAAAAAACTAATAGGTATAGCACACGAATTTCGGTTAAAACCCTCAGTTTTTTAAAATGTGATATTTTCTTTATTTTTTGAGAGCTCTGAGGACAAAATAATTATATACGAATAAAATGTTGAAGCGATGCGTTACAAGAGAGATTTTTAGAAATTTCTTTTTTTAGCAAAAAACCAAAGTTTATAGCACACGAATTTCGGTTAAAGCCCTCAGTTTTTTAAAAATTCGCTATTTTATTATTATTTGAGTGGTCTGATGATACAAATGAATCCTCAGCGACGAAAATGTTAAAGTGATGCGTTCGAACAATGATTTTTCGAATTTTCCCTTTTTAGCAAAAAAACCAAATCGTATATCACACGAATCTCGTTTAAAACCCTCAGTTTTTAAAAATGTGAGATTTTCTTTATTTCTTGAGGGCTTTGAGGACACAAATGGATTTTATACGACGAAAATGTTAATTTGATGCGTTCGAAGAGAGATTTTTAGAAATTTCATTATTTAGCAAAAAACCAAAGGGTATAGCAGACGAATTTCGGTTAAAACTCTAAGTTTTTTAAAATGTGATATTTTCTTTAATTTTTGAGGGCGCTGAGCACACAAATGGATTATATACGATGAAAATGTTAAAGTCATGCGTTCGAAGAGGGATTTTTAGAAATTTCTTTTTTTAGCAAAAAACCAATGGCTATAGCACACGAATTTCTGTTGAAACCCTCAGTTTTTTAAAATGTGATATTTTCTTTGTTTTTTGAGGGCTCTGAGGACACAAATGGATTATATACGAAGAAAATGTTGAAGCGATGCGTTACAAAAGAGATATTTAGAAATTTCCTTTTTTAGAAAAAAACCAAAGGGTATAAAACCCTCAGTTTTTCAAAATGTGATATTTTCATTATTTTTTGAGGGCTCTGAGGACACAAATGGATTATATACAAAGAAAATGTTGAAGCGATGTGTAACAAGAGATATTTTTAGAAATTTCCTTTTTTGCAAAAAAACCAAAGGTTATAGCACACGAATTTCGGCTAAAGCCCTCGGTTTTTTTAAAAATTCACTATTTCATTATTATTTGAGTGGTCTGATGATACAAATGAATTCTTAGCGACGAAAATGTTAAACTAATGCGTTCGAAGAGGGATTTTTAGATATTTCCTTTTTTAGAAAAGAAACCAAAGGGTATATTGCACACGAATTCCGGTTAAAACCCTCAGTTTTTTAAAATGTGATTTTTTTAGGGCTCTGAGGACACAAATGGATTATATACGACGAAAATATTGAAGTGATGCGTTCGAAGAGAGATTTTTCGAAATTTCCTTTTTGAGCAAAAAACCAAAGGGTATATATAGTACACGAATTTCGGTTAAAACACTCAGTTTTTTAAAATATGATATTTTCTTTATTTCTTGAGGGCTTTTAGGACACAAATGGATTTTATACGACGAAATGTTAAACTGATGCGTTCGAAGAGGGATTTTTAGAAATTTCCTTTTTAGGAAAAAACCAAACGTTATAGCACACGAATTTCAGTTAAAATCCTTAGTTTTTTAAAAATTCACTATTTCATTATTTTTTGAGTGGTCTAATGATACAAATGAATCCTTAGCGACGAAAATGTTAAAGTGATGCGTTCTAACAATGATTTTTCGAATTTTCCCTTTTTAGCAAAAAGACCAAATGGTATATCACACGAATCTCGTTTAAAACCCTCAGTTTTTTAAAATGTGATATTTTCTTTATTTTTTGAGGGCTTTGAGGACAAAATGATTATATACGAATAAAATGTTGAAGCGATGCGTTACAAGAGAGATTTTTAGAAATTTCTTTTTTTAGCAAAAAACCAAAGTTTATAGCACACGAATTTCGGTTAAAGCTCTCAGTTTTTTAAAAATTCACTATTTCATTATTATTTGAGTGGTCTGATGATACAAATGAATCCTCAGCGACGAACATGTTAAAGTGATGCGTTCGAACAATGATTTTTCGAAATTTCTTTTTTATCAAAAAACCAAATGGTATCACACGAATCTCGTTTAAAACCCTCAGTTTTTAAAAATGTGAGATTTTCTTTATTTCTTGAGGGCTTTGAGGACACAAATGGATTTTATACGACGAAAATGTTAATTTGATGCGTTCGAAGAGAGATTTTTAGAAATTTCATTATTTAGCAAAAAACCAAAGGGTATAGCAGACGAATTTCGGTTAAAACTCTAAGTTTTTTAAAATGTGATATTTTCTTTAATTTTTGAGGGCGCTGAGCACACAAATGGATTATATACGATGAAAATGTTAAAGTCATGCGTTCGAAGAGGGATTTTTAGAAATTTCTTTTTTTAGCAAAAAACCAATGGCTATAGCACACGAATTTCTGTTGAAACCCTCAGTTTTTTAAAATGTGATATTTTCTTTGTTTTTTGAGGGCTCTGAGGACACAAATGGATTATATACGAAGAAAATGTTGAAGCGATGCGTTACAAAAGAGATATTTAGAAATTTCCTTTTTTAGAAAAAAACCAAAGGGTATAAAACCCTCAGTTTTTCAAAATGTGATATTTTCATTATTTTTTGAGGGCTCTGAGGACACAAATGGATTATATACAAAGAAAATGTTGAAGCGATGTGTAACAAGAGATATTTTTAGAAATTTCCTTTTTTGCAAAAAAACCAAAGGTTATAGCACACGAATTTCGGCTAAAGCCCTCGGTTTTTTTAAAAATTCACTATTTCATTATTATTTGAGTGGTCTGATGATACAAATGAATTCTTAGCGACGAAAATGTTAAACTAATGCGTTCGAAGAGGGATTTTTAGATATTTCCTTTTTTAGAAAAGAAACCAAAGGGTATATTGCACACGAATTCCGGTTAAAACCCTCAGTTTTTTAAAATGTGATTTTTTTAGGGCTCTGAGGACACAAATGGATTATATACGACGAAAATATTGAAGTGATGCGTTCGAAGAGAGATTTTTCGAAATTTCCTTTTTGAGCAAAAAACCAAAGGGTATATATAGTACACGAATTTCGGTTAAAACACTCAGTTTTTTAAAATATGATATTTTCTTTATTTCTTGAGGGCTTTTAGGACACAAATGGATTTTATACGACGAAATGTTAAACTGATGCGTTCGAAGAGGGATTTTTAGAAATTTCCTTTTTAGGAAAAAACCAAACGTTATAGCACACGAATTTCAGTTAAAATCCTTAGTTTTTTAAAAATTCACTATTTCATTATTTTTTGAGTGGTCTAATGATACAAATGAATCCTTAGCGACGAAAATGTTAAAGTGATGCGTTCTAACAATGATTTTTCGAATTTTCCCTTTTTAGCAAAAAGACCAAATGGTATATCACACGAATCTCGTTTAAAACCCTCAGTTTTTTAAAATGTGATATTTTCTTTATTTTTTGAGGGCTTTGAGGACAAAATGATTATATACGAATAAAATGTTGAAGCGATGCGTTACAAGAGAGATTTTTAGAAATTTCTTTTTTTAGCAAAAAACCAAAGTTTATAGCACACGAATTTCGGTTAAAGCTCTCAGTTTTTTAAAAATTCACTATTTCATTATTATTTGAGTGGTCTGATGATACAAATGAATCCTCAGCGACGAACATGTTAAAGTGATGCGTTCGAACAATGATTTTTCGAAATTTCTTTTTTATCAAAAAACCAAATGGTATCACACGAATCTCGTTTAAAACCCTCAGTTTTTAAAAATGTGAGATTTTCTTTATTTCTTGAGGGCTTTGAGGACACAAATGAATTTTATACGACGAAAATGTTAAATTGATGCGTTCGAATAGAGATTTTTAGAAATTTCATTATTTAGCAAAAAACCAAAGGGTATAACAGACGAATTTCGGTTAAAACCCTAAGTTTTTAAAATATGATTTTTTCTTTAATTTTTGTGGGCGTTGAGGACACAAATGGATTATATACGATGAAAATGTTAAAGTCATGCGTTCGAAGAGGGATTTTTAGAAATTTCTTTTTTTAGCAAAAAACCAATGGCTATATCACACGAATTTCGGTTGAAACCCTCAGTTTTTTAAAATGTGATATTTTTTATTTTTTGAGGGCTCTGAGGACACAAATGGATTATATACGAAGAAAATGTTGAAGCGATGCGTTAGAAAAGATATTTTTAGAAATTTCCTTTTTTAGAAAAAAATCAAAGGGTATAAAACCCTTAGTTTTTCAAAATGTGATATTTTCGTTATTTTTTGAGGGCTCTGAGGACACAAATGGATTATATATGAAGAAAATGTTGAAGCCCTCAGTTTTTTAAAGGTATATAGCACACGAAAATGTTTGAAGGGTATATAGCACACGAATTTCGGTTAAAGCCCTCAGTTTTTTAAAAAATCTCTATTTCATTATTATTTGAGTGGTCTGATGATACAAATGAATCCTTAGCGACGAAAATGTTAAACTGATGCGTTCGAAGAGAGATTTTTAGAAATTTTCTTTTTTAGCAAAGAAACCAAAGGGTATAGCACACGAATTCCGGTTAAAACCCTCAGTTTTTTAAAATGTGATTTTTTTAGGGCTCTGAGGACACAAATGGATTATATACGACGAAAATATTGAAGTGATGCGTTCGAAGAGAGATTTTTCGAAATTTCATTTTTGAGCAAAAAACCAAAGGGTATATATAGTACACGAATTTCGGTTAAAACACTCAGTTTTTTAAAATGTGATATTTTCTTTATTTCTTGAGGGCTTTTAGAACACAAATGGATTTTATACGACGAAATGTTGAAACTGATTCGTTCGAAGAGGGATTTTTAGAAATTTCCTTTTTAGGAAAAAACCAAACGTTATAGCACACGAATTTCGGTTAAAACCCTTAGTTTTTTAAAAATTCACTATTTCATTATTTTGAGTGGTCTAATGATACAAATGAATTCTTAGCGACGAAAATGTTAAAGTGATGCGTTCTAACATAGATTTTTCGAATTTTCCCTTTTTTGCAAAAAACCAAATGCTATATCACACAAATTTCGGTAAAATCCCTTAGTTTTTTATAATTTCACTATTTCATTATTCTTTAAGTGGTCTGATGCGTTCGAAATGTGATAACAAAAAACTGATGTGTTCGAACAGAGAATTTATATATTTCCTTTTTAGCAAAAACCCAAAGGGTAAAGCACACGAATTTTGGTTAAAACCCTCAATTTTTAAAAATGTGATATTTTCTTTATTTTTGAGGCTCTGTGGACACAAATTGATTTTATACGAGAAAAATATTAAACCGATGCGCTCGACGAGAGATTTTTAGATATTTCCTTTTTTAGAAAAAACCAAAGGTATAGTACACGAATCTCGTTTAAAACCCTCAGTTTTAAAAATGTGAGATTTTCTTTATTTCTTGAGGGCTTTGAGGACACAAATGGATTTTATACGACGAAAATATTAAATTGATGCGTTCGAAGAGAGATTTTTAGAAATTTCATTTTTTAGCAAAAAGCCAAACGGTACAGCAGACGAATTTCGGTTAAAACCCTAAGTTTTTTAAAATGTGATATTTTCTTTAATTTTTTAGGGCTCTGAGGACACAAATGGATTTTATACGACGAAAATGTTAAAGTGATGCGCTCGAAGAGGGATTTTTAGAAATTTCTTTTTTTAGCAAAAAACCAATGGGTGTAGCACACGAATTTCGGTTAAAACCCTCAGTTTTTTAAAATGTGATATTTTCTTTATTTTTTGAGGGCTCTGAGGACAAATGGATTATATACGAAGAAAATGTTGAAGCGATGCGTTAAAAGAGAGATTTTTAGAAATTCCTTTTTTAGCAAAAAACCAGAGGTTATAGCACACGAATTTCGGTTAAAGCCGTTAGTTTTTTAAAAATTCACTATTTCATTATTATTTGAGTGGTCTGATGATACAAATGAATCCTTACCGAACAAAATGTTAAACTGATGCGTTCGAACATAGATTTTTAGAATTTTCCCTTTTTAGCAAAAAACCAAATGCTATATGACACGAATTTTGGTAAAATCCATGAGTTTTTTATAATTTCACTATTTCATTATTCTTTAAGTGGTCTGATGCGTTGGAAATGTGATAACAAAAAACTGATGTGTTCGAACAGAGATTTTTAGATATTTCCTTTTTTAGAAAAAACCAAAGGTATAGTACATGAATCTCGTTTAAAACCCTCAGTTTTTAAAAATGTGAGATTTTCTTTATTTCTTGAGGACTTTGAGGACACAAATGGATTTTATACGACGGGAATGTTGAATTGATGTGTTCGAAGCGAGATTTTTAGAAATTTCATTTTTAGCAAAAAACCAAAGGTATAGTACAAGAAATTCGGTTAAAACCCTCAGTTTTTAAAAATGTGATATTTTCTTTATTTCTTGTGGGCTTTGAGGACACAAATGGATTTTATACGACGAAAATGTTAAATTGATGCGTTCGAAGAGATTTTTAGAAATTTCCTTTTTTAATAGGACAGTGATCGGAATGACGTGATTTTCGAAGCCAAACGGAGACCAATCCTTTTTAAATAGGACAGTGACCGGAATGACCTTTTTTTCTTTTATTTTGAAGTTAAACTATCACCGGCGCGAATGTTGCACCTGCCGGAATTGCTACGGAGATTTGATGAAGCCGGAGTCGTTTGAAGAAGTAGCAGAGATGTTGATGCTGCAAGATGTGGCGACCACGGCTGTTGCCGAGTCCGGAGTTGTCGATGTCGCGGTCGGCGTATCACTGGCTGGTGGAACAGCGCTGTCGGAGTGGACGTATGCGTCGGAGTGATCTGGAGAGGTCGAATTGTTTACGATGTTGTAGTTGTCCGGAGTTGTTGAAGGTGTCGTCGTTGGAATTGACGGAGCCGGAGTCGCCGCTGGGCTTGCCACCTTTCTTAACAAGAGCCGTCGGATTATCTATACCAACAACAAAGAACCAAACTCCTCTCTTCTGTTTTACTCACCACAAATCTTTTTCCTTTCTCGGGCATGGATGTGCGCGCCTGTGTATGGAGTTGTATTTTGAAGGGAACGAGAAACAGTGGAAGGAGAGGTGTGTTTTCTATCGAATTTGTGTGTACGTGTATTGTGTATGGAATTGTCACTGGAATCGTCCCTTTCGTGTTGGGAGTCATGAGCTTTTATAGCTTTTGAAAAAAAAGAAAGGCTTGAGAGGAGGACGTGTGGTGATAGATGGTGGGACGTGTATAGTCGTGGGGTGGGGAACGGTTAGGAGAGGTTGAGATGGGTTAGTGTATGAGTGGTTAGAGCTGAGAAGGAAACCAATCTTCATCGTGATCCCTTTGTTAATATATTAATATTATCCAACATGGTTATGAAGTTCGAATTTATCACGTATACATGCACATGCAGGTTTCCTTGATTTATTTATTTCGTATTTATTTTGTTGGTTAAATTTCATTATACCCCCTCAAGTCATTCATATCCAATTATGAGACCATGATTAATTAGGTATGAAGAACCTTTGCATGTATATTTAAAAGGAACATGGCCATCACTTCTAATTATGAGGTCATCACTTTTCGGTTCTACCCCTCAAGTCAACTAGTCATCATTTGTCAATTCGGTAATTCGAATTTTATGAAATGTTTTAAAAATATAATTTTTTTGATGTCAACAGAATGCCCCCTCAAGAAGATATGATGAATGTTGTGAATCATAACTTCTTGAGAAATAAAATTCCAGTATACCAGGAGTACACATTTTACATCGTGTACGTATAAGGTCATTGATGCCAAAATATGTAAAGTTTGATATGTATTTTTGCTTGTATGTGAGAGTAATGAGTTTTCTTGTATGAGTCATATCTTACTACATATCAATATGCTAGTATGTAGGAAGGTATGTACCCACCAATGGGACATTTGACGTTGGAGCACCAACAAGGTAGGGGTGACAATAAAGATTCTTTTATCTTGAATCTTACAAGATACTCTCATTTCATATTGTCGTTGACCAACAACTTATATGTTCCTACAAATCTCATATATGTGCAATAGATTTGTAGATTAATAAATAATTCATTTTAACATCTCTTTACTTCAAGAACCCTCTTATAGTAGAGAGGTGACTTGAAGGATATTTCATCGTAGTAAAAAGAAATTGAGTCATCCCCTTATAAACTCCATATATGTTTCATAAATTTGAAGAGTGTATTTGAGAAAAAGTTAATCCCTCAGGAGGATTTTGTATATTTGATTTTTTTAACGTTTTTATAAACTCCTCTAATGACAAGAGAGAGGGAACCCAAGATCCGGCTTGGAGTGCATCCTCTGTTATTATTAGATTCGTTGACATGTATTTATATGACTTATGAGATTTACGTTAATTTCATATTCTTTTTAGAGATTTTTTATCCATACCAATTTTAGACATGTTTCATAAATTCCCGGAACAAATCTGTCATATAGCTTTGCCTTATATTTAGAAGGGCGGGATCTTTTTACATCGTGATAACCATACGTTGTGGAGCCACAGTAAGGATTTCATCTTTGAAATCGCACCGAATGCTCGCTCTTCATATGGATGTCACCCAACATAGTTGGGAAGTTTCTACAAATTTCAGATATGCTTCATTAATCTGTAGAACTTTGATAACCCATTTCGCCTCAAGAACTCTCACATATAGGAGAGTGGCCCGAGGGACGTTCTATTGTCGGCGAAAGTCTTGTATTACTATTATTGTCCTTACAAACCTCAGATGTACTTCATAGATTTGTAGAATAGAGATTTTTAGATATATTGTTTTTAGCAAAAAACCAAACGGTATTATAGCACACGAATTTTGGTTAAAACCCTAAGTTTTTTAAAATTTTCACTATTTCATTATTCTTTGACTGGTTTGACGATACAAATGAATCATTAGCGACGGAAATGTTAAACAGAGACGTTCGAAGAGAGATTTTTAGAAATTTCTTTTTTAGCAAAAAACCAAAGTGTAAGCACACGAATTTCGGTTAAAACTCTCAGTTTTTTAAAAATTCACTATTTCATTATTCTTTGAGTTGTCTGATGATACAAATGAATCCTTAGCGACGCAAATGTTAAACTTATGCGTTCGAAGAGAGATTTTTAGATATTTCTTTTTTTTAGCAAAAACCAAAGGGTATAGCACACGAATTTCGGTTAAAACCCTCAGTTTTTAAAAATGTGATATTAATTTATTTTTTGAGGGATCTGAGGACAAATGGATTTTATACGACAAAAATGTTAAAGTTATGCGTTCGAAGAGAGATTGTTAGATATTTACTTTTTTAGCAAAAAACCAAAGGGTATATACAGCACACGAATTTCGGTTAAATCCCTCAGTTTTTAAAAATGTGAAACTTTCTTTATTTTTTTAGGGCTCTGAGGACACTAATGGATTTTATACGACGAAAATGTTAAAGTGATGCGTTCGAAGAGAGATTTTTAGAAATTTCTTTTTTTAGCAAAAAACCAAAGTGTAAGCACACGAATTTCGGTTAAAACCCTCAGTTTTTTAAAAATTCACTATTTCATTATTCTTTGAGTTGTCTGATGATACAAATGAATCCTTAGCGACGCAAATGTTCAAGTGATGCGTTCGAAGAGAGATTTTTAGAAATTTCTTTTTTAGCAAAAAACCAAAGGGTAGCACACGAATTTCGGTTAAACCCCTCGGTTTTTTAAAAATTCACTATTTCATTATTATTTGAGTGGTCTGATGATACATATGAATCCTTACCGATGAAAATGTTAAATTGATGCGTTCGAAGAGATATTTTTAGATATTTGATTTTTTGGCAAAAAATCAAAGGTTATAGCACACAAATTTCAGTTAAAACCGTCATTTTTTAAATAATTCACTATTTCATTATTCTTTGAGTGGTCTGATGATACAAATAAATCTTTAGCGACGCAAATGTTAAATTAATGTGTTCGAAGAGAGATTTTTAAATATATTTCTTTTTTTAGCAAAAAACCAAAGGGTATAAAACCCTTAGTTTTTAAAAATGTGATATTTCTTTATTTTTTGAGCGCTCTGAGGACACCAATGGATTTTATACGACGAAAATGTTAAAGTGATGCGTTGGAATAGATATTTTTAGATATTTCCTTTTTTAGCAAAAAACCAGAGGGTATTGCACACGAATTTTGGTTAAAACCCTTAGTATTTTAAAAATTCACTATTCCATTATTCTTTGAGTAGTCTGATGATACAAATGAATCCTTAGCGACGCAAATATTAAACTGATGCGTTCGAAGAGAGATTTTTAGAAATTTCCTTTTTAGCAAAAAACCAAAGGGTAAGCACACGAATTTCGGTTAAAACCCTCAGTTTTTTTAAAATTCACTATGTCATTATTCTTTGAGTTGTCTGATGATACAAATGAATCCTTAGCGACGCAAATGTTAAACTGATGCGTTCGAAGAGAGATTTTTAGATATTTCTTTTTTTAGCAAAACACCAAAGGGTATATAGTACACGAATTTCGGTTAAAACCCTAAGTTTTTAAAAATGTGATATTAATTTATTTTTTGAAGGCTCTGAGGACACTAATGGATTTTATACGACGAAAATGTTAAAGTAATGCGTTGGAAAAGAGATTTTAGATATTTCCTTTTTTAGAAAAAACCAATGGGTATTGCACACGAATTTCGGTTAAAACCCTAAGTTATCTAAAATTTTCACTATTTCATTATTATTTAAGTGGTCTCATGATACAAATGAATCCTTAGTGATGCGTTCGAAGTTAGGGATAAAAACACAATTTATTTTTCAAAAAGGTGAATATAATGAAAAGTAACAATTTATCAATTTATTGATAGAGTGGTATAAATTATAGATCATAATTTATAACTTATATATTACTTGTGGACTTGTCGGTATTAATCGTATCTTAATTGTGTAGTATTCGTAATCATGTACCTAATTACATGATTACTTATCGTGTCAATCGTGTTAATCGTTTTTACAACAATCCATATCCAACTCATTTAATAATCATGTCATATCCAACCCATTTATTAATCATGTTAAATTTCTCAATCCATATCCGTCAAGTTCGTGTCGTTTTCGTGTTGTATAATCGTGTTTCGTGTAAAATTGACAGCCGTAATGAATCTGTATCACTAACTCAGATGTTTTCCTGGTATAGATCTGAACTTATATAGGCAGTTAGTAACCCAAATAACAAAGTATGTAGAAATCAATAAGTATGAAATAGTATGCAAACTGGGAATGCAAATTGCTATTTATGCGTATGATTGTGATTACTATCACGCAAACATATCTAGAGATACGACTTCAAAACAAGTATTTTACGCAGTGAAAATTAAATGAAGTGATTTATTAAACCAAAATGCAACAATTAGTTTGGACATTTTTAAGTAAAAAGTTCACCTGAAAATTAAAGACTTAACAAAATATTGGAAGAACATTTGCTTGGAGGTTTCTTCATGATTTATTGACCAAGTCGAGGGTTTAGTCGACCATTCTTTATCATGCTTTTGCCTTTTGAAGTTTTTTTTAAATTAAAATTTGAAATGCAAATATTCACATTTAAACGTGTGCTTCGGATTATACATGTTCGGGAAATTGTGTTTGATGTGAAATACATAAATACTTTTTTAACTCGCACCTAAATGTTTTTATCAAGTTTCCTAATGCATCGACCATAACAACAGAACAAAGCTTCTATATTTATTTTTTGAGAGTGAATGGAACAGATTATTTGCCAAAAGAAGAAAAATACAAAATGTCTCCATTATCTAAACGAGAGAAGAGAGATGATGCAAAAGTCTGTATGAATTCTCCATGAGCAATGGTATCATTGATGCCCCTGTAAAACTAGGATGGTATCATCGTAGGAGGAGAATGTACGCTTAATCAAGTAGAAATTATAAGACGAAGATCAAGGTTGCAAGTAGGTTGACAAAAGCAATGAAACATAGAAGTGAAATGAGATAGACATACATGTTATCAATTCCTTCAAATGCATCAGAAAAGGTATACTTAACTGGAGAACCAGTACTTCCACCGAGGAGTGTTTGGAATGTGTATTGTAATTTTATGGGTCGTGATACATGGACGCCCGCGTCTGTAGACGCTCCTGACGTGGTCAGTTCAGTCAGCAATTCAGTCAGCAACATTTAGTTTATCAATGCAACATTACTTTCTCACTGCAACGTTTGATTTCCCCATGCAACTTTTACTTTTCCCAACACAACTTTTGATTTCTCCATGTAACCTTCGGATACAAAGGTAAAATGAAGAGTTCATGTTTTGCCTTTTTAAACATATAAGTATGTCTCTTTTAACATCTACGTCTATCCTTTTTAACATAAGATTTTGTCATTTTTAAATTGTAGTTTGTCCTTTTTAAATACTGGTTTGTACTTTTTATGTATGATATTTCCTTTTTAACAATTGAATCAGTCATTCTTGTATTGGGTGGTTGTTCTTTATATGTCGAGGTTTTGTCTATTAAGTAGTGTTTTGTCATTTTTAAGTAGTAGTTTGTCATTTTTAAGTATGAGTTTGTCCTTTTTATCACATGCGTTTGTTCTTTTTATCATATTTGTTGTCTTTTTAAACAACCCAAGTTGAAATTAGCAAACAAGAACATCAAAGACAAACCAACTTTAGACAAGAACATCACAAACCAAAATAAAAAAAAGAACCAAACTTTCAACACAAAAACAAAAAAAAGAATCACCAGAACCAATTCATCACAGAAAAAAAACAGAAACTTCAAATCAACCACAAAAAAATTACAAGCAAATAACTACAATTCTAATTGGTAATGATTTGTTTTGGTAATGATTTGTTTAGTGTGTGTTGGTGTAATTGCTCAAAAGTAAATAAAAAAATTACAAGCAAATAACTACAACAATATATAATATATTAATAAATATAAAAACTGACAAACAAAAAATACTAAGCTCATTTGTATAAATAAGTACTGATGAGAAAATAAGCTGCAGAGTAAAAATAAAGTGGCTAAAATACTCCGACTCTGAAACCTTCACAAAATGATTTAAGTTGATCTTGTCAACAAATTTTAATGTCGTCTACTTTGCACCCTATACCATCTTGCCTTGATTAGTACTCCTAACATTGCTAATTTATACAGAAACCATTAAGATGAGGATACACAATTCTAATTTTCATGAAAAGTCAATGTAATTTATTTCAGGGTTTTAATAATATCGAATACCATTGTAATGTTGTTAACATTCATGAATGGTGACTCTTGGACATCGAAAAACAAATCGATCTTCAAAATGGAAAATAAACTCACTGTTTGTTTGCTTCCTCTATTTTATCGACGTATTGGTTGGCACAGATGATACCCTCCAGGTATTCAAGGAACCCCTCATCACGAGGACCTTGTGCTTTTGGCTTCATCAATAATATTTGTTCCACCTCACCTTGTGTTAAGCAATCTTAGAATCAGCAAAAAACAGCAGTATGACTAAAATTTGATTTAAACAAAAAAACTCTTACACCCAACCTACAAAATCGGAAAGCAATTATTGTTTAAGCTACTCCTTTCCCCTTGAGCTTCATAGCGACTTCTGTAAAACTACTGCTCCTATATGAGTTGTTGTGTAAAGCAACTCTTGTAATTACAAACTTGCTGCCTTTGATTAATTTGTCCGTTACATCATCCTGGATGATTTTTAAAGAGAAAAGAATTATGATGAATCAAGTGCATACATTGGATCTCAATTAAAAACAATTTTTTTTATCTTTTTCCAATTTTTTCTCGAAATTCCAGGGCAATCCTGAAAGGAACCGAGGATTGCTAAAAAGAAATGGAATACCATATCAATGATCTCCTGAAAATGAACAGGGATTACAGCTTTCTGGAAATTCTGATGATCGCTTGAATCGTGTATGAGCTCGGAAACTTTGTTTAGAGGCACTTTCATGTTCGAATCCCACAACACAAGAACCAGAATACATAATTGATCAACTAGCATATTAACTCAATCACTTTGCAGCATATGTACATTAAACCAAAGTGCACGCACCAAATCCAAAATCAGGAGGGAGCTCACCTGTTTAGCTCTTCTCCCAAACACAAAAAGCATGGCATCAATCACATTGCTGCTACTTCCATTGGGCCCAACAACTAAAGTAGAGCTCTGCCACATAGAACTAGACATTCTTTAGAACTTGCAAAAGCCTGATGTTTCTTAAAGTTGAATTCCATTACCAAAACCAGCATTTGAGGTTAAGCTAATCATGCTAGATAACAGAATTTTATCTTCTTTAATTTAATAAATAATACGTTTGAGAGAATAAACATGCACTAATGAGGCTAGTACTTGGTCAATAATTGAATGGTAACAGATACCCCTCCCAGTTGTTTGACTTGTTCGAGATCAGATCTTTGGGTTCTTCAAACCAACAAACAAAAACCAAAAATAAAAGGACAAAATGGGCTACTTAATCATTTGAATTATTGACCAGAAATACGTTGGTGTTGGATTTCTGGAAAAAAAACTGACTTTTGCGAGCATACCTTCTCAAAAATTCCAGAAGATCGAAAAGTTCAGAACTTGCTTCTCTGTTGACCTGTTAAACAGGTCTGGTTGTTTTGGTAATGATTTGTTTATAACAGGATAATTGCATAGGTTCTGGTCACATTCAACTTGTTTACAAACTGAATTATGGAAACCCGAACCTGATAGACTTGTTTGATTAATGGCTCACCCATCAAGATTACGCCTGTTTACTGAGACATTATAAAATGCTTTTACAAATCTAGTTTGACACAGGTTAAGAACACAATTGTAAGAGAGATTTGCTTCACACTTGTTTCATAAATAAATAAAATCCATTTAGACTCATGTTTTTGTAATTTAGATCTATTTAGACACCTTTGTTCCACAAAACACATTTTCGAAATAAGTTTGAAAGGCTAAACTAGGATAGACTCGGACACGTAAAGGTTTTCCTTAAGTTCGATGAAAAAGAATCGATCTTGTGATCAGTTCCTGGAAAAATGTCATAAAAGCTGAGAACCAGATTTCCAAGAAAAATAAAGATGATGAACATACGATCCAAAAGGAAATTTGTTTGCCGCATTTGGGTTGTAAGTCATATAGCCTAAATTGAATTGAACATACACCACTACGATTCTCTTTACCTCACCCATATAGTATAAAAAAGTCATAAGAGTACTTGAAGTCATAACTCCAAAGGTCGAGAGAGATGACATAGGGATGATTATAGTATAAACAAATCCGTAAGAATTAATTTGGAGGACTTGAGATCATAACTCTATATGTCGAGAGATATGACGTAGAGCGGAATCAAGGAATAAACAAGTCCATTAGAACAAAATTGGAGGACTTGAAGTCAAAACTCTATAAGTCGAGAGATATTACATAGGACGGATTTGGGGAATACACAAGTCCATAAGAATAAAATTGGAGGACATGAATTCTTAACTCTACAAGTCGAGAGATATGTCATAGAGATTATTATCGTATAAACAAGTCCTTAAGAACAAAATTGGAGGACTTGATGTTATAACTCTATAGGTCGAGAGATATATCATAGGACGGATTTTTGGAATAAACAAATCCATAAAAATAAAATTGGAGGACTTGAAGTCTTAACTCTACAAGTCGAGAGTTATGTTTATAGATATGATTATCGTAGAAACAAGTCCTTAAGAACAAAATTGGAGGACTTGATGTTATAACTCTATTGGTCGAGAGATATAACATAGAACGGATTTGTGGAATAAATAAGTCTATTAGAATAAAATTGGAGGACTTGAAGTCTTAACTCTACAAGTCGAGAGTTATGATATATAGATGATTATCGTATAAACAAGTCCTTAAGAACAAAATTGGAGGACTTGATGTTATAACTCTTGGTCGAGAGATATAACATAGAACGGATTTGTGGAATAAATAAGTCTATAAGGATAAGATTTGAGGACTTGAAGTCTTAACTCTAAAAATCGAGAGATATGACAGATATGGTTATCGTAGAAACAAGTCTTTAACAACAAAATTGAAGGACTTGAAGTCTTAACTCTAAAAGTCGAGACATAGGACCTAGAGATGATTATCGTACAAACAAGTCCTTCAGAACAAAATTGGAGAACTTGATATTATAACTCTATAGTTCAAGAGAAATAACACAGGACGGATTCGAATATTAAACAAGTCCAAAATAGACTTGAAGTAAACAAGATCTTGTCAACAAATTTTAATGTCGTCTATAGGTCGAGAGATATAAAATAGGACGGATTTGTGAAATAAACAAGTCCATAAGAATAAAATTGGAGGACTTGAAGTCTTAACTCTACAAGTCGAGAGATGTCATAGAGATGATTATCGTATAAACAAGTCCTTAACAACGAAATTGAAGGCTTCACGTTATAACTCTATAGGCCGAGAGATATAACATTGGATGGATTTGTGGAATAAACAAGTAAAAAAGAATAAAATTGGAGGACTTGATGTTTAACTTTATAGTTGCAGAGATATAACATAGGAAGGATTTGAATATTAAACAAGTCCATAAGAAAAAAAATTAGACTTGAAGTCTTAACTCTAAAGGTCGAGAGATAGGACGTAGAGATGATTATCGTACAAACAAGTCCTTCAGAACAAAATTGGAGGACTTGATATTATAACTCTATAGGTCGAGCGATATAACATAAGACGGATTCGAAGATAAAACAAGTCCATAAGAATAAAATTGGAGGACTTGAAGTCTTAACTCTAAAAGTCGAGAGATATGACCGAGAGATGAATATCGTAGAAACAAGTCCTTAAAAATAAAATTGGAGGACTTGATGTTATAACTCTATAGGTCGAGAGATATAACAGAGAACGGATTCATGGAATAAACAAGTCGAGAGTTATGTTATAGAGATAATTATCATATAAACAAGTCCTTAAGAACAAAATTGGATGACTTGATGTTATAACTCTATTGGTCGAGAGATATAACATAGGACGGATTTACGGAATAAACAAGTCCATAAGAATAAAATTGGAGGACTTGAAGTCTTAACTCTACAAGTCGAGAGTTATGTCATAGAGATGAGTATCGTATAAACAAGTCCTTAAGAACAAAATTGGAGGACTTGATGTTATAACTCTACTGGTCGACAGATATAACATAGGACGGATTCGTGGAATAAATAAGTTCATAAGATTAAAATTGGAGGTCTTGAAGTATTAACTCTAAAAGTCGAGAGATATGACATAGATATGATTATCGTAGAAACAAATCCTTAAAAACAAAATTAGAAGACTTGATGTTATAACTCTATAGGTCGAGAGATATAACATAGGACGGATTCGAATATTAAACAAGTCTATAAGAAAAAAATTAGACTTGAAGTCTTAACTCTAAAGGTCGAGAGATAGGACCTAGAGATGATTACCGTACAAACAAGACCTTAAGAACAAAATTGGAGAACCTGATATTATAACTCTATAGGTCAAGAGATATAACATAGGACGGATTCGAAGATTAAACAAGTCCATAAGAATAAAAATGAAGACTTGAAGTCTTAACTCTAAAAGTCGAGAGATATGACCGAGAGATGATAATCGTACAAACAAGTCCTTAGGAAGACAAATTGGAGGACTTGATAATATAACTCTACAGGTCGAGAGATATAACATAGGACGGATTTGTGGAATATATAAGTTCATAAAATTAAAATTGGAGGACTTGAAGTCTTAACTCTAAAAGTCGAGAGATATGACTTAGATATGGTTATCGTAGAAACAAGTCCTTAACAACAAAATTGGAGGACTTGATGTGATAACGCTATAGGTCGAGAGATATAACATAGGAAGGATTCGAATATTAAACAAGTCCATAAGAAAAAAATTGGAGGACTTGAAGTCTTAACTCTAAGAGTCGAGAGATAGGACATAGAGATTATTATCGTATAAACAAGTCCTGAAGAACAAAATTGGAGGACTTGATGTTATAACGCTATTGGTCAAGAGATATAACATAGAACGGATCTGTGGAATAAATAAGTCTATTAAAATAAAATTGGAGGACTTGAAGTCTTAACTCTACAAGTCGAGGGTTATGATATAGAGATGATTATCGTAGAAACAAGTCCTTAAGAACAAAATTGGAGGACTTGATGTTATAACTCTATTGGTCGAGAGATATAACATAGGACGGATTTTTGGAATAAACAAGTTCATAAGAATAAAATTGGAGGACTTGAAGTCTTAACTCTACAAGTCGAGAGTTATGTCATAGTGATGATTATCGTATAAACAAGTCCTTAAGAACAAAATTGGAGGACGTGATGTTATAACTCTGTTGGTCAAGAGATATAACATAAGACGGATTTGTGGGATAAAGAAGTTCACAAGAATAAAATTGGAGGACTTGAATTCTTAACTCTAAAAGTCGAGAGATGTGACATAGATACGATTAACTTAGAAACAAGTCCTCAAAAATAAAATTGGACGACTTGATATTATAACTCTATAGGTCGAGAGATATAACATAGGATGGATTTGTGGAATAAACAAGCCCATAACAAAAAATTGGAGGACTTGAAATTTTAACTCTACAAGTCGAGAGTTATGTCATAGAGATGAGTATCGTATAAACAAGTCCTTAAGAACAAAATTGAAAAACTTAATGTCTAATTCTATTGGTCGAGAGATATAACATAGGACAGATTCGAATAATAAACAAGTCCATAAGAATAAAATTGGAGGACGTGAAGTCTTAACTCTAAAAGTCGAGAGATGTGACATAGATATGATTAACGTAGAAACAAGTCCTTAAATATAAAATTGGAGGACTTGATGTTATTACTCTATAGGTCGAGAGATATCACATAGGACGGATTTGTGGAATAAACAAGTCCATAAGAATAAAATTGAAGGACTTGAAGTCTTAACTCTACAAGTCGAGAGTTATGTCATAGAGATGAGTATCGTATAAACAAGTCCTTAAGAACAAAATTGAAAGACTTATTGTCTAATTCTATAGGTCGAGAGATATAACATAGGACATATTCGAATAATAAACAAGTCCATAAGAATAAAATTGGAGGACTTGAAGTCTTAACTCTACAAGTCGAGGGTTATGATATAGAGATGATTATCGTAGAAACAAGTCCTTATGAACAAAATTGGAGGACTTCATGTTATAACTCTATTGGTCGAGAGATATAACATACCACGGATTTGTGGAATAAACAGGTCCATAAGTATAAAATTGAAGGACTTGAAGTCTTAACTCTACAAGTCGAGAGTTATGATCGAGAGATGATTACCGTATAGACAAGTCCTTAAGAACAAAATTGAAAGACTTAATGTCTAATTCTATAGGCCGAGAGATATAACATAGGACAGATTCGAATAATAAACAAGTCCATAAGAATAAAATTGGAGGACTTGAAGTGTTAACTCTAAAAGTCGAAAGATATGACCAAGAGATACTTATCGTAAAAACAAGTCCTTAAGAAGAAAAATTAGAACTTGATATTATAACTCAAAAGTCGAGAGATATGACCGAGATGATTATCGTACAAACAAGTCCTTAGGAAGAAAAAATGGAGGACTTGATAATATAACTCTACAGGACGAGAGATATAATATAGGACGGATTCGTGGAATAAATAAGTTCATAAGATTAAAATTGGAGGTCTTGAAGTCTTAACTCTAAAAGTCGAGAGATATGACATAGATATGATTATCGTAGAAACAAATCCTTAAAAACAAAATTAGAAGACTTGATGTTATAACTCTATAGGTCGAGAGATATAACATAGGACGGATTCGAATATTAAACAAGTCCATAAGAAAAAAATTGGACTTGAAATCTTATCTCTAAAGGTCGAGAGATAGGACCTAGAGATCATTATCGTACAAACAAGACCTTAAGAACAAAATTGGAGAACCTGATATTATAACTCTATAGGTCGAGAGATATAACATAGGACGGATTCGAAGATTAAACAAGTCCATTAGAATAAAATTGAAGACTTGAAGTCTTAACTCTAAAAGTCGAGAGATATGACCGAGAGATGATAATCGTACAAACAAGTCCTTAGGAAGACAAATTGGAGGACTTGGTAATATAACTCTACAGGTCGAGAGATATAACATAGGACGGATTTGTGGAATATATAAGTTCATAAGATTAAAATTAGAGGACTTGAAGTCTTAACTCTAAAAGTCGAGAGATATGACATATATGGTTATCGTAGAAACAAGTCCTTAACAACAAAATTGGAGGACTTGATGTGATAACGCTATAGGTCGAGAGATATAACATAGGAAGGATTCGAATATTAAACAAGTCCATAAGAAAAAAATTGGAGGACTTGAAGTCTTAACTCTAAGAGTCGAGGGTTATGATATAGAGATGATTATCGTAGAAACAATTCCTTAAGAACAAAATTGGAGGACTTGATGTTATAACTCTATTGGTCGAGAGATATAACATAGAACGGATTTGTGGAATAAATAAGTCTATTAAAATAAAATTGGAGGACTTGAAGTCTTAACTCTACAAGTCGAGGGTTATGATATAGAGATGATTATCGTAGAAACAAGTTCTTAAGAACAAAATTGGAGGACTTGATGTTATAACTCTATTGGTCGAGAGATGTAACATAGGACGGATTTGTGGAATAAACAAGTCCATAAGAATAAAATTGGAGGACTTGAAGTCTTAACTCTACAAGTCGAGAGTTATGATCGAGAGATGATTACCGTATAAACAAGTCCTTAAGAACAAAATTGAAAGACTTAATGTCTAATTCTATAGGTCGAGAGATATAACATAGGACAGATTCGAATAATAAACAAGTCCATAAGAATAAAATTGGAGGACTTGAAGTCTTAACTCTAAAAGTCGAGGGTTATGATATAGAGATGATTATCGTAGAAACAAGTCCTTATGAATCCTTATGATATAGAGATGTAACATAGGACGGATTTGTGGAATAAACAAGTCCATAAGAATAAAATTGGAGGACTTGAAGTCTTAACTCTACAAGTCGAGAGTTATGATCGAGAGATGATTACCGTATAAACAAGTCCTTAAGAACAAAATTGAAAGACTTAATGTCTAATTCTATAGGTCGAGAGATATAACATAGGACAGATTCGAATAATAAACAAGTCCATAAGAATAAAATTGGAGGACTTGAAGTCTTAACTCTAAAAGTCGAGAGATGTGACATAGATATGATTAACGTAGAAACAAGTCCTTATATATAAAATTGGAGGACTTGATGTTATAACTCTATAGGTCAAGAGATATAACATAGGACGGATTTGTGGAATAAACAAGTCCATAAGAATAAAATTGAAGGACTTGAAGTCCTAACTCAACAAGTCGAGAGTTATGTCATAGAGATGAGTATCGTATAAACAAGTACTTAAGAACAAAATTGAAAGACTTAATGTCTAATTCTATAGGTCGAGAGATATAACATAGGACAGATTCGAATAATAAACAAGTCTATAAGAATAAAATTGGAGGACTTGAAGTCTTAGCTCTACAAGTCGAGAGTTATGATATAGAGATGATTATCGTAGAAACAAGTCCTTAAGAACAAAATTGAAGGACTTGATGTTATAACTCTATTGGTCGAGAGATATAACATAGCACGGATTTGTGGAATAAACAAGTCCATAAGAATAAAATTGAAGGACTTGAAGTCTTAACTCTACAAGTCGAGAGTTATGTCCGAGCGATGATTAATAAAATTGGAGGACTTGAAGTCTTAGCTCTACAAGTCGAGAGTTATGATATAGAGATGATTATCGTAGAAACAAGTCCTTAAGAACAAAATTGAAGGACTTGATGTTATAACTCTATTGGTCGAGAGATATAACATAGCACGGATTTGTGGAATAAACAAGTCTATAAGAATAAAATTGGAGGACTTGAAGTCTTAGCTCTACAAGTCGAGAGTTATGATATAGAGATGATTATCGTAGAAACAAGTCCTTAAGAACAAAATTGAAGGACTTGATAATATAACTCTACAGGTCGAGAGATATAACATAGGACGGATTCGTGGAATAAATAAGTTCATAAGATTAAAATTGGAGGTCTTGAAGTCTTAACTCTAAAAGTCGAAATATATGACAGATATGATTATCGTAGAAACAAATCCTTAATATCAAAATTGGACTTGATGTTATAACTCTAAAGGTCGAGATATATAACATAGGACGGATTCGAATATTAAACAAGTCCATAAGAAAAGAAATTGGACTTGAAGTCTTAACTCTAAAGGTCGAGAGATAGGACCTAGAGATGATTATCGTGAAAACAAGACCTTAAGAACAAAATTGGAGAACCTGATATCATAACTCTATAGGTCGAGAGATATAAAATAGGACGGATTCAAAGATTAAACAAGTCCATAATAATAAAATTGAAGGACATGAAGTCTTTAACTCTAAATGTCGAGAGATATGACCGAGAGATGATAATCGTACAAACAAGTCCTTAGGAAGAAAAATTGGAGGACTTGATAATATAACTCTACAGGTCGAGAGATATAACATAGGACGGATTTGTGGAATAAATAAGTTCATAAGATTAAAATTGGAGGACTTGAAGTCTTAACTCAAAAAGTCGAGAGATATGACATAGATATGGTTATCGTAGAAACAAGTCCTTAACAACAAAATTGGAGGACTTGATGTGATAACGCTATAGGTCAAGAGATATAACATAGGAAGGATTCGAATATTAAACAAGTCAATAAGAAAAAAATTGGAGGACTTGAATTCTTAACTCTACAAGTCGAGAGTTATGTCATAGAGATGAGTATCCTATAAACAAGTCTTTAAGAACAAAATTGGAGGACATGATGTTATAACTCTGTTGGTCGAGAGATATAACATAAGATGGAATTGTGGAATAAAGAAGTTCATAAGAATAAAATTGGAGGACTTGAAGTCTTAACTCTAAAAGTCGAGAGATGTGACATAGATACGATTAACGTAGAAACAAGTTCTTAAAAATAAAATTGGAGGACTTGATGTTATAACTCTATAGGTCGAGAGATATAACATAGGACGGATTTGTGGAATAAACAAGTCCATAAGAATAAAATCGAAGGACTTGAAGTCGTAACTCTACAAGTCAAGAGTTATATTATAGATACGATTATCGTATAAACAAGTCCTTAAGAACAAAATTGGAGGACTTGATGTTATAACTCTATTGGTCGAGAGATATAACATAGAACGGATTTCTGGAATAAATAAGTCAATAAGAATAAAATTGGAGGACTTGAAGTCTTAACTCTAAAAGTCGAGAGATGTGACATAGATATGATTAACGTAGAAACAAGTCCTTAAAAATAAAATTGGAAAACTTAATGTTATAACTCTATAGGTCGAGAGATATAACATAAGACGGATTTGTGGAATAAACAAGTCCATAAGAATAAAATTTAAAGACTTAATGTACAATTCTATAAGCCGAGAGATAAGACCGAGCGATGATTATCGTACAAACAAGTCCTTGGGAAGAAAAATTGGAGGACTTGATATTATAACTCTACAGGTCGACGGATTCGTGGAATAAATAAGTTCATAAGATTAAAATTGGAAGTCTTGAAGTCTTAACTCTAAAAGTCGAAAGATATGACATAGATATGATTATCGTAGAAACAAATCCTTAAAAACAAAATTGGAGGACTTGATGTTATAACTCTATAGATCGAGAGATATAACATAGGACGGATTCGAATATTAAACAAGTCCATAAGAAAAAAATTGGACTTGAAGTGTTAACTCTAAAGGTCGAGAGATAGGACCTAGAGATGATTATCGTACAAACAAGACCTTAAGAACAAAATTGGAGAACCTGATAATATAACTCTATAGGTCGAGAGATATAACATAGGACGGATTCAAGGATTAAACAAGTCCATGAAGAATAAAATTGAAGGACTTGAAGTCTTAACTCTAAAAGTCGAGAGATATGACCGAGAGATGATAATCGTACAAACAAGTCCTTAAGAACAAAATTGGAGGACTTGATGTTATAACTCTATTGGTCGAGAGATATAACATAGGACGGAGTTGTGGAATAAATAAGGACTTGAAGTCTTAACTCTAAAAGTCGAGAGATAGGACCTAGAGATGATTATCATATAAACAAGTCCTTAAGAAGAAAATTGGAGGACTTGATATTTTAACACTATATGTAGAGTGATATAACAAAGGACGGATTCGAAAAATAAACAAGTCCATAAGAATAAAATTGGAGGACTTGAAGTCTTAACTCTAAAAGTCGAGAGATAGGACCTAGAGATTATTATCGTAAAAACAAGCCCTTAAGAAGAAAAATTGGAGGACTTGATATTATAACTCTACACGTCGAGAGATATAACATAGGACGAATTTGTGAAATAAATAAGTCCATAAGATTAAAATTTGAGGACTCTAAGTCTTAACTCTAAAAGTCGAGAGATAGGACCTAGAGAAGATTATCGTAGAAACAAGTCCTTAAAAAGAAAATTAGAGGACTTGATATTTTAACACTATGTTGAGAGATTTAACCTAGGACGGATTCGAATAATAAACAAGTCCATAAGAATAAAATTGGAGAACTTGAAGTCTTAACTTTAAAAGTCGAGAGATAAGACCTAGAGATTATTATCGTAAAAACAAGTCCTTAAGAAGAAAAATTGGAGGACTTGATATTATAACTCTACAGGTCGAGAGATATAACATAGGACGGATTTGTGGAATAAATAAGTCCATAAGAAAAAGTCGAGAGATAGGACTTAGAGATGATTATCGTACAAACAAGTCCTTAAGAACAAAATTGTAGGACTTGATATTATAACTCTATAGGTCGAGAGATATAGCATAGGACGGATTCGAAGATTAAACAAGTCCATAAGAATAAAATTTGAGGACTTGAAGTCTTTACTCCAAAAGTCGAGAGATATGACCGAGGGATGATTATCATAAAACAAGTCCTTATGAAAAAAATTGTAAGACTTCATGTCTAATTCTATAAGTCGAGAGATATAGCATAGGACGGATTTGAAGATTTAACAAGTTTATAAGAATAAAATTGTAGGACTTGAGTTCATAACTCGAGAAGTCAAGAGCTATGACATAGGGATGATTACAGTATAAACAAGACCTTAAAGAATAAATTGGAAGGTCTTAATTCTATAAGTCAAGAGATATGTCGTAGAGTGGTCTCGAGGAATAAACAAATCTATAAGAATAAAAAGCGATGACTTGAAGTCTTAACTCTACAAGTCGAGAGATATGTCATAGCGATAATTATCGTATAAACAAGTCCTTAAGGAAAAATTGGAGGAATTGATGTTATAACTCTATAGGTCGAGAGATATAACATAAGACGGATTCGTGCAATAAACAAGCCCATAAGAATAAAATTGGAGGACTTGAAGTCTTAACTTTACAAGTCGAGAGATATGTCATAGAGATGATTATCGCATAAACAAGTCCTTAACAACAAAATGGGAGGACTTGATGTTATAACTCTATAGGTCGAGAGATATAACATAGGACAGATTTGTGGAATAAACAAGTCCATAAGAATAAAATTGGAGGACTTGAAGTCTTAACTCTACAAGTCGAGAGTTATGTCATAAAGATGATTATCGTATAAACAAGTCCTTAAAAATAAAATTGGAGGACTTGATGTTATAACTCTATAGGTCGAGAGATATAACATAGGACGGATTTGAGGAATAAACAAGCCCATAAGAGAAAAAATTGGAGGACTTGAATTCTTAACTCTACAAGTCGAGAGTTATGATCGAGAAATGATTATCGTATAAACAAGTCCTTAAGAACAAAATTGAAAGACTTAATGTCTAATTTTATAGGGCGAGAGATATAACGTAGGACAGATTCGAATAATAAAATTGGAGGACTTGAAGTCTTAACTCTACAAGTCGAGAGTTATGTCATAGAGATGATTATCGTATAAACAAGTCCATAAGAATAAAATTGGAGGACTTGAAGTCTTAACTCTAAAAGTCGAGAGATAGGACCTAGAGATTATTATCGTAAAAACATGTCCTTAAGAAGAAAAATTGGAGGACTTGATATTATAACTCTACAGGTCGAGAGATATAACATAGTACGAATTTGTGGAATAAATAAGTCCATAAGATAAAAATTTGAGGACTTGAAGTCTTAATTCTAAAAGTCGAGAGATAGGACCTAGAGATGATTATCGTATAAACAAGTCCTTAAAAAGAAAATTAGAGGACTTGATATTTTAACACTATATGTTGAGAGATATAACATAGGACGGATTCGAATAATAAACAAGTCCATAAGAATAAAATTGGAGGACTTGAAGTCTTAACTCTAAAAGTCAAGAGATAAGACCTAGAGATTATTATCGTAAAAACAAGTCCTTAAGAAGAAAAATTGGAGGACTTGATATTATAACTCTAAAGGTCGAGAGATAAAACAAGGACGGATTTGTGGAATAAATAAGTCCATAAGATTAAAATTGGAGGACTTGAAGTCTTAACTCTAAAAGTCGAGAGATATGATATAGATTTGATTATCGTAGAAACAAGTACTTAAAAACAAAATTGGAGAACTTGATGTTATAACTCTATAGGTCTAGAGATATAACATAGGACGGATTCCAATATTAAACAAGTCCATAAGAAAAAAATTGGAGGACTTGACGTCTTATAACTCTAAAAGTCGAGAGATAGGACCCAGAGATGAATATCGTATAAACAAGTCCTTAGGAATAAAATTGGAGGACTTGATATTAGAACTCTATAGGTCGAGAGATATAAGATAGGACGGATTCGAAAATTGAAGAAGTCCGTAAGAATAAAATTGTAGGACTTGAGTTCCTAACTCGATAGGTCAAAAGCTATGACATAGGGATGATTACAGTATAAACAATACCTTAAAGAATAAATTTGAAGGACTTGGGGTCTTAACTCTATTAGTCGAGAGATATGTCGTAGATTGGTCTCGAGGAATAATCAAGTCCATAAGAATAAAATTGGAGAACTTTAAGTTTAACTCTACAAGTCGAAGTATATGACATAGAGATGATTATCGTATAAACAAGTCTTTAAGAACAAAATTGGAGGACTTTATATTATAACTCTATCAACAAGTTCTTAACATGTCGAGAGATATGACATCGAAAGGATTATAGTAATAAACAAGTTATTAAGAATAAATTTGGAGTACTTGAGGTTATAACTCCATATCCTGCTTCATGTGTTGATATCCTCCTAATATAAACATTGAAACATTTTTTCACAAGGACTTTGCCAAACACAAGTTATCAACACGAAGGAAAAAAGACAGATAGCCATGAAAATTCAGTGATTGTCCTATTCAAATCCTATTGGGAGTTTCTATTGTTTAATTATAACCTATGTTTTCAGTTAAGAAATTTAACCAAGCAAATCTCAATTCTGAACAATGATACAAAATTATAGATGACAAATTATGAAGAGGGCAGCACATGTACTTCGAATTAACCATGAATTAAGTGAAAACACTGAAAGTGAGCTTCTTACTCTGTTGGGGAGGTCCTGCATTTCAAAGAACTGAAGTGGTCCGAACCATAAACTGATATTGTAATCAATGACTCATTATTCTTGTTGTAAAAGAGGCTTTTAATAAGTTCATCGGGAATCATGTTCAAGAACCATATACGATGTTTGCAATTGTTAATTGTCAACCACGAGAGGTCAAAATAAGAGGACTAGAACCGACTTATACCATACAAATCATCCAGATGAAGCATATGTCAATAAAGTAAGAGGATGAAAAGGTAAAAACTTGGCAAAGTAAGCTACCTGGTATATGAAATCAGCAATCCGGGTGATAGTTAATCCAAATGCTGGTTCCATTTAGGTGGAAGGGAAGTAAACCATGGTATCTGGTAAGCATAATATACCACCAATTAAGAACCAATATGTAGGTGGTATTCAGAGAATAATGACTTCTAATATGAACCAATTATTTATTTATTCAAAATTACATAGCTCTAATTAGCAACCAAAAATGACTTCTAATAGGAACCAACTATTTTTCCTTGGATCAATTTAGAGAGCTCTAATTCGCAACCAAGTGAGCACATGAGGGTGTAGTTCACTTTAAATATAAGAATATCTATGATTTTACGGAAAAGTGAAGAGCATCAGTGATGAGTTTAAGAGGGTTTTATAGAAATAAATCTAATTCCATGGTTTGTTTTGGTGACACGTGGGTAAAAAGGTTGATTTACACCTTAATTATGTTATAGTTGCACTTTTAAGCGAAGAGGTAAGCCAATTAGGTGAACTAGTAGTTGAATATTGTTTAGTGGCCATCAAACGTTTAGGCGCAAACAAAACTATCTGTCAATCAAAATTTCATCAAAATACTTCATGGGACCATGTAAAGATTCAACGAGACATTTCAAGGGCCCATCTTCTTATTATAACTTAATAATGGTTAGGTCTTTTCTTATATAAATAATGTAAAGGTAAGGATCGGTTGACGTTCTTTGACAATTTCATAAATTCTCACTTTTGGTCGACTCCCGTAAAAGTTCATCGCTCACATGGTATCTAAATAGTAAGGTATGCTTTGAGAGAATTTTGCTCCTAGGTGTGATTAATCGCTAAATTTTTTTAAGGTAGTGGGAAATTGAACTTCTAATATGATGTTTAAGTTTAAATGGTTCATAAATAGAATGTTTTTGTAAAAAATAAATTCAAACTTGAGATTCAATGGGAAGTACCCTTAGATGCTTTGTGTCATTCCCTCAAAAAATTACATTTCTTATGGCACAGAATGAACGAGACTTGAGACTGGAGTTATAAACTTCCTCTCCCACTTAATTCAACCCATTCCCAAGAAATAGCATCCCACACAATGAAACTGCATCATTAGCCTAAAACACAATAAAATAAAGGTAATTACCTAAACGCATCAGTAATTAATTACTCGTCCAGGAGGAACCTTTGAGCATTTTCAGAACAAGACATGTGGGACTACAACCACAAATATATTTTTATGAGAACAATTATGTTTGGAAATAGGACAATATGTTTATATACGTTTGATGCCACCTATGGTAGTTCACTCCTTCTGTCCTAAACAGAGTTGAGAAAAAAAATCTTCAATCATCCGATTGGAGGCCCCAACAAAAATCATCCATATGAAGCAGATGTCAATAATGTAAGAGGATGTCAAAGTAAGCTACCTGGTATATGATATCAGCAATCCGGGTGAAAGTTAATCCAAATGCTGGTTCCATTTAGGTGGAAGGGAAGGAAACCATTGCATCTGGTAATCATAATATACCCCCAATTAAGAACCAATATGTAGGTGGTATTCAGAGAATAATGACTTCTAATAGGAACCAATTATTTATTTATTTCAAATTAGATAGAATACCTTCCATTAGGATTTGAAGAAGATCCAGTAAAGTCCGGCGAACTCCAGAACCTCTTGAATTGGAGCCCGTTAGTGAGTAGTGATGCGGCACCAGATCTTATTCAACCTGCATTACCAGGGTAAGATGCAGACTAAATGCATATCCCTCTATTACAACCAAAAAAAGGAGACAAAACAAACATGTCAAAGAAATGAAATCTTGCTCTTGATAAGATAAGATAAGATAAGATATAGAAGTCATAAGATAGACAACCATCGGAATCAATTTTGGCTTCACCAGCTACAATATTCATCTGCAAGCATTCTCCCACCCTTTGGCCTTCACTCAATTGCTTTGACCTCTCCAAGGGATTCACATAATAAAATGGCAAGATCTTTATCATCTATTTGGCAGAAAAATGTACTCACATTAGACACAAGAAGTAGCAAAATCACTTGGACATTGACGAAGGAGATTTTTCCATAATTGTAACCAATGTGAGAAAGAGTCGTAAAGAAATAAAGGGGGAAAACTTATTTGAAGAAGACAAGGTCTGAGAAGGTGATTGGAAGAGGAAAAGATTGGAAACAAAATCAGACGTGACACCCTCGATGGGGTTTCTAAAATCCCACACCCCCAAAACCAAACCCTAACCCAATGTGCGAAAGATGTCGTAGAAACGCAGATCCAGAAGAGATACAAACCCCGACACCAGAATCGAAGTAGAGAAGGTAGAAAACACAAACCTCGTCGTGATCTTCGCGGGAGGGGTTGGGAAGGGAAGACCGGAGACGGATCAGGGCCGGGAGGGGTTGGGGATTACATTTGGAGATCATCGGGGAGAGAGGGGATTGGGATTTGTAGAGAATCGAGGAGGGGCGGATTGTGATTAGGGTTTGGGACCGTCGGGAGGGAGAGGGCTGGAGATGGGAAGAATAAGAAGAGGAAGGAAAGTTATAGGGTTCTTACATGGAAAGAATGGATTAGCCGTTATTAGGAAAGTTATAGGGTTCTTATAAGGAAAGAATGGATTAGCCGTTGTAAGGAAAGTTACAGGGTTGCATTAACTTAAGACCGAAGACAATCCACATTCCACGATCTGGTGGGGAAAAAGATCTTCAATGAGATCTTGATAGATCGTGGTATTAATAAAATTTACCAATGTCCAAGTTAGGGACCGACTTAAGGACTGACATTAGTTAGATGTAGGGATGAATTTTTTTAAGTGTCCAAATCTAATTATATGATCGTTTATTTGAAGAAAAAAATATTTAAAAAAAAGTATATGCAAACCGTAACCGTAATCAAATGAGAAGATCCACGGAAATATAAAACAATTTCATTATTATAATACATGAATTATCTAGTAAGTCTGTGGCTTAATTTTTTTATTTAAGCTCTTATCATATCCACCACACATCTCAAATGGTAAGATAGATTATAAGAAAAACGGTTATGCTAATTAAATGTGAGATTAACCGTAAATGAGATCTAATAGTGAGATTGTAGGGAATTTAAATTAAATAAAATGAACTCTGAGCTTGCTAGAACTTGGCCCAATTATAATATATATGTGTGTGTTTATGTTTGTAATCCTAATTATCTAATATTTTTATATTTATACATTATCTATTAGTCGTATATTATTTCTATTAATAATTTTCATCCCTACTTATGTAGAGTTCAGTTCTCCCACCAAACAAGACAACATTTGTTTTCGTTCTCTTTGTATTTTGAATTTGCTAGTTAAACACCTATTGGTTTGGATTTTGAATTTTACCAAGTTGGTATACAAAAATTTAAGTTTTGCCCATTCTTGAATTTTGACGGCCTTAGATTTTTGTTACCTAGGACAAGTTTTTCTTGATTTGGAGATGTCGTTTTTTGTTAAGACATGTTGAACTAGCGACGGGTCGGTCGGGGGTCTTGTTTGGGAATTTATTAGTAATTTTGTATCGAAAAATACATTAGTAACCCAAAATTACTATTGTATTAGTAAGTTAAACACAATGCATTTGGTATCGAAAAATATATTAGTAACCCCCGACTGACCCGTCGCTAGTTCAACATGTCTTACCTAAAAACGACATCTTCATATCAAGAAAGCCAAAAAAATAATAATGAATACCAACTTGAACTCCTCAAAATGTTCTACTTGGATATAATAATTTGAGTTTGATTCATACAATTGTGATGAAGATTCGACGTAAGTTACATAAGATGTGTATCTTAGCTGACTTGGTCACTAACCAGATAATAGTGAGATGGGGGTTCCGTTTCCACTCCCATAACCATAACAAAATACATTAGTAACTTGAAATACACGTGCATGCCTCCTGTCCCGGTCCGAGGCGTGTCGGGAAATTAGAGGCTCTAGCTATGGGTGATAAAATATATTTTTGGTCCTCGAAATAGTCATGTTTCTTTTAATTCAAGTTAATGCATCGACTGATGACTTATCTGTTTTTCCGGGAAACGACACCCCCCGACCGACTCGTCACTAGTTCAACTTGCCCTATATAAAAACGACATTCGTGATGTCGTTTTCCTTTATGATAAAAATGGCATCAGTGATGCCGTTTTTAGTTAATAAAAACGACACATGTGGTTTCGTTTTAGGGTGCATATTTTGCCAATTAAATTCCACATGTGCATATTCTTCCAATTTTGTTTTTTTGTGATTATTTTTTAAAAACTTTACATAAATAAATGGTAAAATATAACATTTCTAATTTTTTTGGCAAAATATGAGAATTAAAAATAGTACTGTGGGTACTACCACTACCGTTTCTAGTTATAATATTTGTATTTAGAAACAAACGGGACTCGAGTCTTTACCGAGTTAAGTTGGAACCATAGTCGACACACTTGTGATTTAGGGTTTAGATAGTCACTTCGTTTTAATGATCACCAAACGGAGACTGACATAAGATTCTCCGGCAGTAATTATATCTAAATATAAAACAAGGAAAAGTAGTCTCCTACACTCTTTCACACCCTTTTCCCCACGCAGGTGACATGGAAGGTGAGTTGGAAATTGAATCCAATATAAAAAGTTTGTTAAGACTCTACCTCACATTATTTCAAATTTTGAAATTGATAGCTAAAATTAAAATATGATTAAAATTAAAAGGTGACAGTACATATGCAGAATAAAAAGCATGTTGCATCATTCTTTCCTCTCTCTCCTCGGATTTCTTCTTCCCACTTCCTTCCATCCCTAACCTCAAGATTTCTTCTTCCCTCTTTCTTCTTCCCACTCTGTCACTGTCCTCGAGCTCCTCTGCGTCCTTGACACCTCTCGACCTCCTCTGTTTCCCTAATCGTCAAGGCCATAAGATTCCTCTCACGTCGCACTCTCGATCCCTAAATCTTCATAAAGGTTAAACTCGTATTGCATGGGTCAAGATGACCGGATGCTATTACATATATTTCACATTCCACTTGTTGATTGGGAAAATCTTGGTTTACGAATAAACTAACATGATTTATAAATAGGAAAATTTCAAATTAATAATAATAATAAATAAAAGGTAAATATATGAGTTCTAAATTTTTTTGCCAAAGTTTGCGAAATAAAAACAGTAGTGGAGGGTTTAGAAACAAACCAAAAATTAAACATTATATATAATCTTTCTTCGAAAGTCAACAAACCTTTCTACTTAACAAAGGGAATCTAATATGGTCGGAAAGTGATGTCAATTGGATGCCTGCCTCTTCTGCGGTAAACTGCCTATTCCAACACGAACTTATTAATTAGCATGGAAGAGTTTCTTGTAAGAACGATATTATTCACGTAGAGAAGCAGATGTTTCTTTCATTATGCAAATCGCTGATATATATATTTATTCATATATTTTTAGGAATCATAGATTTGTAAATTTTAAAATTTTAAGGTTATTTTCTTGTTTGTTTTTTGATTCAGTATTGTTATTGTTCCAAGCTTATGTCACCATTTGTTTAATAATGTAGGTGGATTTTCGCTAGATATTCTCTCGAAAGGTTCTCTCATACTCATTTCCACTTGCATAGTGTAGATTGAGAACTAAACATCACATTTCTTGGAACCCTATTCTCGCATAAAGTTTTTCTTTGGTGAGAGAGCATATGCTTATGGATATAGATACTCAAAGGAATTCCAAAAGTGTCGGTAAATGTTATATGAATTGATTTTTTTAAAATAACTATCATTTTAAACTAAAGTGATTGAAATTTTAAAAAAGTTCGTACTGGACTTTTGTAATTAGTTTAAATCTCTATGCTCTATCTAAACAATGTTTCTGCAACAGTCAACAAAAGTTTTTATAAAAAATAAGTCTTTTATTGGATAATAATTTTAGATCAAGTTAGCCATCTTAAAATATCCTGTGAATCTAACGTCTGATGTGGTCCATCCAAGAGAGAAAAAAGGTGGGGTTTTAATGTCTCAATTAAAGACAATTTGGATAAAATCCTGGAAAACCTTTCTTGACCCCACCTACCTTTCACCTTCGTTCTAGGTTCTAGCATTTCTTCCCGGCCACCTCATTCAATCTTTTCCATCTTTGCTGGGACACCACACAATTTTGGCTATATAAGCTTCTCACTTCTTGAGCTATTGCATACATTGCAGTCCTTGCAGCCAAGATGTTTAGGTATCTTGGAAGAGAAAATACCAGACGCACTTAATGTGAGCAGCAGACTCAGAGTTTACTCATATGCATATGCTTATTTATAGAAAACCTATAAATTTGAATTATTTTTTTAATCTCTTTTTTCGTTTGCACAACTTGTATGATATCTGAAGACTGTGGAGTTGGAGTTGCCATACATTGCCCTGGATGTGAAAGAAAAATACGAAAAGCCATTTCCAAAGTAGAAGGTCACTGGTTGTTGACTTGTTGTGGTTGTCATTATAGTCAAGTTTATGTTTACATTTATGTAAGTTGACATAATTTTGTAAGTTGACTCTTAATTTGCAATACTAAATTCCAAACAAATTTGAAAATTAATTTGAATTTGAATTAATAAGTATGCAATAGTCAAATTTGATCTACCTATGAGATCATGTCATGTACATTTGCTAGTAAGTTACTTTAACAAACTAGCAACATGTGACATTCAAGCTTTCATAGTCTAAAGTTGTGCCTTCTTCATCAACTTTCAGGTGTTAACAGTGTGGACATAGATTCTGATAGGTACGTAGAAGGTGACAATTATCGGATGTGTCAACCAGCGGAGATTCTGAAGACAATGCGGCACACCAAAACTAAGGCGGAGTTCTGGACTGAGCCTTATGATTCAGAGTACCATGTGTTTGTGACACGTACAGTACTTCGACAAACCAACCTATTCTTCCACCTACAACTACTATAGACGTGGTCATAATTCCAGCGTTCAGGGGACATTCCCTGACCCAATCTACTCCCATGTCATCGACTATCACGCCATCGCCATCTCCCAAATTTGGTCGGTGCAGTTATTAATTATGTCAGCATTTGATCCATTAATAAGAACTAATATATATACATATGAAAGAATTCTACTCGAATTATATAACCAAGGATTTCCTCAAACAACTTACTACGATACTCACCAGCACTACAACTGGATGCCTATAGGTCGAGTTTCTCGAACAATGTCGGAGATGGAAAATACCGACCATGTGACATTTTGTTGAAAGATCTACCATCCTATGAATAAACAATATTTGGATTTTTAAGTTGTTAATAACTTGCCTTAGTAAACACCAAATACATAGCACCGAAAATTTACAAGAATTATCTAGAATTAATTTTAAAATTGTGGACTTGTTGCAAAACACTTTCTTAACAAAGACTAATTTTCCATGAACTTGTTCTCTAAACTTAGCCCGACCATCCATTATACCAACATGAATATTTGGATAAGGAAGTTCATACCTATGTATACCCAAGGAAACATTTGTACTTCTCTTTATTCATATGTTTCCATTTTCGACTCTTGCACTTCATGACTTGATGACCCTAATATGAATGGTTGGTATTATTCGACCAAGTCAGATCAGAATATGTGGGTTTTTACGTGAAATCTGAAATGGTTGAGTTTGAGATGTGTTTAGTTGTGTCGGATAAATATTTAATGTGTTCATGAAGTCAAACTACAACTCTACAATCTTAATGGATATACTTGTGTGGTATGGATATCGACAACATTAGTCAAAAGGTGTGAAAACTCACGCAAGCTCTTGTGATGGTCAACGTAAGGCAACAAACCAATGAGATGGAGAGAGAGAGTACTGGAGAGAGAGAGAGGTGAGGAGTTAAGAGGAGAGGAGAGAATAGAGAAGTGGGGAGAAGAGAGAGGTCTTTGCACACAAAAAGGAGAAGAGAGGGTTTGGAGAGAGAGAGTAGAAAAGTGGGGAGAAGAAAGGTCTTTGCACAAAAGAGGGAGAAGAGAGGTCTGGAGAGAGAGAGGAGAGAAGTGAGGAGAAGAGAAAGGTTTTTGCAAAAAAAAGAAGAGAAGATAGAGACATAGAGATTGGAGAGAGAAAGGAGAAGTGAAGGGTTTATTTATTTTTATATTCAATATTAAAGATATTTTAATTTAGAGGGTGTAAATTGTAAAATTTCTAACAGAATTGAACAAAATTTTTGACTGAGTGAGTCATACGAACGACATTCATACAAAAAAAAAATGGAAATGTAGGTGGACGGAAAGATCTAAAGTGAAAATGTAAGTGCAGGAAAGTAGTTGAAATCCAAGTTGTAAAGAACCAATTATATGTCCTTGAGATGTACCCAAGCAAATAATCCATATTTGTACTTAGATATATGTCACATTCCACTTGTTTCTTGGGAAACCTTGGTTTGTGAATAAATTAACATGGTTTATGAAAATACTTCGTGTTTAGATGTACGCAATCAACCAAGTCGGAGGATAAGGATTTGTCTGTCTTTCATGTTCGTGAACCTCAACACAAAAGGGGTAAAAACACAAGAAACTTTGGTCGAGTTTGGATGTTGCTCCTACAAAAGAACTTCTGCTGGGAAGTCAGCTCCTGGGAAGCTGGCCCCAAAAGCTGCTTCTTCTCCAAATGTGGGCAGTTGTTTGGATGGGGAAGAGCCGTCTCGGATTCCCAGACGTGGACATCCTCACATTCCCCAAATTACCCTCATACATTCCCCAAATTGGCCTCAACACTTGCTTAACATTGGATAGACATAAACGTATTTAAAATCCATTCAAGAAGATGGAAAGGAATGATGCGAATCAATCCCTTAACTGGCATCAACCACCCCAACCCTTAAAAAATGTAGCGTAGACAACAATATTACCCACCCATTCAACGTCTTCCACATCCATTCAAGAAGAACATTTGTTCACATGCACTCCCAACGAAACCAGATCAGAATATTACCCACCCAGCAGTGCCTAATGTGGGATAAGATGTGGTATTTTCTCATTTCAGCAGGGTTATTCCCACAGCTTCTCCATTCCCGCTAAAGACAAGCATCGGGTTCCGTGCTGGGAGCCCAGCTCCCACGAATCTACATCCATGTTTGGATGCATCCTGGCACTGTAGCAGCTTCGGCCTCATCGGGGAGCCGAATCCCATCGCACCCAAACGACCTCTTTGTTCTTGTCGTGTTGAGGCATATGTGCCCAGAGATCAAATCATTATATTGAATTTATATACACGTGAAAATTTGTCCAAGAGACATAATTGTACGTATGTCGGTTTACTCGAAATTGAATACAGCAACATCTTACTTTCAGGAGTTTGACTTGGGTTGTTTCTTTTTTTTTCCTACAAAGAAAACAATGAGAAACAACAATGTGCCTCCATCATTTCGACTTTAACAGTGCATGTTATGATTAACAACATTAATTTGCCTCTCTGAATTTTCAATTTATGTTTGACATTTTGATGCTAAAAATGTCACGCCCAAACCTCTCAAACTTTGAATGTAAAACACCTTGTGTATTCATTTACCAAAATAATTGTTAGTTCTCACTAAATTTGTCCTTTTTTGTTATTCTGTAAGAGTGCATCTATTCCTAAATTTACAGTAAACTAAGATTTAAATTTATGTCCGATTTGGTTTAGATTTACACCATTTTGCCATCAATTTTTAATCATACTTGGCATTCGAATTAGAACTCTGCCTCAAAATTAGACCTACCTTATGTTGGGGATAAAAACACAATTTATTTTTCAAAAAGGTGAATATAATGAAAAGTAACAATTTATTGATAGACTGGTAAAGTGTTATAGATCTATCATGTTTTTAAGGGGTGCAATTTAGCATTTTAAGTTCAACCGATCAAATTGTAATTTACTATGTTATTTACTACTTATCAGGGTTTTTTTTTGTTTTTGTCGTCAAGGTAGAGCCTTAACAGTATATGGTAAAATGGACAAGTCATTTAATGTAAATTTGTCATCAAAATGAGTGTGACAATAATTGATATGCAAAGATACAATTTATTAAAAGAAACAACCATCCACAAATATCATAATTAAGAGACGTAAGTAGAATACATGCAGAAGTATATTGGGTATTATTTTAATATTAATTTCTTCCTACACCATGGAGCTTGATGCAAACCCAGATATCCTTTCACAACCTCTGTCTTGCGCCTTCGTTGCATCCTCCATGGCCACCACCATGGCCTTTACGGGACCAAAATCTTGATCCATTGCCAGACCCAAACCTAGACCCAAAGACACTTCCAATGGCTTTTGGACGCATTAGTTTAACATTTTCATCGTATAATAGGAGGTCGTGTCATCAGACCCCACAAAAACAAAGAAATAGTGTCATTTTTAAAAACTGAGGGTATTTACTGAAATTCGTGTACCATAGCCTTTGGTTTTTTTGCTAAAAAGGGAAATATCTAAAAATTTCTCTTCGGACGCATCAGTTTAGCATTTTCGTCGTATAATATCCAGTCGTGTCATCTGAAACATCAAAAAATAAAGAAATAGTGTCAATTTTTAAAAACTGAGGGTTTTTTTACTGAAATTCGTGTGCTATAGCTTTTGAGTTTTTTATAAATAGGGAAATATCTAAAAATATCTCCTCGGATGCATCAGTTTAACATTTTCGTCGTATAATAGGAAGTCGTGTCATCAGACCCCACAAAAAACAAAGAAATAGTGTCATTTTGAAAAACTGATGGTTTTTACCAAAATTCGTGTGTTATAGCCTTTGGTTTTTTTGCTAAATAGGGAAATATCTAAAAATCTATCTTCAGACGCATGAGTTTAACATTTTCATCGTATAATATGCAGGTGTGTCATCTGACACATCAAAAAACAAAAAAATAGTGTCCTTTTTAAAAACTGAGGGTTTTTACCTAAATTCGTGTGCTATAGCCTTTATTTTTTTCTAAAAAGGGAAATATCTAAAAAGGGATCTTCGGACGCATCAGTTAAGCATTTTCGTCGTATAATAGGAAGTCGTGTCATCAGACCCCATAACAAACAAAGAAATAGTGTCAATTTTTAAAAACTAAGGGTTTTTACCGAAATACGTGTGTTACAGCCTTTGGTTTTTGCTAAATAAGAAAATATCTGAAAATCTCTCTTCGGACGCATCAGTTTAACATTTTCGTCGTATAATCGGAAGTCGTGTCATCAGACCCCACAAAAACAAAGAAATAGTGCCATTTTTTAAAACTGGTTGTTTTTTTCCAAAATTCATGTGCTATAGCCTTTTGTTTTTCTGCTAAAAAGGGAAATATGTAAAACTATCTCCTCGAACGCATCAGTTTAACATTTTCGTCGTATAATATCCAGTTGTGTCATCTGACACATCAAAAAATATAGTGTCATTTTTAAAAACTGAGTGTTTTTACCGAAATTCGTGTGCTAGCCTTTGGGGTTTTTGCTAAAAATGGAAATATCTAAAAATCTCTTTTGCGGACGCATCAGTTTAACATTTTCGTCGTATAATATCCAGTCGTGCCATCTTACACATCAAAAAAATATAGAAATAGTGTCAATTTTTAAAAACTGAGTGTTTTTACCGAAATTCGTGTGCTATACCCTTTAGTTTTTTTTGCTAAAAAGGAAATATCTAAAAATCGCTTTTCAGACACATCAGTTTAACATTTTCTTCGTATAATAGGAAGTCGTGTCATCAGACCGCACAAAAAACAAAGACATAGTGCCATTTTTAAAAACTGATGGTTTTTAACGAAATTCGTCGGACGTGTCAGGTTAACATTTTCGTCGTATAATATCCAGTTGTATCATCTGACACATCCAAAAATAAAGAAATAGTGTCATTTTTAAAAACTGAGTGTTTTTACCGAAATTCGTGTGCTATATAGCCTTTGGTTTTTTTGCTAAAAATGGAAATATCTAAAAATCTCTTTTCGGACGCATCAGTTTAACATTTTCGTCGTATAATAGGAAGTCGTGTCATCAGACCCCACAACAAACAAAGAAATAGTGATATTTCTGAAAACTGAGTGTTTTTACCAAAATTCGTGGGCTATGCCTTGGGTTTTTTTGCTAAAAATGGAAATATCTAAAAATCTCTTTTCGGACGCATTAGTTTAACATTTTCATCGTATAATAGGAAGTCGTGTCATCAGACCCCACAAAAACAAAGAAATAGTGTCATTTTTAAAAACTGAGGGTTTTTACTGAAATTCGTGTGCCATAGCCTTTGGTTTTTTTGCTAAAAAGGGAAATATCTAAAAATTTCTCTCGGACGCATCAGTTTAGCATTTTCGTCGTATAATATCCAGTCGTGTCATCTGAAACATCAAAAAATAAAGAAATAGTGTCAATTTTTAAAAACTGAGGGTTTTTACCGAAATTCGTGTGCTATATCTTTTGAGTTTTTTATAAATAGGGAAATATCTAAAAATATCTCCTCGGATGCATCAGTTTAACATTTTCGTCGTATAATAGGAAGTCGTGTCATCAGACCCCACAAAAAACAAAGAAATAGTGTCATTTTAAAAACTGATGGTTTTTTACCAAAATTCGTGTGTTATAGCCTTTGGTTTTTTTGCTAAATAGGGAAATATCTAAAAATCTATCTTCAGACGCATGAGTTTAACATTTTCGTCGTATAATATGCAGGCGTGTCATCTGACACATCAAAAAACAAAGAAATAGTGTCCTTTTTAAAAACTGAGGGTTTTTACCGAAATTCGTGTGATGCCTTTGTTTTTTTTCTAAAAAGGGAAATATCTAAAAAGGGATCTTCGGACGCATCAGTTAAGCATTTTCGTCGTATAATAGGAAGTCGTGTCATCAGACCCCACAACAAACAAAGAAATAGTGTCAATTTTTAAAAACTAAGGGTTTTTACCGAAATACGTGTGTTACAGCCTTTGGTTTTTGCTAAATAAGAAAATATCTGAAAATCTCTCTTCGGACGCATCAGTTTAACATTTTCGTCGTATAATCGGAAGTCGTGTCATCAGACCCCACAAAAACAAAGAAATAGTGTCATTTTTAAAAACTGAGTGTTTTTACCGAAATTCGTGTGCTATATAGCCTTTGAGTTGTTTGCTAAAAATGGAAATATCTAAAAATCTCTTTTCGGACGCATCATTTTAACATTTTCGTTGTATAATATCAAGTCGTGTCATCAGACCCCACAACAAACAAAGAAATAGTGTCATTGTTAAAAACTGAGTGTTTTTACCGAAATTCGTGGGCTATACCCTTTGGGTTTTTTGCTAAAAAAGGAAATATCTAAAAATCTCTTTTCAGACACATCAGTTTAACATTTTCGTCGTATAATAGGAAGTCGTGTCCTCAGATCCCACAAAAAACAAAGAAATAGTGTCACTTTTAAAAACTGATGATTTTTACCGATATTCGTGTGCTAGCCTTTGGTTTTTTTGCTAAAAATGGAAATATCTAAAAATCTCTTTTCGGAGGCATCAGTTTAACATTTTCGTCGTATAATAGGAAGTCGTGTCATCAGACCCCACAGAAAAAAAGAAATAGTGCCATTTTTAAAAAACAAATGGTTTTTTTCCGAAATTCGTGTGCTATAGCCTTTGGTTTTTCTGCTAAAAAGGGAAATATGTAAAAATCTCTCCTCGAACGCATCAATTTAACATTTTCGTCTTATAATATCCAGTTGTCTCGTATGGCACATCCAAAAATATAATGTCATTTTTAAAAACTGAGTGTTTTTACCGAAATTCGTGTGCTATAGCCTTTGGGTTTTTTGCTAAAAATGGAAATATATAAACATCTCTTTTCGGACGCATCATTTTAACATTTTCGTTGTATAATATCCAGTCGTGTCGTCAGACCCCGCACCAAACAAGGAAATAGTGTCATTGTTAAAAACTGAGTGTTTTTACCAAAATTCGTGGGCTATACCCTTTGGGTTTTTTGCGAAAAAGGGAATATCTAAAAATCTCTTTTCAGACACATCAGTTTAATATTTTCGTCGTATAATAGGAAGTCGTGTCATCAGACCCTACAAAAAACAAAGAAATAGTGTCATTTTTAAAAACTGATGGTTTTTACCGAAATTCGTGTGCTATATAACCTTTGGTTTTTTGCTAAAAAGGGAAATTTCTAAAAATCTCTTTTCAGACGCATCAGTTTAACATTTTCGTCGTATAATAGAAAGTCATGTCATCAGACCCCACAAAAAACAATGAAATAATGCCATTTCTAAAAACTGATGGTTTTTACGGAAATTCGTGTGCTATATAGCCTTTGGTTTTTTTGCTAAAAAGGAAAATATCTAAAAATCTATTTCCGGACATATCAGTTTAACATTTTCGTCGTATAATATCCAGTTGCCTCATCTCACACATCCAAAAATATAGTATCATTTTTAAAAACTGAGTGTTTTTACCGAAATTCGTGTGCTATAGCCTTTGGTTTTTTTGCTAAAAATGGAAATATCTTAAAATATCTTTTCGGAGGCATCAGTTTAAAATTTTCGTCGTATAATAGGAAGTCGTGTCATGAGACCCCACAGAAAACAAAGAAATAATGTCATTTTTAAAAACTGATGTTTTTTTCCGTAATTCGTGTGCTATAGCCTTTGGTTTTTCTGCTAAAAAGGGAAATATGTAAAAATCTCTCCTCGAACGAACCAATTTAACATTTTCGTCGTATAATATTCAGTTGTCTCGTATGACACATCCAAAAATATAATTTCATTTTTAAAAACTGAGTGTTTTTTACCGAAATTTGTGTGCTATAGCCTTTGGGTTTTTTGCTAAAAATGGAAATATCTAAACATCTCTTTTCGGACGCATCATTTTAACATTTTCGTTGTATAATATCCAGTCGTGTCGTTAGACCCCCACCAAACAAAGAAATACTGTTATTGTTAAAAACTGATGGTTTTTATCGAAATTCGTGTGCTATAGCCTTTGGTTTTTTTGCTAAAAATAGAAATATCTTAAAATATCTTTTCGGAGGCATTAGTTTAAAATTTTCGTTGTATAATAGGAAGTCGTGTCATCAGACCCCACAAAAAATAAAGAAATAGTGCCATTTTTATAAACTGATGGTTTTTTGCGAAATTCGTGTGCTATAGCCTTTGATTTTCTGCTAAAATGTTAAATATGTAAAAATCTATCCTCGAACGCATCAGTTTAACATTTTCGTCGTATAATATCCAATTGTGTCATCTGACACATTGTATAATAAAGTGACATTTTTAAAAACTGAGTTTTTTTACCGAAATTCGTGGGAATACCCTTTGGGTTTTTTGCTAAAAAGGGAAATACCTAAAAATCTCTTTTCAGACACATCACTTTAACATTTTCGTCGTATAATAGGATGTCGTGTCATCAGACCCCACAAAAAACAAAGAAATAGTGTCATTGTTAAAAACTGAGTGTTTTTACCAAAATTCGTGTGTTATAGCCTTTGCTTTTTTTGCTAAATAGGGAAATATCTACAAATCTCTCTTCGGACGCATCAGTTTAACATTTTCGTCGTATAATATGAAGGTGTGTCATCTGACAGATCGAAAAACAAAGAAATAATGTCCTTTATAAAAACGGAGGGTTTTTACCGAAATTCGTGTGCTGTAGCATTTGGTTTTTTTGCTAAAAAGGGAAAAATATCTAAAAATCTCTCGTCGGACGCAGCAGTTTAACATTTTCGTCGTATAATATCCAGTTGTGTCATCTGACCCCACAGACATTTGTGGGTTATAGCCTTTGGCTTTTTTTGCTAAAAATGGAAATATCTAAAATCTCTTTTCGGAGGCATCAGTTTGAAATTTTGGTCATATAATAGGAAGTCGTGTCATCAGACCCCACAGAAAATAAAGAAATAGTGCGATTTTTAAAAACTGATGGGTTTTTTTCCGAAATTCGTGTGCTATAGCTTTGGTTTTTCTCCTAAAAAGGGAAATATGTAAAAATCTGTCCTCGAACGCATCAGTTTAGCATTTTTGTCGTATAATATCCAGTTGTCTCATCTGACACATCAAACAATATAGTGTCATTTTCAAAAACTGAGTGTTTTTACCGAAATTCGTGTGCTTAGCCTTTGGTTTTTTTGCAAAAAATGGAAATATCTTAAAATATCTTTTCGGATGCATCAGTTTAACATTTTCGTTGTATAATATCCAGTCGTGTCATCAGACCCCGCAACAAACAAAGAAATAGTGTCATTGTTAAAAACTGAGTATTTTTACCAAAATTCGTGTGTTATAGCCTTTGCTATTTTTGCTAAATAGGGAAATATCTACAAATCTCTCTTCAGACGCATCAGTTTAACATTTTCGTCGTATAATATGCAGTCGTGTCATCTGACAAATCAAAAAACAAAGCAATAATGTCCTTTATAAAAACGTAGGGTTTTTACATTGTTAAAAATAGTGTCATTGTTAAAAACTGAGTGTTTTTACCAAAATTCGTGTGTTATAGCCTTTGCTATTTTTATAAACAGGGAAATATCTAAAAATCTCTTTTCAGACACATTAGTTTAACATTTTTGTCGTATAATAGGAAGTCGTATCATCAGACCCTACAAAACATAAAAATAGTGTCATTTTTAAAAACTGATGGTATTTACCGAAATTCGTGTGTTATATATAGCCTTTGGGTTTTTTGCTAAAAATGGAAATATCTAAAAATCTCTTTTCGGACGCATCATTTTAACATTTTCGTTGTATAATATCCAGTAGTGTCATCAGACCCCGCAACAAACAAAGAATAGTGTCATTGTTAAAAACTGAGTGTTTTACCGAAATTCGTGTGCTAGCCTTTGGTTTTTTGCTAAAAATGGAAATATCTAAAAATCTCTTTTCGGACGCATCAGTTTAACATTTTCGTTGTATAATATCCAGTCGTGTCATCAAACCCTGCAACAAACATAGAAATAGTGTCATTGTTAAAAACTGAGTGTTTTTACCGAAATTTGTGGGCTATATATCCTTTGGTTTTATGCTAAAAAGAGAAATATCTAAAAATCCATTTTCAGACACATTAGTTTAACATTTTCGTCGTATAATAGGAAGTCGTGTCATCAGACCCCACAGAAAACAAAGAAATCGTGCCATTTTTAAAAGCTGATGGTTTTTTCGAAATTCGTGTGCTATAGTCTTTGGTTTTTCTGCTAAAAAGGGAAATATGTAAAACTCTCTCCTCGAACTCATCAATTTAACATTTTCGGCGTATAATACCAGTTGTGTCGTCTGACACATCAAAAAATATAGTGTCATTTTTAAAAACTGAGTGTTTTTACCGATATTCGTGTGCTTAGCCTTTGGTTTTTTTGCAAAAAATGGAAATATCTTAAAATATCTTTTCGGACGCATCAGTTTAACATTTTCGTTGTATAATATTCAGTAGTGTCATCAGACCCCGCAATAAACAAAGAAATAGTGTCATTGTTAAAAACTGAGTGTTTTTACCAAAATTCGTGTGTTATAGTCTTTGCTATTTTTGCTAAATAGGGAAATATCTACAAATCTCTCTTCGGACGCATCAGTTTAACATTTTCGTCATATAATATGCAGTCGTGTCACCTGACAAATCAAAAAACAAAGCAATAATGTCCTTTATAAAAACGTAGGGTTTTTACCGAAATTCGTGTGCTGTAGCCTTTGGTTTTTTTTGCTAAAAAGGGAAAAATATCTAAAAATCTCTCTTCGGACGCATCAGTTTAGCATTTTCGTCATATAATATCCATTCATGTCATCAGACCCCACAACAAACAACGAAATAGTGTCATTTTTAAAAACTGATGGTTTTTACCGAAATTCATGGGCTATACCCTTTGGGTTTTTCGCTAAAAAGTGAAATATCTAAAAATCTCTTTTCAGACACATCAGTTTAACATTTTCGTCGTATAATAGGAAGTCGTGTCATCAGACCCTACAAAAAACAAAGAAATAGTGTCATTTTTAAAAACTGATGGTTTTTACCGAAATTCGTGTGCTATAGCCTTTGGTTTTTTTGCTAAAAATGGAAATATCTAAAAAAAATCTCTTTTCGGAGGCATCAGTTTAAAATTTTCGTCGTATAATAGGAAGTTGTGTCATCAGACCCCATAGAAAATAAAGAAATAGTGTCATTTTTAAAAACTGATGGTTTTTTCCGAAATTCGTGTGCTATATAGCCTTTGGTTTTTCTGCTAAAAAAAGAAATATGTAAAAATCTCTCCTCGAACGAATCAGTTTAACATTTTCGTCGTATAATATCCAGTTGTGTCATCTGACACATTGTATAATATAGTGTCATTTTTAAAAACTGAGTGTTTTTACCGAAATTCGTGTGCTTAGCCTTTGGGTTTTTTGCTAAAAATGGAAATATCTAAAAATCTCTTTTCGGACGCATCGGTTTAAAATTATCGTTGTATAATATACAGTCGTGTCATCAGACCCCGCAACAAACAAAGAAATAGGGTCATTGTTAAAAACTGAGTGTTTTTACAAAAATTCGTGTGTTCTAGTCTTTGCTTTTTTTGCTAAATAGGGAAATATCTACAAATCTCTCTTCAGACACATCAGTTTAACATTTTCGTCCTATAATAGGAAATCGTGTCATCAGACCCCACAGAAAACAAAGAAATAGTGCCATTTTAAAAAACTGATGGTTTTTAGCGAAATTCGTGTGCTATAATAGCCTTTGGTTTTTTTTGATAAAAATGGAAATATCTAAAAATATCTTTTCGGAGGCATCAGTTTAAGATTTTCGTCGTATAACTGGAAGTCGTGTCATCAGACCCCACAGAAAACAAAGAAATAGTGCCATTTTTAAAAACTGATGGTTTTTTCCCAAAATTCATATGCTATAGCCTTTTGTTTTTCTGCTAAAAAGGGAAATATGTAAAACTCTCTCCTCGAACGCATCAGTTTAACATTTTCGTCGTATAATATCCAGTTGTGTGTTCTGACACATCAAAAAATAGTGTCATTTTTAAAAATTATGTGCTTTTACCGACATTCGTGTGCTATAGCCTTTGGGTTTTTTGTTAAAAATGGAAATATCTAAAAATCTCTTTTCGGAAGCATCAGTTTAATATTTTCCTTGTATAATATCCAGTCGTGTCATCAGACCCCGCAATTAACAAAGAAATAATGTCATTGTTAAAAACTGAATGTTTTTACCAAAATTTGTGGGCTATACCCTTTGGGTTTTTTGCTAAAACTGGAAATATCTAAAAATCTCTTTTCAGACACATCAGTTTAACATTTTCGTCGTATAATAGAAAGTCGTGTCATCAGACCCTACAAAAAACAAAGAAATAGTGTCATTTTTAATAACTGGTGGTTTTTTCTGAAATTCGTGTGCTATAGCTTTTGGTTTTTTTTGCTAAAAATGAAAATATCTTAAAATATCTTGTCGGAGGCATCAGATTAAGATTTTCGTCGTATAATAGGAAGTCGTGTCATCAGACCCCACAAATAACAACGAAATAGTGCCATTTTTAAAAACTGATGGGTTTTTCCGAAATTCGTGTGCTATGGGCTTTGGTTTTTCTGCTAAAAGGGAAATATGTAAAAATCTATCCTCGAACGCATCAGTTTAACATTTTCGTCGTATAATATCCAGTTGTCTCATCTGACACATCCAAAAATATAATGTCATTTTTAAAAACTGTGTGTTTTTACCGAAATTCGTGTGCTATAGCCTTTGGGTTTTTTGCTAAAAATGGAAATATCTAAAAATCTCTTTTCGGACGCATCAGTTTAACATTTTCGTTGTATAATATCCAGTCGTGTCATCAGACCCCGCAGCAAACAAAAAATAGTGTCATTGTTAAAAACTGAGTGTTTTTACCGAAATTTGTGGGCCATATCCTTTGGGTTTTTTTGCTAAAAAGGGAAATATCTAAAAATATCTTTTCAGACACATCAGTTTAACATTTTCGTCCTATAATAGGAAGTCGTGTCATCAGACCCCAAAAAAAACAAAGAAATAGTGTCATTTTTAAAAACTGATGGTTTTTACCGAAATTCGTGTGCTTATTATAGCCTTTGGTTTTTTTGCTAAAAATGGAAATATCTAAAAATATCTTTTCGGAGGCATCAGTTTAAGATTTTCGTCGTATAACTGGAAGTCGTGTCATCAGACCCCACAGAAAACAAAGAAATAGTGCCATTTTTTAAAACTAATGGTTTTCTCGAAATTCGTGTGCTATAGCCTTTGGTTTTTCTGCTAAAAAGGGAAATATGTAAAACTCTCTCCTCGAACGCATCAGTTTAACATTTTCGTCGTATAATATCCAGTTGTGTCGTCTGACACATCAAAAAATATAGTGTCATTTTTAAAAACTGTGTGCTTTTACCGAAATTCGTGTGCTATGGCCTTTGGGTTTTTTGCTAAAAATGGAAATATATAAAAATCTCTTTTCGGATGGATCAGTTTAACATTTTCGTTGTATAATATCCAGTCGTGTCATCAGACCCCGCAACAAACAAAGAAATAGTGTCGTTGTTAAAAACTGAGAGTTTTTACCGAAATTCGTGCTATAGCCTTTGGGTTTTTTGCTAAAAATGGAAATATCTAAAAATCTCTTTTCGGACGCATCAGTTTAACATTTTGGTTTTATAATATCCAGTCGTGTCATCAGACCCCGCAACAAACAAAGAAATCGTGTCATTGTTAAAAACTGAGTGTTTTTTCCGAAATTTGTGGGCTATATCCTTTGGGTTTTTTGCAAAAAATGGAAATATCTAAAAATCTCTTTTCAGACACAGCAGTTTTACATTTTCGTCCTATAATAGGAAGTCGTGTCATCAGACACCACAAAAAACAAAGAAATAGTTCCATTTTTAAAAACTGATGGTTTTTACCGAAATTCGTGTACTATTAACCTTTGGATTTTTATTAAAAATGGAAACATCAAAAAATCCGTCTTCGGACGCATCAGTTAAAATTTTCGTCGTATAATATGAAGTCATGTCATCAGACCCCACAAAAAACAAAGAAATAGTGTCATTTTTAAATACCGAGATTTTTACCGAAATTCGTGTGATAGCCTTTGTTTTTTTGCTAAATAGGGAAATATCTAAAAATCTCTTTTCAGACAGATCAGTTTAACATTTTTGTTGTATAATATTAAGTCGTGTCATCAGACCCCACAAAAAACAAAGAAATAGGGCCATTTTGAAAAACTGAGGTTTTTACCGAAATTTGTGGGCTATATCCTTTAGGTTTTTTGCTAAAAAGGGAAATATCTAAAAATCTCTTTTCAAACACATCAGTTTAACATTTTCGTCGTATAATAAGAAGTCGTGTCATCAGACCCGACAAAAAACAAAGAAATAGTGTCATTTTTAAAAACTGATGGTTTTTACCGAAATTCGTGTGCTATAGCCTTTGATTTTTTTGCTAAAATTGGAAATATCTTAAAATATCTTTTTGTAGGCATCCGTTTAAGATTTTCGTCGTATAATAGGAAGTCGTGTCATCAGACCCCACAAATAACGAAGAAATAATGCCATTTTTAAAAACTGTTGTTTTTTTCCGAAATTCGTGTGCTAGCCTTTGGTTTTTCTGCTAAAAATGGAAATATCTTAAAAAATCTTTTCGGAGGCATCAATTTAAGATTTTCGTCGTATAATAGAAAGTCGTGTCATCAGACCCCAGAGATAACAAATAAATAGTGCCATTTTTAAAAACTGATGGTTTTTTCCGAAATTCGTGTGCTATAGCCGTTGGTTTTTCTGCTAAAAAGGGAAATATGTAAAAATCTCCTCGAACGCATCAGTTTAACATTTTCGTCGTATAATATGCAGTTGTGTCGTCTGACACATCAAAAAATAGTGTCATTTTTAAAAACTGATGGTTTTTACCGAAATTCGTGTGCTATAGCCTTTGGGTTTTTTGCTAAAAATGGAAATATCTAAAAATCTCTTTTCGGACGCATCAGTTTAACATTTTCGTTTTATAATATCCAGTCGTGTCATCAGACCCCGCAACAAACAAAGAAATAGTGTCATTGTTAAAAACTGAATGTTTTTACCGAAATTTGTGGGCTATATCCTTTGGTTTTTTTGCTAAAAAGGGAAATATCTAAAAATCTCTTTTCAGACACATCAGTTTAACATTTTCGTCCTATAATAGAAAGTCGTGTCATCAGACCCCAAAAAAACAAAGAAATAGTGTCATTTTTAAAAATTGATGGTTTTTACCGAAATTCGTGTGCTATATATGAAGGGAATGTGTTCTAAAAGTTTTACTTTTAAATGCCAATTATTATGAATTGAATGAGAAATCATTTTTTTCCTTGTTTATGTTATTCGTCTTTTAGAAGTGTTAAGGAAGAGGCTCTTGGTCCTTAACCGTAGAGCTCTAAAAGATATTGGTTTGCATAAAACAAAAGATATTCGCAATCATGGTAATTAACATGGAACATTAATTACCGAGTTAAGATTGTCGTGTTGGTCATAGATCATTGTAGCTCTACAAGTGGGTGACAACACGGGTATGCAAAAGAGGAAAATATTACTTTTGTATACTGAATAGACCTAATAAGTAAAATATTATAGAAATGTGTTTCTGTGTCATTAATATTTTACTGTGTCTTTGGTCCTTTGATATGAGACTTATATCTAATCACTTAAGGAATACTTAATTAGATCAGTGTCTTGAACTATCGATCAGTGTAGTGTAAAGGCATTGGTTGGTTAAGTACAACTTTCGTTGGAGAAGATAGTTAGTCAAAAGATTATCATTGCCCCTCTTAATTGAGTGATGATATTAGTGGGCCCCTTGATAAAGCAAAGTTATAATGTGCACAATGTGATTTGAGTTAAGTCACATATTTATAACTAGCTTAAAGAGATCAAGAAATGAATACTAATACAAAGATGACGCAATACTACTTTGTGTGTATTCTTAATATCATGAGGCAAGGGACGGACACAAGTGGTGCACTCCATCACTAAATGGATCGGGTTTTGGTTCGAGTGGAATTAAGACATCTAACTAATTGGGAGCTATAATGTGTAGCTAGATACCGCTTATAGCTTGTGATATTAAGCTCTTAATATCACTGCCAACTTAGTTTAGATCCTCCCATAGGTCACACCGCAAAAACCGTGAAACAAGAATCTTGATTTTTGGTTCATATGATGTGTCGGGTTTCTCATAGAAAATATGACACATATGGTGAACAAGTAAAATCAATTATGTAATATATAACATAATTAGAATCATGATAAATTCATATGAGATGCATATATTATGGGGTGCAATAATTTATTGTTGCATAGGATAATACATTGCATAAGTTGTGAATTTGCTAAAACCCCCTTAAGTTCAAATTTTGTTGGAAATAAATCCAAAATTTGAAATAGGCAAAATCGGGTAGAAGTTCGGTAATCCGTTGAGGTTCGGTCGACCGAAGGATCTATGGATCGGTCAACCGAACGTGGAACGGATAATCATAATTGATTGACCGAACTTGACCAAAGTGCCTGGAGCTTTGGTACGGTGTACCGAACCAGAAACGGTCGACCGAACAATGTCAAGTTCCGATATTTTCGGTTAACCGAATAGCACTCGGTCTTGGACGAGAATTGGTCTGATCGGTTAAGGAGAATTTTTCTCCTTAAGATTCGGTCATCCGTCACGTACTCGGTTAAACGATCGTGACAAATTCGGTTAACCGAGTGGGACTCGGTAAACCGAACAGCGGTCGATTTTCTGCCTTTGATTATTAAGAGATTAATTTGATCGATGGTTGGATTAGCTCCAAATTTGGTCAAACGTTTTGTGGGTGCATATAATGCATTATAGAATTAATTTGTGAGAGAATTTGTCATAAAACCGTGGCTTAAGAATAGCCATGATTAAGAGTAAGATTGGAACCTATAAATAGGTCCTTATTCTCCCTAGTTGTGACACACGATTCAATAATTATTTTCTCTCTTAATTCACCACAAAAACCCACGAAAATTCTCTTAGTTTTCTAAGTCTTTGGAAGGAGAAATCTCAGAGGCTAAGGAAGGGGTTTGTAGCTAGATTCTAAGCTTATTTGGAGATCGATTGGCTAGCTCCTTTCTCTCCAACCTTGTTTAGGGTTTCGGTGAACACTCGGAGGCATCCGGCGCGGCGAGAAGCATCCCCAACGTCTCCGAATCTTCAAGAAGTTTTTGAGAACTTCTAGGTATGAATTTCGGAGCCCTTGTTTGTTTTAATAGAGTTTTGAAACTAGATGTTAAAACAAACTAATGCATGCATGAAATTAATCAAAGAAAATTGTAATTGATCCTTATTATACATAAAAATTTCGAAAATATATATGTATAATTAGACATGAAATCCATCAGTGGTATCAGAGCATAGGGTTCAATTTTCTCATGATTTATGGCTGTAAACAAATCTAGTTTACCATCTAGGATTTAAACAATTCGTTTTACCGGTTTTTCGGTCTTTAAATGTTTGTTGAAATAATTCTTTATAATAATTCGTTTTAAATGTTTTGAATGTTTAAAACATGGCATATAATTATTAGAATTATGATTTAGACATAAGTCTAACTTGCAATAATTTCGTTTTAAGTATAAACGATTATTTTGTAAGAGAATCAACAAAACCGAAAAAACTGCGATTCATCTTTCCATTGGAAATTGGATGAACAGCGGTTCATAATTAATTTGTGAACTATGGATGTATGAAAAATGTTTTTAATGGATTTCAAAATATTTTTCAAAGAATTGTTGAGAATTCTAGATGATTGATAAATTAGATTCTGTAGTTTATAGCAATTGCGTGCATGGATGCTTGAGTTGCTTTGCAGGATTGTGAGTTTATATGTTCCAAATCAGACACTACAAATGTATGTTATTATTATTATACAAGGGCTTATGTATGTAAAAGCCAAAATTCTCTCTATTTCCGTCTTTTAGATAGTTGCATTTGCATATGAGAGGTTTTTACATGGGACTTGCACTAGTCGGTTTTATCGAATGTGAGGAGCATGTTTATTTTCTGTAAAATCAACATCTCCGGTGCAAGAGGAAGTCGCCGCTGTAGCGCATCGATCGAGGATCGAAGATCAGGGATCGAGGATCGAGGATCGAAGGGAACATATAAACTCACACGATGTGGATTGTGTGAATGTTTAATTTCTATTTTTAATTTCTGCTATGCATGTGATGAATATGGTGAATGTTAGGATGTGTATGAATATTAATATGCATGATAACCTAAAATTCTAAATCACATGTTAAATTGTCCAACAAAAATTAAGAATAAATTTCCTTCTTATTTCATCCACTAGCAGCCATTGATCGAGGGATATTCTGCTCGCCCTTAGCGAGAGATAGCTCCCTCTATCTTTGGGAATAGTGGGAGATATAAAGGTTGTCTGTTGTTGTGCCACAATCGAATATATGAGGTGTGTTTCACCCTAGTGAACCCCAAGTATGTTTAGTTGTGAATACAATAGATAAACGTATCTCGTATCAAATGAAAATAAGTTTTCTTAACATTACCTAGAGCCCTCGCTCGGTTTTGGGAAAAAGTTTTTCTTACGAGGATAGGTCATATTCCCTCATAATTAAAACGACAAGAGTCACAAGAGTTTGAAGATGCTAAATGTTGCTAAAATTCAAAAAGGTTGTGATTAGAAAATGTTTTCTTACCTTGAAATTGTAATGTATTCGATAGCCCTTAGCTAGTCTATATTACAATTAATAGGATCTTGGATTGTTGCATTTATGGGCAAGATTTTAATTTGCAACATTTACATATTCGATATATGTATGCATGTGTATTAAAACATAAAATTGGCATTAAAACCTGTATGATTTATTTTGTAGAAAAATGTCGAACATCCAACCTATCGTACGATCCATGATAGAAAAACACCCTTTAGCAAATGATGGCTCAAACTTCATTAGTTGGCAACTCAAACTCAACATCGTGTTAAAGTTTGAGAAACTATCTCACATTTTGGAAGGTCCAATCCCAAAGTGGAATGAGAGATTAACCGATGAAGAGAAAGAGGCTAAGGCCAAGTGGGAAGACCAAGAGAACCAGGTTCACGGTCTTATGCTAGCATCCATGGGTGACTCGCTCCAAGCGAAATACTTGGATTCAAAACCCAAGAAGACCATGGAGGCTTTATCTAAGATGTTCATGGATAGTGCCCGAAAGGAGCGCTATAAGACCACCATCGCACTCACAAGGTGCCATATGGCGGAGGGAACATCGGTATCTATGCATTTTCTCACGATGCAAGGATACCTTGAGAAGTTGGCAAAGCTCTCTTCACCAATGCCCGAGGACATTGCTGAAGATATGATTCTTGGCTCTCTAGCCCCGTCCTTTAAGGACTTTGTGATGCACTATCACGTGCGTGAAAAAGGGGTGAGTCTTGAGGAGCTTCACAACGCTCTCAAAACTGTTGAAGTTGACATGGGCAAGGGTAGGGACAAGCAATTCCTTGCCGTCCATGGGAGGGGCCATAAGATTGGTAAAGGAAATGGCAAATCTACCAAAAGTGGTTCAATCAAGAGCAAGGGAGTAGGAGGTGCTCGTGCGAGTGCCTCAAGGGGGAAATCTCAGAAATCTCCAACTCCCAATACGGAGTGCTTTCACTGCGGTGAAAAAGGACACATCCGGCCAAATTGCCCCAAGTACAAGGAAGACCTTGACAGTCGTCGTATAATAGGAAGTCGTGTCATCAGACCCCACAGAAAACAAAGAAATAGTGCCATTTTTAAAAACTGATGGTTTTTTCGAAATTCGTGTGCTATAGCCTTTGGTTTTTCTGCTAAAAAGGGAAATATGTAAAACTCTCTCCTCGAACGCATCAGTTTAACATTTTCGTCGTATAATATCCAGTTGTGTCGTCTGTCACATCAAAAAATATAGTGTCATTTTTAAAAACTATGTGCTTTTACCGAAATTCGTGTGCTATGGCCTGTGGGTTTTTTGCTAAAAATGGAAATATCTAAAAATCTCTTTTCGGATGGATCAGTTTAACATTTTCGTTGTATAATATCCAGTCGTGTCATCAGACCCCGCAACAAACAAAGAAATAGTGTCATTGTTAAAAACTGAGTGTTTTTACCGAAATTCGTGTTATAGCCTTTGGGTTTTTTGCTAAAAATGGAAATATCTAAAAATCTCTTTTCGGACGCATCAGTTTAACATTTTCGTCGTATAATAAGAAGTCGTGTCATCAGACCCCACAGAAAACAAAGAAATAGTGCCATTTTTAAAAACTGATGGGTTTTACCGAAATTCGTGTGCTATAGCCTTTGGTTTTTCTGCTAAAATTGGAAATATCTTAAAATATCTTTTTGGAGGCATCCGTTTAAGATTTTCATTGTATAATAGGAAGTCGTGTCATCAGACCCCACAAATAACGAAGAAATAGGGCCATTTTTAAAAACAGTTGTTTTTTTCCGAAATTCGTGTGCTATAGCCTTTGGTTTTTCTGCTAAAAATGGAAATATCTTAAAAATCTTTTCGGAGGCATCAATTTATGATTTTCGTCGTATAATAGAAAGTCGTGTAATCAGACCCCAGAGATAACAAATAAATAGTGCCATTTTTAAAAACTGATGGTTTTTTCCGAAATATGCAGTTGTGTCGTCTGACACATCAAAAAATAGTGTGTCGTCTAACACATCAAAAAATAGTGTCATTTTTACAAACTGTGTGCTTTTACCGAAATTCGTGTGCTATAGCCTTTGGGTTTTTTGCTAAAAATGGAAATATCTAAAAATCTCTTTTCGGACGCATCAGTTTAACATTTTCGTTGTATAATATCCAGTCGTGTCATCAGACCCCGCAACAAACAAAGAAATAGTGTCATTGTTAAAAACTGAAATTTGTGGGCTATATCATTTGGTTTTTTTGCTAAAAAGGGAAATATCTAAAAATCTCTTTTCAGACACATCAGTTTAACATTTTCGTCCTATAATAGAAAGTCGTGTCATCAGACCCCAAAAAAAACAAAGAAATACTGTCATTTTTAAAAACAGATGGGTTTTACCGAAATTCGTGTGCTATATAGCCTTTGGTTTTTTGCTAAAAAGGGAAATTTCTAAAAATATCTTTTCGGAGGCATCAGTTTAAGATTTTCGTCGTATAACTGGAAGTCGTGTCATCAGACCCCACAGAAAATAAAGAAATAGTGCCATTTTTAAAAACTAATGGTTTTTTCGAAATTCGTGTGCTATACCCTTTAGTTTTTCTGCTAAAAAGTGAAATATTTAAAATCTATCCTCGAACGCATCTATTTAACATTTTCTTCGTATAATATCCAGTTGTCTCATCTGACACATCCAAAAATATAATGTCATTTTTAAAAACTGAGTGTTTTTACCGAAATTCGTGCTATCGCCTTTGGGTTTTTTGCTAAAAATGGAAATATCTAAAAATCTCTTTTCGGACGCATCAGTTTAACATTTTCGTTGTATAATATCCAGTCGTGTCATCAGACCCCGCAACAAACAAAGAAATCGTGTCATTGTTAAAAACTGAGTGTTTTTACCGAAATTTGTGGGCTATATCCTTTGGGGTTTTTGCAAAAAATGGAAATATCTAAAAATCTCTTTTCAGACACAGCAGTTTAACATTTTCGTCCTATAATAGGAAGTCGTGTCATCAGACACCACAAAAAACAAAGAAATAGTCTCATTTTTAAAAACTGATGGTTTTTACCGAAATTCGTGTGCTTATTATAGCCTTTGGTTTTTTTTGCTAAAAATGGAAATATCTAAAAATATCTTTTCGGAGGCATCAGTTTAAGATTTTCGTCGTATAACACGAAGTCGTGTCATCAGACCCCACAGAAAACAAAGAAATAGTGCCATTTTTAAAAACTGATGGTTTTATCGAAATTCGTGTGCTATAGCCTTTGGTTTTTCTGCTAAAAAGGGAAATATGTAAAACTCTCTCCTCGAACGCATCAGTTTAACATTTTCGTCGTATAATATCCAGTTGTGTGTTCTGACACATCAAAAAATAGTGTCATTTTTAAAAATTGTGTGATTTTACCAAAATTCGTGTGTTATAGCCATTGGGTTTTTTGTTAAAAAAGGAAATATCTAAAAATCTCTTTTCGGAAGCATCAGTTTAATATTTTCCTTGTATAATATCCAGTCGTGTCATCAGACCCCGCAACAAACAAAGAAATATTGTCATTGTTAAAAACTGAGTGTTTTTACCAAAATTTGTGGGCTATATCCTTTGGGGTTTTGCTAAAAAGGGAAATATCTAAAAATCTCTTTTCAGACACATCAGTTTAACATTTTCGTCCTATAATAGGAAGTCGTGTCATCAGACCCCAAAAACAACAAAGAAATAGTGTCATTTTTAAAAACAGATGGGTTTTACCGAAATTCGTGTGCTATATAGCCTTTGGTTTTTTGCTAAAAAGGGAAATTTCTAAAAATATCTTTTCGGAGGCATCAGTTTAAGATTTTCGTCGTATAACTGGAAGTCGTGTCATCAGACCCCACAGAAAATAAAGAAATAGTGCCATTTTTAAAAACTAATGGTTTTTTCGAAATTCGTGTGCTATACCCTTTAGTTTTTCTGCTAAAAAGTGAAATATTTAAAATCTATCCTCGAACGCATCTGTTTAACATTTTCTTCGTATAATATCCAGTTGTCTCATCTGACACATCCAAAAATATAATGTCATTTTTAAAAACTGAGTGTTTTTACCGAAATTCGTGCTATCGCCTTTGGGTTTTTTGCTAAAAATGGAAATATCTAAAAATCTCTTTTCGGACGCATCAGTTTAACATTTTCGTTGTATAATATCCAGTCGTGTCATCAGACCCCGCAACAAACAAAGAAATCGTGTCATTGTTAAAAACTGAGTGTTTTTACCGAAATTTGTGGGCTATATCCTTTGGGGTTTTTGCAAAAAATGGAAATATCTAAAAATCTCTTTTCAGACACAGCAGTTTAACATTTTCGTCCTATAATAGGAAGTCGTGTCATCAGACACCACAAAAAACAAAGAAATAGTCTCATTTTTAAAAACTGATGGTTTTTACCGAAATTCGTGTGCTTATTATAGCCTTTGGTTTTTTTTGCTAAAAATGGAAATATCTAAAAATATCTTTTCGGAGGCATCAGTTTAAGATTTTCGTCGTATAACACGAAGTCGTGTCATCAGACCCCACAGAAAACAAAGAAATAGTGCCATTTTTAAAAACTGATGGTTTTATCGAAATTCGTGTGCTATAGCCTTTGGTTTTTCTGCTAAAAAGGGAAATATGTAAAACTCTCTCCTCGAACGCATCAGTTTAACATTTTCGTCGTATAATATCCAGTTGTGTGTTCTGACACATCAAAAAATAGTGTCATTTTTAAAAATTGTGTGATTTTACCAAAATTCGTGTGTTATAGCCATTGGGTTTTTTGTTAAAAAAGGAAATATCTAAAAATCTCTTTTCGGAAGCATCAGTTTAATATTTTCCTTGTATAATATCCAGTCGTGTCATCAGACCCCGCAACAAACAAAGAAATATTGTCATTGTTAAAAACTGAGTGTTTTTACCAAAATTTGTGGGCTATATCCTTTGGGGTTTTGCTAAAAAGGGAAATATCTAAAAATCTCTTTTCAGACACATCAGTTTAACATTTTCGTCCTATAATAGGAAGTCGTGTCATCAGACCCCAAAAACAACAAAGAAATAGTGTCATTTTTAAAAACAGATGGGTTTTACCGAAATTCGTGTGCTATATAGCCTTTGGTTTTTTGCTAAAAAGGGAAATTTCTAAAAATATCTTTTCGGAGGCATCAGTTTAAGATTTTCGTCGTATAACTGGAAGTCGTGTCATCAGACCCCACAGAAAATAAAGAAATAGTGCCATTTTTAAAAACTAATGGTTTTTTCGAAATTCGTGTGCTATACCCTTTAGTTTTTCTGCTAAAAAGTGAAATATTTAAAATCTATCCTCGAACGCATCTGTTTAACATTTTCTTCGTATAATATCCAGTTGTCTCATCTGACACATCCAAAAATATAATGTCATTTTTAAAAACTGAGTGTTTTTACCGAAATTCGTGCTATCGCCTTTGGGTTTTTTGCTAAAAATGGAAATATCTAAAAATCTCTTTTCGGACGCATCAGTTTAACATTTTCGTTGTATAATATCCAGTCGTGTCATCAGACCCCGCAACAAACAAAGAAATCGTGTCATTGTTAAAAACTGAGTGTTTTTACCGAAATTTGTGGGCTATATCCTTTGGGGTTTTTGCAAAAAATGGAAATATCTAAAAATCTCTTTTCAGACACAGCAGTTTAACATTTTCGTCCTATAATAGGAAGTCGTGTCATCAGACACCACAAAAAACAAAGAAATAGTCTCATTTTTAAAAACTGATGGTTTTTACCGAAATTCGTGTGCTTATTATAGCCTTTGGTTTTTTTTGCTAAAAATGGAAATATCTAAAAATATCTTTTCGGAGGCATCAGTTTAAGATTTTCGTCGTATAACACGAAGTCGTGTCATCAGACCCCACAGAAAACAAAGAAATAGTGCCATTTTTAAAAACTGATGGTTTTATCGAAATTCGTGTGCTATAGCCTTTGGTTTTTCTGCTAAAAAGGGAAATATGTAAAACTCTCTCCTCGAACGCATCAGTTTAACATTTTCGTCGTATAATATCCAGTTGTGTGTTCTGACACATCAAAAAATAGTGTCATTTTTAAAAATTGTGTGATTTTACCAAAATTCGTGTGTTATAGCCTTTGGGTTTTTTGTTAAAAAAGGAAATATCTAAAAATCTCTTTTCGGAAGCATCAGTTTAATATTTTCCTTGTATAATATCCAGTCGTGTCATCAGACCCCGCAACAAACAAAGAAATATTGTCATTGTTAAAAACTGAGTGTTTTTACCAAAATTTGTGGGCTATATCCTTTGGGGTTTTGCTAAAAAGGGAAATATCTAAAAATCTCTTTTTAGACACATCAGTTTAACATTTTCGTCCTATAATAGGAAGTCGTGTCATCAGACCCCAAAAACAACAAAGAAATAGTGTCATTTTTAAAAACTGATGGTTTTTACCGAAATTCGTGTGCTTTATTTATAGCCTTTGGTTTTTTTTGCTAAAAATGGAAATATCTAAAAATATCTTTTCGGAGGCATCAGTTAAAGATTTTCGTCGTATAACTGGAAGTCGTGTCATCAGACCCCACAGAAAACAAAGAAATAGTGTCATTTTTAAAAACTGATGGTTTTTTCCGAAATTCGTGTGCTATGGCCTTTGGTTTTTCTGCTAAAAGGAAAAAATATGTAAAAATCTATCCTCGAACGCATCAGTTTAACATTTTCGTCGTATAATATCCAGTTGTCTCATCTGACACATCCAAAAATATAATGTCATTTTTAAAAACTGTGTGTTTTTACCGAAATTCGTGTGCTTTAGCCTTTCGGTTTTTTGCTAAAAATGAAATATCTAAAAATCTCTTTTCGGACGCATCAGTTTAACATTTTCGTTGTATAATATCCAGTCGTGTCATCAGACCCCGCAACAAACAAAGAAATAGTGTCATTGTTAAAAACTGAGTGTTTTTACCAAAATTCGTGTGTTATAGCCTTTGCTTTTTTTGCTAAATAGGGAAATATCTACAAATCTCTCTTCAGACAAATCATTTTAACATTTTCGTCCTATAATAGGAAGTCGTGTCATCAGACCCCACAGAAAACAAAGAAATAGTGCCATTTTTAAAAACTGATGGTTTTTACCGAAATTCGTGTGCTTATTATAGCCTTTGGGTTTTTTGCTAAAAATGAAAATATCTAAAAATCTCTTTTCAGACAGATCTGTTTAACATTTTAGTTGTATAATATACAGTCGTGTCATCAGACCCCGCAACAAACAAAGAAATAATGTCATTGTTAAAAACTGAGTGTTTTTACCGAAATTTGTGGGCTATATCCTTTGGGTTTTTGCTAAAAAGGGAAATATCTAAAAATATCTTTTCAGACACATCAGTTTAACATTTTCGTCCTATAATAGGAAGTCGTGTCATCAGACCCCACAGAAAACAAAGAAATAGTGTCATTTTTAAAAACTGATGGTTTTTACCGAAATTCGTGTGCTATATAGCCTTTGGTTTTTCTGCTAAGAAGGGAAATATGTAAAACTCTCTCCTCGAACGCATCAGTTTAACATTTTCGTCGTATAATATCCAGTTGTGTCGTCTGACACATCAAAAAATATAGTGTCATTTTTAAAAACTGTGTGCTTTTACCGAAATTCGTGTGCTATGACCTTTGGGTTTTTTGCTAAAAATGGAAATATCTAAAAATCTCTTTTCAGACCGATCAGTTTAACATTTTAGTTGTTTAATATCCAGTCGTGTCATCAGACCCCGCAACAAACAAAGAAATAGTGTCATTGTTAAAAACTGAGTGTTTTTACCCAAATTTGTGGGCTATATCCTTTGGGTTTTTGCAAAAAAAGGAAATATCTAAAAATCTCTTTTCAGACACAGCAGTTTAACATTTTCGTCCTATAATAGGAAGTCGTGTCATCAGACCCCACAAAAAACAAAGAAATAGTATCATTTTTAAAAACTGATGGTTTTTACCGAAATTCGTGTGCTTATTATAGCCTTTGGTTTTTTTGCTAAAAATGGAAATATCTAAAAATATCTTTTCGGAGGCATCAGTTTAAGATTTTCGTCGTATAACTGGAAGTCGTGTCATCAGACCCCACAGAAAACAAAGAAATAGTGCCATTTTTAAAAACTGATGGTTTTTACAGAAATTCGTGTGCTCTAGCCTTTGGTTTTTCTGCTAAAAAGGGAAATATGTAAAACTCTCTCCTCGAACGCATCAGTTTAACATTTTCGTCGTATAATATCCAGTTGTGTCGTCTGACACATCAAAAAATATAGTGTCATTTTTAAAAACTGTGTGCTTTTACCAAAATTCGTGTGTTATGACCTTTGGGTTTTTTGCTAAAAATGGAAATATCTAAAAATCTCTTTTCGGACGGATCAGTTTAACATTTTCGTTGTATAATATCCAGTCGTGTCATCAGACCCCGCAACAAACAAAGAAATCGTGTCATTGTTAAAAACTGAGTGTTTTACCGAAATTTGTGGGCTATATCCTTTGGGGTTTTTGCAAAAAATGGAAATATCTAAAAATCTCTTTTCAGACACAACAGTTTAACATTTTCGTCCTATAATAGGAAGTCGTGTCATCAGACACCACAAAAAACAAAGAAATAGTCTCATTTTTAAAAACTGATGGTTTTTACCGAAATTCGTGTGCTTATTATAGCCTTTGGTTTTTTTGCTAAAAATGGAAATATCTAAAAATATCTTTTCGGAGGCATCAGTTTAAGATTTTCGTCGTATAACTGGAAGTCGTGTCATCAGACCCCACAGAACACAAAGAAATAGTGCCATTTTTAAAAACTGATGGTTTTATCGAAATTCGTGTGCTATAGCCTTTGGCTTTTCTGCTAAAAAAGGGAAATATGTAAAACTCTCTCCTCGAACGCATCAGTTTAACATTTTCGTCGTATAATATCCAGTTGTGTGTTCTGACACATCAAAAAATAGTGTCATTTTTAAAAATTGTGTGCTTTTACCGAAATTCGTGTGCTATAGCCTTTGGGTTTTTTGTTAAAAATGGAAATATCTAAAAATCTCTTTTCGGAAGCATCAGTTTAATATTTTCCTTGTATAATATCCAGTCGTGTCATCAGACCCCGCAACAAACAAAGAAATAATGTCATTGTTAAAAACTGAATGTTTTTACCAAAATTTGTGGGCTATACCCTTTGGGTTTTTTGCTAAAAATGTAAATATCTAAAAATCTCTTTTCAGACACATCAGTTTAACATTTTCGTCGTATAATAGAAAGTCGTGTCATCAGACCCTACAAAAAACAAAGAAATAGTGTCATTTTTAATAACTGATGGTTTTTACTGAAATTCGTGTGCTATACGCTTTGATTTTTTTGCTAAAAATGAAAATATCTTAAAATATCTTTTCGGAGGCATCAGATTAAGATTTTGGTCGTATAATAGGAAGTCGTGTCATCAGACCCCACAAATAACAACGAAATAGTGCCATTTTTAAAAACTGATGATTTTTTCCGAAATTAGTGTGCTATGGCCTTTGGTTTTTCTGCTAAAAGGAAAAAATATGTAAAAATCTATCCTCGAACGCATCAGTTTAACATTTTCGTCGTATAATATCCAATTGTCTCATCTGACACATCCAAAAATATAATGTCATTATTAAAAACAGTGTGTTTTTACCGAAATTCGTGTGATATAGCCTTTCGGTTTTTTGCTAAAAATGAAATATCTAAAAATCTCTTTTCGGACGCATCAGTTTAACATTTTCGTTGTATAATATCCAGTCGTGTCATCAGACCCCGCAACAAACAAAGAAATAGTGTCATTGTTAAAAACTGAGTGTTTTTACCAAAATTCGTGTGTTATAGTCTTTACTTTTTTTGCTAAATAGGGAAATATCTACAAATCTCTCTTCAGACACATCATTTTAACATTTTCGTCCTATAATAGGAAGTCGTGTCATCAGACCCCACAGAAAACAAAGAAATAGTGCCATTTTTAAAAACTGATGGTTTTTACCGAAATTCGTGTACTTATTATAGCCTTTGGGTTTTTTGCTAAAAATGGAAATATCTAAAAATCTCTTTTCAGACAGATCAGTTTAACATTTTAGTTGTATAATATCCAGTCGTGTCATCAGACCCCGCAACAAACAAAGAAATAGTGTCATTGTTAAAAACTGAGTGTTTTTACCAAAATTTGTGGGCTATATCCTTTGGGTTTTTGCAAAAAATGGAAATATCTAAAAATATCTTTTCAGACACATCAGTTTAACATTTTCGTCCTATAATAGGAAGTCGTGTCATCAGACCCCACAGAAAACAAAGAAATAGTGTCATTTTTGAAAACTGATGGTTTTTACCGAAATTCGTGTGCTATAGCCTTTGGTTTTTCTGCTAAAAAGGGAAATATGTAAAACTCTCTCCTGGAACGCCTCAGTTTAACATTTTCGTCGTATAATATCCAGTTGTGTCGTCTGACACATCAAAAAATATAGTGTCATTTTTAAAAACTGTGTGCTTTTACCGAAATTCGTGTGTTATGGCCTTTGGGTTTTTTGCTAAAAATGGAAATATCTAAAAATCTCTTTTCAGACAGATCAGTTTAACATTTTAGTTGTATAATATCCAGTCGTGTCATCAGACCCCGCAACAAACAAAGAAATAGTGTCATTGTTAAAAACTGAGTGTTTTTACCCAAATTTGTGGGCTATATCCTTTGGGGTTTTGCTAAAAAGGGAAATATCTAAAAATCTCTTTTCAGAAACATCAGTTTATCATTTTCGTCATATAATAGGAAGTCGTGTCATCAGACCCCCAAAAAAACAAAGAAATAGTGTCATTTTTAAAAACTGATGGTTTTTACCGAAAGTCGTGTGCTATAGCCTTTGGTTTTTTTGCTAAAAATGGAAATATCTAAAAATATCTTTTCGGAGGCATCAGTTTAAGATTTTCGTCGTATAACTGGAAGTCGTGTCATCAGACCCCATAGAAAATAAAGAAATAGTGTCATTTTTAAAAACTAATGGTTTTCTCGAAATTCGTGTACTATAGCCTATGATTTTTCTGCTAAAAAGGGAAATATGTAAAACTCTCTCCTCAAACGCATCACTTTAACATTTTCGTCGCATAATATCCAGTTGTGTCATCTGACACATCAAAATAAATAGTGTCATTTTTAAAAACTGTGTGCTTTTACCGAAATTCGTGTGCTATGGCCTTTGGGTTTTTTGCTAAAAATGGAAATATCTAAAAATCTCTTTTCAGACAGATCAGTTTAACATTTTAGTTGTATAATATCCAGTCGTGTCATCAGACCCCGCAACAAACAAAGAAATAGTGTCATTGTTAAAAACTGAGTGTTTTTACCGAAATTTGTGGGCTATTTCCTTTGGGTTTTTGCAAAAAAAGGAAATATCTAAAAATCTCTTTTCAGACACAGCAGTTTAACATTTTCGTCCTATAATAGGAAGTCGTGTCATCAGACCCCACAAAAAACAAAGAAATAGTATCTTTTTTAAAAACTGATGGTTTTTACCGAAATTCGTGTGCTTATAGCCTTTGGTTTTTTTGCTAAAAATGGAAATATCTAAAAATATCTTTTCGGAGGCATCAGTTTAAGATTTTCGTCGTATAACTGGAAGTCGTGTCATCAGACCCCACAGAAAACAAAGAAATAGTGCCATTTTTAAAAACTGATGGTTTTTACAGAAATTCGTGTGCTCTAGCCTTTGGTTTTTCTGCTAAAAAGGGAAATATGTAAAACTCTCTCCTCGAACGCATCAGTTTAACATTTTCGTCGTATAATATCCAGTTGTGTCGTCTGACACATCAAAAAATATAGTGTCATTTTTAAAAACTGTGTGCTTTTACCAAAATTCGTGTGTTATGACCTTTGGGTTTTTTGCTAAAAATGGAAATATCTAAAAATCTCTTTTCGGACGGATCAGTTTAACATTTTCGTTGTATAATATCCAGTCGTGTCATCAGACCCCGCAACAAACAAAGAAATCGTGTCATTGTTAAAAACTGAGTGTTTTTACCGAAATTTGTGGGCTATATCCTTTGGGGTTTTTGCAAAAAATGGAAATATCTAAAAATCTCTTTTCAGACACAGCAGTTTAACATTTTCGTCCTATAATAGGAAGTCGTGTCATCAGACACCACAAAAAACAAAGAAATAGTCTCATTTTTAAAAACTGATGGTTTTTACCGAAATTCGTGTGCTTATTATAGCCTTTGGTTTTTTTGCTAAAAATGGAAATATCTAAAAATATCTTTTCGGAGGCAACAGTTTAAGATTTTCGTCGTATAACTGGAAGTCGTGTCATCAGACCCCACAGAAAACAAAGAAATAGTGCCATTTTTAAAAACTGATGGTTTTATCGAAATTCGTGTGCTATAGCATTTGGCTTTTCTGCTAAAAAGGGAAATTTGTAAAACTCTCTCCTCGAACGCATCAGTTTAACATTTTCGTCGTATAATATCCAGTTGTGTGTTCTGACACATCAAAAAATAGTGTCATTTTTAAAAATTGTGTGCTTTTACCGAAATTCGTGTGCTATAGCCTTTGGGTTTTTTGTTAAAAATGGAAATATCTAAAAATCTCTTTTCGGAAGCATCTGTTGAATATTTTCCTTGTATAATATCCAGTCGTGTCATCAGACCCCGCAACAAACAAAGAAATAATGTCATTGTTAAAAACTGAGTGTTTTTACCGAAATTTGTGGGCTATATCCTTTGGGGTTTTGCTAAAAAGGGAAATATCTAAAAATCTCTTTTCAGACACATCAGTTTAACATTTTCGTCCTATAATAGGAAGTCGTGTCATCAGACCCCAAAAATAACAAAGAAATAGTGTCATTTTTAAAAACTGATGGTTTTTACCGAAATTCGTGTGCTTTATAGCCTTTGGTTTTTTTTGCTAAAAATGGAAATATCTAAAAATATCTTTTCGGAGGCATCAGTTTAAGATTTTCGTCGTATAACTGGAAGTCGTGTCATCAGACCCCACAGAAAACAAAGAAATAGTGTCATTTTTAAAAACTAATGGTTTTCTCGAAATTCGTGTGCTATAGCCTATGATTTTTCTGCTAAAAAGGGAAATATGTAAAACTCTCTCCTCGAACGCATCACTTTAACATTTTCGTCGTATAATATCCAGTTGTGTCATCTGACACATCAAAAAATATAGTGTCATTTTTAAAAACTGTGTGCTTTTACCGAAATTCGTGTGATATGACCTTTGGGTTTTCTGCTAAAAATAGAAATATCTAAAAATCTCTTTTCGGACGGATCAGTTTAACATTTTCGTTGTATAATATCCAGTCGTGTCATCAGACCCCGCAACAAACAAAGAAATAGTGTCATTGTTAAAAACTGAGTGTTTTTACCGAAATTTGTGGGCTATATCCTTTGGGGTTTTGCTAAAAAGGGAAATATCTAAAAATCTCTTTCCAGAAACATCAGTTTAACATTTTCGTCATATAATAGGAAGTCGTGTCATCAGACCCCCAAAAAAACAAAGAAATAGTGTCATTTTTAAAAACTGATGGTTTTTACCGAAAGTCGTGTGCTATAGCCTTTGGTTTTTTTGCTAAAAATGGAAATATCTAAAAATATCTTTTCGGAGGCATCAGTTTAAGATTTTCGTCGTATAACTGGAAGTCGTGTCATCAGACCCCATAGAAAATAAAGAAATAGTGCCATTTTTAAAAACTAATGGTTTTCTCGAAATTCGTGTGCTATAGCCTATGATTTTTCTGCTAAAAAGGGAAATATGTAAAACTCTCTCCTCAAACGCATCACTTTAACATTTTCGTCGTATAATATCCAGTTGTGTCATCTGACACATCAAAATAAATAGTGTCATTTTTAAAAACTGTGTGCTTTTACCGAAATTCGTGTGCTATGGCCTTTGGGTTTTTTGCTAAAAATGGAAATATCTAAAAATCTCTTTTCAGACAGATCAGTTTAACATTTTAGTTGTATAATATCCAGTCGTGTCATCAGACCCCGCAACAAACAAAGAAATAGTGTCATTGTTAAAAACTGAGTGTTTTTACCGAAATTTGTGGGCTATATCCTTTGGGTTTTTTGCAAAAAATGGAAATATCTAAAAATCTCTTTTCAGACACAGCAGTTTAACATTTTCGTCCTATAATAGGAAGTCGTGTCATCAGACCCCACAAAAAACAAAGAAATAGTATCATTTTTAAAAACTGATGGTTTTTACCGAAATTCGTGTGCTTATTATAGCCTTTGGTTTTTTTGCTAAAAATGGAAATATCTAAAAATATCTTTTCGGAGGCATCAGTTTAAGATTTTCGTCGTATAACTGGAAGTCGTGTCATCAGACCCCACAGAAAACAAAGAAATAGTGTCATTTTTAAAAACTGATGGTTTTTACCGAAATTCGTGTGCTCTAGGCTTTGGTTTTTCTGCTAAAAAGGAAAATATGTAAAACTCTCTCCTCGAACGCATCAGTTTAACATTTTCGTCGTATAATATCCAATTGTGTCGTCTGACACATCAAAAAATATAGTGTCATTTTTAAAAACTGTGTGCTTTTACCGAAATTCGTGTGCTATGGCCTTTCGGTTTTTTGCTAAAAATAGAAATATCTAAAAATCTCTTTTCGGATGGATCAGTTTAACATTTTCGTTGTATAATATCCAGTCGTGTCATCAGACCCCGCAACAAACAAAGAAATAGTGTCATTGTTAAAAACTGATTGTTTTTACCGAAATTTGTGGGCTATATCCTTTCGGTTTTTTGCTAAAAAGGGAAATATCTAAAAATATCTTTTCAGACACATCCGTTTAACATTTTCGTCCTATAATAGGAAGTCGTGTCATCAGACCCCGCAAAAAACAAAGAAATAGTGTCATTTAGAAAAACTGATGGTTTTTACCGAAATTCGTGTGTTATAGACTTTGGTTTTTTGCTAAATAGGGAAATATCTAAAAATCTCACTTCGGACGCATCAGTTTAACATTTCGTCGTATAATATGCAGGTGTGTCATCTGACACATCAAAAAACAAAGAAATAGTGTCCTTTTTAAAAACGGAGGGTTTTTATCTAAATTCGTATGCTATATACCCTTTGGTTTTTTTGCTAAAAAGGGAAATAACTAAAAATCTCTTTTCAGACACATCAGTTTAACATTTCGTCGTATAATAGGAAGTCGTGTCATCAGACCCCACAAAAAACAAAGAAATAGTGTCATTTTTAAAAACATATGGTTTTTACCGAACTTCGTGTGCTATAGCGTTTGGTTTTTTTCTAAAAATGAAAATTTCTAAAAATCTATTTTCGGAGGCATCTGTTTAAAATTTTCGTCGTATAATAGGAACTCGTGTCATCAAACCCCACAAAAACAAAGAAATAGTGTCACTTTAAAACATTGAGTGTTTTTACCGAAATTCGTGTGCTATAGCTTTCGGGTTTTTTGCTAAAAATGGAAATATCTAAAAATCTCTTTTCGGACGCATCAGTTTCACATTTTCGTTGTATAATATCCAGTCGTGATATCTGACACATCAAAAAATAAAGAAATAGTGTCAATTTTTAAAAACTGAGGGTTTTTACCGAAATTCGTGTGATATAGCCTTTGGTTTTTTGCTAAATAAGGAAATATCTGAAAATCAATTTTCGGACGCATCAGTTTAACATTTTCGTCGTATAATATCCATTCGTGTCATCAGACCCCACAAAAAACAAAGAAATAGTGCCATTTTTACAAAACTAAGGATTTTTACCGAAATTCGTGTGCTATTAACCTTTGGATTTTTATTAAAAATGGAAACATCAAAAAATCCGTCTTCGGACGCATCAGTTAAAATTTTCGTCGTATAATATGAAGTCATGTCATCAGACCCCACAAAAAACAAAGAAATAGTGTCATTTTTAAATACTGAGATTTTTACCGAAATTCGTGTGATAGCCTTTGTTTTTTTTGCTAAATAGGGAAATTTCAAAAAAATCTCTTTTCAGACGCATCAGTTTAACATTTTTGTCGTATAATATTAAGTCGTGTCATCAGACCCCACAAAAAACAAAGAAATAGGGCCATTTTGAAAAACTGAGGTTTTTTACCGAAATTCGTGTGCTATTATAGCCTTCGGTTCTTTGCTAAATAGGGAAATTTCAAAAAATCTCTTTTTGGACGCATCTATTTAACATTTTCGTTGTATAATATCCATTCGTGTCATTAGACGTCTCAAATAACAAAGAAATAATGTCATTTTTAAAAACTGAGGGTTTTACCGAAATTCGTGTGCTATAGCGTTTGGTTTTTTTGTTAAATTGGGAAATATCTAAAAAATATCTCTTCAGACGCATCCGTTTAACATTTTTGTCGTATAATATCCAGTCGTATCATCTGACACATCAAAAAACAAAGAAATAGTGTCATTTTTAAAGACTGAGGGTTTTTACCAAAATTCGTGTGTTATATAGCCTTTGGTTTTTTTGGCTAAATAGGGAAATATCTAAAAATCACACTTCGGACGCACCAGTTTAACATTTTCGTCGTATAATATGCAGTTGTGTCATCTGAACCATAAAAAACAAAGAAATAGTGTCATTTTTAAAAACTGAGAGTTTTTACAAAAATTCGTGTGATAGCCTTTGGTTTTTCGCTAAATAGGGAAATTTCAAAAAAATCTCTTTTCCGATGCATCAGTTTAACATTTTCGTCGTAGAATATCTATTCGTGGCATCAGACGCCGCAAAAAACAAAGAAATAGTGCAATTTTTACAAAACTGAGGGTTTTTACCGATATTCGTGTGCGTAGCCTTTGTTTTTTTAATAAAAACGGAAATATCTAAAAATTTCTCTTCGGACGCATCAGTTTAACATTTTGGGCGCATAATATCCACTCATGTCATGTGATACATCAAAACATAAAGAAATAGTGTTATTTTTAAAAACCGAGGGTTTTTACCGAAATTCGTGTGCTATAATCTTTGGGGTTTTTGTTAAAAATGGAAATATCTAAAAATCCCTCTTCAGACGCATCTGTTAAAATTTCCGTCGTATAATATGAAGTCCTGTCATCAGACCCCACAAAAAACAAAGAAGTAGTGCAATTTTTAAAAACTAAGGTTTTTACCGAAATTCGTGTGATAGCCTTTGGTTTTTTGCTAAATAGGGAAATTTCAAAAAATATCTTTTCGGACGCATCAGTTTAACATTTTCCTCGTATAATATCCATTCGTGTCATCAGACGCCTCAAATAACAAAGAAATAATGTCATTTTTAAAAACTGAGGGTTTTTACCGAAATTTGTGTGCTATAGCCTTTGGTTTTTTGCTAAATAGGGAAATTTCAAAAAATCACTCTTCGGATGCATCCGTTTAACATTTTTAGATTTTTGGTGGGGTCCGATAACACGAATTCGTGTGCCATAGCCTTTGGTTTTTTTGCTAAAAAAAGAAATATCTAAAAATCTCTCTTCAGACGCATCAGTTAACATTTTCGTCGTATAATAGGAAGTCGTGTCATCTGACATATCAAAAAACAAAGAAATAGTGTCATTTTTAAAGACTGAGGGTTTTTACCGAAATTAGTGTGCTATAGCCTTTGGTTTGTTTTTGCTAAATAGCGAAATATCTAAAAATCACTCTTCGGACGCACGAGTTTAATATTTTCGTCGTATAATATGAAATCGTGTCATCAGACCCATCAAAAAACAAAGAAATAGTGTTATTCTTAAAAACTTAGTTGTTTTACCGAAATTCGTGTGTTATATAGCTTTTGGTTTTTTTGCTAAAAATGGAAATATCTAAAAATCACTTTTCGGACGCATCAGTTTAACATTTTTGTCGTATAATAGGAAGTCGTGTAATCAGACCCCAGCAAAAACAAAGAAGTAGTGCAATTTTAAAAAACTGATGGTTTTTACCGAAATTCGTCTGCTATATAGCCTTTGGTATTTTGGGCTAAAATGAAAAAAAAATCTAAAAACCACTTTTCGGACGCATCAATTTAAAAATTTTGTCGTACAATAGGAAGTCGTGTCATCAGACCCCACAAAAAACAAAGAAATAGTGCAAATTTTAAAAAATGATGGTTTTTACCGATATTCGTGTGATATAGTCATTGTTTTTTGCTAAAAATGGAAATATCTAAAAATCTTTTTTCGGAGGCATTACTTTGACATTTTCGTCGTATAGTAGGAAGTCGTGTCATCAGACCCCACAAAAAACATAGAAATAGTGCAATTTTTAAAAACTGATTGTTTTTACCGAAAATCGTGTGCTATAAGCCTTTGGGTTTTTTGCTACAAATGGAAATATCTAAAAATCACTTTTCGGACGCATCAGTTGAACATTCTCGTCGTATAATAGGAAGTCGTGTGATTAGACCCACAAAAAACAAAGAAATAGTGCCATTTTTAAAAACTAAGGGTTTTTACAGAAATTCGTGTCATATATAGCATTTACTTTTTTTGCTAAAAATGGAAATATCTAAAAATCTCTTTTCGGACGCATCAGTTTAACATTTTCGTCGTATAATAGGAAGTCGTGTGATCAGACCCCACAAAAAACAAAGAAATAGTGTCATTTTTAAAAACTTATGGGTTTTACCGAAATTCTTGTGCTCTATAGTCTTCGGTTTTTTTGCTAAAAATGGAAATATCTAAAAATCTCTTTTCGGAGGACACTAATGGATTTTATACGACGAAAATGTTAAAGTGATGCGTTCGAAGAGAGATTTTTAGATATTTCTTTTTTAGCAAAAAATCAAAGGGTATATAGCACAGGAATTTCGGTTAAAACCCTTAGTTTTTATAAATGTTATATTTCTTTATTTTTTGAGGGCTCTGAGGACACCAATGGATTTTATACGACGAAAATTTTAAAGTGATGCGTTGGAAGAGAGATTTTTAGATATTTCTTTTTTTAGCAAAAAACCAAAGGGTAGCACACGAATTTCGGTTAAAACCCTCAGTTTTTTAAAAATTCACTATTTCATTATTCTTTGAGTGGTCCGATGATACAAATGAATCCTTAGCGACGCAAATGTTAAACTGATGCATTCGAAGAAATATTTTTAGATGTTTCCTTTTTTAGCAAAAAACCAAAGAGTATAGCACACGAATTTCGGTTAAACCCCTCAGTTTTTAAATATGTGATATTTCTTTTTTTTTTGAGGGCTCTGAGAACACTAATGGATTTTATACGACGAAAATGATAAAGTGATGCGTTCGAAGAGAGATTTTTAGATATTTCTTTTTTTAGCAAAAAATCAAATGGTATAGCACACGAATTTCGGTTAAAACCCTCAGTTTTTATAAATGTGATATTTCTTTATTTTTTGAGGGCTCTGAGGACACCAATGGATTTTATAAGACGAAAATGTTAAAGTGATGCGTTGGAAGAGAGATTTTTAGATATTTCCTTTTTTAGCAAAAAACCAAAGGGTATATTGCACACGAATTTCGGTTATAACCCTCAGTTTTTTAAAAATTCACTATTTCATTATTCTTTGAGTGGTCCGATGATACAAATGAATCCTTAGCGACGTAAATGTTAAAGTGATGCGTTCGAAAAGAGATTTTTACAAATTTCCTTTTTTAGCAAAAAACCAAAGGGTGTTATAGCACACGAATTTCGGTTAAAACTCAGTTTTTTAAAAATTCACTATTTCATTATTCTTTGAGTTGTCTGACGATACAAATGAATCCTTATCGACACAAATGTTAAACTTATGAGTTCGAAGAGAGATTTTTAGATATTTCCTTTTTTAGCAAAAAACCAAAGGGTAGGCACACGAATTTCGGTTAAAACCATCTGTTTTAAAAATGTGATATTAATTTATTTTTTGAGGGCTCTAAGGACACAAATGGATTTTATATGAAGAAAATGTTAAAGTGATGTGTTCGAAGAGAGATTTTTCGATATTTTCTTTTTTAGCAAAAAACCAAAGAGTATATATAGCACACGAATTTCGGTTAAAACCCTCAGTTTTTTAAAAATTCACTATTTCATTATTCTTTGAGTGGTATGATGATACAAATGAATTCTTAGCGACGAAAATGTTAAAGCAATGCGTTCGAAGAGAGATTTTTAGATATTTTCTTTTTTAGCAAAAAACCAAAGGGTATAGCACACGAATTTCGGTTAAAACTCTTAGTTTTTTAAAAATTCACTATTTCATTATTCTTTGAGTGGTCTGATGATACATATGAATCTTTAGCGACGAAAATGTTAAACTGATGCGTTCGAAATGAGATTTTTAGGTATTTCTTTTTTTAGAAAAAAACCAATGGGTATGACACACGAATTTCAGTTAAAACCCTCAGTTTTTAAAAATGTGATATTTCATTATTGTTTGAGTGGTCTGATGATACAAATGAATCCTTAGCGACGAAAATGTTAAAGTGATGCGTTCGAACAGAGATTTTTAGAAATTTATTTTTTTAGCAAAAAACGAAATGGTATAGGACACGAATTTCTGTTAAAACCCTCAGTTTTTTAAAATGTGATATTTTCTTTATTTTTTCAGGGCTCTTAGGTCAAAAATGGATTTTATACGACGAAAATGTTAAAGTGATGCGTTCGAAGAGAGATTTTTAGAAATTTCTTTTTTTAGCAAAAAACAAAAGGGTATATAGCACACGAATTTCAATTAAAACCCTCAGTTTTTTAAAAATTCACCATTTCATTATTCTTTGAGTGGTCAGATTATACAAATGAATCCTTAGCGACGAAAATGTTAAATTAATGTGTTCGAAAAGAGATTTTTAGATTTTTTTTAGCAAAAAACCAAAAAGTATAAGCACACAGATTTCGGTTAAAACCCTCACTTTTTTAAAATGTGATATTTTCTTTATTTTTTTAGGGATCTAAGGACACTAATGGATTTTATACGACGAAAATGTTAAAGTGATGCGTTCGAAAAAAGATTTTTAGATATTTCATTTTTTGGGGAAAACCCAAAGATTATATCACACGAATTTCGATTAAAACCCTCAGATTTTAAAAATGTGACATTTCATTATTTTTTGAGTGGTCTGATGATACAAATGAATCCTTTGAGACGAAAATGTTAAAGTGATGCGTTTGAAGAGATATTTTTAGATATTTCTTTTTTTAGCAAAAAACCAAAGGTAGCACACGAATTTCGGTTAAAACCCTCAGTTTTTAAAAATGTGATATTTTCTTTATTTTTGAGGGCTCTGAGAACACAAATGGATTTTATACGACGAAAATGTTAAAGTGATGCGTTCGAAGAGAGATTTTTAAAAATTTCTTTTTTTAGAAAAATCCAAAGGGTATACCACACGAATTTCGGTTAAAACCCACACGTATATTAAAAATAACCCCTAAGTTAAGTGATATAAGCTCGAATTTGTGTTGTTACTAAACTCCAAAGTTTAAGGAAACCCCATCCCGGGGATGACTGTGATTGTGATCTAGGTTTGTAAATGGAGCAAGTCAAAACCATCAACCCGCAAACTCCGACTCAGTAGATTCGAGTAAGGGTGGTAATTTCCTATCCGTTTTTAAAAACTTTGACTTGACGATCCACCAACCTTCTTCTTTAGTGGGGGCGATTAATGTTGAGCAAAAAACCGACCTGTTTACACTAAACCTGTTAATTTTTGACATGACACGGTTTAGACATGTCGTTACACTTCTTTTTTTATGAGATTGAAATGATTTATTATGATGATTTGTGAAAATACAAAAACATAAAATAATTAGTATCCAATTTGACGTGAACACGACACAAACACACGATATTTTGTTTTTTACACGAAACTGGAACGATCACACGCCAGTGGAATTTTTTCAAATTTAACACTACCACAGCGCCGTCACTAGTTTACACACCACGTGGATCCGATTCGTCACCTATCACGTGCGAAACACGCGCCATCCACCACAGGCATAACCCACTCATTAGGGTTCTGCCGCGTTAAAAAACCATCCAATCCGATCTCGTCGTCTCACCCGGGAGACTTCCACCCATTTATGCTCCGTGGCCTCCGACGAGGGCCATTTCTCTCTGTCATTTCCAAAACCCTAATCCCCTCTACCTCTCACCGCTTCTTCCACTCCGGCGCAGCTCCAACCATGGCCGACAACTGCTCCGGCGACTCCAAGCCCAAGGCCTCCAAGGCCCCCAAGGCGACGTCCAAGCCGGGGAAACCTGCGCCCTCGGGTTTCGATCACCTCAAGGACTCGGCGTACCTCGACTCCGTGCTACAGAAGCGCGTCCGCATGTTCGAGGCCATCCAGGCCGAGCAGGTCGCGCATCGGCAGAGCATCGGAGGCGAAGCCATCAAGTGCGTTCGGAAAATCTCCGGGTTTGATTGCGAGACCGCGCTCGATGTTGATTGTCTGTTTGTGTGTTTTGATGTAGAATTACGCTGCCGGATGGTACTGTTAAGGAAGGGAAGAAGTGGATTTCGTCGCCGCTAGACGCCGCGAAGGAAATCTCCGCGGGATTGGCTGCTAGTGCTCTCATAGCTCAGGTTTGTTCACAATTCTAAGCTTCAACTGAAAATGTTGTGGAAATTGACGTCATGTTATGTTACCGTGTGATGGTAAAAGGTGAACGGAACTCTGTGGGATATGACCAGACCACTAGAGGGAGACTGTGAACTGAAGCTGTTTAAATTTGATTCTGCTGAAGGGCGTGATACGTTCTGGCATTCAAGTGCTCACATTCTCGGCGAGGTTAGTCATTTGACAGTTCATTTTCCTTCCCTCTGGTATCTAAACAAGTCCTGCAAGTTGGACACTAGTTGGTATCTATGTTTAGGGGTTAGAAACTCAGACAACTAGTATGGTTGGACAAAACACACTGCATACATATAAAAATGTCGTATTTGTGTGAAAAGTCTATTGAAAGTCATGCATTGTGACAATATTATCGAACAGTCTAAATGCTTGAGGTGGAACTGTCAATGCCTTATCTGGACTGAGGAACTCTTGGAACATTGTATTGGAGGCTAGGTACAGGGTATTGTGTTGTAGCAAGAAGGGTGGTGGCGTGGCGCTGCAATTGATTATACTGTATTACTTTTAAAATTTGGTTGTGCATTTATCCCATTTACCCCTATACATCACAAAGAGAAAGCTTAGCATACTCAAGAGTCAAGATAGATAAATGATGGGTTTTTCCCTATAGATTCAATTGACGTGAAATCCTCTAGATATTTGGCTACAGGTCATGCATATCTTCTCTTATCTTTAGCAGCAAAGCTTATTACTTTTTTTTGGCCTTTTATCTGATGCAGTCGATTGAGATGGTGTATGGGTGCAAGCTGTGCATTGGGCCTTGTACGACAAGAGGAGAGGTGATAATTTGTTTTTTTTCCTTGCATTGAAGATGCCCTTTTCTTCCTGTAATACCTTTTTGCATATCCATTAATGCCTGTTCTTTAGTGTTTTCGGTTCTAAATACATCTAAAATGACAATCCATATGACTATGCCCTTCTCTGGGATAAGTTTATATAAATTCAATCGATTTCTTAGCATCCCTTTTGTTGAGTAGTAAATTCAAGCAATTAAGCAAATTACCCAGAGTAAGGTTGTGTGAATTTTTCACAGGGGAAAGTGTCAAATATAGAATCATGTGTAATGTATTGTCATTCAAAGAAAAAATGGTTTGTCTGGTGGCCAGATTGAGATAGTGGAATTTGCCTAATGTTTTCATGCGAAGATTGGTAATTGCCAATTTCATATTTCTACAACAGGAGTTGGGACTTAGGAAGGACCAAGAATAGCTGCAAATGAGAAAGGAATATTTTTATTTCAACCTATACCATGATGCATTGTTGCATTATTATACTCCCAGTCCATTCATGAAGTAATTGTCTTCTAAATTGTTTTGTAGATGGTTGATGTGTTTTTTAGAGATTCTTGAGAAGTAATTTTTTGTTGGGATTGGATTATATAGCTTTTGAACGAGGACCATTCATTCATAAAAAAATATGCTGGGGAAGATGTGTTGTAGGTGTGAAGGTATATAATCAATTAAATTGTGCAAAATAGTAATACAAAGGTGGAATAAGAAGTCCCTGTCATATTCATTTCCATTTTTTTCTTGCGAATTGTGTTTAGGGTACATGTTCTTCTTTATACTTCTTCAGCCATGTGCAGTTATTATTACCTTTAAGTTATGATCACTTATGATAACAAGAGTGCTGTTTTTAGTTTCCTCTACACATATTCTCAGGTCAGATGTCTTATTCGCTTATTGTATTGTCATCCAGGGATTTTATTATGATGCATTCTACGATGACCTCACACTTAATGAGGAACATTTTGAACAAATAAAGGCACACGCACTGAAAGCTGTTGCGGTACGATGACATTTGTTTCAATGTTTTTTTAGCCATTATGTCAAAACATGCTAAGATCATCATTTTAGTGTTTTGCTGATGCTTTCTTCACCTCTAAGTCCCATATTATTGTATTTGTTGTTTCTATAGATCTTTCATTAGTGTTTTTGACTTTTCTCTCTAAATAATTCAAGAGAGATACATTTTTTTTGTCGGTTTTACTTCTCATGCTCATTTCTTCAATAAAAAGATGTTGGTTAAAATGGAATGTTGGCGTTACATGTGTCAAATTCTGTTGTGAAAAGTTCTCTTTCTGTTCAATTTATTGCTGACATGTCAACTATCAATTTTCAACAACTAAAAGTTAACAGTGTGGGTGCTAAATTCACATTCTCGCTCAACAAAATCAAAGTCCTTGTGACTTCCATGTTGGTTCCAGTCCTGTTTAAATAATTACAGCATGCTTTATGGTATCATGCCTTTAGTATCATATTGAAGCTTATAGTTTTCTGTAGGGCGTGCAAGATAATTTAGTACGAGTGGAACCTTATGTAGCATCAGCACATCCTTCGTATTAGTATCTTTTTGGGTCTATCTTCCTAGTTAATTTTTGGTGTTGTATGGTCTACCTATGGCTGGAGTTGGTGGTTATGTTCGCCTGGAGTTGGTGGTTATGTTCGCCCAAGGGTAATCCTGATTTCCTTTCTGTTTAGTAGTGGTGCCCCTATGTTCTGGTCTGACCTGCACTTTTGGCCTTAAGTCTCCTTTCCTGGCTATCTGATATATTTCAAATTATCATCCGTGTTTGCATGCATAGCTGTTTTTACGACAGATAAAGTAGGGGGCATCTCTATTTTTCACGGTGCATCTCTACAATATAAGATGAAAACATTTATGTTACAGAATCAATGTTCATAATTGTGTATGGTCAGATAGATATATTGTGCTTTGAGTTGAAAAACTATGTATAATTATTATTTAAATGCATTCTTTCCTTTAGCCTTGCCCATCTGGTTCCATCTAACATCTTACCGGCCTGTTGGTGCAATGGTGACTGATTCGGTGCGATCTATCCTTTGTTTCAACTTTCAAGCATGAGATAGAGGTTGCTTACACCTGATGATGGGTGTATCATGTTGAAAACTTTGTATATTTAATTAAATTTCACTTTATTTGTTTTTTATTGTTATATTACATTGAAATTGATCAAAAATGTTATATTACATTGAAATGCATTTTTTAATGTTTATGAACCTTTTGGCCCAATGTTCTTAAAATTCTTACCAGTGCCTATAATCTTAAATTCCCAAAATGCAAGAGTTTATGTCAAGTTGTTTAGCCATCTGGCCAATAAAAAACAATCATCTGCTTTTTATTTTTGCACGAGGTTTGTTGCCAAGTTTGTCAATTTTGTTGTACATATAGAATCTGGGATCCGAATGTCTGATAATCTGATATGCTCCTCTTTACGTGAAAGAAAATGTTTAATTATGTGCTTACCTTTCATGGCATCTTCTTGGTAACTTCAGGTTACTTTTTATGACTGCAGGAGAAACAACCTTTTGAGAGAATTGAGGTGTCTAGAGCCCAAGCAGTTGAAATATTTTCTGAGAATAAATTTAAGGCAAGTACCTGTCATAAATCTCCATGTATTATATAGTATTATTATGAGCCTTACTAATGTTAATAATTTATACTTTATAGTCTTCATGGTTGAGATCATTTTCTCGATAGTGTAATTTATTTACTTCTAATCATCTACCTTCAATTGATTTTCTTTTCTTTTTATTTGACTAGTTCCTTTAAACTACAGGTTGAAATAATTAATGAACTGCCAGATGATAAAACCATCACAGTTTATAGATGTGGCCCATTGGTCGACCTATGTCGAGGTCCTCATATTCCAAATACTTCTTTTGTGAAAGCTTTTGCTTGTTTGAAGGTGATAAAATCATTTCCCCCTAGATTGGAGCCTTCTTTCTTATTTCTAGTACTATATCTTACCGCTTTGTTCTGCTTTTCTTATAGGCATCTTCCTCGTATTGGAGGGGCAAATCAGAACGTGAAAGTTTGCAAAGGGTATATGGTATCTCTTTCCCTGATTCAAAACGGCTTAAGGTAAATGCCTATGTTTCTATCACAAACATTTTCTTTTCATCATGTAGTGCATGCCTCTGTATAACTAGGAACTTGCTGGACTTGTGGGCTTAACATAATTGTTAAGATGATTTGTTCTCAAATCCTCTAAAGTGCCACCATCTACTTCTTTTACTTTTTACTCTTTTTAAGTTACCATCACCATTTTATTTCTAATTGTTAGGTTTTTCATTTGAAAGTGGAATCTTATATCCACTTTTAGGTTTTTATATATTAAACCAATGTTCAATATTTAGTATATTTATATTCTGGCAGCACACTCTTCCTTTGAAAGGTTTAAGGGAATTTTCTGGAATGTATTAAAGCGCACCTAAATTTTAGGTGAAACTGAAAACCTGTGTTTTAGTATAAGTGTGTGGCTAACCCATCACTCCCATCTAATATTGTTACAGTGACATTGTAAAAATGCTGCCTTTGGAGTTGGCTATTCCACTTTATTGACTTTTTTGACAAAATGACACCCATTCCACTATTGCCTAAGGCACTTTTATGGAAAATAGTCGTTAAAAATTCCTCCTACGGGTGTCTGGCCTGCGGAAAAATGATATCTTTTTCCACGGTACTGCCTGGAAGATTTTTATAGGAATTGTTTCTAGAGGTTTCTCATATGGGTATCTACACGTAAAGACGAAAAGGTTTTGGGTTATATTTGTTATTCGTGATCATATGAGGACGGAACCATGTTTACAAGGCTGTTTGCTATAAATCCCTTTGTTATTATGGTTTGGTTTTCTTGTCTAAGTGTTGCACTAGTTTAGCATACTTCCACTGTTGGATGAAAATTTCCCTTCACCTCCCCCCCCAATGGCGACATTAATGGAGTCACATTTTTTTCGATCGGTTGTTCATGGAGTCGCATGTGGTTTGACTTCTATATGACATGATCTTTTATTTTGCTTTTGTTTGAATCTGCTATGTTTTATGGCCTTTTCTTGAACTGACTGCTTAGTCAGTTCTCATGCGTTTACGGTTTACCTGTGCAGGAGTACCTCATCCAGCTTGAAGAAGCAAAGAAATATGACCATAGGATTTTGGGACAAACACAAGAATTGTTCTTTTTCCACCCTTTGAGGTGATATTAATGTGTAATATTTATCTTAAGCATTTTAAAAGACTTATTCTCTCCATTTCGTTTCTAATTTTCTTTATTGCTCTTCAGTCCTGGAAGTTGCTTTTTCTTGCCGCATGGAGCCAGAATTTATACAAAGCTAATGCAGCTTATTCGGGCAGAGTATAGGAAAAGAGGATACCAAGAGGTGGGATTTCTTTATAGATAGTTATTCGCTAAAGGGCATTAACACATGCAGTTTTGATGGCTTATCAGTTATTTTCTGTTCATTTTTAGGTTATGACCCCAAATATTTACAACATGCAACTTTGGGAAACTTCAGGTCATGCAGCTAATTACAAGGAAAATATGTTTTTGTTTGAGGTAGGTTTTTGCAGTGTAATGTTATAATTGGCTGTCTGGATAACTTTCTAGTAAATGTAGTTTCACGACACCTGTTATTAACTTATTATCATGATTATTGTCTTGTTTTATTTGCAATGGGTATTTATTGTTTGTTTCTAACAATTATCATCACATGCAGATTGAGAAACAGGAGTTTGGACTTAAGCCGATGAACTGTCCTGGCCACTGTCTGATGTTTGACCATAGAGTTCGATCATATAGAGGTAAGAGATTGTAACTTTATGTCCTGTAGTTGTCTTTCACGTGGGTTGATTAGTGGTTGAAAACTGGGTGCTAGGATTTTTAAATCCAAATAATTTTTGTTCAATTGAGGTGTAAGCGACATCAACTTGACTTAGTTTGTTTTTTTATTTATTGAACTAGATATCTTTTGTTCATTTAAAATATTCAGCAACAATTATCAAACACAAAAAATGTTCTTTGGGTATGCTAATTCTTGCTGAAGTGAAAACTGAAAACAGCTGACAATCATTTCCCCAAGGATTGGTAATTAATTAATTATTATGGCTTGAAGTCTTTGCATGTTGCGACTTGCGAGTCATTTTTGTCATCATGTAATATGTCAATCGAACACATTGTCTTGGAGTGTTTATTTTTTGTAGTTATGAACTAGTTATCCTGTATACTAATATTATTTTTTCCTTTTGTTCTTGGTTCTGTGTTGATGTTTGCAGAGTTGCCTCTTCGTATGGCTGATTTTGGAGTTTTGCACCGAAATGAACTTAGTGGTGCACTTACTGGCCTCACACGAGTGAGAAGGTTTCAACAGGTTTGTACAGTATGATTTTATTGCTTATAATTCTATTATTTAATTAGCATGTTTGCATTTAATGGAAGGTGAAGTTTTGAAGATGCGGAGTTTACGCCTATGGAGGTTCTTAATAGGTTATTAGTTTATAAGTGACACACTGCTTTAAGATACAATTAAATACGAAGGTGGGTCTTATCATGTACTTTTTGCAATTTATTCCACATCAGAGCTGTAATATACACCTTTCGTTCTAATGTTTTGATAGTTAAAGGTAGGGGTGAAAGTACTCTGGATAATATCTGCTCCAGTCGACATATCATAATCCATTTAGTAGGATATTATCACTAAATGTAGAATCAGTTTAAACGTGGTAACGAATATGATAATGCTAGAGATAATGAGTTTATAAGATAATAACTAGTTAATATTCATGTCCAAATTCTTAATTTCAAGATTTTCCGTACATTTATAAGTAAAAAACGTAATATCTAACACATATTTGTCGATTGTTATCTGCATTTGTTTTACTCTGAATATGGTATGTACTATGAAAAGCGAAAAATAACCATATCCGTATTTGGTATACAAATATGATACAAATATAGTAAAGGCAATATCCACTATGGATACAAACCGTCTTCAGTCCTAGTTAAAGGTGAGGGATGCGTTTGGTAGGTTTCCAAGTTTGATAAATCGAAATATATGCGAACTTTGGGTTAACCCATACAGACAAGGAGGTTGCCCAATGCTAGTGAAATTGTTGGATCCTTGAATGATCACAATTGACCTCCAAATTGACGTATTGAATTTTGAATAAGATCGTTACTTGGAACATTCTTTATAGAATATTCAACAATTGTGTTGATTTTTTATTTGTAATGCTTGAAATGATGTTCAACTGTTGTCTAAATGAGTTGGCATGTTAGAAGCTGTAGATGATGTTGATATGTTGCGCTATTGGTGCACAATTATTGGCTTGTGTGAATGCATTTGTTGCTGTGTATGCTTGATAAGACACTTATCTGTCAATTTTGAGTAATTGTATTTTCACTTTTGCACAAAAACCTACTTTTGGTAACGTTGACATGTGGTTGGATTTGGAATATGGTTATACTTTTGGACTTCTATGATGTCAAGTTGGTTCTGCAAGTCTTGGGGAGTCACCATAAAAACTTCTATAATTCTATTCATGTTCCTCGCATTATCATCTCTATTTTCTTTCCTATTTCAAGTAGTTTTATATGACCGGACACTTAAATCATGAAAATGGATTTGGAAGCATAACTAAACAATGTCTAATACTTCCCATGGTGCATGGTTAGTTGTAAGAAAAGTATTAGCATATGATAGACCTGTTCATTTTTCTTATTCCAATACCAATTTGCAGTATTTCTGATTCTATAGTTGGTTATTGATCTGATGAATTCTTTTTATGTTATTTCTTGATTTGTGCAGGATGATGCTCATATCTTTTGTACGGAATCTCAGGTACATAACTTGTTACTTTTCTAGTTTATGCGACTATGGAATTAGATTGCACAAAATGGTGAGTTTTTACTTTTTACCAAACTAGCTGCATATAAAAGCGTAGGTGCTTAAAACTACTGTGAAGCTAAAAGAACCTATTGATATCTAATCAGCTAATTGTTGGGAAAACTAGAAATGTCATATCATCAGACGTGTCCTATGAAAACACACTGGATATGATGTTCAGCTTCATAATCTGATGTTGCATGAATGGTAATATGTGTACATTTGTTTTAAGAAACTACCCAGCCAATGTTGAGTCTTAAGTTGCTTCATTGGCAATACTGATGAATTTGTTGTAACTGGTGAGGGGTATATCTTCTCAATATTTTGATTGTTTACATTGTGTTTCTGCTTTATATGTTTATCCAATATCTTTTTGTATTTTTCGTATATTGAGGGAACCAACCTTTTCATATATTTTCAGATCAAAGATGAAGTTTGTCATGCATTGGAGTTCATTGATCATTGTTACAAAATATTTGGCTTTACATTTGAACTGGAATTATCTACGGTATGCTGATTTCTAATATCTTACTCAAATGACTTATTAAGAATATCAACATTGATGTCACCTAATCACTTTTTTTCTGTAAAGCATGTACATGTGTGGAAATGAGTAGTGTATTTTTCCTAGCAATATAATTTGTTTGTAGTTTCCACTATGAAGGTGTGTGGAGTATAACATCTTAATTAATGTTTATTCGGACTGTGTGCAGCAGCTCATTATTTTGTAAACTGAAAAGGATGAAATATTTGAAATACTTCAAATAAATATGTTCAGTGTGTGAATCTTATATGGTTCAAAATTTCATTTCCAAGATCTCTAGAAGTAGTTTCTGGGTTTGTTACCTTGGCTTTTCCTACCATTAAGTGCTTTATATATGTTTTAGGTTTTAAGGCTTTTAGCTTCGTAAGTCTCTAGCAAATATTATTCATGCACCGCACTGTTAAATCTCTAAATATGTGTCGTGTTTCTAAACAATGAATCATGTCACTGCAATCTCGCTGACATACTTCATGACAAACTTCTGCTGCCACCACATTATAATGGCAATTGCAATGTTAGCTCCTTGAACAAAATGTGAAAAGAGAAGGTGGTTTAGTGTTTCTTATGAGAGGTGATTATACTTCCTTTCTGGGAACTAGTTATCTGGCTGCGTATATTGTGAATGGGTTTCTGAGATCCAAAGTGACTTTCTGTATATGATTTTATTACATGTATCTATTTCTGCATGAACTCTGAAGAATGTAAATGATTCAGGTGGTTAGTTTTCTCTTGCATAGGGTTTCTACATGTAATTTTGGATAAGCTTTTCTATCAAAATATAGTAAGTTTCAATACATTTTTCTGGATATAGTTTACCTGATTTGCTTCAAATATTTATTCAGCAAAGTCAGAGTTATTTCCTAATTTTCAGTCTGATCCTATACAAGGGCATAATTAACTTTCCGAGACCTAGGGATTATACATATACCAATTTCATTTTGTTACAAATCTCAGTTCGTTTACGTAGCCAATATCTTTATGAAGTTCATTTAGGCTTTACCATGAAATATACTTCCCATGATGAGTATTTACTATTATCCAGCGCCCCGAGAAATACTTAGGAGAGCTAGATGCCTGGAACAAGGCTGAGGCTGCTTTATCAGAAGCACTAGACCAATTCGGAAGACCATGGCAGGTACTCGCCTGTTGTGCATGTTCGCTATTGTTTGATTCGCTGGCTTGCTTTTGTTACTGCTTACTGAAAATGTCTTCAATTCAAAACTGAACTTGGAATGAGTTGTAAAGGACATTGTGGTAGTTTTGTTATAGATGTGAGTTTGAACCGCACGACTCCACAGGAATACGAGTTGTAATTTTAATTTATGCTATACTAATTAACCATGAACTTGTGCACGACCTGTATATATTGTGCTTATAGCCTTATACAGAAACATTGTCGGTGGATTATTTTTGTTTCTCATTCTTGGCTACTTATTTAATTAAATTCTTGATTTTCTATATAAGATAAATGAAGGTGATGGGGCATTTTATGGACCAAAGATCGATATCAGTGTGTTTGATGCCTTAAAGAGGAAATTTCAATGTGCAACGCTTCAGGTTTGCATTGCTACAGCCATTACGCACTTTTCTAATGTAATTTGTTTCACATAACTGAAGTACTCATTTGAGCATCCATCAATTCCTGGCTGCAGCTGGACTTTCAACTGCCCAAACGTTTCAATTTAAGTTACTCTGCAGAAGATGAAGCTAAACGGGAGCAACCAGTTATGATACATAGAGCCATTCTTGGATCAGTTGAGCGAATGTTTGCGATTCTTTTGGAACACTATAGGGGAAAATGGCCCTTCTGGCTCAGTCCTCGTCAGGCCATAGTTTGTCCTGTTTCCGAGAAATCACAACCATATGCATTACAGGTACGAATTATCTTCTCAATGGGTATGGCAAGCGGCTTCTTTTTGTTGGGCTCCCAATTTGAATATTCTTATACTTGTAATGCTGAGGAGCCAAATTAATAGACCATGGTCGCTTTCTCAGTCCCCTTTCTGTGTTCTTTTTACATTTGCTATTCAAATTCGCCATGGAAGTACATATTAAAGTTTGTTCCTTTTTTCTTGGTTTTGGTAGTATCTATGGCAGGCTTTTAAGTTCTGATGGTGGTCTTTTGTTTCCAATTTTAGGTGCATGAGCGAATTCATCAAGCTGGGTTCCATGTTGATGTTGACACATCTGACAGGAAGATACAGAAGAAGGTATCAATTATTTTCATGTTAATCCCGATCGCTGTTTGATCAAGCAATTAATTTTTTATGGTTGATGTTGGTGATGTTTTGTTGATTAGTGTAATATGATAAAAACCATTTATTGATGGTTACAACTTCTGTGGTTTTTCTTGAGTGTCTTTTCTCGCATTTCATGAAGTGATTTCTTCTGATAAGTGATCTCAAAATAGCAGCAACCTAATAATGAATTTTGTTAGAAGAGGATGTTAGAAAGGAGATTGTTGTTTAGAGATTTTTTTCTCCTGATTTATGTCCATTTTCATAGCATATTATGCTTTTCACAATGATCGACTGTGTATTGAAATACTTCATGCTACGTTTTGACAGATCCGTGAAGCACAACTGGCACAATACAACTATATCTTGGTTGTTGGTGAAGAAGAAGCTAACACTGGACAGGTATGGTCATATTGACCTCTTTAATTTATACAATGGTGTTTTATATATTCAAGACATTTTGCTTGTGAACTCCATTCTGGCTTCACGAATTCTTCGTGGGATTTTATATTTCTATGAATAGTCCTGAATAAGTACGTTCAAGATCCACATGTGCTTGTATCTATTGTTGTGCGGTTGTATTTGAATGATTGTAGTTGAGGGCCTCCAGGCAGAAGCAAGGACATCCTTTTGAGATTGATATTTTAGCAGATCTTGTTGATGAAATTTTGAAGAAATTTTGATTTGGCATATATCAGAAAAACAAAGTTATGTGATGTGCGATTTAACCATTAACACATGCTATTGTTTTTGGGTTGACTTACAGGTCAGTCTTCGTGTTAGAGATAAATCCGATCATTTTGTGATGACCATGGACGATCTCCTATCGCGCTTCAAGAAGGAAGAGGAGTCATACCTTTAAAACAGAGTATCTTTTTACCAATTTTTGCTTAACTATTGGAATCTTGGTTGCTTTATTTATCCATTTTGTGCATGGGCTAATTTCTTTTCATATGTAAGTATCAATGTTTGCTTACTAATTTTGCATTTTCACTATTTTTCCATTAAATGATGTACAATTATTCAGTATTCTCTACTTGGTACTATGCTCTTCAGCGAAGTGTCACTATAAAGTATCAAGTTACTTGCACATAGAACCCAACCAAACGGATATTCGTTGGTGTACTATTGTCTTCGGCCTGGGTGAATGGGTAATGATAAGATTTTCAGAAACGTTTGTCAATCTTGTCAGTGTCGGAACACTTATTAGCCGGCCCTAAATATTGTTTTATAGTTCTTTGAAGTTGCGTTTACCAATGTTTCATAATCGATAATATAATTTTGAAGAATTTTTTGCAATGTTGCTGCTATATGAATGACATTATCGTAATGCTGAGGAAAGGCTTGTGATCACAGTGCCTAACTTCTATATGGAAATGTAAATCGGAGGTAAAGTTCAAAATTAGTAGTGATACAAGTAATCCAAGTTGAACTTAGCTGATAAAAAGGTACATTCTTAAGTTTAAATTCAGGGGAGTATTGCTGGTATCGCCACAAAATAAAGCAGGCAAAATCCCAATAAATTTGATGCAGTGTTCAGGGAGAGACCAGCCGACCGGGTGCGTCCGGTTGCCTGGGCGATCGCCTAGGCGTTTTTGCGACCGCCCAATTTTGGGTGGTTTTTTTTAAATTTTAATTCAATTAAATTTGATAAAATAGATAAAAAATCGGGAAAATAGGAAAAAGTTCACAAATATTATCTAAAAATATCCTACATGTTTAGGCTTCAAAAACACCTAATTCCTCGACAAATGCTTCACTAGGCACCCTCTCTACCCACCTCACTTAGGTATACAATTTATTGCTTAGTAGTACGATTACAAAGGTAACTCAGAATTCATACAATAGCAGATAAGAGAGAAATTAGAATTACAAGCTAACTAACTAATTCCATTGGACACATTGATTTAATGTCCAACTAGGAATCATATCATATCTTCCACCACCATCAGAGTCGTCGGAGTGGTTTCGTTCGGATTGTCGACGTAGACATCATCTTCTTCAGTTTTTTCATCGTCGGATTTGACATATTGCTCTTCGATGTCCATCGGTGGTTGAGAACTCGATGCACCTGAATCTCTAGAACTAATGTGAACGATGACATCATCCATGCCAACACCTAATAATGGCGCGTCAGATGTAGTGGAACACCGCGCGTCAGATGACGTGGATCGAGCAAAGCGTCTCCGTGAAGAAGAATGTCCTAAAGCTGCTTCCTCGGCATCGGTCCATGTAACCTCCTCTCCAGCGAAGACCGGATCTTCAGTTTCTACCAACCATGGATGCTCGTCGAAGAGATCGTAGTCCACACTGATAAAGTCATAAAATCTGGGCTTCTCCATCCTTTGTTGAAACATTTTCCTTAACTTTTGCTTGTAGTTCACATACGCCAAGTCATTGATCTTCTTCACAACCAACATGTTCATTCTCGTTGACTGCAACTGCTCGAAGACACTTCAATTCCGCTCACAACCTGATGCCGAGCATGTCAATCCCAACACCCTCAGGGTCAACCTCTGTAATGCGGTCTCTCCCATGTCTGCGTCATAAGATTGTCACTAATCTATAGGTATTATTTCTGTCATTTGTCTGACGACCATATCCCTCGAGAATATTCTGAGGGAGTTCTTGTAACGATCAAGTAGACCGCAAATCTTGTCTTGTTCTCCGGGAGTGGGGACGAGCCGTTCTACGACATACATGAATCCAGGTATATGTTCATTGAAAGTTACATTTCGATCCTGAGGTGGGACGAAGAAGAAGGTATCAGGGTTGAGTAAGAAACCAATTGAGTGTAGCGGTGAGGACATCATCTTCCCTGGACCCCACCTGGTGTCGATGAGGTCGATGACTTGCTTGTACAACCTTGGGTTTCCGTCAAAGTTTCTCATGATTTGTTCTTTGACTTTCTCCATTGCGTCATACAGATATCCCATCGGTGGTGTCTCCATTCCGATGGAGTTCTCATACAGATATCCAACGACTATCGCCTGGGCGGTCGCCTAGGCGAGGCGACCACCCATTTCGCCCAGCTTTGCTGGGCGAAAGGCGGCGACAGGCGGTCGCCTACGTGAACATTGATTTGATGTATAAATGTGAAGTTTGTTCCGTATCACTCTTTCCATACTCCAGGTTGTATTGGGGTTTTGAAGTTTTGGCTGGGAACGTGCATTGTATATGTTGAATAGAAGTAGCATTCTTTTCTCTTATTGAATCGTAGTCTTATGATCTGATCGTGCCAAGTAATTATTGAGTGGGAATGGTATGAAACATTTTTTATTTGACACTTGGTCATCGTGTGATGGTCCCTGTGGTTGCGTCCGATGTCAGGCGACTCTTTTAAGTTCCAACACTCGCAAGATCTACGCACGTCAGAACATGACAAACCCACATAAGCCGGAGTGGACGAATGGGCTTCCCACAAGTAAGCCGCCATGAAAGTCTTCGTTGTTGACCACGTTTTCTGTTTATATATAATTAAAGAAGCATAGAAATTAACTCTCATCCATCCACCAGTATGTTCTGGATTGTTGGTGGTTGTGGAAATTGCAACTTTATGGACTGTCTCGTCTCATTGTGTTTAGAGGAGACTATTAGGATCAGAAATAAGTTTAAAAAAATGTAAATTGATACGACAAAATGTAAATTGATACGAATAATTTAAGTAATTGAACGACACAGTTAGCAGCAATCTGACTCCAAGTCTCCACCCCAAGTCCAGCAGCTACCTACCCTCTAGACTCCACGTCCGTGTGGATTTAGTCAACAAAACTAAGTGAGAAAACACCACAAAAAAGAAGCAACCAAGAAGAAATCCAACCCCAAAAGGCCAAAAGTCTCCAAACTCTTCCCACCTCAAAAGAACGAAAGTCGCACAAACACACACAAACCCAAAACAACTCCAATCCCAAGACAACCAACCAACCATGTCAGACCCAGACTTCAGCAGCAGCAGAGCCATGTCGATAAGCAGCCACATGATGATCGCCGCAATCGTCTTCTTCTTCGCCGTCCTCTTCTTCGTCTTCCTCCTCAATCTCTACGCCTGCTTCCGCTGGGGCTCACCTCCCCGCCCCACCACCCGCTCCGTCCTCATCTTCGCCCCGTCCCACCACGACGACCCCCGCCGCGGCCTCGACCCGTCCCTCCTCCGCTCCCTCCCCGTCCACGTCTACAATCCAAACAGTACTTCCAAACCCGGGCTCGAGTGCGCCGTGTGCCTGTCGGAGTTGGCCCCCGGCGAAAAAGTCAGGTTCCTCCCCAAGTGCCAGCACGGGTTCCACGTGGAGTGCATCGACATGTGGTTTCACTCGCATTCCACGTGCCCGCTTTGCCGGAGTGGGGTCGAGAGGGACAGGGCGGACGTGAGGGGTGTCCCGACGAACGTGTTGTTTAGGGGGAGTAGTGGAGTTGAGACGAGTTCGTCGTCGTCGGAGGCGTCGGAGGGTTTGGGTTCGGATCCGTCGAGTTCTGATTCGGGTGTTTGTAGTGGTGGGGAGTTGAAGATAGAGATTCCGAGGAGGGCGGTGGAGGGGATGGGGTCGTCGGCGACGGGGACGCCGACGCCGTCGAGGTTGAGGTCATTGGGGAGGTTTTTGAGTAGGGAGAAAAGGCCTTCTGGGAGTCCTTCTGGGTCTGGGTGTGACCTCGAACAGGGACTCACACCTGCGGCTACGCCGACGGGGTCGTGAACGAAGATTAATTTTGGATTGGTTTGTGTAGTTGAAATTGTAAAATTCGTTTTTTTTTGGTTTAGAAGAATAGGCCATAATACGATTTGTTTGTTGATGCCTGCATCCACATTTGGACGTTTTTCTTCTTCTTCTTCCGAATAAGTTGTACGATGGGGTTTTTTGCTGGCTATTAGTTTATTCCGTCGGTTAATTAAATATTAGAGGTTGTTAGTGGAAATTAACCTCAAAAATTGAACAGGGTAATTTTTCTTATTCTAGAAATCATTTTATATTTTTAAATTAATTTTTGACATGTAACTCAAACTTTATGATTTGATTCTTCGTAAGACTATTTCAAGACTAACGATTTAATAACTAAGCTAGCCCGAATTAGTTCCGTACATCTTCATTAGCCATGGTTTTCCAGCTACATGCCTACATCCCTCTACCAACTTTTAAGTAGAATCAGTTCAATAACCAGTTGGTTATGCCGTTATGAGTTGGTATGTTACTTTTTTTTTAAAAGTTCTATAGTATGTTACTTTTAGTTCTTGAGATTCAATTTGAACTTCCAAATTCATGTACGGCTATGTTGTTATGAGTGTGTGATGAAGCTTTAGTTCTTCGTTAGGACGTATATTCAAGTTCAAAAATCAAAATTGCTTTGTGCAATTATAGACCAGAATGGGAGACCTCTACTTTTCATTTCGAAGCCTAACTTAAGTCAAAATAGCGCGTCACTTGTCTCTTGTTTTGCGTGGAAGGTACCATTATGTTCCACTTAGAGCCTTAATGGGTGCTCTAAGCTTGGGCGCCCCGGCCCTCCCTTAACGGGAGGGCGCGCCCAGGGGGCACGTGGACCCCCCTTCGTCATTTTTTTTATTTATTTTTTGTTTTAAAAATAAAGATTATTTATATATAATTAGGATAATGTATTAATTAGGTAAATGAAATTAAATTAATTAGGTATTACAAAATAATTGAAAAAATATTTTATAATTAATTAACAATTTTTTGATTTACTTAGATATAAAAAAATTAAAAAATCATAAACAAATTAAGAAATAGTAGTACAATACTTATACATTTCGGAAACAAAATACAATACAAATACAGAATACGAAATACAACAAAAATAAGGAAAGGAAAGACAATCATCCTACGGATACAGAATTTAAACTACCAGCATACTAATAAACTACCACAGACATATTGAAAACATAAGCACCTACAGATATCATTGTGCTTTAGCCCACTCCTTGAGTTCAGCAAGTGTTTCTTTATCGAATTCGTCCTTGTTTTCCTTCTTCATTAGAGCGAAGAGGACATCAAGTTTCTTGTTGTTCAGTTCCCTTTGTTTTAATTAAATGTTAATTAAAAACGAAAGAATTGTTGATATTAAATAATTACGATAATGGTTATTAATATATTTTGTTGATTGTTGAAAGAGTTTTGGAGAGAAGAATAAAAATAATGACGTGACAACAAATACTGTAGCGTGACTGGGTGGATTGGGTAATGGTTAATGATTTTGTAGGGGGGTGGTTTGTGCTGACGTGACAGAGAGAGAAGCTGACGTGGCTGGGAGAGAAAGCAAGACGTCCGGGAATTGACTGGGGACCGTTAACGATGCTCTTATGATTTTTGGACACAGGGACACAACGTTTGCTTTTGAGTATCTTCCACTAGTGAATTTCTAAATGTGTGTTGGAAGTTATTTCAAGCATCGGAACTCTATTAACCTCCACTGTCATTCTATCAAGAAACTTTATATCAACAGCAAATTGCCAACGTAAATAGCCTTGAAAGGCTTGAAATATCAATAAAAGAGGTGTGGTTACACTAAAACAAGTGGAGTTGTACACTGGTTACACTTCCTAAACACAGATAATGTTCTTCATGTTAGGACATACATGTTCTTGAGAGTTGTCATATACCCTAAAATAAATTTCGTTATACACTATATAGAAGATCAATCATACCAAATTGGAGTCGAACACTCCTTTGGTAAGTGACTCCGTGTATTGTCAATTATCTTCTCAAACATGCATCGTCAAACATCTTCTTTCTTATTCTTGGTCATATAATGTTTGGTTTAATACTTTATATAGTTTAATGAGACCATAGTGTGTGACTGGGGTCCTTTAATAATACCTATCACATTTGACTTAATTTTGAAGTTCCCTTTAGCTCAATTTTTTTTTACTCAACTCCACACACCAAATCTAACCTAATAAACAATTACATATAAACATCAAGTGGCTTGGTCAGTCAAAGGTTGTTTCTTCTCCCTTAATACTAGTCAATTAATTATAATTGAAGATCATGATACTTGCTCCTTTTAATCTTGCAGCATGCAGGACAGGATCAAGTACGAACCAATGCTGGATTACTCAAAGACACTTATGTAGACCATTCAAAGGATTTTCGTTGAGCAAGTTAAATACTTTAAGCATTTAACAAAACTACATCAAAATCACTCCCCAGGAAGGGGATCCAAGTTCTGAAGAGACTAAGACAAATGGAGAGAGGAGTTGGAGTTGTTGTGAGTCCAGTTTTTCTTTGTCCATTGCAAGGTTTTTTTACCTGGTCTTCATTTAGCCCATCTGGGCCCTAACAGTTGTTAGGGGCAGGCCCCATTTTGGTGTAATAAGATAAGGAGATTTAAATCTCCCCACACTTTGTAAACTCTCCCATTATGATTAATAACATTCACCTATGGGTGGAATGTAGGAGGGGGATGTAAGGAGGCACAGGATGCCAAGTCCTAATCATAGTGGGGGTTTTTATTTTTAAAAAAAACAATTACATATAAATCACTGTAACTCGAATGGAATCCAAATCAACACAACAAACTTCAAACATCAACCATAACAACTAAAAGACATTTTCTTAAAAATGTCAAACATCATATTAGGAGTTAGGACTTAGGAGTGACATAATTGTTTCGTCAACATGTAAAAATAATTAATTAAGCAAAAAAGAAACTAGGCCCCGAAAGAGTTTTGAATCTTAAAGTTCAGGTAGAGTAGGGCAGAAAATGTTAAAAAGGTAAAAGGGTATGAAAGAACATTAATATTTGATTTTCATGGGGTTAAGGTTAGTTGTAAGAAGGTTGTGTTAGCAATAAGTATGTTCTAATACATTAAGAACATGATAAACAACAAGATCTTATACTAAATTCTGTATAAAATAACATAAAAGAAATACTTATTTCAATGTTAGACAACAGTGATGAATATGGTATACATAACCATAAACAAAAAATCTTTTCTCCTTTGAGATCTACATAAGGGTTCTTCAACAAGCTCAGGAGTTTCATTAGTGTGGGGTTCTTCATTAGGTAGTGGACTAAAATTTTCTACAACACTTTGAAAATGTTTAGAACTTAAAAACTTTTCGGATAATCGAAATCAGAACATAAGTTCGATTTCCCTCGAGATTTCCATTATAATCACACTACTCCCACTGAAGTTGTCATTTTCTAAGAATATAAGATGACTCATAAAATCAACAATTCGAGTAGTATCTACTGGGCAATAAAATCAAAAGTTTTGGATATATATATGGATAACCAATTAAATAACAACTAATGGTTTGGGAATCTTAATTCTTAATTTGAGATTGAAGATTTTTTTTAAGACAACACCATACTCATAAATATCCTAAATTCGGTTTCCTTGTTGTCCACAAATCATAAGGAATTTTTTTTGAACATATTACTAGGAAACCAAATAAGAATATGTGGTTGTCTATCTAAAGCTTCAATCCATAAAAACAAGGCAAGTTAATGTTGCATATCATGTTTCGTACCATATCCATAACTGTACGATTTCGTTTCTCAGCCAACATAATTATTCTTTGGGATGTCCCAACAATAAAAGTTGATGGAAGATATCATTATCATGAAGAAACAAAGCAAAATATGAATATTACTATGACCCTTAAGACTTGAAGTAGGACATTATCCACATACATTATTGGATAATTTTCAAAAAAAAATAAAAATTCACCACTTCAAGTAACTCATGATCCATAAATTCGACATAAAATAACAAAGTCATGGAAATGGAATGCTTAATGTTAGAAATAAGTATGTTCTAATGCATTAAGAACATGATAAACAACAAGATCTATTACTAAATTCTATATAAAATAACATTAATGAAAACACTTACAACTAGATGTCAAAGACATCTTGAAGAACGTAAAGCGGAAGCGAAACTTTAGGGAAGTGATCTTCAATTGTTTTCCCTAGACTTGATGATGGATGGTCCTCTTGAATTTTGGGAGAAAATTTAGAGAGAGGATGGTGAAAATTAACTAGGGCAACAATTGGGACCAAAAACCTTTATTTATAGAATTTTGTGTGTGGTAGTTTCTTCCATCAAAATAACTACCCACTAACACACTTAATGGATATGCATGACTTTAATTAATTATTAATGGAATAATATAGACCACATAATAATAACATTCTCCCACTTGGCCGTAACATCAATTATCATTAGTTCCATTTACAAAAGCACATACAAAAATTGGCCAACATAAATTTCATTAAACATATACTTCGCCCAGTCAGAATCACCAAGCCAAACCAATGTAGTCAAATAATTAACGTCATCATTTGACCCCCATCAATTATGGTATTTGGTAATCTTTCCAAATTCAGTCAACATAAGTCATTAGGTTCATAAATTTGTTTGCTTAAATAATAATATTGTGCACAAGAAATAAGAAACAAACTTTTACAAATCAAAGTCAAACACATCATTGAAGCTTCAACACATAATGTCATACACATTAGTCATTAACGACATTACATTACATTTACCAAACCCATGCCGGCAGCATGCTCTCTAAAGAGACTGGGTGGTAGAGCCTTTGTTAGTGAATCAGCTAACATTGCTCGTGTTCTTATGAGTTGTATGACAATAGTACCATCTTTGACTTTGTCTCTAACAACAAGATATTTGATGTCAATCCACTTGGATGCACCACTTGACTTGTTGTTTTTAGAGAAGAAAACAGCAGCTTCATTATCACAAAATAATGTGAGTGGTCTCCAAATACTATCAACTACTTGAAGCCCAGGTACAAAATTCTTTAACCAAACGGCTTGAGCAGTAGCCTCATAGCATACCACAAATTCTGCTTGAATTATGGAAGATGCCTGTAAAGACTGCTTGACACTCTTCCATGATATTGGTCCATTTGCAAGCATATATATGTAACCCGACGTGGATTTCTTACTGTCAATGCATCCAGAAAAGTCAGAATCAGAATAACCAATAACCTCAAGGTTATCTGACTTTCTGTAAGTAAGCATATAGTCTTTTGTCCCTTGTAAATAGCGTAAAACCTTTTTGGCAGCTTTCCAATGATCCATCCCTGGATCTATTTGATATCGACCAAGCATACCAACTGCAAATGCCAAATCAGGACGTGTACAAACTTGAGCATACATTAAACTCCCAACCACTGAGGCATAAGGAATTCGCTTCATTTGTGCACGTTCTAATTCATTTTTAGGACACTGTAATTTGCTAAATTTGTCACCCTTTACAATAGGAGAAACACTTGGGGAGCAGTTTTGCATGTTATATTTTTTTAAGCATTTTATCAATATATGCCTTTTGAGATAATCCTAAAATCCCACGAGACCGATCTCGATGAATTTCAATGCCAATAACATAAGTGGCTTCACCAAGATCCTTCATTTCAAACTTGTTTGAAAGAAATCGTTTGGTCTCATATAACATGTCTGAATCACTACTGGCTAGCAAAATATCATCCACATACAAGACGAGAATGATAAACTTACTCCCACTAACCTTGAGATATATGCATTGATCAATCACATTTTCTTTAAATCCAAAGTTAGTTATCACCTCATCAAACTTAAGATACCATTGTCTAGATGCTTGTTTTAAGCCATATATGGATTTCTTTAATCGACATCTCATATGTTCCTTGCCTTTTACGACAAAACCTTCTGGTTGTGTCATAAAAAGTTTCTCTTGCAAGTCACCATTAAGGAATGCAGTTTTTACATCCATCTGATGTAATTCTAAATCATAATGAGTTACTAATGCTAAAACAATTCTAAGTGAGTCTTTCTTTGAGACTTGAGAAAATATATTATCAAAATGGATGCCTTCCCTTTGTGTAAAGCCTTTAGCGACAAGTCGGGCCTTAAATCTTTCGATGTTACCTTTGGAGTCTGTCTTGGTCTTATAGACCCATTTACAGCCTATTGGATTAGATCCGGTTGGTAAATCAACAAGGTCCCAAACTTCATTAATTTCCATCGATTTCATCTCTTCATTCATGGCTTCTAGCCATTGAGATGATCTATCGCTCATAACAGCTTCATTAAATGAGGTAGGATCCTCCCCATTGCCAATATCGCATCCTTCGGTTAGGTATACAATATAATCATTAGAAATTACAGATTTTCGCTCCCTCTGCGACCTACGTAAAGGTTCTTCAGGAAGTTCAGGAGCTTCATTAGTGTGTGGTTCTTCATTAAGTAGTGGATTAGTTGTGTCTACAACATCCAAAAGAGGTGTTGAACTTGAAATCTCACGGATAATCGGGATTGGAACGTAAGTCTGATTTTCCTCGAGATTCACTTTTCTAATTTCACTACTCCCACTATTCTTGCCATTTTCTAAAAATACAGCATGTCTCGTTTCAACAATTTTAGTGGTATGAGATGGGCAATAAAAACGAAAACTTTTGGATCTATCTGGATAACCGATGAAATAACAACTAATGGTTTTAGGGTCAAGTTTCTTAATTTGTGGATTGAAGATTTTAGCTTCAGCATGACAACCCCAAACACGTAAGTATCCCAATTTGGGTTTTCGACCTGTCCACAATTCATAAGGTGTTTTCGGGACAGATTTACTAGGAACCCTATTTAGAATATGTGTGACTGTCTTTAATGTTTCCATCCATAGATAATCAGGTAAGTCAGTGTTGCATATCATACTTCGTACCATATCCATAAGTGTACGATTTCGTCTCTCAGCTACACCATTTTGTTGGGGATCCCCCAGCATTGAAAGCTGATGAACGATGCCATTATCTTGAAGAAACAAAGCAAACGGACCTGGATTTTGTCCCGAGTCGGTGTGTCTACCATAATGCTCACCTCCTCTATCTGACCTCACTATTTTAATTTTAAGGTTCAATTGATTTTCAATTTCTGCCTTAAAAATTTTAAATTTTTCTAGTGCTTCAAATTTTTCATGAATAGGGTATACATAACCATAACGAGAATAATCATCAATGAACGTAATAAATGATTTGTGCCCGTTAAGACTCGAAGTAGGGAGAGGTCCACATATATCTGTGTGGATAATTTCCAATAGTCCCTCACTTCGAGTAGCCCCTCTCTTAGTTCCTTTAACATACTTTCCTTTAATACATTCAACGCAATCATCAAAATCAGAAAAGTCTAATGTAGGAAGAATTTCATCTTTAACGAGACGTTGCATTCTGTCTCGAGAAATATGACCTAAACGACAGTGCCATAATTTTGATGAATCTCCACTATCACGATTTCTTTTGATTCCACGTTGCCAACTATTGACACTATTCACATTCATAGACAACAAAGACTTAGTCGATGAATAATTCAGATGCAGTTTGTAGAGGTCACCCTCTAAAATTCCAGAACCAACAAAACAAGAGTTATAATAAAGTTTAAGCATTCCATTTCCAAACTGACATAAATAACCATAAAGGTCAAGTTTAGATACCGAAATTAAATTTCGAACAACAGAGGGAATATAAACTACATCATATAAATAGAGGACAAAACCATTCTTTAATACTAAACGAATGGTTCCAACAGCCTCAACTTCAGTCTCTTGCCCGTTAGCAACTTTAAGTTTCCTTCCTCCCTTTGGGAGTTTGGTCACAGAATGGAATTCCTGCAATGAGTTCGTAATGTGCACAGTTGCACCAGTGTCAACCTGTTGGCTTTTTGGCCTTAATCTAGGTTTTGATGATTTAATTAACCTAATCTTAATTATGATGATGTAGAGTAGCACACATATTGCATTGCATATATATTGCATGTGCTAACCTCTACAGGTGATCAAGACTCATGGAAGGAAGGAAATCAAGTCAAGATTTGTAATAAAGCTAAATGAAGACTTGTAATCTTGATTTTATTTTGAGTCTTAGGAACATGTGTAAATTGAGCATACAAGAGTTAAAAACCAATCACATACACAATAGGTTCCCTATAGAAGTCACACAAGAAATTTCACATTATTTGGACTTCATTAGATCACCCAAACCTTAGTCGGAAATCACTTATAAACTTAAACCCAGATTTCCTGTGTGAACCGGTCGACCGAACCAGTTCTCAGTTCGACCGGTTTATAACAGACTCTCCACAGTGTTTTTACCGAACTCTACCGGTCGACCGGTTCTACCTTTTCGGTCGACCGATCCCGGATTTTAATATGACCGTTTTTCTTGTCGTATTCCTATAACGGTCGTATTCGTATAAAACAAAACTTAACCCCAAAATACATTCGGTAACCGGTCGAACGAAGACCTTGTTTCGGTCGACCGGTTCAACATATTTTCAGAAACAAAATTCCCTGCTATCGGTCGACACATTTCTCGTTCGACCGATTGACCTTTGTCTCAACCGAATCCCCTTATCGGTCGACCGCCCCATACTTTGGTTCGACCGATTCACTTAAGTAGAGTTAAGTTCTAGCTCGTTTGTCCGACCGAATATTCTTTTGTTCGACCGTTCTCTTTGAAATCATGTTAACGGTCGACCGGTTTACTAGCTTCGGTCGACCGGTTCTGGACAGATTTGCAGCCCGATTTTCTGCTTTGTGTATCTTGCACAAAACCCAATCAAATCTATCCCCAACGGCTAGAATACCTTAGGAGCTTATAAATAGAGGATCAAGACTTGTTGTTAACACAACTCTCAAACTCCAATTGTCCCAATACATTAGAGAGAAACCTCAATCCTCAAAGCTCCCAATTCTACACTCTTTAAGCCTAAACTTCACACACTTGATCATATACTCATCCTACTCAAAGTGTGCTCAATTAGAGAGTGAATCCCACTCGGTTACTTGTGTTGTCAAAAGAAGCAAGGACTTCGGTGAAAGCCCGAAGTGTCCCTCTCGGATTGTGAGAGGAAGAATTCAAGCAAGCGAGGGTTGTTCGCGTTGCTTGTGGTGTAAAGGCGTTCTCTCCCGGCCCGGAACGGGGAGTGGTTAGTGAAGACGTAGGCGGAGCTCGCGGAGTCGAGCGGAGCTTACAAGAGAGGACGTAGGCGCGGCCGAACCTCTGTAAATCCGACGCGTCTTTGTGTGGTTTGCATTGTCTTTCTTTCTCTACTTGTTTGTTTATTCCGCTGCGCATTTGATTGCTTAATCAAGTAGAGAATTGTGGATTAGATTAAAAGTGATTAGTGGACCCATAACCCACACGATCCTACATTTGGTATCAGAGCCTTGTTAAGCTAAATTTCATTACTTTACCGTAATTTTAGCATGGCTTCAACATCTAATCACTTAGAGGGTTTATGCACCACAAGGCCTCCTTTGCTTAATGGGTCAAATTATGATTATTGGAAAAATAGAATGAAAATCTTTTTAATATCAAATGACCTTAAGTATTGGAAGTTTATTCAAAATCCATACATACCCCCAAATGAAGATGATTTAGATTCTCTATCTAGGGCTCAAATGAAAGAAATTGAAATGAATTCAAAAATTATGAATATTCTTTATTGTGGCCTTAATGAGGGAGAATACAATAGAATTAGGGGATGTGAAAGTGCAAATGAAATATGGCATAGGTTACAAATGCATCATGAGGGTGATAGCAAAACCAAAGAAACTAGGATAAGTCTCCTCATGCATAAATATGAAATATTTTCTATGCAAATCGGTGAGAACATAAGCGACATGAACACTCGCTTCACCGATATCACTAACTCTCTTTTGATTCTTGGAAGAAGGATAAATGAAGGAGAGATGACTCGAAAATTCCTCCGGTCATTGAGCAACGATTGGGAAGACAAGGTCGTGGCAATCGAAGAATCGCACGATCTTTCAAAATTGAAGATGGAGGAACTCATTGGAAATCTCATGGCCTATGAGCTCCAATTGAGTCATCGAAGAGAGAAGGAAGCTTCAAAGAAAAACTCCATGGTGGCATTGCATGCAAATTTTGATGAGCCAAGGAGGGTGGAAGAAGAGGACATTGAGGTCCTTGCCCAAGACTTCTTCAAATACCTCAAGAGGGATAAGGGAGAAAAGAATGAAAGAAGAGGTAGAAGAAGTAAGAAAAGAGAAAAAGAAAAAGAGAGGGAGGAGAGCGAAAATGAGAGAAGAGAAGGGGAAAAGAAAAATGAGAGAAGGGAGAGAAGAAGAGAAAAGGAGAGGAGTAAGAGAAAAGAAAAGAGGTTGGAAGCTCACAAGGCCACTTGGGACGATACGTCGTCGTCGTCATCCAAATCAACCGCACCTTCATCAACAAAGGAATATGCGCATATGTGCTACATGGCAATTCAAGATGAAGGAAGTGAGGTAGCTTCTAACTCCTCTAAATCTTATTCCACTAGAAGTAATTCATGTTCAAGTAAATCATATTCTAGTGCTAGCTCTAACTCTAATGCTAATGATGAATCATATACACATGATGAGCTACAAAATGCATTTCATGATTTAGTTAAACAATATGAGATCATTTGTGAAAAGAACAAAAATGCTAGAAAAACTATAAATGATCTCAAATGTCAAATTGAATTAATCATGAATGAAAAGAATGAGGTGATTGCTAGACTTGAATCAAATGAATCATCACTTGCTAGTCTAAGTAAAACACCCATTATTGATGAACATGTAGATCTTAAAGCCTCAAATATGCAATTAAGAAAAGATCTTGAAATGTTCACTAAAGGAACAAAAATGCTTGATATGCTTTTGAGTAGTCAAAGACAATCATTAGCTAAACATGGTTTAGGATACAATGTGCATTTGAAAAACCATATATCTCATACTACATTAAATGGCAAGCATTTATTTGTTAAGTCTACTTCCTCAAGTGTATGGGCACCCAAAACCAAAATGGTTTGGATCCCAAAAGCTAATGTTCAAGGACCCAAAGTAGTTTGGGTACCTAAGTCTACACTTGTAGGAGCTTGAGGAGGAAATTGGTGGTGACCGGGTGAGCCAAAGCGTCGAATTCGAATCCGGTTGCATCACCAAATGAGATTGGAGCTAATCAAGATTCAAGTTTGGTATAAATTTCTATCCTTGAAATTTCTGAAAATTTAGCTCTAATCTAGTTTATATGCTTAATTGTCATATCTTTAGAATTTCAATTCATTGAAAATCATTATCCCTATTCATTGCAAATCATTTATCACATCCATTGATTCTAAATGTCAAATTTTAAATGGATGTTAGAATAAGGCTTAAGTTGAAACTTAAATGAACTTAACTTGAATCATACTCATTGTTTCCATTTAGCCTTATTGATAGGGGGAGCTTAAATGTTATATCTTTTATTAGAGTAATGAAGTGCAAAATTTAGGGGGAGCAAACTTCATTACAAGACATCCAAATTCTAAGCTTAAAGTCTTAAATAATTATTATTTTTGATGGATGTCAAAGGGGGAGAGATAATTAAGGGGGTAACTTGGAATTTGGCATAAAATTGAACAAAAACTATGCACATCCATAGGGGGAGCATTAATTTGCATAGTTTACATGTACAAATTCCATGTATTTAGATAGAATTAAGATATAGGTTGCCATCATCAAAAAGGGGGAGATTGTTGGCTTTTTGGCCTTAATCTAGGTTTTGATGATTTAATTAACCTAATCTTAATTATGATGATGTAGAGTAGCACACATATTGCATTGCATATATATTGCATGTGCTAACCTCTACAGGTGATCAAGACTCATGGAAGGAAGGAAATCAAGTCAAGATTTGTAATAAAGCTAAATGAAGACTTGTAATCTTGATTTTATTTTGAGTCTTAGGAACATGTGTAAATTGAGCATACAAGAGTTAAAAACCAATCACATACACAATAGGTTCCCTATAGAAGTCACACAAGAAATTTCACATTATTTGGACTTCATTAGATCACCCAAACCTTAGTCGGAAATCACTTATAAACTTAAACCCAGATTTCCTGTGTGAACCGGTCGACCGAACCAGTTCTCAGTTCGACCGGTTTATAACAGACTCTCCACAGTGTTTTTACCGAACTCTACCGGTCGACCGGTTCTACCTTTTCGGTCGACCGATCCCGGATTTTAATATGACCGTTTTTCTTGTCGTATTCCTATAACGGTCGTATTCGTATAAAACAAAACTTAACCCCAAAATACATTCGGTAACCGGTCGAACGAAGACCTTGTTTCGGTCGACCGGTTCAACATATTTTCAGAAACAAAATTCCCTGCTATCGGTCGACACATTTCTCGTTCGACCGATTGACCTTTGTCTCAACCGAATCCCCTTATCGGTCGACCGCCCCATACTTTGGTTCGACCGATTCACTTAAGTAGAGTTAAGTTCTAGCTCGTTTGTCCGACCGAATATTCTTTTGTTCGACCGTTCTCTTTGAAATCATGTTAACGGTCGACCGGTTTACTAGCTTCGGTCGACCGGTTCTGGACAGATTTGCAGCCCGATTTTCTGCTTTGTGTATCTTGCACAAAACCCAATCAAATCTATCCCCAACGGCTAGAATACCTTAGGAGCTTATAAATAGAGGATCAAGACTTGTTGTTAACACAACTCTCAAACTCCAATTGTCCCAATACATTAGAGAGAAACCTCAATCCTCAAAGCTCCCAATTCTACACTCTTTAAGCCTAAACTTCACACACTTGATCATATACTCATCCTACTCAAAGTGTGCTCAATTAGAGAGTGAATCCCACTCGGTTACTTGTGTTGTCAAAAGAAGCAAGGACTTCGGTGAAAGCCCGAAGTGTCCCTCTCGGATTGTGAGAGGAAGAATTCAAGCAAGCGAGGGTTGTTCGCGTTGCTTGTGGTGTAAAGGCGTTCTCTCCCGGCCCGGAACGGGGAGTGGTTAGTGAAGACGTAGGCGGAGCTCGCGGAGTCGAGCGGAGCTTACAAGAGAGGACGTAGGCGCGGCCGAACCTCTGTAAATCCGACGCGTCTTTGTGTGGTTTGCATTGTCTTTCTTTCTCTACTTGTTTGTTTATTCCGCTGCGCATTTGATTGCTTAATCAAGTAGAGAATTGTGGATTAGATTAAAAGTGATTAGTGGACCCATAACCCACACGATCCTACACAACCCACCATGTATGTGAAGGAACATCAACTAAAAAGGATTCATAAATCATAAAATTAGTTTCATTACCCTTCTTAGCGAGCCATGCTTTAAAGTCATCACACTCCTTCCTTACATGTCAAGACTTCTTACAAAAGTGACATTTCGGAGTAAAAGCAGGCTTTGTACCAGATGTACTTGCTTTGTCATTAGCAACAACCGCCTTCATTTTCTTTTTCCCTTTACCATTACCATTAAGTTTTCTCTTTGTTGGACCATTAAAGGCAAGGTGTGCAAAGTCAGGCTTTTCAATTTTAAGCCTTTCTTCTTCTTCAACACACATAGCAATTAATTCGCTCATTTTCCATTTCTCTTTCTGCGTATTATAATTGATCTTGAAAGGACCAAAATGCGCAGGCAGAGAAGTCATAATAAAATGAACAAGAAGACCTTCAGAAATTGCCATATCCATGCCTTTCAGTTTTGCGGCCATATCGCTCATCATCATGATATGTTCACGTATACCGCTAGTCCCATTATACTTGGTTGTGAGCATTTTCATTATAAGGGCACTTGCATTAGCTTTGGAAGTCCCCTTAAACTGCTCTTCAATAGAAGCCAAATACTCTTTTGCATTAAATGTCTTGTTAGCACTATCTTTTTCAGGGATTGCTCCCCGGATAGCAGGAGTAATAGAACTCTTCATAATCATTAGTGACATGCGATTAGAACGCTCCCACTTTTCAAAACTGGCCTTTAGTTCGTTGGAACTAGTGGCTGTAGGAGGTGTGGGAGCATCCATGCGAAAAGCATGATCGAGTTCCAAAACACCTGGACATATTTCTATTTGCTCCTTCCAAGTAAGAAAATTTGTTCCATTAAGGGGTTCAATTCCAGATAGTTGTGATGTAATATGTGATGTATTCAATGCTGCATAATTATCAAAATAAATATGATGCTTACTTTCATTAACTATATAAACCACACGAGAAACAAATGACATAATAACATTAATTAACTGTAATCTAACAGTTAACAAACTGAAATTAACATTAAATACTCAAAGATATTTCAGTTAATTCATAACCGTTTTGCATAATTATTAATCTAAGTTGGTACGATTAGTAACATGCACATTAATATACATTTATAAATCAATTTACATCACCGTTGGGCAGAAAATAAATTGATTTACAAAATCATTAGTCATAAGAGAATTTATAAAATAAATCATGTCTATAATTAAAGTTGGTAAAATTATGTCCATGATTTATCATACATAAAAATTGTGATTTAACACCACAAGATAACCATCACAAAAATTTATTTAACAAAAGAAAATCGACAATTAAAGTTGGTAAAATTGACGATAATCAGTCGTTAAATATATCATAATATGGTTAATAATTTTTCATAAGGCAAACATATACAATAATTTTCCGTTGGGTCAATTATTATACATGACAATCATAATTTTACATTTTTCATAAAATGCATAAATCATATTTAGAATTGCAGCATGAATCTCATAATATCGTGAAATTAAATTTCTAAAACTAGATTACATAAATGTAAGAAGATCAAGACATAATATCATCGTCGTTAATTATAATCCATAATGAACAAAATTGTAATAACAGAAAAGAAAGTAATCATAACTGCAAAATATCCAAAGTGAAAAATAACTGACATGAAGTTTTGAACATGTTCCTTCGTCACGAAATGTTCATATTCAGTTAATTCATTTATTTGTAAAACAAACATATATGTGCAAATTAAACATATGTGAGTGCTAATAAAATCACATAAAATGGGAAGATGTAATCCACGTAAATGACATCATATACAAATTATTAATCCATGACTGTGCATACTGTCAAGAAATTGGAATAAATAAATAAAATTCACAACAAATCATGAGCACCACGTTGTTTACGGTTACGAAATAAGTCTTGAATTTTTATTTATTATTATTATTATTCTTTTAATGGTTCAACCATAACCACAAGTTTATAATCTCGTCGGGTCTCAATTTATATAAGATTCCAAATCAAATGTGTCACGCATGCAATATACTTAAACTCACGATTCAAACAGTGATAGATGGATTCAGAATCAAAGAAAATATCAACATGATTAATCTTACGAGGGACAAACACCAACTCATATCATCGTCATCAGTCAGCCCAAAATATTGTTAATTTAACTCAAACAATAGGTGGCAATATATCGTTGCATATGTATGACTAAAAAATATGACGTGATTTTTGATTACTTCAACAACAAAAATTAACCCCTCAACAAAGTCAAAACATAAACGAAGGTGTTATATTTGACATGTCTTAATTTAATGTATTTCATACGAATTTAGTTTGCTCTTGATACCAAATGTTAGCAATAAGTATGTTCTAATACATTAAGAACATGATAAACAACAAGATCTTATACTAAATTCTGTATAAAATAACATAAAAGAAATACTTACAACTAGATGTCAAAGACATCTTGAAGAACGTAAAGCGGAAGCGAAACTTTAGGGAAGTGATCTTCAATTGTTTTCCCTAGACTTGATGATGGATGATCCTCTTGAATTTTGGGAGAAAATTTAGAGAGATGATGGTGAAAATTAACTAGGGCAACAATTGGGACCAAAAACCTTTATTTATAGAATTTTGTGTGTGGTAGTTTCTTCCATCAAAATAACTACCCACTAACACACTTAATGAATATGCCTGACTTTAATTAATTATTAATGGAATAATATAGGCCACATAATAATAACAGGTTGTAGCTTTGATGTAAAATGCGTTTTGTAAAATTCCGATAACAAAATATGATGGCATAATAATCTACTTTTCTCATACATGAGTTCAATTTACATAAACGGACAGAAAAAGTTAGCATGTCAATTTCTTTATGACGCTGGCAAGTCGCAACCAAAAGTACTCTTTTATAGATATTTTCCACGTTCAACTCATTTATTTAATCTCAACATGGAAATCACCAAACTCGGCACATCCTTTTTATATATATTAATCTTCTTAAGAAAAATAACATGTGAAGCAATACCATTTTTAGTAAACGAAAGTGTAATTCTAGTAAATCAATATAGATATATAAAATCCAGCTGTATCGATAGTGAAAGCGCATGCAACCAAAATACTCGGTATCGATTTCTATAGTCGTGTAATTTTCAAAATTTTCTATAATACACAATTGCAGCTTGTGGATTAAATTGCTTTAATCTTGATATAATATAAAATTCACATTCTAACCAAACAAATAACACGTAAAGCTACTTAAACGTCAGGTAGAAAATGTTCTAACATAAAAACATTTTCATTTAATCGTTGTAGCGGTTCGTGGATTCAAATTCATAGCCGCGAACATGACATTCGAGAATAATTGCTGGTCCACAGAAGCACCAAGCAGTCGCCGTCCGGAACGAGGCCGATGTGTCTATCTTGTACAAATGCAATTTCTTAGGCAATTTTACCGCGAATGTGAGGGCAGAATTAACGGGAAGGGTATAGAGTCGGGCGCCCAAGCTACATCGTCCTAGGATGGTCACGTCCCCCGCCCCCTCCTTGCCCATGCGCAAAGTCGGGCGTCACGACTGCACGCCTGGGCAAGTGTTGAGTATGGGTTGGGTGGGGGCACATGTCCCCCACCCATTCGTTAGATTTTTTTTTGTCAACGCAGCCTGATAGTCCAAAATTGCAACATCCACCCCCGCAAGCCCCTCCTGGGCTAGAAGAACACAAGCCCAGGTCCGGCATTTCCATCCACAAACTGTACAATCCGGCCCGCTCTGGACCTGGAAAATCATTGATGGTATCGTTGCGCCGCGCCGCCAGGTGGTTAATTTGTTTACGGCGAGTTTAATTAACAACCGCGGCCCAGGGTCGGACGTTAGTCTGACATGGTTATGGATGATTACGTTGGAGGCTTTTAGGTTTACCGCTCACAACTTCACAACGGCTGGCTTCTGGTCGAATCATACTCATATTCCTAACTATCCTGGCCTCTAAGGACTTCAGCTTAATTTAGAAGTTATGTAGTCAGTTTGGAAGGATTAGTTTGGACCGAGGGGTTTGGATTTAATATTGTTATCTTGTCCTAGTTTAATTTGTTAAGATTTTATAAATTGATAATAACTTCACATCAACAGTAATTAACGATTTCAGACTGTGTTAATCGCGTATTTGTATGTTGATCATCTGGGCTCGACTCGTTTCCTATGGGCCCGTAGGGTCTTCAATAAAAGTAGCTTAATTTGCCAAGGAAATTCTAGAGGCTGAGTTGCTCAATTGGCGTAATGTCCATTCTATTAAATGCTGTAGTTTTGAAAGTTTAGTACAGCACTAACATTTTTTTAGTGTCAAGGTTTTTTTGGCAAAATATCTCACACGTCTAGGCGTCTAGCCACGTAAATTTGGTATAAAAAAAAGAATAAGACTGCTTGCAAAATATAAGTCAGCCGCTTCGGCGGAGCAATCATCAGAAGCGGGGGAAGTTGACTTCTCTACAGGAAATTAAACATATCGTTACACCCAACCCATTTCATTCCAATCCCATAACTTAATCCACATCAATAATATATATATCCCAACTCAACTCAACCCCTTGACTCTTGAGAGATCTATTTAGTATGTAACCACCACTTCAATATTGCCCACCCTGCAACTAATTGAAGATCTCAACCGTAATATAAATCGACACATTATCTGTTGGACTATTTGTTTAATTATGTAACAAACGATGTGCATGCAAAAGGAAGTTGGCTAATTATCTTAAGAAGTTAAATTAAACACAGTTCCGTGTGCCGCATATAATAACATGTCCAACAGAGAGACTCCAACGTAACCCGCGGGAGACACACAGACATGCATGGTCATGGTGCAGCACAGCACATGCTTCTACGATTAAACCCCAACTACCTGAATTTCTATTTCTTTAAGTTAATTTAATTTGGATGTTGAAGGGTCGAAGGAGCTTTCTGGGAAGATCCACCACATGCTCCTCCCAATTAAATACGAAACATATATACATGCCTATCATTGGATATTTCAAAACCGAGTAAACGCCTCTCTGAATTTGCCTTTAGTTTGGCACTGCTGATCTGTCCAGGCCAAATGTCTGTATTGGCATTGGCTGTGTCCCAGTAATGGTGTCTGAGGAGCACAAGAAAGATATACGTGCATAATTATTTCAGAGAAATCAAAAACTGTTTGCAGACATAAACGATGCATCATCTTTATGAAAATAAAGTTACTTAAGAACACTTTCATGTTGCTAATTGTAAGGCCATCCTTAACGGATGGCCTTTTGGGGTCAGGTCGGGTATCGACCAGACCCCAGGCCCCTTAATGGAGGGTGGCCCAGGTCGGGTCGCGACCTGGGTCGACGACCCGACCTGGGTTCCGACCCGGGTTGGCCACGTGGTCAACCCGGGTTGGCCCATTTTTTTATTTTATTTTAAATAAAGATTAAAAATTAGATTTTTTATTTGTTAAATAATATTTAATTGATCTGTATATGTTTTATATAATTAGAATTAATTTTTGAAAATTAAAATAAACGAAAATAATTAATGAAAATTAGTAAAATAAATATAAATAATTAATCAAAATTAGTAAAAATAAATAAGTAATTAAAGAAAATTACCTAGTAAAATATAACACATGAATTTACCCAGGTTCACCAAAAAACGCATTAGTAACCCAAAAAATCGGCAAATAATTACTAATAAAAATCTAAAAAATAAAAAATCTTCAGGGGGCGCTGCCCCCTTGCAACCCCCGCTACCTCACCGGCGAGGTGGAACGCCGCTCGCTCACCGGGGAGCGAGACCCCCGACCGACCCGTTTGAGTGGTCATTATTAAATCTACTTTTTTGATTTTTTTTTGGTAATTAGCATAATTTAATTAGATTAAGTTACTGTAGAAATAAATTATTTAGTAGTTTTTGTGATGAAATAGAAAATGAAGTAAAAAAATTATGTGGATGAGAGAGAGTGTTGAAAGTGAGGTTGGGGTTAAGAAGTAAAAAATGGGTTGAGTTGGGTGGTGGGTTGCATAGTATTTTTTGCTGACGTGACGGAAAGAGAAACTGGATTGGAGGAAAAAATGAGGTTAAGGTTAATGGTGCCCTAAATAAAATGCACATTCAACGTGGTGGACATGATAAAATTCCACCTAACATCAACTTCTCGGCTCAGTCAAAGCCATATATACAGCCCATGAATCCACGTGGGGTGAGACAATAACCTTTGAATTTTGAATCGGTACATTTTATCCCGTGAACTTCTTTTAATCGTTAGATTTTATATATTAACTGTTATTTTTTTCATTTTTTTAGTTGTTTGCTTAGAATACTCTTAAACCTAACTTTATGATAAACTTTGGATTAGATTAGGTGTAAGATCTTATTCATATTTGAGTTGGATTTGGTAACAATCAGATTCAAATTTCAATCAAATGACTACCAATCTGAATGACACTTTACAATTAAGTAATTAAATTTATGAGTATTCTAGATAAACAACATGAAAAAAAGGTTATGACGTGGATCTAACGATTAAAAAAAGTTTAAGGGATTAAGTGTTAACTTCAAAAGTTCACAGAGATTAAGTGATTTAGAGCCCTACTTCAGGATTTTATATATAATTTACCCATAAATCAACTCAGTTGGCAACCTTGTTTTCTCTGTAAAATATATTCCAAATTTTCGATAACTTAAATGATAAAGTTTATTTGGCCTAATTAGTTTATCAAGTAACTGGGCACATAAACTAAGCAAAATTAGCCTGGTTAGTTTAATTCATTTGGTTTGTGATCATAATGTTTCAGCTTTTGATTTTTTGTGATTTAGAAGAAAACAAGCCCTGAATTAATTACTTGAACAAGATAATTTCTCAAGAAGTAAATAGCTTGAACAAGAACTAGTGGTCGCCAAACAAGTCTGATTACCATGTTGACCATGTTAACTTCCATTTGCACCGCATCTAATTTCTTTGACTGTTTAGACATAATATTTTATTGACTTTGGTAAGTCATGTAAATAATAATTTATTTTACTGTTATGACTCAAATCAACGAACCTAGAGTTAAAAAAACCAACTTAGACCATCCACTATGGGCGGTCACCTGGTGATGGCCGACCTAGTGGAGGTTGCCACGTAGGTGACCGACCTGGTCGCATGAGGTTGATTGAAATGTGGTCATCGAAATCAAAATCAACATGTAATGAGTATTAGGAGTCCAACATCTTATAATCTATAAAATGTTTTTAAAATTTTCAACGTGAGGCTACTCTTAAAATATTGCATGTAAACAAAACCATCTTTTAAAAACAATAACTTAGAGCTTTCAAAATAATTCAATTTCTAATGGACATCACAACTAATCACTCAAGTTACAAAAGAAAAAAGAACATCATAAAGATTAAAATTAACCTTTATGTTCCAAAGGGTTTGTCACATAAACCTTTCATTGAAATCCCTTTCCTTAAAAAAGTAAATTATTTTTTCGACAATACCTTTCACTTGCATATGTGCCTTTAGTACCTTTTCGTCTCACAATAGTAATATAAAAAGAAGTAATAAAGGCAATGAGATGGAAATGAAAATATTAATGTAAACAGAAAATCCACGTTGGCGTCCACAAACGAAACCATGGGAGAGGGAGACCGAGTATTCCATTCCTCCATCTGCCAACATACCATAGTAATTAGTAACACTGACACTAACACATACATATTACATACTTATTACTGGACTAACTGGAGTAGTTTACTCAAACTCACACACACCACTTAAGACTTAAGTCCCACTCCCACCGCCTATATATAAAAGGACATCAACCCACACTCCCGGCCACCACAACTCAAACATGGAAACCATCCGATCCTTCAAGGGCTACGGCAAAGTGAACGAAGCCGAAGACATCGCCTTCCGTCGCAAAACCCGCAAACGACTCATAATAATCTCCGTCTCCGTCGTCCTCGTCCTCCTATTCGCCACCCTCGCCGCCGTCCTCCTCCTCACCCGCCACGCCAACCCCTCCACCACCGACTCCACCCCTCCATCCGTCTCCAAGTCCATCAAGGCCCTCTGCGCCGTGACCCTCTACCCCACCTCCTGCTTCTCCACCCTCTCCTCTGCCGCCGACCCCGCCTCCAACCCCACACCTCAGGATCTCTTCAAACTCTCCCTTCAGGTCGCCTCCTCCGAGCTGGGGAGTCTCCGCGACGTGCCGGAAAGTCTCTCGAGGAGAGTTAAAGATAAGAGACTCAAAGCCGCCGTCCAGATCTGTCGGGACTTGGTCGACGACTCCGTCGAGCAACTCAACGACTCCGTCGACCTCCTCCTGGACAAAACCGTCCCGACCAAGTCCAAGATCGAGGACCTGAAGACGTATCTCAGCGGCGCCTTGACCAACCAGGAGACGTGCCTCGACGCGTTCGACGAGACCGGAGGCTTCCGGAAGGATCTGGAATCGGAGTTCAAGAACGCCACCGAGCTTACCAGCAACAGCCTGGCGATAGCCACGAAGCTGCTCGGCGTTCTGCAGAGAGTCGACATTCCGATCCACGGCCGGAAGCTGTTGGGGTACGAGAGGCGGTTGGAGGAGGTCGCGTTGGCGGGTTTGACGCCGAACGCGACGGTGGCGGCCGACGGGAGTGGGAACTTCACGACGATATCGGAGGCGTTGGCGTTGGTGCCGAAGAAGAACGCGGCGATGTTCGTGATACGTGTGAAGGCCGGGAAGTATGTTGAAAATGTGTTTGTTGATAAGAAGAAGTGGAATGTGGTGATGATCGGAGATGGGAAGGATAAGAGCGTTGTGTCCGGGAGTTTGAATTTCGTCGATGGGACTCCCACCTTCAACACTGCCACATTCGGTAAGTACATTCTTTAATTTTTAGATGTCCTGATGAATGTTGATATGTCTAACTGTGTTATTGCTCACCTGAGATCACAATTCGGAAATCTTTTATTTAATCAGTTGGTTAAATTTTCTAATTTTTTTTGCCTTATATAAGTAGAATAGAATTTTATTTCAATTTACAATTGTTTAAGTCATCAAAATCTAGATGAACTCAAGTTACATTTTACAGATAATTCAATATAGATGCCTAACATGTGGGGGTGATAAGTGATGTGGACTATTTTATTTGTTATTGCAGTTGTGGAAGGGAGAGGGTTCACGGCAATGGACATGGGCTTTGAGAATACGGCCGGCCCAGAGAAACACCAGGCCGTGGCCCTACGAGCGAAAGCCGACCACGTCGTATTTTATCGGTGCTCGTTCGCCGCCTATCAAGACACATTATACCCACACTCATTGCGCCAGTTTTACCGAGAATGCGACGTAACGGGTACCATTGATTTCATCTTCGGCGACGCGGCGGTCATTTTCCAGAAATGCAACATTATGCCTAGACAGCCCATGTCCAACCAATTCAACACAATCACGGCCCAAGGAAAAAAAGACCCAAACGAAAACACTGGCATTGTAATGGAAAATTGTACAATATCACCGTTCGACAATGTGACAGCGAGAACGTACTTGGGCCGACCGTGGAAGCAATTCTCGACTACCATCGTGAAGAGTACTGTGATCGGAGACGTGATCAATCCCAAAGGGTGGCTGTCGTGGGACGGCAAGATGGATCCTCCGGAGACAATATTTTACGGGGAATTCGGAAACTCCGGTCCCAGTTCGGGCACTGAGGCCCGTGTTTCATGGGCCGGATATAAGCCCACACTCACTCCTGAGGAAGTTCAGAAGTTTTCCGCCGGGCCGTTCATTCAGGCCGACGAGTGGCTCCCAACCACTGGTGTTTCGTATACATCTTAGACTTGACATCTCATAAATTGTTCATAAACCGTAGGAGTTCGGTATGTTTTCCTTCTTGTGATTGCTTTTGTGTGAGTAGAGGAACAGAAAGTGTCTGATGTTTTCTAAATTTGTGTTTAAAATTTAATTTGCACAAACATAAATCAACATGCATTTCCTTTCCATGTAAATTGCACAAATGTATGTTTACATTGGTATCAACCTGCAAACTCAAACGTAATGAGTTGTTGACTACGAAGTTTATTGACCACTCTTAACGAGAAAAACAAAAACAAAAACTGAACATGCATGCTCGTGCTTGCTCTGGTACTTATTTTTATAAACACCCGATGGTGCTGCCCTCAGTTCCGACCAAATCAATCATGGAATTCTGCCATGAAGCCCTCATGGAATTCCTTGAGACGTGAGACCACAGTTGGAATCTTTTCTTCTTGAGGTAAAATTGTGCACCTGATGTGCCATGTTCCAGGGACCTAATAAGACAGTAACAAAATTATAACTTTCAGATTAACCAGATTCAACAAAGAAAAAGGAAAGTTACGAAAACCAGATCAAAATAAGTTGGGAAATTGTAACCTGTCCAAATCCTGATCCAGGAACAACAACAATCCCAGTGGCATCAAGGAGTTTCTGAGCATAAAAAAGATCTGGAGCTATCTGCAACTCTTCAGCAGCTTTGATGGATCTGTTCGGCAAGTCGAGCCGAGGGAAGAGATACATTGCACCCTCAGCTTTGTTGCATGTTACTCCTTCCAAACTCTTGAAGGCGTTTTCTAAAGTCTATATTCAAATCAATCAAATAAGTTGCCTCACTTGGAAATTAGAAGCAATAAATAAATAAAATGATGCATTGGTGACCTCTGCGCGCCTTGCTAAGGACGAAAGAATTCCGTTCTTTTCTGTAACATAAGTTTCATAGGATTCATCTCCTTCCTGAAGAATACAAAGCATATATTAAGGTTTGTTTGTCAGATTGAGAGTTAACTGAACTAACTGTGTAAGAGAAAATTGGTTGGAAAGAGTTATATGATATTTAGTATAGAGCAAATGAGTACTACTAAAAAGAGTGAAAGACAGATAAATGGCTATTTGTTCTATACCATCTATTGGCTCAGGAAAACAGTTGATCGATTTAGGATGGAGGACAAAAACTACTAGCTGGAATGGTCGACCGATCCAGCAACAACATGACATTGGCAAATGTTGAAAAAAGTGGAAACTTAAACAAAGAAAAATAAAATAAAAAAAGTTTGGTTTCACCTTTGGTGGGTTCATAACAAGGCTAGCAAGAATCTGGCCAGAAATATTAGAGCAAAGGCTCACAGAGGCCAACTTGTAGATTTGTTCTCTTACTTCAGCACTGAAACCAGTGATCTCCATGTAACCTCCTCTTTTACCACATAATCCATAGTATCCTGAAAGACAACATAAATTACAAAGATTGATGTTTTTCTTTTTTAACTTCAATCTTAATTAATATTTACCTTTGGAAATAGACTGAAGTGACACCAATGTGATATCATCGTCTCCATATCCCATTGACCTTGATATCTTTTTAAATGAGTTGAACTTCTTGTTATCAACATAAACATTTTCTTGGTATACCTATCATAACGATGTCTTCAACTTAGAGAACATTTTATGAATAAAATTTCATTGGAATTTGCTAAATGGTGAGCCATATATAACTACCTCGTCTGCAATAAGTACAAGCCCTTCCTTCTTGCAGAATTCGACGATTTTACGTTGATTAGCCTCTGATAGCACCTGAAGAAAAGAAATATTTATAGAATTATGCCTAAACCAACATCAAACTTTTCATTTTAAATTATTGGAATCCAATGTCTATAGCTATTCCATATCCTATTGTCCTATGTTTTCAAATCAGCACCGGTAGCAGTAACTGAATTACCTTTTTTTTCAAATACTGCTCTTGGCAAGGAAACTTAAAGCTTTTGCATATAAAAAGATCACATGAGTGAGAAAATTAACTTAGATTGCTATATTATCAACTTGTAGTAAAAATCATCAGCAAATGAACAGAGAAAACTAGACAACGTCATGGTCTTTACAATCCAATATGGTAACTTGACCACATGATGAGGTGATACTACATTAAGTCAAATAGTTACTCCTTAAAGTTTAATATCCACAAGGGTTACAAGTTTATTGCAAATTCGAGAAAGACGATACCTGTCCAGTAGGATTGCCTGGATTTATAACTACGATAGCACGGCATGTTATGCCCGTGGCTCGAGCAGCTTCAAGTTGTTTCCTGAGCTCAGAAATCTCCAATCCCCAGCCAGTTTCTTCATCAAGAAAGTATGGCACCTAGTGAACATTTTTTTCTTCGTTTTGGTCAGTATTAATTATAATTGTCGAAGTCATGAAAACTGTGAAGAGTAATTTAAGTTCAAGGGCAAATTCAGATCTGGTATGAGATATTCATCAAACTCTCTGAACGGGAAAGATGGTAAGAAAGACATACGAGGGTTCCGCCTTGTAATGTTATTGTAGCGGAGTACAAGGGGTACTGAGGAATGGGGCAAAGAATTCCATCTTTCTTTGAACCTATTAAAAGTTGCAGCATCTTATGAACCTGTTAAAAAATCATCTTTTAATTTTTCTTTTCAGCTTATTTGTCTATAATCATCTGAGCGCTAACAGAATTAGGATAATACCGCAGGACTTGCTCCATCGGTTAAGAAAATATCGTCAGATTTGGCGGGGTAACCATCACGGGCTTCAATGCCAGCCGCAATCAAATCACGCAAACCCTTAATTCCCTAAACAACATGCACACACATATAACACAGAACTAAAAAAATTGTGATTACTTCAAAAGACATGTCTTGTAACCGTTTCAACGAAACGGATAGCAATCTTGCCTGACTGTGACTGTATGCACCAGTAGCCTTCCCAGGGATCATGTTGAGTATATCTTTTGCTCTAGCAATGGCATCTGAACTGCAAATTTCATATAATTATAAGCAGATGTGAACAACTGTTGTTTTTGCCGACTATGCTAAAATATTGTCATAAATTCTTGATTATTTAGAAAAAATTCTAAAAAAGAAAAGAGTAAAAATATCAAATTCACCTGAACAATGTCCTGGTTTGATCCTTATCGAGGAGGGTGGGGTGATCCAACAGAGCAACAACCTAAATGCAAGATTTTATTTTTCGTTTTACAAAATGGGATACTAGACACGAAAATTATATGATGGATGGGTAGTGTTATTGTAGAAACCTCTTGGAAAAAAGTGATTGGCTTCTGACCAAGAGATTGTGGATTTCCAATGTTGCAAAACAATATCTGTAAGACAGAGAAAATCCATAGGGTAATAATAAGTGCAAATTCATTTGACAATAGCTAATGATTTTTCGTAAAATATGAATTGTAACCAAATTTGTCAGGTAACCTCTTTGAAAGGGAGAGACTCAGGATCTTCTTGCAACTTCTGTTGTAAACTCTGAATATCAACACAGTGAGGCACAAATTATAACACTTAGAAGAAAAATAGTTGTAGCATTTTTCCATCCTCAACAGAATAAATTGCGGAAAGCCGATATTTTGGCTTAGAGTGTATCTCAACAAGAGATTGCAAATGCAGCTTTATCAAAAGCCGAACTACAAAATAGTTGAATTTTCTGTTTTATAGGATTCTAGCATTTGGTTATATTTTTGACTCCTTGATTCTCTAAGACTATGTTTATAAAATTTTGAGAGTGCCATTGAACATCTGTGAGACCATTATGGTAAAAAAAAATCTTTTTGTTTTGAAATGGGCTTCTCCTTGAAACCAACACGAGCAAAGCAAGTGATTCTGTTTAAAAAGCTAAAGCAGGAAAATCGATTACCTGCGCGTGACTTACAATTGCTCCACGAACAGCATACTTGCATTCTATAACCTGAAGTTGAAGTGTTATACAGATAATCTTGCACTGAATCAACTAACACTACTAGAGTCTGTTAAATTTTGCAACCTTTGGGTTGATGGTGTCAACACTGACAGGAAGGGTCTTGGTAGAAGTCATGGTTGCAGAGGACGAAATTTACTCTCGAATAAAAAGAAGGAATTTGAAGATGAGACTTTGCTTTAGAGTTTAGAATGAGGATAGTCTTTCCTTTATATAGTTGTTGTGAATTGAAATGGTTGAGTAAAGAAGTTACATGTTGCATGTTTAAAAACCTTTTTTTTTCATACTTGCATGCCACAATCCAATTAAAAAAATAGCTGATACTATTCTATGGTTTATCATGCTTGATTAGAACTATCAAGTTCCTGAGATTAAAAAAAGAAAATAGTTTTGAGAATGATCTAGAGCTGACCTTAGTTTATCCATTGATGGGGGGAACTCTAATGTAGAACTGGAAATAGGATATGAAGTGATCTGGCTATAGTCAATTTTGATAAGTCTGGGAATGTCAAATTCAGAAATTCACAATTCACGCTTGATATAATTCCCAGTACTTCTATTGCAAGATCTTCATAGTGCCAAAACGATATATTATTTGATGAGTTCTTATACTTAAATAGGTAAAGTCAATTTCTGTGCAAATGATGTATTTGTATTCCATTTTTCTGATAGAAGTTTAAATTAATATATCATTTCCTTAAAAGTAATATAGAACCCTTGGCTCAAAAGGTTTTTCAGTCAAGGTGGACAACTTATAATTAACTATTATGACATTTTCATGAGAGATGATTCATTGATCATGCTTGTGGCCCAAGCGACCACAGACTTTGCTCATGGAATGGTTCGCAGAGGTTTCAAATAGTTTAATAATCCTACTATCTCTCAGCAACAATAATTTAATCAACCTAAGCAAGGAAAGAGGCCCAAGAGAAAGATATGAGCAACATGAGCATGCTTTTGTACTAGTTTACTTTGCTCTTTTCTTATTATTGAGATAGAAGTGCTGTTCTATTCTACAGAAGGCACAATGGTATTTTAGTTACCAACAGCCAACTGCTGTGGTCAGTTTCACCCTATCTAACCAACAAAGAGGCAGCACCTTATGTGTAGTAGGCAGGGATGGTGCCAAGAATTCATGTTTAAGACGTCAAGGGGTTGGAGTTTTTTAGGATAATCTCAGGGATTGAGAATTATTGCGATTAAAAATTTAGGGGAATCAGCATCACCAAGGGTTCTTACAAACTTGAATATTTACATTCTATGGTACATATTACATAAATGAATAATTTAAAATTATGAATCTACCAATTTAGCTAACTTTGGTGTTCAACTGGTAATCTTAATTATGTAAAGCTCTGTTTACATTAGAAGATTCTCCAGACTAGTAGCCCAAGTGCAAAGACAGAAATCTAAGGCCGAAAGACTTCCTTGGTATATTACCTCACTTTTACCAAGAGATAAGTGGAATATTACTTTATCTTACCAAGAGACAAAGAGGTGAAGTGAAAGATACCTCTCACCCAAACCATGCAAAAGACCACCTTGAAGTCTTGAACTCCCCCCTCAATGCCATACCAGTCCAAATTAGTGTTTCATTTGTCTGAGAGCAATAGGCCCACTGCCCCACAACACAGATATTTTGTTCTTTGTGCTCAACAGTCAACACCACTTCTGTTCTAAACTCATCAATTAGCCTTCCCTGTCTTCCATTATCTGTAGTTAAACACACTTGAAAAGGCTCATGTCCTTTAAAAGAGTTGAAGTAACGAGTAATCATGCAAATAGGTCCGAGACAAAGTAGCGAGGGTAGGACAAGTGTGCATACCTTGTCTGATAGGTCCAAACACAGAACTTTCCCAAGAATTCAAACTAGCGATTTTTAACACTACCCTCCTGTTTTCTTCTACTCCTCTCATCTTCCAAAGCTCTCACAGTGTGTTCAAAAACCAGTGTGCTCTTCTTCACCTCTGCCTTTTCTTCTCTTCTTCACACTCAGACGTGACATCCTCAACAGGAGTGGTCTTCAGTGGCAGCCAAAAAGAAGCCCACTTAACTCCAACCACAGAAGCAATCTCCATTTGGCAAAAGGCCATAGCTTTCATCACCTCAGAGAAAGAAGTAAATGAGGAGGGAGAGAGAGATCGTAATCTCTGCATGAAGACATGATTCAACTTGGGAAGTCATCAAGTAGAGAAGTCCAAGATTCTTGCAGCCCCACCTCAGCTACCCTTCTCTCTCAACTCACCCTAATGGACCTCAAACCACCAAACCGCCACCAAATCCACGAAAACAAAAAGGTAAGTCCCAAACTCAATATTCTCCCTCTTTCTTCCACCCACAAACTTTTCAAAGTTTGAATCTTTTTGTCCAGGAATGTGAGGACCAGACCTTCTGCAAAACCAAGCACAACCCATTTGAGGATGGCTTCTCCGACCCACTTTGCAAGCTCAACCTCAAGGAAACATCAGAGTTCGTGAGGTATTTCCCAATGGGCGTTGGAAGTGAAGGGTCAGCTCAGAGGAGGAGGGAGAGTGTGAGCTCTGTTGGGCAGAGGAGGTTGGATGCTCCCTCCACTCCTGGAAGGCCCGTTTTTGGATTTAGTGTTGGAAATATTGCAAGGAGAAGTGTTCCTTCGAAGTGGGATGATGCCGAGAAGTGGTTGATTAGTACTTCTTGCCATGAATCGCCAGCCCATTTCGGCAAATCGTCGTTTCCGCCGAAGATTAACAAGCAGAACGAGGCTTTCTACCACAAAGATGATGTCTTTCCTGAGAAGTTTAAGGTAGTTGAGGAAAAGTTGGGTTTGGATCACAAGTCTGTTGTTCACGGGCCATCAACTGAAGTTTTCTTGAAAGGTAGGATCTTTGTGGACGCCCCTATCCAATTAGGTTTCAAAAAGATCGCTACTTTTCTATGTGAAGACTCTTCTTATTCTTAGTTTAATTGCTTTGCTTTTGCCTTTGGAGGTGCAGAAAAGGAGGGTTATTTTCTGGGTTTACAAAATAATGCATTTTAGAGTGAAATTTTTGTTGTGCATTGTTCTCTTCAAGCACATGTTATTTGTACATTGTTGAAAAATGCTGAGAATCAGTGTGACAATAAATGTGTTTGTTGCTTAATTTTTGAGTTTTTAATGATGTTTTTAAAGACTAAAGATTGCATGTTTATTGTCATGTTGCAGACAAGTTCACCGACAAGGAGGAGCCCATGTTGTCATCTTTCCAATACTCTGAACAATCACAAGAGAGTTTCATGTTCAGTGACTCCATCTGTGAGGCCATGAAAGATGCCTCCACTGAAGTCAGTGGGGAGGTCCATAGTCGAGACGTCGGGACGGAGATGACACCCCTTGGGAGCTCGACGACATCTAGATGTCACACTCCAATCAAAACCTCTTCTCCTGCAAGACACAACACTCCGGCCGACAGGTCTGGGCTTTTGGTGCCATCTAAGCCCAGCATTGATATTTCCGAGCTTAAGGGGTGCCACCTAGCGAAGCTCGAGCTTGGTAAACAATTTGATTCCGTTGCTTCAAATTGGAGTTCAAAAGAAGAGGAGGAAGAGGATATATCGAAGAGCCTTAGGCACTTCGAAATGGACGGTGGGAGGAAGAGCATTGCTGAGTGTAGAGCTTCAGCATGGGAAGATGAGGAGAAAACAAAGAGCTGTATTAGGTGAGTATGATATATGATTTCATTGAAAATTTGAAATAATGTAGAGTTTTGACTTGATATTTGATAACTTAGTTTTATTGTTTGTAGATACCAGAGAGAAGAAGCCAAAATCCAAGCATGGGTGAATCTCCAGAATGCGAAGGCAGAGGCGCAGTCTAAGAAGCTTGAGGTAATCCAATGGAAAGTATGTTGTTATTAATGATAATGAGCTGTTGATAAAACAAATGTCAAATGCCATTTAAAAAAAATACCGAATTTTTCTTATATGTTTGCAAAAGCTGTTCGAAATTCGAAATCCATTTCTCTCGTTGAGTTTTACTTATAGAGAAATTCAACATGTTCTTTATCTGTTACCAGTTTTTGGATATACCAAAATTAATAGGTTTCTTGACAACCCTTTTTCTAAATATAAAACACATGCGTCCATTATCTAAGACATTTATTTGAAAGCAGAACTTTTATGAGGATTCATGCTAGGGCACTAGGCAACCAGCTGGGGGTAATTTTCAAATTTGAGAGTGGAAGCACATGTTAACAAGATTCGGTCAAAGAAGACTACATTTCTTATGTCTTAACTAAAACTACCATTGCCCACAAATTTTCCAGTTAGTAAATTATAGAAAGATAGTGTAGTATTCTTTTGCTGTTTCTTCAATTAATCTTCACCTTTTCATTTGTTCACTGTTTTGAAGTGAGCTGTATGGCTCTTTCTCTTCTGTTTCTTAACACTCTCGAGCCAAGCTCCCAAGAATTTTTCTAATCGAATTTGGCTTCACCGGTCTATCCTATTTCATTGACCCACATGTAACTACCATGATATGTTACAAATTAGTCCACCTCAGACACCCTTAGATGAATGAATATAAATTAAATCATAACAAACACATTGAAACAATGCGAGCTTCAAAATCTTAATATGCCAGAACCATCTCAGAACAGTAGGTTTCCTTAATAGGATATGTATGTTTTGAGTTGGAACTTGTCCTAGAAGAGAAGAGCAAGTAAATCCCTGGCATCACATGTTGTAGTAGTTAAAATTGGCATTCCATGTGTTTTTGACAGAGAGGTGATGTGTGCAGGTCAAAATACAAAGAATGAGATCAAGTCTTGAGGAGAAGCTGATGAAAAGAATGGCAAATGTTCAAAGAAGAGCTGAGGAGTTGAGGGCTGCTGCTCAACTGCAACACTCTCAGCAGGTACAGAGAGCACATGAGCAAGCTCAGAAGATGAAAAGCCCATACTCTTCCCATTTCTATGACCAATCTCACTGTGGTTGCTTACCATGTAACAATCCCCTCTGAAACTAAACATAGAAATGTTAGTTAAAAAGCAGTTTATATCCTTCAATATTCCTCATTGAAGCCCACTTGCTTGTTGCGCCATATCAAAATTCAATAGAATGATGTACTGGATAATGCTTGCTTTGTTGAAGTGTGAGGTGGTCAAATTTTTTCCTTCCTATCAGTTGTATGTTATTGTGTGTGTTTATTACCAACAAGATGTGTTTCCAAGTTGATCCAAGGACTAGTTGCCTGGAGGTGAGTTGCAGTTCGATCGTGTCCCAATAACAACTCTTGATAAGTAGACGTAGTTACGGAATAAATCGTAGTAATTTTAATTTAAAATAATCGACAAAACATTCTCATTGAGCTTTTGACTGGATTTCCTCCATCTTGAGATCTAATATTTATTTAAGAAAATAGCCCAATCTTGAGTTCCGTCAATAGTAGGACATGGAAACATGTCTCCCTGACCCTCAACTTGTCTGCTCCTGCAAATCCCAGAACAAGGATACTAAACTTTGTGGTCTTGTGGGGCCAAAAGTATTGGTTTCACATGTTTCTGTGTGGCATTTGTTTTCCTGGGGAGTGGAGATTGAACACATGTGATTTTCTGAAGGACGTAATCCGATTGGAACTTTGGCAGAACACCTCGTTTAACGTACAGACATCAATGGAATGGCCAATCTGCTACAAAGCGAAGGACTTGTACCTTCGAGATTGTACACCTAACCTAACTGTATGACCTCGTGCCTTTCGGCTGAGCTGGGTGTCGACTGGAGCGGGCCGGCGTGCTCTCGGGCCGGGCCTATCGCCCTTGAAACGGAAACGCCCGGCCCATTTAGATCCACGCGGGTCCGGGCCAGACCATTACCCACCTTTACTTTCTTCCAAGCATGTGGATTGTGGTGTAATAGGATTGAATCATAAATTTCCCTTTATTTCTTATTTTTATTTTTTTCTTTGGAAGAAGCAATCAAATCAAGCTGCATACTTTAATGCATTCATGCTATATTTGCACATGGGTCGGGTTGGGATCCGAACCCAACCCGAAAATTTTAGGTACGGAAAAAACCCAACCCGACCCAATTTTTTTGGCTCGGGTTGGGTCTGTTCAGGTTGGACCCAAATTTCATGTTTTGGTTATCAAACAAACAGTTCAATGCATCATTCTTTGTCGCGCTTTCGAGAGATACAAAAATTCACCCATATGGAACTCAACAATTAAATAAAAAACAATAATTAGATGAACACGAAATGCCAGGAGAGGAACTTAGAAACCAAGCTCGTTAAAGAAATGAACAGAAATGCTCAATGCAAGGACATCATGTATAGAAAAATAAAATAAAATGCTTAATCCAACAGAGGTTTGATATAATGAGGGTTTTTTACCTCTTACATCTAGACATAACTCGAGGATCACCACCTAGTGGAAAGAATTCCACCCCAGCTGATTTGACAAAATTACAAAAGTAACATGGGTGGAGGTTGTGAAGTGTGGAGTTTGTTTTAGAAATTTAGGGTTAGTCGAAGATGGACAGTCCATATAATTCTGGGAAAATAGATTAGAAAAACATTTGGTTTCTGGTTGGGTTGGGTCAACCCGACCCATGCGCACCCTTATGTGCGAAAAAGCTTTGCCTCTTACAAGAAACTTGTCTATAAATCTTGTTTACATTTTTCTTTCCAAATACACAAATTAGCATTTATAGTTAGAAAATAAACAGTAGGATAAATTTTCTATCATCGATCGATTGTTATAAGAACCTTCTGGTATCAACTATCACTTTCAAAGTGAAATAAAGACCAATATAGTGATAACTTTCCAACAAACACCAGCGTTGTGGAATACTTGGATGCCTCCTCACATCTATGTCAATCCATTTTCCCCTTAATTTTCATTTTTTGTTATACTTTACTAATACGACTGTGCATGAAATAAATAGTCAATGCATATGGAAATTATTGAAAATATTAAATCATATTAGGACCTTATGATTAGAGTCATTGTATTAGAGTAAATGAACGTCTGTTCAAGGCTTCCTTTATTTCCTTTGTGGGCTGGGCCTATTTGAGCCCAATTACTTGTGCATGCGAGTCCGTGCTCTGTAATAACGAATAGGATACATGTGAGGTAGTCGGGTGTGGTCCACCACCAGGACAGGTGTTAGCCCAGGATTGGTCCTTTGTTTGAGCTTGTTAGGATTTCTAACGAACTTGTCTCGTACCCAATCTAATATCTATTGTTTAATTAAACCCAATCGAGCTGTTGTTGTATTGTTAAATTACTCCGGGTTTCCACATATTATTTTGTCTACCATTCTCTGACCTAATTACTTAGATTTCATGAGATGTTGGGCAAACTAAATATCAAAGAGTGGGTTGATCGGTGTATTCCCAATGCTCCTTCTCGTAGAAAATTGAAATAAGTATTCATGTAAACACCTCAACTAAATATAGATTAGAGTTGATACTACTTATAGTTTTATCTATAAATATATATTATTTATAGTTTGACGAGTCCGTTTGACATAATTATGTACTGTGGAATACAGGATTTGTTGGATAGTGCAAATACAATCGGTGATTGTAGATTCAACCATGATCCAAACAACTGAAGAAATTACAAGCAAATCCAAAACAAAAGTTGTGATGAGAGATGTATTCAAACAGAATGTAAATATTATGTATTGAAACTTTCCAAAATAGCAAAGCTATAATGTTGCCAAAGCAATGACAAAGACCTAACAAAAAATTCACTAAGCTAGTACTTCAAAGAAAAACACGATAACTAAAACTAAGAATCCCTTTTCTGCATATTTAAAATAAAATTTCATATGCTAATCGATCCGTCGTTTCCGTCGAATGTTGGTTGGAGACAAATCAAGGTTAATTAGCATCCCGGGAAGTTCTTTTCGAAGACTGGCGCCGATCCAAAGCCAATCCAAGGCGTTCTTAATGGCTGGAGGACTACTGTAATTAGTTGTTGCAGATATAGTTGTTGTGGTGATGGTAAAAACATTGGAAAGGTTCCGAGATGGGTTGTGTAATTGGTTGATGTAGATATACTTGCGGTGACGGTAATATCATTGGAATGGGTTGTGTAATTGGTTGATGTAGATATACTTGCGGTGACGGTAAAATCATTGGAATGGGTTGTGTGATTGGTTGATGTAGATTTACTTGTGGTGGTGGTAAAATCATTGGAATAGGTGTTGAGATGGGTTGTTGGATGGGTGGTTCGAAGCCGAAGAGCACTCCGGCATACTTATTCAGGAAAATATGTCCATTAATGCCACCTAGGAGGAATAACCTTCTCTGAACGACCAAGAAAGATAGCATTGTCAATAAACTATCTGAACCAGCCTCATGTCGCTTCCCAACCACCCGTCTCACCTTCAAAGCTTTCGATACTTTCTCCAGTCCACCGTGAACAGACAGACAATCCTTGGCCATGTGCTTCAAATCGAACACCCAGGGTCCAAAATAATAACCAAGTGCTTCGAAAAAATCCTCAACTCTATCCGGCAACGGAGCTCCACTCAATGTTTTGATAAGATATGCGAAGTCGAACAGCCCGTGGAACGTAACCCAGTTGATTCTGGTATCGGAAAACAACCCTCTTACGGAGAGCATTCTCGATGCAAAAATTCTGGCGTCGACACCGTGACTGCTATTCTTCTCGAAATCTGTTCCGTTGTCGTTGAGTAGTTGGATGGATTCCGGCACGTGAGGGCTCGTTTTAGGGTCGAAGTGACGGAAGTTGAATTGCCAAACAATCTTGTTTCCTTGGGCATTGTCGGGGAGCTCTCCGTTCATGCTGGAGAAACACATTCCGAGTTGGATTAAATCGGTGGCATCTACGTTGGCTTTCACGTGGTCATACCGTTGCTGAGGAGATTGGACTTGGAAATGCGGGATCGGTGATGGATAAATCGTCCCTGGATACTCCGTGTCGATCGAAACCAGCGGGTGTTCAGGAAGTATGGACTCGATCCGTTTAATCTCCTCCTCCAAGTTATCCAACCAAACTGATCGAATTTCGAACGAAGGCATTTCGATTGGAAATTCGTAACAAGTTTAATTGGTACCTAACAATTAACTCTCCAATGACAACAATTCATCCGAAGAGCTCTATTTATATAATATAGGAGCATACAATAACCGCCGTACGGTGGTTAAGGACGGTTTCTTCTTGATTTTGTTTAGTTAAATTCTATCGTTGATTTTTTCTACGAAATTAATAGGTCAACTATCATTTTTATTTTATGTAGGATACTAGTGTATGTCGTTTTAATTTATTATTTATTTTTTCTTTAGTTTTATTGAACAATGAATGAGTTGTTTTTGAACGTTTCAATTTTTTACTTTTTCTAAAATTAATTTCTTTTACTTCTTTGTATCATTTATTTTTTTGCAAAATAATCGTCTATTACTTTATTTGTTGACGTGGTCTTTAAAACCTTTTTTGAGCAAGTTATTTTTTATCATAAAAAATTGGATTAACCGCGACATTTTTAAAAAATACCAATAAAAAAGTCAATAGTTTTAACAAGAAAAGGAGGGACGGTTTTAACAAGAAAAAGACGGAAGCACTAACGAGTCTAACGTGATTAATTTTACAATTTTTAATTAAATCTCTCGTAAAGTCTTACATCAATTTTTAACCAAATAATCATTTATTACTTTGTTTTTTAACATGTTCTTGATTTTTTTGTTGAGTAGGTATTTTCCAGTGTTCAGGTAGGCGACCGCCTAGGCGGTAGGCGGTCGCCCGTGGCGGTGGTCGCCTGGGCGACCACCGCCTTTCGGCCAGCTCTGCTGGGCGAAAGAGGCGATCGCCTAGGCGTCGCCTAGGCGAGAGCAGTTGGAGGCTCTCCAACGGCTCTCTGTTTTTTTTCTTCAAAAATTACAACTTTGCCACTAGCCCCAAATCCTATATAAACCCCTCCAAACCTCTTCATTTTTCACACATCTCTCATTCTTTTCTTCTTCATAATTCTATTCTCATCATCAACTTTCCTAATCACCAAGTTTTTGCGATTAAGTCTCCGGTCTGGTGCTTAGTTTTGAAGTTGGAAATTGAAGTCTCCGATCCGGTTCTTCATTCTTCAACCGTCAAAATCAAGTGCACTCTTTCTAACTTCTCTTTAGAATTAAATTAATTAGTATTTTATTTTCATATTTGTCTAAATTTTATATTAGTCTAGTTTTAAGATATGGCTTACGTACCCGGCACTAGTCTACCTATGCATCACGAGAGTTACGATGACCTAAGACCTACTCGTACAAATGACCCCGGTTGGAATACTGCCCATTACATTAGTGCTAATGATAAAAATTGTATTATCTGTGAGTTATGTGGTAAGGAAACTAGAGGTGGTATAGCCCGTCACAAACAACATCTTGCACACACACCCGGTAGCAATGCTAGACCTTGTGATAAAGTTCCTGACTCTATTAAACAAGACATAACTGCATACATGATTAGAAACAGTAGGACATTACAAAACTAAAATGTATGTCTTGATGATTATGTAGACCGAGAAAACATAGAATTTGATCTAGAAACCGGGTCGGGTTCCGGTTCTGCTCGGACCCCAACCTCCCGTTCTCGCCCCGTTCCTGGTCGAAAGAGACAAAAACAACGTTTGTGGGGACCATTTTGCGGACGTGGGAAGGACGTGGTTTCCGGCCCCCAACAAACAACCATCGAAAGAACCTTTAGAAAAGAAGATAGGAAAACAATTAATCAAAAATGGTCTAGGCTTTTCTATAGATGTGGTATATCATTCAACACTGTAAGGACGCCTGAGTGGAAGGAAGCAATATCCGCTACTTGTACTTACGGACCCGGACTTAAACCCATGACGTATCATGAAGTTAGTGACTCGTGCCTTAAACAGGAAATTGACTACACTAGAGGTATACTAGAATCGTACAGACAAGATTGGGCAACATACGGGTGCACGTTGATGACAGATGGGTGGACTGATAGGTCCGGTAGGAGTATAATCAATTTTCTAGTAAATTGTCCGACAGGTACCATGTTCATGAGGTCTGTAGATGCTTCCGGTCACTCTCACACCGCAGACTACCTGTACAAGCTGATGGACAAGGTAGTTGGTGAGATTGGCGAAGAACACGTTGTTCAGGTGGTCACCGACAACGCCGCCGCGTACGTACTTGCCGGTAGGATGTTGCAACAAAAAAGAAGGAGATTGTTTTGGACTCCCTGTGCAGCGCATTGCATCGATCTCATCTTGGAGGATATTGGCAAGTTGTTTTTGAAGACTATTGCTTTAGCTCGGAAGATCATCAAACATTTCAACAGCTCTGCCATGTTGTTGAAGAGGATGCGAATTGCCATTGAAGGGAACCTGCTACGCCCTGCTGTCACGAGATTTGCCACCGCCTTTCTGAGTTTGCAAAGGTTGTTTCTGAAGAAAGACAAACTCCGAGCCTTTGTTGTTTCCCCGGAGTACAACGATCCTAATGCAAGTTGGATAAAGAACAAGAAAAAGAAGGAGATCTCTACTGAAGTTGCCGAGACCATTCTACAAAGTGGTTTCTGGACCAACGTCGTAAAGGCACTGAAGGCCTCACAACCTATGGTTCAGGTTCTTAGACTTGTTGACGACGATGAGAAACCACCGATGGGATATCTGTCTGACGCAATGGAGAAAGCCAAAAAACAAATCATGAGGAACTTTGACGGAAACCCAAGGTTGTACAAGCAAGTCATCGACCTCATCGACACCAGGTGGGGTCCAGGGAAGATGATGTCATCACCGCTACACTCTGCTGGTTTCTTACTCAACCCTGGTACCTTCTTCTCCGTCCCACCTCAGGATCGAAATGTAGCTTTCAATGAGCATATGCCTGGATTCATGGATGTCGTAGAGCGGCTCGTCCCCACTCCTGCAGAACAAGACAAGATTTGCAGTTTACTTGATCGTTACTAGAACTCCCTCGAAATATTCTCGAGGGATATGGTCGTCAGACAAAGGTCGGAAAGAAGACCTATAGATTGGTGGCAATCGTATGGCGCAGACATGGGAGAGACTGCATTACAGAGGTTGGCCCTGAGGGTGTTGGGATTGACATGTTCGGCATCAGGTTGTGAGCGGAATTGGAGTGTCTTCGAGCAGTTGCACTCAACGAGAAGGAACAGGTTGGCTGTGAAGAAGATGAATGACTTGGTGTATGTGAACTACAACCAAAAGTTAAGGCAAAAGTTTCAGCAAAGGATGGAGAAACCCGGATTTTATGACCCCATCAGTGTGGACTACGATCTCTTCGACGAGCATCCATGGTTGGTAGAAACTGAAGATCCGGTCTTCGCTGGAGAGGAGCTTACATGGGCCGATGCCGAGGAAGCAGCTTTGGGACATTCTTCTTCACGGAGACGCTTTGCTCGATCCATGTCCACTACATCTGACCCGCGGTGTTCTACTGCATCTGACGCGCCATTATTAGGTCGTGGCATGGATGATGCCATCGTTCACATCAGTTCTAGAGATCCAGGTGCATCGAGTTCTCAACCACCGATGGACATCGACGAGCAATATGTCCAAACCGACGATGAAGAAACTGAAGAAGATGATGTCTACGTCGACAATCCGAATGAGAACGACTCCGACGACTCTGATGGTGGTGGAGGATATGATATGGTTCCCAGTTGGACATTAGATCAATGTGTCCAATGGAATTAGTTAGTTAGCTTGTAATTCTAATTTCTCTTTTATCTACTATTGTATGAACTCTGAGTTACTTTGTAATCGTACTACTAAGCAATAAATTGTATACCTAAGTGTTTAGGTGGGTAGAGGGGGTACCTAGTGAGGCCTTGGTCGAGGAACTAGGTGTCTTTTCGAAGCCTAAACATGTATGGTATTTTTAGAAAATATTTGTGTATTTTTTTCTATTTTTCCCGATTTTTCCTGATTTTTTATCTATTTTATGAAAATTAATTGAATTAAAAAAAATAAAAATTTACCGCCCAGACCTGGCCGGTCGCACAACCGCCTAGGCGATCGCCCAGGCGACCGGACGCCTCCGGCCGCCTAGGCTCGCCTAGGCGGTGCCTGAACGTTGGTATTTTCTATTATATATTTTTAAATTCACAGCAATAATTTTAAAAATGCCAACAAAAAAATTAAAATAGAACCTTACGTGGTTTCATTTTAATATATTTTTTACAATAAACCTTTTTCACTTTTCTAATGATATATACATATACATTACTACAGTTCGAATTACTACAGTGCGAACTGATTGAGGTTCCCTCTGGTTCGAATTATCTACAGTTCGAATTACTACAGTTTGAAGTGTATTTATCCACTTTCACCATTGTACGCTCTTCTAACACGTCCACAACGCAAAAGCCCAAAGGCTTAACTTGTCCATTTTCAGCTTCCTATCTATGGGCGGTACTATTGACTTGTCGTTTATGGATACAAGCAAACAAACATTGAACGTTGCCCGGTTAGTATTACTCGGCTGTATCGATTGTCTTAGGGCACCTGGGTGACCCCCGCTAACGGCCCATGCAGCATCCGGGTAGACGGTTTTGTCCATGATCTGCATGTTTATTTAATTATTTGTACAGTTTTAGTCCACTATGAAAAGATTTTTTTCCTTAATTTTGTAACACAACGTACAATACTTATTTTCTTGAGATTGATTAGACTAGAGATAAATCTAGAATGCTTTGGGAGACATATTGATTTCAATCGTTTGTAATCTCGGAGATTTCTTTTGTTGGAGAAAAACTGAAAGGAAATCCGTAGGAGACCCTAAAGGACGTAGGCATCTTGCCGAACCTAGTAAAATCGCGTGTGTCGTGGTTTGCTTCAGGTGTGTTGTGTGATTGGTTGTCTATTTCATCTTATTCGTGTTTCTTGTTGCATTAAGTTTGAGAGAGAGTCCGAAGTTAATTCTGCAAATCAATATTTAGGTTTACGTGGTACGTTTAATCCGTAGTCGTGTTAGTGCATTGTTTGATCCCTCCCAACATAAAAAGCCTCTCTCTTCAAAGAATTGATTGGGTATTTAGAGAAAGGTGATGATGAGTGGCTGGACATCAGGGGTGAGTGGTGTGAGAACTTGGGTGGTTAGGAAGATAAGAGAGGGAGGTGAGGTTGAGATGGGGGTGGAGACATGGTCAATGCATGCATGAACGTGCGTGGCCTTATATGTATGTTTTTTCTTTTCAAAATAAAATAGTGATCCATGCTTCAAATTACATGCATGGACGTGCATGTTCCATGTTGTCGTTTTCTTCTCTTTTTTTGAATTTTTAATCGAACATTGTCGGGTTTTTTTCCATTTAAAACTTGAAATCGTGGAATTCATCGTCTTTATATCTTTATCTTTACATCCATACAGGTCTCAAATTATGCTTCTTCAAATTTAATAGTGTTATTTATAATTTGAAATAGACATATTTTTGTTGGTGTCAACAGAAAACCATATGTTTCAAAAAAAAATTAAATAAAGTATTTATGAGATTGACATTCAATTCAAATAATAATGTATTTTGAAAACACATTATTGTATGTAATAACTAATAATGTGTTTGGATAAAAATGCAGTATCCGTAAAACCGTAGGTTTCATGAGAAATAAGAAGATATACAACATGGTTGAGAAGAAAGAAAAAAAAAGTATCTTACTTTTTTTTGAACAATGCTTTTTAGAAGGAAAAAAGGTACAATTATAATCTATTATTTGAAGGTATCCAAACACCTTAATAAGTTTGGAATACTATATTATATACAAAAATGTGTGTTTTCTTCAAAACACAGGATTCAAAGTATCCAAACATGGTCTAAATGTTAGCATCCAGAGGCCATTCAATTATTTATTCACTTTTTCGAGAAAACAAAAATCAATTGCCCATTTGAGAATGCTTCTTTTCTCTTTTCTCTGGTCGTCCAAAGTAATCAATCACTTGCGGTTCGTTTTGTAGGAATAACAAGAGATTATTAGGGTGATTTATACTCACACGAGTTTACTACCGCTACACCAACAAAGTCAAGTTTGTTGGCAATCTAAAATAATTTTGCTAGGCTAGTGAACACTTGGATGGACTGGATTTGGGCTTAATGCGAGCTAGATGTGACTGTGGAAATGATACTGAGCACTAACTAACTAGAATTGTGAAAATTAAGTGTTAACAATAAATAGTAAAAACTACTTATAAAATCTCACAACGTGTGATTGACAGATTATGACTTGACCTCAAGTACGTCAGGTATTTAATTGAGTACGTCACAGTGAACTGGAATTACACACTTCAATCGACGACATATCTACAGATTTTGGTAATCTGAATTTAATTACCGTCGTGATTAACAAAAAAAATTTAAAATTGCCATTTGTCCCATCATAAGGTTATTAAATAAGCAAAGCATCACTTGTATAATTTCACAAATTAAGATATTGATTAGAATCAAGTGATCACGTGTTCATTTCAACATAGACTAGAATAGGAATTCATATATGCGTGTGTGTAAATCATGGAGACGTTCCGTTACTTATTTTTAACCAACCCTCACAAGGAAGAAAAACATGTTTTCTATTCTCTTCTTTTTCTCTTATCATCCTTAATTATTTCTATCTAAATATTATAACACTGAACATGTGGTCTTGAAATAGAGACCCAAGTGATTTCTTATGTTATACATGTTAAAAATGAAATAATGGCAATATATATATGCCTCACTCAATCTTGAAACATGCAGGGAAAAGCTAAAATAATTGTGCAAGCCAAAACAGAAAAGAAGGTTGAAACAAGTGTATTGGTCACGTAAAAGCAGCTGGACAGAAAAATAGTTCACAGGGTCATTTGCTTGGGTAGACCCCCAAAGGTGCACAATTGTTGAAATACCCCTGCGACTTTAGTATTCACTTTGGTCACCTCGTTTTCCCGTATTTTGCTTGCATGCCCCTGCGCCGTTTGTGGGAACCACTCCGTTAAATTTTCTGTTGGTTTATTTACAAAACACACCCTCTAAAATTCAAATGTCCTTAATAATAAATATAAAAACACAAAACAAATATTTTCTTTACAAACATACCCTTCTTCTCATTCTCTCTCTTTTGTTCTCTCTCCTCTCTCTTGTTTTCTCTTTCCTCTCTCTACTCTCTCTCCTCTCTTTCTCTCTTTTGTTCTCTCTCTACACTCCACTCTCTCTCCTCTCTTTCGTGGTAGAACATCAGCTCCTCGAGGGAGTATCGTTTCAGCTGATCACACGACTCCGGTAACAAGGAATCCTCAACTTGAGAGCACCTCGAAGGCATGTTCAGAGTTTAGTAAGCTCCATATATGAGCTACATTTTTTGGATTAAAGATAGCTGTTAGCAAGCATGGAACTGTAAGTTGCATCTGTTATGTGAACTCTTCAAAATTGGCATGTGTTTGCTATTGTTATGGGGTTGATCGAGTAATGTTGTGGGTGTTTGGAATGGTATCTGCAAAATAATGAGAAATGGGTCACGTTATATATTCTAGCAACAAAATTGGGTTCATTTTTTAAAATGTTTCATCTGTAGTTCAAACTGAAATAAAAGAAAAGGCAATCACAATTAACACTAGTAATACACTCACTAGATTCCCTTCATGGCGAAAGAAGCTACCCGAAAGAGAGGAGAGAGAGAGGACAGGAGAGAGTAAACAAGTGGGAAGAGAGAAAGAGATGAGAGAGAGAAGGAGAGGACAGGAGAGAGAGAGAGAGGAGAGAGAAAACAAGAGATAGTAGAGAGAGAGAGAGAGGAGAGAGAAAATAAGAGAGAGAGTGGAAGGTAGAGAGAGAACAAAAGAGAGAAAGAGAGGAAAGAGAAAACAAGAGAGAGGAGAGAGAGAACAAAAGAGAGAGAATGAGAAGAAGGATATGTTTGTAAAGAAAATATTTGTTTTGTGTTTTTATATTTATTATTAAGGACATTTGAATTTTAGAGGGTGTGTTTTGTAAATAAACCAACAGAAAATTTAACGGAGTGGGTCCCACAAACGGCCCAGGAGCATGCAAGCAAAATACGGGGAAACGAGGTGTACCAAAGTGAATACTAAAGTCGCAAGGGTATTTCACCAATTGTGCACCTTTTGGGGTCTACCCAAGCAAATGACCCTTCACATAAACATGAATATGCTGCCTCCGAAAAAATAAAAATGAAGATTGCCCGTGCAAATCTTGCACCAATATTATTCCTGTCGAGTGTCATCGTTGGACGGTCTGGTCTCCCCTTGCAATTGCAAATCTCAATTAGATTTGGAATTCTGATAATGAAACGGTTACTCGTCGCTGCATGCAGTTCCCCAAACATATGCATGCATGCATGTGCATGGATAATGAAACGGTTACACGTCGCTTCACTTCCCTGCTCATAATTCTACTTAACACCGACGAACCAACCTAATGCGAATTAACCTTTCTACATTAAACGTGCCGAAATGGAGCTCTCCGACGATCTGGTCGACGACCTCTATTTCTCCGTCCTTTCCGACTCCGACGGCGTCCTCCCGATCTCCGACGAGACCTACGCCGACCACCTCCAGTTCCAGGAAGTCCTATACTCCTCCATCCTCTTCCCCACCACCCAACCCTCCGTCCAAAAGTCCATCTCCACCCCGACCCAACCCATCCGTGAGACCCACCGGGGCGAGTCCTCCGGGACCAAACCCCTCCCGCACGTGCTCTGCCCCATCTGTACGGACGCCAAACCCGACCAAGATATCTTCAAAAACCCCAACTGCTCCCACCTCTTCTGCAAAACCTGCATCGGCCTCCACGTGGCGGCGAAGGTCAACGAGAACATATCCAACGTCACCTGCCCCGGGGAGAAGTGCCCGGCCACGGTGGACCCCGGGCAGTGCAGCGAAGTGCTGCCCGAGAAATTATTGGGCAGGTGGGAGAACGCCTTGTTTGAGTCGATTGTGTTGGCGTCGGCCCAGAAGGTGTATTGTCCGTACAAGGATTGCTCTGTTCTAATGGTCGATGAGGAGGTGGAGGAAGTGACCCAGTCGGTTTGCCCTGGGTGTCAGAGGATGTTCTGTGCCAAATGTAAGGTGGCTTGGCATGTTGGGGTGGAGTGTGGGGAGTATATGGGTTTGAGGAAGGATGAGAAAGGGATGGAGGATTTGATGCTGATGGATTTGGCGAAGACCAAGAAGTGGAAGAGATGCCCAAAGTGTAACTTTTTTGTTGAGAGGACTGAGGGTTGCTTGCACATGACTTGCAGGTAAACCTAATACAAGATATATGTTATTTCTGAATTATCAGTTTTTTTAATCTGAGTTACAGTTTTACGGTATGCTACGTACGTGGGGTTGCCATTGTTAAATGTCAATTTTGAAACACTGCAAACGTACCAAATACGTTATATTTGTTTTGATTGATATTGGTATTTCCATTGGATTGGTTTTGGTCAGGTGCAATTTTCAGTTCTGCTACGGTTGTGGAAAGACGTGGAGCGGAGACGGACATTATAGTTGCCAAACGTAGTTATTAATGCATGAAAGACCATGGAAAGAACGAGCTACGTAGTACGGCTCTTTCTCGTTGTTTTATGTTCTGGTTTTGCTACTGAAGTTTAAGGTTATTTTGATTAAAAAACTTTGTCGGAATTGGGCTTGCTTGCTTGCTTGCATGTACTTTGAGATCCATCTGTAAACATGAGTTACTGTAACTCTATTTATTCCTTGAAGATGTATTTGGATGTGGTTCGTTTAATTACTTTCAAAAAACGTGAATTGTGAAAATACAATTGATCTATCATTGGTTTACTATATGTCCAATGTTACCAGTTTCCTTGGAAATTGTCATGTTGATTTGTACTCGTAGTTATTACTTGAGACATTTTAAGGGATGAATTCATCAATAACCCTTCCCTTAAACCTTCATCAACCTTAAATTTTAAACTATTATGGTTTCTCTTGTAATATTTTCTTGTAAAAGAATTATAAAAAAGATATCATAAAACGTAAATGACACTTGCCCACTTAAATTCTTAAATGTACACAATGAAGAATTAACCCTTTGGATTTCGGTCTTCTAATGTAGCTTCATTCGTAACTTAGAAGTTCGTTGAATAATATCTTCTTAAAGAAAAAACTTTAAATTGTTATAGAATCGATTATTTCCTTTTCTATATTTTGTATAGAATTCTGAAAAGAAATATTCAAATAAGACTAAATCAATGAAGTGACATTCAATCGATAAAAAAACTTATTCCCGTTACCTCCGCGTTCACACGTACGTACTATTAGATCCTGAAAAGCTACCCAACATATATCGGTGGGTAGCTTTTCCCTCGCAGCTTCCACTAATATCGGTGGAGAATATGGAGAGTATGTCAATATTTAAAAATGGAGAGGCGGTGCGAGATATGTGCGAATGTCAAGCTGTGCAAGGACATGTTCTTCGGTGTGAATTGCCCCCATGTCTACTGCAAGTGCTGCGTCGCTCAGTATATCGTCGTCAAGTTGGACGTAAGCCCTTCATTTTGCTGCTTTTTCTTACACACTTTCGTAGCATCCCTAAAGTTTCTCTAAACATTTTCGGAGATCCAGAGTTACGTTTTCCGTCATATCGTCCGCCGATTCGACTCTAGATGTTCATCAAACTCTAAACATTAATGTAAAAAGATACATGTCTCATATCTTAAGATTCAAGTTACAATAAAACATTAATGACACATAACACATTTCTATAATGTTTTACTTGTTATGTTTATTCAATATATAAAAGTAATATTTTCCTCTTTTATATACTTATGTTGTGAAATATTTGTAGAGATACAATAATCGATGACCAACACGATAATCTTATCTCAGTAATTAATGTTCCATGTTAATTACCATGATTGTGAATAACTTTTGATTTATGTAAACCATTATCTTTTAGTGTTTTACAGTTAATGATCAAGAACATCTTCCTTAATACTTTCAAAAGACGAATACATTAATCAATGATAACGATAATATCGTTATCATTCTTTAATCTGTCTACTTATAATATTTTTCATTTTCACATATACAAAATCTTATAAGTAGCCAGATTTATAACTTTATTTGGTTTCAAATATCAATTTACTTTATCTTAACTTCTAACTCCATATTCTAGAAATGATAACGATATTCAATGCTTGAATAAATGTGATCAGTAGATGTATTTTTATTTGAATAAGTAAAATTAATAAATATATATTCAAAATAATCACTACAATGTTGAAATATGAATACTTCTAGGTATAATAATGTATTACATAAGTATATGATACAAATATGGATATGGATCTTATAATACAAATATTTAATCTCGGAGCGGATGTTATTCGGATCGGATGTATCAATATCCATATTCGCATTCGCATGTCCCGAATATTACACGAATCGAAAATTATTCGGATCAGTTATTGTTCGAACTGAATATTTTTCGAACCGAACGCGAACGGATTTTCGAATTTCGAATATCCATTCACACCCTTAGGTAGGTCTACATTCCCTTTCCTCACCGAATGATGGTTCGAGTCCGATCTTTTTTTAGTAGTATTTGCTTGGGTACACCTGGAAAAAGTGATATTGAACCCAAAGTGTAGGTGATACTTTAAAAAAAATCTCAAAGTGTACATTTCTTAAAACCTGAAATTACCATACGTGCCTTTTATGATTTTTTTCTTCCGTATTACATTTTTTTTACATTCATAAAAACTGAAATTATTTCAGTGCACTGTAGGCTTTGTGTTTTCTTTTGTTGGTAGGTGAAAATACTAATTACTTAAAGATAATCTTGTGTCAATGATATTATCAACTAATTATTTAATAAGTAAGAAACAAGCGCAACTTAGTTTTCAATTGCGAGATCCTAATTCAGAATTCCTCACCTCAAAATGGTAATGATTACGATGCAGGAGGGGAAGTGGCGATATGAATGTGGTTTTTTCAATGTTAATGTTGGTTTAACTTAAATAGTATTTAGTCATCGTATTTTAATATAGTTTAGATATTTTATTTAGTCATTGTTGGCGACCTCAAGATCTACTGCTCGTGAAATCCTCAGAATGACTATATATAATATATATGCCAATGGAGATGTAGGAGCTTATATAGTCGAACTTGAATGTAACCCTCAAAATTAAGATATTTTAAAGTTGATTTTTCAAAAACAAACTTAATCACATGTATTGTTATCTTTTAAACTATAACTATAAAAAATTTAAGTCAATCGAAATTTATTTCACTGTTGATCTAAAATGCTCATATTTTTAACGACTGAAATTTACTGAATTTTGAAATATTCTAATCAATGTTCAACAATGATTCATTTGATTTGAAATTTTTACCACATGTTCCTTATATGTAGTATATTACACCCATAATTTTTCATAGAAAAAAACTAACCGGAAGTACCTGAAAATGTGGTGTCACGATCAAAATAGTTGCAGGCCTCCTACAACCACATTATATATAGGGAACTACTAAACGTCGCCCCAAAACTACTTAAATCGCCCCTTGAAATTACCAAATTGCCCTTAACAATATATTTAATACCCATATCGTCCCGTGTCTATAAATAAGGCATATGGTCTTGTATATTCATAATTTATCAGTAAAAACACCACGAAAATGTCTAACGAGGGTGATGCATCGGGTGAGGTAAGCCTGGCGCGGGGCAAATTTTGGGCCGAGCGTCTGCATTAGACGCCTCCCCCATGGTGAGGGCGTCTGCGTAGGACGCCCTCCCCATGGACTAGGCGTCTAACGCAGACGCCTCCCCCATGGGATAGGCGTCTTATGTAGACGTCCTCCCCATGGGTAAGGCGTCTGTAGTAGACGCCCTTCCCTTCGGTCAGGCGTCCTACGCAGACGCCTTACCGTTGGGGAAGGCGTTTAACACAGACGCCCCATCCATGGGGCAGGCGCGTAACACAGACGCCTATTTTTTTTTTTTTTGATTTTGATTTTGTTTTTTTATTTTCGACATTATTTTTGAAATTTTTTAATTTCTAATTTATTTTTTAATTTTTTTTAATTTTGATTTTATTTTTGTAGGTTCCAGATTTCGGTGGTGATGGAGTGGATTACAGTGAGTTATTTCAAACTACACAAATCTTTGCAACAATCGATGAAGCATGTAAATGGGCCAAACAAGTAGCTATCGGAGCTGGGTTTTTTTTGGTCGTGTCGTCGTACAAAACAAGATCAGATAGTCGGATGGATTGTTATTTGAGATGCGACCGGCGAAATCAAATGGAGTCTCGGGATATGGATACTGCACTTCGAAGAAACACCAAAAGAAAGGGTTGCGGTTGCCGTTTCTTAATAAAAGTGGTGGAGCGACGAGATCGTGATGGATGGGTTTTGGTTTTTAATAGTGCTCACGGACATCACAACCACAGACTGGCAGTTTATCCAGAGGGTCATCGTCAAATTAGTGGTCTAAGTTCTGGGGCGAAGAAGATTGTTCGTGATATGACAGAGGCGCAAGCAAAACCACGGAACATCTTGAAGGCAGTAAAAGAAAAATTCCCGGAGGACAATCCAAATCAAAGGCATATTTATAATTTCAGAGATTACATGAGGAGGACAAAATCTGAAGATCGGAATCCCGTCCAGCAGTTTCTCTACCAAGCAGTGCAGTGTGAGTACTTACATTGGATTATGGCGGATCCAGAAACTGATGTCGTCACTCACGCTTTTTTGGCACATCCGACGTCAGTCCAGTTGTTGCGGACATATCCTTTCGTTATCTGCATGGATTCGACTTACAAGACGAACAAGTATAAGATGCCTTTGTTCGAAATGATTGGGGTCACACCAGCAAACATGAATTTCCTTATTGGATATGCGATTTTGATGGATGAATCTTACTCCAGTTATTTGTGGGTGATGGAGAAGTTGAGAGATCTGTTATTGGGGACTGTCAGCCCGACTGCAATAATAACAGACCGGGAGTTAGGCCTTATGCGACCAGTGAGAGAGGTTTTTCCAGACTCTGCTCATTTACTCTGCACATGGCACATCAACAAAGACGTATTGAATTACGCGTACCACGTATTCGGCAAGAATAAGGAGATGGCAGAGACTTTGAGGCGTGGAAGATGGAGGAAGATCATGCTTTCTACTTCAGAAGCCGAGTATGATAGAGCTGTGTATGCTCTGAAAGATTTGTATAGATCGTGGCCGGCTATCACGGAGTATCTGGACACCACGTGGTTAGTGCATAAAGAAAAGTTTGTGCTGAATTGGACGAACAAAGTCCTTCATTTTGGGAACACCACGAATTGTAGGGTCGAAAGTGCTCATTCGGCTCTAAAAGAGTGGATTTCTACATCGACTGCAGCTCTGGACACTCTTTTCGAGCGCGTCAACGCGGCTACTGAAATGCAGCTGACGAATATTCGAAACTTTCTTGAAGACTCGAGACGGCGAAATTTGACTAATTTCGGACATTCTCTATATCGTCACATAAATGGTAGAGTTTCGCATCACTGTTTGCAGTTGCTGAGTCAGGAGGTGAAGAGAATGCAACAGTTAGATGATGAAGTTGAATATCGTTGCGAGTGCGCTTTTCTGACTTCTCATGGGATACCTTGCGCATGTACCATCCGTGGATGTCTTGAATCAGAAAACGGAATTTACTTAGAGCAGATTCATTCGTTCTGGAGGACACTTGTCATTGGGGAAGGAGCCGGGAACGCAGAGTTTGTGTCTCAGGCAGCTCAAGACGCCGAACATTTTCGCAGTCTGGTTGATGAGATTGCAGGAAGTGACCCTACCGTAATTCGATCTGCCTCTCGGGTTTTATTCGAGCAGCTACACCCCGAACATTCGAATTTGAAAGAGCCTGCAGTAAAAACAAAGCTACGAGGTCGACCAAGGGGAAAGTCGACACGACGGGACCCTAGTGCGTTTGAGTATGCAGAGCGAGGTAGTGGTCGATCTTCAGGTAGTGGGAGTAGAGGTCGTGGTCGTTCTTCCGGTAGTGGAAGCAAAGGTCGTGGTCGATCTTCTGGTTCTTCGTCAGTGAGAGGAGGATCAGGTATACCATCCTTATATTTATTATTATTATTATTTTGTTATTTATTTCAGTAAATATGTATCTTTTGTTATTATATCTAACTGTATTTTTTGTTCATATTGTAGTGACTGGGCGGGCTGACGTAGACGACTTCCCATATGGAGATAGAATTCCAGGAATCATTATGCCATTCCTACACCAGTGGAATGATGTACGTGCTGATGGAAACTGTGGATTTCGATGTGTCGCCGATGTTTTCCACGGTGGTGAAGACAATTGGCAACTCGCCCGTCGTTCGATTTCAAATGAGATAGCTGCGAACCCATCTTTTTATGAGCACGTATACTACGACGGTGTGGCGGAGGCTCGTCACCGGATTAATTGGGGCGGGGGACCTTGTGGCGAGAATCACTATATGGAGACGTGGACGGACTTGTTTCCCATTGCAAATTTTTACAAGTGTGCAGTTATGTTCTTCTCTCTCGGAAATGATGGTTCGTTGTACCCATGTCTTACAGTTCTACCTTGGGAGAGTCCGCCTACCGTGACGAGACCGTGCAGAGAGTTGATTATTGCTCATTTAGGGAGTTACGCTCATTACATTCGTTTGGAATTGAATGAGGGATTCCCCGTACCTCCTATAGCGACTCTGTGGTATCAAATACGAGATGAGAGTGTTATTGGATGGGAGCTGGAGTACCAACATAGGATAGCATATTGGCAACAATTATGTAATATGTTTTGATATGTTTGTATAATTATGTAATATGTTTTGATATGTTTGTACATTATATAGTGTTGCTTTATTATGTAATATGTTTTTGATATGTTTGCTTTATTTGCATTATATATAATAGTACGAAAGGTTATCAAACACAAATACAAATAATAAGGGTACAACAGATAAGCAAAACACAAATACAAACAATAAGCGTACGACATGTTCGCAAACACAAACACAAATAATAAATAATAAGCGTACAACAGATAAACAAATATAAATGCAAATACTAAGCGTACCACAGATAAGCAAACACAAATACTAAGCGTACAACAGATAAACAAATATAAATACAAATACTAAGAGTACGGTACAACAGATCAGCCTACTCATCATCCGAATCATGGTCGGAGATGCCTAACTGAGTATGCCATGACTGTATGATCTGATCCACATCTCCGCATGCAGCTCTGGCATCGTCTGGCAGCTCATCCCTCATCTGCAAGATTGGGTCTACAGCCCGTATCATCTTACCCATCCACTGCACATAACATTAACATTAGCGTACATTAACAAATTATACGGTACAAATAAATTTAGATAAAATGAAAAAATTACCAGATCGCCACACGTCCTATCTGGTGGTCGATCTGCTCTCCGGGAGGCACCACGGACGATGATAGGATGTGAGTAAGTACCGAACCAATCAAGATAACGTGCATCACACTCGGAGGGGTCGCGACTACGTCTGAAGTCGCCAAGGAACAATCGGCATGATCTCGGAAATGTCCGCCAAGTCGATTCCGCTGTAGAAGCGGGGAACCTGACGTCGTACGTCGCTGCTGTCGCAGACCGCACCGCATGCTCTGGTGTCGGGATGTCAACCGGGATCACCTGAACATATCCTAACTGACGCAAGACCCGATCGGGCATATAAGGCTCTATGATATCCCGATAACGAATAAGACCCATCAATAAAGTCCTCGGGACATCCGCTGCTGGGTCAGGACCATAGGGTAACCACTCCACCTAAAGTTTAACACATTAATAATAATACATCTTAAAATTAAATAAATGGTGTAAAGTTTGATACCTCTGATGCAGTCATATGATCTAGCCGTGCGCGGATGGAACGCAATCGTCCATCGCTCTTGTCCTCGCTCCGGACAACCCACATACCCGAACGTGGATGACCCTCGTCGATAATCTTCCGCTCACGATGCGGGCGGAATGCAGGAAAGTACTCGTATATCCACGCCTGCAGCAGCGTAAGACAACCTGCAATCCCAGAACAATCCGCACGGCTAGCTATCCCAAGCTGCCGGTACAGGTATGCCAACGTCGCTGACCCCCACGAGTACTCACGAACGGTCTCCGGGTCCCTAGCCTCCAGTAGATCGCGTGGTCTGATCCGACAACCACTCTTGTCGACAAACAAGACGGCTCCGAGCATCAAGAATAGGTACGCCGTCAACTGTGTATCATCGGCCCGCGGAGGTCGTGCCCGTCTGCATAGGTCCTCAAGGGAGTCGATGCCGACACCACCACCACTCCATAAAGCTGTATCTCTCGCCAGACCATCAGGTGTGACACCAAGCAACTCTGCCACATAACACCTCAGCTCAGACGTCGACCCCTGAGCACTAACCAGACGACCATCCACAGGAAGTCGCAGGATCTGGAAAACATCGTGAAGCATGATCGTCATCTCTCCGAAAGGCATGTGGAAAGTGTTGGTGTCAGGCTGCCACCGCTCCACAAACGCCGAAATCAAAGGCATGTCGAGATAAGGGAACATGCTGTACGGTAAGTGCCCCAAATGCGTGGCACTAATCTCCTCTCTGATATCAGCACTCAGTGTAGACCGCCAACCCTGTAGTGCTGTACAGGCTCTGTGCCGATTCTGGCACTTCAGAACCTTCCGATCCTCTCCGTCCCAGATCCGTCTAGCAATGTGACCCCAGAAACTAGGAATGACGCTCCCATCTAAAGGACCACCAGGCGTCATACTGCTCACGATCCAAGAATCGTCCTGGACCCTCTTCTTCTTCTGAGCGCGGGGATCAACAGTGCACGAGCTCGAATCCCCGGCCGTAAACCTCCCACCCCTACCCTTCCGCACCATCCATCCGGCGGAAGTAGAAGTACCCGCTCGACCACGTCCTCCGCTATAATCCCCCTGCCTCTCCACCTCCGGCCGCACATCATACGGGCCATCATCGTCGCTCTCGTCGTCGAAACTATCTACATGCTCATCATCGAAGGAATCATCCTCCTCCTCACGACGACGTAATGCCTCCCTCTCCCTCCTGACCGAAGCAGATATCCCCCGTCTACGTGGATGACGCGGTGCTGAATCATCCTCTAAAGAACGGAAGGCGTGTAATGGTATCGACTTGCCTCTCCCTCCACTGTGACCCGATGACTATTTATTGAAATTTTAAATACAAATTTGTTAAATTTGTTAAACTAAATTATCATATTTATCAAAATTGTTAAACTAAATCAAAATTTGTTAAACTTAATTATCAAAATTGTTAAACTAAATCAAAATTTGTTAAACTAAATTAAAACAATATATAAACTAAATCAAAATTTGTTAAAACTAAATATCACAAATGTTAAACTTAAAAAGAATTTGTTAAATTAATTTTTTTGATTTATCACTATTTATTAAAGTAATTATGATATTTATTAATTAAAAAAACAAAAAAGGCGGAGGCGTCTGCGAGAGACGCCTCCCGCAAGGTGGAGGCGTCTGTCGGAGACGCCTCCTCCTACGGGGAGACGTCTGCGGAAGACGTCTCCCCCATCGGGGAGACGTCTTCCGCAGACGTCTCCCGCTTCGGGTCGGCGTCCGAGGGAAACGCCCCCCGCATGGGTCGGGCGTCCTCGGAAGCCGCTCCCCCCATAGGGGGAGCGGCTTCCTCGGACGCCCGCCCCATGCGGGGGGCGTCTCCCTCGGACGCCGACGACTTTTTTTTTTTTTTTTTTTTTTTTTAAAACAAATAAATAACGTAATGTTACCTCATACGGGTACACCGGGGGAACTGCTGGCTGCTTCCCTGGCCTCCGAGACATTCGTAATCTTGTGTAGTAGGTATAGGAAGAGAAAGTTTTGAAAAAAGAGTGAAATTGTGAGATATATAAGCAAAAATAGGAGGAAGGGCAATTTGGTAATTTCAAGGGGCGATTTAAGTAATTTTGGGGCGATGTTTAGCAGTTCAGTATATATATATAAAGGTATTGTTTCATTCGCATCGTTATAATTTCACTAATACCCTTCAATTGAAATGGTTCTCATCTATATCCCTTGAAATTTATACCCTACAATCTTAAAGCTCCTTACATCTATACCCTTCTATCAGTGGGGGGACCGATGAACAGAGGCCAAAGTATGACATTGATTCTTCGGAAAATGCTAGCTTTTAACTAAGATTCCCACAAGTTACAAGCTCAATAAACTATTTTATGAAATGACACTCAAATATTTCGAAAAATGAAGTTTTAAGAATGTGTGAGGCGCAATTGACATATTTCCATAGAAGTAATTCAAAAATTGTTAAAACATACAAACGCACATGTTCACCTACATGCAGAGCGCCCCTTCACCAACCATCGCTTCCTCTCCCATACGATGCATCTCTTCACTCAGCTTTTACTTCAAACAGTCACCCAACTTTCCCATGTATATATATATATATATATATATATATATATATATATATATATATAAACTCATGTAAACCTCAGTATACATATAATAGAAATCAATCCCTTTTTCCGTAATCCCGTTTGATATGGTATCAGAGCAATCGTTCCATCACTGGTGAATCTCAGAGTGCCCTCACTCATCATCGATCCACCTCAGAAAAAAACCGAAACCAAAAATCCCACCACCCATCACCTTCGCCTTTCAAGGGGGTTGAAGGAGACAAAACAAACCCCGACATCCAAAACCCCTGAAGGAAAAATCAAAAATGGCGGACCCAGAAACAAACGCTCCAAAACTGGTGTCACAGTTGCTCAACGGACAGAACTATCTGTCTTGGGCACGGGCTGTTACGCTAGCTCTCAGCGGGAAGGGAAAGCTGAGACACATCACCGGGACAGCAAAAAACCCAGAGGAGGATGCCACCGAAACAAAACAAGAAGAATGGCAGGCGACTGACCATCTGGTAATGTCATGGATAATCAACTCCATGACGTCCAAAATCGGGGCTATCTTTCTTTACAAAAATTCCACAAAGGAGCTATGGGACGCCGCTCAAAGCATATACGGTAAAACCAACAACTTTGCTCACATATTTAAACTAAAACACGATCTGTCGCAGACAAAACAGCAAGGACAAACTATCACGGAGTATCTCGGGACACTGCAACGTGGATGGGACGAGCTCGCCATCTACGAACCCACGACTGCTGACCCAAGAGTCCTACTCGAACGAAAGGAGCGAGATCAAATCTATCAGTTCCTCATCGGACTCGACGACAGCTATGAAGCCATCCGAAGCCAAGTTTTGATGACCCCCACTGTCCCTGATCTCGCATCCATCATAGCAATGATCCAACGGGAGGAATTCCGTCGGACCACCGCTCAGATCGCGGACCGATCTTTGGAAAACCAGGCATTCTTCGCCGGAAAACCCCAAAATCAGACAAGAAAATATGGAAATAAACCTCAGGAAACATGTGACAACTGTAAAAAAACCGGGCACAACAGGAACTCATGTTGGTTCCTACACCCTCATCTTCGACCAACACGTGAAGGAGGTGATCATCGGAACAAAAAACGGAACGACGGACCAAAAGGAAACAGCGCGGCGGCAAACCCTAACATGGAAGAGGAACAAAGAAAATGGGAAGGCGAATCGGTTATTCGCTCGGATCCACTGGGTTTTATAACCACGCGTGATTCGGGCGGATCCGGGTATGCGGGCGGATCCGGGTATGCGGGCGGAACCGGGTTTCCTTTAAACCGACCCGAAATCACAAACCGACCAGATGCTGCAACCGCTGGTCCCGGATCCAGCTCCAGATCCGACCCGATTCCACTAGATCAATTGCTGGGCCACCTCAGCGCATATTTGCAGTCCACCCCTCAGAGTTCAGGTAATTACGCAGGTATATCCTCTTGTTCCAAAAATTACTCTGCCAACAAAACAGAAAAAACACTTAGACACATAAATAATCAATGGATAATTGACTCAGGTGCTACTGATCATATGACCGGAAATTCTGGTATAATAAGGAAAATAAAGAAACATGTGAACTCTCCTCATAATTTTGTGACTGTTGCAAATAATAATCAAGTAGAAATAAAAGGGATAGGAGAAACCACCATATTAGATCAAGTAAATAAAAATGTTTTATATATACCCACCTTCACCTCTAATCTTCTTTCAGTATCAAAAATCACACAAAATTTAAACTGTAATGTTATATTCACCCCTACTGATGTATTCTTTCAGGAGCGAACTACAGGGAAGACGATTGGTAAAGGGATTCATACCAATGGCCTTTATGTTTTAGAGGCTCAAAGCAAGAGTTTTCATACTACTAGTTTATCAAACCATATTCTATGGCACAAACGAATGGGACACCCATCTCATTTGGTTTTAAAAACGCTATTTCCTTCTATTTCTTCTGATTATGCATGTGATGTTTGTCAGTATTCTAAACAAACTAGATTACCTTTTTTTAACTCTAAAACCAAATCAAGTGTTCCTTTCGAAATAGTTCACTCCGATATTTGGGGACCCGCTCCTGTCGAGTCTTACAACGGTTTTAAATATTTTGTGTTGTTTATCGATGATTTCTCACGAAATACTTGGACTTATCTTCTCAAAAACAAATCCGAAGTTTTCCAAGTTTTTTGTGACTTTACAATTTTTGTTGAAAACATGTATGATTTTAAAATTAAGACCTTAAGGACAGATAACGGGACCGAATACACCAGCCACAACTTTCAAATTTTTTTGAAAAATCGGGGAATATTACACCAATTAACATGTATACATACCCCTGAACAAAATGGAGTTTCGGAACGGAAAAATCGTCATCTTCTAAATGTAACAAGGTCATTGCTCTTTCAAAATCATGTTCCCAAACGTTTTTGGTCTGACGCTATCTTAACTGCGACTTATCTAATAAATCGTCTTCCTAGTCCCACTATTCAGAATAAACAACCGCTTGAGATACTCTTAGGACGAAAACTAACCCTAGATCATCTTAAAATCTTCGGGTGTGTATGCTTTGTTCATAAGAAACGCTTAGATAAATTTGATAGCAATGCTGTAAAATGCTTATTTCTTGGTTATTCCTTTCAAAAAAAGGGGTATAAATGCTTTGACCCTGAGTCGTGTAAAATGTATATCTCCCGAGATGTAATATTTAGGGAAACTGAACCCTACTACAACCCTACAACACAATCTCGCCCAGACTCCTCACAAGTTCTACCTGAGTTCAACATCAAAGGACACGAAGAAGGAGAAGGACAAGGAGAAAGACAAGGAGAAGGACACGAAGAAGGAGAAGGACACGAAGAAGGAGAAGGACAAGGAGAAGGACAAGGAGAAGGACACGAAGAAGGAGAAGGACAAGGAGAAACAAGAGCTCCAACCCCAAGGAGGTCTACCCGACCAAGACGTCCTCCCACTAGGTTTAATGATTTTATCACCTCTCAAGTAACTTATCCCATTCAGAACTACCTCACCTACAAACAAATACAGCCAAACTATAGGGTTTTTCTAAACCGAATAAACGAAACCCTAGAACCAAAAAACTACGAAGAAGCTAGTAGCAATCCTAAATGGCAAAAAACAATGCAAGAAGAACTTAAAGCCCTAGAAACCAACAACACTTGGACTCTCATCCCTAGACCAAATAAAACAAAACCCGTTGGATGCAAATGGGTTTACAAAATAAAATATAATAGCGATGGTACTATCGAAAGATTTAAAGCTCGCCTTGTAGCAAAAGGGTATACTCAAACCTATGGGTTTGACTACCTAGAAACCTTCGCACCAGTAGCAAAAATGAATACTGTTCGGGTTCTTCTTTCCATAGCAGTTAACAAAGGATGGAAGCTTTATCAAATGGATGTCAGAAATGCTTTTCTTCAAGGCACCCTTGAAGAAGAAGTATACATGGTACCCCCTCCAGGTTACAACACTTCTCCCAACCAGGTATGCAAACTCAATAAAGCCATCTATGGCCTAAAGCAATCACCCCGCGCATGGTATGCAAAACTCAGTCACTTCCTTCTTGCTTATGGTTTCTTTAAATCCTCTGCTGACGCATCTATGTTCACTAGGCATCATAAAGGAGAGATTCTCATAGTCTTGGTCTACGTAGATGATATCATCATTACTGGTGATAATAATGAACAAATTAATCAAGTTAAACACTATCTAAAAACCAAATTTGATATAAAAGATCTAGGATTCCTAAAATATTTCTTAGGAATAGAAATTGCATACTCAAAAAGGGGTCTATTTTTGTCACAAAGAAAATATGCCCTAGATCTCTTAAAAGAAACAGGAAAACTTGGGGCTAGACCAGCTAATACACCCATTGAGGCAAATCTCAAAACCAGTCCAACCAACGGTGAACCTATTAGAGACATTCACCAATACCAAAGACTTGTAGGAAAACTTATATATTTAACTGTAACCAGACCCGACATTACATTTGTTGTTAGTATAGTAAGTCAATTCATGCATGCACCTCGAACATCACATTTAGATATTATTGATAGAATTCTGAGGTACATAAAACAAACACCAGGACAATGGTTGCTAATGAAAAATAACAATTCTAACAACATCATTGGTTTTTCAGATGCTGATTGGGCAGGAAGCCATGATCGTAGGTCAACTACCGGTTTTTGCATATTTGTTGGTGGAAATCTGGTTACTTGGAGAAGTAAGAAACAAAAGGTGGTTGCTCGATCAAGTGCAGAAGCAGAATATCGAGCAATGGCGTCCACCATCAGTGAACTCATTTGGTTAAAGCAACTTCTTCACGATATGGGTCAAACTCACACTAAAGCTATGAATATGTTTTGCGACAACAACGCCGCACGACACATTGCTTCCAATCCCGTGTTCCACGAAAGGACCAAACACATTGAAGTTGACTGTCACTTCATCCGTGAGAAAATTCAAGCTGGAGAAATAGAAGTTCCGTATGTCTCCAGTAAAGAACAATTGGCGGACATCTTCACCAAAGCCCTAAGTAAACAACCATTCGACACCATCATAAGCAAGTTAGGCACCTACAATCTCTTCGAGGCCCAACTTGAGGGGGAGTGTTAAAACATACAAACGCACCTGTTCACCTACATGCAGAGCGCCCCTTCACCAACCATCGCTTCCTCTCCCATACGATGCATCTCTTCACTCAGCTTTTACTTCAAACGGTCACCCAGCTTTCCCATGTATATATATATAAACTCATGTAAACCTCAGTATACATATAATAGAAATCAATCCCTTTTTCCCTAATCCCGTTTGATAAAAATTGAAGCTAATCAATTAGATATGTAATGGAATTCAAATATAATTAACTCTTCGATTTTTTTTCTTATAAACTTCAAATATAGGTACAACTTCACATCAGAAAAGGGAAAAAGAAAAATGAGAATAAATAACAGACCCAATTCCGATTTTTTTTAGATTCACGAGAAGGCGTTAGAAGAATCCGAAATGCTTTATATATAAAACAAACGGTAGTGAGTAGTGACATTCAACCCATAGAAGTAAAAAAATTAAATAAAAGATGGGTAGGATTAAAAATTTAATGTAAAACAATCCAATAATTTTTTTAATGATAATTAATGTTCTTTTCGGATTTTGTCATCAATCACAAAGAATAAACACGTATATATGTAATGGCTATGGAATTAGTTTGATCAAATGATTATGACTTTTCATGGATTTCGCCCTATTTGGATATTTATTTTGAGAATTTTATGCTAAATATAGAAAAGGAAACAATCAATTTGTAGCAATTTAATAGAATTTTTTTTATAAAAAAATTCAAGAGCGTGTAAGTTATTAATCACAGTAACTAAGTGTTCTTTTTAAAAAAACTTAGAGCTTGAATATATGCACTTCAAATAAAAAGGCTATCACATGTTTTCTCCAATTTCAAATCTTATTTCACCAAATACCGTTCAAGTTCAATTTTCATTAAATGTTTTAAAAAAGAACCCTTACTTATTAATAATAAATTATAGCATAGACACAGGGGTGTAATCGATCTCTAAACGAGCGATCCGAGTCTGCTCAAGATTGGCTCGTTAAGGGTTTCGAGCGAAAAATTCTGCTCGTGCTCGGTTCGACCTGCTCGCGAGCGGCTCACGAGCGGCTTGTTAACCTGAATCTTTTTTTGTTGTATTGAATTGCTAATAATGTTGTCCTAACAATTAAATTATAAGATTACTTAAGACAAATATAATAATAGTTACTAACATAATTTTAAAATTAACACCTAAAATAAACACAATCTTATAAATTATACGACAACATCAACATCTTATAAATAAGATTACACACTTAGAACATACAAAATCAACAAAATCTTAAAATCAAACACAATCTCTTCAATTATAGGACAACTCACAACATCAACATCTTATAAATAAGATCATCCACCTGACTCAAACCTTAATTTATTTGAACTTTTGGTGTAGAAAAGAATGAGAAAAAGAAAAGAAATAATAATAATAATAATAATAATAATGGAAAACGAAAAATTTAAGACTAATAAGGTTTTGATTCTTATGAGTATTTTGGTTTGGTTTGTTAAATGGATTGTTGTGTTTGGTAAATTAGTTTATTAAATGAGTTTAATACTTAACCGATTGGGTAATTGGATAGAATATTCATGTTAATCAAATAATTAGATATAGTAATCAGGTTTCGAGCGATAAATGAGCGAGCACCGAGCGAGCATCGAGCGAGCGGGGTATGCTCGTGCTCGGCTCGTTACTTATCGATCCGAGCAACTTCGAGCAAAATCGGAGCAAAATCGAGCGAACATCGAGCGATCTATCGATCCCGAGCAGAACTTGACAGCCCTATAGACACTCTTGATTTTATTTTCAAAATTTTCTATTAAATTGCAACAAAATTGATTGTTTCCTTTGCTATATTAACAAAACACCAAAAATCATGGGATTTTACACGCCAGACTATATAAATATTTCCTCTCAGACATACGTATTTACATGTTGTTATTTAGTATTAAGATTCGTAAGAATAAGTCCATAATAGAACTCTTCCGTCCTTGTGCTAAATGTTGCCAGTGATCATTCCGAAACATTATTGTTAACCTTCCGCCGATGTCAGAGTTGGTCCAAGCGATTCTACTGGCCTTACAAAAACTGCTGCTCTTTGATAATGGAACTGGACGTGGAGGGGAATTGCACCATTAACTCTCGGCTAACATTGTCTGGTAATGACATGCAGGTACATTCGTGGGTTAAGATGCACGTACGATTGTGTTTTTTGGGTGTGTTTTTCGAATTCATGCCTATGCTATGCTTATAGTCTTATACGGTAGTTACATTTATATGTATTTTGATGTCATTACAAAATCTTTTTCATTACAGTAGAAACAAAAAAAATTGTCCACCTAGTTCACACTTGTAAATCCTGTCCCTTGAACACTTACTCTAATCAAGAAAATTAAATCTTTCTTCTGAAAACTCACTTATAACCTCAAAACTCCCATCTCCCATACATGCAAAGACCAGGAAATAATAAGGTTTGGGGGTTGCACATTTGGACCGGAGTATATTAGCTTTTGAGTAATGATTGAGTTTTTTATAAGAAATTGTTAAGTTTTGTGATTAAGGTGAATGTTTGATCTCATTAATTGAATGACATAGTTATAATTAAATAAAGTAGCGTTTTCAATGTCATAGTCATATGTAAATATGTTTGGTAATGACGTCAAATAAATATAAATGCATCTTCCACATTGTTTCTTTTGAAATCACTACTGGAAAAAAAAAATCTATAACGTCAACATTTTACGTCAGATTTTAAAAAAATCAACATCAAAATGTCATATCACGTGAAATACTAATATATCAGGTCGGTTCGACAGTAAGGTACTTCTCACGTCAGTTTTTAGAACCGACGTGAGGTAGTCCTGTTTTCACGTTAATTTTTCTAAAACATACGTTATATATTTTTGAAAACACGTCAATTTTCCAACAAGCCGACGTGTTTTCCTTGTTTTTTATTTTTTCGCCGTGTTTGTATCACAAATCAAACTTCCAAATCACTAACCCTACAACACCAACTCCACCACCAGCCAACCCCTACCGTCCAGACCTCGAGCACACCAGCCCGATCCCTCCCTTCCGCCGCCCGTCCAGAGCCCGACCTGACCAGCCCAGCCCGATACCTCCCCTCCTCCGCCCGTCCCGATCCCGACCAGACCAGCCCCGATCTCGGCCAGCCTAGTCTAATCCCTCCCCTCCTCCGACCGTCCCGACCAGACCAGCCTGACCCCAACCGTTTAGACAAGCCCGACCACGACCGTCCAGGCCAGCCTAACCACGACTGTCCAGACCAGCCTCGCTTTCAGCACCACCAAGCTGCGACCCTTCCGCCCCCTACCACCACCAAGCCTTGCTCTCCACAAAGCTGGATTCGCATTGATCTTGAAGGTTTTGTGGGATAAGGAAGGAGGGGATTACGGGACCGAGAGGCTGTGGCCTTTTGGGAGCTGTTTGGGAGGTTTGTTTGTGTTTGACTGTGTTTCATTGTTTTTCAGTTGGAATTTACTGAAATTGCTGGTTTGAGTTTGGTATGATTAGGTCTGTTTTTTAGTTGGAATTTGAGTTTATGTTGTGGTTATGTGGGTTAATAGTTTACTGAAATTGCTAGTGCTTTGATTTGATCGTAGCATTGTGAGTTGTGAGGTTGGGATAGGTAGGGAGTGCATTTTATTCTAAGACAGTTGAGTGGCCAAGTTTGATATTTTTTGGGGAAAACATAGCTTATGGATTTATGTTTGGTCTGTGGGTTTGTGTTTCGGAATTGTGGTTTTGCTTATGGTATAATAGTTGAAGATGTGTAAGAACAAGTCTACCAGAATAGTTGGTTTTGATCTGATTAACGTTGTGTTGGGAATTTGTTTACAGCAAAAGGGCTCATTCATTTGGAACTTGCAACTATATGATTTTGCACTTGTTGGATTGATTATATCTTTGCCTTCGTGGCTATTTTTAACTTGGTAATATATTGATTACCTTCTTTGCAGGCCAATGCCAAAAGAAATTTTCTTTAAACTATGTAAGTTACTGCAGATTTTTCAAATAGAAGTTATGACCTTTTAATTTCATGAACATATTTTTCTCAATGAAAGCCAACAGCAACCAGTTACAAGTTGTTTAACTTTTGCGTAGCTTATGCTTGTTTGTCTCTATATCAGGTGTTTCCAGGAGCTTGGATTGCAATTTCTGTGGACCTTGATAATGTTGGCATTTGGAACTTGTGCTCTGTAAATCTCGACTCCTGGTACCTTGGGCAAGAGACTTATATTAGAATCTCCAATCCAGAAGACAAATCGAACAAAACTCAGCTACCAATGCCGGGCAATGCCCTTTTCTGTGGTCAACTGAAAAACAAACAGAAGTATGTCACCTTATTGCTTGATCATTAAAGTCATTTCTTAATCGTTTTAGCATGTGAATTTATAATTTGAGATGGACTTTCTAATCATTCAAAAATTCTTAATCGTTTTCAGGCCTCAAGATAACCATTCAGACTCTTTTATTTTGTCAAGCAGATTTCAGCTGGTTTGTTTCTTGATTTTTGTTACATCGGTTGTCGTTTTTATGTAAATCGTTTAATTTAAAGAAATCCTGAAAACAGTTGGGAGATTGAGTTGGGATGTTCAGCGATGAAGGTAATCTTTCGAGTTGTTTGTGAAGTTAAACATAACTGACTTGATTGCAATTGAGTTGTTTGAATTTTTTCATTCTTATACTGAACGCAAAACTATGGGTGTGTTTGGCATTGGGATTCTGGGTCCAGGTTCTATTGCAGAATCTAACTTCTGATTTTTTAAATTCCAAACATCTTTTAGCTTCGGAGTCGGACCAGAAGTTGATATTCGGCTCACTCACATGTGAATAGTGCACCAGAAGACCCAACAACCCTGCTTCTGGATCTCCACACATTGTACGGTTCATAAATACCCCCCATACTTGCGAAATTACGTTGTTTACCACCACAAAATTACGATTGTGCCACCAACTTTACCGATCCTTATCCAACTAATCTGTTCGGATTAAATTATTTGTCTATTCGGAATAAATTGTGTTTTTATTCGGAATATGTTGTTTGTCTGCTCGGAATAAGTTGTGTGTCTGATCGGATTAGATTGTTTGTCTATTCAGAATAAATTGTGTATCTGTTCGGAATATGTTGTCTGTCTGTTCGGAATAAGTTGTGTGTCTGTTCAGATTAAATTGTTTGTCTGTTCGGATTAAATTGTGTATCTGTTCGGAATATGTTGTGTGTCTGTTCGGAATAAGTTGTGTGTCTGTTCAGATTAAATTGTTTGTCTATTCGGATTAAATTGTGTATTTATTTGGAATATGTGTGTCGGTTCGGAATATGTTGTGTGTCTGTTAGGATTAAGTTGTGTGTATGTTCGGGATATGTTGTGTGTATGTTCGGAATAAGTTGTGTGTCTGTTCGGATTAAATTGTTTGTCTGTTCGGATTAAATTGTGTATCTGTTCGGAATATGTTGTGTGTCGGTTCAGAATATGTTGTGTGTGTTCAAATTAAGTTGTGTGTCTGTTCGGATTAAGTTGTGTATCTGTTCGGAATATGTTGTGTCTGTTCGGATTAAATTGTTTGTCTGTTCGGATTAAATTGTGTCTCTGTTCGGAATATCTTGTGTGTCAGTTCGGAATATGTTGTGTATCTGTTCGGAATATGTTGTGTGTCTGTTCGGAATATGTTGTGTCTGTTCGGGATAAATTGTCCTCTAAGTAGCGTCCTCAAAAGCGGTCGTGTATCATTTTCCTTGGGTTTAATTGTATCTAAAGCATGGTTAATGCATGTTGTAGTAATTGCTCTGTGAATAATCAGACCACAAGTAGACCAACTGTAATGAAGCTTAACCGAAAATGACACCGCAAAAGCAAAACGGGACTGCTGGACGGGTGGACGGGGTCGCCATTGCTTCGTTGTCGAAATGAGTTTGGAGGAGAGAGACAAGATAGATGGGGACGACAGTGGAGGAAAGGATAGAGGGTTGCTTGGGAAGGGGGTCGAAGAGGAGCAAAGGTTGCTTTTGGAGGGCATGTTGGGGATTTCGCATTCATGGAAGAGAAGTCGATGAATCACTTGACCAAACATCTTCCTAGGTGGGGGAGATGAGCATCTTCCTTCACCTTCTCACCGGAGTTGTCTTCTGAGTGAAGATGTGGTCTCAGAAGATGTGACCAAACGATACTTATGTACTCTACTGTTTCATTAATTTAATTTATCTTCAAGCCTACAGGTCTTAACTCTTCATAGTCAATTTTCATAAGAATGTGCAATAGGTCTGTCCAAACTAGATGTTTTATTAGTTAAGTTACAATGAAACAACTTTTATTATCCTAATAGGAGTATATTAAAATATAAAATATAAGTAATATGTCCAAACTATATATAATATATATACATATATATAAAATATAAGGAATATTTATTTTTTTTGGTTCCAGCAGGACTTTGTACGACGAAGAATGTCTACGATACCACGTTTTGTTTTGGATAACCGACGTAGAATGTCTGTTATATGATTACGTTACCACGTCCGTTTTTGAATAACCGACGTGATATGCTCTCATATCACGTCGGTTTTACACCCAACGTGATAACTTCTTACCTATTACGTCTCTCAATTACGACGTTGGTATATTTGAACAATAAACCTGACGTGATATGGCCTAAAAAATCGACATGAAAATCCCTTCTTCTAGCAGTGAACCTATATGATTTTACAGAAAAACTACATTTTTTATCCCAACAAATTAAAACATATAACGAAGGTTTGAGAAATGTATCATCTGAATTGGATGTAATTTGGACAATACCTTTTTGGAATAAAAGATCCAAAAGTTTTGATCATCCAAATGGGACCTAATATTTTTTAAATTGTTGACTTCTTGTTTTCCGGTGCAAGTTCGTGTTATGCTATGGATGTGGGAAGCCTTTGGAGGAAAGAGGAGATACACATTTTGCAAGATATTTTATTCTAAGCTTTTGTAAGATAGTTTTTAAACATATGGATGTCATATATTTTGTTCGAATATTGCACTGCTGGTAGAAACATTTTACTCTATCCTATGTGATCGATCTTCATATGATCGATTGTACATTTCATAAATTAGGTGCTTACTTTTTTGGGGGATAAAATAAAAATAAAAATTTAAGCAATCTCCAGAGATAGCTCATCCCCATCTAATATATTGGAATAATTAAGTTGAATAAACTGGTTGTAATATCCTCGAGTCAAAGTTGTAGGACAAAATTTATCAGCCAATTTCGCACCCAAATTCTCCTTCTGCCCTCTTTTACCACTTGCGATCCTCAGTTTTCCTTGAATGGTGATATTTGTGGTGATTGATAAGCCATTGTTAATTGGAAATCAAAATACCACTATTATATATATTTGAAATAAGGAATCAAAGCAAATATCATATATCATCGAATGCCTCCATCTTCAGGCTGTTCAGCAATTGAAGCTGAGGTATACAAATGCCATATAAATTGCGCTAGACCAGTAGAAGAAACTGTTAATGGCAGAAGACAGATGTGGTGTTTGGCTTTTACTTCGTTCAAAGTTTTCTACAACTGTCCACTCTCATCATTCCTCAGTAATCATTGCCCTTCGAATAATGCAAGACATCAGCTATGCTTACTCTCCTTTCTTTACAATGCCTAAATCAATTTTAAGAAATTAAGATGATCCATCAGTCTCCTTAAAATTAAGCTGAATGACTGAACAAAAAAGAGTAGAGATGAATCTATTATGAAGTGACAATATATGTTGATGCCGACTACTCTATTCTTGTCGGATATTTATTTCCGAAGTGATAGTTGTTAGGTAGTGATTCTTAAAAGTAGTTGCTATATTTTTCATTCAATTTCGCAGCAACCGTTAACCCCACTTCTTCATTGCATTGTTGCAACTGGAGCAAACGCGGTTGTGCTCTCATAAAGTAACACATCAACCACATCAATGTTAATAAATAGTAAGGTACCTTTGTTTAAAGAAAGTAAAACAACTGGTTAGCATTAAGAAGTTTTTGTTTGGAAAAGCATCTTCCAACCTTTGCATATCATATTCACTGGCTAATTTCTCATTGGCTACCTCTACATCTTCCCCAATACAAACTGCAAAGACAAGGCTACCAGTTTTGGTCTACCTCATTGGCTTCGCTTTAATGTCCTCTTTGAATCTTTATATGATTTTGTGGTTTGAAGGAGTTGAACCTTATTTATTTGACATATGCGGTTCTTCTTTATTTTTTTAATAATAAAATCCTCCAATCTCAAAAGTTCAAACAAACAAGATCTTCACACGAGAAAAAGGTTATAATAAAATAATTAAAAAACTGCAGTCTCACGAGAGAGGATTCAACACACCACTCCACGACAGTTTTCCCAACAGACGTTGCACTCCATTCCCTGGGACAACGCCAACCTACACAATACAACACCTCACACATGATTTACTTAAGATCTTATCTTAGTAGAAGAAAGATCTTAACTTGGTAGAAGAAACAACAAAACCAGACATCCTACCCTCTAATCTATGCACCAAAGATAAACAAACCACTGCACACCACGTGGTCTTCTGATTAACTCTCCAACACAGATTCGGATGAACGTTAAACAACACAATCTCCCTCTTAGTATTCCCATCGCAATCATAACCCATACTTTAATTAACATAACCCCCGCATTCACGACAACCATCAACGAGCACACTCCCCAACTCACTTCCTTTTGTTGGCTTATAAAAGAGCAAAAAACAAAAACACGACTTACCATAACTCCCCAAGAATGGCGGAGAATCCTAAGCGTCCCATCCTCCGCCTCCTCCTCCTCTCCCTTCTGATCCCCACCGTCGCTTCCCAAGATCGGACTTTCATCGTCCGCGTCGATCGCGAATCCAAGCCGTCCGTTTTCCCCACTCACCGCAACTGGTACGACTCCACTCTCGCCGCCGTCTACCCTTCCACACTCCAACAGCAACCCGAAGCCTTCTCTTCTCCTATAATACACACCTATAGTTCGATCTTCCACGGCTTCTCCGCTCGGATCCCGTCCTCCGCGGCGGTTACTTTAAGCGCTGTTCCTGGTGTTGTCTTTGTCGTACCAGAGCAGGTCCGGGAGCTCCACACCACCCGATCGCCGCAGTTTCTCGGGCTCAAATCCTCCGACACGTCGGGTCTGTTGGCGGATTCCGACTTCGGATCCGACCTCGTAATCGGAGTTATTGATACCGGGATATGGCCGGAGCGCCGGAGCTTCTCGGATTCGGGTCTCGGGCCTGTTCCGCGAAAGTGGAGAGGCGAGTGCGTGGCCGGGAAGGGCTTCGATCCGGCTGCCGTTTGCAACCGGAAGCTCATCGGCGCGAAGTACTTCGCCGGCGGCTACGAGGCCACGGCCGGGAAGATGAACGACAGCGTCGAGCTCCGGTCTCCCCGTGACACCGATGGGCATGGGACTCACACTGCATCCATTGCCGCCGGGAGGTACGTCTTCCCAGCGTCCACGCTTGGATACGCCCGTGGCGTCGCCTCCGGGATGGCTCCCAAGGCTCGTTTGGCGGCGTATAAGGTCTGCTGGGCTTCTGGCTGCTTCGACTCGGACATTCTCGCGGCGTTCGACGCCGCCATCGCCGACGGCGTCGATGTGATCTCGCTGAGCGTCGGAGGGGTGGTGGTGCCGTACTACCTGGACGCGATCGCCGTCGGGGCGTTCGCGGCAACGGAGGCCGGGGTGTTCGTGTCGGCGTCGGCAGGGAACGGTGGGCCCGGGGGGTTGACGGTGACGAACGTGGCTCCGTGGGTGGCGACGGTCGGGGCGGGGTCGATGGACCGGGATTTCCCGGCGGACGTGAGGTTGGGGAATGGGGTGGTGGTCCCCGGTGTTAGCGTTTACGGTGGGCCCGGCCTTGGGATGGCCCGGTTGGTGTACGCCGGAGCGGAAGGGGGTGGGGATGGGGATGGGTACTCGTCGTCGCTTTGCTTGGACGGCTCGCTTGACCCGAAGGCCGTGAAGGATGCAATTGTGGTGTGTGATAGAGGGATTAATTCCCGGACGGCGAAGGGGGTGGTGGTGCGGAAAGCCGGCGGGGCCGGAATGATTCTGGCCAATGGTGTGTTCGATGGGGAGGGTTTGGTTGCTGATTGTCATGTTATTCCGGCAACTTCAGTCGGGGCTATAGCTGGGGAGGTAATTAGGAAGTACATTGCCGAGAAATCGAATTCTGGTTCGCCTCCCATGGCTACGATTGAGTTTCACGGGACAAGGCTCGGGGTCCGTCCTGCCCCGGTTTTGGCTGCGTTTTCTGCTCGCGGGCCTAACCCACAGACTCCGGAGATTTTGAAACCCGACTTGATTGCACCTGGGCTTAATATACTGGCGGCGTGGCCAGATAGCATTGGTCCTGCCGGGATTGCTTCCGACCTACGGCGGACGGAATTCAATATTCTGTCTGGGACTTCGATGGCTTGTCCGCATGTGTCTGGCCTTGCTGCGCTTCTGAAAGCGGCACATCCTGGTTGGAGTCCGGCTGCTATTCGATCTGCTTTGATGACCACGGCTTACACGCTTGACAATAGGAATAACACAATGCTCGATGAATCGAGTGGTAATTCGTCCGCCGGAGTTTTGGATTTCGGCTCCGGGCATGTTAACCCGTCTATGGCAATGGATCCAGGGCTTGTCTACGATCTATCGATGACCGATTACGTCAATTTCATGTGCAATTTGAACTACTCTCAGCAGAATATCCGGGCAATCACACGGAGAACAGCCGATTGTGCTGGCGCAAGAAGGGCAGGCCACTCTGGGAATTTAAATTACCCTTCTTTCTCAGCAGTGTTCGTTCAAGACGGTCGATCAAAATTTTCGACCCATTTCATAAGAACCGTGACAAATGTTGGTGGTGCCGGAACGACCTACAAAGCAATGGTGACTCCACCCGAACGCGTTGCAGTCGAAGTGAAGCCGAAACAGCTATTTTTCCGGAGAGTTGGGCAGAAGTTGAGCTTTTTGGTTCGAGTTAGGATAGCATCGGCGAAGTTGCAAGCCGGGAGTTCCACCGTGAATAGTGGCGCTTTAACTTGGTCGGACGGCAAACACACAGTCAGAAGTCCAATTGTTGTCACAATGCAGGCGCCACTTTCTTGATCGGTATAACAAAAGGTCTCTCCAACTGAAGGACTAAACCCTTGTTTGAGGCTTATTAGGGATCAAGTTGATTAACTAATCACCTCCCACAAGTTTGGAACTCTTTGTTTATGGGCTTATCCCATGAATTATGGATTTAGGGTAATATGAAGTAGAGCTCTGGATTCCTGTTCTAGTGTAAAGTATGGAAGTGAGCAACTGTTTGTCATGCTGAGAAAGTGAAGTAGAGAAATCTGCTAATGCGTTTGTAATCTGTAATTTCTGGATGAAATATGAATCGTAAGCTGTGGTGGTTCTTCACTGGTCGCTGAAACAACGTTGAAGCATGTCGAGAATAATATCTCAACTGGGTGCTTGGGTTGGATCCAAATACTAAATACGTGCGGTCCATCTGACAAATGCACGTGGTCGTGGTGATGAAATCAAACAAGAGTTGTGTTGTGCATGCTATAATTGCTATTGCTAGCCAAGACTCGCCATGATGTGGGTTTGAACAGATCTCAACAACTCTCACTCTCGCAGATAAACTTTCAAAAAAAAAAAAAAACTCTGGCGCAACTCGTAAAAAAAGTTGCTGAAATTGATGGATCGTAGCTGGCCTGGCGTGGTGGCGTGGGCTCAGAAGGGGGACCCAGAACCCTGTCGGGTGATGAGGTGGTCCACTCACCCGGACTCTTAGTGGAAGTATACGATGGTTCCAGCAATGACAACTAATACTCTTACAGTCTACACACAAAAGACAACGTAGGATTGGAATTGGACTGCCACTTGTTGGTTTCCCACTAGGATAGAGGCATTCATGAATTATTACGTAGATATCATTTTCATTCAGAAGGTACAATAATACAGTGTTATTATTTTTATTCAATATTTTAAGGCTGATATAAGATCTATAAGATCAAGGGAATAGAATTGACTGATCGAGCTAGCTAACATTAGTTGCACGACTTAATGCTATGTTCCTTGCTTCGGTGCATTTATTTAGCACTTCCATCTTCCCGTTTCTTCAGTAGGAGATGTTTGGCTTGGGAACTGACGCTAAATGTCCCATCTCACTGTAATACCTAAAATGCTCTCCATGACACCCACTCCAATGACATTACTTCAAACCCAAGAAACTGAATGATTATAAGTTGTATCTTGCAACCGGAGGGTAAACAAAAACATCCCAAAAAAAAAACATTACTAATTCAAAATCATTACTAATTAATCCACAAACCCACGAAAACCCAAGTGAGGTTTTGCCACAATAACAACTACAAATTCAAAACAAAACAAAATCTCATCAATAGTTTAATGGTAGTAACTTACATTGAGACAAGATGGAAGATGGAAGGCAGGAACGAAAGAAACAAGACAAATATCCTTAAACAGTGATCGGAGATGGAGAGAGTACAACCATGACTGCTTCAATTTTCCACCTTGAACTCCGTACTTCGAGCTGCAAATCTCTACACAATGAGGCCGTTTGGATGGGACATCCATGGAGATTGAGCTCCTTGGGGGTTGGAGGAGCTGGCCTTAACCTAACCAAACAGACCCGTAGTATCGTACTTCATCAAGCTTATAGTTTGGACGCATTTTCATGCATTATCGTGAGAAAAAACCAAGAATTAAATCATAGTTTCCTACAGATCACGTGAGAACGAGTGTGTCACTAGTGCAGAAAAGGGAATAGGCATCACGATATATACGTCGGATGGGTCAACAACCGACGCCTAATATTATAGACGTCGGGTATTACTGTAACCGACGCCTATAGGTTTGTATACACATCGAATATTACTGTAACTGACGTATAGGTATATAGACGTCGGTTGTTGTATAGTCGACGTCTATAGGTAAAGTTTTTGAAATATAATTAATATATAATATGCTTTCAAAAGGACTTTCCGTCAATTAATTTAGTATAGCAAAATAAAAAGTATGCATTTAAGTCACTAACATGATATCTCTTGTTGTAAGAATGGGTCAAGTTGTCGTGACGTCTATGGGTAAGTTTTGGATTGTTTTAAAAATAGTTACATCAATATAACTATCACATATGTGTTAAAGTTTAGTCCCGTAATGGAAAAAATATTTTTAGTTGGTGGGTTTGTTGTACTCTACCACTTCTTACTTCTAAATGAGAGTTGAGTACCATACTATAATAGACAAGTGGATTTTATATATTTAATGGTCAAAAGATTGACACTTGGACTTAAGATTGTTGCAATGTATTTATTAGTATTATTTAAATGTATAGACGTCAGTTTACAGGGTAGCCGACGTGTATATACCGTAATGTATTTATTATTAGTATTTAAAGGTATAGACGTCGGTTTTATAGAGTTGTCGACGTCTATAGGCTGTAATGTATTTTATTATTATTTGAAGGTATAAACGTTGGTCACCAAATATAGCCGACGCCTATTGTAGGTGTTATGTTTAGTCCCACATCGGAATTTTTTATTTTTGGTTTAGTTGATGTACTCCACCACTCATTTATTGTTGAAAGAGATTGACTTGGGACACTTGGACATCTTTGACTTGATGTATTTGGTTAATACTTGGTTAATGGTTAAAAGATTGACACTTTGGGCACTTAATAGGCTGTAATGTATTTTTTGTATTATTTAAAGGTATAATAGACGTTGGTCGTATATAACCGACTTATTTACACCACGACATAAGCATCAGGGAGATATACAACGTCGTTGGACCTGGTAAAATCCGTCGTATATATTCCTGTATATCTGACGTATACTGAATTTTCTGCACTGGTATGCATGAGTTTGTGATGCGTACGTGCATGGCGGCATAAATGTGATGCGTACATGCATGGCAGCGTAGCCACATACACACTCCCACCCACGTTCATGCAGCAACCACCCAGCAGCAACCACCCACCATTATCCTAATCATGGATCTTAGATCTCCACGTTTTGATGTAATTTAAGTTATTATGTTAATGCTAGTTAGTTAGAATTTCATCAATAAATATGTATTTGCTTTTACAAAGAATGGAATGAAAAAGAGTTTAGCCATATTTATTTAGTCTTTGTCATCTTCTTATCTAGTTCATCTTCCGGAGTTAATCTCTTACATAAAAGAGATAATTATCCTATCAATTGGTACTTTCATTGCCTTCTACCCCAATGGCAGAAGGCACTTGATTTCATGTCATCGAAGACACCCTCACACAACTAAAGGCCGTTACCACCGCTCACACAGCCGAGTTGAAATCCATGTCCGAGAAACTCTCCGTTCTCAGCAACCAATTTCACGGCCTAGTTAACTTCATCACAACCATTGAAGGTCGATTGTCTCGATCGTCCATGTTGGGAGGGGATCTAACAATGCACTAACACGACGCGGATTACACGCACCACAAAATCGAATATTGAATGCGGAAACTATAACTTCTGACCCTCTCCCAAACTCAATGCAACAAGAAAACACTAATAAGATGAAATAGCAAGCAATCACACAACACACCTGAAGCAAACCACGACACACGTGATTTTACAAGGTTCGACAAGATGCCTACGTCCTTGGGGGGTCTCCTGCGGGTTTCCTTTCCTTGAAACTCTTCTCCAACAAGAGAAGTCTCCGAGATTACAAAAGATTTGGAAGCAATATGTCTCCCAAAACACTCTAGATCTCTCTCTAGCCCAATCTCTCTCAAGGAAATAAGTATCGTATGTTGTGTTACAAGATTATGGCAAAAAATCTATTTATAATGGGCTAAATTCGTACAGAGAATAATTCAGATCGTGCATAACTGCCTCAAAACGGTCAACCGGAATTGCCCATCGGTCGACCGGTTTTCGGTTAGTTCGCTTAACTGTCATCATTCAGTCAACCACATACCCCAAGCCGGTCGACCGTTCCGCGCTTCTGAATAGCGCCCGAAGCTCTTGGACGTTTTCGGTCGACCGCGAGTCCAACACCGGTCGACCGATCTGCATGTCGATTTTTATCTCGCAACTACTGTCGCTTTTCGGTCGACCGCGTGCCCAGCACCGGTCGACCGGATTTCGATCGATCCTTAGCTCCAAATCTACTGACGTTTTTCGGTCGACCGAATTCCCAGAACCGGTCGACCGATCATCGATCTGTTCCGAGCCCCATGGCTCCTGGAGTAATTTGGTCGACCAGACACTTAAGTTTCGGTCAACCAATTCTCCCAGAATTCCTGTATAAAGCAATTATAAACCAAATCCAACAGTCCATTCCCACAAGCCCACCAAATCACGAAAACCTTGCCACCACTCCTCGTCTCAAACGCGATTTCCCTCGTTTTGATGGTACCGACCCCGCCGGTTGGATCTTTAAAGCAAATCAATTCTTCTCCTACCATAGAACACCTTCCGACCAACACCTCACCATTTCTTCCTTTTACATGGATGGCCCTGCCTTAGCTTGGTTCCAATGGAGTCATCACAACAACCTTTTCCAAACATGGAATGCCTTTGTGTCCTCACTTGAAACTAGATTCGGTCCTTCCCAATACGTCGATCACCAAGGTGCCTTATCTAAACTAACTCAATCCCCTACAGTGGCCCACACAACCCAATTTGAGACCCTTGCTAATCGCACCACCAACCTCCCAGTCACCTTCATGCTTAGTTGCTACATTTCCGGTCTTCGGCATGATATTCAACGCGAGGTACAAGCCCTCCAACCATCAACTTTATCGCAAGCAATGGGTCTTGCTAAACTTCACTAGGATAAGCTGCTAGAATCTCATTGCCCTGATCCAAGCTTGTTGATTAACCAGTCGCCGTTTCTGCCAACACCAACTTCGGTCTTATCGAGCTCACAATTAACCCCGTCGACACACCGCCGAATTCATCCCCAACGAATTTTCTGATTCGTCGACTTACACAAGAAGAAATACAACATCGTCGTGACAACAAATTGTGTTTCAATTGTGACGAATTTTTTTCTCGCAACCATCAGTGCAAGCTGCAATTCCATATCCTACTTTTCGACACGCATGCCGAGCAGTTTCATGATCATGTGGACAAACCAATCCAAGAACACCTACCTTTTGATCCAGGTGTTCGTCATAGTCGCATCCAAGAAATTTCGCTGCCTTCTCGACCTTGAGGTCAAAGTCCGTTTTCAGGGCACCCTTAACGGGGGTGCCCCGCCCGGGCGCCCTGGTCGGGCGCCCGAGCGCACCCCCGTTAACGGACGGGGCGCCCGCCCGGGACGCGTGCCCGGGCATTGGGCGTCCCAGGCAGACGCCCGGGGCGCCCAAGGGAGGGGGACACGTGTCCCCCTCCCAGTGGTTAATTTTTTTTAATTTATTTATTGGATGTTTTGTTATTAATGGATTGGGCATTTGTTATAAATGTGGGGTAATAATTTTTTGTAAGTGATTAAAATTAAGAAATTTCTAGAACCAAAAATTTCAAGTTAAATAGAAAAAATATTAATACAACAATACCATAGGAACAATACATTAATAATACTAAAATACGAAATACAACCAACCACATGAAACATAAAGGGAAATACAAACCATACAGACTACTACAACCCGAAATACGAACTAAGGGAAATACAAACCATACGAAATACGGACTACAACAAACTACACGTACACATTCTCTTCTGCCCATGCGAGAAGTTTATCGATTACTTTTTTATCTTTCTCCGTCGGGTTGTCCTTCCTCATCAGAGAGTGAAGCATGTCCAACTTATTTTTTATTAAATGTCTCTGGAAATTCCTTTCCGCTAACTCCTCTTGCTTGGAGAAACCATCTTCTCTGACTTGGGCGGTGTATCGAATCTGTTCTGCAAGTTCTCTAACATCGGTGTCTCTTTCGGGGCGTAATGCACTCTTAGCCTTTTTCTTAGCCTTCTTCACACCTTCTGGGCGTGTAGACGACTCCGGCATCAGCTCTTCTGCATCCGAGGGTGATTGCGTCCTCGAGCCGTCCGTGCTCTTTCTTTTCCCAAGGCTTCCTGACTGGGGACTATTTTCATCGTGCAACTCCGGGGACTCCCAGTCAACACGCACGACATTAGCTCCGGAGTTCACACTCTCCCATTTTGGGTACCTACGCAACATAACCCAAGCATCAAAATAAAGAAATTTAGGCCCATGAGTTCGCTCGTAGATCACGTGCGCTTGTCGGACAACATCGTCGTCATTCTGGCCGCTCCTTTTCCGTCGGAATGCCTGATCGAAGCACCTGACCCACTTGTTCACAACAGGTATAATTCTCCTCCACCGTCCTTTTAAGGACTCTACGTTCCTTTCGGGTAGGCCAGTGCCTTCCACGGAGATGTCGTACACACGTTTCACTCTAGCCCACAATGAAGTAGACTTCTGGTTTGTCCCTGTCACCACATCGCAACTGACTTCCATATATGCAGAGACAAGTCTCTCATCCTCAGCTGTGGTCCACAACTTCGGATTGGCTTTGGCAGTTTGGACTTGCTTGCGGTGACGACGCTGTGGAGGTGGGGATGGTGGTGTGGGGGTGTGTCGTGGTGGGGACTCATCGTCGTCGTTACCCTCATCTTCAGTGTTCGCCATACTCTGGCTACTTTTTTGAGACATGGGTCGGCCAAACATCTGGAACTGCGGTTGATTATAAGGGAATGGTGATGCATATTGAGAGTATTGTGGCAATGGTAAGTTTTGATCTGGGGATGCGTAGTGGGAGAATTGTGGGAATGGTGAGTTTTGGTCAGGTGGTGGGAATGGTGGTGCGTACTGGGAGAAGTCTGGTTGTTGGAATGGTTGTTGGTATAATGGACGTGAGGGATGTGGTTGTGGATAGCGTGGATGCGGATTTGATTGTGGACGAGGGGGGGAACGAGGGGGAATGATGGTACTCCGGAGAAGACATTGTGGAAGAGATATGAGATGTAAGTTGAGTTTTGTGTTTTGTGGAAGAGATATGAGGTGTAAGTTGAGTTTTGTGTAGGGTATATATAGAGAAAAAATTAGACACTGTGCAATCACGCAGATTACTTTTCTTACACGTGTATACTGTACATTCACGCGGACTACTTTTCTTTCACGCGTGTACTGTACATTCACGCGGACTACTTTTCTTTCACGCGTATACTGTGCAATCACGCGGATTACTTTTCACGCACGCGTATACTGTGCATTCACGCGCGTTTCGAAATTCAAATATTCAAATTTCAAATATTCAAAATTTTGTGGTTTTATAGTGATTAATATTGTTAATTAATTAATAGTAATAATAAGTATATCGTGAATTAGAATTATAATGTAATTAGAATTAGATTTATATAAAATGTATTTTGTTAAATGTTGTGTGAGAATTAAATTTGTTTAATTAAGAAATGATGTGGATGAAAGAGAATGTATGGTGGGTGGGAGTAGCCTGGGCATGGATAAAGGTTTTTTTGGGTGGGTTGGGTGAGCTGACGTTGCAGAGAGAGAAGCTGACGTGGCAGAGAGAGAGAGTGCAGGGCGCCCGTGGGTAGCTCGGGCGCTATTATTTCTGCTCTCAAGGGAGGATGATGTGCGTACGTGCATGGTAGCGTAGCCACGTACACACTCTCACCCACGTTCATGCAACAACCACCCACTATTATCCTAATCATGGATCTTATATCTCCATGTTTTGATGTAATTTAAGTTATTATGTTAACGCTAGTTAGTTAGAATTTCATTTATAAATATGTATTTGCTTTTACAAAGAAGGAAATGAAAAAGAGTTTAGCCATATTTATTTAGTCTTTGTCATCTTCTCACGTAGTTTATCTTCCGGAGTTAAATATCTTTTTAGAGATAATTATCCTATCAGAATGACATGTGGCAATCCTAATAATAAACTTCATGACCCTCGTAACAATAACAAATCAGAGTTATACTCTAAACCATTAACAATTATTAAGTCTCCAAATATTAGTGAGATCAGACCCACAACCGAAACATAACAAATCTATACAATGGACGTGTCAGTCGCTTGTTCCTCGCAAACGTACACACGTAACAATGCAGTCGGATATTTTCAAGCGGGAGATAAATTGTATTCGATTTCCAAATAACCAAATTGAAATTTGATTATGAATTTTTATTACCTACCAATTTTATATCAAATTTGAAAACTTTTCAAATTCAGAAAATGTTCAAATTCTTATAGTAATTTTTTTTTATCGTAGAATATAAGATATTTTGAAAAGATATCTTAAGATTTATATTATAATTTATTTTTACATTCTAATTTGTTTTTATATTATGTTTATATTTATATAGGAATAAGTTAGTTATTTATTAAGTCGCTATATAAATATTAATAACCATATATATTAGATGATTTTTTTTGGTATTTTTGGATATTCAGATATTGTTTGACCTATATCTGAATTCGTATTCAATTTGATATCGGTAAAGTTATGTAAACAAATTTCTTTTTCAAATTGTAATCGGTAAGATTTTTTTTTACCAAATACCAACCAAATTAATTTTCCGAACTTGATTCTTAGTTAATCGGTTACCATTACGTCCTCATACACACATGAACGTGATCAATCTAGTACCGTCAAAACGGACGGTTGAGCACCAAATTGTGGTTATGGTTTTTATTCTATTGGAAAGCGTGCTAATTAGTGTGTCTATTGTTGTCCCTGACTTAACAATATAACTTTAACACCCAGCTATTTTAACTACTAGATCTGTAGTCACAGAATAACCACGAATAAAGATGTTGTATATTGGAGAATAGAAGTTTAGTTAGAAGATTTTCCACAACAATACATAGACGAAATTAAAGCCTAGTTGGTGACTTGGTGTTGGTGTAGTGACGATTGTGGACTAATATTATTTGACCCGACCGTATATAACAGACATACGGCAAATCATGAGAAATGAATGAAAACTTTGCAGTTATGTTCCTAGCTCATGCGATGCTGAATAGTGACCCTTAAAAACGCTACAATGTTATGTAACTTCGTCGACGTGATGATCTTATAGATGATGTGATCTTGAGTTACTCTTGGGAGTCATGATATAATAAGTGACGTTGTTTTATGACATTTGGGATAAGTGAGAAATAATGTAAATTGACTATGCATGGAACTTCAGCAAAGTATGCCAAGTAGGCTAGTATAAAAGTATGAAGTGTGTCTTGCTTTCTTATATTGCTTAATTGCCTCTATTAATTAACTAAACTACCTAAAAATATTCTAGTTTTAAGCAAACAAAAACGTAAGTCTGAAAAGAATAGTAAAAGGGACAGGTCATATTGCGTTCATGACGTTCTGAGACTTTAGTTCTGGTTAGTTAGTTACATATATATCCATATACTTACTTGTTCCTCTATCAATAAAAAAACATTGTTTTTAAAAAATAGATATTGACATCAGTACTTAACAAATCATTTAAATTCCATATTTTAATTTTTTTAATATAAACAAATTCTTTAGTTTCATTGAGTTATTTTAGTTTTTCCTTATAATATTTTTGTCATTAAATATAAAAGTATTCTTCAATTGCTAACTTCTTTCAATCTTTACAATAACTACATGTCAGTTAGCTAGGGCTAATATAGTGATTTTATGGTAATGCTATTTTATGATGTAGTAATTTTTGTTGGCACATATAAGAAAACATATGACAAATTGAGTTATTTTAGTTGGTCGCTTGAGAATTTCTCTCGACCAATTAAATGTTGTAAGTTCAAATCTGCTCTCGACCAATTAAATTTTGCAAGTTCAAACCTTTTCGGTGTCTTGCAACTATGACCTTCTTCAAACTTATTTCTGCTAATGTCCATTTCATTAATAGAATACTATCGTATTCGAGAAAATATAGGAAAACAATCAAAAGTAGTTGTTGAGCGCCATCAAGAAATATGATTCAACAACGAACTAAAACATCTTTGTAATTTTTATTTTTTTGAAATAGTTAAAGAAAAAATCCATGAAAATCCTCATATATATATCAAAAGAAAATCCATCAAAACCCGCTTTTCAAACCCATCAAAACCCTAAAATCACAAAAAAAAAATAGAGAATATTATCATGGACAAAAATATTAAGTGGATGTCATAAATATTCTAAAAGCACGGCACATTAACCGGTAGATCCGTAGATGGATAAAAAAGTGCCAAAAGGCACACCAACCGATTCAACTCATACTGCCGTTAACATTCCTTTGAGCTCAATTTTCAGGTCAACTTTTCTTTCAGTTACGTCAGGTCAAACAAATTTCCTAAAATTTTCTTAATCACACTCAGAAATAACTCAAACGTCCTTCATTCTCTTCCCTCCACGTCATTTGGGATCAATTCTAGATAAAACACACAAAAATCTTAAAAAATAAGAACAAATAAAAAACATATTTTTATTTTTTTTAAACGATTTAAAATAATTATTAACATATTAAAATATATTAAAAAATAGTAACCAACAGGAGACCACGTTCCCCCACCCACCCGAGCAGACGGAAAATCACCCTTCCGGCCTGGTGAACGGACACACGGCAGTGCTGTCCGGCTACAGTAGCACGGCAAGAGTGCTCTCAGTTGGCCAACTTCCTCAAGCCGTTGGTGGTCCCATGAATTCTTGTCTCTTTCCTCCACGTTTGGCCCACCTCATCATCTTCAACTTTTACCGTGAATTGAGGACTTGATTACGACAACATTGTGAATTCGGGCGTTATCCTATCATGTTCTCTGTATCCATGAAGAGTGTTGGCAAGTTCGAAGGTGTCAACGATCCATTAGAAAAGATTTGAGGTTTTTACTTAATTTAATAATAACAACTTCTTACCATTCCAACGTCTTGAATATTTTGTCCCAACTACTATTGTCTTCATAAATTCCGACTTGTTTATCTGAATTCCATGCACCACTTCAGTTTGTATTGACGAGTTTTATTTGTCTTCTATGCTTTTGCTTGTAGTTAATATAGAACTACTTTATAAGCACTTTGTCTATAATTTTTGTTTGGGATTAATATACTACTACTTTTGTATTGCACTTTGTTATTAGCTTCAGCGAAATGCCCCATCCATTTTTAATCAATTCCAATCCAACCCTTATCTTCACCACAGTGCTCCAATACTCGAGCCAAATCCTTCCCTACGTCCCAATTTTCTCTCTCCATGGAGTAGGAAATTGTTACCAAACTTGAATTTTCAAGGTGAAGTTAGAAATTCGGTCGGTTGAGGAGAAAATTGTTACTAACTCGAGACTGTAAGGAGTTGAATCACAATTTATAATTGATATGAGTTCTAACTTCTAATCCTCCGTGGTATGGTATAAAAATATCTAGTTGGTTGGACTTAAAATGGTCATTTTGATCAACAAGTGGAAGATATTTATGTTTCGTCTTGTTATGGCTTTTTTCTACGGGAGATATTCAACCTTTCATTTTCCTAGTGCAATTGAGGGCAATCTAAAGCGTGTCTTGTAGTGGTTGAGATAGAGATCAACTACTTTATGCAACTTTTATTTATCATATTTATTGAATTATAATGACCCTTCTTGCTTTCGAAATAATGACTCCCCTTCTTGGCACAATACATGAATGGGAACCTTCTACTGAAAGCAAAATTTGGATCAACTCACATCACAAATTCTTCCAAGCAAACTCATCTGAATTGATAGGCCATTAGCAAACTCATGTGAATTGATAGGCCGAATCAGTAACTTCAATTGGAAACACACACTCCTTATGCTTCTAATCTACAAAATTCTCACCAAATCAAGTTTTGATGAGCACATAAACTGATAAAACAATGTAAGACTTGGAAAGGTGATGTTTTGGTGGCTGTCAACTTTCATACATGTGCATCAGTTGAATTTCAATGGTCATAAACCTTCTAAATATTCAAATTAATTTCGTTCAATCGAGTGAAGAATGAACTCCGATCAGATAGTATGGACATTTCAGAGAATAATAATCAATTATATTATATGATTCCATGGGACTACTGAAAGTGTGGCGCCTCAATTTTTGTTTGAACATTATAACAATTTTTTGGGAATACAACATGAATGGTGTAGTGTTTAATCCCAAAACTAAAAGCTATGTTGTCCAAGTATGAATGAAATTGTTGGGATGGACTTGTAGAAATAAAGAACTACATCATCGCAAACGCAAATAATCACACACCACATCCAAAATTCGGTTGAGAACCATTACAAAAGAAAAAAGAAAGTGTATCTTTTTATTTTTCTAATCACAAAATATAATATCTATAAGTTAATTAATCTTCGTATCTCATTGAAAAAGAAAATATATATATTACATGAATTTAATAATAGGAAAATGCGAGAAGTCTATTCGCTGGCGAATTAAATCAAAAGTTTCATTTCAAGAACATCAAGATGTAACAAGTTTAATAGAGATGACAATTTTAACGAAAGTTCAATTCTAAGGAAAATCTCAATTAGTAGATTATTGAGTTTGAATAGACCAGTGTCAGGTGGGCGACCGCCCTTGCTGAGACGACCACCCGCACACCTTGTGTGCGGGTTGTGCTGTTGCCTGGGCGGCATGTGTTGTGCACAACACAGTCTACAATGCCCTTCTTCTTCTTCCATGGTGACGTCGGAGGTTGGTGCTGCAAAGACGCTGAAGGTGGTGCTGCCGCCACTGGTGACGCTGGAGCAACGACGGTGGAGGTGGAGGTGGTGCTAGGAGGAGAGAGGGTAGCTGTCATTTTTGTTTTGAGGTTAGGGTTAGGATTTGAGGAGATGAGTTTATATATAGGAATTGTGTTTGGTGAGATGAAATGTAGGTCATATGTTCTCTTTTGTTTTTTTAAACGACCATTCATCTCTTCCGATCCTATCAATATTTAGTGAGTAAGTGATTTAAGTGTTTTTTAGGCCAACCATATAAGATTTTTCCTATATTTTTGTATTTTCCTGTATTTATTTTTTTTTAAATTAAAACGAAAATAATAATTAAATAATATATATATAATGTCGCCCAGTTGTAGGTTACCGCCCAATCGCCTGGGCGTCTGGGAAAACCCCTCGAGCTCGCCTAGTCGATCCCTGAACATCGTGGAATAGACAGACATGATCAAATGGCCTATGCACCTAGACGATCCCTGAACATTGGAATAGACAGACATGATCAAACGGTAACAAACTAATGGTTCACGTTTTGTGATTTAATTATAAGCAGAGTAGCAAAACCGTTTTAGAAAAGTACAGTTCTCTAATACCATCTTGAAGGGTTTTTAACAGTAAAGCCCTAGAAGGTTTTTCAAATACATTTGGGTGTATCGTAAACCTAATAGTTTATCATCCACCTCCTCTATGGCCATTTGAAGGGAATGTGTTCTAAAAGTTTTACTTTTAAATGCCAATTATTATGAATTGAATGAGAAATCATTTTGTTCCTTGTTTATGTTATTCGTCTTTTAGAAGTGTTAAGGAAAAGACTCTTGGTCCTTAACCGTAGAGCTCTAAAAGATATTGGTTTACATAAAACAAAAGATATTCGCAATCATGGTAATTAACATAGAACATTAATTACCGAGTTAAGATTGTCGTGTTAGTCATAGATCATTGTAGCTCTACAAGTGAGTGAGAACACGGGTATGCAAAAGAGGAAAATATTACTTTTGTATACTGAATAGACCTAATAAGTAAAATATTATAGAAATGTGTTTCTGTGTCATTAATATTTTACTGTGTCTTTGGTCCTTTGATATGAGACTTATATCTAATCACTTAAGGAATACTTAATTAGATCAGTGTCTTGAACTATCGATCAGTGTAGTGTAAAGGCATCGGTTGGTTAAGTATAACTTTCGTTGGAGAAGATAGTTAGTCAAAAGATTATCATTGCCCCTCTTAATTGAGTGATGATATTAGTGGGCCCTTGATAAAGCAAAGTTATAATGTGCACAATGTGATTTGAGTTAAGTCACATATTTATAACTAGCTTAAAGAGATCAAGAAATGAATACTAATACAAAGATGACACAATACTACTTTGTGTGTATTCTTAATATCATGAGGCAAGGGACGGACACAAGTGGTGCACTCCATCACTAAATGGATCGGGTTTTGGTTCGAGTGGAATTAAAACATCTAACTAATTGGGAGCTATAATGTGTAGCTAGATACCGCTTATAGCTTGTGATATTAAGCTCTTAATATCACTGCCAACTTAGTTTAGATCCTCCCATAGGTCACACCGCAAAAACCGTGAAACAAGAAGCTTGATTTTTGGTTCATATGATGTGTCGGGTTTCTTATAGAAAATATGACACATGTGGTGAACAAGTAAAATCAATTATGTTGTATATAAACATAATTAGAATCATGATAAATTCATATGAGATGCATATATTATGGGGTGCAATAATTTATTGTTGCATAGGATAATACATTGCATAAGTTGTGAATTTGCTAAAATCCCCTTAAGTTCAAATTTTGTTGGAAATAAATCCAAAATTTGAAATAGGCAAAATCGGGTAGAAGTTCGGTAATCCGTTGAGGTTCGGTCGACCGAAGGATCTATGGATCGGTCAACCGAACGTGGAACGGATAATCGTAATTGATTGACCGAACTTGACCAAAGTGCCTGGAGCTTTGGTACGGTGTACCGAACCAGAAACGGTCGACCGAACAATGTCAAGTTCCGATATTTTCGGTTAACCGAATAGCACTCGGTCTTACACGTGAATGGGTCCGATCGGTTAAGGAGAATTTTTCCCCTTAAGATTCGGTCATCCGTCACGTACTCGGTTAAACGATCGTGACAAATTCGGTTAACCGAGTGGGACTCGGTAAACCGAACAACGGTCGATTTTCTGCCTTTGATTATTAAGAGATTAATTTGATCGATGGTTGGATTAGCTCCAAATTTGGTCAAACGTTTTGTGGGTGCATATAATGCATTATGGAATTAATTTGTGAGAGAAATTGTCATAAAACCGTGACTTAAGAATAGCCATGATTAAGAGAAAGATTGGAACATATAAATAGGTCCTTATTCTCCCTAATTGTTACACACAATTCAGAAATTATTTTCTCTCCTAATTCACTACTAAAACCCACGAAAATTCTCTTAGTTTTCTAAGTCTTTGGAAGGAGAAATCTCAGAGGCTAAGGAAGGAGTTTGTAACTAGATTCTAAGCTTGTTTGGAGATTGATTGGCTAGCTCCTTTCTCTCCAACCTTGTTTAGGGTTTCGGTGAACACTCGGAGGCATCCGGCGCGGCGAGAAACATCCCCAACGTCTCCGAATCTTCAAGAAGTTTTTGAGAACTTCTAGGTATGAATTTCGGAGCCCTTGTTTGTTTTAATAGAGTTTTGAAACTAGATGTTAAAACAAACCGATGCATGCATGAAATAAATCAAAGAAAATTGTAATTGATCCTTATTATACATAAAAATTTCGAAAATATATATGTATAATTAAGCATGAAATCCTACAGTGGTATCAGAGCATAGGGTTCAATTTTCTCATGATTTATGGCTGTAAACAAATCTAGTTTACCATCTAGGATTTAAACAATTCGTTTTACCGGTTTTTCGGTCTTTAAATGTTTGTTGAAATAATTCTTTATAATAATTCGTTTTAAATGTTTTGAATGTTTAAAACAGGACATATAATTATTAGAATTATGATTTAGACATAGGTCTAACTTGCAATAATTTCGTTTTAAGTATAAACGATTATTTTGTAAGAGAATCAACAAAACCGAAAAACTACGATTCATCTTTCCATTGGAAATTGGATGAACAGCGGTTCATAATTAATTTGTGAACTATGGATGTATGAAAAATGTTTTTAATGGATTTCAGAATATTTTTCAAAGAATTGTTGAGAATTCTAGATGATTGATAAATTAGATTCTGTAGTTTATAGCAATTGCGTGCATGGATGCTTGAGTTGCTTTGCAGGATTGTGAGTTTATATGTTCCAAATCAGACACTACAAATGTATGTAATTATTATTATACAGGGGCTTATGTAGGTAAAAGCCAAAATTCTCTCTATTTCCGTCTTTTAGATAGTTGCATTTGCATATGAGAGGTTTTTACATAGGACTTGCACTAGTCGGTTTTATCGAATGTGAGGAGCATGTTTATTTTCTGTAAAATCTACATCTCCGGTGCAAGAGGAAGTCGCCGCTGTAGCGCATCGATCGAGGATCGAAGGGAACATATAAACTCACACGATGTGGATTGTGTGAATGTTTAATTTCTGTTTTTATCTTGATATGCATGTGATGAATGTGTTGAATGTTAGGATGTGTATGATTAATAATATGCATGATAACCTAAAATTCTAAATCACATGTTAAATTGTCCAACAAAAATTAAGAATAAATTTCCTTCTTATTTCATCCACTAGCAGCCATTGATCGAGGGATATTCTGTTCGCCCTTAGCGAGAGATAGCTCCCTCTATCTTTGGGAATAGTGGGAGATATAAAGGTTGTCTGTTGTTGTGCCACAATTGAATATATGAGGTGTGTTTCACCCTAGTGAACCCCAAGTATGTTTAGTTGTGAATACAATAGATAAACGTATCTCGTATCAAATGAAAATAAGTTTTCTTAACATTACCTAGAGCCCTCGCTCGGTTTTGGGAAAAAGTTTTTCTTACGAGGATAGGTCGTATTCCCTCCTAATTAAAACGATAAGAGTCACAAAAGTTTGAAGATGCTAAATATTGCTAAAATTCAAAAAGGTTGTGATTAGAAAATGTTTTCTTACCTTGATATTGTAATGTATTCGATAGCCCTTAGCTAGTCTATATTACAATTAATAGGATCTTGGATTGTTGCATTTATGGGCAAGATTTTAATTTGCAACATTTACATTTGTATATTCGATATATGTATGCATGTGTATTAAAACATAAAATTGGCATTAAAACCTATATGATTTATTTTGTAGAAAAATGTCGAACATCCAACCTATCGTACGATCCATGATAGAAAAACACCCTTTAGCGAATGATGGCTCAAACTTCATTAGTTGGCAACTCAAACTCAACATCGTGTTAAAGTTTGAGAAACTATCTCACATTTTGGAAGGTCCAATCCCAAAGTGGAATGAGAGATTAACCGATGAAGAGAAAGAGGCTAAGGCCAAGTGGGAAGACCAAGAGAACCAGGTTCACGGTCTTATGCTAGCATCCATGGGTGACTCGCTCCAAGCGAAATACTTGGATTCAAAACCCAAGAAGACCATGGAGGCATTATCAAAGATGTTCATGGATAGTGCCCGAAAGGAGCGCTATAAGACCACCATCGCACTCACAAGGTGCCATATGGCGGAGGGAACATCGGTATCTATGCATTTTCTCACGATGCAAGGATACCTTGAGAAGTTGGCAAAGCTCTCTTCACCAATGCCCGAGGACATTGATGAAGATATGATTCTTGGCTCTCTAGCCCCGTCCTTTAAGGACTTTGTGATGCACTACCACGTGCGTGAAAAAGGGGTGAGTCTTGAGGAGCTGCACAACGCTCTCAAAACTGCTGAAGTTGACATGGGCAAGGGTAGGGACAAGCAAGTCCTTGCCGTCCATGGGAGGGGCCATAAGATTGGTAAAGGAAAGGGCAAATCTACCAAAAGTGGTTCAATCAAGAGCAAGGGAGTAGGAGGTGCTCGTGCGAGTGCCTCGAGGGGGAAATCTCAGAAATCTCCAACTCCCAATACGGAGTGCTTTCACTGCGGTGAAAAAGGACACATCCGACCAAATTGCCCCAAGTACAAGGAAGACCTTGACAACGAAGTGATTGAACGTCGGCGCCCCAAAAAGGCCAAAGGTATATTTGTTATTGAAATAAATTTAGCCACCTCTGTCCAGGATTGGGTAATTGATACCGGATCTTGTGCTCACATAGTTTCTAATGTGCAGCTACTCATGGATAGGAAGGAACTCGTAAGGAACGAGGTAGAATTGAAGGTCGGAAATGGTGCGAACGTGTCTGCGGTTGCACAAGGTTCTGTGGTGCTTCAATTGTGTAGTGGTTTAAATTTATGTCTAAAGAATGTTTATTATGTACCTTCGATTAGCAAGAATATTATTTCTGTATCATGTCTGGATATGGATAATTTTAATATAAATATTTCAAATTCTTGTTTGTCTATATCGAAGAATGGTGTGTTCTATGCAAATGCGTTCATAAGGAATGGTCTCTATTTGCTTGAATTGGATAATAAACAAATCTTTAATATCAATAACAAAAGACTTAAGACCACTCACGAGAATGATACTCTCTTGTGGCACTATCGTCTTGGTCATATAAATCAAAAGCGCATCAAGAAATTGCAAGAAGCTAACCTTCTTGGTCTACTTGATTTTAAATCATTGGAGACGTGCCAACCATGTCTAATGGGAAAAATGACCAAAAAGCCTTTCAAGAAGAAAGGTACAAGGGCGAGTGGCTTGTTGGATTTGATACATTCCGATGTATGTGGTCCAATGAGTACTAGTGCACGAGATGGTTTCAGGTACTTCATTACGTTCACGGATGATTATAGTCGTTATGGCTATGTTTATCTAATGAGAAACAAAAGTGAATCTTTTGACAAGTTCAAAGAATTCAAGAATGAAGTAGAGAACCAACTCGACAAGAAAATCAAGTCTCTACGAACGGATCGTGGAGGTGAGTACTTAAGTGCCGAATTTGACTCATACCTAAAGGAGTTTTGTATTGTACCTCAACTCACCCCTCCCGGTACACCTCAGTGGAATGGGGTATCCGAAAGGAGGAATAGGATATTGCTCGACATGGTTCGGTCAATGATGAGTCATGCGGAATTACCTCTTTACTTTTGGAGTTATGCACTACAAACTGCGGCTTACACACTAAATAATGTTCCATCCAAATCCGTGGAGAAAACTCCTTATGAGCTATGGAGTGGTAAAACACCTAAGCTCAGTTTTCTCAAGATTTGGGGTTGTGAGGCTTACGTCAAGAAATTGATGTCGACCAAACTTCAACCAAAAGCGGATAAGTGCTTCTTCATTGGTTATCCTCGTGAGACAAGAGGATACTACTTCTGGCATATCACCTCCAATCGAGTGATTGTAGAGAGGGATGCCACATTTCTGGAAAAGGAATTTCTAGAAAGAGTAAAAAGTAGTGGGAGTAGGGTTGTGCTTGAGGAAACTCAAGATACTCTACAAGATCATGGAATGAATGATGACATTCAAGATCATGAAGGCCCAACCGAGATTCCTTTGGTTAGTGGGAGCGTGAGCGAGAGACCATCACAAGAAATTGTGAGAGAATCTCAATTATCCCCACCAAGTTTACGTTCAAGAGTTGAACGTGAACCCACTCCTCAAGAAATTGTGGAAGAAGTTCGAGAGACACGAGAAGAACCAAAAGAACTTAGAAGGTCAACAAGGGAAAGGAAGAAACCCGATTTATATCTGGGACTTCATGAAATCATGGTACTAGATAACAATGATCCCTTAACCTTCCAAGAAGCAATGGAAAGGGAAGACTCCAAACTATGGCTTAAGGCCATGGAATCCGAAATAGAATCCATGTATGATAATCAAGTATGGGACTTGGTTGACCTTCCTTAAGGGAAAAGGCCATTCATAATAAATGGGTTTTTAAGAGGAAGATGGACATGGATGGGAACTTGACAACCTACAAAGCGAGGCTTGTAGCGAAGGGTTTCACTCAAGTTCAAGGAATTGACTATGATGAAACTTTTTCACCGGTTGCCATGTTCAAGTCTATTCGGATCATGCTCGCTATTGCCGCATTTCACGATTATGAAATATGGCAAATGGATGTAAAAACGGCGTTCCTGAATGGGAACTTGGAGGAGGATGTGTACATGGTACAACCTCAAGGTTTTGAAGATCCAAAGAATAGCGAGAAGGTATGCAAGCTTCAAAGATCCATCTATGAATTGAAGCAAGCATCAAGGAGTTGGAACAAACGCTTTGACGAGGAAGTGAAGAAGCTTCACTTCATTCAAAGTAAGGAAGAACCTTGTGTATACAAGAAGGTTAGTGGGAGCCATGTAGTATTCCTAATCCTATATGTCGATGACATATTGCTTATGGGCAATCATATTCCTTTGCTTGAGCAAACGAGAAGTTCATTGAAATCTGCATTTTCGATGAAAGACATGGGTGAGGCTCAATACATCTTGGGAATCAAGATATATCGAGATAGATCTCGCAGACTCATTGGCCTCAGTCAACGTGCATACATTGACAAGGTCTTGGAAAGTTCAAGATGAACAACTCCAAAAAGGGCAGTGTGCCAATGAGTATGGGTGTGCAACTCAAGAAGTCTCAACGTGCGCAATCACGTAAGGACTTAGAGTACATGAAAGATGTCCCTTATGCTTCGGCAATTGGGTCGATCATGTACGCAATGACTTGCACAAGACCAGATGTCTCGTATGCTCTAAGCGTGACAAGTCGTCACCAATCCAACGCAGGTCCTGAGCATTGGACTGCGATCAAGAATATCCTGAAGTACCTTAACCGGACTAAGGATAAGAATCTTGTTTATGGAGGACAAAGGGAATTGATAGCTGAAGGTTACTCGGATGCGAGTTTCATGAGTGATCCAGACGATAGAAGGTCGCAATCAGGATACGTCTTCCTTCTGAATGGTGGAGCTGTGAGTTGGCGTAGTTGGAAGCAAAGCACTACTGCCGACTCAACCACTGCTTCCGAAGTGATGGCTGTTGCTGAAGCGAGCAAGGAAGGAGTGTGGATTAAGAAGTTCCTTGAAGAGCTTGGAGTAGTTCCCCCGAGCGAGGGACCAATAGAGCTATTTTGCGACAATAGTGCATCTATCTCGCAAATCAAGGATCCCAAATCACACCACAAAGTGAAGTACATGGATCGTAAGTACTTCGTGACGCGTGACCTCATCGACGAAGGCAAAATAAATCTTTTATGGGTGGACACCAACAGCAACACAATTGATCCATTCACAAAACCCTTATCCCAAGCCAAGGGCGAAATGCATTTCGAGTCCATGGGATTGAGGAACCATGTAGATTGGCTTGATGATTGATATGTAATGGGGTTTACCCTAGTTATTATTGTTTTATGCATTGAGTATGTATGAGAAAGAAAACTTTAATAACAAGTGGGAGATTGAAGGGAATGTGTTCTAAAAGTTTTACTTTTAAATGCCAATTATTATGAATTGAATGAGAAATCATTTTGTTCCTTGTTTATGTTATTCGTCTTTTAGAAGTGTTAAGGAAAAGACTCTTGGTCCTTAACCGTAGAGCTCTAAAAGATATTAGTTTACATAAAACAAAAGATATTCGCAATCATGGTAATTAACATAGAACATTAATTACCGAGTTAAGATTGTCGTGTTGGTCATAGATCATTGTAGCTCTACAAGTGAGTGACAACACGGGTATGCAAAAGAGGAAAATATTACTTTTGTATACTGAATAGACCTAATAAGTAAAATATTATAGAAATGTGTTTCTGTGTCATTAATATTTTACTGTGTCTTTGGTCCTTTGATATGAGACTTATATCTAATCTATTAAGGAATACTTAATTAGATCAGTGTCTTGAACTATCGATCAGTGTAGTGTAAAGGCATCGGTTGGTTAAGTATAACTTTCGTTGGAGAAGATAGTTAGTCAAAAGATTATCATTGCCCCTCTTAATTGAGTGATGATATTAGTGGGCCCCTTGATAAAGCAAAGTTATAATGTGCACAATGTGATTTGAGTTAAGTCACATATTTATAACTAGCTTAAAGAGATCAAGAAATGAATACTAATACAAAGATGACACAATACTACTTTGTGTGTATTCTTAATATCATGAGGCAAGGGACGGACACAAGTGGTGCACTCCATCACTAAATGGATCGGGTTTTGGTTCGAGTGGAATTAAGACATCTAACTAATTGGGAGCTATAATGTGTAGCTAGATACCGCTTATAGCTTGTGATATTAAGCTCTTAATATCACTGCCAACTTAGTTTAGATCCTCCCATAGGTCACACCGCAAAAACCGTGAAACAAGAAGCTTGATTTTTGGTTCATATGATGTGTCGGGTTTCTTATAGAAAATATGACACATGTGGTGAACAAGTAAAATCAATTATGTTGTATATAAACATAATTAGAATCATGATAAATTCATATGAGATGCATATATTATGGGGTGCAATAATTTATTGTTGCATAGGATAATACATTGCATAAGTTGTGAATTTGCTAAAATCCCCTTAAGTTCAAATTTTGTTGGAAATAAATCCAAAATTTGAAATAGGCAAAATCGGGTAGAAGTTCGGTAATCCGTTGAGGTTCGGTCGACCGAAGGATCTATGGATCGGTCAACCGAACGTGGAACGGATAATCGTAATTGATTGACCGAACTTGACCAAAGTGCCTGGAGCTTTGGTACGGTGTACCGAACCAGAAACGGTCGACCGAACAATGTCAAGTTCCGATATTTTCGGTTAACCGAATAGCACTCGGTCTTACACGTGAATGGGTCCGATCGGTTAAGGAGAATTTTTCCCCTTAAGATTCGGTCATCCGTCACGTACTCGGTTAAACGATCGTGACAAATTCGGTTAACCGAGTGGGACTCGGTAAACCGAACAACGGTCGATTTTCTGCCTTTGATTATTAAGAGATTAATTTGATCGATGGTTGGATTAGCTCCAAATTTGGTCAAACGTTTTGTGGGTGCATATAATGCATTATGGAATTAATTTGTGAGAGAAATTGTCATAAAACCGTGGCTTAAGAATAGCCATGATTAAGAGTAAGATTGGAACATATAAATAGGTCCTTATTCTCCCTAATTGTTACACACAATTCAGAAATTATTTTCTCTCCTAATTCACTACTAAAACCCACGAAAATTCTCTTAGTTTTCTAAGTCTTTGGAAGGAGAAATCTCAGAGGCTAAGGAAGGAGTTTGTAACTAGATTCTAAGCTTGTTTGGAGATTGATTGACTAGCTCATTTCTCTCCAACCTTGTTTAGGGTTTCGGTGAACACTCGGAGGCATCCGGCGCGGCGAGAAGCATCCCCAACGTCTCCGAATCTTCAAGAAGTTTTTGAGAACTTCTAGGTATGAATTTCGGAGCCCTTGTTTGTTTTAATAGAGTTTTGAAACTAGATGTTAAAACAAACCGATGCATGCATGAAATAAATCAAAGAAAATTGTAATTGATCCTTATTATACATAAAAATTTCGAAAATATATATGTATAATTAAACATGAAATCCTACACCATTTTTTAGGAGGACCGAAACATGGTGGACCCATGTTGTGCCTTCTAAAATTTTGAAAAAAATCCTATAATATATTTATATAATATATATATATCAATGTAAATTACTTTAAAAATTCATGATTATGATCTATGTAATGTGTTTTAAAAAATTCATGATTATATCCATGATTAATCCATGAAAATTGCCTATGAAGCAAATCGCTATGTAGAAATAAAATATTAGGTGTTTTATGCAGTGACGGACCCATGAATTTTCAAAGTGAAATATGAACATTAACTCATAATACATAATCATAAAATTCAACAAAATATATTAATATATAAGTTTGATTACAACATTCCCTTTCGAAGGATACTCATCTGGATTTTGGTTCACACAACTATTTGACTTTTTTTTCACTTCATCAAACAATATTGTTTCAGACGATTCAATGGTTTTTTCCTTTCATTTTGAAATATCTTTTTTACGGTGAAAGTTAAATTTCACCCCCAAAAAAATCAAGTAATTAATTATGCAATCCAAATGGAACAAACATTAGGCAAAACACAAAAAATAGACAATACACAAACCTACAATTTTCCCACCTATAATTTTCTAATCTATTTCTTCAATTCATTTTTAGAATTATTTTTAGAATTCAATTCTAAGGAAACATAAATAAAAGTAACATGCAAAATCCAACAAAGATTTTGTCCGCCACGTTGGAAACCACGGCACAAAACTTCAATCTCCCAACACCTTCTCTCAAAATTCTTGTTGGTCAAGCTAACTCTAACTTCTCATTAACACAAAACCAAAATAAATTCTTAAATCAAACCAAATACAAGAGATTTGTTACCTTTGTGTTGGAAAAGATGAGGGTTTGTATGATTTGGGGGTGTTGATTTTGGGTTTTTAAATAATAAATAAATGCCTTAATAGTATAAAAAAATTCAAAAGGAATTTTATGTTTATACTATTTCATCCATGTAATGTCATTACTGATAAACTAGAATTCATTTAAATAGAAGATTGAGTTTGAGATCTGGGACTTAAAATTTTACACTTGCACTAAATTTTATAATAATGCAATTTAACTTTTTTATATTACGATGGAAAAATTTATTAGAACTTTTTTCACAAGTTCAAGCGAAAGTAATCGTGGATATCGATCAGTTACACATCTTTGTTATGTCAAGAATTACATTTTTCATGAATGATTGATACTCAATTACAAGATTTTCTAATGACTTTTTTGTATATTTTTTATGTTAATTGTTTGAGTTTATTAATCGCTTAGTTTGACTACGGCAGAAATTCCCTCCTCCCCCCCCCCCCCCCCCCAAAAAAAAAATTCCCGATCCTCCCCTGGACGGAAGGAATCATCAATTTTCGTTTCATCCCATTCTTGTTTTGTGGACACATTTGGTCACCATTTCCACGTTTCTAAATAGTAACAATATCCCCACCCCACTCCCCCCCCCCCCCCCCCCCCCCCAAAAAACAGAACACCTTAAATTGTTTTCTAATTCTAGCTGTTAATTTTGAATTAGTTGCATGTCATTATGAAAGTATGTTTCAGAATTAAAGTTCAAGTAAGTTTCATTGTGAAAGTAAATATTTTTCACTATTATAATTAAAAGCATGATATGTAGTCTTTTCTGTTCGAAAAGATCACTGAAACAAAGAAAAGAAAAATGTACGAAGGGTTGTTATCATGTGTATCCTTGCCAAAAGTCTTCATTTGTGTTATCATGTTATATTCCCACTAGACTAAAATCCGTACGTTGCACGGGGTGACTTTACCGTATATGATTCTTAAATCTTCATCATTGAAGATTCTCACACAATAACAATATATTTGATACATCTCACATAATGAATCAATATAATGTTCAATATCAACTTAAAGTAGTTTTACTTAAAAATATCAAAATTCACATGTAAAAAAAGCACAGGATTATAATCATAATTATCCATCCTAAACACAACCAAAAACATCATCACGACACAATCTTCATTGTAAAATACTTTAATATAATGAAGAGAAATTTGAGATTTTATAAAATAAAATAAAATTCATGATCCTATACTTAAAATAATCTATAATCCTTGATGCTAAGTTTTGTAGAAATGATAGATCAAGTGGATTTTCAGTGAAAAGTTTGGATTGGAATGGAATTGCCATATACATTGTACCTGGGCAAATTATCCTGATCAATCAATTATCATCACGTTCCCTTCCTCCTCTTTGATTATGATTAATTCATTATTATATTTAATATGTAATCCCACAAAGTCCAAGAAGTCACAATTTTATTCTGACCACACATGCATAACACACCCACATCTTTGGTCTCCCACCACTACAAATACTACTACACACGCAAGCCTAATAAGCCTCCCACCCATCTATGATCTATCCTTCTCCCAACCAAAAAATAAAAGAAAACCCAAAGATTCGATCTTTCCATCTCTGATCTCAACCAAAACCCAAAGCCATGTGTGGAGGAGCCATCATCTCCGACTTCATCCCCACGTCCAAGTCGGCGCGGCGTATCACCGCCGACTTCCTCTGGCCCGATCTCAAGACCTCGAAGAGCAACAAGGACGATGACTTCGAGGCTGACTTCGAGGAGTTCGAGAACGAGTCCGATGATGGGGGAGTCGATGTCAAGCCCTTTGCTTTCGCTGCTCTGTCCAACCCCTCCTTCCCTCAAGGTTCTGTCTTTTCTTTTTTCTGTTTCTGTCGTGTTTGTGTTTTATTTTTTCTTTTAACGAAAATTTGTTGTTCGTATGCTCTCCCGTATATGTGTTTTTTACATAATTAGTGGTTAGAATTCCTGTTAAATCTGTGTTTATATATATATATATATATTTATTTATTTAGAGTAGATTTGCTTCCGAGGTGTTTAATCTGAATCTGATTTTTTTTTTTTTATGTCCCTGTTTATATGTAATAATAAATAAATTCCTAGAACCTTTTCTTAGTCAAAGTTTTCCTTTTCTTTGAAGGTGGGTATGATATTTCACAATTGATAAATATTCTTTGAAGGTGGATATTAATTTTTAGGATTGATAGTTTCATAAAAATACAAAAAAAACAAGTTATCTTTATCTTCTGTTGATAGATTTGATCCGTTTGAAATTTTAATTTTGGAGTTTGAAGGGAACTCAAACACATTAATCAATTGGTAATATTTCTTTGGTGCAGAGGAGTTAGATCTGAGCGACTAATCTCATTATTATTGGATCATGTGGTCTATTAACTTCGGAAATTTTTAATTACCAATTAAGTACCCACCTCTGACTAAATTTAAATTATGGTGTTTCTTATTTGTGTGTTCCATATAAGGCTGATGTTTGGAAACTTTTGTGGATTCATCTAATCCTTATTACCAAATACTTTTTATTCCTCTAAGATTCAAAGTGAGCATTGGAATAGATCCTTGTTTCAGCTTCTTTCTGATGCATGTACATATTTTTTATGCATTAAGTTTCTTTCATGGATGGCTTAAAATTCGAGTAAAACCGTTTCATTTGCCAGATTTATAAATTCATATCTTTGTTTTCGTAACTCAGAGTTCACAGCAACACCCAAGCCTGCTGATTCCAACATATCTGTGAACAAATCTTCATCTAGAAAGAGAAAGAATCAGTTCCGAGGAATCCGACAGCGTCCATGGGGAAAATGGGCTGCGGAGATCAGGGATCCTCGCAAAGGTGTTCGTGTCTGGCTCGGTACCTTTAACACTGCAGAGGAAGCTGCTAGAGCGTATGATGCCGAGGCCCGAAGGATCCGAGGCAAGAAAGCCAAGGTTAATTTCCCTGAAGCGTCTTCACCTGCGGCACAGAAACGTGATTCCAAACTGATCACAAAGAAGGCACCCAAGCAGAACCCTATCCAGAAGCTTAACATCGAAGAAAATTTTGGATACTTGAACAATCTCGATGCTCACTTCTACTCTGGCTTTGAGGCCGTGGAGGAGAAAGTGCCTATCAAGCAAATTGAACATGAGGCCCCTCCCCCTTCAGTGAATTCTTCAATTGAATCTGTTGAAATTGGTGGCCTTGGTTTCTACTCCGAGGGAAGCAGCAACTCCTTTGACTGCTCTGCTCTTTTTGAGTCTGGATCCAGAACTCCGGATATCACCTCTGTTCTTGCACCTGAAGACAGTGAATTGGAGTTAATTGGATATGAAAATCCACAGAAGAAACTGAAGAACAACTTTGGTGATGCGGTTGCAACTGAGGAAGCAAATCCAATGGACCTCTCCGAGGACCTCTCGGATTTTGAATCCTACATGAAGTTCCTCGAGATCCCTTATGTTGAGGGCAGTTCGGATGAGTCAATTGGTAATCTTTTCGGAAGTGATCTCACTGGGGAAGGTGGTGAGAGCCCAGTTGGTCTGTGGAGCTTCGACGACATGCCGATGTACTGATGTTACCATCCTGAGCAATCTACTGTAAATAAGGGGAATGTATGCATTCATCTTAAATTTTATTTCAGTTCCTAATAATAATTTCAGCGGTGATTAAGAACTACTTAAGACGTCTTACCTTTCAGGAAGCAAAATCTCTGTAGGTTGTGGAGCAGAAGAAAAATCATGATGTAGAATGCTCTGTGGTGTGAATTTTATCCTATGACTATTGACTAGTATATATTTCGTTGTGTTGGCTTGAATTATGTATTGTCTCAAGCCCTCAAGCCTGTAAGAGTACTCGATTTTATGTATGACTAGAACGGATGAACCCTTGTGATTCGTTTTTCATATGCCATGAGATTGTTATCGGTGTAAACATTAGAATGCAGGTGTGTCAATTGTTTTTGGAAGAATGCAGGTGGGAAGCTACGAGTTGGTTATTAAGTGGCCCTACCTTCAAATGAGCAGTATTGCAGTGTAGCTGATCTATATCACAGGTGAAGAGATAAATATCGAAAATGATGGTATTGGAGAATCTTGTGTTGTATCATGTGAGGAGGCGTAGGATAATAGAATTTGTTCGACAGCTGGGTTGACAAGTCCGGAGTTGTCGAGTAGCTTCAACTTGCAATGCGTGTTGATTGTCTCTCTAGACTGAAAAGAGGACTATGCCTGCTGAAGTCAGCTACTCATTTGGACATTTCGATTTTCACGGAGTTGCGTAGGAAACTTTCCAAGCGCAAGATTGAATATGGCCATAGCCCATATGGGAGAAAAAACTTTAGTTTTTACTTTCACAACGAGTTGCTTCTTCGAACCCATGTCCTCGCCAACCATATGGTAGGGATCTTGCCACGAATTTACCAAACAATCTGTTGATCAGGAAAATGTCTTATTCAATTGGAGACGTAGGAGCACAGAAGCTTCGCTCAGAACGATTTCGTAGCATAATAAGCACAATCGTTGGATAAAAAAATCGTCATGTAAACTTCAATGTTCTTTATGTGAACCAGAGTTGAATTTATCGTCGAAGTTCAAAGTCCAAATGGAAGTACTAAAATTATTTTTTTCAGCCGTTCCGTACGTCGCGCGAAAGAACCCAAAGATTGTTTGTTACTGGAAAAATACCTAATCCTAGTTCCCAGCGAAGGAAGAAAGAACACTTTCGAGCGCCCTGAACTGCATATTATAAGAAACATGTAATCGACTGTTTATATTTCATCACTCCCTTTGCACCTTCATTAACTACTAAAATAATAATAAAAGTGTGTGAACATCGAATAAAACTTAAGAGACAGATGAGGTTCTATTACAATTCAGAGAATCTATGACAATAGAGACAAATGCATATACTGGACAGCCGGGGATTTTTTTTAAGAGACAATCTTAAAGATAAGACTGAACCCAAATTAGAGGGTAAGAACATAACATTATAACCATAACATAATTTTCAATGGCAAACATCCCAATCGTCGCTTCCATTCTGCATGACACGACAAATTACATCTCATATAACCTTCTGTCCAGCTGCAAAAATTACCCATAAAACTAAAAATCTGAATAAAGACAAAGGTAATACAGGAAGTCAGGAAGTTAATTCTTAAAAAATATATCTAATATAGTAGTATTTAAACTTCATAAAGAACAGGTACAACATTTTTAAATTGGCACCTCAAGACGGTAACTTGGGATTTAGTAACCAATATTTAATACGCAAGACTAAATTATGTTTAAACTTCTTGCCAACTAACAAAAACACGGATACACCAACAATAAGGAACAAAAGAAAGAGAGAAAAATATAAATGACTTTCATTTTTGGGGCCTTCCATATCTCATAAGACTATAGGAGCATTGGCTGCAGACGAGATAGATGAAAAAGATAGGGTACAAAATTCATTATTACGAAAATATATAACATCATCCTTACTAAAATCATTCGTCAATTCCTCGAGGGAAGGTCACAGGTAGCAATATTGAAATGCATAAAAAAGCTTTACTGATTGCCTTTTGAGAAGAAAAATAAGGTCATATGAATGCTAAGGATATAAACAAACAGAACACCTAATAACTTTTTTTTAATCATTAGAAGACCTAATAAGTTATGGCCATCAACAATCCATATTGCGTGAAATGAACGTATGGTAGGGAAAAGGTGAACTTCCAAGTAATAAAAAAAGAGGACAAAACCTGAACAGATTTTGCAATAAAGACAATAAACAGGAAGGTGACGGTAAAATATTGTTAGTTTGCCAGAACGTAGGTTAATACCAATTCTCATGGCTGAATTGAGTATATCTTTCTTAAACACACAAAAATAAAATACTATAAAACTGCCTACACTTTATGAACTATAATATCTATCACTGAAACATATTCGAGATTCAACTAAACTCATACTGAGAAAATCCAGTAAAACGGAGTTAGAACTGTGAAAATGTGCATCGTTGGCGGACATGAATATCATCGCTTGCACTTCGTGCAGTAGTGGTTCACAGTCATATTTGTCCCACAGCCATAGCAGAAAGTGTGTCCACACCTAGATACACACATCAACTAATCAAAAAAGGCTTACAACTTAATAAAATAAGAGGTTAAAATAAGAGGTTTTTGTGTGTGAATGACTGGATGTATACCCTTATGAACATCATAAGGTGCATTTGACATTATTGTTGATTCAGTTATAATTAACTAGGAAAGGTCATGTGGTTCATACTTCATATAGCAAAAAAACTTAAGTACGTTCCTCGGTAGTATAATGTAAGCCTATCTAAATCAATGTTAGGGAAGGCAAGTTCATGTCTTTGCTTTTAAGGGTTACATGCTAAGCCTCGAACTAACTAAAACTCAAGCATAGGTATAACAAAGCAAACCTGCATTTCATGAACATGCAGCCATCGATCCTTTCGACATACATTTTGCACTGGGGGCATCTCTGCCACTTCTTGTTTTTCACCATATTCAAAAGCATTATATCCTCTCGACCTCTCTCTCCCTCACCTAACTTCTGAAAATCCTCACACGTGACACCGGCATGCCATGGCACCTTGCATTGAGCGCAAAACAACCTCCAACAATGTGGGCATTCAGATTCCCTGATCACCTCCGAATCGTCGTTCATCAAGGGAGCCGAGCAATCCTTAAAGGGGCAATAAAACCCAGTCGATCCGATCAACAGCGACTCACAAAGCGAGCTGCACCACCGCTCAAACACCTCCAGAGGAAGAATCGAATGACACCTCTCCGGCTCCAGAAAACCATCCTTGCATTCGGGATTCGGGCAACAGATCTTGGTAACATTGTCCCCTAACTTCGCTGCAATATACTGCCTAACGCAATCAGCACAGAACAAGTGCGTACAACCGCTCATCCCAAACGAGTTGGAAACCAATTTAGGCTCCATACATATCGCACAAAACGCCGTAGGAGCTGATGTCTTCGGAAATTCAGAGGCAACCGCGGAATCACCAATCTCGCTCGCCTGACCGGAAGACTCACCAATCTCAACGATACGAACCCCTGACAACGGCTTACTAACCCTCCTCCTAACACTCGACCTCTCTTTCGAACTACTCCCAACTCGGGGCTTCCACTTCCAATCCTCCAAAACCACAACGTCATCCTGCTGCTGATCAACATAATCGTCTACATCGATCACGGCGACCTTGCTGCGGAACCTGAACTTGTAATCTTCGACCGATATGGGAGTGTTCCAGTCACCCCCGTGGCCGGAGATCGGGCGAAGAGGGGTTTTCGCGTCCTCTTCTAGCTTCAAGGTCGACGCCACTTCCGATGCCATTCGGTAATGGAGATGGGGAAGGGGCTTTTCACCTTGGTGGAGGATCGAGGAGGGGTTCGAGCTCTAATCCATGGCGATCGCGAGAAGGAGAAAGTTTGGTTTTTTTTTTTGGGTAAACCCTAATTTGGGTGAGAAGGGAAAGGAGCCAAAGAAGGGAGTGTGGGATTGGAAAGCGCACGTGTGTTTGTGAGAGAGAATCCTGTCCGTTGGATTCGAAGATGGGAGGAAGTTTCACCGTTCATCTCGTTCTTGTTCGGATCCCTATAAGATTCACTTTTGGCTAGCATTTGTAGGAAGGACTTGCTTCAAAAGCCAGATCCGATCTGTCTCTGAGGTCGATGAAGAAAATATGGTCCGGTCAGGATTCAACCCAACTCCAGTTCACTTAATGTGGGAAAATAAGAGGTCCGGTCTCGACCTGGGTCAGCGACCCGACTTGAGTTGCGACTTGGGTTGACCATATTGTCAACCTAGGTTGGTTGGTTTTATTTTATTTTATTTTATTTGTTTTTTGTAATAAATGATTAAAAATCAATTTTTAATATGTTTAATAATTTTTAATTTATATATATTTATATAATTAGAATTATTTTTTAAAAATTAAAACAAATAACCAAATATCTTGCATTCTCTTTCCTCTACGTCATTTAAGATCAATTTTTGGTAAAAAAATAATTTTTGATTTAAAAAAAATAAAAACAAATTAAAAACATATTTCCAGAAAGAAAAGATTTGAAAAAAGATTTAAATGACTTTAAAATAAATATATTAACATTATTAACTATTATCAATATTAAAAAATAGGTAAATTATTTAATTGTTATGTATATTATCTCATATCATTATAATTAATTTCTGAGAATTAAAATAAATGAAAATTAATAAGATAAAATTGTTGTAAAAATAATTTATTTAATAGTTTGTGTATTTTTGTGGTGAAAAAAATGAGGTAAAAAATGATTCGGATGAGAGAGTGTCTTGAAAGTGAGATTGAAGTTAAGAGGTGAAAAATGAGTTGAGTTGAGTTGAGTTGTGGGTTGCATAGTATTTTTCGCTGACGTGACAGAGAGAAAACTGGATTAGGGGGATTTTTTGGTTGGGGTTAACGATGTTCTAGTGTAATTATTCACGAGGCAAAGTATTTTAAGTTTTTAACTAATCACTTTGCTAATTAACTTAACTTACTCTGTGTTAAATAAATGGATTAACAAGATAAATAGTTTAGGCTGATACTAACAAGTGGTAATAGGATCAAAGTTTTAATTTTCGAATAAATCCAAAGCCATCACTAATTGTGTGAGGCTAATGATTCCACCAATCAACTGCATAAGGATATTAGCATGCGTTTTGCATCAAAAGTTCAGAAGTAAAAGTTTTTTTTAACTTAAATTTAAAGTTTGGATGTAATTGTCAGTAGAACATAAAACACCCATTGAAAGCAACTACCTTTTAGCTACCGAATAATGTGAAGATTTCGTTCATGATTCATGAGTCTTGGGCCCGGCCCACTGCAGAAAAAAAGGGCTGATGTTTTTTGAAATAGTCACCAAAAAATATAAAATTAAAATAATATGTCCATGAGAAACTTAATTGGTAAAATATGCATCTTACAAATGGTACCAATGGTGTCGTTTTTAGTTAATGAAAAATAACACCATAGGTGTCGTTTTTATCTTGAATAAAAAAAGCAACACGGACGCTGTAACGTACCCGAAAACAGCGGAAAATTTAAACAATAATAAAGACCGTCAACGGTCAACACTGGGCACGTCACGGGAAACAAACCAACATATATAATATAAATATGATCCACGTGGAAGTCAAATATACAAACTGACTGTGATTACGACAAAAGCTATACAATATGTAATCACCTCAAAAGAAAGAGACTGACAACTACAGGATCTGATCTCGGGGGCACCGTCCTCGGTCACCACCTCAAACTCTAACCCTGCTCGCTACCTGAAATGCAAACAACAAACATGCCTGAGTTCCATGCAGGAACCCCGTATACCAAACCTCCTAAAATATAAAAAGGAATTAAAGACAATGCAATGCTATGCACATGATCATCCGCCTCGGGCCCACAATAATGCCCTCACCGCCTCTGCGGCACTGAACCACTCCTGCCACTAGGGTCAAGTCAGTCCACCGCTGCCTCACAAGGGTCAGTCGACACCACTGCTCCCCAAAAAGTGCAGGAAGGAACCCCCGGTACACGCCGCACCCAAGGAGCGAGTCAGCCCGCCGAATACACAACTCGGGTCAGACGACAGCCACTGCTCCCCCAAGAGTCGCCTAGCGCGCACCCTGCCGGAACATCCTCGGCCTACCGCTAAACCCTCGCAAACTGCCCAAGGTTTACGGTACACATCCCTCACACCCCGCTCGGTAAGAGAGGAAAAAGTACAACAATAATACGCCTTCGTCGAAGGTGAAATCCGTAGCTCTCAAAGCCGGTAATCAACCGTCGCCTCGGAGCCGGTAGTCGACCTGACATCGACGGATCGCGTGTGGATAAATCCACCAACCTGCGGTAGATCGGTCGACCGCTACAAGCACACCGGTCGACCGGTCCCCCACACAGTACACAGTACTGTACAAACAAATCTACCGGTCGAACCATGCCAACCGAATTACCGACCAATCAGTCGAACAAAAGTCATCTAGCGGTCGACCGTTTGGAAGGTCTACGCTATACAATTTTATATAATATATATATCCGACCGGTCGAACCAAGGGGTCGTTCGACCGATAACAGGGATTTCAATATTTTGCCCAAGTCTCGTTCGGTCGACCGGAACTGAAATACAGCTCGACCGAATCGACACAAGCACTCTACCGCTTAATTAAATGCTCAGTCGGTCGACCGAGAGTTAAAGAGCGGTCGACCGTTTTGATGGTCAAAGCTCCCAACCGACTTAGCATCGAATGGATCGGTCGAACAAGGTAAAGGACGTTCGACCGTTTAATAAGTCAAAATCCCCAACCGACCCATTCTCATCGTTATTCGGTCGACCGGCTAAGTGGTCCCGTTCGACCGATAACAGTATATCCCCTTTTTCCCGCACAAATCTGGCATAACGGTCGACCGTCTAACGACATCGTTCGACCGTTCGCGGGTAAACATCAATATAATAATAGGATCGGTCGACTGCCCACAGGCACCGGTCGACCGATCGTCGTCTTCAACCTCTGAATTGGTTGAATTCCGACGGGGAATTCGACACCAACGTCGATCCCCAACACTCACAAGGCACAAGTGAGTTATATTGAAGATTTGGCATACCTTTTGGTCGAGTGAAGAAGCCTCCCAAGCTTGCACCACTTCACTCCACTTCTTCTTCTCTTTCTTCACTTCTTCTCCTCTTCTTCTTCACCTCCTTCTTCTTCTTCTCTCTAACCTCTTCTCTCAAGCTCTGGTTGTTGAAAAGGAAAAGAAAACGCTTTATTAACCTTACCTTCCAATTTATAGGCAATCCAATTCTTATCCAACCTCCACCTCATCCAATCCTAAACCAACACCTCATGCTGCACTATTCCAGGATTAGATTAGGTTAATTAGGTTTAGTTTAATTAGGGTGCTTAGATTAGGTTATTACAGACGCTCTTTTTAGGATGGGTAAAAACAACATCCTGACCTCTCTTTTTCTCAACTTCTTCTCAAAACCGTTTTCATCCTCTCCTCCCCCCTCTCCGGTGATTTTCGAGCTCATGGTGCTAGTTCCATGTGTTTCATTCATTTAAAGGTATATTTAGTTTATTTTTTGTTAATGTTTTGCTTGATTAGTTTGTATTCGTATGGATTGAATTGGTTTGGATTTGTGTGGATTGATTGGTTGTTTGGTTGATTGTTTTAGATTGACTTGGTTTGAAATTGAGTTGATTGCGAATAATGTATTGAACTATAAATAATTATATAATATTAAAATTGTGTTGATTGTGAATAATGTAATTTGTGTCGGCTTTCAAAGGTCTCGACGAGGTGGGCGGACCAAAATTCTCACTAAAGTATTCTCTCCACCTTAGTTGCGTGGACCAAAATTCCCACTAAAGTATTCTCTCCACCATATTTAAGAAAAAGTGTTACAAACATTTTTTCTGAAATGTGTTTTATGTTTGTTGTCGTATGAGATTGAAATCATTTTTTCCTCACAGTTGTACAAGACTTGGAATTAAAATCCAAGATAATGAATGAAAAAACAGAAATCTGTCTTCTGTTAAAAACTTAAAACGACATCAGCAATGTCGTTTTTAGTTAATGAAAATGACATCGTATGTGTCGTTTTTAAGGTGCATATTTTGCCAATAAACTATTTTATGTGCATATTCTTTTATTTTTGTTTTTTTGGTGATAATTAAAAAAATCATTTTTTAAATATTTATAAGAATGGCTCAATTTAAACTTGGAGGGATTAATGCAAATACAATTAAAATGAAAGCGTATGGATGGTAAAACATACGTGTATTGTGGATGTACTCACGCTTCAACTTGTACACGTAATTTCTCATAAATAAATAAAAAGCTTGCATATGGAATTGGATCTCCAAAAAAAGTACATGGAATTGCAAATTAAGATGAGTTTTTGAAATTTTATCATCTGCATCTAACTTGTCTGGATAATTTTATGATAACTTATATCCTAGATGATATATAGAAATACTAACTCGATACCCAAGCTACCAAAACATTATAAAAAAAAGTTAGGATGTGAAATTGGGAAGTAGTCGTGACTTGACTTCGATGTTGATCATTCAAATTAATTAAAAACAATGTAATGTCACCCGTAGTGCAACTTCATGCGTAAAACATCTAATCGGAACATGGAGGGAACATATATCTCCGTGAAACATTCGAACATCTAAGTCAAGAAAACATAAGCATAAAGACCCTAGAATTGATGCACGAGTAGCTTCAGGGAAAAAGGTTGTGTAGGACGAACTCCTAAAGAAAGGAATAAAGAGAATAGCTACTTGAACAAGTCATACTACCAAGGCAAACCCCAAATTCCTCTCTAATTGATGCCAAATTGCCAACCAAACAATATACACCACCTTCAACATGTTTGCTTTCCATTGCAAACATGACCTGAACAAGGACTGCCATGGAAAAGATTGAGCAGAATGACCCAGAAAATTATACACAAAGTAAAAGGAGATGTTGTTGTTGTCTTCTCCCCATTCTTCTTCTCTTTGGTCTCACATTGGGGTTGTGCACAACGTTTTTTCTGGTCTTGAAACCGAAGAAACCAGTCTTCTCTCTGCATGCTATACATTTGGAGAAACTGAAGCTCAATTTGACTTCAAGCAAAGAAGTTCAGCTCTATCCTTTCATTGCTTCCATGACGTTTGTCACGCACAATCCAAACAAGAAGATCAGCATAAGATACGACTCGTCGGAGCTCGGGGTGTCATATGGTGGGAGCCCAATTGGTGTGATTCAGGTGCCAACATTCTACCAACCGCCGCAAAGCCGAAATGTTACTGTCGTAATGCATGTTGTTGTCTATGAGCCTCTGAACCTGAGTAAACTTATCGGTGGGGAATTAAGAAGCGACGGCAACGCTACGTCTAATGTTGTCGTCGGAGTTGTTGGTAGAGTTGATGCTCATACCAAATTCATGAACTTCCCCTTGCCTAAAATTAAGGTTCTTTACTGAATTCAAATGCCAACTTACGATGAATTATGACATGTTTAATTTATCTGAATTTTATGTTCTATTACCATTTTTACTCAGGTTGGTTTGGACTGTCAAATAGGCGTGGATTATCAACGAATTGCGCTTTTCAAAGAGATTACCGTCGTAAAGCTGAACAAGGTTTTGAAACATTTCTCTGTTTTCTAATTTTTCCTATACCAAAGATATTTGATGACCTCTAATGGTGTGTTTTGGTGCTAAACGTGATCTGTATGCTAGTTTTCTTCTTCTTTCTCATTTTCCGCATGTCTCCCAGAAATGTTCCTTGGCTTTCAGCTTATAATTGGCTTAGTATACTCATTATTTTTCTCCAACTATTGTATATGATGATTAATTGTAATTATTTTGCATTCATGAAGTGTACAAATTTTGCAATAATTTTTCTTTCTTCTTTTTCTTCTTTTTATATAATAGGCAAAATTTTACTTCTTTGGGTTTTCTAAGCACTAATCCTTGAGATATTTCAGACCCATCGCCCATCATCAAAATATGCAACTTCATTTTGTGCAAGGCAGTAAGGCATCTACTAGAAATAAAAGGCAGGATGTTTCTTTGCAATCAAATTAACTATTTCTCAATATATATTAAGAGAGATTGGCATCTTTTCTTCTTCTGTGTGAAATGCAAGCAAGCATCACATTAACTGGTATTCTTCCACATGCAGTAAAATACTTCTACGAGTCTTTTACAAACATTACCTCTTTCCTCCAATACAAAAAATAAGCCAGAAGTGAACACTGCTGCATGTAGAATCCTAAGTTCGAAACCATTTTATAACACAATCTGGAATGGTATTCCTACATCTATAAAGGTAGTGTCTCAAACCATGTTTTATATTTTTGCTGGGCCTTAAAAGTAATATTTAATTGATCCAAGCCTAGATGACCCAGCTAGACCTGGAAATTCTTTCAAAGTCACTCGCAATAATAAAAGTTTTAAGTATTAACAACAAAAAATTGATTGGGGGCATTCCGAGAATTGAACTCGGGACCTCTCGCACCCTAAGCGAGAATCATGCCACTAGACCAAATGCCCTGTTGGTTGACGATAATTTGCAACAAAAATTATTACAGGTTTAAATGTCATTATTAATCAATAACCTTACAACAAAGCCTCCATTAACCATATCCCTCTCCAGATATGGTGGGGAAGGAAACAAAAGACCCTTCCCATATCAGTGTTCAGAGAAATGGAAATAGCAATAGAACATACTCAAACAAAAGTTGGCAGAAAAAGAGGACAATCCATCCTCATCCAACACAAATAAAATAAAAAACTCAGCTCAGCTGACATGAGCCTCATCTTACTTCTTCTTTAGAACACCTTTGTCTTCCCCATCAATCGCCAATGGAACAGAATTTGCCTTAAAAACAAAACAATTTCAAATGAGATCATCAAGTGCAGCTCTAATAGTACACTCACATATCCATCAAAGTTCATCATAACCTACCAAGTTACGGTACTTAAGAGCGTAGAACATCTCAATGTAGCGACGCGTCCCACGCCTTTCCAGTTTAGAGACATGCTTCCAGAAACCATAGACACCTGTCAGTGTCATCAACCTCTCCGAGTATATCTTCCATGTGTACCTACAAAAAAAGAAATCAATTAGACAATCTAATGAAATTAGAAAAGGTAACAACAATAAACATGAATTTTGTTTGACTTACTTCTCATGAATTCGTTTCAAGCCTCCTTTGGATATGGTATCCCAGTAAGTAGGATCCTTGTTGCACTTGTCAAAGAAGTTGGCAATAATCTGAGAAGTTTTGTCAAGTTCATATGGATCAATGTGGAATCCAGAAACACCATGCACTATGATCTCCCCAGGCCCTCCGTGGACGGTAGCAAAGGACGGTAATCCACAAGTCATTGCTTCAATCACTGTCAGGCCAAATGCTTCATAAAGTGCAGGCTGAACATAACATACAATCATAATGTTATAAGTCTTTATGTCTAGCAACTTCTGGTTTATAAATTATAATCCTAAACTCAAAACTTGGGTGGGTGTTTTACCTGTATGAAAGCACCTTTTGTATCCGCAACGCAGCGATAGAGCTCACCATTGCGGACGCGGTTCATTTGGGCTGAAATCCAGCGTATGCTGCCATTGAGATTGTACTGTTCGATGAGGCTGTACATTTTCTTCAGCTCATGCTGCTCCTCCTTATCTTTGGATTCCTTTCCATGGTCTCCACAGACAACTACAAGGTTGACCAGCTCCCTGAGTCGGGTGTTTCTGCCGTATAATTCGACCAATCCAGTCATGTTCTTAACCCTGTCCAGCCTTGCCATGGAAAATATGATGGGCTTCTTCCTGTCCTTCAGCATGAACCTACAGAATTCAAAATAAAATCGATTAGCCCATGAACAAAACAAAGATGTCAAATTTGAGTTAAGAAGTAAATTACTTGTGCTCTTTGTTGTCCACAGGATTGTAGAGTAGCTCTTCAATTTCAGGGTGAAAGGTGGCAAGCCTCATCTTTGACTCATAGTACGGAAAATAAATGGACATATCGGCTCCGGGAGAGACAATGTTGAACTTGGGATCAAAAACATCAATCCCATGAACGACACGGTAGAGACCAGGCATGGTGAAGGCTGTGTGGCTCTCATATTGTCCCACACTGTCTTTGCTGTAAATTTTCATGCACAAAACTGTCAGAATAATGTCAAGTTTAAAATATAGAATTAGAGTAATCTTTTTTGCTGGTATGATACAATACCTTCCAGCAATCTCTTGAAAGGTGCTGGTAATGATGAAATCAGCATGGTTCATAGCTATCAAGTCAGCTGTAAACTGACTTGAGAAGTGGTACTGCTCGTCGAATTTCTTCCAGTATAAATCCGAATTCGGGTACTTGGTTTTCTCAAGCGCATGAGCAATAGTACACTGAAACAAAATCCATCTATTATTAGTTAATGGAACATAAATGTTTGAACATCTGAAGGGAACTTTTAACAGCAAGCAAAACATAGGATGTGCAGGTTATACCAACCTGAGTAACTCCAAGTTTGTGTGCAAGTAATGTTGCTACAAGGTTTCCATCACTATAATTTCCTATTATAAGATCAGGTTTGGTTTGTAATTCGCCTGCAATCTCCTTTGCAACATCCTGATAATAATAAATTTTCGTAATGATTCTTGGCAATATATATGCTCCTAGAATAAACAAGGAAGCCCATGTAACCAACTCCATTACAGGAAATCAACTACAGATACTAGGTTCCTTTACAATTACATCCAAATAAAGATATCCCAAGACAGATACTACTACTATATCAATGTCAAAACTTGAAACAGATTAAGGGTTAGAAGCTTGCCTCAGTATAAGTCTCGAGGTAAGGCCATACATCGAATCGGGAGATCCACTTACGAAGGATTCCTTTCTCATTTCTGAAAGGAACGCGAAGAATGCTAGTGTATTCCGTTCCAAGGACCTTCTCAAGGCGCTGTCCGCAAGTAGTTCCGACAGCATCAGGCAGCAATCTTGTCACCTATGTAACAGAAAAACCTACTTTATACAAGGCATTTGCATTGAAGCTACGAATGCCATGAACTACTGGAGGATGGTGCTTACAATGAGAATCCGGGGTTCGATGTTGAGGCCTTGTTGCTTGATTCGAAGCAACATCTCGTTCTCCAGAGCTTTCACTTGATCCAGAATATATACAATCTGCATGAGTGGTATGTTAGAAAATATTCCCACATTGTCTAAATGTGGACTTTTCTCTAGACTATAAGTTGTAAAGTTCTTTTACTCATTGTCAATTAGTTTTGAGTTGAACATCAACACTTTAATATAATATCAAAACCTGTAAGACCCAACAACCGGCTTGACATGATCACCCTTGTTGTCCACGTGTACACACGGAGAAAAAATAATCTCGATCACATGTACGGAGGAGTGTTAGAAAAAGTCACACATCGTCTAAATGTGGACTATCTCCTGAGTTATAAGTTGTAGAGTCCTTCCACTCATTGTCAATTTGTTTTAAATTGGATACCCACACTTTATGTTAAATTCGGCAAACTTAATAAGGTGGAAAAAAAATCAAATTTACTTCTAAAATGTTTGAGATTTTACCTGACCACCGGTATCCGGATAACCAAGAACATTAGCTTGAGCAAAGTATCCATGGGGTGAGAGAATGACAACATTAAAAACCATTGGAACTATGCTAAGGAAATTCTCGAGAGTGCAGGGATCAGGAGCCTCGAGAAGATCAAGAAGCAGATGGATGTTCTCCGTAACACGCTTGGCAGTGTCACCCCATCCTTTCTCCAGACCAAGTTCTTGGAATCTAAAGAGAACATTCATTCAAGAAGCATAACACCATTTCTTGTAAACTGCAGAAGAATTCACATGACAGCCGACAAACAAAAGGTAGATTATTGTTACCTGTGTTCAAACGTCGAGTAGGGAGTGTCCGAGGGGACTTCTAGAAGATGCTCCTCTGCCTTTCTTAGAGCAGATTGGAGAGCATTTAGGCTATGTATTCTGTCGTTGAGCATCATTTGCTGCATAAAATTACCAAACATATTAGGGAGAATTTTTTTTTGAATTGTCTAATAGCCACCAGCCCTCTTAAATTTGTAATCACTTGTTGAGCACAGAACGATACAGATTTGTCAAATTACAGTCATTTCAAAAGTATATTAGTATGCCTACCATTCCCTTGTAGTCATGTCCCTTGAGAAACTCAAGAAGGGGTTGCATGCTTTCCTTGTCATGGAACAATTTCGAAGAAAGATGCCTGTTAAGGAACTGAACACCGTTGCCAATTGATTTCGACATGGAAGGACGTGGAAAGGATGCGTTGAATGGCTCGAAGTCCAGCTCAAGCACAAAATTCCCATCAGAGCTGAAATCAGAACAATTGCTTATATAGACCAGACCGTCTGATTATTTCAACAAAATCGGGAAACATGTCTATTGAAAAGGTTTTACGGTAATGTTGATGTTCACGTTGACAGTTAAATATTCATACAAATTAAATGGACGTAAAATATAGAATTACCTTCCATCAACAAGTTCTTCTTTGAATTGAAGGTACTCGGGTATGGTAAGATTATCCACGACCAATTTGTTTACATTCACGCGTATGTACTCCCATACTCCTGGCCTAGGACGGATTGCGAGTGCGACTAGTGGAGGTATTACAATTGCTTCCTGAATCATAAAAGGTGAAAGAAAAATCTCGATCAAGAAATTGTGATCTTAGAAAAGGAGACTAAGCACTCGTGGGTAATTTTGTCACCTGTGCAGAACTCAAAACTTCTCCAAGGACTCCATCTTTCAACACTTTTTTGTCCAAAGCAGCAAACTCTTTTTTCATTTGGTTTTGTTGCAATGTTCCCTTTCCATGCTGAACAAATCTGTACAGTTACACATTAAAATTTGAGTAACAACAGCATCCAGTCGCTATGTCAGAATTCACGATTCAAGTTGATCTAATGTTTAAAAGATTTTACTGGTTACACTACATTCGGGTACAAGAAATATTTACTACTAGACAACACATATTGCACCATGCTAAGACAATAAATTTTGATAAATATTTACCATAAACATTAAACAGATCCGTCGTCTTAACTAAGTGAAAAAAGTCAAAGATGATTCCTGAACATGCCATTTAAATGGTGTGCTCAGTTACTTTTTCACATTTAGACAGCTCTCTGGGTTTTAATAAAGAGTTAAATTTGACTATTGGCTAACAATTAGCAATTACAAATTTTGGATCTAAGAACATACTTTCACTTCTTAATACAGTTCATATCAAAGTCATCAGTGTAGGATGCCAAACCTTGAGAAAACCGCCAAAAGTTCCTTCGGTTGAGCAGCAAGGGAGTCGCTGAGACGCTCCCGGATGTTCTGAACACGAACTAGACCATTCTCAGGCATGATTTCTCTTAATATCACTCCGTATCAGGATCCACCAATGTTCCCAATCTAGTGAACAGACGACAAATATATAGACACCACCAAGAAAACAAGTTCTACACACAAACAACAAGAAGGAAAGCCGGAAGACGTAACTCCTGACATATGTCAACCAAGCAAACTGTTCTTTTCAATGATTAAATAACATGCAAAGATAGAAACAACAAGAGTAAAAAACCTATTCAAATTCGACAGCAAAAGATCCGAAGGAACTGATTCTAGAGGAAAATCATAAAAACCATGAACAAATTCTACACGATGTTTAAGTGTCAAAAAAAAGACCAATTATTTGGAAAACAACATGAAATCATAACTTCAAAATCTACTACTTGTATAATAGTAGAAACCAGAAATTTTAAATTTTTCTATGTATGTTTACAGAGATTAGGAAGTGTGTGGTTACCAGGGAGAGAAGTCTTTGTTATGAGAAACACAAGAACATTGGAAGACATTTAAAAGAAAAAGTTTGAGAGGGAAAAAGTGATATCACCCAAAGATCTCACTTTCTTCTTAGTGATTAAACTTCTTTTTTTGGGTTGATAAACACGAATTAATCAAAGAATCTTATGTTCTTTCTTTCTCAACCGTTTTTCTTGCTTTTGCTGACAGTTTAGAAATTTTAGTGGCATAATCATTCACTTCAGGAGCAGCATCTCAAGTGCGGTAGCAATAACTGAAAATCTGATTCTTCGGGAAGCATCTGTTGACGTTAGAAGAGAGACAAAGTTTGACCCTTCACGTCAAATCTCATCCACAATATGGAAATTTGAATTTCATAGAATGTTGTAGCAAAACAAATGCACTGAAAATTATTTTGTTTTGTTTCAGAAGAAGTGGAGTGGATTAATTATCAAAACAAGTTTGTTTCGAAATTTTGAAAAAGTAAATTTTAAATCTTTCATTTTATTATTATTATTTTAATAAAACGTGCAGTCCTTTGAAGTTGCTGAAAACGAGGGTTGATCGCTACTGTGGCTTGATAGTAAATCGGGCAAAAAATGGAAAATTTTACATGCCAATTTAAATTCCAAAAAAAAAAAACTCATAGTCAAAAAAAATCTAGTGGCATAATCATACACCATTATCTGTACCAACACAAAATACCAAATCATTTATATATATCTCAGCGAAAATGGTCTCTTTCCTAGTTTCTTAGAATCAATCAAAAAAGAGTTTGCTAGTGAGAAATAAGCGGGACCCACGTGATCTTTACAAAGTTGGTTCGATACGAAACACACCAATCACCACAAACACAAGTAAACATTTTTTAACCACATTGACGATAAGACGTACGACACGTCTAGCACATTTGAGAAGCACCACCTAAATGGAGAATCATCAATCAATCATGAGAGCAAAAGGAGATAAAGAGTGGAAACACGTTACATGTTTGTACAGAAAACAGCATTAACAACCGCCCAAAAGCTTATACTCTCGAGCCCAAAAGAAAATAATAACTCCACCCGATGGAATATCGATAGGTGCTCGACTAGAAAATGGATAGACAGCACTGACCATTAATTAAAAATGGGAGCATCACTTTCGTTTCATTTGTTGTTATCTAAACCCCCAACGTGGTACTTCGTAGATGCAACTTTTTCTTGGATTTGTGGCTTTTGAACCCATTAAGTTTCGGCCGGTGGGGATGTTTTTTAGCTTGATGCAACGCAGCGATAACAGTTCACAAAATTCTCTTTGTCCTGTACTCGTGGGTTTGACGGACATGTCGTTTTCGATTTGTATTACCTACTTTCACGTCTCAAAGGACTAGATTAATGCATCTATTGAACCTGTAGGTTCAGGATTTCCAACTTGCGAAAAATTCTCGAAGAGAGGTTTCTGTTGAACCGTTAAGTTGGTTGGTTAAAATTTTCAAATAGCTTGAAAATACCAACCTGTATCCGTCAGAACAAGATCAGCTGATCAGATAGGATCCTGCCAAGTTAGAAATTGCGAATGCTTACCCTCGGCTAGTAGGGAGAAGACCTATTTAGCCCCTCTTTGCTATTGCCGCAATGTAGCTAAATCTGTTAAGAAATACCACAAAATATTGCATTGATATACTTTTACAAATGTTAGTTAACTGGATTCTAATGGCATCTTCAAATTTAATGGGGGTGCGTGACCAGGCGTCATGGGCCTCGGTGGAGGCCACGTCCACTGGTCCTTTGTTTTTTATTTTTGTTTTAAATTAGTTTTAATTTGTAAATTAATTAGTTTAATTTGTAAGTTAATTAATTTAATTTGTAATTAGTTTAAAATTAGTATAATCTATAACAGAGTTTCTGTTATTCATATTAACAACAAAGAATGTCGATTTAACAAATTGATATTTATTGATGGGTTGCGGTTGGAAGAAAAGTTTGTTAAGAGCAAACTTTTAACTTTAGCATATGCGATCGTGTGTGATTTTGTGCCCATAACCGCATAAGCGGTCGTACAACTGATTTATTTATTTTTGAAAATAATCGAAAAAATATTTTTTTTTTGAAATCAAACAACACATGCATAACAACTATCCCCTGCAATTTTCTTCTTCTTTCTTCTTCAACCTGTCACTTCCCCTCTCCTTTTTTCCTCTCTCCCATCTTCGTTCTCCACTGGCCCCTCCAACATGCCCTGTGCAACCGCACAATGGTCGCACAAGTCGCACACTGTTAGGTGTGACTATGCGGTAGTCGTATATGAGACCTCAACCAGTCGGACCGCATTCTGCGACCGCATACCAAGTATACGGTCGCACATTAAAACACAGGGAAATGTGAGTTGCAAAAGAAAAAGAATACTAATTTGACAAGTTAACATTTATGTAAATGTCATAGTTAAATGAATGGAATGAATAGTCAGAAAAATCCAATGGCTACAAGTTAATGATAACATCATATATTATTTCAAATAAAAAATATATTTGTACAGTGCACGCATGTATTAATTCACATCATACATTTAGGACAGGGCGCCAAAAACTGCCGAATGACATTTATTTTCAAATTCACAGAAAATGCATTATCATTTGGAAGAACGAGAAAACAATACTGACCTACAAAAATGAACCAACGAGATATAGAACAAAAATATTTACAGATTGAGAAGACATGCAAACTTAAACTTTATCATTTGAAAGAACAAGAAAACAAAACTGACCTACAAAAATGAACCAACGAGATATAGAACCAAAATATTTACAGGTTGAGAAGACATGCAAACTTAAACTCTGAAAGTGTGATGCTTTGTACCGGTGACTGCTCGATGAAACTCTATGATGACAGATACAGACAAAAGAATCAACACGCCATGAAGGGAGTGGTAATAATTTACAAGAAGATCTTCTCGACTAGAATTTTTTGTTGCATCATCATCCCAACTGACCCCAATATACATTGGCCTGCCAAAATCCCGTTCTCCCGAACTATACATCCAAATGTCATTTTACTTGAGTGTCCACAGACAGGGGGCATCCAACAGTACTCAGCTGGAATCGGGTTCTTGGTAGGAAAGTGCTCCTCCATTAAGAACCCAATTTTTAAAAAAGTTGGAGTATTCAAATGAACCATCTCGTTTCTTCTGCATTTGAAAGAATCATTCTCAACTCCAAAGATGAATAATCCATGGAAAATCATGATTTGCATCAAAAGGTTAATTGGAAAACAAAATCTTAAGGAGTCGTACTTACCCTATTGTGATCTCTATTTTCTCTTGGAGTTGATGGACCAGGAGTAATTGTTATATTTTCTGAAGAACGACCTTCTAGAGGTGAGTCCAGGAGACTGGCGCCAGAAAAGGATATCAAAAAAAGAATGAATTCTGCTTTGGCAAAATGTTTCTGATATGAAATTCACTTATACAAGACATGGCAAGGCAGGCAATACCTTTGGTAATAATCTTCTTCTGGGGAATCATTATACGATGAAAGCCACTCGATGTCGATAAAATTTGAAGAGCTTGTTCCAACTAGACGACGCTCTCCATCTACAGGATGCCCAGCCACCGTGGGAGTGTGTCTACAAAAATTCAAACCCATTCAAACCCAAAACTAGCCAAAATTGAATTGTATATGTTCAACATTTTCAACTTACTCTAGTCCATTACAAACAAATACAATACCTAAATTCAGACGCATCAGTCTCGCATGTAGCCATTTCCGAACCGGTATCCGAGAGGTCATGATCTTCCAAATCTTGAAGAATTAAATCAGGCAAATCTGGATCTTTCTGCCCATTCACCATGCCAGGCACTGACGTATTGATTTTTTCGAAAGCAGGCACTAGCGAATTGCTATCATGTGATATGCTGCCATATGAAAGTGATCTCTTGACAGAAGGCCTACATAAAATAAATAAAATACTTTGACTACACAAACATTTCCATGATCATACATTCCTATAAGATATCGGCATTTAGAGAAAACAGCCATAGAAGAACAAGCACCGTGATTTTCCTGTCAACTGGATAAACAACGTCACAGAATAAGTAGGAAAAATCTTTTGATTTTTGAGATAGATTATAATTTAAGTTTTGTTTTCTTATGATGGGAAAGACCCAGTATGTCAAAGTGCAATCATTAAAGTACTCATGGCCTCATGGGGACACTATAATTAAGTGCAATCATTAAGTGTCAAACTTGCTCATTATCAGACAATTACTTATTCACAAACCTCGTGGCGGGGCTAATCGTTTTCATTTCCCATCTCGTGAAAAACCATTTTCGCTCCGCTTAAGGATAAAATACAATAAATAATAGCAGCTATACTAGTCAATAAACGAGATGAATCTAAACGGAAAACCAAGTCAATATAAAGAGAAACAATATAATACCTGGTTTTTTCATCAGCTGAAGTATTCTCCCTGCTCCCAATGTTACAGTTTTGGTCAGAGTTCAACTCCCAAAGTGCAGATTTACCCTGTTGAGGCTGATAATATCCAAGAAACCTGTATAATAGAGTAAAAAATGTGAAAGGAAGTTTAGAAAGTCAAATATAACCGGAAAAGAAACAATTGACATACAAATTGATTGCATATTGTTTCTCAGTGTCCATGTAGGCATTGCTATAATAGCGCTGAATTGATATTAACAACTCTTGTGACTGGGTTGCTGCTTTCCATTGACCTCTTATGTCACTGAAAATCTATGGAATGCAAGATAAACAAGTGAAGATGGAAGAAAAAAGAACGGTGAGTAGAATTCTAGGAGTCGCATGACTAAATATATGGACCTCAATCCATGATTTACGATATCAAAATGAAATAATAAATCAGAACATGTGGCTCAGAAATGGCAACGCAAGAGAACAAAATAAAAAATATTTACAAATTATGTCATGGGACTACGTCAACTGTGTGACAAGTTGACAAATATGTGGCTTATGGTGCGATCAAATATGTCAAATATACTACCATTGACGTATGCTAAGTCAAGTCTCTATACACAATACCTAACAGTATGTGAAGCATGTATTGTACCCCTAAACATTGTGGACGCCGCCGAAAATAAGAACTGCACAATAAAATGTGATGGCTAGCTTGAAAATGGAGAAATAATAAGGATGTATGAATTCATTACCTTATTATGGGCAGGTGAACCGCCATATTGCAATGCAAGGATGTCACCCATTGTCCCATACAAGCTCATCAACTCATCAGCTATAGGCTCATCAAGGTCAATTTTTGGAACATCAATTACATCAAGTGCATGCAGTTGATGTCCCAGAGCAGCTAAACCATATGCATATTGTGCAACATTTGTACGGTCCAAGCAATCAATGCAGTTTGTACGAAGAACACCTGTTTGGAGTTTAGCAGAACAACTATATGGAGACATATCAGCATCATGTGATCCACTGCTGTTGTAACAATGATCAGATGAAAAGAAATAAGAATGGGATGATAAATAGATATTACTGATGAAGATGGAATGAAGTATGAAGGTGAATATTAGACAAGTCACAAGAGAAGATAAACATTGTGATGATCACAGATTCGTAGATACGCGAACAATCATAGTCAAGTAACTTGTATTCTTGGGAAATAACACTGTCATTTACAACGGAATAGGTATATATGTTTTCTGAGCTTGACAAGAAATGTTCACTGTGAAAGAATAAAATGGGCAGAAAAATTAGCACCACTGAACCACAAACTAGTGCGCTGGTAACTGGTAAGGCATGAACCACATACACCAAAAAATACTGCATAACAGGAGACCGTATATTGATCATAATGGCATTGATGGTGTAAAATTGGGGGGAAAATAAATACGTAAATGCAATACAATTAATAAAGTCACTGGCTTCTGAGAATTATACTTGACCCTGTTGACAGAACTAGAATAATTTATCTCATTGATGATAGAGCATAAAAAATAGATACAGAAAGAGAGTCAAAACTCAAAAGAGATTATCAATACGATAGCACATACCCAAAGGCTCCACCATGCTCAAGGTTTGAAGCTTCTGTCACTTGGTGGCTGTAGAAGAAGCCAGTTTGTCTCAATGCTACTGCTGCTATCTTACCCAATATTTGTAGAATTTGTGTTGACTTTCTGAATAATAGAACACCTCCCGTAAGAAACAATAATGTATTAATGTCATTGCTGTGATAACTGGAAATCCAGAGTAATACGTGGGTATCAGAGCATAATACCTATTTGACTGTTTAGCAAGATCCCAATGTATGAATCTAATTTGATCATGCTCGGGTAAATCTTTATTAATGATTTGAATTGCATTAGCAAACTCTGAACCAAGTATAGACTCTCGAGGCTTCTTTTCATGTGTCTATTTAGAATTCAATAACATTTAAAGAAGTTAAACACATTGAAAATGGGCAAGGAGAAATAATAGAAAAGACCAGCAACGACTTACATACACTAGTGTGTTCATTAAGATGCATAAAAAAAGACAAGTAATACATAGCCCCACATAACCAAAAAGAACTAGTAGTTTGCATGTTTTCAAAACCCACCTTAATCAGGTTCAAAACAATTATGGGGCTTCCATATCTCTTGACAAGACCGTCAAAATGAAGTCTCGTGGCCTCAAAATTTTGATCCTTCATCACTAGAGAAAGAGGCAAAAGTCAGACTACAAAATGACCTCCAAATGCAACATGATAATTTAAACAAGAAATTTACTGCATGTTCATAGTCCATAGTATACTTACAAATGATATCTGGCTTAATATTTAAATGTGAAGTATCTTGGGACCAAAACAGTGGTATAGAACCTCTATGTTGCACAACAGATGTTATTCGACTTATATATCCATGATGAATATTTTCAGACACGATCTGTTCCGTCTCGACATCATTGGCCACTCTACCCTTTTCATTGACTCCACGTTTGAGGTATCTATCTCATAAGAAATAAGAATGTCCAATACAAAATCATAATTCATAAAAGAGAATGTTAAGGAATAAGATGCAACTTTTGCCTGCATTTCAATATAATGAAACAGATATGTCAACCTTGTGCCAGCATAATGCCGAGAGCGCCTACATACAAGAGTCACATCAATCTCCTTCCCATGTATTGCATATGTTGCCTAAAAGCCAAAAGAGAGAAGCATATCATGAGCAACATTTCAAATCATCACATTGAAAGAATGAAGAGTGTGAAGAAGAAGAAGAAGATGCAAATCTCTCCTTCTCGTTAAATGAGAAGAAGAAGAAGAGGAATTAAGCTTTTATATATGAGGCCGTTAGGCCGTTAGGAGACACGCACAACACGCGTGCTTACCTCTCAACCCTCTTGGGCTTACATGGGCCTTGCTAGACTAAAACTAAGTCAGAACCACATCAATTAGCTACAACATTAACAATAGCTAAGAGTCTTGTTTTACATCCCCCTTCAAACTGATGGTTGGTGACAGCCAAACACCCAGTTTGCACCTGAAACGCTCAAGGACACGTCTGGATAGTGGTTTAGTAAACACATCAGCAACTTGATCCGCAGAAGGCACATATTTGGTCACAATGTTACATGCTGCAACTTTCTCCCTGATAAAATGATAATCCAGTTCCACATGCTTCATACGACCATGAAATGTGGGATTAACACTAATATGAAGTGCACTAATGTTGTCACAATACAGATTGGTAGGAGAGAATTGAGAAATGCCCAGTTCTTTGAGTAAGAATGATAACCAAGTAAGTTCTGAAGCTGTGGCTGCAAGAGATCTATACTCAGCTTCTGCACTTGACATGGCAACAGTTGTTTGTTTCTTTGTGCGCCAAGAAACACAATTGGAGCCAAGAAAGGCACAATAGCCTGTAGTTGATCTTCTAGTGAGATAACAACCTCCCCAGTCAGCATCACTAAAGCCATATAATTCTAAGCTACTGTTGGTCAGAATATGAAGACCAAACTGATGAGTTCCATGAAGATACCTCAAAATCCTTTTTACATATCCTAAGGCACCTTCTGTTGGAGCAGACATTTGCTGACAGGCCATATTAACTGCATAAGTTATGTCTGGCCTAGTCAAAGTAATGTACTGAAGAGATCCAACCAAAATTCTATATTGTGATGGATCAACAAGAGGAGGATCAGTAGGAGAAGACTTGAATCTTGTGGCAATAGGAGTAGACACGGGTCGGCATGCTTCCATGCCAGCTCGATGAAGAACATCATGAATGTACCTAGTCTGACTGAGAAACAAACCATAGGATGTATGAATAACTTCTATACCCAAGAAATGGTGAAGAGAGCCAAGATCTCGCATGGAGAATTCTTCAGCCAATTGAACTGAGAAGAGTATCATCTGACCCTTGTTCGATCCAGTAAGCACCAAATCATCAACATAAACCAACAAGATCATAGAATTTGCATTTTGATGCCATGTAAAGAGAGAGGGATCGTGAGGATTGCATAGAAATCCATAGGCAAGCAAGAAATCACTCAATTGATTAAACCATGCCCTTGGAGCCTGCTTTAACCCATAGATGGCTTTCTTTAGTTTACACACATGATGAGGCAATTCAGAGGAAAGGAAACCCGGTGGTTGTTCCATGTAAACTGGCTCCTCCAGATTCCCTTGCAAGAAAGCATTCTTAATATCAAATTGTTTAATGTCCCATTTCTTCACTGTAGCAATGGTTAGAACTAGCCTGATGGAGGTGGATTTTACAACAGGACTAAACGTTTCTAAGAAATCAACACCCTCCTCTTGAGAGAACCCCTTGGCAACTAGCCTTGCTTTTAATCTATCAAGTGATCCATCTGGACCAAGCTTGGGTTTATAAACCCACCTGCGGCCAACTACATTAAAGTCTGACTGTCTTGGAACAAGCTCCCAAGTGTTGTTGGTGTGAAGTGCTTGCAACTCTTCAAGCATTGCTGACTTCCACCCTTCATGACTCAATGCAACTCTAATATTCTTGGGAACCGAAGGAATTGAAGTAGTAGTAAGTAAAACATACTTAGGGTTTGGTTTGTGAATCCCAACCTTACTTCTTGTGACCATTTGGTGTTTAGTTGGAGTTGTGCTCTGCATCGTCTCTGAATCAACAATCGGATTGGTGGCCTGCATATTATCTTTAGTAGCTGCTACTTTCTCAACTGAGATATTACTGACTTGCTCAAGCTGAGTATTATTACTTCTAGCATGTGTCATCTGCTCTTGGAATTCATCAATTTGATCCAAGTCATGCAATTCAGCTGGATGCTCTTCATGCCCTGAGATGTCAAGAACGGCTGGAGCATTCACATCTCCCGAGAATAACTGAGAAATAGCTCTTGCATCCTTCTCAGAACATTGAGTGTTAGAAGATGAAGTTGTATCGGTAGCCTCGTTGGATTCAACCCAGTCACTGTAAGTGACCAGTTCACCCATAGCTACACTTGATGGAACTTCTTCAGCAAATGGAAACAATTTCTCATTGAAAACAACATGTCTAGAAATGTATACTTTCTTAGTTGAGAGATGCAAACACCTGTAACCTTTATGTTGTTCACTATATCCAAGAAATATGCAAGGCAAAGACCTGGGATCAAGCTTGCTAGATGAGTAATTTTTGAGATATGGAAAACATAAGGATCCAAACACTCTCAAAGAGTTGTAGCTTGGCTCTTTCTTAAACAACAGATGCAGAGTTGTTTCCTGCCCAAGAGACCTGGAGGGGAGTCTATTGATTAAGTAGACAGATGTGCTGAAAGACTCAACCCAAAACTTCTTTGGCAATGATGCTTGAAAGAGCAAAGCAAGACCTAACTCAACAATGTGCCTGTGCTTCCTTTCCGCCACACCATTTTGTTGTGGTGTGTGTGGACAGGTTAGCTGGTGAGTAATGCCATGTTGCTCTAGATATGTCTTAACTTCTTTGTTCACAAACTCACCTCCTCCATCACTTTGCAAAATTTTGATCCGAGCATCAAGTCGCTTCTCTACCATTTTATGAAAAACAGTAAAGCATTTTGCGAAATCTGACTTGGCCTTTAAGGGATAAAACCAAGTGTATCTACTATAATCATCAATGAACACTACATAGTATTGAAACTTTTGATTTGAAGGGACAGGGGAAGGACCCCAAAGATCAGTATGTATTTTCTCAAGAGGAATAGTAGATTTTACAATGTTAGATTCAAATGATAGTTTTCTACTTTTGCTCAATTGACAGTATTGACAAAAGTCTACATCATTATTATTCATTTTAATGAGCTTATTGGAAAACAAAAACTGAATTACACTAGACTGTGGATGCCCCAGACGCTTGTGCCAGATATCTCCTGAGACAGCAACAACCTTTGAAGTAAAGAGAGCAATGGTTTGCTTCTGATCAAGTACATAAAGATCTCCACGTCTACTCCCCGATGCCAGTATCTTGTTGCTCTTCAATTCCAGTATATAGAAGTTGTCCCGTTGAAACACAAAGTAGCAAGGAAAACTTCTTGTTAATTGAGAGACAGAAAGTAGATTTTTACTCATGCTAGGAACTACCAATACATCCTTCAAAGGAATTGTATGTGTACCTATGATGAATCCATCACCAATATGGGAAATTGGTAGGTATTCACCATTGCCAACCATAATGAACTCAGCACCATTATAAGAAATGAGATTGCTAAGCATACCTGCACTATTTGCAACATGATTGGTTGCACCAGTGTCCACATGCCACTCAGTCAATGCATTGTTGCTAACAGCTAGATTAGTCATTGCCTTTGGAAGAATTGCTGCTTGATAGTTGTTATTGTACCTATGCCAACATCTAAGTGCATCATGACCTCTTTTGTGACAGATTTGACACACAGGAACCGAAATTGACATATTATTCTTCAGAATTTTGGGTTGGCTTAGCTGAGTTACTTGGTGCAAATCCCCTTCCTTGAGATGTAAAGTTATAATTATGTGCACCTTTGTTCTTTCCATAGGGCTTATTCTTCTCATTATAGAATGCCATAGCAGAGTTGATCAACTCTCTCTTGTTCTCTTTTCTCATCTCATGACCTCTTAAGAGAGGTATTAGATCCTTATAACTTGGAATGGGAGGTTTCAGCATAGTAGTGGTGAAGTTCTCATACTCATTTCCTAAGCCAGTCAATAGAGCAAACACCTTATCTTCATCATCAACATGTTTGCCTATTGCTTTCAACTGATCACATATAGACTTGAACTTCCTAAGATATTCTTCTAAAGACTTGTCACCTTTTTGAAGAAATCTCAACTGAGACAAAAGTTCATAAGCTTTTGTTTGTGAGGTTTGTGAGAATTTCTCAACAATAGCAGACCATACCTCATAAGAAGTGTCCAAACCAACAATAACACCAAGAACGTCCTCAGATAACGTCCCAGTGATCCATGCCTTCACTAGCCTGTCAGATCTCATCCATGCCTCATAGTAAGGATTAGATCTGACTCCACCTCCTGGCAGATCCAAGAATTCAGGTGGAGGAGTCTCCTTGCCTTTGATGAATCCAGCAAGACCGTTACTCTCAATCAACGTTCTTATTTGCATCTCCCAATACAGAAAATTTGATTGGTTCAGCTTTAATGAAACAAAATTTACCACGTTAACTGAGATCGGGTAAGGATATTTGGTAGAAGCTGCAACAAACGATGTGCCTCCGCCGTTTCCCCCTCCAAGAACACCAGATTCGGCAAATCGAGGGTTTCGATCACCTCCGGCGTTCTGATCTCCAGTAGCACCACAACTCTCATGCTCTAGATCTGGATTCGCCATTACAGGACCTTTTGAAGAAGCTTTGAGCTCTTCAATGCTCTGATATCATGAAAGAATGAAGAGTGTGAAGAAGAAGAAGATGCAAATCTCTCCTTCTCGTTAAATGAGAAGAAGAAGAGGAATTAAGCTTTTATATATGAGGCCGTTAGGAGACACGCACAACACGCGTGCTTACCTCTCAACCCTCTTGGGCTTACATGGGCCTTGCTAGACTAAAACTAAGTCAGAACCACATCAATTAGCTACAACATTAACAATAGCTAAGAGTCTTGTTTTACACACATTACCACATTCGACATGTTGGACACAGAATTGTTGAAACAGGGCAACATAGCCCAAATGTAGGAGTATGTCTTAGAAATACCACCCTTTAAGAAATAATTATATTGAAAAAACAAAAGCAAATCATGTAAAAATGCTAATTTTGAAACGACAATAAGTCAGACTGTCAGACTGCATATGTCAGATTTATTATCCTTAGCATATGTCTTGGTCACATATGTTGAGCCTTATAAGACATCACACAACACACTTTTAAATGTTGACGATTAAAACGTTTCTGGACTGCTAATTTATAAAACCAATTAAAGAGGACACAATAATCTGAATAACTTTTTAAAAGGCAGCTATTTTATCAATCGTTGAGAAAAATATTGTAGAAAGATACAAAAACTGGTAGTGAGGCTCTAGAAATCATACCAACTAACAAATACTGAATCAATTGGAGACTCCCTACCATCTTTGATAATTTAACTTGTCGAAAGAAAAACATGAACTCCACATTGAAAGGTTTGAGTTTTTACATAAAGTCATAGAAGATACTTGTTTGATTGGGAATATTCATTACTGCGAGCATTTACTCAAATGTGTAGCCCTAGAGAGCTATGAATGTTTAGAGGATAACCATTACTGGAAAAACAGGAGAGAAAAAATCCTCAATCATTTATCTTGCAATTTAAATTTATTTACTTCTTTAACAACAAATGAATAAACGTAAACTACCGCAAGCAGATATTATGCAATTACAGAAATACCCATCTAAAAAGAAATCCAGTTAAAAAAATGGTACTAGCCTGTTTGAAGAAGCCATAAACTAAAGCGACAGTCCAGTTAATATTTTTGAGACGACTACGGATTCCTCGGATCAGAAATTCATTCCAGATAAACATTGTCTTATAAGAAATCTGTCCCATCTTTCTACCATACAGGTTTTTCTGGAGGCTTTGGATAATGGAGTATGAGTAGCTGAAAAAGAAGTCTTTTGTAATATCCACACTGCAAAACAGCTTCCTGTACCTAAACATCAATTAGGACTAAAGATTAGACCAATGCAGTTTAGGCTTGAGAAAATGAATTATATATAACAAAATAGACATAAACTTGAGTGGAAAATTAACCTGCACGTCATGAAAAAACCTGTTCCATTAAATAATTTAAAAGTGAAAACATCATGAAGCTTACCTTGGTTCACAAGAAGAAATGGAACTGGTAAGTCCCACAAAGCTGTAATATTGTTAATGATTGACAACAAGAAATGACATCTAGACACAGTCAAGAGGAAGGTGCTTTCTAAATAAAAGGTGCTTTCTTACTTATTGCCATCACAAACAAAAATCTTAGGACCTTATGATTGAGTTTTAAGGCAGTTCAATTTAAATTTACACATACAGTCTCAACTGACACACAACTCCTGCAGATGTCATCGGAATCATAGATATTTTAAAGACTGTACAGACAAAGTACTGAAACATTATGGATGCCACAGACATTACACAGTTAAATACACAAGAAAGCAGATATACTAGGGCTGCCACAAGAAGTATCATGCCCATGGTCATCGCTGGCACTAAATGTCATAGCAACTATAGACTTTCCTGAAGATATATGGACAAATTACAAAATAATAAGGCATAAAAACTTAGTGCGTGACACAAGCATTACATTGTTAGATACATAACGAACTTGAGAAGCTTCAGCTTCCACAATAAGTCTCATGGACATTGAAAATTTACATGTAAATAGGGCCAAACACCTGTTTTCGTTCCTAGAATCAGAAATATTAGTCCAGACAGTAGAACTTGGAAGCGCAATCATTTTGCTCTTGGTAATTGTATAAATAGCATGCCCATAAATAGTGCCAATCTGGTTCCTTCCAGTGATGAGCACCATGTAAAATGGCCCTAAGAATTTGACAAACCCTGAGAGAAGAGTGGGAAACTCTAATTAATACCATTAACTTTTCAATATCTTTTTGCTGAATTTAATATAATCACAAAATGAACAACCGATGCTAGCTTAGTTGGAGATCATTTGTCTTGAGATAGCCGAGACCAATAATTTAATCTCAGCAATTTCATTCAAACGTTTGGGACTTTGGAATGCTTGGGATTTAAAATGGGGTGGTAGTAGAGTACATAAAAACACAAAATAGCTAGAATAAAAAATATAATCACAAAATGCAGTTACATACCAACAATACCATAGCAGACAGTGACCAATTTAAGCCCGCCGATTGTAATGTTTTCTTCATCTATCACCTTCAACAGGTCGTCGATTTCGCTTTCGGAATACACAGCAGGGTCCTCCTGAATGTTCAATTGTGCTGACTCGGACCTATCAATTTTTAACACTCTCCAGTGTGTCTTACTCTCGTCTCTTCCTACCATGTAAAATTCCTAGACAATGCAATACCGCAATATCACTCATAATGCTCTAAGATAAGGTAAATAAGCAGCAACAAGGCAATAGATCATGTAAACATATTACAAGAATGAAGATCGACATTAGGTACAAAATAATATATACCATAATACCACCTTTGTAAATTTAGAACCTTCGATGTCATGGAAGAACTTCAATCACAGCCGAGCAAACAGAATATGCACTTCCAACTACATGCACTCTTATGACACATCAAATTTATTTTTTTTAAAACTTTACATGATTGTTAGGTTCGAAACTTTGAAAAGAAAACTGATGATCTTTAAAGCTTATGACACCACAATGATTTTCAACTATAGTTAAAGATACTAGACCGATAAAGGCAATAATTCAACGTAGCAAAGTGATTTTCAACTAAAATTAAGGATCTGAGATCATGAAATTTTTATTTCAAGATATTAAATTGATTATTCAACATCCACCATGGTTAATGAAAATCATCAAAAAAATAATACAAAGAATACAAACACAACAAAACAAAATAAACACGAAGATTCCGATGAAACTCCACACGAACAACCTAACTTCCGTAATGCAGGCGAATCAAACCACAAAAACGCAACAACGGCGTGCAATTACAAGCCAAGACAACCTCCACAACACCTAATCCCAACAAAAACGAAAACAAGAACACGGCGAGACTGAAATTCACTTACAATGGGGGTTTCATAGAGCTTGAATTCCTCCATGAAAACTCCTCCAACGTCGAAAACTTCCGTCTTCATCTCCCCCAAAAGACTTGGCGTTTCCGGGTTTTCGTTGCCGCTTCCGGAATCGGGGATCGGAGTTGGGGTTTTTTTAAGGTTAGGGAGAGAGAAAATTTTATCTTAATGAATTCCCCCAAAAGACCCTCCCCGTGTCCCCCAAAACGAAACGAAATCGTCTTCGATCAAAATCAAAAGGAAGTAGAGGAGGAAGTAAGGAAGGAAGGAAGAAGCGGAGTTTGTAAGTTGGAGGCAATCCCAAGTTTTACCTCTTCTTTTCTTTTGTATGCATCGGATCATTTGTTGTTTGCCCCTTGTATTATATTCAAATATCATATTTACTCTTTTATCCTTTGTTAAAGTCCATTACATTTTTCCAATTCTTGAGCCATCCCTAGTGAAGAAGAAGAAAATAATATTTAATGATCTTGTTAGTTTATTGCCGACTTTTGACATGCTGCTATTACTAGAAGCACAGGTTTATGTATAAATTCTAGATAACTAATTAGACCAAGAACATTCAATATTCGTTGGATACTTAACACACCTTCTCATCGCTAGGTCATCCCACGAGAATATCATATGTATTATTTTGTTTGAAGATATAAGAGAGAAATTGGAGTGGATTGTTATTTTGTATATGATTGGATGAGAACGGCAAAAAGTGCAACTTTAGAAACAAACTGCAAGGAAAAGGCACATGAAAAGTTACTTCTTTTGGAATTTTGACTTTTTCTGGGTGCGATTTTGTTGCAACATTTTATTTCAGCATTTGAGATTAAGAAAGAAGAGTATTTTTTTATAATATCGTCGATTACAAATTTACAGTTGATTGTTGTTGCCCTTTGTACTTAGATTATATGTTGTTTCCATGTATTGAGCGAATTATGGTACTATAGGACATTAGTTGTTATGGTTTTAAATCATGAAACCGTTAAAATGATAATTTTAATGGTTTCATGATTTCAAGCCTACTGGAATTAGTATAGGCAATTCAAGCTTCTGATCCGTTAAAATATAGATTTCAAGCCCCCTGAATTTCTGATCTTGATTTTTTGGAGTTATGATATGATTTCCGAGCCCCTTGGATCTTAGATCTTGGCTTTTTGAATCTTTTTACCATACCTAAATAATTGTACAAGATGTAAAAAACTTCCAATCTACTCACGGACAAAAATAGCCAAAAAGATGAAAAGATAATTATAGTATATTATTTACTTCACTTGAAAGGTTTTTTTTTTTTGACATTCTCATTCTGTGTTTTATATAATTATACAAATTTCGGACCCCTCCTGAGTCCTGGCCCAGATTTCTGAATAAAGTAGTAGTGACTGAAAAAGATGAAAATTGTGGTTATAAATATATATTTTCTTTCAAACTTTAGGTAGTGGAGTCATGATTTACGTAATGTGGTAATCGTATGAAACCAAAGTTAAGGTCAAATATAGGTTCCAAGAATGTTAATTACGTCCTCCAAATGATGCACGTGATCCGGAAAATAAACATCAGGTGCTTTCGTTGTTATTTATCTGCACATTGCTAATTAACTGCGTATAAGTTAAAATGTACGAGAGATTATTCTAGAGATCCTCTCAAGTTAGTCAAACCTTCGGGGGACATGAATGTGATATGAACACGGTTTTTCAAGATATTTTGTCATGATGTCATCAACATCGGGATTTCGATTTGAACACTCCATGCCCAATGATATGTATAAGTTATAACAATGTGATTAATAAAACTGGAAGTTCATGACATGTCTTGTTTCTCAAGACAAACTATTCTCATCAGATTCATAAAGCTCGAAGATATTCTATTTCTAGATAATGCAGTCATCTGAATATCTGATAGTGACAAATGACCAATAGAACAGTGGTGTATTTAGGTTTTCCTATTTATAGCCAACAAAAATATTCTAAGGAAGTATCTTATATAAATGAAATTTCCAAAAGTCTTGAACCATGCGATGTTCTTTCGAGTTGTGCCCAGAACCTCTCCTTTTTTCTTCAAACAAACTACAAAAAGAACAAAAATCTGAAGTCGTTCAAAGCAAAGACAAGGAAATTTCATGTTCGTACAGCACATAGATAAACGTAAGCTACACAAAAATAAAAAAGTGGTGAAGTTTGTCGTAGCTTAATTGTATCTTGTTGTTTATATAGGAGTAGTAATACATAGATTAATAGACCAAATTGGTCCTTGGAACAAATATTTTTCCATACGATAAAGTTTAATTAGTTAGAGATGGTTACGTGATGACAAAAACATCGCTACCTTGAAAAGAACTTCGATAACTCTCCAATTAATTCCTACATTCGCTATTATCCTTCTTTTTTAGTATTATTTTCCAAAAAGTCTCAAACATGTCTAAAACATCAAAATTCTCTATCGTTTGAATAAATATATTTTATGTTTGTCCTAATACGGTAAGTCGGTAACACATCACCAATGTAAGTCTAGTTTATCAAATTTCTCTATCGTTTGAATAATATATGTTATGTTTGTCCTAACACATCACCAATATATCTTAATCATATATACAATAAATAAGATTGGTTTTAAGAATAAGGTTAACAAAGTTCTTGTATAGTTGTATGTGTATTGATATAATTATATGTGTGTGTGTGTAAGTTCTTGTATAAATAAGAAGAGACATTGAGGTAGTTGTTTACTTCTTCAAAAGTTCTCTACGTAGCCATGGTTCCTCCTCCTCCTCCATACCTTTCTTAATTCTTATCCGACAGTTTCATTCCCAACGAGCCTTTTTTAAATAAGGAAAATGTTATTACCTGTCATACGAATTCTTAATATTTGGTTTAACACGTTGACATTATTTTTGTGATGGAAGTCAACGTTAAAAGAACATATGAAAATTAGCCAGTTGGTGATGGGCATGTGGAGAATTGCAAGTGGCCATGGGATATTAATATATTATAATTATAGTCTCCCCTCTCCAAGAGGTCGGGTAGTTGTTGTGATTAGTTAAATGTGGTTTTAAACACGCGGCTTGTCTTTTTCCTAATCCACTAGGTAGTACCGAATTCTGTTAATTTAGTAAAAGCTTGTGAATAGAGTTGTAATTTTTCAAGGTTTAAAATTGTACTAGTAGATTCAAGAGGCATTATTTAGCATTTAGGACTTTGAGTATGTAGAGGTAAAAATAGATTTCCTCAATGAAATGGGGATCTTCCTTTTATCCAATGTAAAATTAGCTTCTATTAAAAGGTAATTGATTTCCTTTGAACGTGTGTGTAACGTCCTCGAACAGCGGAAAATTTAAAATTTAAAACATATAAACAACGGAGGACATTACTAAGAAAATACACCAGGTGCACCAACGTGTATATATATATATATATACAGATCTGAGTTTACAACAAGAGGTGATTACATCAAAAGCTATAAGATAAAATGTACAACGTAATCACAACAACCTCAAAAGGAGGGGAAAGCAGATCTGTCCCAGAAGCTCTCCTCTGCAGTCACCACCCCCCTAACGCTGCTCACGGCCTGAAAGCAGACAATAAATGCCTGAGTTTCCAGAAGGAAACCCAGTATGCCAAACCCTAACACATATATGAACAATAATGAAATATGTAATGAATAATGAATAGAACAACAGACACAATCCGGTCTCAGGGGTCCTCTCACCCCAACCCACCAACACACGTGCACACACGGCACCGCCGGTACAGTCACGGCCACACAACCGGGTCTCAAGGGTCCTCTCACCCCAACCCCACAACACACACGTGCACACAAGGCACCGCCGGAAAATCCTCGGCCACGGGTCTCAAGGGTCCTCTCACCCCAACCCCACAACACACACGTGCACACACGGCACCGCCGGAAAATCATCGGCCACGGGTCTCAAGGGTCCTCTCACCCCAACCCCACAACACACAACCGGGTCTCAAGGGTCCTCTCACCCCAACCCCACAGCACACAACCGGGTCTCAAGGGTCCTCTCACCCCAACCCCACAGCACACAACCGGGTCTCAAGGGTCCTCTCACCCCAACCCCACAACGCACGCTACTCATACCACTATCAGGCGACAGTCCGTGCCGTTGCCCAAAAGGCCGGAGAGACGAGCCGCTTTCAAGCGTACGAGCACCCAACCATCGGGCGCCAGTCCGTGTCGTTGCCCCCCGTGAGGCCGGAGAGACGAGGCACCGTCAAGTGTACTCATAAAACCACGAATCCGCCAAAAACAACAGAAACGGTCGAACGAAAACTGTTAATCGGTCGACCGATTCTCACCTAGAGAACTGACCCAACCGAAAAACCCACCAATCGGTCGACCGGCAAAGGGGGCCCGGTCGACCGAAAAGCCCCAGTAAGAAAACGTTTTCGCAAACCAAACACCAACGGTCGACCGACCCAACACTCACGGTCGACCGAAAACCACCAGTAAGATTTACCAACAGTCCACACTTCACGGTCGACCGAAACCACACGTCCGGTCGACCGGCCATTAAGTTAACTTAAACGTCGGTCGGACGAAGTCAACGAGCGGTCGACCGTTTAGATGGTCAACACCCCCAACCGACCTTCAACAGTACTTTCGGTCGACCGGCAAAGGGGTCTCGTTCGACCGAAAATACCCAGGACGTCTTCTCTCGCTAAAATTGCACAACCGGTCGACCGCCAAAAGGGCATCGTTCGACCGGTGCGAGGGATTCTGCCCCAAATACACTATAACCGGTCGACCGAACCAAAACACCGGTCGACCGTTTATAGTTCAGATGCTGCTGTGCAGGTCCGACGAGCCGACACGGCCTACCGTCGACCGCTCCCACTCCCACACTAACAATAGGTGAGCTTGAAAGCAAGTTTGACATATCTTAAGGCTTGAAGAAGCCTTGGAAGAACCACGGTGAGCGCCTCCTCGCGAAAAAGCTCGAACTCCGGCGAACCTCCGATCCCGAACTCTACGACGATTCCGGCGACTCCAACACTCTGATCCTCGCCTCTGCCAACACCGACGAAGCACAAGGGAGAGAGAGACGCGTGAGAAAGAGAGAGGTCGTGAGAGAGGGAGAGAGTGAAGAGTGAGGGGGAGAGAGAGAATTCCAAACCTTTTATACCTTCTCCCGAAACGATCTCAGTCGTCGATCTCATCCACCCCTAATCCTCTCCTAAACACCATTAGCACCATAAGCAAGGTTAGGATATTACAATCCACCCTCCTTAAAAGAATTTCGCCCACGAAATTAAATCCAGCGCTTACCAAACAGCTCCGGATACGACTTCCGGACTTCCTCCTCAACCTCCCAAGTAGCCTCTCGCTCAGAGTGATGCTGCCACCTGACCTTAACCATAGGAATGGTCCTCCTCCTGAGCTGGTGATCCATCCGATCCACAATCTCCACCGGTCTCTCCTCAAGAGACAAATCCTGCTGAATCTCTGGAACCTCAATCTGAATCACATGTGAAGGATCTGACACGTACTTCCTCAGCATCGACACGTGGAAGACGTCATGAAGACCAGAGAACTGTGGCGGCAGCGCAACCCGGTAGGCGACCTCTCCAACTCTGTCTAAAATCTCAAACGGTCCAATATACCTCGGACTGAGCTTCCCCTTCTTCCCGAATCTCATCACCACGCGCGACGGTGAGATCTTCAGAAAGACATGATCGCCAACCTCAAAAATCAACACTCGCCTACGCCGATCCGCGTAGCTCTTCTGCCTGCTCTGAGCTGTCGCTAGTCGCCGCCTGATCACATCAACCTTCTCAGCATACATCTGTATAATCTCAGGCCCGACCAACTGTCTCTCGCCTACCTCACTCCAGCACACCGGTGATCTGCAGGGTCTCCCGTACAAAGCCTCGTACGGCGCCATCCCAATACTCGCATGGTAGCTGTTGTTGTAGGCGAACTCAATCAACGGCAGGTGCTCATCCCAGTGCCCTGCCCAATCCAGAGTGCACGCTCTCAGCATGTCCTCTAACGTCTGAATAGTCCTCTCAGACTGGCCGTCGGTCTGCGGATGAAATGATGTACTGAACTTCAGACGAGTCCCAGAGCCTCCTGCAAACTCCCTCAGAATCTGGAAGTGAACCTCGGATCTCGATCCGATATGATACTTACTGGCACCCCATGTAGTCTGACGATCTCCTCTACATACAACCTCGTCAGGCCCTCCAAAGGTAAAGTAGTCCGGATGGCCAGAAAGTGTGCAGACTTGGTCAGTCGATCGATTATAACCCAAATCGCGTCGTGATGTCTCCTCGTCTTCGGCAACCCGGTGACAAAATCCATCGTCACGTGCTCCCATTTCCACTCAGATAGCTCTATACTCTGCATCGGTCCCGCTGGTCTCTGGTGCTCGATCTTCACCCGCTGGCAAACCAAGCATCTAGCCACAAAATCGGCCACGTCACGCTTCATCCCTCTCCACCAGAAGTTCCTCTGCAGATCCTTATACATCTTCGTACTCCCCGGGTGAATAGAATATCTCGCTCGGTGTGCCTCCTCCATGATATCATCCCTCAATCCGTCGACCCTCGGCACCCAGATCCGACTCCTGAACCTCAGACCTCCATCCACTCTCACGGTGAAGTCGGATCCATCCCTGGCAGCTGACCGTAGCAGACTAGTCAACTCCTCATCACTGTGCTGAGCCTGAACAACTCGACTGACGGTCTGCGGCTCCACTCGAAGTCCCGCAATCACTGCCCCCTCCGAGCTCTCGGTGAACGGCCTCCACTCAGACAATGTCTCGAGTAACCTCCACTCCTGAATGCACAAACTCGCAGCTGACTCCTCTACTTTTCTGCTCAGCGCGTCCGCAACTGAATTCGCCTTCCTTGGATGATAGGAGATGGTGAAATCAAAATCCTTAATCAGCTCAAGCCATCTGCGCTGTCTCATGTTCAGCTCCCTCTGTGAAAACAGATACTTCAGACTCTGATGATCAGTGAAGACTTCGAACCGCTCACCATACAAATAGTGACGCCAAATCTTCAGAGCATGCACCACGGCTGCCAACTCTAAATCGTGAGTGGGGTAATTCTTCTCGTGCGCCTTCAGCTGCCTCGAAGCATACGCCACTACCTGCCCGTGCTGCATCAGTACACAACCCAAACCAACACCTGAGGCGTCGCTGTAAATCACAAAACCGCCACTACCACTGGGAAGCGTCAGAACTGGAGCAGTCGTCAACCGACTCTTCAGTTCCTGAAAACTGTCCTCGCATTTCTGGGACCAAACAAACTTCACTCCTTTCTTCGTCAGCGCTGTCAGGGGTGAAGCAAGTCTCGAGAAGTCTTTGATGAACCGACGGTAATATCCCGCCAATCCAACAAAACTCCTAATCTCAGTCACACTCGTCGGGGCTCTCCACTGTGTCACTGCCTCGACCTTCGCTGGATCCACTGATATCCCAGCTCCTGATACTATGTGCCCCAAAAATGCTACACTGTGAAGCCAGAACTCGCACTTCGAGAACTTGGCATACAACTGCTGATCTCTCAGAATGCCCAGTACAATCCTCAGATGCTCCCGGTGCTGCTCCATATCTGGTGAATAGACCAAGATATCGTCCACGAAGACAATCACGAAACGGTCGAGATACTAACTGAAAGTCTTATTCATCAGATCCATAAATGCTGCAGGCGCGTTCGTCAACCCGAACGGCATCACCAGAAACTCAAAGTGCCCGTACCTCGTCCGGAAAGCTGTCTTCTGAACATCTGCCTCTCTGATCCTCAACTGATGATACCCGGATCGCAGATCAATCTTCGAGAACACCTTCGCTGACTGCAACTGGTCAAACAGGTCCTCGATCCTGGGCAAAGGATACCGATTCCTCACGGTAACCTTATTCAGCATCCGGTAATCTATACACATCCGCAACGAGCCATCCTTCTTCTTCACAAAAAGAATCGGCGCACCCCACGACGAGATGCTCGGTCGGATAAACCCTGTATCCATCAGAACCTGTAACTGCTTCTTCAGCTCCGACAACTCTGCAGGCGCCACCCTGTACGGAGCCTTCGACTGCGGTGTAGCCCCAGCTACCAAATCAATGCCGAACTTTATCTCTCTGTGAGGTGGCAGACCGGAGACATCATCAGCAAACACATCGGGAAAATCTTGAACAATCTCAATGTCCTCCAGCCTCCTCAACTCCGGATCTGGAACTACCAAGGTGGCTACAAAAGCCCTGCAACCCTGCTGAATCAACTTCTGAGCTCTAACAGAAGAAACAACCAACCGACCTCCGCGGTCCTTCAATCCTCTGATCAGAAGATCAGGCAAACCCTGCCTCGGAATCAATATCATCTTATCACGGCACAAGACTCGAACGTCATACTGGGACAACCAATCCATCCCAAGTATAACATCAAAGTCCACCATCGGTAGCAAGACCAGGTCAGCCGGAAATTCCTGGTCTCCCGAAGCAATCGTGGCGCCGGGAAGAAATCTCCCCACAGTGCCCACCAAACCCAGGGGTGTGCTGACTTCCAAAGTGGCAGTCAACATCGCAGGGGTACGGCCTAACACGCTCGCAAACTGCTCAGAGATAAACAAGTGTGTGGCCCCAGAGTCGAACAACACCCTAGCTACCAAATCATCAACTAGCAGCGTACCTTCCACCACCGTGCTGACATCCCTAGCCTCATTAGCCCTGATAGTGAAGACTCGTCCAGCTCTCCTCCCCTGCTGAGGTGGTGCTGCAGGTCTGCTCGGTCCCGCTCCACCAGACGTGGAAGATCTCGGTCGTCCGCTAGGCCCACCTGGCGCGCTCGGACAAGAACGGACGAAGTGTCCCATCTGACCACAACCGTGACAAGCGCCGGGGCGGTGTTCGCACCCCCGTCCCGGATGAACTCTGCCACACTGCCTACACGGCCCGCTCTGCGAGGGTCCACCTCCGTCTATCCTGGGCCTCTTGCCCGGATTCCCCTGTAACTGTCCTCCTAGACGTCCTGCAGGCTTCACCTGCAACCTCCTAGCATCCTCCAGGATCTCCTGACTATCCTGGTCCATAATGGTCGCAAACTTCACAGCATCAGCTAAAGTCTGCGGCATGCTGGTGGTGACACGAGCCCTGAACTGCGGCCTCAGACCCCGCACAAACTTTCGAGCCCTCTGCTCCTGGGTCACATAAATCTCCGGGCAGTATCGTTCCAAAGCATGGAACCTGCTGATATAAGCAGCCAAGGTCATATCCCTCTGCTCGAGGGCCAGAAACTGCTCTCTCTTCCGATCACGAACGTGCTGCGGAAAGTACTGTTGGTTGAACTCCACCAGGAAGTCCTCCCAACTCACGTCCTCACTGTCGTCGAACACGATTGCCAAAGTGGTCCTCCACCAGTTGGACGCATCTCCATCCAAAACATAGGTGGCCAGGCCCACCATCCTCTCTGGTGTCACTCCAATAGCCCGGAAGATCTTCTGGATCCTGAAGACCCAGTCCTCTGCTGCCTCGGGGTCACCTCTGCCACTGAAAATCGGCGGATGCTGACGCATAAAGAGATCATGCATAACGCCAGTCCGGTCGGCGCGGCTCTCCAGAAGCTCGCCCAACATCTTCAACGTCACTGGCTCAGACGGCCTCTCCTCCGCCTCAGCAGCCCCAGCAGACTCCTCACTGGAACTGCGATAGCGCGTGGGAGGTCTCACACGTCTCGGAGCCATCTGCAGAACAAGAGAGCTCGACTCAGAAATGAAATATACATGCATGCATGACCTACTAAAATGCAGACTCAACTCCTAAGGGTGGTTTCTTTGGACAAAGACTCAGGAACCGACCGCTCTGATACCAAATTGTAACGTCCTCGAACAGCGGAAAATTTAAAATTTAAAACATATAAACAACGGAGGACATTACCAAGAAAATACACCAGGTGCACCAACGTATATATATATATATATATATATATATATATATATATATATACAGATCTGAGTTTACAACAAGAGGTGATTACATCAAAAGCTATAAGATAAAATGTACAACGTAATCACAACAACCTCAAAAGGAGGGGAAAGCAGGATCTGTCCCAGAAGCTCTCCTCTGCAGTCACCACCCCCTAACGCTGCTCACGGCCTGAAAGCAGACAATAAATGCCTGAGTTTCCAGAAGGAAACCCAGTATGCCAAACCCTAACACATATATGAACAATAATGAAATATGTAATGAATAATGAATAAAACAACAGACACAATCCGGTCTCAGGGGTCCTCTCACCCCAACCCACCAACACACGTGCACACACGGCACCGCCGGTACAGTCACGGCCACACAACCGGGTCTCAAGGGTCCTCTCACCCCAACCCCACAACACACACGTGCACACAAGGCACCGCCGGAAAATCCTCGGCCACGGGTCTCAAGGGTCCTCTCACCCCAACCCCACAACACACACGTGCACACACGGCACCGCCAGAAAATCATCGGCCACGGGGCTCAAGGGTCCTCTCACCCCAACCCCACAACACACAACCGGGTCTCAAGGGTCCTCTCACCCCAACCCCACAGCACACAACCGGGTCTCAAGGGTCCTCTCACCCCAACCCCACAACGCACGCTACTCATACCACTATCGGACGACAGTCCGTGCCGTTGCCCAAAAGGCCGGAGAGACGAGCCGCTTTCAAGCGTACGAGCACCCAACCATCGGGCGCCAGTCCGTGTCGTTGCCCCCCGTGAGGCCGGAGAGACGAGGCACCGTCAAGTGTACTCATAAAACCACGAATCCGCCAAAAACAACAGAAACGGTCGAACGAAAACTGTTAATCGATCGACCGATTCTCACCTAGAGAACTGGCCCAACCGAAAAACCCGCCAATCGGTCGATCGGCAAAGGGGGCCCGGTCGACCGAAAAGCCCCAGTAAGAAAACGTTTTCGCAAACCAAACACCAACGGTCAACCGACCCAACACTCACGGTCGACCGAAAACCACCAGTAAGATTTACCAACAGTCCACACTTCACGGTCGACCGAAACCACACGTCCGGTCGACCGGCCATTAAGTTAACTTAAACGTCGGTCGGACGAAGTCAACGAGCGGTCGACCGTTTAGATGGTCAACACCCCCAACCGACCTTCAACAGTACTTTCGGTCGACCGGCAAAGGGGTCCCGTTCGACCGAAAATACCCAGGACGTCTTCTCTCGCTAAAATTGCACAACCGGTCGACCGCCCAAAAGGGCATCGTTCGACCGGTGCGAGGGATTCTGCCCCAAATACACTATAACCGGTCGACCGAACCAAAACACCGGTCGACCGTTTATAGTTCAGATGCTGCTGTGCAGGTCCGACGAGCCGACACGGCCTACCGTCGACCGCTCCTACTCCCACACTAACAATAGGTGAGCTTGAAAGCAAGTTTGACATACCTTAAGGCTTGAAGAAGCCTTGGAAGAACCACGGTGAGCGCCTCCTCGCGAAAAAGCTCGAACTCCGGCGAACCTCCGATCCCGAACTCTACGACGATTCCGGCGACTCCAACACTCCGATCCTCGCCTCTGCCAACACCGACGAAGCACAAGGGAGAGAGAGACGCGTGAGAAAGAGAGAGGTCGTGAGAGAGGGAGAGAGTGAAGAGTGAGGGGGAGAGAGAGAATTCCAAACCTTTTATACCTTCTCCCGAAACGATCTCAGCCGTCGATCTCATCCACCCCTAATCCTCTCCTAAACACCATTAGCACCATAAGCAAGGTTAGGATATTACAGAGTGTGTATGTGTATAGGTGTTATTTTTCCCGGGATTCTACCCTATGAACCATTACTATTTTTATTTTTTTTAATTTAGTTTCTAGTTTGTCTTTCTAGTGATACTGTAAAAATAGTGTGGGAGAGGATCAGGGAATTTTTCAAGTACAAAAAATATGCTACTTAATTGATGTAACGTGTTAATAATACAACATAATTGAGATTAGAAGGCACGTGATGTGGAGTGTTCGATTCCAATATCTCGCACCAATAGTTTTCATTATTTAATGCAACTTTCAAATCTTATTAGAGGCTTCCCGCCTTCTCCTATTCTTCTTTTCTTTTCTTTTCTTGTGTCATTCTCACGTTATGTTCTATATCCACGACTAAACCTTAGTAAATCTTTACATGTGGATCGATGTACTTTTTTAATATCATGTAAAATTTGATTGATTCACCGTATCGCACATCAGCTTTGAGTGGTTCCAAGTTTGTTATGTTTTACTTGAATATTTTTCCTTGAGAAATGTGACATTGTTTTCCTAACACAATCAAACATAATATGGACGAGCATTCAATAAAAAAAATTCCTCTCAAATTTGGGAGTCCCTACACGTTTAGATGTGTCAGATGAATTGTGTTGTTTGATAAGTTCGTTTAATAAAGTGCCACCGTTTTACTCAAAGGCGGAACCATAAAATTGTGCAAGGGGAGCAAAACCATAAAAGAAAATAATTAATATATACTTTTAAAAAATTACAATCATGAGTTTTCATATTTTGAAAATGATACATGATTGCGTCATCCATAACTTTACCAAAGAAATCATTTCTAATATAAGCAACAAAATTATCATTCAACCAATGATCTTTTTTACGATTGTGCAAACTATTCTTAACATTTTTATTACAAAAAATGGTTGTTCAACGGTTGCACTTGCAAACATTTTGTCCGTTAAAGAACCAATTCCATATAAGTAAAGTCATCTGAGTTACGCATGTAAATGATATATGTCTGAAGCTTATTAAAAAAATCTGACATGAATTATAGTGAGGAATTCATTAAGATAATATTTTATTAAACGAACTAGTTTGGATCGATCTAAACATGACGTGTAAATGAGTAATTCTATATCTATTTCATCGAACAATTGTTTAATTCTTGTCATTTTTATATTTATGACAAAGTAAAACATTTAAACACGATAATGATATTTTATTGTGATTTCTTGACCCATTCGTTGTGACCGACCATCAAGTATAAATTGTTCATCCATAATATTGATCAAAATTTCATACGTGGCATGAAATAAGTGCACTTCTTTTAGTAGGTCATCTGAGTGTTTATCTTACAATTTCGATTCAATCATTATTTCAAAATTAAGAGAAAAAAGGGAGGGCACCTACTCCTTATAATATTGGTTCCACTCTTAGAAAATACACATACTGAAGCTAAAAAACATTCAACAAACTAAAGAAAATATTAAGAAAAATAAATATTTTTAAAGAAAAATCCTAAGAAAATGTTGTATGTTACTAGTTCCTTAAAAAAATTAATATTAAGAAAGAGAGACATCCACGAACATGATATCTGGTTACACATTTTGAAAAAAATTGTTTACTACTATATTAAATATTTCCAAGGTTTCACGGGTCGACTACCCCCGTGATACTTTGTTATAACATTTGGAAAATATTGTATTGCTTGGGATAACCGGATAATCTTTGTAACAATTGAGATATTTTAAAAAATAATGATGAATATCTAGAAAAACAACACGATTTTGATGTGTGTGTGTGTTTTTTTTGGGGGGGGAGGGGGGGTGATTTAAATGTTAGAAAACTAAAATTTCTGGAGATAAGTGTCACGTTTTAAAGTTCGTAAAGATTAAATGAATTAGGCACATAGTTGATAGTGGTTATCTCTAATTTACCTACACACATTTGTCTTTCGTCGAGAAACGAGAGAAGACTTTCGTATCCAAGCTTACCCCAGACGTAACTTGCTTGTAAGCTATGTCCTCCATCACGATGTCGAATGAATTTGGGTAGCCAACCCATGGGCTTCTGGGCTGGGCCGGTTTAGTTCAAACCCATTCCACCATATTACAAGCCTTTCATTCCAACCGAAACCCAACCCCATTACCAACGGGTTTGGATTCGGGTTGGATTTGGTTTCGGGTGGGTTATGGGTAGGGTTGTATCGAGTTACTACGAACCCATGCTCATCTCTACTCACAGTAATGGTCTTTAATTTGTAATTATGTCCATAATGGAGAACGTATCCCTGTATATTGGGGTAATGTTATATTGATACAATACTGGTTTAAGCATATGTTTCCCATTCTTAATTTGTTAACTACAAGGTTCAATTTTTTTAAGCATTGGAAAATAAAGCGCGCATGACCTTCCATATCAAAGTAATAGGACATGCCATCTCACTGAAACAAAGTTGATTTGAGTTTGTGATTCTTGCTTTTTGGTGGCATTTGCTTAGCTTTGAAGTTTATTAATCAGCACACAGCTTGTGGTGCTTAGTTAATGCCAATGTCTTACACTTGGAAAATAATAGTTTCATGTTTTGCTTGAAATCTAAGACTCTAGAAGATGTCGTCCTGCCTCCAAGGTTTTGGATTTGCATAGCTTGTCCTGTATTGTTAGTAACATGTCTATCCAGCTGATCGTTTTGTGAGCTTGGGTAGTTTCACAAATGCCTTGCAAGTAGCTCGAAATTTACAATATTTTTAATATTCTATAATAACTTAGATACTCTTCAATTCATCTAAAGTTTTCAATTATGCCCGTTTAGTTGAAAATTTAACTTAATTGTGATGTGAATTTTCAATTTTATCTTTCGATCTTATAATGATACAGTACAATTATTAGGCTTCAAATATGGTTGGCGATGAGTGTATATTCTAAGATATTGGAGAATTATTGATGGACACTTCAAGTTAGCTAAACTTTACATATGGATACTTAAATACATCATCATATATAGGAGAATACTTGCAATATTTTAGGTTAATTATTCGGAGTGTATTTAAGAAATATCATTGATTTCAACTTTTTAAGAGACTAATAGAGCCAAAACAATGTCTGAAGTAAGTTAAATACAAGTCACAGATGTCTTGTTAGTAGTATCCAATGTGTGACGTTTCGAAGCTCATATGAAAAAGATATGTTTGACATTCTTGTTCTTGCTTGATCTCATCGTCTTCAATCAAGGGAAGCTTCAACTTAACAAGTACTATCTCATATATGTCTTTCAAACTTGAGCCCCAGAAGCTCATCCTTCTACATACGTTCTGATTTTCTTTGTAAGTGATAAGGTTAATTTTAATTATTAAGACAGATTACATTATCAAATTACACCAAACATAGGTTGTTACAAATGATGGGAATCAAACTTGTGTCCCGTACAACCGAGCTAATTCTTGGAGCAACTAGGATACACATCTTGTGTGTAGTAGAAACTTTATGGTTCATTGAAATAATTCCCATAGAAGACGAGGTCATCCATAGATTGCAACATATTATTCAAGTACAAGTAAATTGGAGCTTCTCTGTATTGAGTTGGCAAGAACAACTATTTTGATGCCTCGTTGTGATCTGACTTCTTACGGAGAACATAATATTATACGTGGAGAAGAAAAAAAAATATCGTTAACGACATCTTCCCTTCTAACTTAACTTGAGAAGTCATTAAATAGATTGCGCAAATTAATTCATAATTGCTAATAGTCGTGCCCTCCAACCATGCTCGTGTTTGATTTTCTTTCTTTCTGGTAGAAACAGCTCAAGGAGTTGGGTGGATGGTTTATCCCACTTATCTTCCCAATCTAATTAATTGATTTAAGAATTGTTTGGTTAACTACTTCGTAGTATAAACCAGCGAAACAAAGTCCGCAATCACTATTTTTCTAAGGCATGCATCAAGAATTTTGAATTCTCCCAATTGCAAAATCTTCAATAAGATCAACAAAGCTATATAAAGAGCACTGGAAGTATTTCAAATTTTGACCATTGCATTGTCAACAAATTGGTTCTTTCCATAGATATTATATTATTATTCTATGGGTAATAAAAATAGAATTTCTAACATTATTAGATGTCCTAATACAATGTCAATATTGGTTAAATGCATTGGGTTGATGAGTTTTATATTTTACCACAATGTGAAGTATCGACAAAAAAACATTGGAAATTCTCTTGTTTGTCAAACTTATCTTATCTTGTATTCAACCAGGTGATGGTGCTCCAATCGATTTAGGGTGGTATAGTTTGTGAATCGCAGTAAAATACTCCGAAGTATGAAACATTATTATGTGTTATGAAATGTATTTGGATAAATATTACATTATACATATTCTAAAGTGTACTTATTGTTATTTATCATATAATCGGCCATTCGATGTACTTGTATCCAATAGGTTAAAAAAACTTATCTTGCGCTATCCAAACTCTTGTTCTTGCTTGACTTCGAACATTGTTGATTTATCGGTAGCGTAAATCAAACTTCATTCCTTCACTCATGTTTTTTTAATGCACATCTCAACCACAAAACACACTTTTTCACGGAGAGGAATTTGTTCTGTATTTTTAAAATTATCTACCACACTTTTTTTCTCCTGGTAGGTCAGCGATGGGAACTATAACTTTCACAAGTCCAATGTAGTTGGTAGCTTTGGCTGTTACATCCTAACCCTTGATTATTGGGCTTAATTGTGTATTAGGTGGAGGCTTAGGGGAGGAGGAGATGGAGGGCTGAGATGGATGGGAGGAATTGTGATGGATGGTGGGGATTGAAGGAGGAGGAGTATAAAGGTTTGGTTGGATTCTCTCTCTCTCCCTCACTCGTTTTCTCTCTCTCTCTCTCACGCGTGTGTCTCTCGCTCTCTCTCTCGATCCTTCACATCCAGCTGAGAAGGAGCTCGAGGCTCGTCGGATCGTGTGGCCGGAGGAAGGTGATCGTGTTCGAGGAGTTCGTCGGTGGAGAAGAGATTTGCGAGGAAGCGCTCGCCGGGATTCTTCAAAGGCTTCTTCAAGCCTTAAGGTATGCCAAGCTTTAGTGTAGACCTCATTTTAGCCTTTGCGAGGGTTGGAGTGGCCGACGGTAGGCCGGAAGGCTCGTCGAGAACCTTGCAGCAGCTTTTCTGCTCTGCAACGGTCGACCGGCGCGTTGGCGCGGTCGACCGGTCGTAGTGTATTTTGGGAGGAAAACCCTTGCACCGGTCGAACGATACTCTTCGAGTGGTCGACCGATGGTACGTTTTACCAGGGGAAAAAGGCTCTGGGTGTTTTCGGTCGAACGGGTCCCCTTTGCCGGTCGACCGAAAAGCACTGTTGTAGGTCGGTTGGGGGCGTTGACCATCTAAATGGTCGACCGCTCGTTGACTTCGTCCGACCGACGTTTAAGTTAACTTATTGGCCGGTCGACCGGGAGTGTGGTTTCGGTCGACCGTGTAGTGCGGTTTTGTTGGGGAATTTCCCTGGTTGTTTTCGGTCGACCGTGACCTGAGGGTCGTTCGACCGTTGGTGCTTTTGAGCGAGAGAGGATTTTCCCTGTTGGATTTCGGTCGACCGTGATTTGAGAGTCGTTCGACCGGTTGGACGTTATTTCGGTTTTTCTGAGGAATAGTTGTGGTGTTCGGTCGACCGTTTGGGTTCTTCCGTTCGACCGTTTGGGCACTGTTTTGCATATGGATGCTTGTGCCGTGTGTTGTTGGATCCGCCTCGAGGGCAACGGGTCTCCGGCCTTTTTTGGGGCAACGGTACAGACATTGCCGGCCTGAGAGGAGGGTCGTGTAGTGGCTCTGAGGAGCGGGTGCCGTGTGTGCACGTTGTGTTGTGGCTCTGAGGAGCGGGTGCCGTGTGTGCACGTTGTTGTTGTGGCTCTGAGGAGCGGTGCCGTGTGTGCACGTTGTTGTTGTGGCTCTGAGGAGCGGGTGCCTTGTGTGCACGTGTGATTGTGGGGTTGGGGTGAGAGGACCCTTGAGACCCGTGGCCGATGATGTTCCGGCGGTGTCTTGTGTGCACGTGTGATTGTGGGGTTTGGGTGAGAGGACCCTTGAGACCCGTGGCCGATGATGTTCCGGCGGTGCCTTGTGTGCACAGGGGATTGATGTGTTTTACTGCATTTCATTTCATTTCATGTTTCATTACGCATACTATGTTCATATTTTAGGGGTTTGGCATACGGGGTTTCCCACGGGAAACTCAGGCATATTCATGTTTTATGTCAGGTCGTACACGTCAGTAGGATGTGGTGACTACGGACAGGAGCACCCAGACCAGATCCTGTCTCTTTTGGTTCTTCGAGGTGGATGATCTTCCCTTGTTCATGTGTTGTATATCTTTTGTGTTGGGTTGTAATCATCATTGACTATTGTATTCTACAGTTTTTCATATTTTATATATATGAACTCGTGGTTTGGTGACGACCCCTGTGTTAATTCTTTATCTGTTTAAAGTTTTAAATTTTCCGTTGTTCCGGGGCGTTACATTGGCTGCTGAAAGACATGTATTAAGCTTACATCATTCTCGCACGACACCTGTCTTTTTTGTTTAACAGTCTAAACCGCTGGTCACTTCACTTATAAGTTATACATTGTATTTTTAAGACAATTAGGGACTGATCAAGACATTTGTAGGGTAGGTTATGGTAGTGTACGCCACCGACAGGCGTACTTACTTAATGAAATAATCAAACATGTCTCGGACGTTGAGATTGAACCATTTCATGGCATACCACTACTACATGGGTTGCTATAGCTATCTCAGGGGAAAAAATGACGATTATAAAGTGTTGGAAATTTTCAGACGAATGTCAACGAATAACGTGTAATTTCTTTTTAAGTCTAGAATCAACATTTTTATGGGACGAATCGAGATGATTCTAGAAGATAACGTTCTCTGTTCTTCTACGCATGGGTTTTGATCTTACGTTTGAGTATGAGGACTCGATTTCGTGGGCAACGTAGTCACTTTCCTGTGACTCAACAGATCCAACTACTACGATTTGATCATGAGATCTAACAGCTCGTGCTTGCTCTTATGTTTACTTAATTAATCAGCAAATTTTTTCTTCGAAATTTTGATCTCATGAATGTTACGTTTGGTCTGGACCCCTACATCACAATACACAAGCATTCTTTAGCTTCGCATTGATTTTCTAATATGTCCAATCAACTCTTACATAACACTGACTTACGTGACCGTCTACAATTAGCACGAGCATTTATTTAGGACTTTACGGGTTACGTTTTCACTAAATTAAGTTAATCCCTTTCTAGATGAATTGGACTTGTCTATAATGAGAAAATATGAGATACGGGTCTGACAAAACTGCAAAAGTCAAAACTTTTGTTCTAATTATCAAGTGGGCAATTTATACAAATATAGTACTTTGGTAACAAAATATTTTGATCCTTGCATGTGTTTCAATAAGTTTAGTCGTATACTACCAAAGTTTAAACACATCACTCTTCAAATTTTGTTTAAATATGCAATAAAAGTAGTAGTCCAAGGACTCTAAACATACCAATTTGAATTACAAGTCAATTTGGTTTTATATTTCAAAAAATCACCATCGACGACTGCTCTCCCGCCCACCCTTCCAAGCTACATTTGGCGTACAAACTACAAACTTGTTTAATTCATAAAATACAACAATCATACCAAACTTATTCTCTTACTTTCACATTTTAGGTAACTGCGGTTGGAAACAAATATAAACTATAAAGCATGATGTTCAGATACAAATTTAATAGTTGAAAACATGACTATTGAACCATTGTAGAATGAACCTACTAACATGTATTAAATTTACTTTAAAAAAAAAGTATTAAACTTTAGGTCTTACCCTAACCTGAAATTAATACCGTTTAGGATATGGTTTCTAAAGGTTTATTAATACTACAAGTAACACATTCTTTCTCAAATTTTCACATATCTATAACAGCAACACGTTCTAACCATTTTGAGTCACACTTCGTAAATCAGACGGCTCCAAACTGAATACACACAACATTATGACTTCTTCCCTTCGAAGGGTTACTATATTTTGTCACAGGAAAAACTAATCGTAAAGCATCTTTCTTCACATAAACAGCAAAAACCACGCCGCGGCCAACCGGTTGACCAATTATTATTTTTCATCACAAAATAATACCAAACTAATACAAGGAGCCGACGCGTGGAGGGAAAACCAAACACGCATCCAAATATATATGAATCATAGTGCTGCTAAACACGTACCTCACTATGTCCCTATTCCCAACCAATTACCAAAAAAAAGAGAAAAGAATGATGGCACATATTTTGCAAAAGCTATGTTTCATATATATATCTTCAATAAACAGCTAAATCAGATTTTGCATTGAGTGGCTGTTGTAATACACCTATTTTCCAAGCATTTTCAATGGAATTCGCATTTAAGGTTTTTGTTGTCTTCAAAAAGAAAGATGAAATAAAATAACGGAGCCTATTAAGGTTTTAATGGAATAATTATATATTTTCATCAAAGTTTTTTTTCATCTTTCTTGGAATCTAGAATTCCTCGATCAATGTATACCACAAGGCAGCCTTAACGGCCTACGGTTGGCCGGACCGCACTGTAGGTCACCCAACCACGTAGGACGTTTGGTCGAATTTCCACCCGTCAGGTGGGTGGGGGGAACGTGACTCCTTGGTTGTTGATTTTTTTTAAATTAAAATATGTTAAAAATTATTTTAAATCGTTTTTTAAATTATTATTTTTATGAAAATTTATTTTTTATTTGTTTTTGTTTTTTTTAAATTTAATATTTTTTGTATTTTACCCAAAGTTGATCCCCAAATGACATGAAGGTGAAAGAATGTAGGGTGCTTGAGTTGTTTCTAGGTACGGTTAAGGAAAATTTGGGAGGATTAGTTTGTGCTGACGTGTGAGAGAGAAAAGTTAATGTAGTTGAGAGAAAAAAATTGATGTGGCTGAGAGAGAAAATAGGACGCTCGGAAAGTGGTCGGACGCTGTTAATGATTGTCTAAGTGACCTTAAGTCAAAGTGAGAGAAAACTTGTATCTTGCAGAACAACTATAAAATGCATGATAAGTTGTATGAACTACGTAGTATATGCGATCAATTGGGATTGAACAAATTCTAACATATAAATCGAACTAATTATCATGTAATCAGCTCATTGTAATTGGACATGAATTTATTGTTTCTCACTGTTACACTGTGAGTGTCAAATTCAACATCAATCCATAACAAGTAAAATGACCTAAGAGTTAAGAACATATAATCCAAAAGAATACCCACAAATTATCCAATGTTGGACTATTCCGTAACACTCCACTATACATGTGACCGATATTATTTTTTATCCATGACGAAGCATGAACAACATGGGTGAACGTGTTAATCCGTTTGATCAACATTTTTGACTACGATACTATATTGAAACATGAATACATAACTCAAAATCAATTGTTGATTAGTACGAGGATCTAAGAAGTTATAACCCAAGAGAATGTCTACAAATATTCCAATGTTAGATTATTCTCTAACACTCGTTCACATGTGTAATCGAGATTATTTTTATATGTGTCTACGCCAAATAATAACATAAGTAAATATGATAAGCCGGTCATTAGACATTTTTGGCTCTGATGTCATATTAAAAAAAATGAATATCCAACTAAAAATCAATTAATGATAAGTGAAGAGACTAAGAACTTATAATCTAAGAAAATGCTCACAAATCCTCTACCAGTCACGAACAATGAGGGTGACATGCATATTGGGACCAGGAGGGACGTACACCCCTCTTGGATTTTGAATTTTGCTTAGTAAAATGTATAATAACGGGTATTTTGTCTCTTGAGGTTTTTGAATTTCACGTAGTTAAGTATATAACAAGATTACACACTCCTTGATATATTTAGATTTTAACTAATTAAGTATATTTATATTAGAAATTAAAATCTTTAGATTTTTGTCTCGAAAGTCATAAAAATTGTACCGGCACTTACTTGAAATCCGAACACCACCTCTGTCTCCATTGGCATTATCCATTTATTAACCACTAACTTAAATATATAGCAGGAAGAGGAGCACTAAAGAAAACTCTAAAAAATCCGCAACAACTAAACCTCCCAACTCCACACCTCGTTGGTCTATACTTGTTGCCACCACCACCACCTAACTCCAAATCCACACCCACCTGTAACAAACAAACCACAATGCAAAATCCATCCGGAATCCCACTTCCCTTTTCCCCAACCACCTCCCGAATCCCACTTTCCCCGGGTCCGATGACCGACTGCAAGAGATCGTTGGAGAGGCGTCGGATCGCCGACTTCCTCGCAATGGACGTCGACCACGCCTCCCCGGAGATCTCCCCCTCCGACTCCGATCTCGTCGAGGTCACGCTCGAACTCGCCGAGGATTCCATCGTCGTCCGCAGCGTCACGCCGACTCCCGACGCCGATCCCGCCGGGGGATCGGGATCGCTCAGTCGGAGCTCCTCCACCGCATCGAGGATACGGAAGAAGTTCGCGTGGATGAGGTCCCCGTCGCCGAGGCGGTCTGCGGAGATGTCGGAGGCGGCGGCTGAGGCGAGGAATAAGAGGATGTTGAAGGCGAGACTCGACCGGAGCCGGTCCGGAGCACAGCAAGCATTGAAGGGACTCCGGTTTATTAACCGGACGACGGCCGGGAACGTCGACTCGCCTTCCGAGTTGTGGCACGTGGTCGAGAATCGGTTCTACTCGCTCGCCAAGGATGGCTACCTCTCCCGGGATGATTTTGGAGAATGCATTGGTAAAATTTACGATAAAAAGTTATATTTTATATATTTTGTTTGTTTTGGTGTTTTTATTCTTTTTCCCTCCATTTTCTTTGTCAAGGGATGGTTGAGACGAAGGAGTTCGCGAAGGGAATATTCGATGCGCTGTCGCGGCGGCGGAGACAGAAACTGGAGAGAATAACCAAAGAGGAGCTCTACAATTTCTGGCTTCAGATCTCCGACCAAAGTTTCGACGCGAGGCTGCAAATATTCTTCGACATGTATGTACATAACTTCCACTCTCTTTTCCATATAAAAATCTACTATTCTTTAGAAGAAAAAAATGAAGTTTATATATAACTGTGGCGATGACAGGGTAGACACTAACGTGGACGGGAAGATAACCAGAGATGAAGTGCAAGAGGTGAGCTCATCATCAAAATTTTAAAAGTCCAAACCTCCTCTAATTTTTAAGTAAATAATCCTAAATCCGAGGGTTATTCTGCACAAAAAAAAACAGCTAATAGTCCTGAGCGCCTCGGCCAACAAATTGTCGAAGTTGAAAGAGCAAGCGCAGGAGTACGCCGCGCTCATCATGGAAGAGCTCGACCCCGAAGACCTCGGCTACATAGAAGTAAACCAAAAAAATTAAAATAAATGATAATTCCATCATCACCCCTCAATTTAGAAATTATTACAATTTTGCCATTCCCCCACAGCTATGGCAGGTGGAGTCGTTGTTGCTGCAGCGAGATCAGTACATGACGTACAGCAGGCCGCTGAGCACATCGGCGAGGAGCGGCACGCTAGGCGGTCTTATGACGGCACCGGGTGGGCTGGTGCGGAGGATAGGGTGTTCGCTAAGGTGCGTGGCGCACGAGAATTGGCAGAGGCTGTGGGTTGTGGCGGTGTGGGTGGTGGCGATGGCGGCGTTGTTCGCGTGGAAGTTCGTGCAGTACCAGAGGACTCCGGCTTTCATGGTCATGGGCTACTGCCTTCCGGTGGCCAAAGGTGCTGCCGAAACTTTGAAGCTTAATATGGCGCTTGTCTTGCTGCCCGTTTGCCGGAATACCATCACTTGGCTCCGGTCCACGTCGGCCAGGCTTCTCGTGCCGTTTGACGACAATATCAACTTCCATAAGGTATGTTTTCAGTTTTCTGACCTTTCGTGTTTTCCATGATTAATGTGCAAATGAATGGATGATAGGTTGATGTTCGTACGTTGTAATCTTAATTTTGAAGGTTTTCCATGCCAATCTATATGGTTTTTAATAATTAAGTTTAACTCATGATTAGTTGGTAGGTACTACTTGTATTTGTCGATATTAACTATTGAGGGAAATTGCCATTGTTTGGAAGTATCGTCATCGTACTACTAATAAAATTAGTCAAGCATTTTTTTTGTTGCTAAAACGTTAATACCGTTAACGTCAACAGTAGTTCAAAAATACAATTAACACGTAACGACCCATCTCTCTTGCGCGAGTGAGTATTATATGTGATAACTTGCGATTAGTATACACCGTTTTAGGAAAATGGTTAAGATCTATGGGTAATTCCATAAATACTCTTGACATAATACAAAATATCACGAACCCTGTTCACATTTTTAGGTTATATTAAATACCCTCCAAGTTGAATCCATATTATGTTAAATATAGGTATTTTAAGTAAGTCAATATTAATGTTAATGACTATAAAAAATGTAAATGAAGGTTTTGATCAAATTAAAAAACATCTACGATTTATGATAAATCTTGGAGATGAAATATAATATATAATTTGAAGATTTATCGTTTTGTTTTGTCCACTCAGATCAAAATTGCAAGATCGACGCATGAATTAATTCTAAACATATTAGGTTGTAGTTACTTAGGGGAAGTAATAAATATCGTTTAGTCAAGACCATGCATCCTTAGGGAACACAAACAAGAAGGGACATCTCCGTCACTCAATTTAGAAAATCGTATGCGACATAAGCAAAATGTTGTTGATATTCACATAGAACATCTTTTAATTTGGAAATAAATTATTCGCGGGTTTACATGTAGAATTTGCACACCACGGCTTTCTCTTTTCTAAACGTAGTAGTTATGTTCGTTCACCTAGAAAGAGACCCCACTACACTGTCACGTTTCTTTAATTAATGGTCTCAATCAACGGTTATCCCACCAATAATCCTGAATAGTGGTTTGGGGTCCTTCGTACGTAGCTTCGCTTCTTCACTCATTTTTCCTGGAAAAAAACATTTAGTTCTAGATTTTTAAATTTAGAGAAGTGGATCTATGTTTTTGTGATTAATTGTAGAAATATTTTTATATTTAAACGCGAAGATTATTTGATTTCATATTAGTCTTACTTTACTTTACTTTACTTTTGAAGGTATTACGTTCACCAAATTTTTTAATTGCATCTTTTCGTTAGTCGTTCTTACGTACTTTACTTTTGAAGGTATTATATATATTCAACTTCGGGATCGACATGAAATGGTTCAACATAGTAACAAAATAAAATAAAATAGTCAATTTGAATGATACATAAAATATTATAAATATTAGAGGGAACGTATGAAATTATGAATCATCGAGACAAAAAGCACAAACTCAATCTTTAACGAATTAACGTGCTTCTAAAATATCAGTGTTCCCCCAGATATCCATTTTGTGAACTTTAACCTCTAACTTTGCGAGTATTTAATTGACATTAATGAAACTCAATAATGATTAGTGTTTGGTGGTGGATGCAGATGATTGCAGCGGGTATAGCCATAGGTGTGGTACTCCACGCAGGCAACCACTTGACATGCGACTTCCCACGTATGATAAATTCGACCCCGGAGAAGTACGCCTACGTGGCGGACGACTTCGGGAGCGAGAAGCCAACTTACGTGGACCTCCTCGTGGGAATGACAGGGGTCACCGGTGTGGCGATGGTCGTGGTTATGGGCATCGCCTTCACTCTCGCCACCAGCGGTTTCCGCAAGAACGGGGTGAGGTTACCTTACCCTCTCAACCGCCTCACTGGCTTCAACGCGTTTTGGTACTCTCACCACTTCCTCGCCTTTGTCTACGTTTTGCTCGTTCTGCATGGTTACTTCATCTTCCTCGTCCACAAATGGTATCTCAAGACGGTAACTCTTTAATTCCCCCTACTTAGTACTTACAATTAATTCTAGATTTTCGTTTATATTGGTTTATTATTATTATTATTATTATTATTAACGTACGTACGATGTTTAATTAGTTTCCTGTGTTTTTTGTATTAATAAGACTATATATTATATATATATACACGACAAATGAACCTGTGTTGATGGCAATACATTTATATTCAATTGCGTTAATTTGCTTCAACAATATTCACGTAATTAATTGGCCGGACAGACCGTATGGGTATTAATTAAAGTCATAGTTGTGATTAATTTGTTAACCTAGCTAGCTAGCTAGCTGTAATCTGTGGGTGTTTTGCTTGTTTTACGCTTCTAAAATGTCAAAATTAGATCTTCGCACTCGAGTTTCTCAAAATGTCTTTAATTAACGTGATACACCTCCAAATTAACATGTAGGTCCCACTTCAGGCCTAACGTTTTTAGGGTTACAGTACAACTAGAACAATAGGTTAGATAGTGATTCTTTTGGTAGATCATAATTTTTTATTTGGTGTGTTTTGATGGTTGTGGTGAAGTAGACATGGATGTACATCGCTATACCGTTGCTGCTTTATTTGGGGGAGAGGTCGTTACGTACTCTTCGATCAGAAGCTTACACTGTGAAGATCTTAAAGGTATGGCCATTTCATTTTAAGCTTCCATATATTTCTAATTCGGCTCATAGCTCGATCGATCCATAACCTGACAATCAAGATGTGAACTCTACTAACCTCCTACCAAATTAAGTTTGTCAAAATTAATGCTCTTTACCTTGAGGTTGAGATCACCTGAAAATAAATTTGAAGTTATTGGACATGTATTTAGAGACACTCCTAACATATTTGTCATAATTAATTCAAGAGAATAAACATGACATTTACTAAAGGAGCAGCTAATTAGCTCTATCTTAGTCTTACGTAAAAAGTAGTACAGGCCTACGTCAAAAGTCAAACCTACGAGCTAAGAATATCTCAACATTGCCCCCCTCGAACTTGTAACATCTTATATTGTGTGCCTGAAAATTAGTTGGTGTGGAGCAGCTAAGGTTCGATATTTCTTCAGGTACCTCACAGCAATGAACCATCACTTTACGTTTTAAAAAGGGTTTAAAAAGAGCAAAGTGGAAAACTTGGTTAACTTTATTCGTTCATACAACTTCTAATTTCAGAATAGTTTTAAGGGCCAACTAACTTAACTCGTTTTGTCCCATCACTTAGTATTACGAGACTATCCCAGGTTTCCAACCCTTCTAATCCACTTTTGGATATCACATGTGCAACTTGAAACGTAAGTGAACGTGTAGGGTCGGCCATTCGAATTTTATGTTTGATACCAAGATAAGTTACATTAAGTAGGGACAAGACTTATGAGGAAGGCAAACATTTTCGAAGTGGACGAACTTGATATTTCGTTCGCCAGTACAGTCTCATTTGTGACATCTTACTATTTGGCAACTTGTATCAATTGAGATGTCTATCTTTTCCTCTATTTTTTTCTAATGGGTTAGAAAATTGAGTGAAACATATAAAGGACTCCACAACGCATTACTGACTGACAATCTACGTGACCCATCATTGTCATATTTTTTGATGACCATACACCAACTCTTGTTGTTGTTGTTGTTTTTTGTTTGAAAAATGTTAAGGCAGAGGCCCTAAAAAAACTTGGCATGGTTGTGACGTGCAATGAAAACAATCACCAAAAGGGACATGAAGTGGCCAGTGCCATCAATGATTAAGCCGGTATAGTCAAAAATATCAACAAAACAATCTCTACCAACCCTATACCAGGTTGGAGGGGTAAACATCAAAACAGAATGAACGTACCATATTCAGCTTGGTGAATTTGATGGTGGAACTACCATGCCAGTCTACACAGCATATGCCTTCTGCTATCATCTATTTTTCTGCATCTCTGCTAGGCAAGATCTAGATAAGATCATATCTTTTTTAACTAATAGAACGGAAATCATCACATAGTACATGTTTAGGTTTGGTAGCAGTAGGCTCCAATCACATCTTTTTGCCTAGACTTTTCCGATGTAGACTAGTTGTTGAACAAGAGACTAGGGCTCCATCAGGTTTATGTCTATTTTGGGAAAAACAATTATGCACATCCAGCAGTAGACATAAGTTGGTATAGCCGAACAAATCAAACTCACCCGAACAAACTTAAAAATGTTCAGTTCCATGTGGACTCCAACAAACTGAATAAGAGTGCACATCAGTTAGTATAAGTAAATATTTATTAAATTTTGCAATATTTATGCATTAGGCTTGTGTACCTCCTCCAGGTGTCGATGTTGCCTGGGAACGTTTTGACAGTGATGATGTCAAAGCCACAAGGCTTCCGGTACAGAAGTGGGCAGTATGTGTTCCTCAAGTGTCCCACAGTATCACCCTTTGAATGGTCAGTCAGAATGTGCTTTGCATCTCTTATTGAATTGCTCACCTTTTGTGGAAGATGAATGATTATCTTTTACAAGACTGATTGTTTTGTAATTGAAGGCACCCGTTCTCTATCACCTCTGCATCGGGAGACGACCACCTCAGCGTTCACATTAAATCTGTAGGAGACTGGACTCATGAGGTGAGGAGAGTTTTCACTGAGCTCAATAATAGCTCACGGTCTGTTATTGGGAGAGCAAAGTTTAGCGACTCCGGTGTCTGTCAAACAAGGTATACTTGCTCTACATTTACATGGTTGTTGGGAAGCAGTGTACAATAGCAATATCTACTTCTTTTTTAAAGCTTAATGTTCTAATGTACTCAAAATTCCATCTCAAATACCACACAGGCTGATATGTGTTAATAATTTTAATAAAGTAGACATGATTATTCATCGAACAATGCCCAGATTATATAATTATAGTAATGCCTCTCATGATCAAATCTAGATTGCCAAGACTACTCGTCGATGGTCCATATGGAGCTCCAGCGCAAAACTACAAGAACTACGATGTGCTGCTCTTGGTGGGGCTGGGCATTGGAGCGACCCCTTTCATAAGCATTCTGAAAGACCTACTTAACAACATAAAAATGGCAGAAGAACTGACAGTAACATATCTATCTTTGCCCCGTCCAAGTTCATCCTAAGTTCTTCGCTACAATTTCGTAGTTCGGACCAAAACTGATTTTTGGCTTTTCATTACTGCATATAGGATTCAAACACCGATTTCTTTAAGTCCGAGGACATCTCAAACAGCTTCAGCAGCAAGAAAAAAATGGAGAGAACCACTCATGCCCATTTTTATTGGGTTACTCGAGAATCAAGCTCATTCGAATGGTTTAAAGGAGTAATGAATGAGATTGCTGACTTGGACCAGAAGGTAATATCATTCTCTTTCAACCTTCAGAAATTTCATTTTTGATGCAGTCGAAAAGGAGATATCATCTTGTTTGTGATCTTTGTTTGGGCTTTCAGAACTTAACTCGAAAAATAAGTTTCGTAGAAGACAAAGGTTTGTCATTAGATCAACCGAACAGATGCAGTTATGTTATTGTGCATTGAACTTATTTTGTAAGAGCAAAGCCGAAGTACCAACAAAATATACCACAAGAGCACATCTAGAGATGTTTTCCATCTTTTCCCAAATTCAAATAAAATTGAAGCAATTTTCTCTGTCCATACAGGGTGTCATTGAAATGCATAACTACCTAACCAGTGTCTATGAAGAAGGAGATGCACGAACTACACTTCTGACTATGGTCCAAGCTCTCAATCATGCCAAGCATGGTGTAGACATCGTTTCAGGAACAAGGGTAATGATCTTCGGCTTCATCTTAATTGAGGTGGTTGGGTCAAAAAAGGTCCAAGATGCTCTCCTACCACAGTTTGCAATGATAATGTAGATTGTTTATTTAAATGATATTCCCTTATCATCAATGTGCAGGTAAGGACTCATTTTGCCCGACCTAACTGGAAGGACGTCTTTGAAAGAATCGCATGCAAACATTCAGGCTCCACTATAGGTAATCAAACAATAATAATAATTAAATTCTTTTCATGTAGGCAGTGTCAGAAATATTTAAGTCGAAAATAATAATGGAGAATGTCAAAAAGAATCAAGTCATGAATGACCAAGTATTTGTTTATTTCTAAACAAAAAAAAACAAGCACACTAGAAATATTGGTAGCAAAAAGGCAAAAAATTCATAATAAAACAGGCACACAGTTGGTTCAAACTTTCTCATTGCGCTCTATGTCCTGACTAGGTGTCTTCTATTGTGGAATGCCACTGTTAGCAAAAGAATTAAAGAAATTATGCTACGAGTTTACACAAAGGACAACTACACGATTTCATTTCCACAAAGAATACTTCTGAGCTGGAACATGGTAAAGAAGAGTAGAAGACAGAAGAGAAAAAGGAAGATGCTATTTGAAGCCCGCCATACGTGGGTAAAAAAGGAAAAGAGAAGCAAATGGGCTCACGGCAATGCTCGCTTGCTTATTCTCCTCACCTGCCCCAAGATTAAGCATACGACACAGGAATTAATTATATATAGGCCAGCAATAATATACATGACAACTACAGTTTCTTGTTTGTTTATAACACAAGGTTGAGGACTCTGTGATATCCACTTCACATGCTGGCAGAAAAAAATCTTTGCATTGACTTTCAAATGGATAGGAACCACAGTTTCAATGTACGACAGGATAGTTAGAACATACTACAATACAGTTAGTAATTGTAATTATACATGTAATAGTTATACGACAATCACAAAATATATCTATAGAATTATTTGTTTGTTTGTACTTTGCTATGTCATTATACCTTGCTTATACGACAGAATTTGCTGTAATAATGTCTTTGTTTGACCAACATCACATCGCAATAGATCCCCGTGGTTGTATTTTCACTAAGAAACCAATTTGCTATTGTAGACAACCTTTTTCAAACTCTACAGGTGTTTTTTTCTCTCTTGCCTAATCAGTACTCTGTACAGAAAATAGTTCTCCCAAAGAAAGAGAATCAAAGCTAAAATGATAACAGATTTAGAAGGATACTATGAGCACTTGCCACAACGTTTCCAAGCAAAAGATGAACAGAAGGAATTTTAGTACCAACGGATATCATTCGGGAATTAAAACCATGCACACTACAATTATATGTGGTCCATGGAATTACCAAGGCCTCTAATCATTTGCTAGGCGGCACCTCTTTTCTTCGCATCTTGTGGAACATTAAAAAGCAAAAGCATCCTGCAGCACATGGTTACTACGAATATCAGAACATGCTCACAACTATGACAACAATGACACTTTCAAGAAAAAAATCATTTGACAATTATTTTAGCTCAGTGTATCCTTTTAAAAGTAATTTTTTCCTCTTTTATATACTCGTTTCGTTAAATATTTGTAGAGTTACAATACTCTTTAACCAACACGACAATCTTATCTCGGTAATTAATGTTACATGTCAATTACCACGATTGTGAATTAACTTTTGAATTATGTAAATCATTATCTTTTAGACTTCTATGGTTAAGGATTAAAAACTTCTTCCTTAACATTTCAACAAGACGAAAACATTAATTAATGAACAAAATATTTGCACATTCAATTCATAATAATTGACATATAAATGTTTATTTTGTTTTGGATCCTAAGATATGAGATTTATATCTTTTCACATAAGGAGTGTCTAATTTAATTATTATCAAAAGTTATCATAAAGTATAATGATTAAGATAATAGTTAATTAAACACGACTTATGCAAGAAAAGATAGTTCGTCAAAAGATTATTATTGTCTATCTTTACTTAAGTGATGATATCACTGAACCTCTTGATAAATCGAAATTATAATGTGTTCAATGTGACTTATGTTAAATTACATATTTATAATTAGCTTAAGATATCAAGAAATCAATATAAAATACAAACGTAACACATTTCTACCTTGTATAATATTCTTAATATCACGAGTCAAGAAAATAAACACATTACATCACTAAATGGATCGTGTTTAATTCGAGTAAACAAAAACATATATGTTAATTGGGTAATTATAATGTGAAATATCATTGTCAATTGACTTATAGTTTACCTGCTTATAGTTTATGACATTAAGTGTTTAATATCATTGTCAATTGACTTAGATCTTCTTATATGTCACACTACAAAATTGAAAAATAAGAAAGTTGATTTTATATCCATATGATGTATCAGATTTCGTGTGAAATATTATACATGTGGTGAATCGATAGAATCAATGTGTCATAAAAATGACATAGTTAGAATCATTTATAAGTTCATATGAGATATATGTATTATGATGTGTAATAGTTGACATTACATATGATAATATATTACATGATATATGAATTTGTTAAAAACCCTAAAGATCAAATTTTATTGGATATAAATCCAAAATTTGGTAAAAAGTAAAAAATGATTAATACGGTTTTACCTGAATTAATAAGGAATTAATATTAATCATGTATTGAAATTATTCCAATTATAGTTAAATGTAATGTTAATGATAATATGTCAAATTGTGATTGATTTTAAGGAGAGAAAAACAAGATCAGAAATTATGATATGGGTGTTGGGAGACCCTATAAATAGATATTCTCTCATTTTTTTGTCTTAATTAATACAAAAAATTCTCTCTCCATGACCATCATATTAATCCATCCGAAATTTCTTAATTATTTCAAACTTTTGGAGATTAAATTCTCAGGAAGCATAAATTGATTATTAGCTAGATTCTAACCTTGACTTAGAGATGAATTGGTTAATTCATTTCTCTATAATCTTCTTTAGAATTTGGTGAACACTTAGAGTCAAATCAGCAGCGGGTGATTCGATGTGCAACGTAACTCCGGATCTTCATAAAGTTTTAGAGAACCTTTAAGTATAATTATCCATCAATTTATTTTAATATATATAAAGATTATATTATATTAGAATAAATATAAAATAATGTTCATGAAATTGTCAAAAATATAAAAACGATTCTAATTGCATGTATAATTTTTTTTAAATATGTATGGATGATAGTGGAACAAAATCTTAACATGAGAATGGTAAACGGAACACTTACCAATTTTAATCATCTCTCATTCGCTTAAGTATTTTGGTAACCCACTTTCTAAGCCGTCGTTTTAGTGTGAATCCGACAAACACACCAATTGTGAAGCTGATGGCGCACACCTTCGTACATGTCCCGAGAGAGACTACTTTCCTGGCATATTAAGAAGAAATGTCAATACATCACACAGATTCGTAAAAGTTTTATTAAAAAGGCAACATTACATGACGATTGATTGAAGAGAAGCTAAGGTCCGTAAGGTAGTGTAACTTGTCATTTTGCACCCCCAACATAAGATTTAAAAATGTGACATTTTATAAATAAATTGTTCGAATGATTTCTCATGAAAGTTGCAAATTCTCCAGATACGTTAAGTTTCAGATAGAACTTCAAACAATTCACCACCAGTCATCTTTCACGTTCCCAAAGTGGCAATAATAAATGCCAAGCAAGTCAAGCTTAAATCTAACGGATAGAATGAAAGTAATTGTACCAAATACCAATTTTCCTTTATCAAAAGCTACAAATGATTTTCTTGGATCCAAACATTGTCTTGTCACACACAAAAGAAACTCAGTGCTCACCTCATTAAACTGGTTGTTAACTATTGCATATACACATTTACCGAAAGCAAAATTAATCAACACAATAGTAGTAAATATTTATTATTTCTTGAGCATTGTACTTTGATCTTCAACTAGCCACAACTATTTCTTCCATATTTGAAACACTTGTGACAACAAAAACCAACCCTTTCCCAAGCAAAAGCTTCCTATAGTTATCTTAATTCTAATAACCATCGTTAAAACTAAAGAATTATTAACACATCCTCGTTACTTAAAAGTTATAAACATTAAACTTTTGTGTTGCATTTGAATGTAACTTTAGATTTTCAAAACACATTAGGTTGACAACGTCTTGATCCTTCATCGACAAATACTTGTAATAAATCATCTGTGATGCGCAACAATTTGTACAAAAAATACATAATTAAAAGTTCAATGTACTGTAGAACATCATTAAGTTCTCAATTCCACCCCGTCTCTTTCAAAGCATTTTTAGCAATATGTTCAAGAATATCAAAAAATAGTAATCACGGAGGTGTTAACCCTACCGTGTATCATCTACTCGTTGCAATGAATGTTCTTAGTTAAGTCCACTACTAGTGTTTTATTGTGAAGTAGTCCTACCAGTCTCTATTAAACCATTAAATAAGTGTTCAAGATTCAATTTGTTAGTTATTACTAACAAATTAAATCTTAAATATCACATTTAGATGATGTTTGACAATATGTACTAATTGGATTTGACGAGGAAATAATAAAGATATATATTTACCCTCGTAATCATAATTCCTAAACTATTGGATTCCTTTACCATGTTGCTAACTCTGACATAAACCATAGAGTTGCCCATGCAAGCTTTACATGGACTATCTATACTCAGCAAAAAGAGACCTGATGTCATATTAAAATATGTCACAGATGTACATGCATAAGATGAAGCAGACATTACGTGACACCTAAATAAACTTACAAATGGAAAAACCACAGCCATTGCTATTTTAATGACGGGAAGAAGTACGTGAGAGATGAAAGAGCAGATGACCATTTGTTGATATTAATTTTCTGATTTTCCCCATCATATGATATTTTAATTAGGACATTTTATTTTATTTTATTTTCAGAAATTTTTGAGGCGGTTCATTCTTCTCATCTATGACGAGAAAAACTCATCTTATCTTGTCAATCCAATAATCCAATTGCAAGGAAGACCTAAATCAATTTTTCTCTAAATTTGTATTCACCACTCTTTAAGGTTTCTTATGAAGAGATCTCTTCTGATATATAAAGCTGGAAGACAACCTACACAAGCAATTTTTTAAATTACGTCTTTGAATGTTCTTAAACAAGCTTTTTAGTAGTCTACGTTTTGAGAGGAAGACTACCATAGGTGATTCATCACTTGAACAATTCAAAATCTTTTCACTTATTCACAACAACAATTCTATCTTATATCAAATTTGATTCCATGAAAACTTTAATTTGGTTTTCATATCCCATTGTGTATAAGTGATGAACCACCTCAAGATAACCACACTTTTCAAATAATAGTTAATCAGAAAACTTGTTTAAGAACATCCAAAGACATATCTTAACACAATACAAATTTAGATCACTCCAAACTTTCACCACATATCATGTCAATTTCTAGTGGTTTTTATCGGACTTTTGACAAGTTTTCTCTACGCATGAAACACTAAGAAAGATGATTAAGTTACGGAAGATAATTTTGATTATAATTAAGTTACGGAAGATAATTTTGATTATTCTCTTGTCATGTGCAAGAAATATGAATCCTAAAAGCCCAAAATATCTAAACAAGGAAAAATAAAACAAAATAACCTCATCCAAAATCTCACATGGTTATTAGTTCATTTCTGGGTGCATCTCACATGCCTGTCAAACATACATCTTGTTGTCAGTAAAAGAATGTAACGATTTTTTTTTCACATGTGAGTTCAATTGAGGGCTAAGGACTACAATCATTGTTTTGTATGTATATGTATATGTGTGTGTGTATATATATAGGGTCAAGATTTAGTGAGCTCAGTGCTCATCTTATTTGTTTAAGCCCCCTACAATCTCACCATTAGATTTAATTACGGTTAAAATATATAGTTAATATCCACCGTTAGATCATTTTATTAACATAACTGTCATGGTCTTAATCTACCTTACAATTTAAGATGAATGATTGATATTGTAGGGACTTAAAATAGTTAGATTAAGCCCCGTGCTCTAATAATGGTTATGGGAATTAAGACTTAATAGTTGGGTGATTTTGCTTGAGAAAATTATGGTCTTTGCATACCACATACAAGTGTTATGAATATGGAACAAAGATTTATGAGTGGATGAAAATTAAATGGTAATGCTTAACAAACGACATGCCTGCAACACTTCACCATCGTTTTGTTTTTACTTTTTGGTAGGTATGCACTTTAGGAGTTAAATAATTTGTTTGATACTCTAATTAGGTAAATACCTAGATGCTTTTCTGCATGACAAGTTTGATGAGGAAAAATTAATACAGTTGGTTCAATTCTATCCACCAGATTGTTCAAAAATTGATGTCATGAAGCTTGACTATTAGTTTGACCATAAAGTATGAAAGTTTCCATCTAATTGTCAATTCAGGAAACTAAAATACATTGGTGAACTTTGTTTAAAGTAGGTTAAAGGTGGAAAGATGATCATCATCCATTAGTATTCTAATTTATCAAGTTGGTATCAACACAACCCGTTGTGATCGTTATAGTTGAGAAATTTTTCTTATTGTTAAAAATTAAATTTGAGATAGAATGAAAGATGAAATGATAACAAATTATCTAATCACACATAATGGAAACGATGCATTGGATAATATTGAAAAGGAAAATATTCTACAGGCATTCAAAAATGAATAATCAAGAAATACAATTGTATGTATGTACTTTAATTTGTTTCGAGGGTCTTTCTATTTGTTATGTTATAGTTTTTTAGGATCTTTCTACTTTGACCTTCGTAACTAGGATTCGTGACACCACTCTTTGGTACAATGATTCAATAAACAATCTTTTATTCAAATTTACCAGTTGAATGCATAATGTTCCTTTCAAATACCACTAATAAGTAGCAAGGTAGAGGCCTATGGCTTGAATGCATAAGATGTTCTTGAGGTTTTTGTTGAAGAGCATTTGAAAAGTACCGTTACTTAAAGGAGCACAAGTGAAAAATATGACTTCGTTTAGAAACATAACAGCTATGCCTACGGTTTGATTGCATTAGTAGGCCTAGTTTTAACTGTCACTGTGCGTACAATAACATGAACAGCAACTGACCAGAAACTCAAATTGGTACCTCGAAACCGAACCTAAGCATACTTACTCCCAACTCTTCTTCAACAAATAACACGTAAGACATAATCAAGATAAATGAAAGAAAATCTCAACAGCATTCTACCTAAAATGCCAACAACATATTCTCTCACATTACTACACACTTTAAGATTATAGTACTATTACCACCCAGAGAAGATCCAAACTTCAAACATGCACTGAGTAGAACAAGGATGCAAACTCGAATCTAGAAAACCAGATGATAAACTAACAAAGCACACAACAATCTCATAAGGGGAAACATATCGATAGCATTTTCTCCGGAAATCAGCATTCCCAACTACTTCTTCATACTCACTGATTAGAGAACTATCACCTCACTCTCTTCCGGACTTCAAAACGTTAAAGGAAAAACCTCCAAAAAATGCAGGAGAAAAGCAAACCAAAAGATCATATGACAGTTCGGTACCGAATCCTTACCCAGGAGCGGTGCGAAGGAGCACTTGAGCATGATCGGAAGCAAGGCGAGAAGAAGCATCGAGGGAGCCAGTCCTGGAGCTCGAATCCTGAGCGAGGGTCGCCAGTCTGGATCCGTCCATCGGAAAGAGCTGCGACGCTGCGAGAAGAAGTGGCAGTTCCCGTTAGGGTTTGGGAGGAAGAGAGGGATCGTGGAGTTTGAAGTTTGTGTGGTTGGGGTTGGGGTTTAATGGTGAGGATTGAAATTTGGAGGATTCTAATTTCTATAGTCTATACGAAGACGAGGCGAAGACTACACTTCCTATTATATATATATATAATATAACATTTATAAATAGTTGGATTGATTTTAATTTTAGATGGATTCTGTAAATCGTGTCTCAATAAGTTGTTAGAGATTAAACTTGCGTCCCACACCTATCCAACTAGTCATTTGACCAGTTGAGACACATTTTATGTGAGACGAAAACTAGTCGTGTGTGGGCTTTCAGTTGAGCATCCGTTGGAAATTTACTTGTATAACTAAATTAATTTAAGATTTGAATAGACGACTGCAACATGGTATTTTTAAGGATTATTTATTTTGCTCATATCCTAACGTTTACCAATGCTTAGATTCGATGTTTAATCATAATCAAGTCAAGATAGATAGATATCTACCCACAACAAATTGTTTAATCTTTATTAATTGTATTGAACTGATATTCTAGTAGCAGACGGACGAGAACAGAACTGCCACGGCCATTTCCAAGGAATCATTTGCCATACACATGCAGATAGATAAAATCAACAAACACTGAAACCAAAACTGTTTATAACTGTTTAATTCTGAAACTCATCAAAGGATCTGTGATTCTGTGATAGTATTCGACTCAAAAGGATCCTTGAAATTCATCAAAAGATCTAAATTATCAGTTCAATACAATTAGTGTGCCAATGAATTATATTAAAAGATGCAACAAACAGTTTAACGGTTGCATTGGAATGATATGAAGCACTCGAAACTCTGAAACCAAAACTGTTATAAAATTAAAGAAAGAAGCCTGGACCACGGTACTTCCGCTTACTAAGAAGAAGCTCAGCCTGGGGGTGCAAGTGGCTAATCCATCACTAGAATTCGTAACATTACTCACAAACCCATTTCGCATTGTCCTTCCTCCAACAGTATTTGACCCGAAGGCATTGGTCCAGGAGCTTCCGTTTCAAGCATTTGACTTCTAAATGTAAAATCATCTTTCGTCTACCATCTCAAGAAAAAATCATGAACAGTTTTAGGGCAATCAAGCTGTTCCACAAACTCATCGATCCACCCGTTTCCTTTTGGATGATGTACCCTGCTTCTGATCTCTTTTTCTCTTCTTAACTTGCATCATGAATAATTTACCCTTCATTTGGTCTCTCTTTCTGCTCTTCACTTGCACCCCAGATGATGCACTCTTCTTCTGTTCTCTCTTTATCTTCTCTTGCATCCGTAATAAAGAGCGCCCCTCGGCCTCTCTCTTTTTCTTCTCTCGCACCATTAATGATCTGCCAACGAGGGAAGGTTGTTCTTTCAGACCAAAACTTCTTGCAACATGTCCCAAGTGCAGTTTCTTCACCATAAAGATTCTCTTCAGGTCACCACGGTGGGCGCTGTAGGCCTTAACCCAAGAGGCAAATGCATCCTTTGCCAGTTCCTGCAACTCGGACTGTACATGCAGACATAGGTCAGATAAATATAACAAGCTACTTAAATAAATGCAGAAAAGGGAGAAAAAAAAGGCATGGTTGAACTTTCAGAGCTAAATAATCAATTTGATTGATTATCTTGAAATACACAAAAAAAGAACTCCTTGAACTGAATTGAAAAGGTAACACTCAAGAAGAGGAAAACAAAAATGGTGTTTACAAGTATAAGATGTAAATGTATCTTAAATATCACTTGGGATTGGGAATGATTAAGAGAGTTTTTTAATTGAAAACATTAAACTCAAACATTCTACTCTCAAAACATTCTCCTTCCATTATCCTCAAGTGATACCTAAGACTAGAGGATAAATGGCACCACCGTGCCAGCAAACAATTAATAACAATTCATTGGAGATGTGTAATGAAGGAAAACTACATGAATGATTCAATTAAGAGAAGATTCATACATTGCGAGAAACACAGCTCTCAAGGGCTTTCTGTAGCACTAAAACCCAAGGATGCATGTCAAGCGAAGGATTATGCCTGTTCCAGTGCTTCTGACTTTGTGAGAGAAGGTCATCCATAATCTTCTGAGCTGGAAATTCTTCCAAAGATAAACCATGCCTTTTCAAATCATGCAAATAGTCGAGTTCAATAGGTTGAAGGAACAATATTGCTTCTCCCTTTTCACCCAAACGTGCAGTTCTTCCAACTCTGCCAAAAGAAGCACAGCCAATAACATTAATTTATTAAAAATCATAGCACCAAATAGCCTACGAAATTGTAAACAGTAAACAGCATGGCCAACATACCTATGGACATATTCAGTGGCTTCCCCTGGAGAGTCATACTGAATAATGCATCTCACATTGGGGAAATCCAGACCCCTGGCAGCTACATCAGTACACAAAAGAAGAGCAGATTTCTCAGAGCTGAAGCCCTGAAAATTAGTCCTTCTATCCTCATGCTTCATTTTGCCATGTAAGTGGAATATCTGGCATCTTAGAAAAGCTTTATTCTGATTTTGCTCAAACCGAGAATCAAATGACCAGCAGAACTGGCCAAAAAGAGAATGGTGGAAATCTACAGCATCACATGTGGAGAAGAAAACTACAATCTGCAGAACAAACAGATGAGAAACCTTAATTGCTTCATCACTATTTAGAATTTGAAGTAAATTAACTTTCAATCCTAGTAGATCGGTATCTGGAAAGTTTCAATCCAGTGGAAACCATTTAAATTGTAGAAGCAAAAATAGATCAGCAACAGCAAGTTAGAAAGAGTAATGTTAAAGTCCTGCACTACCCCACCATCTGGCATCAGTATTCTCGTACAGAAATATAACTACAATTACAACAACAATGCATAATTAAACAACATGAAGACACAAACCCTTTCCCTTCTATTTATATGTATTGTAAGTTGTCTCAGCTGTTGGGTTACAAATATAGGCATATTGATATCAAGGAAACACTGTAAAATAATCAAATACCATGGTGAAATTGGCAGTATAGGAATGGTTTCAAGTTCCAACAAAACTCATAAAATATGTTAGAAACAACTTTTCTAAATTAATTCTTTAGAAATTAAAAATCCCAACCATGTTGGAAGTAATATCAATCCCATGCCGAAGCTTAAGATTAAATCTTAATATTTTAAGTTGGTTAGTGGTCTAACCAGGATGGTCACAAGGGGCTAACGCCAGACTGACAAAGACCTCACTTGAGTTGGACAACTGACTCAAAATCTCATTGGAGCTGACTCGATAAGCTCAACTCACATACGGCAACTAGCCAAGGACAAAACATAAGTAAGTCCGTTGGCCAGAAATCTCCCCAAAGCTTGTCTTGTCAGAGATCAGAATAGGAGATAAATGTTGAATTTTTATCTCGATGTTTTAACTTTTTCCTTGGAATTGATGTGAGAATTCTATTTCCATGATAGCTACATAATTCAAATTCAAATACTTCTCTGGAGGTACAAAGCCCCCTCCTTGAATAAAAATATATCCCCCTTTAAGGACTTCTGAAATGTAATATTAGGTATCCCTCTCCCCTAAACACCCTTACTTCTCTCTCTCTCTTTTGATCGGTAACTTACTTTTCAAATTGTTTTTGGGACTCTCACAACATCTGATCATTATAAATAAGGCAATATATCTTCCAAAGGAAAATAAGTCAATTCTCTCATTTTATCCTTGATGATTTTAGGACCTAATATCCAGGTCCTTGTACACACGCAATATATACTATGTATACGAAGAATTAAAACTAAATTAAAAATTGATAGACCAATAAAACCAAACTTAAGAATATTATGCTACCTTTTGTGACAGATCTCTTTCAAATGAAGTTTTAAGTATGGACGCCAGCACAACCAACCTTGATCCGCAAGGCACTGTAAATAGCTCACTAAATTAAAATTTGAAGGAGCCAAAACCTTACAAAAATCTTAAGTATAATTGCTACCTTTCACATATCTTTGAACTAATTGTTCAGGAAAATTGTAATCTTCGATTGCATGGCTCGATGATGCAGTAGAAACATTTGAGACATATTCCCTGACAAACTCCTCAGAGGCCGTGTTCCCGACCGACAATGTCGGTAATTGGGTTCGTACCTTATTATCCAATCTAATCATCACAGGGTTGTCTAGACTGATATTGGCCAATTGGTTCACCTTTTCATTCAAAGTTGCAGACAACAGCAAGTGCTGGCGAGGAAATTCAGGTGTTGGGCCATGTTCCCTCTTGCTAGGTGGACCACTTTTTGAATCTAAGAATTCAAGAATCTCCTCTATTGCTTTTCCAAATCCCAGTTCAAGAATACTTGAATAGGTTTGAAAAAACGTACAGGTGATTTTCAGGATAATATTCAAAAATAATGCAACAAAAAAAAGCACTGGGATAACAGAATGATGCACCGGTCAGATAAAATACAAACCTGTCAGCTTCATCGAAGACAATCCACCTCAAGTTCTTGTAAGAGAAAGATGAGGTATTCTTTAGATGGTCCAAGAGACGTCCAGGTGTTGCAATAAGAATAGAAATTCCTGAAATGGAAAAAGGAAATGTAACTGCGCTGATGTTGTTTAGAAAATAAAATACTTCAGCAGCTTATGAAAAAAATTAGATGATATGGAGCTGAATAATGTCCATTCCAGTGAAGATAAAGCCATAATTAAGTATATTTTGTAACCACATGTGCTAACCTTTTCTTAACCTGCTCTTCTCTTTTGACTTCTTCTCACCCCCCATAACGTAGCCAGGAACTATCCAATGGAAACGGTGCAACAACGTCTGCAGAATCTCATATACCTGCGTGCATAACTCTCGTGTGGGTACCAGGACCAATGCTGCAACAAAAGCATCAAATTCAATACAATGGCTACTGAGTACTATAAAATAGAGCCCTGTGGTAAGAGTGAAGTGACTCATCAAAGGTTCTGGCTAATAAAAAAACATACCAAAGGTTCCATCGCCACGTTGTATTTTAGGACTATGCATCTGTAGAAGATGCACAATCGGGGTAAGGTATGCAATCGTTTTACCGGTCCCTGTAGCTGCATTCACCAATCTAGTAATAATTGTCAAGGAACAAACAGAACACAATAGGATGGCCCACACCAAGAAGCATGAACACTAACACAAAATGCTACAATGCAAATTGTTCCATAGAGGAACACTATGTTGAAAACCAAAAGGACCAGCATCTTATGCTAATATTGACACTGGGAAAGCGATAAAACAAGATTATGTTCACATGCAGGCAAAAAACTATATTTTGGTAGAATATCGGCAAAGTCTGAAAACCTACAAACTCACCAAGCGAAAAATAGGATACCCAAAGAAACTAACTTACCTAAATAACTGAAAAGAGAGAAACAAATTTACACACATTTCACTTTCAATAACAAATTGGCAATACATAAACACAAACACGCATTCGTGAACATTTGAAATACATACATAGACAGTAAAATCGGGGTAATTTTTTTTTAAACTTTAATTAACAAACGAGCAAAGCAAATCCAAGCTTAATTTCACTAACAAACTCGCATAAGTAGGACATAAGACGCAATCAAGGATACACATGCCGTCCGGATATCGCGACGGGGATAGCCTGCGCCTGGATCGTAGTGGGGGCTTTAAACCCCAACCTCTCTGCAAACCAAAAGAAACACTTAGGAAAACAAAAACCACGAGCGAGCTTGGGGAGAGTTAAAAGTTGGGACCTTGGAGCTCCTGGCAGAGAGTGGGGTGGAGCCCGAGGTCAGCGAAGGAGCAGGAGGCGAAGAGGCCTCCGCCGCCGCTTGCTCCGACGGGAGTACCGTCGGTGCTCGAGTCGGGTTTGGTGGCGGCGTGGTTCGTTTTCTTGACGGCGGCGAGGTTGGAGATTCGGTTTGGGGTTTTGAGTCGAACGGAGGATTTCATAGCGACGGAGGGAGGATTGGCAATTGTGTGCAATCAGGGGGTTTGTTAGGGTTTTGCCTGGTTTTGATGATTAAGATATGAAGAAATGAGCGTACAAAATCTTGATCTTTTGATATCATACGTTAAACGACTTCTAATTTTTTTGATTTTCAAAGCATATAAATGGTATGAATTATATATCATAATTTATGGTTAAATTTTCTATTTAAAGTCTAAGATTTAAATTATGAGCAAGACAATGGATCCTCCTCTTTGTAATATATATAATTATACATGCAATATATGTGAATTATTTATTGAAAAGTATCATATCATACCCTTTTTTTGTTGTTGAGTGTATCATTACAATGTATCCATGGTGAATAAGTTGGCAAGTCAAGTTCATCTTTTCACACCAGCTACATTTCATGTATTTTCACACTTAAATAAAAACAACTTTAATTTCGTAAAATATTTGCCAGAATCCTAATGTCAGTCACATCACTTAAAATTAATAAATAAACATAATCGTATTTTATGTCAATCTGAAACAGATATTACAAAGGCAACTCAACTCTAATGTCTCCGTCCCATCTCATCCCGAAGAAGAACCGAAGCGACGAACGCAACCGTTCCCGAACCCACAAATCCTTCACGGTATGCTTTCCTTCTACCTTCCATTCCAGATCGGACACTCCTTTCCCCTTCCCGAGCACTCTTCTTCTCGTGCTTATTTTATAGCCCACAAAAACACATTGAACTCAAGCTGTTCGACGAAATCACCAACACATCCAACAAAAAAGTTGAACTTAAGCTGTTTGTGGCGTTGAAGGGTTTGGCCTGAGCAGATGGTTGTGGATTCCGTGTGAAGCTGAAGACGAGGTTGTTGTGTACGCTGTGGAGTTTGATGGGATGGAAGATAGTTATATGTCAAGTACCAAACTGCTCTTTGGGTTATCTACTCTTTGCTTTTTGTTCTTGCTTGGGGAGTTGGGTTGTTGATGTTGCTTTATCTTCCCGTTGTTGCGCAAGGAATTCAGGGCTAGACGGCTTTATGTCACCCCTAATGCCATTCTTTACAAGGTGAAGAAGTGGGGTCCATGGATTTCGCTTTATTTGTAAGTGTTTGAATTTATGCGTTTTCGTTTAATTTTGTTAAGAAATGCAGGAACGTGTTGGTTATGAATCATCTCTGCATTTTGATGAATTGAGATTGTAGTGTTGTGCCCGAACACGGCGTCTTTTAGCAATTTTTTGCCCATCCGTCCGTGATCGTATCGATCCTGTTTTATTATTGTTTCCCTTGCAATTGCATAAAAAAATGTTTAGCCATTTTGATTTTGTAAATTGATTCTTTCTTTGTTATTGCGTGGATGGAGTGGTACAGATGTGATTTATGATACATGCTTTGTGGGACTTCAATTCAAACCTGAGTGCTCGTGCCTTCCATATAGAATGAATTGTTCCTAACTAAAGCTTGACCAATGAAATGCATGGTGAAAGATTTTACCCTGATGAAGATGGACCAAAACTTTTTTTCTTGTAAATTATCAGTGGACAGTTTTAAATTGACTCTTATGTAGGTAATTTCTTTAGCGTTGTGCTGTAGGTTGCAAGACCAGTGCCCTTTCCATTCCTGGGGGTTTTGAAGAAGGACAAATATTTTATGCTCCATTCGGTCGCAGATGTAACTATTGAACAAGGTAACAGCTTCCTGAGCAGACTCAATTTCTAAGTTTAGGATGAAATGAAAAGCTGTTATTTCTCATTACAATGAAAAAATTGATAAATAAGATGCAATGAAAGCTATGTATCTCATTGTAAAAGTCGTCAATTGATTCATGTAATAATAAAGATGCTCCATATTCAATATACGCACATGCCATGGTTTTACAACCCTTGTGAAGTTTCAGTGTTTCATCAATAACTGGTATTGTTTGTGCATACATGGACACTGTTTTCTGTCTCTTGTCTGTTTATCCTTTTTCCTTCTTTAAACTTGTCTACATCATTGTGTTTGGCTATACTAAATTTTGAGTTCTAAAAGCAATTGCCTTGTAAAATTTACCTTTTGCATGGTACGCATCAACCACTAAGAAGTTTTATCTGTTAATATTCTGTTGTGTACCATTATTTTGAAATCTTACACCTTCACCATTGCTCTATCAGGATATCTTCAGTCCCATTTTGGTGTATGCTCCATCAGAATTGAGAATGTAGGGGTAAGACGGCGTGCAAGTGGTGATGTTCATATCCTAGGTATTAGTGAGCCAACATATTTAGAATTGCATTGCTTGTTTCTTTGCCAACTTGGATTAATATTTTCACTTTTACTGGTGGCAGGATATATATTGTGAATTCAACCACATGTCCTGACTCTCTTAAACTACCAGCAAGCAAATGTGAAAAGTAATACATCAAAGCATGTTTATCACAACATATTTTGTTCTCGGAACGGTGATTCTTGTCGTGCATGTATCTTCAGTGGCAACAAAAGAATGGCTGTCCGGGGCTTAATCCTTTCTGTTTCTCAGGTTTGATAATTTACTTGAAATTCGCTCCACGTTGGGATGTGTAAAATTATAGTACCGTCTGTAGAGACTTGGATAGTTGGATGTTATACTCGATAATGTTTATGTTGCAAGGTTGAGTCTAAACCTCAATTGCACACCTCCAGTTAGTTTATGATAGTAGTGACAGATGAGATGTGTAGTTTGTGATTCAATCAATAATTTGATGATATTATGAAATCTTTCATCTCGTGTATCTATGTTGGAGTCACATGAACTTCAAGTGCAATTATTCAAATATACAAGTCAAAATATGTTATTATGTTTGTTATGTTTAATCATTAGTCTTCTAGCATATTTAATCAAGTGCAATTATTCCTTTCTGTAGTTTTCTTCAATTCCAAACCAAATACATATTGGTAGTTGATGACTCGGGAGAATTTCATTTCACATTTCACCACGCCTAGATGGTAATCTTCCACTGTTACACTTCAAACTCCATTGGGGGGCCAATCATCTAAAACACGATATTTGTTTTTTCTTTGGTAGAATCAAATCATCGATCTGAACCTGTCGTGTTGAGTTTGTACATGATTCCTAGTGATGTGAGCTATAGTAGGACATCCAGCCAGAACCATTGACAACTCTAGTTCCTCCTTCAGTATTTCAACCACCTCTCTTACTCCAGGCTCTCCTTTTGCTGCCAAACCAAACACCACAGGCCTCCCTACCTGCATTTGCATACATGGTTAGAGAAAGAATCATGCAAGTCAAAAGGTGTTGGAAAAACTTTCGGGTTGTGATAATCCTGGACTCTTCTCAGATCGTGTACGGATCACTTTCCGAACAAGATTATTCGACCCTATTACACTGTCCGGGTTGCACGAATACCTTGCGGGGATAATCCTGAGAAGGAACAATCTCGTTCAGGCAATATGAACTTCGATCAGAAAGGTAGAGAAAGTCTGTGTTTTTTTTAAGTACCGAATCCCTCTAATAATGAGATAAATCGAAAAAGCAGAATGGCGGTTGGGCGGTTACACAACCGCTTTTCGGTTGGTATTATCCACTCAAACCGGAAATACATAAAATCCAATAAAGAATCAATATGGATTTCCCGAAGAGCTTTCGGGACGCTGCCCCGAACCCCGTCAGGGGCTCTGCCCCTTGGAACCCCGCCCACTGACCTAGCAGCGGGACCCCAGCCAGGGGCTCTGCCCCTTGGACCCCGCAGGGGCTCCGCCCCTCGACCCCGCGAGGGGGCTGCGCCCCCTCGACCCCTGCTTCATATTCGTGGTCGATAAACCGTTAGCTCAACAAGCGTGCACTCCGTACTACCCAAACTCGTTTCCGAGCCTAACGATAAATCGCATCGGTCTCAAGTAAATCACATTACGACTAAAATGAATCGATGACACTAAAATCACCAACAAAAGGAAATACCAGAAACTACACGAATGAATATTAGACTGCAACAGGATCAAGAGGAAATGTGATTATGGTTTGCTTGAAATCTAGATGGCCTCCAGTGAAACCCCGAAACAACCTTAGTAAAATTTAAACTGATATGTGAATGCAATTCTACGAAGTTGAGAACACCTATTTTCTTATATGTTGTCTATGCAAAGGTTAATAGTGGGATACCAAAACAGCTTGTGCCCCGAGGGCCAAAGCCTTGAAGACATCTGTGCCACATCGGACTCCTCCATCCAGTAAAACAGGAACTGCTCCAGCAACTGTTTTAACTACCTGTAAACAAAATTCCCAGGAAGTTAACCACAGTGAAGCAATTTAAAGAACATGGTACGGCTAAACAGAACTACTCAAAAGTTGTAGGTGAAGTCATGTGGTCCACCAATCCTATACCACTATTAAGAGAAAATTACCTCCTCGAGAACAGCTATGGAAGCCGGTGAATAGTCGAGTTGTCGGCCTCCATGGTTGGATACAATTATTCCTTCTACACCCGCTTTAACTGCCTGAATAGTTGTTCAAATGATTATCATGAAATCAGCTGATCCCACTCGATATGTGCAGATAATCTAATCTGTAGGACTATACTTACCATCCTCTGCACAAAGTACATCCTACTGCTTTAACAACCTGTAACTCAAATTTTTAGGAAGTTCATAATATGAGCACACAATCTTGTAGCTCAAGGAACATTTTATGATCAAAAGTTTGCTGCTGAATGCATTCCTTTTGTCCAGAGTTCTTACAATTTTCTTTAATAAAAATAAAACCACCTCTTCAAGGATAGAAACAGAAGCTGGTGAGTAATTGAGCTGGCGACCTCCATGATTGGATACAATTATTACCTCCACACGTTCTTCGACAGCCTTCATAGCTATTCAGGACAATGCATTCCATTAAGATAATCTCCAGACAGATAATTTAAGTCTTCAGGAACTCTACTCACAGTCTTCTGCAGTGAGTATACCCTTGATCAGTATCGGCAATTTCGTTATAGACTTCAACCATGCTACATCCTGCAAAAAGAGTAAGGGTCATCGAATAAACAATAATGAATCTAAATAAGACCGCAATAATGCATATGGTGTAAATACGCCTGGAGCAAATCCTTTGATTTTGGTTATCACAAAACCAAATGAATAGACCAAGTGGCTATAAACATGCCCCTACATTATGTACATTCATTTATGTCATTTATGTACATAAGTAAATGTGATGAAAGCATGGTTGGTCTATTCATTTATGTACATAAGTAAATGTGATGAAAGCATCAATGAGATTTAAGGTACTACTGCCAATGTCATTTTTTATAGAAAAAACATCAAAGAAAAAGTTTTTAGTATGATCGTTGGATGCTACCTTTTGTCAGCTAAACTTGTTTATTATTGGAAAAAAAGACTTAAATGGTCTTCCTCAAACCATATTTAGTTTGGCACAAAACGAAACTACAGCTAACATGTACCTTCCAACTAAGAGAGGGATCCAAGATTTGAGATGCAAAACTCTCAAGATTAGAACCATTATTGAGAAACGAGGGTTTTGGGGAGAAAATAATGTTCTGTTGTTTCTTAATTTGAAATTTGAATACAAGTGTTTATATATACATTCAAGTTGGATTTCCGTTGGAGCTTTGGGAAGCGTCGGTCGGTGAGGAGGCGCGTCGGTCAGAGAAGGGAAGCGTTGGATGGTGAAGAGGTGTGTCGCTTCGTATCTTTCAACACTCCCCCTCAAGTTGGGCCTGGAAGAGATTGTAGGTGCCTAACTTGCTTATGACGGTGTTGAATGGGTTCTGACTTAGAGTTTTGGTGAAGACGTCTGTTAATTGTTCTTTGCTGGAGACGTATGAGACTTCTATTTCTCCAGCCTGAATTTTTTCACGGATGAAGTGACAATCAACTTTAATGTGTTTGGTCCTTTCGTGAAACACGGGGTTCGATGCAATGTGTTGGGCGGCATTGTTGTCGCAAAACATGTTTATAGTTGTAGTGTGAGTTTGACTCATATCATGAAGAAGTTGTTTTAACCAAATGAGTTCGTTGGTGGTGGATGTCATTGCTCGATACTCTGCTTCTGCGCTTGATCGGGCAACGACTTTTTGTTTCTTACTCCTCGAAGTTACAAGATTTCCACCAACAAACGTGCAAAAGTCGGTAGTTGATTTTCGATCATGGCTCCCTGCCCAATCAGCATCTGAAAAACCAATGATACTGTTAGAATTGTTGTTTTTCATCGGTAATCTTTGTCTTGGGGTTTGTTTAATGTACCTTAGAATTCTATCAATAATATCTAAATGTGATGTTCGAGGTGCATGCATGAATTGACTTACTATACTAACAGCGAATGTGATATCTGGTCTGGTTACAGTTAAATATATAAGTTTTCCTACAAGTCTTTGGTATTGATGAATATCTTTAACAGGCTCCCCGTTAGTTGGACTGGTTTTGAGATTTGCCTCAATGAGTGTATTAGTTGGTCTTGCTCCAAGTTTTCCTGTTTCTTTTAATAGGTCTAGGGCATATTTCCTTTGTGATAGGAATAGTCCTTTCTTTGAATATGTAATTTCTATTCCTAAGAAATATTTCAATAAGCCTAGGTCTTTTATATCAAATTTCCTTTTTAGGTAGTGTTTAACTTGATTAATTTTTTCGTTATTATCTCCAGTAATGATGATATCATCTACGTAGACCAAAACTATGGTAGTTTCTCCCTTATGGTGACTAGTAAACATAGATGCGTCAGCGGAAGACTTTGAAAACCCATAAGCGATAAGAAAGTGACTAAGTTTTGCATACCATGCCCGAGGAGATTGCTTTAGGCCATAAATGGCTTTGTTGAGTTTGCATACCTGGTTGGGAGAGGTGTTGTATCTTGGTGGTGGTATCATATATACTTCTTCTTCAAGAGTTTGCATACCTGGTTGGGAGAGGTGTTGTATCTTGGTGGTGGTATCATATATACTTCTTCTTCAAGAGTGCCTTGGAGAAAAGTATTTCTGACATCCATTTGGTAAAGTTTCCAACACTTGTTAACTGTTATGGATAGGAGAACACAGACAGTGTTCATCTTTGCTACTGGTGCAAAGGTCACTAGGTAATCAAGTCCGTATGTTTGAGTATATCCTTTTGCTACAAGGCGGGTTTTCTTTCGATAGTTCCATTGCTATTGTATTTTATCTTGTAGACCCATTTGCATCCAACGGGTTTGGTTCCATTAGGTTTAGGAATAAGGGTCCAAGTGTTGTTAGTTTCTAAGGCTTTAAGTTCTTCTTGCATGACTTTTTTTCCATTTAGGGTTACAACTAGTTTCATCGTAGTTCTTTGGTTCTAGGTTTTCGTTTATTTGGGTTAAGAATGCCCTATAGTTTGGTTGTATTTGTTTATAGGTTAGGTAATTCTCAATGGGATAAGTTACTTGTGAGGTAATAAAGTCTTTAAACCTAGTGGGTGGACGAGTTGGTCGAGTAGATCTTCTTGGGGGTGTTTGGAGGTGGATTTCTGGCTTCTTCGTTTCTTTCGTTATTTTCTTCTCTTTCTTCATTTCTTCCTTCTTCTCGCTCTTCTTCTCGTTCTTCTTCGTCTTCTTCTTCTTCAGTTTGGTTGATGTTGAATTCAGGTAGAACGGGTGTGATGTCCGGGGGAGACTCGTTTGTACCGACAATGTTGAAGTAAGACTCATTTTCTCTAAACATTACATCCCGAGAGATATACATTTTACAAGCTTCGGGGTCAAAACATTTGTACCCCTTTTTGTTGAAAGAATAACCAAGAAATAAGCACTTTACAGAGTTGCTATCAAATTTATCTATGTGTTTCTTATGAACAAAGCATACACATCCAAAGACTTTAAGATGATCTAAGGTTAGTTTCCGTCCTAAGAGTATCTATAGTGGTTGTTTATTTTGAAGAGAAGGGCTAGGAAAGCGGTTTATTAGATAAGTAGCAGTTAAGACAGCATCGAACTAAAAACGTTTGGGAACATGATTTTTAAAAAGTAGGGATCGAGTTACATTTAAGAGATGGTGATTTTTTCTTTCAGAAACTTCATTTTGTTGAGGGGTGTGAATGCATGTCATTTGGTGTAATATTCCCTGATTTTTCAAAAAAATTTGAAAGTTGTGACTGGTGTATTCAGTCCCGTTATCTATCCTTAAGGTTTTGATTTTAAAATCATACATATTTTCAACAAATGTTGTAAATTCACAAAAAAATCTGAAAAACGTCTGATTTGTTTTTGAGGAGATAAGTCCAAGTGTTCCGTGAGAAGTCATCAATAAATAGCACAAAATATTTAAAACCGTTGTAAGACTCGACCGGAGCGGGTCCCCAAATATCGGAGTGGACTAATTCAAAAGCAAAGTTTGATTTGGTGTTAGAGTTGGAAAAAGGAAGTCTAGTTTGTTTGGAATACTGACAAACATCACATGCATAATCAGATGAAATAAATGGAAATAACGATTTTAAAACTAGATGAGACAGGTGTCCCATTCGCTTATGCCAAAGGACATGACTCGGTATACTAGAGGTGTGAATTTTTTTGTTCGGAGTTTCTAAAATGTAGAGCCCAATCATCTTCCATGTAGTTCGATCCTGAAAAAATACATCATTCGGGGTGAATATAACATTGCAATTTGAATTTTGTGTAATTTTTGCTACCGAAAGAAGATTAGAAGTAAATGTTGGGACATATAAAATATTTTTGTTCGTTTGATTTAATATGGTGGTTTCACCTATTCCTTTTATTTCTACTTGATTATTATTTGCTACAGTCACAAAATTGTTAGATGATTTCACATGATTTTTGATTTTTCTTAGTAAACTAGAGTTTCCGGTCATTCGGTCAGTACCACCAGAATCAATTATCCATTGATCATTATTTACATGCCCTATTTTTGCTAAGTTTTTATCTGATTGGTTTGCAGATAAAATTTTGGGAGAAAGTGTTATACCTGCGCAATTACCTGAACCTTGAGGGGTGGACTGCAAATATCCGCTGAGTTGGGCCAGCAACTGATCCAGCGGAATAGGGTCGGGTCTGGAACTGGATCCAGGTCCGGCGGGTGGAGCATCTGATATGTTAGCGGAATTGGGTCGGGTCTGAGAAAAACCGGATCCGCCAGAATCGTGTGAGGTTATAAAACCTCGCGGATCCGAGCGAGAGACCGATTCGCCTTCCCATTTTCTCCGTTCCTCTTCCATATTAGGGTTAGCCACCGCGCCGTTTCCTGTTGGTCCGCCATTCCTATTTCTGTTCCGATGATCTCCTCCTCCTTCCCTTGTTGGTCGGAGATGCGGATGTAGGAACCAGCATGAGTTCTTATTATGCCCGATCTTTTTACAGTTATCGCATGTTTCATGTGATTTGTTTCCATATTTTTTTGATTTTATTTGGGGGTTTTCCGGTGAAGAACGCCTGAGTTTCTGACCGATCAGCGATCTGAGCGGTGGTCCGGCGGGTTTCCTCCCGTTGGATCATCGCGATGATGGACGCGAGATCAGGAAGGTTGGAAGTCATCAGGACTTGGCTCCGGATAGCTTCGTAGTTGTCGTCGAGTCCGATGAGGAACTGATAGATTTGATCCCTTTCTTTCCGCTCGAGTAGGGTTTTTGGGTCAGTGGTCGCCGGTTCGTAGATAGCGAGTTCGTCCCATCCACGTTGCAGTGTCCCGAGATACTCCGTGATGGTTTGTCCTTGCTGCTTCGTCTGCGACAGATCGTGTTTTAGTTTAAAAATATGAGCGAAGTTGTGGGCCTTACCATATATGTTTTGAACCACATCCCATAGCTCTTTCGTCGAGTTTTTGTAAAGGAAGATGACCCCAATTTTTGGTTGCATGGAGTTGATCACCCATGACATTACAAGGTGGTCCATCGCCTGCCACTCTTCTTGTTTTGTTTCAGTGTCATCTTCGTCTGGTTTTGTTGTTGTTCCGGAGATGTGCCTCAGCTTCCCTTTTCCGCTGAGAGCCAGTGTGACAGCGCGTGCCCATGACAGATAATTCTGTCCGTTGAGTAGCTGAGACACCAGTTTTGGGGCGTTGGTTTCCAGATCCGTCATGTTTTCCTTGATTTTCCTTCAAGGGTTTTGGGTGTCGGGGTTTTGTTTATCACCTTCAACCCACTTGAGAGGCGAAGATGATGGGTGGTGTTTTTTTCGGTTTGGTTTGTTTTTCTCTGAGGTGTTCCGATGATGAGTGGTGGGCACTCTGAGGTTCACCAATGATGGAGCGATTGCTCTGATACCATATTGAGAAACGAGGGTTTTGGAGAGAAAATAATGTTCTGTTGTTTCTTAATTTGAATTTTGAAAACAAGTGTTTATATATACATTCGAGTTGGATTTCCGTTGGAGCTTTGGGAAGCGTCAATCGGTGAGGAGGCGCGTCGGTCGGAGAAGGGAAGCGTCGGATAGTGAAGAGGTGCGTCGCTTCGTATCTTTCAACAACCATCTTCCTGTGAAATAGAAACAAAGAAAAACTTAATAAGCAGTAGACGGCCACTTAAAAGTTAGAATTCATAATAAGACTTCGTTCAGAGTTGCGAAACGATATGGGTGTAAAGCAATTGCAAATTTACTAGAGTAGGGCATGTCCTTTGATATAGTATTAGCCCAAAGGCTTATTAGGAATCAATGTTATAACTGATGTTTAAAAAGGATACCAGCCTTTTGTAAGCCTCTGTATTATATCAATAGAAAAATCTAGTCTGAACATGGCATGCAATAGGAGTTTTCTGGTTTTTTCACAAGTTTTTCAAGTAAAATAGTTGGAACTTGGAAACATTCCTAGATTTGAAATTCAATGAGAATTAAGAAAATGGATACTAACAAGCGTTTGATGGATATAACTTACTGAGTCACTCGCAAAGTCCTCTTCGAAGTAATGGTTTCTCTTTTGGAACATATTTTTTATACATGTATATAACTTACTATAAGATATAGGAATTTCAGAACAGATAAATCACGAGATGAAATTTTCCTCACTTGGTCAATTTCAATTGGTAGTAAACCTTCAAAATTCTCCAGCTTGGGCACGGGCATTCTGCAAATTCAAGTGTCTGGTTTTTAAGTAGATCTAAAGAAAGTGGGATGTATCAAAAAGTCTGGAAAAACAATTCTAGTAATCAAAACATGAAGTGATTACGCAAAATTTCAGTGCAATATGCCATACAAATAAGTTTTATAGACCTACCTTGAACTTCAAAATCAATTATTTTAATGATAATATTAACAGTGTGAGTAGGATCAAGAAAATTAATACAACAGTCTCACTTGTTTTTAATATCAGCTTCCCGTTTTCCAAACTTGGTAGTATCAGCGGTTAATACAATTGCTTTATATTCCTTCATTTCAGTTCTTCTAACCAACTTTTCCGTTAAGTCTCGTCTTCTAAGTACCTTTTTCATAAATAAGTCATACCAAAAATACAAGTATTGAGGATCCATCAACTTTAAAATGTTGAAATGTTGAAATCATAGGAAATGATTAGAACAAGACTTACAATTAACTGGAAGAACCTAACAGCATCAGAACTAGCCGCGACTTCCTCTATGGTGCAGTTAGAAGAAGATGATAGCACCTGAAAGCACAACTCTTTGTTAGAATTCTCTGCCTTAAGACAAAATTTGTGAGACATGGACTTCTGTGATATACCATATTAGTGTTGCATGCTGCTGCTGCCTTTGCTGTGGCCACTTCCCCTGACAAAAAACAAATACTACTAAAAGTAAAAGATCATATCTTGGAAACGAAAGTGACGATCTAATCTACTTCTAAAGTAGAAACTAAAAACCTTGTGGGTGTGCTAGCTTGTGCATTCCAGTTGGGGCAATCAAGATGGGAGCTGAAATCTTGAGGGTTGTTGACATGTCGATGCGTCTAACGTCAATGAGGATCCTTGGACACAACCTGACATATGATTTGCAAGAATCAGAGTAATGTAAAGTTTGTCAATGGAAGTAGTCGTACATGATTCTCCTAGAGGCCTCTATGTTCTCCCGCAAGGTGATCTCGTCTTCAGCTCCTCCGCTGAAGTAGTCATAATGCATTTTTGGAAGAGATCGCCTCGCGAGTTCTTCAAACTCGTTCAAGTTAACTGGATCATCTCCCATTTCTTTCAGTACCTCCCATTTCAAGTTGATTCAAGTAAGTATGAATCGTTAAGACAAAAATGTCAAAAGTTTGACTTAAGGCACAATAATTCCACGCAATTATTCTGGAACCAACTGAAAGAGCCATGTCTAGAGTACCAAGTCTTAGTCCTCGCATGCTTTGGCAAGTTGGCAACCTATTGAACTACCATTTGCTCTTTACTAGTGCAGAAAATTTCAGTTATCCCTGTCAATCAATCTCTTGGCAGGTATTGTAACGTCGTAGTCAGGTGCTTTTCGTTCGAACTTGTTTCGTTAATAGGATTCTTCCCGTTGTGCAATCTGATATTTTAATCAATCTGGACCTCATAAAAATCTGAAAAATATAGCAAGTAATTTGTGAGTTCCACATCTCGCAAACCACTGCTTGAAAAATAGGTTTTCACGTCGGTTTTTTTGACTATATCACGTGGGTTTTACGGGTCTAAAGTCTAATATACCGACGTGGTTATTGGGAGACGTAATAAGGAAGAAGATACCACTTCAGCTGTTAAACCAACGTGATATGAGAACTTATCACGTCGGTTATTCAAAATCCAATGTGATAAGCAAAACGTTATACGTCGGTTATTCTAAAACCGACGTGGTATGTTCCCCATATGATATGGGGGACATATCACGTCGGTTTTACCTATAACAGACGTGATATGGGGGACATACAAGTCGGTTTTTGAATAAGCGACGTAGAAAGTCCTGTCGGAACAAAAAAAAAATATATATTCCTTTTATTTTATAGTCTTTTCCGACATCCCACATCTTTGGTAATAGTAAATAACTTGTGCAGATTTCCTTTGTAAAAGCATGGAACCTATTCAAATTGCATAAATCCTAACTTGTTTTCTTTTTATATCCCATGAAAGATCGTATAAGATTTCCTTTTGCATATTTTACTAGCCAAAAGGTACAAATTTAAATTCTCAATAGATATCAAGATACCTACTAAGGATAATCTGTTGGATTATTGAGTTTGGGCTAGACCCATGAATATGTGTATCCTTTTGGACCTCAAGTTAATTGTTTTTTTGCAATTAAGTATTTGACGGTTACAAGATAATATACAATATATATATCACAGTCGGTTACTTCCTGAACATACATGTTTTTATTCTCATAATCTCTCTATGAAAACCATCTCCGACGATTTCCAATCTCCGAATCTAAAGTTCTTCTGCGATCGATTCTTGCGAGGTTTTGCGTTGTTCTCGTGGTCCGTCGACTCCGGTGTGCGCCTGATCGACGGTGAGACTGTTCTACCCTGGGAGAAAATCGGCAGACCAATAAACGCATTGGTATGTTGACCGATATTTTCTCTGAGGCAAGTCGTCTTCCGACGACTCAGTCTTTAAGGTCGTCTCTGATCATTGTTCATTCTTTTGTAATTTTCCTATACATGTTTTTGTACGTTGGTTTTATCTAGATCCTTACGGAATATTTATTCGATATATGTAACATACTATATTACATGATTATATTTGTAATTGATTCAACATAATCATCTACAATAAGACACAATAGTAAACGTGGAGGGAAATAAATAAATATCTAACATACTCCAAAATACAAAATTCTGAAGATTTTAGAACATAAGACATGAACATAGTGAATGGTATAATGCAGCTCCTTAGCATCTTCCTAAGATATGAAGTGGGAAAGTGCTGAAATTCAAACTGCTGTTGTTGAGTATTCCGCATGAAGACCTGGATATCCAATTCCATCCTCACGACTGCATTACGAACCAACAATAACCTCAGCATGCACAAATGTCCGTAAAATAGTGAAAATTCTTCACAAAAAATAAAACACCGAGAACACTAAATACAAATTGGTACGCAAATCCTTCTCCATTTTGCTTGTGTAAATAGAAACGTAGAGCAAAATTAATCTCGCACAAGCATAAGTATCCGAATTTAATTTTACTAATCGTGCTGAACTCACTTGTTTTTTGTTTCTGTATTTTTCCTTCTCAACTAAACTTTGAAACATTAAGCATGCTGGAAACTTAAGTTTGCACTCTAATTTCGGAGTAGCTATCTTCCCCTGGTAAGATGGTAACCATCATCTTTGAACACTTCACCATTTCTAGACAAGGAACATGTCATGTTTCGATTGCAACTACTGGCTAGACATCTAGTGGGATTTTTTTCCAACTGTATGTGTAAAGTACTGCAATTGTTTTTAAATGTTTTGGTTCCTCAGGGGTTCTCTTGCAATTACTCCCCACATAGGATTAGAGATAATAATATTATTATAATCCCTAGTTTTTACCCCTTTGTGGTTGGTGTGAGAGAAGCTTGGAGAGAAGGAGACCTAGCCAGACCTCATCGGAGCCGTCGGACCTCGCCGAAGCACTACCGGAATCGTGTAGGAGCTTCCCCGGACCTCCCGTGCTGCGTTTTGGGGAGGATTCGGTTGGGTTCTCTCAAGGTATGCCTTGGGTAGATTTAGAATCAACTTTGTCAAGGTCCTTTGATTCAAAGGTTTAACCACCTTAGTCATCTTCTTTCCCTTCTAAGATGACTTTCATCTTCGATTCTTTTTATAGAACTAAAAAGCGGAAGGGAAGATGGTTGAGGGTTAAAAAGGGTTTGTTAAGTTGTATTATGTCAAGTTGATGGTAAGGTGATTTCATGACAACAAATGTGGGGTTATTCTTGAAATTTCAGCACTTCTAATCTTAGTGATGTCACTTGTGTTTTTCTTTAGTTTCTTAATGTTTCATCCGGTTGTACATGGCAGCCTTGTTGGGTTTGAATGAGAGGTTGTTTGGACTAATTAATTAGTTGTTTGGAGAGACAAGCAGACTTAGGTCGTTTATCATTACTAATTCTATGGGCTTGCATTTGTATTTAGAAGTTGAGGTACTATCTAGTTCCCAACTTGCCATTAGACCCATGATTCAAAGACTTAAATTTTGTATAGGTGAATGTAGAGACATTAGAATTAGAATTGACTAGGGTCTTTTTTGAACACAAAATCATGTTTAGTTGAGTTGTTGAGTAATGGTTATGTTCTGTTTAGTTTGGGAATGGTTGACCCCGTTCCAGCAATAATGATGTGATTTCCAACTCCTTTTGAGTTGGTGTTTCCACCTTGGAGTGAGCACAAACTCTTGTTGACATGTTAACCATGAAACTCACTTGGATTGTTTGCTTTGGCTTGTGGAAATAATATCTAGAATGGAACAGTAAGAAAATAAATTAAGAAAATTGTTGAGCTACAAAGGTCCTCATTGCTTGTTTTGTCTTGGTGAGATTTCATATCTCACGTTATTAATGTTGTAGTTGTTGCTCTTATTACTTTGTCCCAAATAAAGGGATTATTCTTGTCTTCAAGGTTTAAGATGATGTTGCTTCTAAAATCATGTGCTTAATTGTTACTAACTTATGCCTTTAAACTATAGGATTGTCTATCGCAAGAGATAAGTATACTTTCCTTTTTCTTCTTCTGAATGTCAGATTATTAAGTTGATTCAATATGTGGCTTCATATCACTCCTTTTAATTGGACTACTAGTTTTTTGTTAATAAGTTTGTTAGGTTTAAGTCCAACAATTTATTATATTATTCAGCTTGGTTGAGTTCGTAATATTATGTGAATGGTTGAAAATAATGAGCATACGTAACTGATGTGAAGTTTATTTTCGAAGAGCTAGATTGCTAGGATTGTTATTTCTTGACTTCATGACTAAGTTGCAATGTTCAGGGATCTCCTAGGCGATCGGGCGATAGTCTACAACTGGGCAACATTATATATATATATATATATATATATTATTTAATTATTATTTTCATTTTAATTAAAAAATAGGGGAAAATAGAAACAAAACTGGGAAATACAAAAAATATAGAAAAAAACCCTTATATGTTTGGCCTTAAAAAACTTAAATCACTGACTCACTAGGTATTTATAGAATTGGAAGATATGAATGGACGTTTAAAAAAACAAAAAACCTAGATGACCCAGATTTCATCTCACCAAACACAACTCCTATATATAACACATCTCCTCAAACCCTAGCCCTAACCTTAAAACAAAAGTGACGGCTACGCGCTCTCCTTCTAGCACCACCTCCACCTCCGGCGTTCTTGCTCCGACGTCACCAGTGGCGGCAGCACCACCTCCGACGTTGTTGCAACACCAACCTCCAGCGTCACCAGGGAAGAAGAAGGGCACTGTGTTGTGCAGAGCACATGTTGCCTAGGCGACAATACAACCCGCACACAAGGTGTGTGGGTGGTTGCCTATGTGACCACCAGCAAGGGCGGTCGCCTAGGCGACCGCCCACCTGAACACTGCTAAGTTGTATATGTTTTCAAAATTCAACTACTTTATTGTCTTATTTTGGGTATTTTCTGGTATCATCATGAGATGTGTCTTAAGTGTACATCTTGTGCTATATCTTTGTAAAGTGTTTGACCTCTTTTGTCATCTACGATTTTATTGTAAGTAACTCAGTCGATTTAGGTGACAACCAATTGTTTTGGAAATTTGATTTCTATTGCTTAGGTCTCAATTCTTCAAAAGTCCGATAACAATCATGAGTTTTATAGCATGTATCTATGTGTCATGACCTTACTTATGTGCATTCTTGTTCAAAGTTATGTGAATCGAATTTAAAAATATTAATGAATTGGGGTGGCACTATCGGCTCTACTAAGCATTCTAACTCTTCGGAGTATTGGGTCCGACGGGGAAAATCTCTTATGAGATTATTGGTTGTTGTAGGACTGCATATACAGATCTGATATCTATTATATTGACACAAGTTGATGTATGAGACCCCACAATAAAATAAATGATTTATTGTATGGATGTGGGGACGAACCATACATTAACCGGAAGACTGCATGTGCGAGCGGTGAGAGTTCTTTGGAATTCCCATTACATTTATGTATCAACTATTGATTGAGAAGAATAAAATTGAAATTGAATTGTCAATTATTTTATACCATTCTAGTCACCTAATTATGATTGGACTATTCAAGTGTTTATTGTTAATGAAACTGTTGATTGTGCTTCATACTTGCTAAATGTCACTTGTATACATCATTATTTAAATAATTTTTTATAGCATAACTTTATTAAGAACATTTATTTTTACCGAATATTGTTAATGATTATTCCTTTGAATTGTTTGACCATCTGATTTTGGTTCTAATTTTGACATTTGGCATACTGAGTTTTATAAACTCACGTTGTTGTGCCATATGTTTTTTGCAGGAAACCACCAGAATTAGGTGGTGATGGTAGCGCAAAAAATTTGGCATGTAGTTCCACGGTGGTGATATGCTTTTTGTTGTCTCGTATACACGAGAAATGTAGGTTCAATCTTGTTTCCTTTTTGAAACTCTTGTAAACTCATTTGGGTATAGACGTGGCTATCTCATGGTGATCAAACTCTTATTTCAATGCTAATCCTTTAATGAAGTTCAATTTCCTATGTTAATGTTTATTGAAAATCATAGCTTGTGATTATTCATTTTCCGCGAAATTTCTTTCTCAATTGTGATATTCAGCTTCCGCTTTGTCGTGCGGAATTGGACATTACAGTTGAATTTAGATGTTGGAAAAGAAAATCGTAAGTGTTGTGACGATTATAAAGTCTAAGAGAACATGTTCAGCCAAGTAGCCAAGCTAACACGGCTCTTCAAGTACTAACAATATTTTATTGGAAGATAACTGAAGCGTCACAGGTTGTGCAGGAAGCAAGGGTAAATCAGGAGTTCGTTTTCTTTCAACTTGTTTGTCTTTTCAAACATTACACGTTAGAAGCATGGTGCATGAAAAATTATGGCTTCGATAGCTTGTGATTCAATCAGTAATCAAGTGAAATATGCAAATTTGCAGTAATTTGGGCCATTTACCTTTAAGTCGCATCACGTCCTAATACTTCGACAACAAAATTAAGCATGTAAATTTTTATAAGTAACAAATGCGCTCGCAAAAGAAGAAAAAACAATAGCAAGATCTCACATTCAAATTTCATATATCAAAATAATACTTAATAGTTAAAAGTGTTAAATTTTCATTGCAGATTAAAGGAAGGTGCATCATCAGATCTCGATGCACAATAATCTGACCGAAACACTTATTCAAACTATTGTTTCTTATAGTCAGGAGAATAGTGATAGATTATGACAATGACCATAAGGCCATGATTATCTTATGATCATGTCATGTGAGATTCAAATCATCGATCTAAATCTGTCATGCTGAGTTTGTACATGGTTTCTGGTGATGTGAGCTATAGTAGGACATCCAGCTAGAGCCATTGATAGCTCTAGTTCCTCCTTCAGCATTTGAACCACTCTTCTTACTCCTTGTTCTCCTTTGGCAGCCAATCCAAATACCGCAGGCCTTCCAACCTGCATTTGAATAAAAAGAAACAGCACAGGTAGGTGGAATGAATTCGAAGATAAGTGAAACTTTACCAACACATCAAGTTAATAAGAATCAAATTCACTCTAGATTTTACTTTAAAATACAAGTTAATTATAACAACAAAAATCATGAAATTTGACAATTTTAAGTTTTACTTATTTCAAGAGAAAACTTGTTACATCCCAAAGACCCAAAGTTTAGTCTCACATCGGTTAAGAAGAAATTAGTAGATATGGTGAAGGGTACCACTTTTGCTAAGTTAACATGGGGGGCAAAGTTAAGCTAAACTACCATTACAGCTTTTGCACCCAGAGCCAAAGCTTTGAAAACATCAGTGCCTCGACGGACTCCTCCATCTAATAACACAGGAACCGCTCCAGCTACAGCTTTAACTACCTGAAATACGAGTTCATGGTAAGTTCACAAAAATCTGAACACACTATTGAGGAATTTAACTTCCAAAGGAAAATAAAAAAAGGGGACAACGGTTCAAAGAGAATAGCTCAGAATTCATGTCTGGTGCATTGGATTGGTCTAGAAATTCTAGTCATTATAAAGAAAAAATCACCTCTTCGAGAACAGATATAGAAGCTGGTGAATAGTCCAGCTGGCGAGCTCCATGGTTGGATACAACTATTCCTGCTACACCTGCTTCTACTGCCTTGATAGCTGCAAAGATCAAAATCATGAAATTCGCAAATGTGCTCCGTAGAAGAAGCTTTAACCATTTGTGAATTATAAAAATTGCTGGAAAAAATCAATATCGGTAAATTTCATTGAATAGGTAGAGGTAACATGACCTATAGGAAGTAGACTTACCATCTTCTGCGGTGAGAACACCCTTGATCAGTACTGGTAATTTGGTTATTGATTTCAACCATGCTATGTCCTGCAAATGATGAAGGGTTTTTACCCAAAATTAGACTCAAATAAGATGACAACGAATCGCATATCAGAAAAGCAAATCAACTTTGTTATTTTGGTCTATGCTTTGGAATTTCGCATACATGTTTTACGATACATTCCTTTGGGTAAATAACTCTGCAATAATTAAATAAAGGATCAAGGTAAAAGGTAAATTTTAAGACATTTTAAAAAAAATCAATGGCATGAAGGTATTATATTAAACCTTCCAAGGAAAAGCCAGCATAGAGTAGGTGGATGTGGTCCTCTCACGACAAGAAACAATTTTTTTTTTTAGTTTGACGAAATATGTAGGTTTTTCCAGGAAACAAGTTCAATGCCGAACAAATATAACTAATTATCTTTACCTTCCAACTCAAAGAGGGATCCAACGTCTGAGATGCAAACTCCTCTAGCTTGGAACCACCATTCTGTGAGACAGCAAAGAATAACAATTCAGTAAATTACTGACAGAGTGCCACTTAGAGATAACATCAAGTGATGCTGGAACGACACTTTTTTGCAGTATTTTACTATGACAGGGCAAGCCAATTTTAAGGTTACATGTTACCATTGCTTCATATTATTATCAATCCAGTGTAAACCTGTGCAAGATACCATGACATTGGTCTTGATTCACTTCGCCTCGGTTTCGACTGTGAGTCTTTCAATTTCATTTCACTCAATTTCATTTCACTATTGGTTCTTAAAGCATGAATAGCTGGTATATTGATCCTGACTTTTTTCCCCCTTAAAGTTTCTATTCTAAATGGAAAGAGTAACTAACCAGCTAACATCATAATTATGGTGCAACTTTGAATTCCGACAAAATAAGCACAGTTTTATGCAGATGTTACAATTCCAAGTCCAAATATCATGAAGTGCCCGTTCATATAAAGTGGGTGAAACCTTTCTAGGCTTAGTACTTCAAGTCTTCAACCTTTCTGGGTGGAGGAACAAGGAAATCGGTTGTCGAAAATTGTGGTACCAAAAAATGAAAAAACACACTAATGAAATCCCTAATGCGGTTGATCACAGAGGAGAGGAATGATAATCTTTCTAAGAAAGAACCTACGTGCTCAGATGATAATAGTATTCAACAGAAACAACTTGCGAAAATAAATTGAAAAAAGATCGGTAACAAGAGCGAGCCATTTCTTACAGGGTCTATTTCAATTGATAATAAACCTTCGAGGTTCTCCAATGTTGGAGCAGGCATTCTGCAAATTGATACGAAAACATAAAAATGTTGATGTATCATGTCATCACAAGTTTCCATCCGTTTCGGTGGCTAAAAAACCCGTACACAATTAAAATCTTCCAATGAGATATCATGAAACTCACTCGAAAACCAAAGATGGTGCAAAGAAATACCTCAGGTGAAATATAAATTATTAAACTTAAAGGCTCACTTGTTCTTTATGTCGGCCTCTCTTCTTCCAAGTTTAGGAGTATCAACTGTTAAGAAGATTGCTTTGTAACCCTTCATTTCAGCTCTGTGCACTAATTTTTCCGCAATATCTCGCCTTCTGTATACCTTATAAAGCAGAAATCCAATAACTCAAATCACATGAGATTGTAGAAAACAACAAATTATCAATGCAAAAACAATGAAAAACGACAGTACAAAGCAAAGCTTACATATAACTGAAAGAACCTCACAGCATCACAGCTATCCGCGACCTCCTCTATGGTGCAGTTAGACGAAAACGATAGCACCTAAGAAATAAGCCTTCTTTAAGATTATGATTTTACTCTTTTCCTTCAAATTCCCAAAAATGGACTTCAATTATGTATATTAAGTGGTTGCGCTAGAAAAATGTTACAATCATATAGGGAGGAGCATAAGTGAAACAAAAAACAAGTAATTACAAGTTACATCGAACTTGCAAATCCAAGATTATTTTTTATATAATGAAATCCAAGGGAGACTAAAATCAATCTAAAGCCGAATAACATAAGCATATCCACAGCCTAAAAAAACCCATTCTTACCATAATAGTGTTGCAAGCTGCTGCAGCCCTAGCTGTAGCCACTTCACCTAACAAAACAAACAAACAAATCACATCCCCAAAAACCACAGACAATCAGTATTCAAACAAATTCATATTAGGAATAACCGAACCTTGTGGATGAGCCAACTTGTGCATTCCAGTAGGGGCAATCATGACAGGCGAGGAGGTTTGGAATCCCAATATCGATGTGGACATGTTAACATGCCCAACATCCACAAGAATCCTCGGGCGTAACCTGATCGATAATTCGCATAATCATTAAAACCAATTTCAGTAAACATGGTAATCAATTGGTTACGAAATCGAATTACGTTATCCTCTGAAAGGCTTCGATGTTCTCCTGCAGAGTGAACTCGTCTTCGGCCCCACCGCGGTAGTAGTCGTAGTACATCTTCGGAAGAGCTCGCCTTGCAAGTTCTTGGAACTCATTCACGTTAACTGGATCGTCTCCCATGTCTTCTCTTCCTGCAAAACAAATTCTACCACTGTTTCTGATATGGTGAAAGAGATCAGAGGTATATATCTTTGGAGGCAGTAAAGTATTTACGAGGTAAGAAAGGGCAATTGTTCTAAGTTCTTATACCTGTAGTCTGTAGACTGAAGCAGTCTGAGAGTCACGCATGTGCTGCTGATGTGAGGCCAATAAAGACCTCACCTGCAAATAAATAGGAATTATAAACTCCATTGCTGTTTACTGCAGGCGTTAAGTTCAAAGAGAAGTAATTACTAACATTCTGATCCTGCTGACTTCTTGGAACAGACTATAACGGATAAAGCCTTTGACTGTAGATTCTTGGTTTCACATATAAGGGGAAAAAATCAACTATTTCTGGAAAATAACAAAAAATAGTAATAAACTCCACCTGACGATGAATGATTTTCCAAATGGAGGAAATGTTTTTCTTTAATTTCTATTGTGAAAAAAATCTTTGCCAAGTCATATGTGAAATTCCCCTTTTTATTTTTTATATTTTTTATATGCTAGAAGAAATATAGCCCATTAAAATTTGCTTAACATATTTAGTTCTACTAAGGTTTCTGTTCTAGGCTTCATTTTTTTTTGAGCTCCGGATTCCATTCCAGGTCGAAACTGGTCGACTTGTGAGCGAGAGTGACATCTTTTTACCTCAAAATTGGTAAGAAGCGGGCTTGGCCTCGACTCGACAACTACATTGTTAAGACTTTTCTTTTTAAACTCAACTAACTTCATTGCTGCGCATTTTGCAAGAGCACAATCTTTGATATCTCTTGGTGTATGCTTGTCATAGCATTCCCTAATCTTCCATCCAATCACATTACATTCAGAGTACGTGGTACTAGCGCACACACACTGAAATGCTTGCAGCAATTGTTTAACAGAATTAATCATGAGTTAATTCCAAGAAGGCTAGCAACCTAATATTCAAGACTGTTTGACTATGTGTTTGTTGCAAGATCCTCAAACTCCAGTATTCGCTGTTCGTACAGTTGAGAAAAACTCAATAACTTCTAACCGATATGACATTGACAATGAACATGAACATGAGGGAGAAAAATAAACCCACGTAAATAATTCTGAGTTGACACATGATACATCGTTGACAACTCGGAACAACTAAACAGGCTGCTACAGTCAAAATTCAGCAGAGTTGCTGAAACATGTCAATGTAAGTAATTGCAAGAAAGAAGGATTGAACATGTCGTTCTACTGCAGCTAGATACCAAAATTCCAGCTGAGTTGCTGACACATGTAGGCCGTCTTGTTTCAAAAAGGATAAAAAAAAGGAATTAGATGGTGAATTCTCTAAGCAGCTACGGACTATACGTTCCATCTAGTATCTACTCATGCAGGAATTTGCAATTATCACCAAAGTAGCACTGCCCGTGGCGATAATAGCGGCACCGTTTCAACGAACCAGGATTCCTCTGCTGCAGTGGAGGTGCCCCAAGAAGAGAAAGATTAGGAGAGTTAGTATAGTGAGGGGAATCCATGACCCTTGGAGGCCTATCAACAATTCCATTCCAACTTCGCTTCTGTCGCATAATGGTTGGGTCAGGAATTTGTTTCGTCAAAGCAGCAGGCATTGTAGCTGAAGTACGATTTTGGTTCTTGTGATTTTCTTTGGTTTCGTTTGGCTTTGAAGTCGGAAGGTTGCACTGTTGCATCGCTGGAGCATGTGGTTTATTAGAAATAAGTGGAATAGTGTGTGGCTGGGCTGCCTGAAAAACTGTGTTGCTGTTTTGTTCATGGACTTGATTTATCAGGTCACGCTGAAGAGGGAATCCCTGTTGTGTCATGACGCCAGAGTCTCCTTGTGTTCCATTAATCCTGGTATAGGAAAGTGAGTGGGTGAAAAGTAAAGTCTATATGTGTTTTTTCATCTCAAAGCTATATATAACCTTGTTGAATACATTACTGGCGGGTGGTGATAATTCAAAACAGAACTGATAACTCCAATTTTGCTCTCGCATAGGTTTGGTTAGGAAAATTCACCTTGTACCTCGATGAACCTTCCTGAATTCCTTCTCACATACTCTAACTTCTCTAGAAAATCTCGCAGCACCACCTCTCATGTGTTTCTCTTGCAAAACAATTCGCCTCTGCTCCTCATCAGCCCATCTCTGAAAATATTACAACAATTGAGCCAACAAAATTGTGCCTTTTCTCTTGCCGGACCCATTTTATTTGTACAGGAATAACGTTTTGTTGATCCACCTACCTGCCTAATTGTCTTGAGTCTGTACAGATTCCTCCCCTTTATTAGAAGAGGATGAAGAGGAGGCAATGCTTTCTCACCTTGGCTCCATAAAACTTCGATCTGATCACACCAAAAGTGGGATATTTAGCACATAAGTAGAACAATATGCGCCGAGATTTTACATTTGATGCTGTGAGGAGTACAAATAAAGATTATATGAGCTCACAGTAAAAGTATGCTGCTGCTTGGCAGCACCGTAGCTCTCCTTCACAATTCGCCCCACAACAATCCTAGTGCCACATGCGGGACCTAAAGCGCTTCTAGAGGCTATGTTATACCTGCAGAAAAGTTACATAAATCCAATGAGATGAGCAAAATGCAGAAATCAATAAATTGCTAAAAGTTATTTATTTCATTGCTTCACCAATAGGAACTGCAATGTGAAATGCAAAGAGACTTTACATTTCATAAACTTTCTGTTCAAACATCACCACATCCCCAGTGCAAGCATCACCTATTGAAGCACATGATTAGTGACCATGTAAGAGATTAAAAAAAGAGTGAACAAATAATGGAATGGTGTATGTTCTATTTCGCCCAAAATAAACTCAAATATGTATTTGTAACAAGATACAGGCCAAGACATATATCCTCATGCAGTGAAGCATGGTAGTTTTCCACAAAGGAAGCAACAAACCATGATTTTGGAAATATCAAAATGTTCAACTTAGCATGCCAATGTTTAAGTTGCATATTTGAATGGAATCTTTGTATATTCAGGTTCGTTAACCAGCATCGTATTGGTATCCATACCTTTGCAATTTATAACAAAACTTGTTACAGGATACTTCTGCTCGCCTTTGCCATCTATAACCCTGTCATCACCAATTCATTAACCAGCATGGTATTGGTATCCATATCATTTTAAAAACACTACATGGACTTTGCAATGTGCCTTTCAGTATTTCTAAACAATTTTCTAAATTCTAACAAATAAAAATTATATAGCCGTCATTTGATAAAGGAGATAGAAATTACTCAAGATGCTCTTTAATGCGGCCGAGCAAGACATCCTTCTTCCCTGTCAATCTTAGTCCATATTTCCTAAGATAAACCTTGCAGTCATCGACTTTGAGCTTCTCCAACTTTCCATCTGCGACAACATGCATATCAATACTAAATCAATTGTAGAGCAAAACAAGTTGCATCCTTGACTTGTCTGCATATGTAAATACCACCAATGGGGTTCACCAAATCAAATTCTCAACAATCAAGGCTAGTGAAATAAAACTTCTCAAATTTTCTCCTACCACCGAAAGGAATAACTTTTAAATGCTCACTAACTAATACACATAAAAGACAAAACTTTTCGACATCTCCGCCCTCAAAATTTAGGGTTTTCTCCCAATCCAACACTATCCTCGATTGTAAAACAATCGCAAATCATAGTCTCACCTTTTATCATCCCCACAACTTTCTTAAAGCAGTTGTTGTCCTTGTCGTCCCAGTCCTCAACCTCTACCTCCTCCTGCTCCACCTCGATCTCCTCGTCACTGTTCTTGCAACCCCTAGACCGCACAAACCCCCATCACGAAAAACCAACCAGACTCTAAAGGAGCAATCTTTGGGTCTCACCTGGGTCTTGTCTTCTTGATGGAGATCCTCGAGAGGCGGGAACGGGTCTCCTCGAGAACGTCAAAGGTCGGGTCCAAGTCCGAGGAGTCGGAGTCTTCGTCCGAGTCGAAGGTCTCGTCGTGGAGGTCCACCATTGTTGCTGCGATGGTTGGAGGAGAAGGATTTTGGGAGGAAATGGAAGGAGAGGAGAGGAGAGAGTTGACGGTTCGAATTTGAAATTGGTAGACCATTGGTTTGGGCAAGGCAGTCGTAATTCGGTAATTGTGACATTGTTTAGGACTCAGGATTATTTTGTTTAATCGGGTCGGGTAACTATTTCCATCCAACTACGAGTTTTTGTTCTTTTGACAATACCATCGAGGAAAAATATTTTTCAAACAAAAATATATAATTACTAATTTCACTTTACTCTCTTAAACTACACCATCGTTTGATTTCAAGCTTCCTCTTATATATATGGTATCATATGATTGATTCGAAAAAAGTGAGCTTAAATTTTAGAAATCCAAATCTTAGAATTTATGTTTGTAGGACTTTAGTTCTTACAACTTTAGTTCCGATGATTTGTATGAATGCGTATATCTTGATAGAGCCACGAAAAATATTTCATTTTTTTGACATTGCTAGAAAATTAACTTTTATGTAAAAAAGCAGGGTATTATACTTCCTCTTTTTATTCATTAGAAATCTATATAATTTATGAATGTTCTGAAACTCATATAACATCATTTCCACTGCTTTTAAGTTTTCTTGTGTACCAATCACACCGTTAAACTAATTGTTGTCTTAATTGGTAGTTGATCATGAGAAAATAACAATAATATTAAAGCATTAATCACAAAAGGTAAGAATAAAACAAATTAAAATCGTTAACCATCGTGAAACACCATTTGCATGGAACACATGTTTTTTGTTAAAATACAAAGGTGACTCAAACGCTAAACGATCATCATAACCTTTAAGGAAACAACGCATCAACACCAACAATTTTATTTATCAAAGGAAACATATCAAACACATATCTTATTCAGACAGCAACATTTCATAAATGCATCATTGTTTAATGTAATATGCAACTCTTATTCTCCTCCAACGGCTACTGTGCACATTATAAATATATATATATATATATATATATATATATATCATGCATTTGTAACATAAAGTGAAAAAAATATAATACAAACATACACAAATTTAACATGGTATCAGAGCATTGATCGGACCTCAAAATCGGGGATTCATCACCGACAACGATCTTTCTGATCTTCGCCTCATATCACCCAAAAAATCATCATACACGTGTGTTGACTTTTTGGTCTTAATCTATGTTTTGATGATTTAATCAACCTAATCTTAATTGTGATTATGTAGAGTAGCACACATGTTGCATTGCATATATATTGTTTTGTGTTATCCTCTACAGGTGATCAAGACTCAAAGAAGAAAGGAAATCAAGTCAAGACATGTAATCAAGCTCTTTTGAAGACATGTAATTTTTATTTTTTGAGTCTTAGGAACTTTGTGTAATTGAGCATACTTGAGCTAAAAATTACTCAAACACACACTACGTTCCCTATAGAAGTCACACACGAAATTTCATATAATTTGACTTCAATAGATCACTCAAACTTAAATCGGAAAAATCTAAACCAAAACCTGAACAGTTTGCCCACATTCGGTCGACCAAAACAGACCGTTCGGTTGACCGAGTGATCATATATCCTGTAGGTGTTTTACTGCCCAAGTTCGGTCGACCGAGTAACAATATTTTTCCGACCGTTTGTTTTGTCATATTATACCAAACGGTCGTATTCATATTATCTCCATATACCCCAAATACATTTAGTGTATCGGTCGACTGAGGACCTTGTTCGGTCGACCGAATTTATGTTCCTTGACAAACCCAAAGTGCATGTCGGTTTTCGGTCGACCGTATTCCTTGTTTCGGTCGACCAAATATGATCTTGTTTATCAACCCCAAAGTGTCTGGTGTGAATCGGTCGACCGAACCTATCTCGGTGTTCGACCGATCACTTAAGTGTACCTAGATTATAGCATTTGGCGGTCGACCGTTCTTTTACCGGTCGACCGAACCGAGTTCTAAATTGCCAAACGGTCGACCGAACAGCTTGATCCGGTCGAGCGATCTTACTCAGAATTGGGTCATGTCAGTTTCTATTTTGTGTATCTTACACAATCTTTACCCAATTCATCCCCAACGGCTATAACTTTTTTGGAACTTATAAATAGAGTTGTAAAACACATTTTAACACAACTCTCCACTACTATTTGTCTTATATATTAGAAAGAAAGCTCCAAACACTCCAAGCCTCAAACCTTCTACACTTTAGTCTTAAATCATATTCTCACTCAAGTATGCTCAAGTTTAGAGAGTGTTGTTCCACTCAACCATTGTTCAAGAAGCAAAAGTCTTGGTGAAAGCCAAAGACAAGAGTATAGACTTCGGTGAGAGCACGAAGTATCCCTCTCGGATTGTGAGAGGATGAGCCAAGCTCGGCGAGGGGTGTTCGCGAGTTTGAAGATTGTAAAGGCGTTCTCTCCCGGCCCGGAACGGGGAGTGGTTAGTGAAGTAGTGAGCGGAGAGAACTATGACCCGGGTGGGGTGCCGAACCTCTATAAAAAAACATGACTCCTTGTGGTTTGCATTTTCCATTACTTTACTTGCTTGTTTAGTTTAAATTTCGCTGCATATCTTTGATCGTTAAACAAGTAGGTAATGAGGGTTAAAAGTTATTAGAATTAGAGACCCTCACAATCCTAATGTAATATGCAACTCTTATTCTCCTCCAACGGCTACTGTACACATTATATATATATCATGCATTTGTAACACAAAGTGAAAAAATATAATGCAAACATACACAAATTTAACATGGTATCAGAGCATTGATCGGACCTCAAAATCAGGGATTCATCACCGACAACGATCTCTCCGACCTTCACCTCAGATCACCCCAAAAATCATCATACATATGTTCACCCAAAACCCAAAAACCATCATCGGCCAAGTCAGTCTCACAACATCCCAAATCTTCAACGGTCGATCGGCCTCAGAATACAAAAGGGGGCTGACGCACAAGACGACGATCATCCCTTCCAATGGCCGCAAAATGAGCACAACCTCTGAGGCTCACCACTCAACTTCTGAACATAACAAATTATCACTCATGGACTTGGTATGTCACCTTGTCCCTTAGTGGCAATGGAAAGCTAGGCCCACCGGACGTGCGAAAAAACCAACCACCGATGACAACAAAATCGAGGAATGACAAATCGTCGATCATCACACGATGACATGAGTGCTTAACTCGATGCAACCTCAGATCGCGGAGTTGTTCATCTACTCCAACTCAACCAAGGAGTTGTGGGACCAAGGAAGCAGCAGAAGTTTGCCCACATATTTAAAGTCAAGCAAGAACTCGCGCAAACAAGACAATGGCAGAAAATTGTTACAAAATACTTCGGTGCGTTAAAAAGTCAGTGTGATGAACTCGACATCTATGAACCGCCGACCGCATATCCCAATATCATCAAGGAGAGGGTCGAACAAACTCGGGTCTACCAATTTATGGTGGGACTCGACTCAAGCTACGAGACCCTAAAATTTCAAATCTTGCTATCATCGAAGCTACTGCCCCTCAGCCAAATAATCGCGATGGTTCAATGGGAGGAAATCTGAAGACATGCCATGCCACAAACTACAAACAATGAAAACCAAGCGTTCACCCCCGTGCACAACCGAAACCAAACCACAAAAGCAAAAACCAATTCGAGAAACAGAAAGATTAACATTGCAATAACTATAAAAAACAAGGACAAAACCGTGATCGATGCTGGTTCTTCTACTTGCACCTCCAACCACCAAAAGATGGACACGGAGACAAAAAAGGCGATGGTAGAGGCAACCTAGAAGTGGCGGCAGCAAAATAAATCAAAACCCAAACCCTTACTTCGGAAACGAAAACAAGAAATGGTCGCAAGTTGGGTTGTTCTCCGGAAGTCAGGGTTTTGTATCTGAAACCCACGTGGATCATCAAATACCCGATTACTCAGGTGAGTTGAGCAGACAGATGTATTCTCTGGATTTGGGTCTCCATGCTGGCGTGCCCGTGGGTGCGGGGGAGCGTGCTTCTGCAGTTTGCCATCCTGGTTATGGGTCTGGTTCAATCTAGAAGGAGTTGAGCAATGTTCTTGCACACCTCAACAACCTCCTGCAAATAACCAGTCATAATTCAACTATTGCCTCATGTATAAATCCTTTTACCAACCTTACAAACTTCACTTTTACTCCTAGTTCATGGATTATTGACACTGGTGCTACGGATCACATGACTGGAAATATAAATCTTCTGCACAATATACACTATGACACAAACAAATATATTTGTCACTATTGCAAATGGAAATCAAATTAAAATCACCAGCCACCGGACAATTCACGTTACATAATGACACATCTGAAAATATTCTATGTCCCTAAATTCACGTTTAATCTTCTTTCTATAGCACATAATTGCAATGTGATTTTTACACCTTTTGATGTGCTATTTCAGGACTGAACATTAAAGAAGATGATTGGTAGAGGCTCGCTTGTTAATGGCTTATATGTTTTAGACTCAAATAATTAGTTACTTGCTAATAATGTGTCCCTTCAAACGCCAAACCTTTGGCACAAACGCATAAGGCACCCATCTTTTTCCGTTTTAAAACAATTGCTTCCTAGTTTGAATTTGAATATTGATCTATGTTGTGAGACATGTCGCCTAACGAAAAAGACCAGGTTGCCCTTCCATTCTTCGACGACTCAAATAAGTAAACCTCTGGAGATGATACACTCTGATATCTGGGGACCAACCTCAGTTGAATCTTATAATTACTTTAAATATTTCATTATTTTTATCGATGATTTCTCACACATAACTTGGCTATACTTGCTAAAATCAAAATCTGATATTTTTTTGTGGGTATGTTGCTAGGGGTGAGCAAAACCCGGTCCGGTCCAGGTTTTTGGACCGGACCGGTCGGTCTGGGTTCCGGTCCGGACCGAAACAAAAAATTTGGATCCGGTCCGGTCCGTTCCAATTTTTTTTAAAATTTAAGGTAAAAAATAGGGTTTTTGGACCGGACCAGACTAAACCAGTCTAGTCCGGTCTCCGGTCCGGTTTCCAATCCGGACCTGAATTTTTTTTCCGGACCGGACCGATGCTCAGCCCTATATGTTGCCTTAGTAGAAAATATGTATGACACTAAGATTAAAATTCTTTGGTCGGTAACGGTTCTGAATACACTAGTAACATATTTCAAAAAATATGGAAAGAAAAATGTATTTTTCATCAAACTACATGCATTAACACACCTTAACAAAATGATATTTCTGAAAGGAAAAATTATTACCTCCTTAATGTTATTAGGGCCATTTTATTCCAAACTCATGTGCCCAAATGTTTTTGGGTCTGAAGCTATTTTAACTGTTGTATATCTTATCAATCGACTCCCTGGTCATGTAAGTGGACTACCACTTATATTAGAGAAAAAATTCAAGTCAAAGAAATTGATGTTTCTTATGTTCAAAGCTAGACCAACTCGCAGATATCTTCACTAAATCACTCGACCAGAAAACAATTCCATAACATTCTTCACAAGCTGGGTTTCTTAAAAAAAATTGAACTCAACTCGAAGGGGAGTGTTAAAATACAATGGTGACTCAGACGCTAAACGATCATCATAGCCTTAAGGAAATAACTCATCACGACTATATTCACCAAAGGAAACGTATCAAACACATATCTCACTCACACATATCTCATCCGGACAACAACATTCCATACATGCATCATAACTTAATATAATAGGCAACTCTTATTCTCCCCCAACGATTACTGTACACATTATATATATATATATATATAGTCAAGCTCTAGTGAGCCCAGGGCTCATCAAATTTAGTTTAAACCCCCTAATATCTCACCATTGAATCTTATTTACAGTTAATCTCACCATTCAATAGCATAACCGTTTTTTTCTTAATCTACCTTACATTTTGAAATGAGTAGTGGATATTGTGGGAGCTTAATTTAGAAAAATTAAGCCCGGGACTCACTAGAGAATTCATGTATATATATATATATATACATGAATTCTCTAGTGAGTTTAGGAGTTTTATTGAAATTCAAAAGATTTCTTCTTCTTCAAAGCTATGAATTTTATACTTTCATGACACTCTTAGAAATACATCTTAACTTACACTATGCAGTATGCACCGATTCCCTCGAGCAACGCCCTTTGATACCACACAATAACAAATCATATTAACTCCAACAAGGTAAGAAAACGTATTAGGACGTACTAACGCAAGAAGGGCGTGGGCGGGATGAAACATGAAACTCATCTAATTAACACACAATCTTCTTGTACTACATGGTCCATATCTTGCGAAAAAAACGAAACGCCCTACTAACGTCCACAAGTTGCAACATTACAACCAAAATCCACATGACACCTCCTACATAAATACTCTCCAATAATCGAAATCAATCAAATTAATTTGTTTCACCACAATCGTCTCAAGCATCAATTTGAACACAGCTGGATTATTATGTAATCATGTCCCACTAACCACACTCCACAGGCTCTAGTAACCAAGCGCTCTTAGCTGGGGTCGACACTCAAACATTAATCTAGGATGAAAGCTACAAGATATTCTACTATCATGCAAACGACGGTTTTGCCCATCATCCAAAGGAAACACGGAATAAACCCATCTACATTCGCAGTAACATCACAAGAATGTGACCACGGAATAAACACGGAATATATATATATATATATATATATATATATATATATATATATATATATATATATATATATATATACACGGAATAAACACGGAATATATATATATATATATATATATATATATAACTAATGGGGTTATTTGAGTCTTTATAGTCATTTTAGTTGTAACACGTCGTTTTTAGTCACTACTGATTAGTTTTTTTTAATGAAAAATTATGAGTGAGATATATTATATATAATAAATATGTGGTAAAATTTTCAGATCAACAATTTATTCTTATTCATAAAGAATGAGGTCGTACTTGACAAACTTAAGTTTGACTAATCAACAATTTATTCTTATCCACGAAGTTGTAACCAAATCGAAGTGCTCCAAAATTTAATTGGATAGTTCTAAACTTCTAATCATTTTTTTATAGTCCATGCAATATTTCCCAGAATCACGTTTACATATGCTAAGTTGGCACGGAACCTTAATAGTTGATACTTGATTGATACCGCTAATTAATATTCCCAGGAGGATCACGTACGTATATCCTTCTCTCAAGTTGTCCAAGTGTGTGTTTTCTATAGATGTTAACGTGGTCGGGTACGTGCATGGTAAATTTAGCCCTGTCAATTTTTGGAGTCAGAGGAGACTAAAGAAATTGCTACGAGAGCCTCGTAAATTTTCAAATAAAGTCATACATATTACTCAAAATGAGAAGAGTGGCTCTGTGCCAACTCGACCCCTCGCTAGTCAGAAATCATGAGGTTTTTTGTTTTTGTTTTGAATTTGACAATTGTTTAGATGTGAAAGAGTGTTTGCCCATAATTCCAAGTGCGTCCATTTCTTGTAGCAATAAAGTTCAACCGTGGGTTATGATGATGTCTTGTCTCACGCTTTCAGTTGCGACATTGAACTAAGTGTTGATACAATTACAAATATGATCATGTAATACAGTGGGTTACATATGTCGAGTAAATATTCCATAAGGATCCAGATAAAGCCAACATACAAAAACATGTAAAGGAAAACAAGAAACGAATGAACAGTGATCAGAGAGGATCTCAAAGACCGAGCCGTCGGAAGACGACTTGTCTCAGAGAAAATATCGGCCCACATACCAGTGCGTTTGATGGTTTGCCGGTTTTCTCCCAGGATAGAACGGTCTCACCGTCGAACGAGCGCACACCGGAGTCGACGGACCACGAAAGCAGCGCAGAACCTCGCAAGAATCGGGCGTTGAACAACTTTGGATTCGGAGATAGGAAATCGCCGGAGAGGGACGATTTCCGTAGAGAGATGATGGGAAATAAGACGTGTGTGTTTTTGGAGGAAACCGTCGTGATATATATATATGTATTTATTCTTGTAACCGTCAAGGACTTAATTGCAAAAAATAATTACCTTGAGGTCCAAAAATAAATACACCCATCACCCTGAGGCTAAAGCCTCTAATTTCCCCAAAATCCTCCGCTACCACGTCACGTCACGACCCGGACCGGGACAGGCGCGCGCGTGTGTGGAGAATTCTCTCCTCCTCTCTTTCCACCTACAAAGTGACAAGTGAATAGTATGTTTATCTATATCCTTCAACTTGTTAGCTTCACCAATGTGGGACTAAAAGTAGAGGTGAACACATGACACATGGGACAATAGTTCTCATCTTCATCTCAACATTGGATTTCTTCAATTGAGTTATTCATGGGCCTAGCCCAAACTCAATAATCCAACACTAAGATGTTTATTTTTGTGGTTGTGATTTATAATTGCATTTGTATTAATACTAAGACGTTGTAGTAACGAACTATCTGAAAAGGACGGGCGATTGTTACAACTAATTAATCACAATCTGGTGCCAGTCAATTTTTAGTTCAACATAGGAAAGTGATGAGTGGGTAATCTTTGCAGTCGAGAATTATCCAGCAGTTTGGTTGAAAGATTTTAACGAGAATGATTCCGCAAGTCTAATGAAAACCTTTATCAATGTATTAACCGATCCAACATAATGATTTGCCTAGAGAAAAAGGTTGTGATGCAATTGATAACAAGTCGGGTTTGGTAAATCATTTTCTGTGGTCATTTTCTTGTCTTTCTAGAATACGTAATACTATAGATGTCACCTCGATTACGACTACTGGAAGAAGAAAAAACCAACGATGGGAAATGGTGTCATCATTAATCGATAAAGGTAGATTCCATCCATGTTCCATCCGCCAAACAAATAATCAAGGGCAATTCCGTCCTTCCGATCAAAAAAATCCAACAACTTGCGTCTAGACAAAATCATATCCAAAGATACCCATTTTCCCCCCTCAAAAAACATGAAATAAAGTCTCTTTTTTTCTGGACGGCAGAAGAAGAGAAACATCCATAGAACCACCACAAACATGTACTAACAACTGCCTTAATTGAACAGGAAGTGGAAGGATTAAGATTTAATAGGGACAAAATTTAGTTTTATTAGCAATACATTTGCGGACAACAAAAATACTCCTGATAGATCCAGTAGCAACTCCACTCCTACAATAATCACCCCCAGCCGCCACGTGGCTTTCACCGACGGCGGGAACACATATATACATTTACACGTACACCATCCAATCGAATTCACCCACAACTATTATTATTGTTATATAAACTATAAAGTATTCCGGCGCAAGAGTCTCGCCGGCGGAGACGACCGGCGGACATCGTCCCAAAGCCTCACGACGCTCCCACTGAACACCTTCGTGTCCTGGAACCTGTACCATCCCAAGTCCCCTCTCCACACCACCCTTACCTTCCCCTTTTCCTCTTCCTCTTCCTCTTCTTCCCATCCCCCTTCCCCACCCTCCACCAATTCCTCCTCGCCACGTGTCACCTCCACTTCCTCTCTCTCCTCCTCGTCCACCCAGAAATCAAACGCCTCAAAAACCACACGCTTCTCACATGCCGCCACGTGGCAGGACGTGGTCGGGGGGATTTCATCTCGTTCGGGTTTGGAGACCACCTCGACATGTCGGGGTTGTGTTTGGAGGACGGGTTGGGGTTGGGAGAAGGGGTGTTTAGAGAGATGGAGAGCGGAGGAGGCGTGGAGGCGCCAGAAGCAGCCGACGACGGCGGTGAAGACGGCGAGCCAAGTCCAGATGGAGGTGGCGGTGGTGAGGGTGTAGCCGAGAGCCACAATGGCCTCCACTGGCGTCTCCGACATGTCCATCTCCGGCGCTGGTGGTGGTGGTTGGAGACAAAAGGAGCGATATGTGTTGGGTGGTTTTAAAGACGACGGGAACCAATCTTGGCCGTTGGATCCAATGGTATCCGATGGAAAGATGCCCCGAATCGGGTTTTGTTTGGAAGATGCTGTGGTAGATCCAACTATCGGTTTTTGGCTTTGCTGCTGCTCTCGCTCGTGCCGTGTAGTTTTTTTAGGATATTCTTATTTGGTTCTCCTGCCACGTGGACGGTCGGGATTTCGTGCGTATTTTGCCACGTGGACGGTGGTGTCGGATCTGGTGTGGGATTGTGGCTCATAAATTTGGTGGGAAATCTGCCATTGACAGCGCTGTGTTGTCTCATGTTTGGTTTGGTTGGAAGATGCAAATTAATCAATTTTTTTATTGTATTATTAATATTATTGTTGGTGTATTATCTTTTGATTTGATGTTATTTCGTGTGGAGGTAGGTTTCTAGTCTAGTATCTTCATTAGTTCTAAATAATGCCCACACGTGACGTATGTTGTTGCCGATTCCATGATGTTCTTATATAATGGTTAGTCGGAGCATAAGGAAATTAATGAATAATTCATTGACGTAAGTTAACAGTGACATGAATAATTCATTATATAATGGATTTCGCACGGATGATTTAAGAAAATCAACATATATATATTCTTGTGAATTTCCTTTTTAACTATACTAGTTGGACAAATTTTTAACTATCTATTTAGAGAATTTCAGGTGGTCTAAATCGAAAGGAAAAAAAAAATCGAAGTGTCAAAGTCTTAACAAAAGTAGTGAAACTCGATATCTAAAGAGATGACTCGACCCCCTATGGTCAACCAAACTCAACCCAATGTCTACGACTACAACTACATTTGATCAAAACTCTTGCCTACCAAGGGAATTTAGTTCAGGCTTAATGATATATGAGTTGGCGCCTCTTTTCTTGTTGAGTAATGTGACTTGTGAGGTTTCAGTCCACCTCAACAAATTTAATGAAGTCGCTCATTTATTTTATCTGAGACATGGTATACGGCTAATAAAGCATGAACAAACAATACCACAACTAAATAGTCAGTATCAGCATTTTTAAAATCCAGGCTGTGGAAGAGCATGGATTTGAAATTTCTTTTCACTTACTTCATCCTTTGGCCTCCCTTCTCTTGCAAAATAACCAGACTGTGGTTTGTGGAAGCTTCGGCGTGATACACTGATCTAGCGTACCTAACCACAATACAGCTAGCAGCACTCTGGGGTCTGATCACTAATCTTAATTATTTAAAGAATAGAAATTTACCAAATTCTTGATTAGCACTACTCACCTAGCAACCTTATACATAGATTGCAAACTGCTACGAAATAACCACACGTTATTAATGAAAGACTTGTGAATCACTGAATTGCGGTGAAAGCTCACTTTTATATTCGTTTAAAATTGGTACATACTTCTATAGAAAAATACTAGGAGAGTTCGAAGGAAGTATACGAGAACTACAACTAAGAGAACTTGTAAACATTTTATATGTGTATACATCATTCATTTTTTTCCTAAAGCTACATCTAAACATCATTCAACTACTCACCTAGGAAATATAGCTTACCTAAGTGGGACGGATAGAAGCCTTAGATGATAGACCACATACAACCTACTGATGCAAGTAGCATAAACTAGACTAATTTCAGACAATAAGAGTTCGTCCAAGTGACGCATTTGCTTGTTTTGCATGACTGTCGGTCTTGCGCTCCTCAGAATCGCAAACCCTTTCTAAATAGCTCGACCCTCGATCTGCAGATCCTCAAGACATGTTTCCTACTTTTACCTATTTAAAAATCTATAAAAGATATTACTAAAATAGTTAGCACTCAAAGAATGAAATCGGTCTTTTATAAGCACCATCTCATTGTTGTGCTGATGTGAATGGAACATCAAGGTTCTAGGTAGAAAGAAAGTTTAATATAAGCACAAGACACAAAGACATGGTTGTGACTTGCGAATCTAAGTTCACTTTTCTGTAGGCAATCAAAAGATTAAACTTCCATCATATGTCACTCTTTCTGTTACCACGGAAGAGTGTGAGTTAGGTCTAACCTGCAAAGTCTTCCAAGGCATGAAAATAACTGCCCTTCATCCATAACAACATTCAGATTATCAGTTTACAGCAATCTCTTTTTCTTTTCTCTTTTAAACATAGCAGGGAAGAAATCAAAGGAAGGCAAAGGACAGCAATTATTTGAATGATATCACATAACTACAACCACCATTCAACATCAATCACGTCAATATCCCCAATGTCCAAACTGCAAAAAACAAAAACAAAAATTATAACTTAGGTTATGAGAAGTTATTATAGCTAATCAGTAATCAGCAATCCAAAATAATTTTTCCAAGGTGTTAATAAGAACAATAAACTAATTTCAAACTAGTAAACCTCTATATATATTCAAAGTAAGAGATTAAATACAGAGCTCCATCAGAAGTAAAAATCCTTTACCTTGGTAAGATGGCATCTTGCAAAGATTCTCCAACCTTACTGTGATCGTCCAAGTGATGTGGATCAGTAAGCCACGGGGGAATACCATTTACCTCATCAATCAGTCCCAATCCATCTGCTTCACCATTACAAATTGGCTCAACTCCACCTTGAGACTCCATTTCTACAGAATTCAAGAACTCACACCACCAAGCCGATTGCACTGAATTCAGCCTGTCGTTCCACTCCATGTCATGCCAGTCTCCAATTGACCGGATTTCTTCCATCTCCTTATCATCCATTACTGGGTGAAACAATTCTGCACTTAGCTCAGATGTGGCATCAGATACCACCGTAGGCCCAATTGACGTTGATGGGACCTCAGCAACTGATGCAGTGACACAAGAGGAGCAAGAAAAAGATGACGAGGACGAAGCAGATGATGTGATGCTAGTTGTGGAAGAAGTGGGAGAGGAGAAGCAAAGAGATGGGCCACTGTAGTTACTACAAGTGAAGGTAGTCTCCAGATTCTCAAAGTCACGAATATTTAAGTTCAGGCCTAGAGGTGACTTAGGGAGTATGACATCAAGGCGGTCGAGTGTGAGAACTGGTGGAATGGCACTATAAGGCCAACAGAAATTGGAGGAAGGGAAGCAAGTGGTGTTGAATTGATCAAATGAAGTGGTATTGGTTCTACACTTTTTATCCAAGTGTGATCCTTCTGTACAGGTTGGAGGAGGTGGAGATGGCACTTCTTGTTGGGGAATCGAGTGTTGTTGTTGCTTCTGTTCTTCCTTCTCGCTTGCTTTTTGCATGGTAGCTCTATGATACTTGAGAGCAGCAACAATTTCCCTCCTGGCCTCTGCCATATTCAGAAGTCTTTCTTGATAAGGCCTGCTGGTGTGGAATCTCCTCCTCACTTGTTTGTTCTGCTGCCGAGGCTGTTGTTGGCGATGATGTGTCTCATTCTGAGATTCGCGTAACTTGGTAAGGGACTGAGCTGACCCATCGGCAACTTTTTCTTCTGCTGGATTTGGATTCATAGGCCCTTTGGATCTGGAGGAACTGAGCTCCCTCACAAGACTCCTAATAGAAGCGCCGGAGAGATGCTCCACGCCTTTGAGCTTTGGTTTCACAGCCTCAATGCTCTTATTGTTGGTCTTAGGAGATGCCCTTCTTCTCATCAAGTAAGAAACTCTCTTTTGAACCACCTCCTCCCTCTCCCTCTCTGCTTACTTATCTTAACTATGTGATGGTAAGGATTGAGGAGAAAGATTGGGTAGGAGGGATCAAGATGATTCACTTTGTAGATGCAGAGTGTAGGACGTCGCAAAGCTATGAGCTTATTATATAATTTATATAACAGTAAGTCATTCCAGCATTATTTATCTGCTCTACTTTTGTTGGTTTCTGGTGTTTGATTTATCTGTTTCTAGTTTTGGTGGGAAAGGAGTTCACTACAGAATAATTTCATGCAATAATAGAAAGGCAACTCTTCCCGTGCTCAATTAACTCACAAAGGTAGTCACTTCTTTCTGTAAGAGAATCGTATCATATACATCTCACAACTTCAATCAGTTTCCATACTGAATTTCTAATGCATAGATGATCTTAAACAAGAAAATAGTTTTAGTTCTTCTGCTGCCTGTTTGTTTAAGTTTGGTTTTATTAATGAACGGTGATCAAACAACCTTGCCATTGGATAAAGAAAATATCGTCCAGCAAAGGAAGACTTCATGGGAATTTCAAACCATGGTCTCTTTATATTCAACTTAGAGGTTTCTATTTCCAACATCAGTTAGAACTTGAGAACAGGGGGAGATATACTTGGATTGACTTAACAATTAGGTATAAAATCTAAGGATGTGTAAACCTTATTTTTAAAGGTCATAGAGAGATTTCGAATAGGAACGTTTTCATAAGTAAGATGGCCATAGCATGCAAATAACTCGTTACAAAAATAGTAGAGAGACTTCAATATAGACACTCTTTTGGAAACTCTCCGTATGGTGACGCATTAAGAAATGCATATTTATAAGAAATGGACAAAAATGGTGATGCATATATGGAGACGCTTATAAGGGGTACATATATACTATGGTAATGCGTAAACAAAAACACAAATAAGGATGCAATAACATATAAGAAATAAGCCAACAAATAATTATGCACATATAAAGCATATATGAATGCATACACTGAACAGGTAAAGAAACGGATTTAAAGAGCTCGCAAAATCATATATTCTGAAGCCTGTCACCAATGGGAATGGATATAAAGAAATGAGTTGCAAATTATGGAATAAGACAAAATTATGAAAATTGCGAGTAATAAAAACAAGGATAACATGGTATTTTGTTATACTCTGTTGGATGCATCAAAAAACATTTTACAACAAAGAGGGTTCAGAACTCATTAACCAACTCAATTTTGCCTTCAATTATAGGATCAATTATTTACATAAAAATGCTGACTATGCAATAATGCATCAAAGAACCAAAAAACAAATAAAACTAAATGCTTTGAGACAGATAGATGAACGCCATTTCACTACAACCCTATCTCCATTACGTTACCTGCATAAGCCTCTAAGTCTAGACAAAAGGGGGACCACAATGTGAATGCGATACCACTCTCTCTACGCCTTATTGGGTAGGATTGGCAGCAGAACTTCCACCCCCCATTTCAATTATATTTAACCCCCAATGGAGAAAGCATGGAAAGCACTAAATATGTAGCAGTCTGATGCTTATCAGGGCTTGCAGCTTGGCAGGAAACAGTTGCATACTATAAGAAGTTAGATAGGGTTGTTGTCTTGGTGATGCTTCTCTGACTATCACATGTTACTAATCAAGTTGAAGCATCCCTCATGGTTCATGCTCGACAACTACTCCAATAGATTAGAATTCCCTATACCGGTTCCTGCCGACAACTAACTCTAGTGTGGGAATGACATGCCGTTAGAGTTAATGGGAAAGCAAAGACAAATTTGTTTGTAATCTTACACATGGATGGTTTATATCGTTATGTGAAATATGTAGAGTTATTGAAGATCAAGATTAATCTTACCATGGGAGATAGGATATGCTAGTATAGTACATTCGGTATTTGACACATTGCCATGTGTAAAAAGTAATGTTCCTTAAAACTAAGATGAGTAAAGAGCGTGAGGTGATATGACTCCCATAAAAGATGAAACCATACCGACAGAAGGGAAGTGATTCATCAAATCATGTAAGACTCAAGAGCAATACTCAATTATTAAGGAAATTTTAGATTATGTAATAAAGATGCCTTTCATCTAGCCTTCAGGCAAACCACAAATATAATGATTTAAATCATTGTTCTTAACCATGGACCACTAAAAACCGTAATTTGTTTTAAGAGTGCTATCCACCATGCAATGTGGTTAGCTAAGGACCTAACATTAGACATACAGGAGATGAAAGAACTTGAATTTTCCAATGTACTTTTCTTGTTTAGCGGTGAGGAGTCCAAGTCCACCATAAAAGCCTCTTGGATTTCAACCCAAAAATGTGGCACAGGTTATATTGTGTTCAAACTCTCCAGAAACTTATTTTGAAATCGTAGGATTAATACTGAAGAGAAGGTTGAAATTTGAAAACAATAATGTTCAGAATTGAGTTATGTATTAGGATATCATAATTTATCTGTAACTACTCTCAGCTGCATGTAAATCACAACATTAGCTATAAATTCAAGAGCGGTGGTGGCACCAAATCCATGTCGGGGGGTTGGAATTTGTAAGAACGATCCAGGAGGTCGAAATTTAAAGGTGTCAAAGTTCTAGGGATGTTGTAATCCTCAAAGGTCCATATGAACTAGGCGAAATCCAAAAAAAATAGGGGGTTGGAAACCTCAATGGTCCTTACAAACAAGGCGAAGTCCCAAAACCCAGAGGACCTAACATGAATGAAGTTCAAGCCTAGTGGAGGGAGTTGTTGAGACTCAGGGCCTATATGTTGTACTCAAGATAGCAAAAGGGAATGAAATAGGCACATCTACTTGTTCTATATTATATGTGTCAATAATTGATACAAATGATTTTACTTTGTTTCATAAGATTCCCCCAACATTATCATCAGAAATGTCATAATTGATGTAAAAGAAATGGTCCTGTAATATTCTACCAGTAACTTGGAAATGCTTACAGAAATTGCAAAGCATCCTAATCCTCAATCTCCCAACCGAAACCCTAATTTCCACCTTAAAAAATGCCAAATTTGAAACCCCAGATGACATCCACGCTACAATCATCAACATTTGTCAAAATGAACAACAGACTAAACCAAAACGCACCTCTTAAGGAAGTCCTGGTTGGTGCATTCTGTTAGGTCAATCAATCTTATCTACCTGCTCCCGTTTTTTTCTTCTAACCCATCCTCATCCAGAGTGGAAAGGGATAAGAACAAAAACCGAACAAGATCCCAACATTATCCAAAGCCTATCCATCTCCGTGAACACCACACACGTACACCTGATGAACACCAACTATATAATAAAAAAAAGGAAGTAAAGTGAAGCAGAGGAGAGAAGAGAGAGGAGTTTTCCCACCAATCCATGCGCGAGGCAAAGTAGCTTGTGGTTTATAAAAATATAATAGAAAATTATATAAAATTTCCATCTCATGATCTATGTCAATTTGTAACGGATTGAATCAAACAGAAACAATCCACCGAGGCAATTAACAATCGACCGATTTGCTTTCCTACAACACATCACAATTCTTTCGTTTTCTTCCTTCCTCGAAATCATTTTTGTGCTTTCCCTATCAGTTTTTTACCCTCGTGGACTATCACGTAACCTCTCTAAATTCATATTCGAGACATATCCCAAAAATATGGATGTCTACAAAAAAGAAAGCATATAAGATTTTTTATTATTCTCAAATGTCAACGTATAATGAATAATTACAACAATATTTTGATGAAACATAGGGGGAAAATAGAATAGGTGGAGGTAAGATATCGGTTGGAGAGGTGGACAAATAATGTAAGGTGAGACTCCCTAATTGATTGTCAACCAACTTCCAAGGAAATTGGTATAGGTGAAACTTGCAGTTGAAGTTCACATTAGATGACATAGAGAGTCGGTAATACCTTTCAAAGCATGACGACACCAATCATAACATTCATAGACTCTCAAACGCATCCAGTTCACCCACCACCTATCCCAGAAGAAGAACCCTCATAGTAGAAGGGGAATGTGATGCTACTTTGATCAGGGAGTCACCGTCTTTCTAGTTCCCTTGCCTTTTTTTATTCCAATATTCAACTGATACTTTCTTTAAATTGAGGAATTTTTTGGTTTTTTTTGTTAGAAGTCAGGATTCGAAACTTTAAATTGGTAAAGTGTAGGTGTAGGGTTAAATCGAGTATATCTATATATAATTAGCATTGTTAATGACTATTATTGTTAAAAACAGAGGTTATATGACCGTTGAGCTCAGAATCATCACAGCTCACCCAAGATCTTCCCTAATGGCAACCTTCCATTACAATCAAAGGAAATAAACATAAAAGGCAACGCTCCTCCAAACAGCTAAATGTCTGTACCATGTATATATACTCACATGTTTGTATTTTCAAATTAGAAAACAATAATATACAAAAACTATTCTTCTTCTTCCTCAAAACCCGTCCTTTTCTACATGGTATCAGAGCACGTCTGATCCGACCTCAGATTCCCCAGGAATCATCACCGGTCTTCACCTCATTGAGGGGGTTGAAGGCCACAAAAACCCACATCCATAACCCTCAAAAACCACCAAAACATGTCTGAAACCAACCAGTTCCGACTGATTTCCACTCTTTTCAACGGAGCAAACTACCTGCCCTGGGCTCGGGCAGTGACTCTTGCCTTTAGCGGCCGGGGGAAAGTGGGCCACATCACAGGGAGTACAAAAAAACCAGAAGGGCCAGGGACAGAGATCAAACAAGAAGAATGGCAAATCATGGACCATCTGGTCATGTCATGGGTAATAGCATCCATGCAACCACAAATAGGGGAAATCTTCCTCTACAAAGAAAGCGCCAAAGAGCTCTGGGACGCTATCCAGGAGCATTATGGGAAAGCTCAAAACTTCGCACACATCTTCCGAATAAAGCAAGAAATGTCGCAAACCCGACAGAACAACCGAGGAATCACCGAGTACCTAGGCACTCTCAGAAAAGCGTGGGATGAATTGGGGGTTTATGAACCTCCGACCACCGACGCTAAAACAATCCAGCAAAGAACCGAGCAGGACCGGATCTACCAGTTCCTGGTAGGTCTAGACACAACGTTCGAAGGCATCCGGAGCCAGGTACTCATGGCACCCGAACTTTCGTCCCTTGCTGCAGTCACGGCCATGGTCCTGCGCGAAGAAACGCGGCGGCGAACCATGGCTTCTCTACAAGGGACATCAACACCAGAACCAGAAAACCAGGCGTTCCTCTCCGAAAAAAACCAAAACAACAAAAAAAGATCCGGGAATCGGAAGGATGAACACTGCGAAAATTGCAAGAAAACAGGACACAACAAAAACAACTGCTGGTTCCTCTACCCTCATCTCCGACCACCGAAAAACAACGACAGAAGAGGAGGGGATGGAAGGAACTCATCTCAGGGCTATGGAGGGTCGTCGGGAGGCGGCGGCTACCTCGCCACTGGAAGCAGCGGCCACCAGATCGCAACAACGGGAGGCGGCGGCTACCTAGCCGCTGGAAGCAGCGGGAGCGGCCACCAGATCGCCGCTAACCCTAACCTTAACTTTTTGTCGCAGGACGCATATGGAATGTCCGCAATCGGATCGAGCGGAATATATACACAGGCGGCTCCGAATGGTGTTATCGGGCGAGCTCCAAACCCGACAAACGGAACAAATGGACCAAGCTTTACTACACGGCAATCGGACTTAACGGGCCAAAATGGAGAAAACATCAGTATTCTCCTCAACAAACTAAATACGTTTTTGCAGAATACTCCTCAGAATTCAGGTAACTGTGCAGGTATGATAAGAACTCTGGATAATTATATATCACTACACTCTAATAGAAACACAAATAATACTTGGATTATTGACTCAGGTGCTACCGATCATATGACTGGAAATCCCAACTTGTTAAATAACATTAAAACCAATTTATCTTTACTTAATAAATTTGTTAGTGTGGCAAATGGAAACCAAGTGGAGATAGAAGGAATAGGCAATATAGATATTTTGGATCAAGTTGCTAAAAATGCGCTATATATACCCTCGTTTAGCTCCAATTTGCTTTCTGTTGCGAAAATCACCAAAGAATTAAACTGCAATATTATATTTACTCCTATTGATGTCATATTTCAGGATCGTATCTCAGGGAGGACGATTGGTAAAGGAATCCTCATCAACAATCTCTATGTTTTAGACAAAAATAAACAGGCTTTACATGTTGGAAATCAGTCCAAACATGAACTCTGGCACAAACGGACGGGGCATCCGTCACATTTAGTTTTGAAAACTCTTTTTCCATTTATTAATTCCGAATTATCATGTGATGTATGTAGGTTCTCAAAACAAACTCGATTACCATTCCATCTATCTTCCATTAAAACAGGTCATCCGCTAGAATTAGTGCATTCTGACATCTGGGGCCCTGCCCCGACTGAATCCTATAATGGGTTCAAATACTTTATTACCTTTATTAATGATTTTTCTCGTACTAAATGGGTTTACTTGCTAAAATCAAAATCTGAAACTTTTGATATCTTTTGCAACTTTACTAATTTTGTAGAAAACATGTATGATTTCAAAATTAAAAGCTTAAGATCTGATAATGGGTCTGAATATACCAGTCATTTGTTTCAAAAAAATTTAAAACAAAAAGGAATTTTCCATCAAACCACTTGTGTTAATACTCCTGAACAAAACGGTGTCTCAGAAAGAAAAAATCGTCATCTCTTGAATGTAACTCGATCATTGCTTTTTCAAAATCACGTCCCAAAACGTTTTTGGTCTGACGCTGTTTTGACTGCTGCTTACCTTATTAATCGATTGCCTAGTCACCGACTTCAAAACAAACAACCGTTAGAAATCTTAACAGGACAAAAATTATTTCTTGATCACTTACGAGTTTTTGGTTGTGTTGTGTTTGTTCACAGAAAGAGAATCGACAAGCTCGAGACTAGTTCCTACAAATGTATTTTTTTAGGATATTCCTTTAGAAAAAAAGGTACAAATGTTATGACCCAAAAAATTGTAAGCTTTATATTTCTCGTGATGTTCAGTTTGTAGAAAGTATTCCCTACTTTCACCAGACAGGAGAAGACGAAGAGCTCACATCAACATCAGTTGCTCCGCTTCCCATCAACGAAACAGAAATCTCAATCAACATACCCGATACACCCGAAGAAGACGAAGAAACTCCGAACATTAGGGAAGAAGACAATGGACCAAGAAGATCAAGTCGACCTACTCGTCCTCCAACTTACCTTCATAACTATATCACCTCCCATGTTACTTACCCTATACAAAACTACCTATCGTATCATAACATAAACAACAAACACAAAGCCTTTTTAGGGACTATAGACACTCATATAGAACCAAGTAACTACCATGAAGCCATTAAAAATCCAAAATGGTGCAAGGCCATGGAGGAAGAAATTAAAGCTAGAATCCAACAAAACTTGGACTCTTGTTCCACACAAAAATGGTATAAAAACCGTAGGCAGTAAGTGGGTATACAAAATCAAATACAACAGTAACGGAACCATAGAAAGGTATAAAGCTAGATTAGTAGCGAAAGGATACACTCAGACCTATGGCCTAGACTATCATGAAACTTTTGCCTCGGTCGCCAAAATGAACACAGTTCGGGTCCTTCTTTCTGTAGCTGTAAATAAAAATTGGAATCTCTACCAAATGGACGTTAGAAATGCTTTTCTGCAGGGAAACCTTGAGGAAGAACTGTACATGACTCCCCCACCAGGGTACACTTCCACAAACCAGGTATGCAAGCTCAACAAATCCATCTATGGGTTAAAACAATCTCCTCGCGCATGGTATGCCAAACTTAGCCACTATCTCATTAATTATGGGTTTTCTAAATCTTCCGCTGATGCATCCATGTTCACCATGCATCTTCACAACACCACCACCATCATCCTAATCTACGTAGATGATATCATAATCACTGGTAATGATGATCATAAAATTCACCATGTAAAGCACTATTTAAAATCACACTTTGATATTAAAGATCTAGGTACCTTAAAATATTTTTTAGGAATAGAAATTGCACACTCAAAAAAAGGTTTATTCTTATCACAACGAAAGTATGCTCTTGATCTCTTAAAGGAGACAGGAAAACTTGGGGCAAAACCTGCCAACACCCCTATCGAAACTAACCTAAAATTAGATCATACTCAAGGGGAACCTATCAAAGACATTCAACGCTATCAAAGGCTTGTTGGAAAACTAATATATCTCACAGTAACCAGACCCGACATAACTTATGCAGTTAGCATTATTAGCCAATTCATGCATGCACCTCGCACCCCTCACTTAGATTTAGTTGATCGCATACTTAGATACATTAAGAAAACCCCAGGTCAAGGATTATGGATGAAAAACAATAATTCTAACTCCATAAACGGTTTTTCTGATGCAGATTGGGCCGGTAGTCATGATCGTAAATCTACCACCGGTTTTTGCACATTTGTTGGAGGAAACTTGGTAACCTGGAGAAGTAAAAAACAGAACGTAGTCGCCCGATCCAGTGCAGAAGTCGAATACCGTGCCATGGCATCCACCACCAGCGAACTCATCTGGCTCAAACAACTCCTGACCGACATGGGGCAATCATACAACCAACCCATGAATATGTTCTGCGATAACAATGCTGCCCGACACATAGCCTCAAATCCGGTCTTTCACGAAAGGACCAAACACATAGAAGTGGATTGTCATTTCATCCGCGAAAAAATCCAATCAAAAGAAATAGAAGTTCCCTATGTACCCAGTAAGGAGCAGCTTGCTGACATCTTCACTAAAGCTCTGGATCAGCGACAGTTCAATCTTATCCTATCCAAGTTAAGCATCTTCAACTTATTTCAGACTCAACTTGAGGGGGCGTGTTAAAAACAGAGGCTATATGACCGTTGAGCTCAGAATCATCACAGCTCACCCAAGATCTTCCCTAATGGCAACCTTCCATTACAATCAAAGGAAATAAACATAAAAGGCAACGCTCCTCCAAACGGCTAAATGTCTGTACCATGTATATATACTCACATGTTTGTATTTTCAAATTAGAAAACAATAATATACAAAAACTATTCTTCTTCTTCCTCAAAACCCGTCATTTTCTACAATTATGATCATTTGTATCTTTTATTGTTATCAGTCATTTTCAAGTATTTGTAAAACTCTATATAATGAGTTTTTTTGATATTGAATGGGATATAGATAAGTTATTCTCAAACTTTCTTCTCTCAAAATCTTCCTTCTTCCATTCCTTACTCAATCTCTAGATCTCCTCTCCAAATCCTATTCTCTGGTTCCCAACCTCACAACCACTTTCCTTCCGCCATTAAGAGTGAAGTACAAGCGTATGAGTTTTACTTCAACACAACATCTACATGTACAAAACTCACACAAGCAACAAATAGCTTATATCTAGATTGATAATCTGCATTTCACCTACTACATATTATTAGGGAGGATGATGACTGAACTTACGTTTGACGTTCACTTAATTAGTATTTGTACCCTTAACCGAATTCCTGCCCAGGCGACCATGGGGTGGCACGTGGCCCCCTCCCCCACCATTGGCTATTAAATCTGTTTTTTAAATAAATTAAATTTCTTTTTGGTTTTATCAGAATCGACTTCAAATGACGTTATTGAGGAAAGTTGCCTGCTTAAAGAAGAGATAAGAAAGGAGTTGTGTCCGTGAGTTCTGACATAGCATTGATGCGACACCTCAACCAAGCAACACGTGTCGTTGTCCTGCAATCAATGGGGACATCATCCACATCTCAGGAAGCCATTGGACGACAAGGCGGTTGAAAAACGACGTTTGTGAACTCTCGTCTGCTCTTCTTTGGTCCACAAAGCAACTGTTGTTATATTTCGTGCTGTTTCTTTTCCTGTAGCATTCCCCACTGAGCCTGAAACAGAGAGTCCGGAATCTTTGACTGCAAAAGGTTGGTGGCTTTATGTTTGGGCCTTCTAGTTGACACTGTTGCTGTTATGGCTGGGAATTAGCAGAAGTCGGATGGTTGAAAGGGTTTTATGCTTCAGTTGACTGTAACATGGGCTAACATTAAGGGTGGGATTCTAAAGCTGAACCAACTTGGTTGGTATCCGAAAAGAATAAGAAATTTCATAACTACATTTACCACCATTGAATCTGTTTGTGAGTTCTTAAGTATGCTTTCCCTCCTATTCCTTACTCATTACTACTCCATAGAAATAAAGAACAATTAACTTATGGGTATGAAATAATGTAATATTATTTGTTCAAATATGATGTCAAAGACCTGCATGGCTGCATACGATGCATTGACATTTAACCAAGTAGGTTGGCTTATTCAAATTTATCTTTTAAACTAAATAAATGGCCTAGTGGGTCGTTCTAATTCTAAGTACAAGGTGTACCCCCAATGACCAAATTCACAGCTTATAAACCAATTGTCATAATGTTTTAGTACTACTACTAAAACGAACCTTTTCTGTCAAATGAGGAAAATAATCACTAGCCCAACAAAAGGAAAAGAAAAAAAAAGACAGTAGATCAACGGCGAAGTAAATAGGAAATCAAGATAGCAGATTCAACTTTTGGGAGATCGTATGATATGATTGTATACATTACAGCTCCACAAAACAATGTGCACAAGATCTTAGAACCATAAAACACATCTTGTATACTTACATACACATATTTTACTCAAAACTTACAATTAAACAAAACACAGATAACTCTTGCACATGCTCTTTATTTTTCTGAAATAGCTAGGATAGGGAGCATGAATTTTGAAGGGGCAAAAGAACAAGTGAATGCTCAAATGACTAGTGTTTCAAAGGCTTTGTAGAAGCTTCAGGGTCTCATCCACATGCTTCTCTGGTTGGAATTGATTGTTGTAGACGAGTCTGACGACACCATTCTTGTCGAGGACATAGGTTTGCCTTCCAGGAAGCATCCCAAACATGTCTGCAGCCACACCCCACTCTTTTCTGACCCGGTTTCCTTCATCACTTAGTAGAGTGAATGGGAGCTTGTATTTCTTTGCGAAGTTCTGCATTACATTGTGCATCTTTAGGGATTAAATCTTGAAGTAAAGAAGAAAAAACACCATGTTTTTTTTCAGAAGACTGTAAATGGAACAATGCCTTTTTGTTCTAACATGGAAAATATATCAGAAGATGTCAGGTTGCCACCCGAATCTTAAACTTCAGGTTTAATTTGTACTTGTGTTTATTCAATAGACTGCTAGAAGAGCAACTTTATCCCATACCCCATCATCGCATGAAGTTATCATTGCCATGCTTCAAGCCTAGCAATAGCTTAACAAAACATGGTGCATAACACATTTTTTCTCACATCCATTGACGAATCAAAGGTCCCGCACAAACTTACATTGAAAGTGACACAAGATGTTATGTTGATCACTGTTTGTTAACGTCCTGGTATCCCAAACACAATCAGGATGTCAGCTTTTTTTCCCATTGTGATTTCGACATCAGCATTCCGAACATGTAAGTTTTTCCTCATCTTCTCATCAATTTTATAATCTTGACTTGTCCATCAAATAAGTTATTCAGTCATCCAAATATAACTACATTATTAGTAAACAAGCATCTCTTTCTTGCAAGTTTTAGCTTCTTTACATCAATGCATAAGATCATTGATGCAAACTATTTTCTGTTTCCCAGTTCATTGATACAAACTTAAGTTAACACACTATCTACAATTTTTCCCTCAAATGAAATTTAAGGTTGTTTCTTTTCAGTGTTGCAAGATTCATCTTCTGGATAGGTGAATTAAGTTGCGTAACAAAACCTTCATTTTAATACCAAAATCATAAATCCATTAAACGATTCACTAATTTGATACTAAAGTATGTTTCGGTGTTTCTGTCATTGGCATCAATTGCCTGTTGAAGAATGTAAGGGTAGAATAGTAGACATATCCTATCGATAATGCAGCTAAAAAACGTTAACCTGGTTGGAAACCATTAAAGAAGATTCAAAAAATGCAATCACTAAACCATTGACTGATTTTTCTTGAGAACGTTTTAAAGATATATAAAGCCTACAGGATTAAAAGCTAAACCATAAGTACCTTGTGAGAATCCGGGCTATCACCACTTATTCCTACAACTTCAGCTCCTCCCTTTTTGAATTTTTCATAAGAATCTCTGAAAGCACATGCCTGTAAGAAAAAGAACACAAAACATAGAACTGTTGTTTTGGTATACTTAATAGTCAAAATAAAAGATTGCTTAAAAACCCTTCTTCTATGTTCCAACCAAAACTATTGTAGTTTTTACAATTTTGGTGTAGGTCACTGGAAAAATACTCATCAGACATGTGTATGGAACAGAATTTTCTACGCCAGAACCTACAGGAAAAAAACACTCAGCTATACCTTGTTGAGCTAAGGAACCCTAAGGAAACACACTTACACACAGACGGAGTTTAGAATCAGCATTTCTTATTTTATTCTTGAGCAGTTCTATTCGGATGGGTGTTGCAGACTTACAGTCTACCATTTTTTCCAAATAATTGCCCAAAAACTTCTGCACGTCTTCAGCACTCATGCTAAAACTAGTACATGGTCGCTGCCAAACTTCTCTCGACCATATTAAAGTGAAAAACAACTTAAAATTAAAGAAGCAACTAAATGGTTCATCTAAAAGAGGTAGACTTCGATCACCCGGATTCAAGGATCAACTCACAATATAACAATCCTGGAAGTGGAACATAACAAGAAACAATTACCTCGATTGCCATCTTAATCTTTAGTAGGTGCGAGCAAAACCCAACTTGTACATTGAAAGTTGAGCAAAACAACTCAAATATATATTAACTTATGAACATCACCAACTGGTGTTAGGTAAGTTGGTAACTCTCTAATATTAGATAAGTCTGGAAAATCAAATCCCAACATGAGATTACATGTATGGATTTAACTGGTGTGATTGGTTTAGAGTAAATGAAAGAACATTTGGAACTGTAGTTCCATGACTTCCCTTCACTTTGGAGTGGAAGTGGAGGAAGTCATTAAAAGTACAAAATTATAAGAGTGGGAAACTCTTGGAACTAGACTTTCAGAACTTCATTAAGTTTTCCTGCAAACAAATTACGAGAGTTCGTTCTAGAAGTCCATTTCCCCCCGCTTCCACGCAAACCAATCGCATAAATCAAAATGTTTTTTATAACAATTCATGAACATCTCAAAATGTAAGTAACTTAATGTCATTCCCCAAAAAGACTTTCACAAACACAAACTATAAACCAAAAGGTAAGAACAAAAGAAGAAGGAAAGAGAAGTGCCTCTTTGGTGCATCCCGGGGTCTCATCAGCAGGGTAGAAGTAGACGACCACAGGCTTCCCTTTGAACTTGGACAACGACACACTCTTCCCATCCTGGTCCTTCAGACTAAACGAAGGTGCCATCGAACCCTCCGAAACCTAAACAACATGTCAGTAAAAACCCACAAATAAATGCAGAATGTTTGGCTTAAAAGTAGTACCTTTGCAGAGATGAGGTTTCTGCGAGCAGAAGTTGTGGTGGAAGGGAAGGAAACAGTAGCAGAGAGGCTGAGACCGAAAAGGTGGGAATGTGAGGATGTGGGGAGGAAGTGGAGGGTTCTGGTTGGTGGGGTTTTGGGGTTTGGTGTAGGGAGAGAAGGGAGGCAGTTGTTTGGGAAGGAGATGGAAGAAGAAGCCATTGGAGAGCTGTGGAAGAGGATTTGGGCTGTGTGACTGTAGAGAGAGAGGTCTGAGTGTCGCCAAGTGATAGATATATCATACATACTGCAGGTTTTTATTTTATTTTGTTTTATTTTGTCTTTTTGCTAAAAATGATGCGAGAAATGATGCGAGTATGGATTTGGAAGAAGAAGAAGAAGAATGTTATTTGATTTTGTTGTATCAATTACATGAGTTTGATTGTTGAATTTATACAAGAGGATTTGGAGCCGTTGTTGCATTTATTGTCTTGAATACTCCATTCGTCTGATCTCCTGAATCGTCACCTTGGATGAGGCAACCACAACGGTAAGTTTGTTTTTAACACGCCCCCTCAAGATGGGTCTGAAAAGGATTGATGGATCCCATCTTGAAAAGAAGATTGGAGAAGGTCTTGTGATCCAGAGCTTTGGTAAAGATGTCTGCCAGCTGTTCTTTGCTTGAGACGTATGGAACCTCTATTTCTTTTGACTGAATCTTTTCTCGGATGAAGTGGCAATCAACTTCGATATGTTTAGTTCTTTCATGAAAGACAGGGTTTGTTGCGATGTGACGAGCTGCGTTATTGTCACAAAACATTTTCATCGGTCCTTGGGTTGTGATATTCATGTCTTTGAGAAGCTGACTGAGCCAGATTAATTCGCTGGTAGTGGATGCCATTCCACGATATTCTGCTTCTGCACTGGAGCGAGCAACGACATTTTGCTTCTTAGATCGCCAGGTAACAAGGTTTCCTCCAACAAATGTGCAGAAGCCAGTGGTAGATTTCCGATCGTGACTTCCAGCCCAATCTGCATCAGAATAACCAACAATTGAATTAGACTTGTTAGGTTTCATCCAAAGTCCTTGCCCGGGTGTGCCTTTTAGGTAACATAAGATTCTGTTAACCAAGTCTAAGTGATGTGTGTGGGGAGCATGCATAAATTGACTTATAAGACTTACAGCGTAGGTGATATCTGGTCGAGTAACTGTGAGGTAGATTAGTTTTCCTACCAATCTTTGGAATTGTCCAATATTGGTTAATGGCGTGTCATCTGTGGGTCCTATCTTCCTATTAGTTTCTATTGGTGTGGTGGTAGGTTTTGATCCTATTTTCCCGGTTTCCTTAAGGAGGTCTAGGGTGTATTTACGTTGTGAAAGGAATAACCCTTTCTTGGAATGAGCAATTTCTATACCTAAGAAATATTTCATAATTCCTAAGTCTTTTATATCAAATTTAGATTTTAGGTAGTCCTTGACTAAACTTATTTGTTGATTATTATTACCGGTTATTATAATATCATCGACATAAATGAGAATAATGGTAGTGTTTTTATGATCATGTTTTGTAAACATGGAGGCATCAGCAGAGCTTTTAATAAAACCATACCTAAGAAGAGAGTGACTGAGTTTGGCATACCAGGCACGAGGCGATTGTTTTAGTCCATATATTGACTTATGAAGCTTGCATACCTGGTTGGGATGAGTGGTGTACCCAGGCGGTGGAATCATATAGACTTCTTCTTCGAGGTTTCCCTGTAAGAATGCATTTTTGACATCCATTTGGAATAGATTCCATCCATGATTAACAGCGATAGATAGAAGGACCCGGACAATATTCATTTTGGCAACGGGAGCAAATGTTTCGAGATAGTCGAGGCCATAGGTCTGGGTGTACCCTTTGGCAACAAGTCTGGCCTTATATCTTTCTATTTTCCCATTACTATGATACTTGATTTTGTAAATCCATCTGGATCCTACAGGTTTAATGCCAGGTTGGAGTGGGACAAGGGTCCAGGTTTGGTTATTTTCTAGGGCCTGTATTTCTTCTTTCATGGCTTTGACCCAATTTGGGTTACTTGTGGCATCATGATAGGTGGTTGGTTCTTTATTTGTGTCTAGTGTCCCTAGGAAGGCTTGATGTTTTTGTGAGATGTGATGGTAGGATAAGTGGTTTTGAATAGGATAAGTGGTGTGTGAGAGGAAATAATCGTTAAACCTACGTGGAGGACGAGTCGGACGAGAAGATCTTCTGGGGGCCTCTGTTTCCCTTTGGTCTTCGTCTTCTCCTCCTCCTCTTCTTCCTTCTTCGTTTTCTCCTTCGTCTTCTCCTCCTCGTTCTTCGTCTTCTCCTCCTAGAATTGCTGAAGGTGTGTTTATAGGTACTGGTATAGCGGAAGCGTCTTCAGTTGTGGAGGTTTTGAAGAAGGGTTCAGTTTCGAAGAAAGAGACATCTCTAGAGGTGTATGTTTTTTTCGTTTCTGGATCGTAGCACTTGTACCCTTTTTTCCGAAAAGAATATCCTAAAAAGATACATTTGATCGAGGTGTGATCAAGTTTATCTTCACGTTTCTTGTGAACAAAACATGTGCAACCAAAGATTCTAAAATGATCTATGTTAATTTCTTTATTATACAAGATTTCTAATGGTTTTTTATTTTCAATTATAGGGCTGGGAAGTCGATTGATAATGTAAGTAGCAGTGAGGACTGCATCAGACCAAAACAACTTGGGGACATTATTTTGAAAAAGAAGGGAACGAGTGACGTTTAACAGATGTCGATTTTTCCGTTCTGAAATCCCATTTTGTTGAGGTGTGTTTATACACGAGGTTTGATGAAAAATACCATTTTCTTTTAAAAGTTTTTGAAATAAATTACTCATATATTCAGAGCCATTATCAGATCGAAAGATACGAATCTTTGCATCAAACATATTTTCAACAAAACGAAGAAATTCACAAAAAACTGAGTAAGTGTCGGATTTGTTTTTTAATAGGTAAATCCAAGTGACACGAGAAAAATCGTCAATGAAACTAATAAAATATCGAAAACCATTATATGATTCAACGGGGGCAGGTCCCCAAATATCAGAGTGTATTAATTCAAAAGGCATATAAGTTTTTGTGCTAGAGTTTTGAAAAGGTAATCGCGTTTGTTTAGCAAAACGACAAATATCGCATAATAATTCATTTTTAAAAGACGGAAACAAATATTTCAACACACTTGATGACGGGTGACCCATTCTTTTGTGCCAGAGATTTTGTTCGTTTATGGTTTGGGTATGGTTTGCTTTCTCGCTGGTTTCCAGAACATATAGACCATTCATGAGAATGCCTTTACCAATCGTCCTCCCTGAGATACGATCCTGAAAAATAACATCATTAGGGGAAAAAATAACATTGCAATTGAGGTTGCTGGTGAGTTTGGCCACCGATATCAAATTAGCATCGAGTTTAGGAACATATAAAATATTATCACATGTGTTGTTAATTAGGTTTGTTTTTCCTATTCCTTTAATTTGTATTTTACTTCCATTTGCAACTGTTACAGAATTATTTACTAAATTTAAATTTTGTTTTATACTACTAAGTAGTGTTGGATCTCCGGTCATATGATCGGTGGCTCCGGTATCGATAATCCAGGATTTACTACGTAATTTGGTTACCATTCCAGAGAAAGCAGTAAAATCCAGAAAGTTGTTGATACCTGTGCAATTACCTGTTGCAGAAGGGTTTTGTTGCAAAAACTCGTTGAGCTGGCCCACCAGATTTCTTAAGTGGACAGGGTTTGATGGATCCGGGTAACCCGACCCATACCCGATAGCGTCTGACCCGGTGGACGTGTTGTCGGATCGGATCCGCGGAGTCGGGTTGGAGGATCCGGATCGGCGATCGATATAAAACGCTCCATTATCCGCATAACCGGTAGGGTTTTGCGACTTTTCGTTTTCCTTTGGTCGGCTGCCGCTCAGGAAGGTGTTGTCGGTGCCTCCTCCGACCAGGTTGGCGTTGCCGCCTCCTCCGAGCAGGTTGGCGCCGCCGCCTCCTCCGAGCAGGCCGTTGTTGTTGCTGAAGTTGTCTTCCACCAGATTTGCTTTTGTGTTTTTTTGTGGTCTGAGGTGCGGAAATAGAAACCAGCACGAGTTTTTGTTGTGTCCTGGTTTCTTGCAGTTTTCACAGTGTTCGTTGCTTTTGTTTCCGAACCTCTTTTTCGTTCCCTGAGCTTGGTTCCGACCGGCGATGAAGGCTTGGTTGTCGGTGTTCTGATTTTTGTGGTTGTTCATTGTATTTCTCCTTGTTTCCTCGCGCTGAACAAGACTTGTGATGTTTGCGAGTGTTGGAAGATCTGAAGCCATAAGTATTTGAGACCGTATGGTCTCGTAGCTCGGATCTAGCCCTACCAGAAACTGGTAGATCTGATTTTGCTCTTGTCTTTTCTGAATGATTTCTGGGTCAGAGGTTGGGGGTTCGTATATCCTTAGCTCGTCCCATTTTCTTCTGAGAGTACCGAGGTACTCAGTGACTGAAGTCCCGTGTTGTTGAGTTTGCGCTATCTCCTGTTTTATCTTGAAGATATGTGCGAAGTTTTCGGCTTTGCCGTAGTGGTCTCGGACTGAGTCCCACAGCTCCTTTGCGCTTTCTTTGTATATGAAGATCTCGGCGATGTGATTTTGCATGGATGCGATAAGCCATGACATCACTTGATGATCCGAGGTTTGCCATTCATCTTGAAGTTTCTCCGATGCATTTTCTTCTGGTTTTGGAGTTTTCCCAGTGACGTGGCCAAGCTTCCCCCTGCCACTGAGGGAGAGCGTGACCGCGCGCGCCCAGGATAAGTAGTTGGCCCCGTTTAGGGCCGTCGTGACGAGGCGATGGGGATTCGCCATCTCCGGTGGATTCCTATTGCCGTCCGACATGTCTGTTTTGGTTTTTCTTCTTCTTGGGTTTGGATGAGGGGTGTTCGACCTTCAACCCCCTTGAATGAGGTGAGGTCGATGATGATTTTGGGGAAAACTGAGACTACGTATGGATCATACGCTCTGATACCATGCTAAAAATGATGCGAGTATGGATTTGGAAGAAGAAGAAGAAGAAGAATGTTATTTGATTTTGTTGTATCAATTACATGAGTTTGATTGTTGAATTTATACAAGAGGATTTGGAGCCGTTGTTGCATTTATTGTCTTGAATACTCCATTCGTCTGATCTCCTGAATCGTCACCTTGGATGAGGCAACCACAACGGTAAGTTTGTTTTTAACACTTTTATCTACTTGCAAATTAAAACTAGAGGATTGAATTTGGATCGTTTGGTTTTAATTATCTAAACAAAAGAGATATTCCAACTAAACCAGTCTCAGATGGTGTTAATAAATGGTACAATAATAGATGAATTGGATATTTAAGTTTTTAAGACTATATATTTTTGAGGTTGTTGATAAAACAATTCCAATTCGATAATACTTTTATTCATTGTGACTTGCATGATTTAAGTAAGTTATTCACGATGTGAGGAATTCAGAATTTCTAACGACAATATTAGAGCACAATTTACCAAAGTCAAGACTCCAATGAGATCGAAATTCCTAAAGATGCTTGCAAATAAGAGAATTCTAAAATTTCAAGAGGTAGAAATCAGTAAATAACCAAGGAAACGGTTGGCTAGAGATTCTAGCAAAGGATTCTAGTAGGATTCTTGAATTTTGCGTTCCCAAACAAAAATTTGGATTCTGATTTCTGTGAAATCCTTAAGAATCCCGAGGTAAAAAAATTCTATACAACTTGGAAGTTAGAAGAAATTTTTTTTTTTTGTAGGAATCCATAAACTTTAGGTTGTATTTGTCATAATATCATCGTATTTTACTATTTTTATTAGATAATTTTTTTAATTAGAAACTAATATTTTACGATATTTATTAGATAAATTTCATATACATTGTATTTTATGATAAATTTTAATATTAGAAAATAACATTAAAGACATGATTGTTATTGACATTGAAAGATAATATTCTACCTTAGTTTTTTCCATACAATATCTTATAATAGTAATCTAACAATATAAATTTAAATTTAGAGACATACTTATCATTTCCCATTTAGAATCATTAACAAGAATCTATTTCATCCACACACAAAATCTCTTAGAAATCATGATTCATGTATTTCCACGTAAAATATGGATTCTCACAGGAATCCTATGTAGAAATATGTTGCCAAATGGACCTTAAAAGTCCTCACAAACTAGACCGATTCTACATCCAACAAGATAGCTCAACCCCCTTTCTCAACATGTACTACAACCCCATGTTTATACTAATTGTTAAATGATTTTGAGTTGAAAAATAAAATTATGATATTAGAGCAATGTAATACACCCACTTAATATTGTCACACGCACTTTATTAATTTTTCATTTGTTTCGGTACCTTAGAATCGGTATTGATTCAGTCAAAACACCAACATTTTATATCATGCAAGAATTTATGATGTTTTAGTTTTCAGGTGTGCTTTTTTCTCAAAAAACTATATTATGGAATAATTTCGAAAGCTGAGATCATGGAAATTATGGTTTTTAATAACTTTGATAAATGTTTGTTATTTACTTCGAGTAATGTGGTAAAATTATTGATATCAAAGTGATATAAAGCAAAATCATGCTTTGTGGAAAGTAAAAAAGAAGAACGAGGATGGCATGCATTTGACATCCACATTTTTGTTTGTTTTTAGTTCTTTGGTTTCTCCAACAAATTTCAGGACACGACGAGATTTAAACGTGGGGATGCAAATGGTTTGACGTGTAAAATTGGGGATCTTACCACCTAAAAAACACAAGGGACCCCTTTTAACTCGGTACACCGAGCCGAAAAGAGTTAATTATAATTTTCTTTTTTGAATTATTCTTGATATCACTTCACATCATTGAATTTTAAAATATAACTCTTGAAGTTTTGTTTTGTAACATTTTGCTCTATTCGTTTTAAAAATTCATTATTTAAACACGTATTCGTAGTTTTTTTGTAAACTTAGTTTTATGTGAAAATTCAAATTGAATCAGATGTCAGATATTATTGGGAATTTGGCGTGATTGATACTAAATCTGACCGAAATTCCAACCATATATGACATCAAATTTGATCTGAATTTTCACGTAAAACTAAGTTTATGAGCGTATTAGAGATACAATGCAAAAGAAATTATCCAAAAAAACTGTGAATGTGTATTTAAATAATGAATTTTTAAAGTTCGGGTGTGTGTCGGGTGGGGTGTTACTAAACGAAAGTTCAAAGTGGAGTAAATGTTACATTTTAAATTTCATAGGTGCAAAGTGATGTCAATGCTTAATTCAGGAGGATAAATTGTAATTAACCTTCTAAAGAAAGATTAAGATAAATCGTTTCACCTAATGCTAAAGATACAAATAAATAAGTTGTATTTTGTGTAAATGTTTCACAATTGATTTTTAATTATACGATTGTTTCATGTAACGTACTATAAAAATCTAACGCGTTCATAAAAGTTATAATTAAAGCACGTAATTTTAGTTACATTATTTTTCCTTAAGATGACCATTAAAGAACGTACCTTGTGAGTTGCGGCATTTTTATTTTTTTCATAGGACGATTAGAACGTGGAAATAGACTTCACTTCCTTACCTCTTAAATCTTTTGTTGTTAAAAATGAGCATTGGGAGCTTACTTGTGGACGTGGATACGATTGAAATATGTCTAAACATGCAACAACTCTTTGGGAATTTCGTAATTTCATTTCCCAGTTGAAATCATTTGGTTTATACTTATGATTTTGAAGACTACTTTGGAGAGATTCCACCCTTCATAGCTTATAGATTGTTTCGCAAAAAGTAATTAGAGTAATTGGGGGCTAACTTTCATTAGATTTTCTGGGATTGTAGTCTTGGTTGTCAAGGTTATTTTGGAGTTGTCAGGCTCTTTCGGCTTATGAACTATACCCAGTGGCGGAGCCACATAGGGGGCAGGTGGGGCACCTGCCTCACCCAGATTTTCAAATTTCCCAAAAAAAAAAATTATATCAAAAAAATCCCAATTCCCCCCCCCTCCCCCTCCAAAAAAATCTGTTGGATCCGCCCTTGACTATACCCGAAGCTCACGAGTTAATCCTCTGAGATCTGCTGTTATGGGATTTCAACGTGCACATTTCCGGTGTACAACACTTCAATGACAACTTTAATGTAAATTTACAAAAAGAAAAGGGTAGAAAATATGCCTGGAGATTCTACCAATCTACTTCACAGTACACAACACTCTTCGGTGTATGTATATGGATTACTTAGTTTTGGTATTGGTTTTCCGATCAGAGCATCATTAACGGCGCCCAAGTAGTTCCCGGAAGTCCTGCTTTCTCTCTCAGTCACACCAGCTTCTCTCTCTGTCACGTCAGCACAAACCAACCCCCTACAAAATCCTTAACCATTACCCAATCTACACAGTCACGCTACAGTATTTGTTGTCACGTCATTATTTTTATTCTTCTCTCCAAAACTCTTTCAACAATCAACAAAATATATTAATAATCATTATCGTAATTATTTAATATCAACAATTCTTTCGTTTTAATTAACATTTAATTAATAAATACGAAAATATTATTAAAATTTAGAAAACCACAAATTAATAAATTTAAAATTTAAGAGCTACAATATGCGTGTGAATCACAAAAGACGAGACGATTGGATCGAGGCTTGGACTTCTCAGGCATCGAGGACCTACAGTATGTGCGTGACTCACAAGAGACGAGACGATTGGATCGAGGCTTGGACTTCTCAGGCATCGAGGACCTACAATATGCGCGTGACTCACAAACGACGAGACGATTGGATCGGGGCTTGGACTTCTCAAGTATCGAGGACCTACAGTATGCGTGTGACTCACAAAAGACGAGACGATTGGATCGAGGACCTACAGTACGCGCGTGACTACTTCAATATATATACCCCAACCACATTAATTCTCTACTCACATCTATTTCAATCTTACTTCTTCCACCATAATTCTCTACTCACATATACTCTCTACTCACAATGTCATCTTCAGAAGGCAATGGTTCACCAGATTACCGACGATCTCCACGTCGTCCACCCCCAAGCCAACACTTTTTCCCTTACCAAAATGTTCCACAACCAGGATTCCACCAGTTATACCAAAGCCAATTTACCACACAACCAGGATTCCACCCTTCTCGGCTTACATGACTGTCAGTGGCGATGTTGTGGTTGGGACAAACCAAAAAATGAAATCCTTCTGGAAACGTGTGGAGCACATCTACAATGACTCAGGCGAGCTAGGTGTAGTAGAGCGTAACGATGAATCATTGAAGGGGTGATGGAGGCGTACATTGTCATCTGTGAACCAATGGGTCGGTTGCTTCGACCAGGCGGTGTGGAGAAAGAGAAGCGGTTACAACGAGGACAATGTCATCCATGAAGCGCACATCATCTACGAACGAACACACAACGCCAAATTTCAGTTCATGCATGTTTGACTTTTGTTACGCAGGTACCCTAAATGAGAGTCTGTTGCGCTTGGACTTCCCACCGGAAACGTCGCTGCAGAAAGTCCGGAGAGTTTTAGCAGCGGGAAAAGAAAACGCACCGACGACGATGGGAGTAACGCAACACCGTCAGCAGATGAAATGGTGTTCGAAACATGTCCTCGTCCTGAAGGTGTTAAAAAGCCAAAAAGAAGAAAGGAAAACAATCATTTCACGCACAACTTGATCCTGAGATGTTAGAACTGGGGAAACAAATTGAATATAGTGCAAAAGTGAAAGAGGAAAAATATTTGCGTTACGAAGAACGGATGGAGAGGAAACACATCGAAGCTGAGACAAATTTCCAAAGGGAACTGAACAGCAAGAAACTTGATGTCCTCTTCGCTCTAATGAAGAAGGAAAACAAGGACGAATTCGATAAAGAAACACTTGCTGAACTCAAAGAGTGGGCTAAAACACAATGATATCTGTAGGTGCTTATGTTTTCAATATGTCTGTGGTAGTTTATCAGTATTCTGGTAGTTTAAATTCCGTATCCGTAGGATGATTGTCTTTCCTTTCCTTATTTCTGTTGTATTTCGTATTCTGTATTTGTATTGTATTTTGTTTCCGAAATGTATGAGTATTGTACTAATATTTCTTAATTTGTTTATGATTTTTTTAATTTTTTTATATCTAAGTAAATAAAAAATTTGTTAATTAATTATAAAATATTTTTTCAATTATTTTGTAATACCTAATTAATTAAATTTCATTTACCTAATTAATACATTATCCTAATTATATATAAATAATCTTTTTTTAAAACAAAAACAAAAAAAATTCGGACGAATGGGAAGGGGATATTGTTGAAATTAGCAGATCGAAGCAAGTTTCATTTTTACACACTATTCCAGTGTTATCAGCAAGAAATGTTCATTACGACCAACAGACCCACTGCGGTACTGCTGATCCCCCACTATCACTCAAAAAACAGGCCCTTCTATTTAACGGTCTTGACACCAACTGCAAAACACTTCCTAATTGAAAAATGTCACTTATAATGAACTATATTGCACAAGTCGCTGAATATTCAGAAAACTTCGCATCATTATGAAATGACTTTGCTCTATACAAAGGCATCCATATCACAAACGTCAATAGGTCCCAATTCCCAACAATCAATCAACCACGACAACAACAAAAAAAGAAAGAAAGTCAAAACGTTAATCTAAATGCGAGCACATTACACCACAGACGGCACAATTAAAATGCAGAGACAGACCCAAATCCTATTCTCTTCAAACCACGAAAACACAAAACCATAACAGAAAACAAAACCCTAATCCTCCTACTCTAACTGTCATTATCGGCATCACTATGGTTGTGATTGTTGTTGTTATTCCCATGGCATTGCTTCAGCTGCGTGATCTCCAACTGCGTCTTGATGAAGAACTGCATTCGCTGGAGCTCCAACTCCTTTGCGAACGCCATCCGCTGCTTCTCAAGCTCCGCCGTCTGCTGAAGCTTCGACCTCTCCACCCTCTCGTATATTTCGCCTAACCGCACGATTGCCGTTGTCAACTGCTTCACCCCTTTATTTGCTTTCTCCACCACCGGCTTTGCTTTCGCCACCGGTTTTTTACCCGACCGTCTTTTTTTCGCCGGTGGGAAGCTATCGGACGACTCCGGCCACTGCGGCGCGACGGGTTTGAGAGCCTGGAGGAGTTGTCTATGGCTCTTTTTCTTGCCTGTTCTCTTCTTCCGATTGCAGTGCGGGAGGAGGTAGAATTGGTCGGCGCCGGCGCCGTTGCCGGAAGGTTTGGCTAGGAGGTCATCGAGGCGGCGAAAGAACGGCCAGGACGAGGCGATCTTCGTTTTCTCGACCTTGTACTTCTTCTTGAGCGTGTCGATCCGGTTCTTGCACTGCGCGTCGGACTTCGGGAAGCCGGCGCCGGCGGCGCGGTTGACGGCATCGGCGACTTCCTGCCACTCCTTCTGCTTCAAACTCCCCCGGCTCAGCTCCAGGAAACGCTCCCCCCAGGCGTCGATCAGGGTCCAAGTGGCGCCCTCGCTCCAGAACTCCTCTCGTCCTCCAGTCGCTGCGGCCGCCGCCGCCGCGGCGCGGCGAGGGTGCCGGGATGGGAGGGCAAGGGTGAGGGTGGGCTCCGACGGGGCGGCGTTTGGTGGCGGAGATGGGGTTGGGGAGCGAGAGGGGGTTCGGGTGTCGTCGTCTTCGTCCATCGGGGGATTTGGGGATTAGGGATTTGGGGCGCCAACCGGAGCTTTGGGTTTTCGTTCGACGGGCGATCCCGGATTTTCGACTTTAATTTATATATATTGCTCTCTCTTTTAAAATTTTCAACTTTGCTTTTAGTTTGGGTTAATGTTTTTTTAATTTTTACGAGATTATATGGGATTGACGGCGTCGGTTACTGAGGGTGGGGGTTGTTGGTGGATGAAGTGGCGTGAGGTGATTGGTGGGTACGGCTTCGGATGGTAGAGTGCGGAGCGTAGAGGTACGTGATATGGCGTATGCCTTTTTCTGACGCCAGCACGGGTTGTTTGGATATCGATACGATCGTGGTCGTCCGCGCTTTTGGAACGTAATACGTTGGATCAATGGTTCGATTTTCCGAGCAGAGACGCATTATGTGGTCGGTTTATAATTGAGCGGACAACGTTGTCTATGTTTACAAGAGTCTAAGTAGGCCTCTTAAATTCAAACACGACACGATTATTCAACACGATATGATCACAATTTTATACAAAATATATGATTGAAATATTTATTATGAATTGTGAAGATACAAATATAAAATATCATGTTTTAACACGAAAACACATATATATTTTCTTTATGAATTTTACCAATTTTAACTATTCTCACGACGTCACGTCAACTAATATATCCCAATAGTCAAATGCTATACAAAATCAAGTTTTCGCACGCTTTGGTGCATGTTTAGTTGTTTACAGAGTGTGCATCTTCTTTTTCGTCAAATTGTAGAAATGTCCTTGAATATTCACACATTGCGGAAATCCACACTAGTTACAGTATGACACGTTTAAATCCGTTGCAATAAGAAAGCATTCCAAACCTAATGCTATGTCAATAGTTGTGGTATTCTTAAAATGGTAGTAAATGAATGATCAAGGGTTGGTACATCCTTTACTGATAGGTTAAGGTGTTATCAAATTATTATTAGCTTACCGAGAATTTTGCAAAAAAAGAAGAACGACATAAATTAACTATCAGTTTATAAAGGAAATTGAACCGGTGATGTTGTTGTATATGAGATAAACCCGTAAGCAGACTAAAAAGGGCTAGACTGGACTGGGTTTTTGAGTGGAGCAGTTGGATGTTAGAAGGCCATTTGGATGTTTGAAATATTTGACTCTTTTAAATCAAGATACCTACACTACATGTTAAGATTTTTTTTAAAGTATTCAGTATAGTATTTTTGTTTTCATCCGATTTCAGATATCCTACATTCCTACCAACGCAAAAGTTTATAATGGTTGAATGCAAACGTAACCCAATGTGTATTTACATAACATATAAAACATTAGGAAGTATATTTTATTTCGCAAGTTAAAATCCAAAGTGAAAGACAGGCAAGCCTTCTTTGGTTTGGATTAGTGCGGTTGTTATCCAAATCCAAATCCAAAGGCATGGCGGCGGCCTGTCGAGCCGTCCTCCTCTCCCACGCCATCCCCACCCCTCGTCTCCTTAAACCCTTCCCTCTCCTCCTCCTCCGCCACCCCAAACCCCTCTGCTCCCTCCACTCCGACCCGCAAACCCTAACCCCCCCTAACGTCCTCGACGTCCTCAAGCACCGCGGACTCCTCGACTCCACCACCTCTGACGCCTCCCTCCGCCTCGCCTGCTCCGACCCCTCCACCCCCCTCAAGGTCTACTGCGGCTTCGACCCCACTGCCGAGAGCCTCCACCTCGGCAACCTCCTCGCCATCCTCGTCCTTTCATGGTTCCGCCGCTCCGGCCACAACGTCGTCGCCCTCGTCGGCGGAGCCACCGGCCGCGTCGGGGACCCCTCGGGGAAGAGCCTCGAACGCCCCGAGTTGGACCTGGAGACGATCGACAGGAACTGCACTGCGATCGCCGGGATCGTGAGTGGGATCCTAGAGAGGAGCGGGGAAATGGGGGCCGGTTCGGTCGGATCGTTTGAGATTTTGAATAATTACGATTGGTGGAAGGAGATGAGGCTGCTGGATTTCCTGAGGGAGGTCGGCCGCTTCGCCAGGGTCGGGGTTATGATGGCTAAGGAGAGCGTTAAGAAGAGATTGGCTTCCGACGACGGAATGAGTTATACCGAGTTCACTTATCAGCTTCTGCAGGGTTATGACTTCTTGCACATGTTTAGGAACATGGGCGTCAATGTTCAGATTGGTGGGAGTGATCAGTGGGGGAACATTACTGCCGGGACCGATCTCATTCGCAGGATTCTTCAGGTCGAAGGAGCTTATGGGTTGACGTTTCCTCTTCTGTTGAAGAGTGATGGGACCAAGTTTGGGAAGTCCGAGAGTGGGGCGATTTGGTTGTCTCCTTCTATGTTGTCCCCGTACAAATTCTACCAGTACTTCTTTTCCGTGCCAGATGTTGATGTTATAAGGTTTTTGAGGATCTTGACTTTCCTCGATATGGATGAGATTCAGGAGATTGAAGATGGTATGAAGAAACCTGGTTATGTTCCGAATTCGGCGCAGAGGATACTGGCAGAAGAAATCACTCGTTTCGTTCATGGTGAAGCCAGTCTTGCAGAAGCGTTGAAGGCGACCAAGGCTTTAAGACCTGGAGCAGAAACTGAACTCAATTCGGAAACCATCGAGGCGATTGCTGAGGATGTTCCATCATGTTCTTTGTCATATGACAAGGTCTTGGATTCCTCTCTAGTTGATCTCTCTGTGTCTACTGGTTTGTTTGGCAGCAAGTCGGCTGCCCGCCGCCTACTGAAACAAGGGGGTCTTTATCTAAACAATAGAAGAATAGATAGCGAAGACAAGGTTATTGAAGCAGCTGATATAATTGATGAGAAGGTACTCCTGCTATCTGCTGGCAAGAAGAACAAGATGGTTGTAAGAATATCCTAGTATTCTTTTTCATGATTTTGCCAATGTTATCTATTTATTTCATTTTTCCTGTGCATCTCATTCTAAAATTCATGAGGAGCATGTTGTAAACAATCGGCCATTGCAATGTGACCACATTTTTTGAGAGCATTTATCGTGTGAGTTGATTTAAGTGTTATTCGATTTTGCCAAGTATTTAATAAGAAATTCAGCTCCGATCAAAATCTGATGCAGTCAAATCACCCATCTTGTGTTGGTGCGATTACAGGATGATTTTGTAATTCAAGTGGCTTTCTAACTTGGATTTTTTATTTCTTTTTTCTACTAGTTTGCGTTGGTTCTGTATTTATCACTTCAATATACCGATGATGTGCATCCTTTGTCAATATATATTTATTCTTATTCTAGCCATTGTACTTCTAAATTCACTTTGATGGAAGCAACTTACGATCCATGCAACCATTTGACTAAGTCATTTGCCATCTGGATGCTCAAGTTCATCTTTTGCTTAATCCATTCGATAATTGATATAGTTTCCAACTTTTTTCATAGTCCAATGCTCAAACCATTGTCACAGTTGCAATGGATCAGTGGTGCTTGCCTTTGCGGCACCTTATAATTGCAGTAACTGATTATCAAACTATCATCAGCTTATTTGTTGCAATTTCGACATTTTAGCATTCAATTTTACTTTTATCTGTGAGGTTAGATTTCTGCCATCCTCTCTCAGCAGGCATTGATTGATGCTACTTTCCCTCCCTTGAATAAGGCATCAATATGTTCCAGCTACAATATCTTTGTTTGTACTTTTAATTTGATCAAGGAGCAGCATTGGGAAAAATTTATTTTGTGGTGGGGGGATGGAATCTTACATCGTGCTAGGGTTCTACTAGCGTGCAACTCCTGTGCAAGAATGGCAACCAGTAGAATGCAGTTCGTGTGGTCTTTGGAGCAACTGCAGTAGCAACAAAGAGAGCTTAACATAAGTAACTGTTCCAAACTCATAATAATTTTGTACTACTATAAACATGTATATATGTTGTTGAATATACATAATGATTTGATTTGGAAACATCTTCTTGACGCAGGTGCGGTGGCCGGACTCCGGGTGCCAGCCGGCGAGCTTCCAAGTATGATGGCTTGGGAGAGAAGAAACTGGAATTCACCAGCCACAAGAAATCGCAAAGTTTTGGATTCAAAGGGAGATGATATTCTATTCTCTTGCATGCCTTGAAAAGGAATACAAAGTTACCTACTCTCCGAGCTTCACACGGGGTGCTCAGTTTAGGGAAAGAAAAGACAAGGTTAGTTACCAACTGTCACTAGACCCTTTAAGGTGAAGGAAAAGACAATAAACTAGAGTTAACTCCTAAGGTTTAACTATTTACGTAGAGGTCCTCCCCTAGCAACTTCCCATGCAACGTAGAATGCATCTTTCACTCTTGGCTTCCATGTGCTGATCTCTCTTGATCATGTATTGCATTGCTAATTCTTCTACATCAGTACCTCCCTCTTGAGAAGTACTCAGCCTCGAGTGTTCGGGATACCACGGTTTCGGTGGCGAGTAGTAGGCGAACATGTCTGCGACATTAAAGGTTCGGGAAATCGACGTGTGCGATGGAAGCTCGACTTCGTGTGCATTGTCGTTGATGCGTTTTCGGATCTTGAACGACCCCAATTTCCTCGTGGTTAATTTGTTGTACCTACTGGCGGGAAGTCGGTCCTTTCTCAGATGGACCATCACAAGGTCACCTACTTCAAACACTTTGCATTGGCGATGGAGGTTGGCTTGAACCATATACTTGGCGTTGGAAGCTTGGAGGTGCTTCATGACCTCGAGCTGAATGTCATGCACGTTTTGAGTCATGATTTCGGGTGCCGAGATGCATTGCGTTGTGCAGAAGAGCGTAACCAAGTTGAGCGCGTGTCAGGATGCGATACATGATTTGTAAAGGTGTAAACCCGGTGGAGTTATGCATGGTGCTATTATAAGCGAATTCCGTTTGTTCGAGGGTGACGACCTATTGTTTCAGTTTGCCCCCTGCCAATAGATTGCATGAGGTTGCCGAGGGTGCAATTGATCACTTCCGTTTGTCCATTGGTATGGGGATGAGCGGTGCTACTGTAACTCAAAGTGGTTCCGAAGAGATGCCACAAGGTAGACCTTGGTAACGGGTCGTGCCGGTCTGGCCTATCAGGGCATGTCGTGTAGTGTCTTAGAGTTGGTTTTTTTTAATATTTACCAAAATATCCTTTCGTATATATAACTCACAACCTCTCATTTGTTTCACACACAATTCTTACTATTGTTCCAAAACTCTCAAAATTTTCCATACTTTTTCTCAAATTGTTATGATTTTGTTGAAAACTAGTCGAGTTTGAGTTAAAACGTAAAGTCTAAAGTTATAAGTGAATCGTTGACTGTCAATTTTATGATTCGTCCGCTTTTCATTTCTCAGGTTTTTCTAATATTTTTAGTAAATTTTAATTCATCAATAAATTTCTTATTTATGAAAAAAAATCACTTTTTGCATATTTACTAATTTTCATGACTTAAACATATGATTCTGAAGATAATAATATCCCTCATCTTCTCATGTTAATCCTCGTATACCTAGTGGTAGAACTATTAGAAAGGAAAAAAAACTCTAATATGGTATGATTTTGAAGAAAGACAACCCGCTGAAGGTAAACCAACTGTTACTTGTATACATTGTGGTAACACATATTCGACTAAGTCAAGTGAAGAATTTGGTCATGTAGTTACACATATTTTTATTTAAAGTAAAGAATTATAAATCATTCGTAATGGATTCGCGTCATTCGGTTTTAAACACAACTAGTATAACATTAAATTTCAGAACATATTGTTTAACTAAAGGTAAAAAAGATATTTGTTGATTTTATAATTAGATATCAACTAACATTTACCATACGTGAATAAAGACCTTAAGGAAGCAATTCTCCATTGTAATTCACAATTTAAAACATTTTCTATAAAGACACTTAAAATTGTCGTAAATGATAAATTCAGTAAAGAAAAAGAAAACATGATTAATTATTTTTTCCATCAATAAACAATAATGTAGTATTAATTAGTGATGTTTGGACCGATCCAAATAATTATCATTACTCTTGCGTAAATGCTCATTATCTAGATGGTGTTTAAATAAAAAAATTATTATTATTTTTGTTATTTTGCATCCACACACTATCAATGTTATATTTGATGGTATTAAACATGTCATGGTTGCTTATAATCTTGAAACTAAAGTTTGTGTAATTTCATTTAATAATGTGATTAATAAAGTTCGTCTATACAATGATGTTAAGCCTAAGAAATTTAAATTAGATGTCTCACATACATGAAATTCTACATATAATATGTTAAAATATTGTTATCTTTATAATCTTACAATTACAATCTTTTGTAATAAAAACCAAAATGAGTATGAGTTAACCCTCGTGTGTTGGGATAATTGTAGAATTATATTTAATTTTTTTTCATTTTCACTACTAGATTACGCGGAAAATATTACCTCAATACTAAAACATTTATCGATGATTTACTTGCAATTACTAGAGTATTTACGAAGTACCGGTCAAATGTTGGTTTTGTTGAAATTTTATATGGAATGTAGGCTAAGTTTAATAAATATTGGAATCATCATCCATTTAATTTTTGTTTAACTTTTATTATGAATCTTAGATTTATATTTAGAGATATACAAGTTTTTTGGAAGATTTTTTTCTTTCAAATATGAATTATAAAATTTTCCAAAAGCACTTAGATAGTTGTAAGTCTTAGTTAACTGAATTGTTATCTGTTGTCGGAAAACTACTTAAATCGTCCGTGTGAATTATCATTTTGTATTTCTTTTATTTTTACACATATATATCTCGACATTTAACTCTACTACCGCCCCTCTCTCTTAATCTTCCTTTCATAAACATAAAAAATAATGTTTCGGAAATAAGAAAATGAACCAACGGATACCCTAGTGTATTCGAATCTGGTAAAATTTCTAACTTATTTTTAATAAAAAAAATTAAAAAAAAAATTGATCTTTTGATATTAGTCAGATGGTAGAAATACTGCTGAGTTAAAATCTTTTGATCTTTTATATTGGTGGAGAAAAATCATAGGTAGGTTTTCACGTATATTCTTGATAGGACGAGACTTATTATGTGTTCCGAGTTCTTTTGGCTTGAGTTTGTCTTAATTTTAGTTTTGAAGAGAGAAAAAATGCCCCCTCTGATCAGTCGGTCTCTCAACGTCCGCCTCGAGGTAGCTGTTCTTCCGGCTCCACTTGAAGCTCTAATTCTTTTGTGGATTTGTTTGCTTTTATACTCTCTTTTTTGGCTAAAATTTACCCCTTCAGAAAGATACCATTTTATTATTGGTACCTGTATTTCCCAATTTTACTTCGGCATATTGTGATTTACGGTTATTATTGATGATAGTTCAGGATGATCCAAAAAACCTGAACCAATATAGATTGCCAATATCACTGATTTAAAATTAAAGTGAGGAAAGGCAACGATGAAGCAGAGGAATTTGTAAATCCAAGATGAGTTGTTTCTCGTAACGGCAAGTATCAAGCAGAGACTTTGGCTTTAGTTCTAAACTGCACTAAATTTAATTGATTCTGTAGTTTAGTTGGCTGTCTTATGATAATTATTGCCATCGATTTTTTATTGCGAGGAAAGTGGAAAATGCTATTCTATATATCGGTAGAGTGTTAAGTTGTGTATAAGCTAGATTTGTTTAAGTGATTAAGATGATTTCGTCTAAGCATTTTTATATATGCCTGTGGGGAGGTGTGGATCCCGAACAGAATTCTTTATGCGATGTGTAGCTATCACGGGGGGATATTTCATCGGGTTTATTCTAGTGGAAAAGTTAATCAACTGTTAAACAAACTGTACCACTGAAAAAGACATTTCTAGATTATCATCTAGAAATAACAAAAGCAGTTGATTTAGTCTTAGGCACCCAGTTAGTGCCACATTTATTACTTGTTTATGTAACAACAACACTTACCCTTGAAGGAGACACGAGCGTGGTGGTGGACACCACTAGTGGTCTTTTGATGTTGTTTTGTGTAGCTTGCTTTTGAATATGGCACAAAAGCAAGGAAGATCCCATCAACGGAGGGAAGGAGATTTACAGAGTGGGCCTCAGAGTTGGAATAATGTTTAAACACTTCGCAAATCCACCTAACCACCGTCCAGTAATCGTCTTCTCTTCTCTAAGGAGGCAGCACGGCAGCAACCGTGTGCCTCCTTAGAAAAAGAAGTGGGGTTTGTTGTAACATTCCGAAATAACAAAAATTTAAAAATTTATAATCAAGACAAAGAAACTCAATAATCAAAGACGGGACTGTTACTTCTCATAAAACAAATAGCGATGCACCAAAATTACATCAGAGTTTGTCAAAATGATACATGATTACAATCAAACGACAAAAGAAGATTAAAACGTAATCATGTCGACCTCAACGGTCCGAGAAGAGGATCCAACTCCAAAATGCGCGTGCCCGCCGATCACCACCCAACTGGACCTACTGCGGTGCTGAAAAATATATAACAACAATGTCTGAGTTTCCAGAAGGAAACCCCGTATGCCAACTCACCTATATGTATGCATTACGCAAATGAACCTATCATTCTAGTAGCATGTCATGACATCAACAGAAAGGAAAACAGTTACCCCGAAGGGTACAACAGGACATCAGTCCGACAGTCAATCATCAGGTCTCCCGAGGAGACCTACTGCAGGCACATGCAGTCTTACAGCACGCGACATCGCACCCCACACACGCAACTACACTACTCAAGGGTTCGGCAGGGAGCCTCTGTCACGCCTGCGGGATGATAGAATACAGATCTGCAAATCTCTATGGTCGGAGCCACGGGGACCAACAGGGCCGTCGCCCGGAAGGTATAACAACAACATCTCGATAGGTGCCCAGTCGAGGAATCAACATAGCCGGAACAGCCTCGGCCCAACAATCATCATCGCCGGCACAACCTCGGCGGCATCACCGGCACAGCAACGGTGGTCCATCACAAACGTCCGCCACAACATCGGACGATCCAGACCGAAGTCTGCCAGGTCATCAGGCTCCACGAACCGCAAACACCAACCGCGCCGCTATAAAAGCAGGACAGCGACCTCCGTAGCCCGAAGGTCGGTAGTCACCTCACCCAACGCCAGTTGCGTGCCCGCACAAACATCAAACATTGGGATCCGCGATCCCTCAGGCCTGCTATACTACAATGAGTCCAATCAATCCATCAACTTAGTCACGGTCCATACATGGAGGTGACGCGTCCCGAACACCCACAATTTTCCACACGTCGGTCTCTGGGCAGGCACGCAACACGCGCCCACCGTCACCTCCCGGTTCACGCACAAGGCGAGGACACAGGTTTCCGTAGACAAAGTTGGCATTCAAAAAGGGAACCAGGAATTCTGTCGTGGGCCCAAACGGTCGACCGGAAGAGGTGATTTGGTCGATCGGTTCCAGTAAGGAATCGGTCAACTGTACGCCTAACACGGTCTACCGCTGCGCTCAAAACACAATCCCCCAACGGTCGAACAAAGGTCTAAAACCGGTCGACCGAACGAGGTCAAAATCTAGAGTCTGGTCAACATCAAAATCAACACTATCGGTCGACCGATTCAGGGGTCTCGGTCGAACGCAAACATACTACGGTCGAACAAGCATGCATAAAAATCAGTACACTTAAGTTCCGGTCGAACGACCCAAAGGCACCGGTCGACCGACAACAGACAGAGAGTCCCAACTCACCAGCAAATACGCACTACCGGTCGACCGCCACAAGACATCGTTCGACCGGTGAAGGTTAAAGTCGGGTAAAACACTACATTCGGTCGACCGCCCGAAGGGACCGGTCGACCGTTGGTCGTCTTCCACCTCGCGCCAGCTGAGGTTTCTCACAGAAACAACGCCGAAGAGGTCTCCGACCTCCCCGTCCGACCAACACAACCCTCCCACGAGGGTTAGGAACCACAAAACCACACTAATGAGTCGACATACCTCAAGTAAGGACGACGAACCGCCGGAGCTCGCTCACGCACGTCGCCTCCGGTAGACCTCGAGCACGTGTCGCGCCTCCTCTAGACGAGCACCTTCCTCCCGCGCGACGTCCTCGCCTCCTCCGATCGTCGCCTCAGCTGGATGAAGGAGAAGAAGAAGAAAATGGAGAGAATTAGAGAAAGAGAGAGAGAAACGGGTTGCTCTACTTAAACCCAACAAAACACGTCAATAGTGCCCTACACACTCAACCATCACCCTCCCCTCACGTCAACAGTGCGCGCCTCTCTTCCCTTCCCCATGCACACCACACAACCTCATGCTAATCACCTTCTTAATCCGAGATTAACCCAAAACCGGGTTAGGGTTCTAACATTTGTTGTGCCTAAAACTGAAACCACTTATTTTTATACCATTTGAGTGAGTTCTTCTCCATTAACTCGTGGATTTGTTTCCTAGAGAAATTATAGCTTTCATCCTTTTAGTTGGAAGTATTCACTTTCTTGTTGCTTCTTTGGTAACCCAAAGAGTTTTCCGATTTGTTTTTGTTTTTGTAACACAAGATGAAAACTACTATTCATCGTCGGAAAACTACTTAAATCGTTCTAACAATTACAATTTTACCATTCACAATTCATTTAATACATATTTCGTCGATGTCTCTTAAAATAAGATTTCTACCTACGTTTTTCTCATTTTCTCAGTAAAAACACCACAAAATGTTTGGCGAAATGCATGTATTCGGTGAACCGGGGGGGGGGGGGGGGGGGGGGGGGGGGGGGCTTACCTAGACGCCCCCACAAGTGAGAGACACTTGTTGGAGATGCCCCTATTTTTAAAATAAAAAAACTATACAGTGTATTATTTCAAATTATTGGAGGTTCCGTTGCAAATTTCTATGGTGACGGGTTGGATTACAATGAGTTTTTTTTGCAAACGATTAAGATTCAAAAAAAATCAGATCCAACAATTTCAAGATCCATAAAATTTCCTGGTGACGCTGTCCCATTGTCACCCTATCACCTCACCGGCGAGGTAGAATGCTGCTCGCTCACCGGTGAGCGAGCCCCCCCCACCGACCTGTCGAGGTTGGATTACAGTGAGTTTTTTGTAAGTTGGGAAGTTTTACCAATACCACAAAAAATACCAATTTTTTTGGATATTGAAATTGTTGAATCTGAATTTTTTTGAATCTTAATCGCTTGCTAAAAACTCATTATAATCCAACATGTTACAATCGAAATCTTGCAACGGAACCTCAAATAATTTGAGATAACACATCGTATAATTTTTTTTAAAAGGGCTACTGCAACAGACATCTCTCACTTGTAGGGGGAGAGTCTGGCTTAGACGCCTCCCACGTGGGGGGCATTTGGCTAAGACGACCCCTACTTGTGAAAGGGTTTGTTGCAAACGCCTCCCACATGGGGGTCGACTCCGGCGTACGCTACCTAATTTTTTTATTTGTAGTTTTTTATTATTAAAAAGAAGTTGGATATTTTACCAGATTTGAGTACACTGGGGCTTTTGTTGGTTCATTTCCTGATCTCCGAAATATTATTTTTCATGATTATGAGATGAAGATGAAGGGAGAGGGTGGTAGGCGAGTGAAATATCGAGATATATGAGTAGAAATGATAGAATGACAAAATAATAATTCGTACGGACGATTTAAGTAGTTTTCCGACGACGAATAGCAATTCAGTAAAACATATGCCTATGAACTTAAGATCACAATATAAAACAAGCACTTCAATGTCTTCTGGTTTTTGTAGGACCTATTCCAATATGTAATATCACATGTTAACTACAGAATATTATCACCTTCCCTTACTGTGTGATCAATATACTTCACGAAATACACATATTTTTCACGGTAACATTTACATGTCCTAATAGCAAGCATCTTTAGTAGTGTTTCGCACACAATTGAAGAGCATACCACCTCAGAGTAAGTGAGAGAAAGGAGTTTGTTTTATTTGTACAATAGAGGAAAAAATCCCTAACATTCGTAGGAAGAAGTTGAGGAAAACAATGGTGTTCCAGTATTAATGCATAATCTTATTATTAAGATCAAGATAGATATTATTTACCAGATATAGATGGATCATGACAACCAAAATATTATTAATTATTGACTAACATACTCAATGATTCATAAGACGATGCTTAATTGTTTATATCCACAAAAAGATGTTGATTGTTGAACTAGGAAAAGGACCATAGTCCTATAACCCCATTCAGGTAAATACTAATTGCACGGCTATCAAAATTCAAATAGTAATTGGTAAAGGAGTGCGAACGCAAAACACCCCGTAAATGATTGCTGCGTCTAGCGGTCTAGGGCCGTGAAACCGGTCCGACTAGGATCGAATCCGGATTGGACCGGACCGAACTTGGATCTGATCGGAACCGAATTGAGTCTAGAGTCCAGACTGGTGAGATCCGATCCGGTTCGAATTTTTTAACTTAAAATTTATTAGAAAAAAATCAGACCGATCTAAATCGAAACCGAATTGATTCCAATTCTCAGACAAAAACCAGACCGAAACCGAACCGCAGCGATTGTTTCTCAGCCTAGCTGCATCTTTCCAACAAGTCACACTTAAAAGAAGGCCCGTCTCTCGGTGGTCCCACTACAACATCATTACGGAGTAAAAGCAAGATGTGAAAGTGGTGGGACCCATCTGACTCACTGATTGCGACAGACAGAGAGCTGTTGTGTCAGTGGGACGACTATTTTACATAGACCTTCTTGTCACGTAGCGATCCCTCGAGGGGCCACGGATCTCACGTGATTGCAGGCTATTCGACCAACCACGATAAGCCACGTGTCCCGGAACACGAGACTACTAACGTAAGCGACTGTACTAGTGGTCCAGTCGAAGGATGGAGATCAGAGCCCACACGCTTTGTCCGGACGCACAATGACGAAATTGCCCCTTTTGCAATTGCGGAGTTTAATTATGTTTGTAAAATTAATAATTTCCGTACTCAGCGCACTTAGTAGTAGTAGACAGTAGTAGACAATGTTGAATGTTAAAAGTGAAAAATATAAGTAGTATCTAGATAATAAGTTTTAAATTTTCTATTGAGTTTGATTTATGAAATTTTTGTGCAGAAGAGTGAAACAGGAGAGAAGAAATTCCAACGTTTGAGAGTCAAATAGAAGAACATAAAAAATAAATTTTAATGACTGTGATTTCACAATCGAAACAAATAGACATACGTCGCTTCCTTAATGTTTATAGTATGTCAAATTGTAATAAGAATGGAAGAAAAATATTGTTATAACAATAACAATGTTAAGTATTGTAAATTAATTGACTTACAGCGTAAAGTATGATTCGAATCCCAAACCACTTTGATAACTAAATTGAACTCTTACCAAGTGATTCGTATTTCATACCAAGGGTGAGACAGTCTTTTGACCGAAACTGATAACCCCTACGTGTCCTATTCCATCGTACCCCTCCTGTCGGAAAAGTGTCATCCATTCTCGCATCTCAGCGTAAGCGACATCTCACCTCCCTCCTCTCACGACCGAAGATATCGGATCTGACGGCAACGATTCGACGATCCTTAGATGGACAGTCGAGATTAAACGAGTTTCACATAAGGCACACGGGAAACGCCCACGAGTTGGTTGCTTTAGCTTTCCGCGGCCTCCGGTTTCGGAGCCCAATCATTAATCATTGATCCGTCGTGGTTTTCAGGAGAATATCATCGTCCTTGTTATATATTAATTAATTATACAATTACACAGCAACCATCTGCAAATTTCCAAAACGTATTGTCTTAATTCCTTCCGGTTTAAGTCCAGTTTTTTTCTTTTGACATGTAGCTGTTCTCTACATGCTTTGTAGAAATAAGTTTTAGAAATTAAAAAAAGAAAGAATTACGACCACATCTACAACTTGGGTTGTTGACTTGAAAGTTATTGTTATGATGAATTTGGTGCATTACAAAGCAAATCGACAAAAAGAAAGAAAACAAGCTAGACATCTGTACTGTACATTTACGTGAGAAACTTGCTAAGGAGGAAAAAAGAAGCAACTCTCATCCACAAGAAATTATAACTACTTACCAGAAATATGTTCTGCATCACTCTGAACTAATCTCTTGCTCGACACCATTGGTTGACCTATAGAAAAAGCCCTAGATGTTGTTGACTATACAGTCTCTTGTCCAATTTTTGCTCTTGCTCACATAGGAAAATTACTGCTGCAAGCCTGCAACATTAAATCTTCCTTTCATAAACGTTGGTCTAAACAATTAAAGATAATCTAGTTATTTTTTTGTGTGTTTTAGAATAGAAGATACAACTTACAAGTTCAATTTCCATTTATATCACCTGATATCTTAAAACATTGGTTGTAGTGTTTAGAAAATCAACTGATCAAATTGATGAACAATCAAATCAAGAATCGGTGCTGCAAACAATTAATCCTTCTAATAATATGGCCCATACGTTGAATTTATTACAAAAAAATTAAACCAAACCAATGGCCGAAGGTAAACATGCAGCTAAATATAACTTAAAAATACTATTAGCAATATTCTATAAGTATAAACAATAACCAAATGATCTTACTTCACTTGGTAGATTTATGCCTTTATGGTATCATATCATCTTAGACAAAGATATAATACAATACGTGAGTAACATTGTTACCAAGAACGCTAGAGATTTTTTGTCTTGGGATAGTCTAAGACTAAAAATTTATCTTAAGACAAAAAATCAAATTCAACTAATTTCCCAGGACATAGTGGAAAGATTAGGGGATGGTGTATGAATACGTAGGTTCGAATTCCGTTTTACATGTCAAACAGTCCAATGAAAACGGAGGGAATCACTTCCAGTTTAGAAACACAACTCGTTTAACTCAAATAGGAGTGGATGTCGGAAAATTTCAGATCATCAAAAAAAAATATTCAAGACTATCGTTTAAAATGCAGGTAGGGTTGAGTATATTAAATTAAGTTTTTTTTTACAAAAGTCAAGACTAGAAACTTGAGGATACAATAATAATATAATAAAGAAAAGCGGAATTTCAGAATTGTTTTGTGGCAAATGGAGTCTTTAAATGGATGATTAAGGGAGGACTTCCCCAACACTCCAAAGTCCAATCCAACCACCACCTCCTCTCCCACTTCCAAACTCCCAACTCCCACACCATGAGGAAGAGAACACCACAACCGATCACCATAACCACCACCGCCTCCGATCCCCACCGGGGCCCACCGAGTCCGCTGGAGCGTAACCCCCGCTCCCCGGGCTGGATCAACCGCGACTCCGACGGCGTCGGGCTCGGCCTCGTCGCCGCGCTCGAGCGCTTCCCCTCCACCTCCCCCAAGCTCGTCCTCAACCTCCCCCGCGTCACGTCCCCGCCCATCCCCATCGCCTCCCCCTCCGCCCCGAGAGCCGGCTTCTGTGGCTGGGACGACGACGACGAGAGGAAGGAGTCCGGGTTGTTCTCGGCGTCTCCGATGGAATTCTCCGGCGAGATCGCCGGTCTGTGCACGGCCGGGTTTCTTAGTTCGTGTTACTTGTGTAGGAAGAAGTTGGACGGGAAGGACATATATATGTACGGGTAAGAAGTTCTTACTAAGAACTAATTAAGATCGTTAATTAAAATAGTTTTTTGGTTGTTGGATTTTGTCTGATTTTGGTCGTGTTTTTGTCGTCAGAGGTGAGAAGGCGTTCTGTAGTATGGAGTGTCGGTACAGGCAGATCGTGGCCGATGAATATCAAGAGTCGTGCGGATCCGTTGCATCTCGGCCGGCCGTCGAGATCGTGAGTTCGGACTACTCCGGACCGAGGCTGTTCTACACGGGCATTATGGCTGCTTGAGTTGGTGGGCGCTGTAGATTAAGTGAAATTGGTGTGTTGTATACAAGAGAATAATTAACACGTCGTGTATACCGGGATTTGATTGCTTTAATTTTGATTAGGGGTTTATTAGAGGTTTGGGGTTTTTTGGGTTTGCTATGAAGGCTTTTTAGCTTGAGCTAAGGCTGCTACTCAATCTCATCAAGTGTGTGGAGATTTTGAAGATCATTGGGATTTGGTGCGGCTGTTGTTTAATTCAAATGAAATCATAATACTAAGTTTTTTTTATATCTGTTGTTTACGTTCTGGTTCTGTGAATTATTGAGAACCGTTGGTATGTCGTATGTCGAGCATAAGAACTTTATTGCCACGAAAATGCTGTTACTACATAAACATCTCCGACCAATTAGAAACAACGTCACCTTTGTTTCTTTCTTTTGTAATATTTTGGATAAGAACGATGAACTGAAAAGCTCTGTGGTGTTTTTTTCTTGACGAATTTGGGTTCTGGCATTTTAAGTCTACTCCGGATAGGAACGAAGACACATATACATTATAAAACTTCTTACATTAGATAAATAATACATAAAAAATAAAGAAATAACACATCATTGGTGACATTTTAGGTTTCTAAAAAATATTCAAGTACATTTTTATGAGATATTCATCTTCAACATATTAAAATTGTGGTTAGAAGCTCGATTTGAGCCTGATGTGGAATATCAAAATTATTATTCTTTTGATTTTTGAAATATAAGAATTATCGAGTGGAACGAGAGTAGAAACTAAAAAATCTTAAAAGCAGCTTTATGCAACGCCGGAAATTAGCACGAAGATGGAACTATCTCGTACAAACATGAAAGAGCATGCTTTGAGTTTTCTCTGCTTTTATCGCGATTATTATTTCCGGTACAAACATTAATAATTATATTTCCTAACAATCACAAAGCAGACCCATCTTCACGAGCATACGATTCCATTCAATAACACTCAAACCACCAACAGTAATAGTTCTGTAAGAGCTTAAATGCTATTGAAGGGCAAAACCATGAAAATAATTGAAACATGTTCCATTCGTCCCACGGGAGCAGAAATTCAATTACTCAGACCAACACCAATTCGATGCTGATCACATTATTAGACGAGCTAAGATCACTACAACATGAATGAAACTTAGACCACCTGACAATAAGAATGTGTACATATATTCATTAAACCAAGGCCTGATTATTGCAGAGAGGAGCTAGTCTAGTTATTTTTGTCCATAATCATGAAAATATCTCCATAAATATTAACCAGCATCCGGCATACAATCCATCACAGACACCAACCAGATACAAACGGCATGTTATTACAATAAATAACAGACATAAGTATGGAAGAAGATAAAAACATACAAACCAAACTCAAACTCAAACTCAAGATATCAATAAAGGTCATAAGACTCATGATAGCTAAGTGATACTTGAAAGAACTCCAGTATTTAAACTTCAAGGTATTGATCACTGGTGGTAGTACATGAGCTGCTGAGCCGCAGCCAAGTTTTGAAAACCTCCATCGTAGATAGCTTGGCTACCTCCAGTACCCAGTCCCATGGCCTCTTTGAGTGCAAGGTGGTTTTGGGAGGGGATCGGGGACTGAGCAGAGGCCATTTTGCTGAGGGCAAGTTGGCGCTCGAATGCCAAGATATCTGATGCTGAAAGTCCTTGGTAAGGAAGAGCGGGAGGAGGAGGAAGCGGTCTAGAGTTTGTCCCAGGGTGAGTAGGTTTATTGCCCCACGAGCACTGAAATAAATACGCAAATACACACAAATTAGTCAGACTCCAACAGCATCCAGAAAACAACAAATAGTTTTCCGTCCAGTTTAAAAGTCAACTGACATGAATTTTGGATTTGTGCAAGCAACATTCGAAGAGAACAAGGTATTCAACTTGGAAAGCAAGGAAACTTAAAGTGCAAGAGTAAAAGGGGCTATTGTTCATGCAATAAAGCAACAATTCATTGATTCCAAGACCACGCTCTACTATGCATACACTATTAAATCAATGCTTCACATTAAGTCATTAACCTTTTGTGAGGATGATTAATATAGACAATAGAGAAGGTCATGATCAACTTACTTCCAACTATCAAAATGAGAATTATAAAAAGGAATACCTTCACAGGTTTTCCATGAAGAATCCTAGCATTGCCCAACTGAATGGCCAGAGCAGCTTCGGAATGATTACTGTATCTTACAAAACCAAAGCCTTTTTCTCTCTGTATGCGAACCTCCTCGATGGCACCAACACCAAGGGAATGAAAATATCTGTGGAGATCAAGCTGTGTAACCTGTTGTTTTTCAAATGATGCAAATGAAATATTCAAATTACAGAAATGGCAAAGGCCATCATACGAATATCATTACAAATAGTTTCATGTGATTTAAGTTTTAAAAAAAACTTATTTTATTGACAAATGTAAATCAAAGTAAAATAGAAGTGAGATTGAAGATTTGACTGCTAACATTCACAGTAAATAATAAACTAACATTTTGGAGAAAAACATACAGCAAAAAAAGAGAGGATTTTCAGGCTCTAGTTACAGATCTACTTCTATTGGAGTAGACTTTAGATTGATACTAGGAAAGCAAGTAACTGACTAGCAACGCAAGCCATTTACCTCTGGTGCAAGATTACCAACATATACAGTTTTGCATTGAGGATTATTCTCTGGTGCAATATCACAAGAGGTTCCTTGAGTATCTTCTGCAAAGAATATTTTGGCAACTATGAGCTGCTGCATCACCCAATCACAAACTCGAAATGAAGTACAGCATCTAAGAAAATTCATTCACTTTGACTTGAAGCACTAGGCTAACTTTATTAACATGGAATTTAATTAATATAAGAAATGGTCAAATTGGAATCATGATTGTGATGCTTTATTTTTCACGCATGTATGTTTCATTGTCTCAGTACTGCGAAGAATGCATCCACATAAGAAACTCAATATACAAGTATGGGAATGTGATTTACCATTATCAAGGTAGGTCTACTATAAATAAACACCATACTGACATATATTTGAATTGTACAATTTGCACATGGGCATCATGAAGAAATCTGTCACAGTAGTGCAAAGAAAAATGAAAGCCTACCATTTGTTCCTTCATTCATCTCCATTGCACTCTTGCCATTTAAGTCATGTTTCTCCTCGTTAACTCCAGCACCCTTGGTTGCCCAGTTGCAGCGAATTTGCCTGCTTCCTAGCCATCTCCCTGAGTAGGAAAAAGAACATCAAAACAGAAAAAAGATTATCAACGCATCAAATGAGGTGTCAACAAGGAGCATGTTGAAATTTTATCCAACCCGCAGCACAAAACTCGGTATTTGATTTTGCAAAAACACATTTAGTTATAATGGCTTTTATTTTCACCTTATGAGATTATATAATTAATCAAGATTTGGATATTGTTTCATTTTTGTTCTTAATTTGAATAACTACCACAAATAAAACATCTTACCGTGACCCACCATTGGTTGGATAATAATATATTTCAATTGACTAAGACAAACTGAAACAGTGTACTTCGCTACGAAACTGATGAGCACCTAACACTCCCACAATACAATCACTTCAATTGTAATTGTGAATTGATGAGAACAAGAATAAGAATAAAAGAAGGAAGATAAGTCATTTTAGTGGCCTCCAACAACAGTGAAAGTGTTAGCACTTTTACCTGTAAGGTCATTGATGGCACTTTGGGCATCCTGCAACATTAAAAAACAACAGATTTGTGAACTGGGTTGACACAAATTATACTGTGCTTGTTAGGAAAAGAACAAATATAATGAATCATTTCACCTGTTGATTCCGGAAGGAAACGAACCCATAACCTTTTGAACGGCCAGTCTTCTGATCCCACATAACTCTTGCATCCCTGTGAACAACACCAGGGCAACACTCAATACTTAAATCATTGTAAAATAAGTATCACCACTACCCCAGACAGAAAGGTGAGGAACTATCAAATTAGTATCCACAATGAGAAAATAAATTGATTGCCAGCAAAGAAACGATACTTCTCATAAATAGAAGCAAAAAGAAAATCACATAAGAGAAAAAAGATACTAACGAGCAACTGGAGTAGACAGAAAAACAGGCGAATAAGGCTGCATCTGTGATTTCAGGGCTAAGATCACCAACAAAGATATTGTAATGCCCTGCACATTACAAGAGCAGCTTAGAAAGAAAATGACAGATTATCAAATAAGTGCAATCTTCAAAACATGACGTAGTAAGTTTCAGAAGTCACGCAACAAGTCTAACCAGATGTGTCCTCCCTCTGACCACTAGCATATGCCCAGTTAACTTTTATAGGCTGACCAAATCTGCAATTGACATGCTCAACGGTGAAAACCAATATTTTATTTACATGTAAATCTGAACACTCAGCCTGTGCATGCTTAAATCACAATCAAGTCAAATCCAAGCTCATTCTGAATTATCCCAAAATCTAAACGGAAACATTCAAGCTTACACTCTCAAACTGTCAAACAAGATGAGGTCAGCTCAACCAAGTCTCGTTTAAGCTAGATCATGCTCACAATAGGTAATAAAAATATATATGTTATCGAACAGACAATATCTCAGAAAGAAAATGATAATTAATCAGACAAAATGATCAACACTAACTGAACATATCTTTTTTTATTGGTTAACTAAACATATCTGTTAAGATTAATCTGAGTCCACACCATGCGCGATGTGGATATGTGGTATGAGTTGGACTTGCTTGTTTCATTGGTTCGAAGCACTCTCATGGTGAAAGCAACCACAAATGGTGAGTTGGCAAGCAAATAAATACACATGCCGAACCTAGGCCTTTTCTTGTCAGCAGTTACAGCACAAATGAAAATTGACAGATTTTTCACTTACAAGTGTCTCCCATTAAGAGTCAAAATAGCAAGTGCAGCTGATCTGTGGTCAAAGTAATCAACAAAACCAAAGGATGACTGCATAAAGAAAGAAAACAATATGTCACAAATATGTCATAAGGATCCAGCTTGCCAAACCACCAATAATAAAAAATTGCAAAAAAATTCCTGCTTCTTAGTCATATTTATGCAGCAATGTTTCAGCATTTTTTTTTTGATCTACAGGTCCTATAGTTTGGTTTGGGCAGCGGTGCCACCTGTGGCACTAGCAACCCGCCTCTTTGTATAGTTTCCTTTCTTTTAATATATAGCTACCTTACCGGTCAAAAAAAGAAAAGAAATAGAAATATCTACCATCTAACTACCACAATAATTATAGAAAAATAAAAAAATTGCTCAAGATCTAGGTTTAGCATCAGAACATAGAACTCTGCTCATCTGCCTCAAACAATGATAAAATAACAAATAAATTTTACTTTGTTATCTGTAAGGGCACAGGATATTACAAGAAATTTACTGTTTCAGTGAGCATCAAAGGTAACAGGATGCACAATCATGGAGCAGTCATTGTCTGGAAGAAAAGAAAAAAATAACAAAATGAACCTTATCTTTCCGAATAAGCTTGCATCCTTCAAGAAGGCCAACACTCTGAAACACCTCCTGAAGCAATACCTCAGTTACCTGTGTGTGTATATTACCAACATACCTGTGATGAACCAAGTAATGAGAATAATTGAAATTTACTAGTTGTAGGTAGTAAGCTGGAAAAATGGATGAGAAACAACTAAAACTCTTGATTTGCTAGCAGAAAGGTAATGTCTTGTGTAGTCAAAGTGAAAAACTAAGAAATATTAACATATTGACTTCAAAAACAAATAAGGCAAATGAAATAAAGCAGAAATAAAAAGAAAGTAGTTGACAATAATGAATTAATATGATAATGATCCACATAATTATGGTGCTAATTTCTGAAAGGAAAAAAAGTATTGACTAAAACAAAAATCCTACAAAAATGCTACGGTTCCTAGAGAAAAGAGGTCGCATAGGTAGAAAGAATCAAAAGGGCATAGAAACCCTGCCCCAAACAATTACAGAAAAATACCTGTGATAGGCAAAGGATGATTTCAAATGAGAAAAGAAAATTAAAAGATAAAAATAAATAGAAAAAAGAAGAAGAAAAGAGCCCAATATCACTCACACACTGCGGCACAAAGTTGGATCAAACCCAGGAGGTAAATTGCCACTTGGAATTGGTTCTATCTGCAAAAATTGAAGTGTATAAAAAAAGTAAAAAGACTAAATGTGAAGTTCAACAGAAAGCTACTATCACTCCATCCTCCCAACCATTCAACAAACAGGTAAAAAAGGAAAAGAAGATTCATTCTGATTTCACAAGAGAGAAAAGTCTGACGTATTATTATACTTTTGATTGCCAAGAATATTAAATGGTTGGGATAGGTCAACTACGTTTATGTCATCTGGACAAATGCAGCCGAGCAGTCCAACAGAGATAAATGTGGGCTATGTGGCATGACAAATTTACTACTATAGCTACACTGAACTCTAAACTCTGTAATGAATATTATTATAATCAAATTATTTGAAAATGAACCTAGAACCCCATGATAAAGTTGATCAAAAAATCAAACAAAATTCCAACCCACCCAAAAATATGACATTATTGTTTTCTTGTAAGGCATATAGTTGTACTGGTACATTAATAGTCGCAAATTAATACAACCCATACCATTTCATGGATTTCAAAGGAGTGGATTCCCAATCAAGTTTAACATGATACGATATCAAGTTGATCCAACCATGTGGATTATTCTAATAATTCAGGCCACAGAGTTCAGAAGAGCGACGGATTGGTATATTTACTTCTTTTTCTTTGATCGGTTCGAATTAGTATATTTATCGTTTGCTACATAAATATGAATCTAACCACTCGTATAATGTTCGTTCATTCAAACACAGTTGGACGCTCGAGCAAAACTCAACAGCTGCTACCATCGGCATTGAACGAAAAAGTAACCTAACCTGATCACAGTAAAATCAGAAGAAGAAGAAGAAAACGCTTTTTTTCTAATTCAACCAATCAAACAAAGGGGGAAAACACATTCCTGGATTCACTCCCAACAACGGAAATTCGGAACACGAGGCGAACAGCAAAGGGGCAAAAACACACCAAACCAGTGACGCCACCACTAATCCTAGAACACAATTTCAAGTTTCGATCGCTCTTTTCTCAATCTCCTACTTGATCACACAACAGTACCAAAAATACTTTTTTTTAAAAATAAAAATTGAAGAAGGAAGTGAGAAGGGAGGGAGGACCTGCGGAGGCGTGGTGAGAAGGCTGGGGTGGTGGTACGGCGACTGCTGATGCTGCTTCTGCAGGATCGCCTGCTGCATCAGAGCTTGCTGCATCAACCTCTGCTGCTCCATCCCCAAATTCCTTCTAGGGTTTCGGGTGGAAACGAGAAGGACCAGAAAAAGAAAAGGTCGAGAGAGAAGAGAGAAAGAGGGAAAGAAGAAGAAATGGAGTGGAAGGATGGGGGAGGTGTGGGTTTTATAAGCTGTTCTTGAGCCGCAACTTGCGTTATCTTGTTCCGGCGGTTCCGAGTCTTGTTTCTGGTCTGGTCATTGCTGTTGTTTTGTTTCATCGTAGTGGTTCGGAATTTAGGACGCAGAGTCCACCTCCCCCGAGTTGGGTTTCAAAGTTGTGTTGGACTTGCTTGTTACCATCTGCTGATTCTGCCTGTTCGGTCAACCTTTTTTTTCTTTTTTATATTTATTTTAGACAAACCTCAAGAATGAGGATTTAAGTTTGCATAATCCAATTTTCGCATATCAGTAATAGGAATTATGCCTTCAATTTTACATGTTTTTAACAAGACAAAAAACTTCGAGGATTTTATCTTTTTAGTATTTGTTATGCAACTCTTTCTTAGGTATCCAAAATAGTGATACCGACAGATACTTACGATGGTTATTGGTTAGGTGATGCTAAGGCTCGCTGTTAGAGACAAATGTGGGTGACCACGACTAACAGAGTATTGGCAAATAAAATTCACCGGAATTATTTGATAACACCTAATTAGAAAATTTACTGGTAAATAAACTTTCCGACCTGAGACCACGAGTCCTCGAATAAAATTGACATCTCTCAATTAAAGCAGCGTGTGATTTCCCGATACACCATTTTAAAATAATCAACAAGATACACTTCAACATATAATGTACATAGGTGGAAAATTGCCTATACATACACATGAAATTTTCATTTCAACGCCTTTTTCTCGATCATCATTTGCCTCTTGTAAGGACCATTCCATCGACCTACCAGGCTATACCACCAATTCCAGCATGGATTTTACAGCCAAACCCAGAAATACAGGCAGAAAAAAGTGTACCTGCCAACAAAATGCTAGTACCAACGACCGATAATCCCTGTTGGCAGGACATTGTAATTCTTTTTGCTTCATCCAAGTGAGGAGTATAGATGAAATGGATAAAAACTTCAAAAACTGTAATCAATGTCAGTAATGTTTGGCGATGGCGAACGCTTCACCAGCTGACCTTTTTCATCATATAGATCGAGATTTTCACATGGTGCAGGGTAGATAGAACCTATAACACGACCCTCCACATAGGCACACTGGAATATGTGCCTCTTCTTGTAAGATAAACCTATTGACATATCCCGGAAGGTAACACCCTTCACAGGGATGTCTTCACTGCCTTGGATCCGAACAGGGACCCTGACATCCTGGCCGTGGATAGATGTGTAGTTTATGTCCTCTATAGAAGGTACCGCTTTGGGGTCGAATCCCCCATCAGGATGCTCATTGTAATCAGTTTTGATTACAATGCCCACCCTTATATTATCGAGTGTTATGTTGCGGTAGGAGATGTTGCGGACATAGCCCCCTCTTCCTGGAGCAGTCTTAATTCTCATGGCACGCCTTGAGCTCCAAACATGAACATTCTCCACTGTCACGTTTGAAATTCCACCAGACATCTCACTGCCTATAGACACCCCAGCACTGCAAAATGGAATACAAATCCAGAAGGTGAGCCTCAAATCACACTTTCATAAAAACATTAAAATATAAACCACAAAACAACAGTTATTGCATATCATATATACAAAAAAAAAACATTTTCCAACAATGGTCATTAGTTTCTTGCTGAGCAAAATATAACACTGTAAGCAACAGTGTGATGAGCTGCTACATAAATCCATAATTTCCTAAGAAATATGTGATACATCTGTCTGAAAAAATATATGGGTTTTAGCTGTTAAGATGGAAATATTGGAGGTAGAAAGAATGATACAGGCAGGCCTCACATTAATAAACATAGCAGAATCAGGATAGGCCGAACAGGAAGCAAGAATTCTTCTTGTTTTCTTTTCATTTATTTCGTAACATGACACTAAATTCTTGTTGTCTATTGCAAATTTAGTTTTTTCCTCTTTGATATCAAGATTACAAAGGACATCACCTTAGGCTAGGAGCACCATTTTCAATTTTAAAGGAACCATTAGTGATTTGCCCAAATCAAATTAATAGTACTAAAATATAGTAGTGATAGAATGAATTGCACTTGCCTAACCATAGAGCGGACGACAAGATTACGGATAAGAATGTTGGCGGATGGACGAGCATAAGTAATTCCATACTGGTCCCACCCACTCTTTATTGCAATTCCATCATCTCCAACGCTTATATAACAATCCTCTATGACCACATTCTCACAAGAATCTGCATATATCATAGATAATCTTCAAAAGAAAGCTTTGCTGACTGGTTATGAAGACAAACTATCTCCACATATAGATATGATACTGCAGAAGCTATGTATAATATATAATATAATAATGAGTAATGCATCAAAGCCAATCCACAACTCCATAGCTTTCAGAAGAAAAGGAGAGGTTGATAAGCCACCCCCAACAAAAAGAAAATAACATATCCAAATACGCTAGAAGATGTTTTGGAGTTACATTGGTCAAAAGAGATGTTCTACAAGAGATGAGCTACCATATTCTGCAGTGCATTATTCGCACTCGCCCTCCAATTGTCCTAATTGGTTCTCCTTATTCTTCCTTATCCCTTCCCATTCATTTTGATATTAAGCATAATCATGGTTTTGTCATCCTCTTTGCACTGCTATGATGAAAAAGTGTAGGCATAGCATTTTCAAAATACCACAGGTATCATGATAGATTGTGACGATGTTAATTTTGACAATGCATTTAGTTTCTAAGTTCACAAAGAAATTGGGCTTGTTGTCGACACCTCCAAGATTCAAGCTCTTAAAGTCCTCATGCATTGCTTATCCGTCTCAACAAAGAGTGATGACAAACATAAGGTCTTTCATGCCATAATGAGAGGGGGGGGGGGGGGGGGGGGGGGGGGGGGGGGGGGGGGGGGGAGAGAGGGGGGATACTCTCTTTTTAAATGGTCTTGTGTCAATCTTCAATGTGATTTGTTAAGAATAAGTGTAGGTGGCATAAGGGGCGTCCTAAGCCAAACAGTGTCAAGATTACCCTGTACCCCGGCTAACTAGCATCTAAATTTTCCATGGATAAACTCAACTCTAAGAATTTTGCTTTCGAAAATATATATATTATGTTGCCACAGAGACAATTTGCTAACCTGGATCTATGCCATCTGTATTGGGAGCTCCAAGAACAGGTGCCAATATGGTAACATTTTTAACCGTTACATTCTTACAATCATAAGGATGCAGTGTCCAGAAAGGAGAATCACGAAGAGTAATGTTTGCGACCACAATATCCTTAGACCACATGATCTGAACAAGCGGACCTCTAGTGTGATTCAAACGTTTTTGACGATACTTGACCCACCATGCTTTACCTTGTCCATTTATGGTGCCATTGTGCCCTGGAAGAAAAGATAAAGAACATCGCAAAGGTACTCATTAGAACAACAAAAAAGGATCATAATTCATAAGGTTCAACACCAAAGGAAGACAAATGCTGAATTACAAACAGAGCAGTTTTTCATAATGTCAACAATCTATGGATATTGAACAAAGACTAAAACTGATGCTTCATTCATCCATCTACGAACTCTTAGTAGTGATGGTATTTTGTTGGCTATGCATTCAAGCAAAAAATATCATTAATTCACATACACAATTACGTACAAAATGAGGTTTTGTATTTAGCTGGAAAAGATCATTATTTTGGAATCCTAGCCGTTTATGTGCATGGAATGGTGATGAAGAGGATCTCATGAACTTGGTGCACTCGATTTCCAGAAAAGTACAAGGCAATATAAATTTTATGCGCCAATTCACCAAAGTAATGAGCAAGCTATAAATGAAGCAATTAAGAGATCATAGAACAATAAAAAAGCCAATGTTTTAGTAGTAATTTGTATTGTCTTGTTGATCCTTAATTACTTTGTGCATTCGCCATTGGTGCAAGACTAAACAAAGATTGGGGGGAATCACTAGAAAGAGTAACGTACATTTACTTGCCTGTTATCACAACATCTGTAAGATGTTGACCATGAATGAGACTCCCATAACGAGGACCTTTATGCTCACGTCCATAACCATAAGATGGTAAGGGGGGCATCAAAGGCCATTGCTTCTCATCCTGTTAAAAGATAAAAGAGAACATTTCAAAGATGCTACAAACATAAAAACAACAAAGAAACCTAGAGGAGATAAATATAGAAACTCAGTAGGCAGTTCACATCTATAAAATGTTATATATCAAAGATTGATCACTCGTGAAACAATAATACATAGATACAAGTGCAAAATAACCATTCATGAGGCAAGGTACATAAAATAGTAGGAGTGAAGCCCATTTTCAATTAACTATTTCGTTACATTTTGCTTCTTTGGGAAGTTATTTCTTATTTGAGATGGAAATAATAATAATGGCATCTCTAACTTCCATTTAGTAGGTAAGGTTAACTGTTTAAATCACATAACTTTCATGTTTTCTTTAAAAGCAACCTAAATATCTTTTTCCAAGTAAAATCCAGCTTAGATAATATGTTTCCCCAACACACACGCAACTATCTGATTTCTACTCCCCAACATCCTTCTTAGGTGTCTTAAGCTATTATTATTTGCTAAAACAAAAGGAAGGAAAAACGCAAAAGCCAAGAACTTTGGTTTACTCTACTGAACAAGATTTGGATCTTTCAGACTGCACATAAACATCAATCGCTTATGAAACCAAAATCATACTCTTGCCACACAAGACTCGTACAAAAGAAGCGCACATGATCCAAGGAAATCAACAAAACCAATTATGGTGAAGCTACCGTCGTTCCTTATAAAGCAAAGATCAAGCAACTACGCAAGCCCCAATTTGCAAATGAGGAATCCACTAGTAAGATCCAAACATCAACATTACCCCAAAACCTCAAAAGAGGCTCCCACGTTAAGCAAGATAACATAGGGCCGGATGTACGCAACTATTCCCCTTGTCACCCTGTGACAGAGAGGTTGTTTCCGCTTTGCCTATGATCTGATGCCTAAACATTTTTTTGCTAATTCGCAATAAATAAAAATAGTTGACAACTTACATGTATCACGTTAATTTAGTCCATTTTAACCCAAAAACCAAAATTAAGTCAATTTATGACTCCATTAGGAATGGACACTAGTAAAATCCAAAATCATACCCTTTTTTGCAAAGCGGGAAATGAAGTCTAAAATTGTAACTTCCATAACCTAGTGAATTCACAACACTAAAAAATTATACTTGCGACCTTTAGTCAGGGGGGCACCTTGTGTGTCAGTAAACTACCCAAAGGTGTTAAATTGGAAACCATACTTCATCAGTACTCAAAGCATTAAAGCCGACATTACTAAAAGAAACAATCCAAATACCAAAAAATCGTCACCTCAACTCCAAGAATAACGGCACCCTCCTCCAGAAACAAAGTCATATGACTGGTGAGATTAAACGGCGCAGTCAACCAAAGCCCCCTCTGCACATTAAGCTGCCCGCCGCCCTTCTTCCGGAGCGCGGCGATCGCCTTCACGGCCCTCTCGAACGCCTTGGTGTTAACCGTGACCCCATCCCCGACGCCCCCGAAGTCCGTGAGGTTGAACGCCCTTGGGCGGGTCTGGTCGACCCCGCGGGGCGGCACCACGCCCCAGAGCGAGGCGAGGCCGCCGTCGACGGAGTTCCACTGCCATAGGAAAACGGAGAGGACGCCGCCGAGCCAGAGAGCGGCGACGAGGGTCTTCCAGGAGTAGAGGAGGGTGTGGAGGAGTTTGCGGGGGTGCTGGAACTGGATCTCGACCATGGTTGGTGGGGGTGGATCTGGAAGGGGGTTGGGGTTAGGGTTTGGTTATGGGAGGGTGGAGTGGGGTGGAAGGGTTGAGGGGTTTGGTGGTGGTGGTGGTGATGGTGGTGGTGGTGGCATTTCAAAGGGAGATCGCGAACTACTGCTGTTATATTGTCTACCGTGGGAGGAAAACAAAAAAAAAAGTGGAGAAATAATAATAAAGTGTATTACCAAAATGACCCTCTGATTTTTATTTGTTTTTGTTTTGAAAAGCTGGATTTTTAGTTTTTCGAATGCTATTTTTTGGGTAAATTATAGTTAGATTTTTTTCTGAAATATTTTTAAAAAAAAATTATAAGAATGTAAAACATGTGAAAGGATTTTTAAAACTATAAACATTTCACTCATAATGTGACACGTTCCGGTTTAAAAATAATATTAAGTCCACAAATCTCAGTACTTATGGTATATTTGGATTGCGATTCTTAAGAAAGATTTTTGAAAATTTTATCGAATCAACCAAACACTTGAGTTGACAATCGATTCTCAACATAAAATCAGATTTTGGCCCGCAAACACATGTTTGCTCTCCCTTTTCAGATTTTGAATAACTTTTTGCCCCCACAAGTCCACAACCTTCTACCAAATACTACCTTTTTACTAGTTTTTTTTCTTCTGTTTTCTTACATTTTTCCAAATTTTTCTTGCTTCTTCCACACAACCTCCTACTCCAACTCATCCAACGCTAGAACCTTTTCTCTATTTTTCTGGTTCATTTGCGGATATGTTTACGTGGCAAAGATGTGACAAGTTTCTTGTTCTTTTTCTAAAATATATCTGCATGCAACGATGTTCTTCCTTCTTTTTTGTCTAATTTCCTTCATAAACTCAATTGTCTTCTTTATTTTAGCTTTGTTTTTGTCTTTCTACTTCACATGCAACGCCGTCTTATTTTGTCTCTTTTGGGTTTTGCTTCTTTGTCTCAACAAAAAATGGTGGTGAAATTGATTGGTTTGTTTTTCTTGTTTGATATGTTGAGGAAGATTAGTGGTGAAATATGTTAGTTTTTTTTTGGAGATTGGAATTTGACAAGAAGAATTTTGGTCCGCGAAATGACTGGGAGAAAGTCTAGAAGATGGTGTGGACAGAGCACTGGATATTCTAGTAAATGAGTATTTTCAGAATCTTTTGTATCCAAACACCCCATTTGTTGAAATCAATTCCGACTAGGAATATGATTCTTGAAAATCAAAATTTACCCAAAAAATGATTTCCTAAAATCGTCTCCAAAATTGCCCCACACGTGTTTGCATTCTAAGTGAAATGTTAATAGTTTTACAAATACTTTCGCATGTTTTACATTCTTACAATATCTTATTTTTCTTTTAATATTTCAAAAAAATCTCTTATTTTTCGCGAGTGACCCTGTCATTAGGTCTTAAAAGATATTTGCAAAAACAATAAATTATTTTTGCCTTCTACTTTTTGTTCTGTCTTATTTGAATAAATAATCACTCGGAATAAAAACATATTAAACCCCTGTATGTTTAATGTAGTTGGTTGAGGATGTCGAATCATACCCTCAAATCTTAATTTGAAATCAAGTGTACACCAAAAATACATTTCTGGTTAACTGATATTGAGTCACATCTAGTTTAGAACGGCAGCTTACTTCACAAAGTGGGGTAGATGTAAGAGAATTCTGGGTCATTTATAAAATAAAAAATAAAACATATTAATGCTCCTCATAAGTTCTTCGTTCCTCTCTTTTTTTTTCTTAGGATGTTTGAAAGGAAAGTCGATAAGGTAATTAATAGCCGACTAGATCGAAGAGAAAGAAGAAGATGTTATGGATTCAAGGTGTACAATGAGGAGGAGAAAAGAAAAAAGTGAAGTGTATATGGCAGAGGAAGATGTTATCGAATCAAACCAAATTGTCAACACAACCGTGACGGATTCTAATGTGAAATCCAAAGAAGAATAGTTTTTGCGATTGAATCAAAGTCATGGATTTTATTTTATTTTTTGAGCATTTTTTTTGCTAAAAATTAATGTGTTTTTAAAGGGCGCATCATTTTGAAGACTAAATTGAAATTCACCTTTCCTTTTAAGGTTATTGAATTGTCAATGGGCTAGACAAACTTAACAACAAAAAAAAAAGAATATCTACTTAAATACTGCATTTTTAGTGGCAATTATGTTGTATAAAAAACAAATGTCTGTGTACAATCAGTAATGGTTCACCACGTCTACGGAAGGTTATGACTATGAATCTATGATACATGCATATAGCTATTGACATCTATTTTATTCCAGGATATAAATGCCAGTTTTAGGTATTCACACTTAAGTCGTGTGTGTTGTGGGTGTGATAACGTTGTGATTTATATTCATTTTTTGCATATATGGAAATCATTTTCCGGATTGGTATTTGAATCGACATTAAATATTTACACATCATTATCATCTGTGTTCTTCTCCGTTTGTGTATATCACGTTTTACTTATAAGCACGTCATATTGGTTAACATCCTGGTTTTCCTTCTGTGCACAAATATCCTCTACATCGATTGTTTTTAAATCAGTTATAAATGTGTCTGTTTTTTTGTTTTTTTTAAGTGAGTGCAATTTTGTTGATGCGGTTGGATTGGTCAACGTTGTAACTTTCAGTGGCTTTGAAATAAATTGAGGAGAGTATTTTGGAGTTTAAAGTTTTGTTTATGTAATGTATTACAATTTCACAGTGATGTGTATACCCCAAGTGTTGTCTAAAAGTTACTTAAATATATGATATATACACACACACCTCATTGAAAGATCTACGCTATTTTTTACTAATTAAAATCAGCATTTGATGTATACTAATGACGTCATTTTTGTTATTACTCGTGTAGTTACTACAATAATGCAACCATTAATAATTGATGTCAATATCAACGTTAAAAGCTCAGTTTCATTTTAAAACCTCAAAAGAGGTTCTCTTGTGATCTTGTCAATAAATTAATAATCATCTTCTGGAAAAAAAAAGTGCAAACACTTTGACGTGTCACTTTAATTATTAGTGTACTGTGATTCAAGTGTTAAAAAGATACTGAAATTAGATTCCATCGATAATTGTTAGAGTACGATTTTGTTTTATCACTTTATGGAACCGATATATATATACGTAGAAAATTAAACTATACAATTGCTAGCATTGAGAGGTTAATTTACACCTGGCAGTAAGCGATTGACGTGTTTGTGCCCATAGTCCCATACTTAATAAGCAATTATTGGTGAACATATTTAAGAATTAAAGTAATAGCTATATTGTGCACACAATAGATTAATTACTTGCTGGGAGTGCTCGTTCTGTGACACGTAATGTAACGATAGTAATAAATTGTATTGTGCCCGTGATTTATAAACTTTCTAGATTTTCAACAATCATATCTCAATATCATGCCATAATTCAACACATGCCAGCTTAATTAGTTCAGACTTCCCAATCACATATACATATATATATATATATCGGCTTTAATGATTGGTGAGACTCGTTCCCTATTATCACTTCTTAAAAGAAACAAATACATGTCAACAACATAAGGTTTATTGATGTTTACTCCACCGAGTTGGTGGAAACAACTGCTTTATTGTAAGATTGAAATAATTTTGCAGACGAGGGGCTCTTTACATCAAGAGTGGAGCCATAGGTTGGTGAATAAGTTCCTATTGTTGCGGTTATGCAATAGTGGTTGTTCCATGCACACCATGTCAGTTGGTGATGTGACTTTTTTTCTTTCTGGTGGTCATGTTTGTTTCACAAATATTCGACTTCACGACATGTAATATGTTTCCTTGAAGTTGTTTGGTTGAATGGTTCACTTTGTGCTGTTTAATTGTGTGAATTTGGCATGAATGGTCGGTCTAAGAGTAGAACTATATTCCGTAGGTTTTGGGAAAAGATTAATGCTGAGGGTTGTCAACCTAACATCACGTTGTCATTTAAAATAATCGAAATCTAGGCCGAAGATAGCTATCGGAACCATTGACGATCATTTGAAGCTGTGATTTGTTAAATACATGTAATAAATATAGTCAAATCATGACTGCATTTAGCTTTTCATATTGTGTTTGTTTTAAACAAACGATCGTTCTAATTTTGCAAGAGCGCGTCTCCTTTTATGGGCTGAAGTGGATACGATCCTCTTATTGACGTTGCTGTATTGCATGTATAGAACCAAAAAAAGTGCCGGAGTTAAACAACATCTCTAAGGGTATACGTATTATATCTCGCTCTCACAACAATCATTTTGTGACCACCGAAGTGGATCGTGCTTCCACAATTTTTATAAGACCAAATTACTTATTTTATCCCACTAAACATTTTTTTATTTTATTTAACAACGGATAGCAACGATCGGAAGAAAATTTCACGACTTAAAGGTAAACAGTTAATTGGTGTGAATGTATCCTCTTAGAGCTCCACCGTATTCCAATGGATTGTTTTTTTTTTCAACAACAAGAAAAGTATATATTACTATAGCGTCCAAATATTTACTTTATTGCATTGGTGAAATATCCGCAAGTATTTTCTAATACTTGTACTTAAATGTAAGATTTGAAAAGAAAATTTATAATAATCTCAAATGTTCTAAAAATGGTCGGAAATTGGGAATTTTAGGCCATCAAAATAAAACTATATTTTGCAAGGACACGTGGCAGTCATTCATTGGCCGTAAATCCAAACACAAAACCGTTCCCAAACCTGTCTAAAAAACAAGAGAATGTGAGTAGATAAGCCGAGGAGAGAATTAGTTCACCACCACTCTCTCAACCTCCCACATCCATGGCATTGCCCGCTATTTCCTTCACCATCTCTACTCCTTGGCCAAGGTTCGTTAGCACTCTCCATTCTCCAAATAGTGTTTAATCATCAATTCCTTTCTACTTGCTCCATTTCCAACTCTACCTGAACGGCTCACATTTGCAACGAACTTATTAGACGAAATGTCTCATTCGGCATACATATAACTTCACTGAAGTACAATTAAATTTGATTTTCCAAAAAAAAAAAAAAAGTTTTGTTTGTTTTTCTGGAATCCAACATTTGGTCAAAAAAGGGTCAAAGTTGGTTGGTTCAATCGCCTTTACAAAACCTAAATGTTTAGGTAGTGGATGGGTGGATCATTCTTTTGGTGTTTAGCAATATTTTCCAACAAAAACTTGATAAGTTGGCAATGGTGGATGACTTAATTTCCCACTCAATCATTGCGACAGGGTTAGCAAGTTAATGTTGTTATTGAAAATCTTTTCGTCTAAAGTTTGCTTTTCGTGAAGGAGCAGAGTGTCTGTTCCATGGGGATTGGTAAGAACTACTGCAGCGAGACCAAGAGCTCGTGTCAATGCAACTAAAGGGGTTTCAGACGTATGCGAACCGCTTCCACCGGATAGGCCCTTGTGGTTCCCTGGAAGTTCACCTCCTGAATGGCTTGATGGCAGGTGCTTTGCCAATTCTCACCCTTTTCTTTATCTTATTCTCCTTTACTTACTTGTGTTTTATATAATGTTTTGCTCTCTCTCTTTTGTAGCCTTCCGGGTGATTTTGGCTTTGATCCTCTTGGTTTAGGTAAGGATTCCATTCAGATTAACAAACCATGCAGAATACACTAGAACTGTTAAATCATGTGCATGACTGCATGCTACAACATTATGTTATCCTTTGAGTGGAAGTTGTTATGCCTCACCTTTTCGGTAATGTGTTCCCCATTCTAGCTTTAAGCTGCATTATTTTATTTATTTTTCCACTGGAAAGCTTAAGGGAATTTGATTAGATGATGCGGCTTCAATTTGCAGGAACAGCTTGCTTTGAGGCCATTCGTGCTTCTCACACCGTTTTTGTTTTCGTTTTTTTAAGATATCCAAAGGACTTCTTATGGATCCAACTTGAACTCGCACTCATTCTCGGTAACTTCTTATTAACATGCAGGGTCAGATCCAGAACTGTTAAAATGGTTTGCACAAGCCGAGCTTATGCACGCTCGATGGGCAATGCTTGCCGTGGCCGGTATATTAATCCCTGAATGCCTTCAGAAACTTGGATTCATGGAGAAATTCTCATGGTATGACGCCGGTGCTCAGCAGTACTTTGCAGACTCCTTGACATTGTTTGTAGTTCAAATGATACTTATGGGGTGGGTAGAAGGGAGAAGATGGGCTGACATAATTAAGCCGGGGTCGGTGGATATTGAACCCAAGTTCCCTAACAAGAAGAATCCCAAAACAGATGTGGGATACCCAGGCGGCCTATGGTTCGACCCCCTGATGTGGGGACGGGGTTCACCAGATCCTGTCATGGTTATGAGAACCAAGGAAATTAAGAATGGTCGATTGGCAATGCTTGCTTTTGTTGGCTTTTGGTTTCAAGCAATCTATGCTGGAGGAAGTCCTATTGACAACTTGGCTGCTCACCTTGCTGACCCTGGACACTGCAACATTTTCTCGGTAATGATGTTTTACAGTGTGATTCTAGCTTCTCGTTGGAAAACAGAACAACAATCTATCAGTTAGAGATGATCAAAGTTTAAAATCTAATACATGCTACCTTTCCTAGACAAAACTGTGACCAAACTCAATAAAGCAGTTCTTAAGTATCCTAGAAAAAAGCTATCAAATGGAAAATTCAGTAGGTATTTCTGTTGCATCCGGTTTATATCTTATCACATCTAGTTTTTTTTCTTGCTTAATTGTAATGCAGACAGCAGATTACCTATCAAATAAATAGCCAATAAAAACATCAAGAAAGCAAAATATACCCCCCCAGAATGAAGAATTGTACTTCAACGAGATTTCATTTTATTTTATCTTATCTTAGAATCTTGTGATAGGGATCTCATATATCTTGTGATATATCTTAGAATCTTGTTATTTTAGGTCATAAGCATCTCAATTGAAGACATGATATAATTTTTCTGGTCTTTGTGATTAATGATCCTTGGGAGAATGTGATATGATGCATGACGATTTACCATTCAAATTTATAAGTATATGATTTCGTTCTCGTAAAAAATTGAGATACTTGCTATGTTCTCTGTAGGCTTTATCATCTCACTGAATGGATCTGGCTACATGAAGATGAGGCATAGATAAACCAGAGTTGAGCTGAATTTGTTGGAAAATGAAACAAGAAGGGCAATGAATGTGACAAGTATGTTTCGATCACTTGTTTTTCACGACGATGTGCATATTTTGCATTTTATAGAATCAGGAGGGTTCGATAAACACAGTCAAATAAAGTCAATGTATATTTCATTTTTACTTGGTCATGGTTTATTTCATGAGATCACTGATATTAATTCAGAGCATCTTGAGCTTGACTGTAATTTTTTCTTGCTCAAGTTTCTTTGTACATTTCCCTAATTTTGGAGAACTAAGATAATAATAATAACTAATTTACTAAATGACCTTGAATATGTCATTGCACCTTCAGCAAAAGATCTCTTGCATTGTATAATGGACAACTATTGATTGCCGGCTATTGGTCCCCTGGTCCTTAGCTGAAGCCGTGAACTGATTATGTAAGTAAAACACATTGATCTAAAATCTTTTGATGATATGTTGGCTTTAAATTCTTGGTAGTATAATATAATTCCTAAGGCCACCGTTAACGTGGTCTTCTCGCCCGGGTGCCCAAGTCGGGCGCCCGCCCAGGACGCCCACCCGGGTGCTTGTCTGGGCGTTGGGCGTCCCGGGCAGACGCCCAGCGCACCCTTGGGTGGGGGGCATGTGTCCCCCATTAGTCAATTTTTTTTTTGTAAATTTTGATATTTGAGTGGAGAAATGTTGAGGTTTAATTGGTACTTTTGGTTAATCACGTGTGCACTATGTAATCATGTTTCTATTGTTTAATCACGCGTGCATTGCTCAATCACGTCTGCATTGTTCGGATAATAGTTCAAACTTCGCTCAATCAGACGATGATAAGTGGAGTGAGACGTTAAATATAATGGATCGTGCTGTTGAGGAGGCCACTCGGGTTGTTCTCGAAAGGAGAACACGCCCAAAGCAGCGTCGAAGGAGAACGACGAACCCAGATAGAGATCGTGAACTTGGTTATAGACGCCTTACAACGGTTTGAAAATGGGTTAACGTAATTGTTAATGTAGTATTTGAAAGTCCAGTTTATGTAATATGTATTGTTGTTTCTTAACTTTGAGTGTAATATTTCTTATTTCAGTTTATCTTATATGTAACGTAGCTACCTAAAATTTAATAATAATTTCGTGATTTAGCAGTAATTATTAACAGAATTTCGAGTTAAAGTTATTAAATATCGTAAATTGAATTAAAATTATATAAAATGTAATTTGTTAAAATTACATTTGTTAAAATGTTGTGTGGGAATTAAAATTGTTTAATTAAGAAATGATGTGAAAGAAAGAGAGTTTAGGGTGAGTGAGTGTAGTCCAGGCATGGTTAATGTTTATTTTTTGGTGGGTTGAGTGAACTGACGTAACAGAGAGAGAAACTGACGTGACAAAAAGATGTGCAGGGCCCGAGGTATCCCGAATGATGTTATTTATGCTCTAAGCAGTAGCCAACACCACACACAGTGTAAACTGTTCGTCTTCATCATTCTTAGATGTCCAGTTTTGAAGCATCATTTGTTCCTTAAAATGCAAATAAGAAATTGTTTCAAATAATTTGATCTATGCTTACTCATAGACTTTTGTTGCACAATTAATTGTTCAGAGATTCAGACAAGATAACAAGGACATGCTATTCATCTTCAGCAGTAATTCTCATATTGTAATATCTATCTATAGTAATTCGCAAAGGTTCACCTTGCTGCCTAGTTAAACTGTCAGGAAAATTGAAACGGTAGTGCATAAGTCATAAAGCGAAACGATAACGATGAGTGCAGAAGTCTCAAAAGAAAGCTAGAGTAGGCAAATTCACCTAACTGAATCAAACTACAAGCAATCAACCAAAATATTAAGATATACGTGGAAACCCAATTTGACGAAAATCACGAGTGCAGACGGTTGAACTTTACTGTGTCGTAAACAGTGACACAAGCGATAGATCATATCATAGAAATAATAACTAAGAACCAAATCAGAGTTCTAGATGGTTACACATCTGAGTCAATAAACACTCAATCAACAAACCCTTAGCTTAAGAAGATGACTAATATAATCTTCATACAAGAGGAATCATAAACGAGAGTATCAGCTAACAATCTAATAAAATGAGAGCACATGGAAGAATAAACATCAAAGGAGCACCGATGGATATCAAAACCCGTTCCTCTCGAATCTTCAATCTTTAAGCAACATAGAGATTATGAATGCTAAGTATATGAAAGAATCCCTCAACTCCATTGGACTTTTTCAACATCTCAAAGTTTATCTTTTGATGACTCCAACAACTTTTTCAACTTGATGAGACATTGAGTTATGAAAATTCACACTAGATGACTCTAAAGATATGTTCCATGAGATAGAAATTCACTCCTGATGACTCTATGGAGGTGGTACGAGAAATGATAGGATACTTGATAGTGCCTCCAAGAACGAAAGCCTCACGCACCTTTGAGTGGTATTTTCCACACTCCCTAGAGGTTAAATGTTATATATACTAGAGCTAATTAGGACACATAAATGGTGGAGAAACAATGTCCAAATAGCTCTTAGTAAGTTATGTTGTCGTCTAGAAATGGTCGACCGTTTACCAATCAGTCGACCGAACTTGAATATTCAGTAACTTCAAGTTGAATCTGTTACAAAATTGGTCGACCGTTTTTGGGGAGTCTAGAAAATCCAGAGTTTACTATCGCCCAATATTCGGTCGACCATTTACCAATTGGTCGACCGATCCACACAGGTTTTCAATGGACAAAACTAACGCAAACCAAGAACAGCATTGTTTACTGAAACAAAAGTTAGCGGTGTCCAACAATGTCCGATGAAACGATGTGTTAGTTTCTTAGTATTAAGAAACGAAACTTAGGATGTTTTTGTGCTTCGTCTTCTACGTTGATAATTAATTGAGAGAGATGCAGTCTCCTAAGTTGCCATAGAAAATAAAACGAATGACAAGTTCAGAGGATAAAGATCCATGTCATATCCATTGTTTTATCTAATTTGCACCTGTTAGTCTTTTAATTTGCTTCATGATTAATGCACAACAAAACCCTAATAGCACATTATAGGATATTGAACAAATGATTTCCACAACGATATTAAAGAGAAGACAAGAACACATACCTTGCTCCATGATTCTATTCAACGAAGAGAAATCTCCAATTGCTATGAATTGATTTCTCCCTCTCAACCTCACACACCTTTCTTGATAGAAGTTTTTGATGGGGAAAACTAACTTGTGTCTTTGGAAGAGGGAGGACCAATCCTTTTATAGAAGTATAGGGAGTAACCACCCATCATGGTGTAATTACCCACTTTCCATAAATCTCTCTTAATTAATTAATTGATTTATTAATTTCGTAATATTATTAATTTAATAAAGTTGACACTTAATACATGGGTTACAAGAAATATCTAACATTCTCCCACTTAGCCCATGTAACATAATTCAACTCCAAGTATTTAATAACAAAACATAATGCGCAAAATTTAAGCTAAAATCTTCCTTATATCAATTAAAACATTAGTCACTACTAAGTATGAAAACCTATAAGGATCATGGCGGTTGTACGTCATAGATTCTGACACATTCCCTTCCATGTATCACAATATAGATTTCATATTTAGTATGATCATTAATGAGAGATATCATAATGGTCTAACGATAATGTCTTTATAAAAGACATTTCCTGTTTAATCACATAAATCATTGATGTACATGTACTATAATAATGAAACAGGAAAATATAATTTCAGAAACAATTCATAAGCGAATTCAAGAGGTCAACAACATAACATACATACTACATTAATATGCATCATCAATAATTGTTTTCAATAATGCCCAGACATGTTCCCTAAATGTCTTTGGTGGCAAACCTTTAGTTAACGGATCCGCAACCATTAAATTGGTGCTTATATGTTCAATTGACACCCTTTGTTTCTGAACTTCTTCTTTAACGGCATAGTATTTCAATTCCATGTGTTTAGCACCTTTTGAATACTTGTCGTTCTTAGAAAAGAAGACTGCTGCGGCATTATCACAATAAATTTTCAGCGGCTTGGCAATAGAGTCGACAATTCCAAGTCCTGAAATATAATTCCGCAACCATAAACCATGAACTGTAGCCTCAAAGCATGCTACAAACTCAGCCTCCATAGTGGACGCAACAATGACAGACTGCTTCACACTCTTCCAAGATATTGCCCCTTCAGCTAAAAGAAACAAATATCCAAATGTAGATTTTCTAGTATCTACACATCCTGCAAAGTCTGAATCTGAATACCCAATCACCTCGAGGTGATCAGACCGCCTATAAGTGAGCATGTGATCCTTAGTTCCTTGCAAGTATCTTAATACTTTCTTTGCAGCTCTCCAATGATCTATTCCAGGATTACTTTGATATCTACCCAGCATACCGACAGCAAAACTGATGTCTGGTCGAGTACAAGTCTGAGCATACATCAAACTTCCAATAATGGATGCATAAGGAATATTCTCCATTTGTTTATGTTCCAATTCATTCTTTGGACATTGCTTAAGATTAAATTTATCCCCTTTCTGAATTGGAACAACACCTGCTGAACAACTTTCCATCTTAAATCTCTCTAAAACTTTGTTAATATATGCTTTCTGAGACAACCCTAACAATCCTTGTGATCTATCACGGAATATTTCTATTCCTATCACATAGGATGCCTCACCCATATCTTTCATTTCAAAGTTGTTAGAGAGAAATTTCTTGGTTTCATGTAATAAACCAAGATCATTAGTAGCTAGCAAGAGATCATCAACATACAAAATCAGAAATATAAATTTACTCCCACTGACCTTCAGATATATACATCGATCAACGACGTTTTCATTAAATCCAAAGGAAGTAATTGTATCATTAAACTTGAGATATCATTGACGGGAAGCTTGCTTAAGTCCGTATATTGATTTCTTAAGTTTACACACCATGTGTTCCTTTCCTTCAATTACAAAACCTTCAGGTTGTTCCATGTATACTTCTTCATCTAAATTTCCATTGAGAAAGACAGTTTTCACATCCATTTGATGTAACTCTAAATCATAATGAGCTACTAATGCCATAATAATTCTAAGAGAGTCCTTTTTAGATACAGGAGAAAACGTCTCTTTGTAGTCAATACCTGTTTAACGTGGGTTTTTTGTTCTCTTTGTGTTTATATATTTTTGGTGTTGCGAAGACCTCTCAAGAATTCATAATGGAATTCCGCACCTTACAACTTCTTATAGAAGAATGCCTCATTGTGTCATACTCATGTCATTCATTTGTACAGGAAATTAAATAAGTGTGAATAACTAGCCAGAAAGTAAATAAGTGCAACATTTTCTTTCATTTCATTAAATTGAAGGAATAAATATGAAATACAAGAGTTGACATATTTATGTATTGCAAAAATGGAAGATATATAAGCATCCGTTTGCGAACTATAAACCAAAATTGTTGTTATATTTAACAATTTCAGATATATATTTTATTAATAGGGTTTTTTTTTTATATTTCGATATATTAGGGACGGGGATTTATCGATTCGTGCTTTGATCGATTCGATAATGATCTCCCTTTTGTTGTGATATATTGTCACAATATGATCAATTTAGCCTCGTAACCTAGGAGGGTTTTGTATATGTTTAAGTTCTTCAACTTTATGATGAATACACCGTGTTAATTTATCAACGATAATTCTGATATTAGAATATCGTAAAAACGGTTAGTTTAGCCTCATAACCTAGGAGGTGTTGTATGTGATTTGATTTAGACAATTATTCATATATCATAATGTTTTGGTCAGCTTAGCCTCATAACCCGGAGGGGTTGTATATATATTTTGTTATATTGTCGATGATTTTCTTATATTCGAACATCATCAAATAGTTAGTTTAAAGTCATAACTAGGAGAATATTTTATGTATATAATTTGTTATGTGTGTTGGACAGTTTAACCTCGTGACCCGGAGGGTTTTGTGTATGTATTATTTGACTTATTTGGACGATTATCCTTTTGATCGATATCGTCACATCTTGGTCAGTTTAGTCTCGTAACCTAGGAGGGTTTTGTGTGTATGGATTTATTTGGACAATTATACTTTTGATATAAGTATTGTGATGTTTTGGTTAGTTTAGCCTCATAACCCGGAGGGTTTTGTATATATTTTTTTATTTTGGATTTGGGTTTGTTCATTTGTTTGTTAAATGAAGACTCCATCGCCTGTAAGAGAGAGGGAACCCAAGATCAAGCTTGGCGTGCATCCCCACTTACGACTAAGGTGGTCCATATTTTAGTTTCTGATCACTCTGACGATAAGAGAGAGGGAACCCAAGATCCAGCTTGGCGTGCATCCTCTCTTATCATTAGAGCAGTCAATATTTAGGTTTTTATGTTTGTTTTCGATTTTTAAGTTGGTTGACATATTTCACAACTTTAAAGGTTTATTTTGCAATTTACCCACCACGAGAGGTAGATCTATGATTTTGTCCATTTAGGTGGATTATTTATATTTTAGGATTGATTTTATAAATCAATTGGTACGAAAAATACATTGTTGTAATTTATCCACATTTAAGGGTGGATGTGTAATTTTATCCATTTGGGTGGACTATTTGTATTTTAAGGTTCGTTTGCATATCAAATGGCACAACTTATGTATTGTTGTAGTTTATCCAAGCTCAGTTGTGGATTTGTAATTTGGTCCATTTGGGTAGACTATTTTGATATTTGTTCGGATTGGAGTTAATTTGATAGACTTTTCTACATCTTGGGTTACTCTGCAATTTCACCCATCTTAGTAGACTTCCTTTCTTTCATCACATACTTGGGGGTTATTTTCTGAATTTCAACGTTTTTTATGGGGCACGCATGCAAAATCTCCACTTGCATGGGTTAGAAGAGCAACCATGCATGTAGACGTGAACTTTGGTGTTTTATGAATCCATGTCATTTAGCATGAATTTTAGTACCTCAATTTCTTTAATGTGAATTTCAGTATCGCGATTTCTTTCATATTAGAAATTATATCATGTTATTAGCACCGCTCACGATCATTTGAGTTGACATTACTGCAAGTACATGGCTTAGAGGAGAGAATGTTTGTATTGGTCGAGGAATATGTAATATAATCCAACAAGCAGTTATAACCGGACGATTACCCAAACGGCATATGTTTGCAGGGTATAGAGTGCAAACATATCCTTCAAGCATATGAGGTAATTTACAGCGAATATAATGGACATACGTAATCAGATCTTGATTTCACCAGTTATGATATAAAATTTATTAATACTATCATATTCTAATGATAACATCAATTCAGAATGGCCCTTTATCAATATTCATTATTCAGAATGTATCCAAGTATTCATATTAGAAATTTTTAGGTAGGTTTAAACAGAATATCTTATCGTATGTGCTGTTTGATCATATTCGGATTAATGACACAGAATATCTGCGCTGTTTAATTATTTGACATATTTACAAACCATATGCTTGATCTCAATAAACACGTATAGGTCATTCTATTGATGAGTATATGTCGATTTTTTTTTTTACTTATTTGGCTTTTATTTCAGACCACATCATAGCTATTGTTTTTGATAACTTTTGTTCATATAAAAGTTTAAAAATCCACATATGTGTGATTAATTATGAACTTTGTGTGTTTGTTCGGTTCGAGTTTCATAATTTTTCTGGCTGAAATTCGACAGCCCTCCGGTGTCCCCTTTTTTTTTATTTTGTCAAATTATAGTCGATCAAACCGGGTTCGATCCTTCAAAAAGGAAGAGGCCGGAATGACGTATTTTTCCCAAGCCAAACGGGTACGATTCCCCAAGGGAGGTGGCCGTTTGGCTAAGCGGGCGACCGTCCGGGTTCGATTCCTTAAAAGGAGGAGGCCGGAACGGTCGTTAAGTACACGGATGGGTACGGATCCCCAAGGGTGTGGCCACCCGTGCACATTTAGTTTAATTATTATTATTATTACAGAAAATATTCGCCGGAATTTGCACTTGCCGGTGTCATTATGTTGATGAAGCCGGAGTTGTTGTTGTTGGGATTGATGGAGTCGGTACCGTCGTGGAGTTGGAACCGGCGTTGGATGAAACCGGCGTCCGTTGCTTGTCTGGAGGATGTTGATCTTCTTTTGTTCAACAACAAATAAACTCTTCTCACTTTGGTACGTATGTCCTTGGTGGGTGTGTCTATGCCTCCTTTTATCTTCTCACGATTTCTTTTTGTTTGTTTTTTGATGTCTGTCTCCACCAAAAGAAGAAGATCTTCCCCAAGGAATTAACATGGTATTTATAGGATGGTGATGACAAGGATATTAACGACATCATGGGTGAATGTATGTGTTATCGTGGGGTAAGTGGATAAGACCATGTATTGGAAGTTAAGATCCATGTTGCCCAATTACCACGTATGACTCAAATATTTTTATAATTAAATAGCAACGTGATTTTGGTTGGTGAAATTAAGATGGTCAAACGTAAGATTAATTCCCACCTACCTTCATTCGTGAAAGATAAGGGTCAAAGTGGGATGTAGTGGTTAATGTAGAGGTGGTTCTGCATGTGTGTATGTATGACTTTTTCCTGATTTGTTTGTTTATTTGAAAATAAGATAGTAACCCCCTCATACTCATATTACGTATATGCTTAAAAATCAACTAATTTATTTTATTTATTTAGTGGCAAAATTTTATTTTCACCCCTACATCTTGTGATATTCCACATCTCTTCATGTTTTGACTATTTCCATGTCCAATTTAATAAACCTAGATCAAGAGATAAATAATTCTTTAATTTTCATTTCGATTTAATTTGCTTAGTCTTCGTCTCGATAGAGTTCCCAATTGCCTATGTTTCCACTAAGTTGGGATGATAATAGGTCGACAGTCATTGACAATTTTATTTTGATTTAGGATTTTTTTTGTCAACAGTTTGCCCCCTCAAGAAGATATGATGAATATTGTGAATCATAACTTCTTGAGAAAAATATTTCCAATATCTCAAAAGTACACATTTGTTTGTATACAAGGCCATCGATGTGACGTAAAGCTTGAATAAGTTTTTTTTTTTAAACTTGTATATGAGAGTAATGAGTTTTCTCATATGAGTCATATCTTACCACATATCAATATGTTAATATGTAGAGAAGTTATACTCAAACCAATGAGGGGCTGTTGATGTCAGAGCGCCAACAATAATTGGGGTGACAATAAAGATTCTTTTATCTTGAATCTTATTGAGTACTCCGCATTCCATATGATTGTTGATCAACACTTATATGTTCCTACAAATCTCATATATGTGCAATAGATTTGTAGATTAGTAAATATTTCATTTTAACATCTCTTTACCTCAAGAACCCTCTTATAGTAGAGAGGTGACTTGAAGGATATTTCATCGTAGGTAAAAAGAAACTGAGTCATCCCCTTATAAACCCATATATATTTCATAGCTTTGTAGAGTGTGTTTGACGAAAAGTTAATCTCTCAGGAGGATTTTATATATTTGATTTTTTTTTAACATTTTTATAAACTCCTCTAATGACAAGAGAGAGGGAACCCAAGATCAAGCTTGGCGTGCATCCTCTCTTATTATTAGATTCGTTGACATGTATTTATATGACTTATGAGATTTACGTTAATTTCATATTCTTTTTAGAGAGATTTTTTTTTATCCATACCAATTTTAGACATGTTTCATAAATTCCCGGAACAAATCTGTCATATAGTTTTGCCTTATATTTAGAAGGGCGGGATCTTTTTACATCGTGACAACCATCAGCTGTGGAGCCACAGTAAGGATTTCATCTTTGAAATCATACTGGATGCTCGCTCTTCATATGGATGTCACCCAACATAGTTTGGAAGTTTCTACAAATTTCAGATATGCTTCATTAATCTGTAGAACTTTGATAACCCATTTCGCCTCAAGAACCCTCATATGTAGGAGGGTGACCCGAGGAACGTTCCATCGTCAGCGAAAGTTTTATATTATTATTATTGTCCTTACAAACCTCAGATATACTTCATAGATATGTAGAACATTTCTATCGAAAAGTTTTACCTCTTATTCAGGAGTTTAGAAATTTTTTTGAGTGCATTATCCTCGTGACTCGCGAGATCGAACATATTTGGATAAGTTTATCCTCGTTATGCAGGAGGCTTTTGTTATGCGAGTAAGTTGATCATTGTTACTCTCGAGATTGAATATATTTGGCAAGTAGACTTATGGTTACTACTCGGACAATTAGGGCATATGGATGAGTTTAGCCTAGTTAGCCGGAAGGATGGCGATATATGTGGGTAGACTTATCATTGTTACTTATGAGATGAAGGTATATATGTATATGCGAATAAGTTTAGCCTCGTTATTCGGGAGGACTTTGTTGATTTGATTTTTATTTTTGTTGGTTTATATATTTATTTTTTACAAAACTCCTCTAACAACAAGAGAGAGGGAACCCAAGATCCAGCTTGACGTGCATCCTCTCTTACTATTAGAGTTGTTTGCATATCCTGTTTTTTTTTGTATTTTTTTTTTGTTTCTATGTTTTTTTTTAATACAATTTTTTTATATGATTTGTAAATTTGTAGAGCAAATGTAGCAGACACCTTCACCAAATATTTGGAGCAATGCTGATATATGTAAGCAGACTTATTGTTGTTACCCACGAGATTATGATATATATATATATATGTATATGAATAGGTTTGACCTCATTATTCGGGAGGACAATATATGAGGTGAGTAGACTTATGTTACTACTCAGAACATTAGAACACACATGGATAAGTTTTGCCTCGTTACCCAGGAGGACAGGATTGTTTTACATCATGACAACCATCAGCTGTGGAGCCACAGTAAGGATCTCATCTTTGAAATCGTACCGGATGCTCGCTCTTCATATGGATGTCACCCAACAAAGTTGGAAAGTTCTTACAAATCTCAGATATGCTTCATAGATATGTAGAGCTTTGATAACCCCTTTCGCCTCAAGAACTCTCATATGTGGGAGAGTGACCCGAGGGACGTTCCATCGTCAGCGAAAGTTTTATATTATTATTGTCCTTACAAATCTCAGATGTACTTCATAGATTTGTAGAACATTTCTATCGAAAAGTTTTACCTCTTATTCAGGAGGTATATTGAAAAGTTTCACCTCTTATTCAGGAAGATTTTTTTTGTCATTGATCTGATTATATATATGTGTGTGTGTGTGTGTATATATATATATATTTGCAAACTCCTCTAATGACAAGAGAGAGGGAACCCAAGATCGAGCTTGGCGTGCATCCTCCCTTATTATTAAATTTGTTTGCATTTTTATCTATATATGAGAAGTGTGCTGAATGAATTTCTTCACTTGATTCAGAGGTTGAAGTGTAAGAGTAAATTTATCCTTGTTCTTCGCGAGATGAAACGCGCTTGAATGAGTTTATCCTTATTATTCAGGATTTTGTTGTATGAGTAAGTTTATCCTTGCTACTCACGAGGTTGAATACATTCAGAAAGTAGCCTTATGATTACTACTCAGACGATTTGGATATATGGATAAGTTTAGCCTCGTTACCCAGGAGGATAAAATATATGAGTAGACTTATTATTGCTACTTGAGGATTAGGACATACATATAAATTTAGTCTCGTCGCCCAGGAGGCTTCTTTTTTTTATTTGATTTTTTGTTTGTTTGTTTATTTGTTTGTTACAAAACTCCTCTAACAACGAGAGAGAGGGAACCCAAGATCTAGCTTGGCGTGCATCCTCTCTTATTATTAGAGTTGTTTGCATTTTTTATTATTATTATTATTATATATTTTATTGGCATATATTTTTTTATACAAATTTTATATGGTTTTGTAAAATTTGTGGAACAAATGTGACCAACCCTTTTACTTGATATTTAGGGTGATGACGGTATATGTGAGTAGACTTATTATTGCTACTCGTGAGATTAGGACATATATGTATGTATGAATAAGTTTAGCCTCGTTATTAGGAGGATGGTGATATGTGTGTAAACTTATTATGGCTACAAAAGAGATTGGGCTATGCATGTATATATGAATAAGTTTAGCCTCGTTATTCAGGAGGACAGGATTTTTTACATCATGACAACCATCAGCTGTGGAGCCACAGTAAGGATCTCATCTTTGAAATCGTACCGGATGCTCGCTCTTCATATGGATGTCACCCAACAAGGTTGGAAAGTTCTTACAAATCTCAGATATGCTTCATAGATTTGTAGAACTTTGATAACCCCTTTCGCCTCAAGAACTCTCATATGTAGGAGAGTGACCCGAGGGACATTCCATCGTCGGCGAAAGTTTTATATTATTATTATCCTTACAAATCTCAGATGTACTTCATAGATTTGTAGAACATTTCTATCGAAAAGTTTTACCTCTTATTCAGGAGGTTTTTTTTATCAATTGCACCGCCCTTTCGGGTTTTCGCCACAATTGACCCCCACTTGTTTTTTCCTACAAGCCCTTTCGGGTTTTCTTGTAGAGGGGTACCCAATTTTGCCTGTCGTCAACATCCGAGTTTTGATTTTTTTTTTTTTACCCTTAGCGCCCTTTAGGGTTTTCACTAAGTCCGTAGGGTCTCATTTTTTTTAACCCTTTTATTTTTATTTTTTATGAATAATATGGCTTGAGGAATTTTCCATTTAGTGGGGGGTATGGCCTTTTCCCTTCATGATCGGTTAAGAGATATGCCCCATTGTCATATGCTAGCTCGACGATATATGGACCTTTCCATTTTGGGTCTAATTTCTTTCCATAACCCTGAGCCATGCAATCTTTGGACATTACCCAAACAAGTTGACCCTTCTTGAATGCTCGGGGGCGAACTTTCTTATCAAAAGCTCTTTGCATTCGGGCTCGATATAGCTCAAGGCTTTGTTGTGCCTTAAGTCTTCTTTCGTCGGCGTCTAACAACTCTTCGAGCCTTACTTTGATGTTGAGGTCGTTAGTCAGGTCAGTCATCAACGCTACACGGAGGGATGGTATTTCAATTTCTAACGGTAATACAGCTTCTGCCCCATATACCAAGGAATACGGTGTACAACCTGTTGGAGTTTTGTAGGTGGTCCGGTAGGCCCAGAGTGCTTCATACATACGGTCGTGCCAATCTCGCTTATTTGACTCTACAGTTTTAGCTATTATAGAACAAAGAGTTTTATTGAAGGCTTCTGCCAACCCATTTGCAGATGGGTTATATATAGTGGAATAATTCCAATTAATACTATATTTATTAGCAAAGCGATATACTTTTTGACTTTTGAAATTGGTCCCATTATCGGATTGGACTCTATTTGGGACTCCAAATCGATGAACAATATTGTTGGTGAAGAACTTGACGACCGCCTCAGCTGTGACTTCGCGAAGAGGAACCAATTCTGCCCATCTAGAGAAGTAATCTGTTGCAGCTAGTATGAATTTGTAACCCCGGGATGTAGGAGTGAAGGGTCCAACGACATCTGTTCCCCACTCCGCAAATGGCCAAGATGCAATTGTTGGATGAAGTTTTGAGGGCGGCCTGTGAGATAGATTACCATGTTCTTGGCATTTGACACATTTCTTTGCATACTCTAAGCAATCTTGAGTCATAGTGGGCCAATAATAGCCCATAAGCTTAATTCGATGTCGCATTTTTGGTCCTGCTTGATGGCCGCCACATTCCCCTGAATGAATTTCCTGAAGAATCTTTTGTGCTTCGTCCTTTGAAAGACATCGAAGATACACAGAGTTGTGGTTACCGGGCGCTAATCTATAAAGTGTATCATTTTCAAACACGAATGATGGAATCCGCCTTTTGAGTTCCATTCGATCGGCTCTATTAACAGGTTGTTGACCATGCTTAAAGAAGTCCACAAACACTTGTCTCCAATCATCATCTCGTTCATCATTTACAATGCTGACTTCTTCTATTGCTTCGTCTTCACGTAGCGTCGCTATACTTGGAAGAAGACGACGATCTTTTATAACAACTTCCATTTCTCCTTGGGGTGGAAGGGTCAGACTAGTTGCTAACTTTGCAAGGGCATCCGCATGAGAGTTATTGCTTCTTGGAACGTGTGATATCTTCAAACTATCGAACCTTCGAATCAGACGAAGTGCTACATCGTGATATTGTATCAGCTCTTCTTTTCGAACTTCATATACGCCGTTAACTTGTCGAACAACAAGTAGAGAATCACCATATACTTCAAGAGTTTTGATGTTCATATCGAGGGCCATTTCTAGTCCAACTATTAGAGCTTCGTATTCGGCTTCATTGTTGGACCTCTCATCGACAAGTGCGCACGAAAAATGAATTATACCGCGTTGTGGAGTGAAGAACACAATCCCTGCCCCAGCTCGAATCGTCGGACCATCAACGGTGATCTCAGTCCGGCAAGCCTCATCAAAGTAGAGTTCCCAGCAAGCTTCTTTGTTAGCTCTGACAGTCATTATTTCTTCATCCGGGAGATCTGTTGCCAATGGGGAATCGCTAGACAAAGGGTGAGCCGCAAGAAAGTCCGCTAAAGCTTGTCCTTTCACTGCCTTCCTCGGAATATATTCAATGTCAAACTCCATCAACAGAAGGGTCCATTTGCCAACACGTCCAGCCAAGGTGGGTCGTGTCATGATATATTTTATGGGGTCCACGTTTGATATGAGATGGACTTTATGAGCTAACATATAATGACGCATTTTTTTAGCTGCAAAGACCAATGCTAAGCATATTTTTTCGATTGCAGAATATTTAAATTCCGCCCCAACTAGCCTCCTACTCAAATAGTATAAAGCTTGCTCTTTATCATCATCAGTTTTTTGAGCAAGCAATGCTCCTAATGAGCAATCTTGGGCGGCGATATATAATATGAGTGGCCTGCCTACCTGCGGTGCCCTTAACACAGGAGGATTAAGGAGATACCTTTTTATATCTTCAAAAGCTTTTTGACATTCTTCATCCCATTCAAATGCTACACCCTTCTTCATGAGGCGAGAAAAAGGCTGGCATTTTCCAGACAAATTTACTATAAAGCGCCTTATATACGCCAAACGTCCTTGAAGTGATCTGAGTTGTTTCAAATTCTTTGGAGGAGGGAGTTCTTGAATTGCCTTGATTTTTGCTGGATCAACTTCGATGCCCCGGTGTTTAACCACAAAACCTAAGAATCTGCCACTTGTGACTCCAAAGGCACATTTCAATGGGTTCATTTTGAGGTTATACTTCCGAACTCTTTTAAATATCAGTTTAAGATCGGATAGATGTTCGATCTTCTTTTTAGATTTGACTACCAGATCATCTACATAACATTCAACTTGTTTATGCAGCAAATCGCTGAATATTTGTGTCATGGCTCGTTGATATGTCGCACCAGCATTTCTCAACCCAAAAGGCATGACTTTATAACAGAAAACCCCCTTCGGTGTACGGAACGCTGTATGTACTTTGTCATCCTCGGCCATCATAATTTGATTATATCCAGAATATCCATCCATGAAACTAAGGATTTCGTACCCAGTTGTAGCATCCACCATCTGTTCAGTGATGGGTAAGGGAAAATCATCTTTCGGACAAGCTTTATTGAGATCACGAAAATCTACACAAACCCGAATCTGACCATTTTTCTTTCGCACTGGAACAATATTTGATAACCACTTGGTATACATCACGGGCTCGATGAACCCAACATTGATGAGCTTATCGATCTCTGCAATCACTAAATCACGAATATCCGGGTGCATCCTGCGAGGCCCCTGTTTTACTCCTGGATGTTTGGGATCGATGGATAAACGGTGCTCAGCGACATTTCGGTCTACACCTGGCATTTGTTTATAATTCCAAGCGAAACAATCATGATTTTCTTTGAGAAGAGTTATGTATTCTTCCCTTTCTTTAAGACTAAGAGAAGCACTGATAAATGTTGGTTCCGGGTCATCATTAGAGCCCAAGTTTATTTCTAACAGTTCATAAACCGTCGCTTGTCCCCCTTCTTCCATTTCTCGTGGAGCTGGGAGAATACCCTCGACATCAGACTGACCTTGAAGCAATATCTCTTCACCCTCTGATCCACTATTAGTCTGATTTTCATCGACCTGTGATTGTTGAGTACCGAAAGATCCTTCGACTTGCGCGACATCCTTTGACTCAATATCTGCAGAGCTTACCGTTATATGTAATGTTGTTTGCTTCTTTAAGTGGTTTGAGCAACCAAGACCCCTGCGATCTTTCCCTTGCCGCGTACTATCACGTCCCTTGTCATCTTTCGGACGCCATATTTGTTCATATTTTTGTTGTTCCTTCTTCTTATAGGGACGATTCTCTCTTCTATTTCTGAAAGCTGTCAAGACCTTCGGATTGATGGTGAAATCATCCAAATCAGCATCATCATCAATTTCATTTGTTTTGCCAAAGGGAGTATTTGACTCGACACGTTGTGGTTCGCCTTTATAGAAAGTTATCTTCCCACTATTTTTCTTTGACGGAACAATGAAAGTCTTTAAAGACTTTACTACGTCCACTTCTCGCTTTTCGAGTGTCTTTATAGTGCATGGTGGCAATGTCATCACCGTATTAGAGTCTATTGTATATGTTGCCTTCACCTTCTTACTATCTGATTTGATAGTTGGACCTGGAATCTTAACCTGCTTCTTGGTGTTTAGAGACTGCCTCATTCCTTCTACTCGCTTGGAAGGTGTAACAACTTTGAATGCGGGTTCTTCATCGTCATCACCGAGTTCTATTATTTCCGGGAGTATATCACTTCTCATATTGACCTTTTGTATGAGAGGGGGGGCTTTGCCTTCTTTAGGTTCATCGAGAAAGTAGCGAGCATCATGGAAATGTACCTCATGCGCTTCAAATGGTTGACGCTCTCCAAAGAATCTATGCTCCTTCCCATTGTGTATGTATTTGAAGCATTGGTGGACAGTGGAGGGAACAACAAAATTTTCGTGAAGCCAAGGACGTCCCAACAATGCTTTATATGATGTTCCCACATTCAGTACATAGAACGTTGCATCGGTCTCAAATTCTCCAAAGACGAGTTTCAACACTACCATGCCAATGGGAGTTTGTGAATGTTGATCAAACCCATGTATGATTATATCAGACGGGCTTAAATCTGTCCTTGCGATGGAAAGCTTTGCTAGTGTGGTCATCGGTATGAGGTTTACTGAAGAACCAGGATCAATGAGTATGCGCCCCACAGAATGACCTTCCATGGTTCCTTTGCAATAAAGAGGGCGATTATGATCTATATGTTTCAAAAGCATATCTTCCTTGCTGAAGGTGATTGGCGTCATTCCTTGCTTGAATACGGATTGGGTCTCGGTCAGATGAGCTTCGTATATTGTTGATCTTTGCAAAGCTTGAATGAGAGCATCCTTCAATTCGGGTGCCAGTTGCAAGGCATCATGTATACTAAGGAGAGCGGGGATTTTCTTCAAATGAGCAATGACATCGTAATTGACTTTCGATTTGGTGTCATTAGATTCATTGTTTGAAGATTGCTTCGTTCCTTCAACTGCTTCCTGATCATTATTTTTGTTTCCAGCGGTTTCACCAACCAACTGCTTGGACAAATTAACTTCTTTACTTTTGGGTTGTTTTGGAGTAGATGACAGGATTTTACCCTTCCTTAGTTGGATGAAGTTTATTTCTTCATCTTCATCACTAGGTTCGTCGCTCCACGAAAACATTTCCTTGATTCCCGTAGGTGAACCAATACTGTTGACTGGAGATGAACCCACCATTCGACACTTGTGTACCATTGGTTCCGTCTTATCTTCGGGTTCTTCACCCGAGGGCTCGTCCCTTCTCTTTTCCAGCAATAGTTCCCATGGCATATAATCTTCCAAAGTTATATTTTTCGGGGTACCCTGCTCATACTCCTTCAACTTGTTAATTAGTTTTTGCAATCTTTCCAACGGGCTTAGCTCATTTGGTGTTTTCTTTGGTTCCACTGGCTTCTTTGCTTTACTTCTTTTCTGTAGGTATTTAAGGGCTCGACGAAGATGTTGTCTTGAATATTGCTTTTGTGGCGGCAGTGGCGGTGCTTGAGGCTGAGAAGATTTCTTTCGACGTGTCACAACTTGCCAACCTTCGTCGTTGTCACCTTTTGATGTTGCCCCACATGAGGTAGAAGCAAGACTAGTACAAACACACCCCTCCATCTCGTTAACAATATCTTCCATACTATCTTTTAGTTTCTGGATTACATGAATTGTTTCTTTGATGTTGGTTGGTTCCTTGACAATAGGAGCCTTGCCCTTCCTCGGATCCCGAACGATTTCCTTCACTGGCGTTTGATTAGTGGGAGTTACTTCTTCTTGTTGAACAGTCACCCAAGGCATGAATTTCATCATTTGGCATATTAAATCTTCAATATGGCATGGTGGAAAAGTAATGTGAGTAGATTCAACAACATGAGCAGTTTCCTTTTCACCAGGATGAAGATGAGGTTGCGGTGGATCAACCCTAATTGAGTTATTGAGCTCAATTTCGCCCTTTTCTATCATATTCTGCATTATATCTTTAAAGACCCAGCAATCTTCGACTATGTGACCCAACATCCTATGGTACAAGCAATAATTTGGTTCGCTTGATTTGTCGACATCTCTTGGCCGTTTTGGTTCCGGGAGGCGAAGCTTTCCCACTTCTATTGCGCGTTGAAAGAGCTTCTTTACTTTATCTCTTCGGAAAGAGTAAGGTTTGTTTCTTCTCTCTTCTATGGTGGTTCTGGGTCTTGGAGCTTGTTGAGGTGTTTCCTGCTTCCCTTCCATTCTCCTTCCTTGGGCGAATGTGTTGTGACTCTCCTTAACCTCTTTTCTCTTTTCATCCTTTTTGACTTTGGAAGTCCCCGAAGATGAAGGAGTGGTAGGAAAAATGTTCGGATATTGCTGTAAGAATAATTCGACATCTCGAGCTTTAGTGTTCAAACGCTCGAAAGTTCGTATATCTTCTCCGACCAATTTCCACCCAAGTTCAGGCCTAAAGTTGCTTTGACAAAGACGAACGGCTTCAGCCTGTTCAATTTCCTGTGAGCAATACATCGAAGTATTCCTCCATCGCAATATAAAATCGGTGGATGATTCTCCGATTTTTTGTTTAAGCATGCTCAATTCTGCGATTGAGACTTTCCTAACGGTAGTGAAAAACCGCTGAATAAACAGTGTTTGCATGGTACTCCAATTGGGGACAGAGTTTGGTTTTAACGTCCCATACCATTCAAAAGCTGGTCCACTCAATGAAAGAACGAACAACTTTAGCAAGTATGACTCGTCGTTTGCGAGGTCTCCACACTGAGCTGTAAAATGAGCTAGATGTTCTCGCGGTTCTCCCGTCCCATTATATTTTGTGAATTTTGGTTGCACATGCCCGACAGGTAATCTGGTCTCCAAATGCTTTATTGGATATGGAACTGTGTAAGGGTTTAGGAGATTTAACGGCCTCTGATCAGTGTTGCTCATCTCCGAGAATCGAGCGTTCACGGCTTGTTCGACCATGTCCCTTTGTCCGGCCACTTCTCGTTCTTTTTCCAAGTTCATTGACTCGATGGTTGCAGACAGTTGCAAGACCATTTGTTGAAGGTCTTCTATTTGTTTTTTGAAATGTTCTTCTCTTGAAGATTCTCCGGTTGTATACACAGTCTGAACTGGTACTTCTTCATCACCGCTAGCATACCCCTTCGATATTTGCTCATCCACAAAAGTTGGGGTGTCGTCCTGTCTTGAATTCCTAAAATCTTCTTCGGGTATTGGTTGCTTCTCTAGATTTCTCAACTTCTGCCTAGCCCGTTCTTTCCTCCTTGTGTCCACACCTGGTTGGGAGACTATGTCTTGGAGTTCTTCTATAGTGTTCGGCAGGTCATCATTTGTTTCTCTCCTTGTTTTTTTGTAGGGATTTTCAGTTATTTGTACCATATAACAACTGTGAGTAAGGGTATCACTATCAGCTGTAGACCCTGTACCCTCCAATCGATCATCGGATTTGACTAACACTGTTAGAACCTGCCTTTTGGATAGATTAATCCGTTTGATTTCCAACTTACTTGACTTTTCTTTCCGTCGTACCTCAGGATTTGTTTCAATTTCGAGATTTCCGTCCCACTTCATTTTAATACTCCGGGTTTCAGACCTTGTCTTCGGATGACGAGAAATGCGTTCGAATACGGACGGACGCGATGTGCCGCTACCGATCCTGTCCCAAACAGAAGTCCGGGCATATTTCTTTCTTCTTAACATAGGCTTTTCCTCGTCTGTTCTCCTCAGAATATCGTATCGATTATTCGTCGATATATTCACAGAATAGTCAGGTTCCATTATTTCTAGCTCGTCGCTTGTCAGACTGAAACGACTCCCATCGATCAAAACTGATTTCCCACTTCGGGAAACTTTCATCCTCTTAGGATATGGCCTAAAAGGATTTCCGTTAAGTGGGGAGGACGAGATAACTCTACATTCCATTGGGATGAGAGAACTGCTAAAACAGGCGAAGATATTAAGTTGACACCCAATTTTTGCGCTTTCATTCTCAGTTTAATTGCACATACCAACACGCGAGCTGGAATTGTGAAGCAATCATTCATCGAAATGTTTTCGGTCATGTGTACTCCAGTAAGGCGGTAGACGTCTCTACTAGAGAGAATCACCATCTCATAATCATTAATTTTATTCAGGATGAGCGACATTTGTTTGTCGTTAAGTGCCTTCGGGTTCCCTCCAACCCTTTTATGAGCCTTGAAATTTCCCAATAATGACTTTTGGGGTCGTACATGACACTTAACTAGTTTGCTTGGTGAACCAGGCATGCAAGGACTCTTTGGTGACTGATTGGACGATGATTTGGCTTCTTTCACCTTTGGCTTGCGTGTCTTGTTCCTTTTCTTCTTCGAAATTTTAGCATGTGCTTCAGGAATTTCAGCAATTGCAAACTCCGGTTGCGTCCTTTCCAATCGTTCCTTTTCTGAAGCGACCACGATGTTGCCCACCGGACTAAGAGTTGAAGGCTTGATGGGTACTTCAATCTCATAACCCGTCAAGAGGCCGTGTTCAAAAGAATACTTGAACAAGGCTGGCTCGAAGGAGCCAAAAGAGACGGGAGCCGTAAATATCACCTTCATGCTAGTTTCCATCGCAAATTTTCGTTCCTGTACAACGTGGAAGGTTTTATGTTAGATTAATGACACGAGACATGACTACGAGGATGAGAGGTCCCACCGGGCGTGCCATTCTGTTTAACGTGGGTTTTTTGTTCTCTTTGTGTTTATATATTTTTGGTGTTGCGAAGACCTCTCAAGAATTCATAATGGAATTCCGCACCTTACAACTTCTTATAGAAGAATGCCTCATTGTGTCATACTCATGTCATTCATTTGTACAGGAAATTAAATAAGTGTGAATAACTAGCCAGAAAGTAAATAAGTGCAACATTTTCTTTCATTTCATTAAATTGAAGGAATAAATATGAAATACAAGAGTTGACATATTTATGTATTGCAAAAATGGAAGATATATAAGCATCCGTTTGCGAACTATAAACCAAAATTGTTGTTATATTTAACAATTTCAGATATATATTTTATTAATAGGGTTTTTTTTTTATATTTCGATATATTAGGGACGGGGATTTATCGATTCGTGCTTTGATCGATTCGATAATGATCTCCCTTTTGTTGTGATATATTGTCACAATATGATCAATTTAGCCTCGTAACCTAGGAGGGTTTTGTATATGTTTAAGTTCTTCAACTTTATGATGAATACACCGTGTTAATTTATCAACGATAATTCTGATATTAGAATATCGTAAAAACGGTTAGTTTAGCCTCATAACCTAGGAGGTGTTGTATGTGATTTGATTTAGACAATTATTCATATATCATAATGTTTTGGTCAGCTTAGCCTCATAACCCGGAGGGGTTGTATATATATTTTGTTATATTGTCGATGATTTTCTTATATTCGAACATCATCAAATAGTTAGTTTAAAGTCATAACTAGGAGAATATTTTATGTATATAATTTGTTATGTGTGTTGGACAGTTTAACCTCGTGACCCGGAGGGTTTTGTGTATGTATTATTTGACTTATTTGGACGATTATCCTTTTGATCGATATCGTCACATCTTGGTCAGTTTAGTCTCGTAACCTAGGAGGGTTTTGTGTGTATGGATTTATTTGGACAATTATACTTTTGATATAAGTATTGTGATGTTTTGGTTAGTTTAGCCTCATAACCCGGAGGGTTTTGTATATATTTTTTTATTTTGGATTTGGGTTTGTTCATTTGTTTGTTAAATGAAGACTCCATCGCCTGTAAGAGAGAGGGAACCCAAGATCAAGCTTGGCGTGCATCCCCACTTACGACTAAGGTGGTCCATATTTTAGTTTCTGATCACTCTGACGATAAGAGAGAGGGAACCCAAGATCCAGCTTGGCGTGCATCCTCTCTTATCATTAGAGCAGTCAATATTTAGGTTTTTATGTTTGTTTTCGATTTTTAAGTTGGTTGACATATTTCACAACTTTAAAGGTTTATTTTGCAATTTACCCACCACGAGAGGTAGATCTATGATTTTGTCCATTTAGGTGGATTATTTATATTTTAGGATTGATTTTATAAATCAATTGGTACGAAAAATACATTGTTGTAATTTATCCACATTTAAGGGTGGATGTGTAATTTTATCCATTTGGGTGGACTATTTGTATTTTAAGGTTCGTTTGCATATCAAATGGCACAACTTATGTATTGTTGTAGTTTATCCAAGCTCAGTTGTGGATTTGTAATTTGGTCCATTTGGGTAGACTATTTTGATATTTGTTCGGATTGGAGTTAATTTGATAGACTTTTCTACATCTTGGGTTACTCTGCAATTTCACCCATCTTAGTAGACTTCCTTTCTTTCATCACATACTTGGGGGTTATTTTCTGAATTTCAACGTTTTTTATGGGGCACGCATGCAAAATCTCCACTTGCAGGGTTAGAAGAGCAACCATGCATGTAGACGTGAACTTTGGTGTTTTATGAATCCATGTCATTTAGCATGAATTTTAGTACCTCAATTTCTTTAATGTGAATTTCAGTATCGCGATTTCTTTCATATTAGAAATTATATCATGTTATTAGCACCGCTCACGATCATTTGAGTTGACATTACTGCAAGTACATGGCTTAGAGGAGAGAATGTTTGTATTGGTCGAGGAATATGTAATATAATCCAACAAGCATTTATAACCGGACGATTACCCAAACGGCATATGTTTGCAGGGTATAGAGTGCAAACATATCCTTCAAGCATATGAGGTAATTTACAGCGAATATAATGGACATACGTAATCAGATCTTGATTTCACCAGTTATGATATAAAATTTATTAATACTATCATATTCTAATGATAACATCAATTCAGAATGGCCCTTTATCAATATTCATTATTCAGAATGTATCCAAGTATTCATATTAGAAATTTTTAGGTAGGTTTAAACAGAATATCTTATCGTATGTGCTGTTTGATCATATTCGGATTAATGACACAGAATATCTGCGCTGTTTAATTATTTGACATATTTACAAACCATATGCTTGATCTCAATAAACACGTATAGGTCATTCTATTGATGAGTATATGTCGATTTTTTTTTTTACTTATTTGGCTTTTATTTCAGACCACATCATAGCTATTGTTTTTGATAACTTTTGTTCATATAAAAGTTTAAAAATCCACATATGTGTGATTAATTATGAACTTTGTGTGTTTGTTCGGTTCGAGTTTCATAATTTTTCTGGCTGAAATTCGACAGCCCTCCGGTGTCCCCTTTTTTTTTTATTTTGTCAAATTATAGTCGATCAAACCGGGTTCGATCCTTCAAAAAGGAAGAGGCCGGAATGACGTATTTTTCCCAAGCCAAACGGGTACGATTCCCCAAGGGAGGTGGCCGTTTGGCTAAGCGGGCGACCGTCCGGGTTCGATTCCTTAAAAGGAGGAGGCCGGAACGGTCGTTAAGTACACGGATGGGTACGGATCCCCAAGGGTGTGGCCACCCGTGCACATTTAGTTTAATTATTATTATTATTACAGAAAATATTCGCCGGAATTTGCACTTGCCGGTGTCATTATGTTGATGAAGCCGGAGTTGTTGTTGTTGGGATTGATGGAGTCGGTACCGTCGTGGAGTTGGAACCGGCGTTGGATGAAACCGGCGTCCGTTGCTTGTCGGGAGGATGTTGATCTTCTTTTGTTCAACAACAAATAAACTCTTCTCACTTTGGTACGTATGTCCTTGGTGGGTGTGTCTATGCCTCCTTTTATCTTCTCACGATTTCTTTTTGTTTGTTTTTTGATGTCTGTCTCCACCAAAAGAAGAAGATCTTCCCCAAGGAATTAACATGGTATTTATAGGATGGTGATGACAAGGATATTAACGACATCATGGGTGAATGTATGTGTTATCGTGGGGTAAGTGGATAAGACCATGTATTGGAAGTTAAGATCCATGTTGCCCAATTACCACGTATGACTCAAATATTTTTATAATTAAATAGCAACGTGATTTTGGTTGGTGAAATTAAGATGGTCAAACGTAAGATTAATTCCCACCTACCTTCATTCGTGAAAGATAAGGGTCAAAGTGGGATGTAGTGGTTAATGTAGAGGTGGTTCTGCATGTGTGTATGTATGACTTTTTCCTGATTTGTTTGTTTATTTGAAAATAAGATAGTAACCCCCTCATACTCATATTACGTATATGCTTAAAAATCAACTAATTTATTTTATTTATTTAGTGGCAAAATTTTATTTTCACCCCTACATCTTGTGATATTCCACATCTCTTCATGTTTTGACTATTTCCATGTCCAATTTAATAAACCTAGATCAAGAGATAAATAATTCTTTAATTTTCATTTCGATTTAATTTGCTTAGTCTTCGTCTCGATAGAGTTCCCAATTGCCTATGTTTCCACTAAGTTGGGATGATAATAGGTCGACAGTCATTGACAATTTTATTTTGATTTAGGATTTTTTTTTGTCAACAATACCACTTTTCTGAGTGAAACCTTTGGCAACAAGTCTAGCCTTGTGTCTTTCGATATTGCCATTAAAATCGAGTTTAGTCTTAAAGACCCACTTACACCCAACTCTTTTAGAACCTTTAGGCAATTCTACAAGATCCCAGACTTTATTGTGATCCATTGATTTCAATTCTTCTTTCATGACATCCAACCACTTAATAGAATTAATACTTTCCATGACTTGTGAAAATGAAACTGGATCTTCATTAATTCCAATGTCAAGTTCTGACTCTTGAAAATAAACCACATAATCATCAGAAATAGCAGGTTTCCTTGGTCTTTCAGACCTTCTTAATGCCACTTCATGTGGTTCATTTACTAAAGTTTCATTGTTGACGATTTCATTATGGGGTGTTTGATCATTCATTTGTTGTTCTTGTACATTGTCGAATTGCTCTACAATTGTAGGAACAACAACATTAGAAGAAGTAATGGGTAAAGAAACTTGCACCCTTACTTCTTGAATTTCCACTTTACGTGGTTCTTTACTCCCACTAATCTCGCAATTTTCAATGAATTTAGCATTTCCAGTTTCAACAATTCTCGTACTATGGTTAGGACAATAAAATCTAAAGCCTTTAGATTTTTCTGGATAACCAATGAAGAAACCACTGGTCGTTCTTGAATCCAGTTTCTTTTCATGTGGATTATCAATTCTTACTTCCGCCGGGCAACCCCAAACATGCAGGTGCCTTAAACTAGGTTTCCTTCCCGTCCACAGTTCAAAAGGAGTCTTTGGAACTGCCTTACTAGGAATCCTGTTTAACAAATACATAACGGTTTTTAAGGCATGCATCCACAATGATAAAGGCAATGAGCAATTATTTAACATACTTCTAACCATATCCATTAAAGTACGATTGCGCCTTTCTGCAACACCATTTTGTTGCGGTGTGCCTGGCATTGTGTATTGAGTACAAATACCACGTCCTTCAAGAAATTTAGCAAATGGACCAGGACATTGTCCACTTTCATCATACTTTCCATAATATTCACCACCTCTGTCAGATCTAATTATTTTCACCTTTTTGTCTAATTGTCTTTCAACCTCATTAACAAACACCTCTAAAGTATTTGCTGCTTGAGATTTTTCATGCAACAAGTAGACATAACCATAACGTGAAAAATCATCAATAAAGGTGATAAAATATTTTTCCCCACTAAAGGATGGAACATCAAAAGGTCCACATATATCGGTGTGTACAATTTCAAGGAGTTGTGTGCTTCTTGTGGCTGATTTCTTAATTTTGTGTTTTGTGAATTTTCCTTTAATACAATCCACACATACATTAAGATCAGTAAAATCCAAATTAGGAAGGATTTCATTCTTTACTAATCTTTGCATTCTTTCTTTGGATACATGACCCAATCGTTTATGCCACAAGTAAGCTGAACTTTCATCCACTAAACCACGTTTCATACCAATATTATGATGCAAGGTCAATAAGGTTTCAGCAAACAAATTATCAAGATTTAACTTGTATAAACCATCACAACGGACACCAGAACCAACAAGAAGATTTTGCTTAAACAAACTGAAACTTCCATTCCCAAACTTAGAACAATAACCAGCTATATCAAGTTTAGACAAAGAAACTAAATTACGAGAAAGAGATGGAACGTAAAGAGTTTGATAAAGATCTAAATGATGTCCTGTATCTAAAAGTAAACGATAAGTCCCAATCCCTTCAACTGGTGCTTTGACACGGTTCCCCATAAGGACAAAGTTCTCATTTGGGTTTGTGGTTTGGATCGTAATGAATCCCTGCATCGTATTAGAAACATGAGTGGTACAACCAGAATCAATCCACCAAGTATTATAAGGAACTTCTGCCAAATATGATTCGAAACATACAAAAACATTATGTTTACCTTTACTTTCGAACCATGCCTTACGTTTATGGCAGTCTTTCTGATAGTGTCCTGGTTTGTGGCAGAAATGACACTTATCACCCTTTTGTTCCTTCTTGTGGATTTGAGCAGATGACTCGTGGATCTTTAACGGTCCTTTATTGCCCTTTCCATACTTCTTTCCTGGTTTCCTTTTAACTCTTGAATGACCTACGAGATTGATAGAGTGGATTCCTTGTTTCTTAAGTCTTGCCTCTTCTTGAATAAGCATACTTTGAAGTTCAGTCACATTCCATTTATCCTTCATTGTGTTATAATTTATTTGGAATGGACCGTACTCCTGAGGCAAAGAATTTATGATAAACTGTACAAGGAAACTATCATCCACTTTCATTCCCATGGTTCTTAATCTTGCTGCTATGTTTGACATTTCTGTCACATGTTGATGCATAATACGCGAACCATCGAACTTCATGGTGGTTAACATACTCATTAATGTACCAGCACGTGACTTATCAGCAGATTCAGATTGAGCAGTATCTTTCACATACTTCATAAATTCCTTAGCATCACTAGTTTCAGGAATAGTAGTCTTAATGTTATTTGCCACTGTCATTCGTATAAGCATTAAACTCAGTCTATTTGATCTTTCCCAACTCTTATGAAAAGATTTTTCTTCATTATTGCTTGTCTCGGTAAGAGCAACGTGCTTATCAGTCATGAGTGCTAAGTCAAGATCAAGAACACCTAAATGAAACTTGACTTCTTCACTCCATTCATTATAATTAAGCTCATTAAACTTTGTAATAGACGAAGCTTGCGAATGAAGTGAAACATTAACAGATGCTGCAAAAATAAATAAATGCTCCTACATTAATGCTTTGAGACATAACTTAATCACGTAATTCAGACTTATATAGCTATAAAAATATCAAATTAAATATATATTGAACATCTCCTTTGGGTGATATAACAATATATAACAATGAACCATAATTGATGCTTAATTAAATTTTTACATAATTGGAAATTAAATATGCTTCAATAAGACATGTTTGTTATCTTTGGATATACTAAACACATCTAAATCGACATATCAATTATCCACAATAATGTTCATGATCACAAATAGGTTGATCCACCTTTGGGTGATCTTAAATATTTTGTAATCTATGAACTTCAATTATTCATGATAAATCATAAGGTCATCTCAATAATAGCATCACATAATCATGAATAAATGATTTTTGCGTAATTTAACATCTACGAAAAACATTCTAAATCGGTCACTTTGGCGACTCCGATTTATACGTAATATAGATGTTGAGACTTAAATAAACAAGATAACAAAGAGTCGTAACTGTATGCATAATTTATACTTAATAACACCGATCATGAATCATAAAATCAAATGCATACATTTTGATTCTCTTAAATTGGCAGACTATCTTAATCAGACTTCACCGTGAAAACCAAGATAAAATAATGTATGAATTAAATAATCAAATCGTTATATATATATATATATATATATATATGGGATCAAATCATTATCCAATATGAAATCATGATTAAACCGTGAACATAATATACGCACTTGTCATGATTAAATCATCATTATCCAATATACGCACTTGTTTCAACCGTGAACAGTGCGTGGAACATAATATGAACAGTGCGTGAAGCACAAAATCACGATTATATTTGGGAATCACAATATGAAATCACGATTAAGGAATAAATAAATAAAATAGAAGCCCTGTCACATACGACCATCATCTTGTTTCAAACGGGAACAGTGCGTGACAATATGAAATCACGATTAATAACAGCGGAAAAACAAACAGTCGCGATTTCATTATCCTTCGTTGATTATTCTTTTTCGGGAAATCATAAGTTCTTAAACCATGCTCTTGATACCAAATGTTAGTCTTTTAATTTGCTTCATGATTAATGCACAACAAAACCCTAATAGCACATTATAGGATATTGAACAAATGATTTCCACAACGATATTAAAGAGAAGACAAGAACACATACCTTGCTCCATGATTCTATTCAACGAAGAGAAATCTCCAATTGCTATGAATTGATTTCTCCCTCTCAACCTCACACACCTTTCTTGATAGAAGTTTTTGATGGGGAAAACTAACTTGTGTCTTTGGAAGAGGGAGGACCAATCCTTTTATAGAAGTATAGGGAGTAACCACCCATCATGGTGTAATTACCCACTTTCCATAAATCTCTCTTAATTAATTAATTGATTTATTAATTTCGTAATATTATTAATTTAATAAAGTTGACACTTAATACATGGGTTACAAGAAATATCTAACAGCACCTACATTGTATCTGATAAAACACACAGAAAAATGAAGTCAGTCGGCAAAGTTGTCGGTTGGTCGTGCTTCGCTATCATAACGAAGAACCAACACATCACGCATGCATATCCGAGAAGAATAGTAGGTACCAATCATCCCTGCATTTAGCACTAATTAATTGTTGTTGTGCCATCTCTCCTAAATTATTTCATTATAAAAGATTAATATTTTTTTATATTTTATGATCTACAATTTTCCGGTATCCGTCCCAACTTGGGTTAGATGGACTGCGACTCTAAACTGATGGTGGTTCACACCGTTTGCATCGGCGACATTTAACATGTAGAGCGGGAGTTCGAACCAGCGTCTTCACGAACCAACCCCTAACCACTCCACACCGGGACTTACAAAAGATAAAATATTGCACTGAAATTGTGAAATGGTTTCCACTCATTTTCTCTCTCAATATATAGGGTGAATTGCAACAACGTTATCAAGAAACAACGAAATTGGATTTATTCTAAATGAAATTAACTATTTGCACCAATGTCATAGAAAAATCCAAAACATTACTCTAATACCATTAACTTTTTCCCTAATTGAAACAGTGTCATTCCGTCCCATTAACTTTTATTAATATTTAATGAGAATCTAGCGGAATCACCCTAAATAAACAAAAAAATTAATTATACGTGTCGTCAAAAATGCAAAAAATTATGCAATTTTTTTATCTATACTCTCTTATCTTTATATATATTTTTATAAAATTAGGGTAATTTACTAATGACATCCGATAAATTTTATATTTTAAAATTAAAAAATATTTAACTATTTTTATAAAATATTTAGTTTTTCTATAAAAAAAAATTTCAAAAAATATTTATTTTTAGAACTAATTATTTATTTGTTTAGAACTAATTTTTTATATAAAATAAATATTTAGTCCTAAAAATAAGTATTTAATTTAGTTTTATATAAAAATATTTTAGTTCTAAAAAGTAAATATTTAGTTCTAAAAAATAAATATATTTTGGAAAAAATATTTTATAAAAAATAATTAAATATTTTTTAAATTTAAAATATAAAAATTATTGGATGTCATTAGTTTAGTAACCGAGTCATTAAGTTTAGAGAGATGACAGAGGAAAGATAAATATAAGAGAGTATAGATAAATTTGCGTAATTGTTAGCATTTTTTACAACACGTATAATGAAATTTATGATTTTGAATTTATTTACGGTGATTCTGCAAAATTCTTATTAAATATTAATAAAAGTTAACGACCGTTAACAGAGGCTGACAGAATGACCCTGTTGCAATTAGAGAAAAAGTAATAACATTAGGGTAATTTTTCGAGTTTTTCTATGGTATTAGTGCAAATAGTTAATTTCAGATGAAATAAATCTAATTTCATTATTTCTTGATGACTTGCAATTCTCTCACACACACATATATATACAGGAATTCTCTAGTGAACGCAGAACTTAATTTTTCTAAATTAAGCCCCACAATATCCACCACTCATTTCAAATTGTAAGGTAGATTAAGAAAAAACAGTTAATGAATGGTAAAATTAACTGTAAATAAGATTCAATGGTGAGATTGTAGGGGTTTAAATTAAATTTGATGAGCCAAAAGGACAAATGAATCATATTATCCGCGTAGAACTTCCGTTGATCCATATCTTCACGACGAAGAAACAATATTTTCGTGAAAAAGAATATCTGATTGTTTATTGGACTCCTGACATAATTAATGACTTCAGCTTGAACTCTGCTTTTCAACCCAAAAAACGGCATATTTTTTTGGCATATTCTCTCAAATTGAGCTAGATTTCTTTTCTTTAGGACTTAATTATGTATATGGCAGACTAAGTATGATGACGAGGTTGATTTATAAAAAAATCATGCCGACATTATATGATTTATAAACACATCGTGTCGACATGAGATTTCTTTTCGTTGTGGGCCATTCGCGTTCTCAAAATGATTTTGAATTCAACGAGATTAGTTTGTCGTGATGTAATACATTCTATTATATTTGGGTCTTTTGCTTGTGCCACTGAAAACACAAGTTTTTAATCTGTTTTTCATCACCTTTAAACTATTTATGTTACTGTAATTACGAAATTCAAAAACTATTCTAACGTTTTTCCCCAATTCATATTAGTGCCATTACAAGGATTGAATGTACATTTTTTCATCAATAGAGATCATCTTCGTGATATTATTGTTGTTTCCTTCTATCTAAGTATTATGTGATGTTAATTACTTCTACAATTTTGGCGTGACTTATTACGAATTCATGATGTCGTTGTGGACAAAAATACTCAGTGACTTAACAAATGAAATTAGACTTATCGTATACCTAGACATACCTATAGTCCAATGCAATATGTACATGTTTTGTTCTCATGAAAAAACATTGTAAGATGAACGATAGATCGACAAAGGAAATTTAGAAATATATTATCTTCCGTCACTGCCAAAGGATTCTTCAATTACTTGCGAGGCCGAAAAAATGATGAAAATAATTTAGGAAATTCATGCAGAAACACATCAACCAAAAGAAAAACATCCAGCACAATCAGAAGGTGAATCCAAAATCCACGCACATAATCGAGGGTGTAAACAAGTTGAATCGAGATAAAATTTTAAGATTTAAATATTATTCTATACTATTACCAAATACAAACAAATAAATATAAATTTGAGTACTAAAAAAACTCGACTTGAAGCTTCGAGTTTCAATTTTTACAAGTTTACTGAATCAAATGGAAATATTTGTTTATTTTTCACCTAGATCTGGTAAATCGAAATTAATATTTTCTCGAACCAACCTCAAGCAGAATTAGAAAACCATACACATAATTAAATTGTGATTCCATTCCAATTCTTCCTTTCCAAGAAACCAAACCCCCAACCCAACCTACATAATAACCCCAGGCCCCAACCCCCTCCCCTCCAAACCAAACCCACACAAACCATGGCCCAAACCACCACCAAACTCCACTCCATCCTCGCCTCCTCCGACCGCGACTACCTCCTCCGGCCCGACACCACCCACCTCCCCATCCCCGACCTCCGCCCCACCATCCTGGGCCTCTACTTCTCGGCTCACTGGTGCGGCCCATGCCGCCGCTTCACCCCGAAACTCGCCGACATCTATCGCGAGATCAACGCCACCAACTCCTCCGCCTTTGAGGTCGTCTTCGTCTCCGGCGACGAGGACGACGACGCCTTCAAGGACTACTTCGCCTCGATGCCGTGGCTCGCCGTGCCGTTCGCCGACGGGGCCACCAGGGACCGTCTCAACGAGGAGTACAAGGTCGAGGGGATCCCGCATTTGGTGCTGCTGGATGGGGTCACCGGGGAGGTTGTGTGCGAGGATGCCGTCGGGGCGGTCGGGGAATATGGGAGTGAGGGGTTTCCGTTCACGTCAGGGAGGTTGAGGGAGTTGGAGGAGAAAATGGAGGAGGAGAAGAGGAATCAGACGGTTCGGAGCGTTTTGGGGTCCGATTCCAGGGATTTTGTCGTCTCCGGCGATGGGCGTCAGGTAGTATCTAAAGATAATTTGGTTTTCTTGACGTGTGTTCTGGTATCAGTTACTTGGATGAAGTCTTCAAACCAATTTTATTTTATTTTTTTGTTCCCGAAGTATTTTGATTGCGATTGTTTCATGTGTTTGGGTTATTAAACTATATCAAGCTAGAACAAGACGTCGAGAATTCATGGTTCTTAAATCATTTTCTTCCCTTTTTCAGTAAGCATTTTAAGCTTTTGGTTTATGAATATCAGTTTGAATAAGGTCCATTTTGGTCGAAATATTTTTGGTTCTTGTAAAATTTTCCCATTTTCCAGCACTCTTTTCAAGTTTTTATTTTGGGATTTAGTAGTCTGAATTCAGAAATATCAAATTTTGGAACTGGTCGTTCTTAATCGTTTACAACTAAAAATCAATTGGATTGGGTTGAGGAAGAATGTTAAGTCTAACTGGGATCCTGTTGATTCTATGTGTTTCTATGTGAGTGGTTTTTCCCCGTGTTGTTGGCTGTGTTTCGACTTCGAGGTGTTGTTCCTCTAAAATCTGATTTTGTAACTCAAAATCTACTTGATCTTGATTAGGGTTATAAAACAGTTAATTCTGAAACGACTGAAAATTTATAATTACAATCTGTAGTTGAACATTTGTTTTGGCAAATAGGTGCCCATCTCGGAGCTAGAAGGGAAGATGGTTGGCATCTATATCTCTGGAACTCAGTTCAGCTCCTGTAGCGAATTCACCCGAATTCTTGTGAAGATGTATTCAGAACTAAAGAAGAAAGGAGAGCTCTTTGAGGTTGTGCTTGTGTCTCTTGACCAAGAGGAGTCGTCCTTCAAAGAGGGATTGAAGGACATGCCGTGGTTGGCATTGCCTTTCCAAGACAAAGTTTGTGAGAAGCTTCTTCGCTATTTCGAACTGTGCAAGCTCCCAACTTTGGTCATTCTAGGTCCAGATGGAAAGACTATGCACAAGGATGTGTCAGAGCTTGTGGAGGAGCATGGTATCGAGGCGTATCCTTTCTCATCAGAGAGGATTGTTGAGCTTGAAGAGATTGAGAAGAAGAGGCAAGAGTCACAAACACTGGAATCTCTTCTCGTCTCTGATGAACTGGATTATGTCTTAAGCAAGGACTACACTAAGGTATCATTCATCAGATAACTTCATTGTAGGATATATTTTCATCATGTTTATGTCAGATTATATGATCAGGTTGGACTTTAGCTATTGGATTCATGTCAGAAGCAATAATAATCATTTGAAGTGATTTCAGGTTCCTGTGGCACAGCTCGTTGGGAAAACAGTACTGATCTACTTCTCTGCCCATTGGTGCCCTCCATGCCAAGCTTTCACGCCTAAGCTTGCTGAAATGTACCAAGAGATCAAGAAAAAACATGAGGAATTTGAAATTGTCTTTGCGTCAAGTGACCGAGACGAGGAATCATTCAAGAGCTACTACTCTGACATGCCATGGTTGGCACTTCCGTTTGGAGACAAGCGAAAAAAGTCATTGAGTTCAAAGTTCAAGGTACGAGGCATTCCAACCTTGGTGGCCATTGCCCCGTCAGGGCGAACCTTGACAACAGAGGCAAGGGAGATTGTGATGGAGTATGGGAGCGACAGTTATCCATTTACACCTGAGAGATTGCATGCATTGGCAGGGGAAGTGATTGAGACTGATCCGGTGCAAATTCCCGAGAATAAAACTGAGCAGACACCCGGTAACGAGGAAGAAGGGAACAGTAATGATAAACAGGGATTTGTTTGCGATGGAGATGTTTGCCGTAAAGTGTAGCTCTAGTTTTCCTAAGCTTGGTCTACTTTACTGGATTAAAGCATGTAAGGTCTAGTTTGAGTTTGTCGTTGCTGGGTTACTCTTGTCTGTGTTTATTCGCTCAATCCCAATAAAAAAACTGTTCAATTGGGCGTGTAATTACTAAGTTATGCCCATGATTCTCCTCCTGAGATGTGCTCTAAGATGTCGAAGGATTATTATTTATACTCTCTTCCTCACTCTATAATTTTGCTGTGTTAGCTTTCCAGATTTTCATTTTAGTTGCGTGGTGTGTTTCGGTTTTCATGCCTCTTGGACCATTTATTATACCTATAGCACGATAACACGATAAGAATACATGACATGATACACAATATGATATCGTGTTGGATTTGTGTATAAGCTTTCGTACACGATAACCTGATAATACACACGATAATGTATATGGTGTACTTGGATACACCATTATACACATTAATACACAATAGACATTAAATTAATGAGTAGGAACACGGTAAGGAATGACATTGTCAAGCGATGGAAAGAACGAAAAGAGACTAGCGGGACAATATTTTTGGGGAAGACTTTCTTTAACATTTGATTTGTGACTTCTCTAAATATTGATGGTTATATCACACTCACCGCTAACTTTATATCTGATCATTAGGTGTTATTGAGTTTTGTTTACATGCCCTCACCACACAATGTGGTTACTCTTTCCGAGAAGCTTTTTAAGTTGTGTGAATGGAAGCTGGAGACCAAACTATTTTCCATGACTGGATAATGTATATGTGAATCATTCATATGCCAACCGGTTCAAATCCAAGCTAAGTTTGCAAAATACTATTTTGTTTAAGGAAGAATTTGTCCATATCCGTTGTTGTGCACACATCTTGAATCTCATAATGCATGATGGTTTGGAAAAAAGTTGATGTATGAATGGTGAAAGTCTGAGAAAGTGTGAAAAACATTAAAAGGTTCTGAAGCAAGAAGACAGAAGTTCCTAGAATGTAGTGAGGAAGTCGCTGTAGGATTTTGTGTCTTTATGTATGTATATATTTTTAATTTTTTTAATACAACATACAAGATCGATTTCATATTTTAAACAATTTTATGTACGTTTCTTTGTGTTTATTCTAATATCATGCAATCCTACATATATTAAAATAAATCACAAAAAGAGAATCATACCTAAAAGTTCTCTAAAACATTTTGAAGATTCGGAGTCGCGTTGCCCGTTGAATCGCCCGCCGATTCGCCTCCAAGTGTTCACCAAACTCAAAACAAGATTAGAGAGAAATGAGCTAGTCAATCAATCTCTAATAAGGCTTAGAATCTAGCTAATAACTCATCTTTGAGCTCCTGAGATTTTTATCTCCCAAACTAAAAATTAATAAGAGATTTTCGTGCTGATTAGATGAGAGATTAACGAGAGAAAGAATTTTTGCATTAGTATTAAACAAGTAGGAGGAGGGGTCCTTTTATAGGCTCCCAAAACATCATTATCAATAACTATTCTTTAGTCATGATCCCTTGTTTATTCTCTCCTAAAATTAATCTCAAATTTCCACATAAGCACCCTAAAAACGTTTTAATTAAATCTGGAATTAATCCACCCATGATCTAATTAATCTCTTAATAATTCAGGCAGAATCGTTCTGTTCTGTGGACCGAGAATTACTCGGTCAACCGAACCGTTCGGTTTTAACACGTGTTCGGTGCACCGTGAGTTAGACGGTCGACCGAATCCGCATGAGAAAAATTCTCTGGAAAAATTGGACGAACCACGTCTTTTTACTCGGTCGACCGTTGACCCACCAGAATCTCTCCTGCGACATAGTCATCGGATGACCGTGTCACATTCGGTCTACCGAAAATACTCTTTCTCGGTTGACCGTTCACGCTCGGTTAACCGAAACCGATTGTCCAGACACTCTAGACAATTTCGATCAACCAATTGTGCTTACCTGTTCCCAATTCGGTTAACCGATCCGAAGATACCCCGGGCGGCCGAACCCTGAACGGTTCACCGTGTTTGACCTCGATTTTGCCTTTGTCAAATTTTGGATTTAATTCCAACAAAATTTGATCTTTTGGGGGTTTTAGCAATTTCATATCTTATGTAATATATTATCATATGTAATATTAAATTATTACACCACATAATATACACACCTCATATGAATTTATTATGATTCTAATTATGTCAATTCTCATGACATAATGATTTTATTCGTTCACCACATGTGTCTCATTTTCATATGAAACCCGACACATCATATGAACTGAAAATCAAGCCTCTTGTTTCCTGGTTTTGTGGTGTGACCTATAGGAGGATCTAAGCCAAATTGACAGTGATATTAAACACTTAATATCTCAAACTATAAGCAGTATCTAGCTACACATTATAGTTACCCAATTAGCATAAATGTCTTTGTTCCACCCGAACCAAAACACGATCCATTTAGTGATGTAAGTGCACCACTTGTGTCTGTCTCTTGCCTCATGATATTAAGAATATATACAAAGTAGAAATGTGTCATCTTTGTATTATATTCATTTCTTGAGCTCTTTAAGCTAATTATAACTATATAACTTAACTCAAGTTACACTGTGCACATTATAATTTTGCTTTTTCAACCACTAATATCACCACTTAATTAAGAGGGGCAATGATAATCGTTTGACTACCTATCTTTTCCAGCACAAGTCATGTCCAACCAACTATTGTCTTTATCACTACACTTATTGATAGCTTTTGAAAATAATCAAATTAAGCACTTCTTGAGTGAAAAAATATGTCTCATATCTTAGGATCCAAGACACAATAAAACATTAATGACACGAAACACAATTCCATAATGTTTTACTTGTTAGGTATGTTCAATATATAAAAGTAATCTTTTCCTCTTTCATATACTCGTGTCGTCAATTATTTGTAGAGCTACAATAATCGATAACCAACACGACAATCTTATCTCGATAATTAATGTTCAATGTTAATTAATATTATTGTGAACAACTTTTGATTTATGTAAATCATTATCTTTTAGAGCTCTACGGTTAAGGACCAAGCGTCTCTTCCTTAACACTTCCAAAAAACGAATATCATAATCAATGAACAAATGTTTGCACATCCAATTCATAATAATTGACATATAAAAGTAAAACTTTTAGAATATATTCTTTTCAGTCGCATTGTTGAAGAAGAAGGATTTGGGACAAGATGTTCTTACTCATTAGAATTACACTTAATGTAGGAGAGTGCTCTTTATTTTTGCAGGGTTTTCCTTCATTTGAAATTAAGTGATTCTAACTACAAGCATGTACTTTCAAAATGATTGGGATAATGTTGACCATATTTGCAAGTTCCTTCGGGTGTTTTATGATGTCACAAAATTGTCCCCCACCTCGAAGTATCCTACGACAAACTTTTACTTCCTGCTGGTTCTTATTAAGCAACACACCTTATCTGCTTCATTGGAGGACTCAAAATCGTTAAGTAAAGCAATCACTTCTATGATGAAATTAAAGTTTGATAAATATCGATCAGACTATTATACAATTCTTGTCATTGAAGTTGTTTTTGATTCTCGATACAAGCTGAAATTTTGGAGTTTTGCTACGATGGATAGGTTGTAGGGTCCCAAATCTTCTCAAATTGAACATCTTGAGCTAAGTTGAAGTCACTCTTTGGGGTCTACAAGGATATTGTTCTTACATCCTATTACTAAAGCATCTAGTTCAGCATGTTGTGCACCCAAACTTCGAAGTATTGCAATAAGTGTAATGATCTCTTTAGTAGTAATATTTAGTTCATTTAATTTATTTACTTTTATATTTTTATCTCAATAGGTAAGCACTCTTTTATTCCACATATATATGTAGGAATTTGATGCAAAAAAAGAGAGGTAGAATTCCAGTCCTTATTGAAAAAAATCAGAATTGGTCATGTACTTGGAGGATAAGAGACTTGAGAGCCAAATTGATCTTGACATTCTTGCATATTGGAAATCTACATAGAATATTTTTCCAAATCTTGCTCTTACGACTAGAGATATTTTGTCCATTCTTGTATTTACAGTTGCCTCCGAATCCATTTTTAGCATTACAGGAAAAGTCGTAGATGAATAATGAAGTTCTTTGTCGTATGAATATGTTGAGAGTTTGCTTTGTTCAAGTTCACGAGACAAGTAAATTATATGCATACATGTTATTCAATTATATACTAACAAATTAACAATTGAATTAAGTACTCGTTCAACTTGTAGGAAATATTGGAGCACTTAATACCCACAGGAACAATACTAGACGACCTTACAGAGGACATTAATGTAGGGCTCGCAATCAATGAGAACTTAGTGCAAAATGAATCTAGTTTATTACAAGGTTCAACTACCACTCCTACATCAAGACCCCAATGTGGTATTTTTTTTATCTTTTTATTAAGTAATTTTCAATTGTTGAGATGAAAATTGAAAATATAATAACAATATTGATGCTCATGTCTTGTTTGTATTGTTAGATCTTTCATCAAGTAATGCAACGAAAAGTTAGAGGTTAGAGAATGAACCTATGGAGTTACTCATGCAATACATGAAGAAACAAAGTTGGAAGGAGTTGGAGCGTAATATTTTCACTATGTGTTACTTACTATGAACTTCAAAAGCTACTATTATGTGCCTTTGGGATTAAGTGTTTGCTACTTTGGATGTATTAAATCATTGTATTTTATTTACTGGGAAACTATTTATTTGAAGTTTTGAACATGAAGAAACTTGTATTATGTGCTATATTTGGTAGGTTTATTTGATTTTTAAAGGAAGTCCAGGATTTCGTGTATTGCGTGTAATCATTGGCATGTAATCGTGTACACATGTACATGCGTGCATATTGTGTATACATGCACTTATTGTGTCCTCATGTATCGTGTAACACAACGTGTTAGAAATCGTGTACATATCGTGTTGTGCATACACGATAATTATCAAGTCGTGTTTGGGTTTGGGTTCTTGTACACAAATCCTTATCATATCGTGTTCGTGTATACCTAGAACCTGGTAATATCAGACCATACACGACACGATAAACATATCTATCATTTATGTCACCGCTTTTATGAAGTACATTACTAATTGTATATATATATATACATATATATATACACATATATACATTTACATATATATATACATATGTATGTATATATATGTCTTCTCATGTATATATATACACATGACACAATAAACATATCTATCGTTTATGTCACCGCTTTTATTAAGTACTTTACCAATTGGATATATATATGTGTATGTATGTATATGTACATATATATATATGTATATGTGTGCAATGGAGCTATGACTTTCAAACAACCATCTTGGTTGTGGGTGTTCAATACGTGTCATTAGATAAAAAGTGAATGATTTGGATTGTGTGGTGATTTTAAGAAAGAAAAATAAACTCAATACAAACTATGAATGTTCTTTTTACTTTTCACCTACAATTCCCTTCCGAGAGTAATAGTAACCTAAATTCTAAACCAAGCCCTAACTCAACACTAATCATCACTAATCACTCGACAGAAGTCTGGACGAAGTCTGGACAGAAGTCTGGACAAGTCTGGATAAATCTGGACGGAGTTTCTGGACCAATATGGACGAAATCTGGACAAATTTGGATAGAAGTCTGGACAAGTCTGGATTCGTCCAAAAACTCCATCCAGATTCATCCAAGTCTCATCCAGACTTGTTCAGACTTCTGTCCAGATTTGATCAGACTTCGTTCAGACTTGTCCAGTGACTAGTGATGATGTGGGCTTGGTTTAAGATTTGGGTTACTATTACTCCCGGAAGGGAATGATATGTGAAAAGTAAAAAAACATCTATAGTTTGTAGTTAGTTTATTTTTCTTTCTTAAGATCACCACACAATCCAAACCATTTACTTTTTATCTAATGACACATATTGAACACCTACAACAAAGATGACTGTTTAAAAGTCACAACTCCATTTCAACATATGTATATATATATATATATATATGTTGAAAGGAACGTGTTCTAAATTTTTTACTTTTATATGTCAATTGTTATGAATTGAATGTGCAAACATTTTGTTCCATGATTATTGTATTCGTCTTTTGGAAGTGTTAAGGAAGAAACGCTTGGTCCTTAACCGAAGAGCTCTAAAAGATGAAACATAAATCAAAAGTTGTTCACAATCATGGTAATTAACATGAAACATTAATTACCGAGATAAGATTGTCATGTTGGTCATCGATTATTGTAGCTCTACAAATAATTGACGACACAAGTATATGAAAGAGGAAAAGATTACTTTTATATATTGAACATACATAACAAGTAAAACATTATGGAATTGTGTTTCGTGTCATTAATGTTTTACTGTGTCTTGGATCCTAAGATATGAGACATATCTTTTCACATAAGAATTTTTTAATTTGATTATTGTCAAAAACTATCAACGAGTATAATGATAAAGAAAATAGTTGGTTGAACATGACTTATGCTGGAAAAGATAGTTAGTCAAAAGATTATCATTACCCCTCTTAATTGAGTGATGATATTAGTGGGTCCCTTGATAAAGTAAAATTAATGTGCACAATATGACTTGAGTTAAGTTACATAGTTATAATTAGCTTAAAGATATCAAGAAATGAATATAATACAAATGTGACACATTGCTACTTTGTATATATTCTTAATATCATGATGCAAGAGATAGACACAAGTGGTGCACTTACATCACGAAATGGATCGTGTTTATTTCGAGTGGAACAAGACATCTATGCTAATTGAGTAACTATAATGTGTAGCTAGATACCGCTTATAATTTGAGATATTTAGTGTTTAATATCACTGTCAATTTAGTTTAGATCCTCCTATAGGTCACACCACAAAACTGGAAAACAAGAAGCTTGATTTTTGAGTTTATTTGATGTGTCGGGTTTCATGTGAAAATGGACACATGTGGTGAATCAATAAAATCAATGACACGATAATTGACATAATTAGAATCATGAATAAATTCATATAAGATGTATAGATTATGTGGTGTAATAATTTAACATTACGTAAGATAATATATTACATGATATGAATTTGCTAAAACCTCAAAATCAAATTTTGTTGGATATAAATCCAAAATTTGTTAAATGACAAAAAAACCGGTTAATACGGTTTTGCCCGAATTAAAAAGGAATTAATATTAATTATGTATTGAAATTATTCCAATTATGTTAAATGTGGATGTTGATGATCCTGTGTCAAATTGTGATTGATTTTAAGCAGAGAAAAATAAGAGATCGTGAGTTAATGGTTAGCCAATGATGTGGGTGTTGGGAGACCCTATATAAATAAGTTTTTTCTCACTCATTGTTTTAATTAATGCAAAAAATTCTCTCTCCCTAACTACCCTATTAATCCATCCGAAAATTCCTAATTATTTCAAGCTTTTGGAGATTAAATTCTCAGCGAGCATAAAAAAGTTATTAGCTAGATTCGAAACTTATTTCGAGATTGATTGGCTAGCTCTTTTCTCTCTAATCTTGTTTAGAGTTTGGTGAACACTTGGAGGAGAATCGGTGGAGGATTCGACGTGTGACGCAACTCTGGATCTTCGAAAAAGTTATAGAGAATCTTTAGGTATGATCATCTCTCCTGTTTGTTTATCTTAATATATGTAGGTTTGCATGATATTAGAATAAACACAAAACAATGTACATAAAATTGCTGAAAATATGAAATCGATCATGTATGCTTGTATTATTATTTTTAAAATATACACATACATAGAGCCACGAAATCCTACATATGTATATGTATATATATATAACCAAGATCTAGTGAGTCTGTGACTGATCATTTTATTTGTTTAAGTCACATACAATCTAACCATTACATTTAATTATGGTTAGTCTACAGTTAATATCTACCGTTAAATCATTTTATTAGCATAACTGTTATAGCCTTAATCCACCTTACAATTTAAGATGAATGATGGATATTGTAGGGGTTTAAAATAGTTAGATTAAGTTCTGGGCTCACTGGAATTAGTGTTTATATATGTGTATATTGTTTATATATATGTATATATATATGCATCAACGACATGCATATGATATACTGAGTTCATCTCAAATAAATTGAAATATGGAAATCTGACATCTTAAAGACTCAGAAACAAAGTTACAGATTGCACATCCACCGATCGAAGTCCACAAACTAATAAGCTAAGCATGTGTAATAAACTGAAATACTGTAGAGAAAGTAAAGTTTTCGACATGCGGGAACTACAAAATCTGCATTTTCAAAACAACAATCATCTTAACTCGTGTATCGGATAAAAACTAAATCTCGAGATGGCGGATCTGAAAAGAGGGAGAGAAAAAAGATTGGGACTAGAGACCCACTCAACCAATCCTAACATTTTATTATCCACAATTCTAATAATGGGACGTAAATAAAAATTGAAAACTCAGAAATGCCTAAACTCGAAACAATAACAAATATGAAATCGTCAACAACGAGTGACTAAATTAAGCAAACAGAAACTTGTCTAATGTTGAAAATGCATGGGCTATAAACGAAAAAAAGAAGTAAGAATATCAAAATTGAACGGGTTGAAACAATAGAAATACATGAGATACTCAACCTGAGGAGATCAATAACGCTTTGGTTGAAGCAAAAAAAGAATTTTCTATGATACATTGAACGAAATACAAACTGAGGAAATACAAACTTCAAATACGACAGTAGTATCTACGATACATTGATGATGGTGGTGGCTACATTATGATACAAACTGAGGAAATAAAAACAAGTTGCATTTCGGCTACTACGCTGGGTCCTCTTCAGTGGACGTGGAGGTTGAAAACTCAAAATAACCTCGTGTAATTATATAATTATGTTTTTTAAGCTGTGATCATAAAATTCATTGACGCTTGTTACGAAAGCAAAATTATTTCTCCGTGGCTGCTTTACTCTCTGAGACTTTCAGTCAGTACTGACAAGAAAGGTTCTCCGTTAGCTGCGGGATCTTTTTTCCATAGATAACTCGCTTTCTCGATTCACGTTCTGTCTGTATAAAATATCGCAAATATAGAAAATGTGTTCCGATTTTTTAAAATAAATTAAAAGTATGTCAGCAGCCAAAATAATAATAAGACAAAAGTAAAATACGCGCCAGGTAGGGATCGAACCTACGACTTTCTGCTTAGGAAACAGACGCTCTATCCACTGAGCTACAGGCGCTTCATGCCACTAAACGATAATACCGAATACTAGTATAATAATGTAGACAGAACAGCTGGCAGGAAGAATTGATGATGATATCGATTTCAAATCCCGATAAGAAAACATACAAATACTATAAAAAGAAGCCATCGTTTTCCATTACTAAGGACTTTAATATTTATTCTAGCAAATCGACCCGTTCCAAAAATTAATATATATATTTCCAGAAAAAATACAATGAATGACCTCACGATTTTTCTTATTTTGAAAATGGTATATAATTGATTCATCGTTAACTTTACCATATAAATTCTTTTAAATATAAACTACCAAATTGTCGTTCAACCAATGATCATCTATTCATTCGTGTAAATGGTTCTTAAAAATATTATTGTCGAAAATGATCTTTCAACGGTTATAATTGCAATAATTTTCCTTGCTAAAGTATCAATTGCTTTTAACTTACAAAAGTCACCCGAGTTATGCATATCAAAAATATATGTTTGAAACTCATTAGAAAGTCTCACATGATCTATAGTGAAGAATTCATTAGGATAATATTCTGTTAAACATATTAGTTTTGATCTAAGTACAACATGGAAATAAATAATTTTATATTTCTTTCATCAAAAGAACTGTTCAATTCATGAAGTTTTGTATTTCTGATAAAGTAAAACAACTGAGCGCGATAATGATAGAGATTTGTGATTTCTTGACTCATTCAACGTGACCGATCATCAAGTATAAATTGTTCATCCGTAGTATGAATTACAACTTCATATGTTGAAAAAAGGTAATTCCTTTAGTAGGTTGTCCGAGTCATCTTACAATTTTGGTTCATTCTTTATTTTAAAATTTAGAAAATATAAATACAGAAGCAAAGAAAGATAAACATCAATAAGAATAACAAACTATTTTTTAAAGAAAAATGTTGTAAGTTACTTGTTCTTTAAATCTTTCAAAATTAAGAAAATCGAGGGAAGTTGCTCACTCCCAAGATATTTGTTATACATTTTTTAAAATATTGTAAAATATACTACTTCAAATGATTCCAAAGTTTTAGGAATGACGACTATTATCATGATATTTTGTTATACTATATGAAAAATATTGTATAATACTAATTTTAAAAAAAAATCTAGGAGACAAACTTGCCCTGCTGATGCCAATTCGAGGGTCTCATCCCCCCGCCCGCGATGCCTTTGTTAAGTATAACCATGTAAGTTGTGATTATTCTCATTTTCATCAACGTAGGAGTGTAGGACTTCACCATGCAACTCAACATCCCATGCTTATTTGTATGGCTTGTAAAAGCACACTTAACGGGTCGTCCCGCACGTGTGCCGACCGGGTCGTTGGCCCTCATCGGGGGTGTGATGACCCGGTCGGGGTCGACCAGGCCGTTTGAACAACGTGGTCGTTGCAGGGACACGCCTCCCTGCTGGGTTTTTTTTGTAGTGTATATAATTGGTTTAAATGATTTGAGAGATTATTAAGATTTAATATGTGGAGAAAAGAGATGAGTCGTGATGTGTTGTAGTTAAAAGGTAAATAATGTTGGAAATATATAAAAAATAGGTTGGAGAAGGAGAAAACTCAAGGCCGAGTTGATCGTTGTCAGGGTTACAAATGTTCTAAGGCTTCGATGCGGTTCACATCTAACCATTACTTCTTATCTAATGAATTAACAATTAAAGTGCTTTAAAAAAATCCCTTCTTTCCATTATTGTTGTATATACTCAGACCATCCTTAACGCGCGATTCAACAAGAGCGGGCGGGATTCAACCCACCCCCACCTCCCTTAACGCGGGAAAATGAGGGGTCGGGTCTCGACCTCATTTGTGACCTAGGTTGGCCACGTGGCCAACACGGGTTGGTTGTTTTTTTTGTTAATAAATGATAAAAAAATCAAATTTTTATATGTCTAATAATTATTTATTGATTTATATATTTTTATATAATTAGAATTATTTTTTGAAAATTAAAATAAATAACCAAATACCCTACATTCTCCCCCATCTACGTTTTTTGGAGATCAATCTTTGGTAAAAAATAATTTTAAAAAATGAAAACAAATAAAAAACATATTTCCAGAAAAAAAAAAAGATTTGAAAAAAAGATTCAAAGTGGCTTTAAATTAAATATATTAACATTATTAACTATTATCAATATTAAAAAAATTAGGTAAATTATTTAATCGATGTGTATATTATTTTATATAATTAGAATTAATTTCTAAGAATTAAAATAATTGAAAAATAATAAAATAAAATTATTGTAAAAATAATTTATTTAATAGTTTGTGTATTTTTGTGATGGAATAAAAAATGAGGTAAAAAGAAATAAATTGAAGGAGAGAGTGTGTTGAAAGTGAGGTTGGGGTTAATAGATAAAAAATGAGTTGTGTTGGGTTATAGGTTGTATAGTATTTTTTGCTGACGTGACGAAAATGGAAACTTGATTGGGAAGATTTTTGGGTTGGGATTAATGGTGACCTCACAAAACCATCAACATATTATTTTATTATTCTAACTCACGTAAGTTCTTGCCTCTACAATCGTCCGAAGTCGTCGCTGCTACGAAAACAACAATAAAGTAATATACTGATAAGAAATTGAGCCAGAAGAACATTAATTTCTATTTAGATTATTTTATGAGCTATAAATTATGGAGACTCCACCTATTTTCCACGTCCTTCACCGAGAATGGTCATCTCTCAAAACATATCACCTTAAACAAACTACAAAAGCCAAGTTTAACAACGATTAAGTAACTAAATTATTAAACGTCTTCCAAAATTACTTAAATCGTCTGGGTAAATTATCATTCCTCATTTTTACTTATATTTTTTTATTTCACTCTCTTATCATCATTCTTTCTTCATTTTCCTCTTATAATCATCAAAAACAATATCTTGGAGGCCAGAAAATGAACCAGCGGACACCATGATGTACTCGAATCTGGTAAGATGTCCCATTTATTTCAAGTTTAAAAAACATTTTTTAGGGTGGACGTCCGCGGGAGCCGCCACCTACATGGGGGTGGTGTCAGGCTTAAACGCCCTTATTTTTTTAATAAATTAAAAATATACAATGTGTTATCTTAAATTATTTCAGGTTTCGTTCCAAGATTTTCGGTATTAATGGTGTGGATTACAGTGAGTTTTTTTGTAAGCCATGAAGTTTTACCAAATAGCATATTGACAGGTTGGTCGGGGGTCTGCAACAACGCCTTCCCCCAAAAAAATCAAAAAAAATCGCGTGATCCAGACGTTTCGTCAGATATTTTTGTGGTGTTGGTATTAATAAAGTGAGGAAAACTTAGATAAAAATCCTAGTTTAAGAGACGAGACGAAGTAAGTATTAAATAAATTATGAAGAACAAAATGATAATTAGACGGGCGATTTAAGTAAAAGTAGGAACGAATGATAATTTCCTTAAGTAATACAAAGATAAGAAATTGAAGCACAAGAACATTAACGTCTATTTAGATTGGTTTATGGTCAATAAATTAAGAAGACTAGGCCTATTTTCCAAGTCTGTCACTGAGAATTACCTTCTTATCAAAATGTGTCACCTTAAACAAATTACAAGTGTTTGAAAACTGAACTGCTATTCGTCGCAGTAAAACTACTTAAATCGCCCGTAAGATTACCATTTTGCCCCTCTACACTTTCTACTAATCTAACTCCTCATTTCACTCTTTTAACACAACTTTCTCTTCATATCACACTTTTATTCACCAAATAGGATGTCTCGGAGGCCAGGGAAAGAGCCAGCGGACACCCCGGACTACTCACATCTGGTAAATCACCTTGTTTATTTCAATTAATTTTTAAATTTTTTTTTTGAGTCGGGCGACCGCGGGAGCCGCGACCGCCCGATCGTTGGGTCGGGCGGCTCCCGCGGTCGCCCGACCCATGGCACAGACGTCTGCGGGAGACGTCTCCCACGTAGGGCAGGCGTCTCCGGCAGACGCCTACCACGTAGGGTACGCGTCTCCCGCAGACGCCTGGAATTTTTTTTTAATTTGTTTTTAAATTGATTATAAATTGTGATAAAATTTAAATAAATTGAATATTATGTTAATAATGAGTTAAATTAGTTTAGTAAATCGTTTATTAATTATAAAATGTGTTAATTAATAAATAAATTGATTATTATGTTAGTAATTAGTTGTGTACGATTTTAGTAACGGATTATTGATTAATTGTGATAATTGCTAAATAAATCGATTATTAAGTTAATAATTAGTTTAATTATTATAGTAAAATCATTAATAAATTTGTATTGTTAAATTGAATTAATAGTCATCGGGTTACCGTGGAGGAAAAGGGAAATCAATTCCCTTACGCCCGGTACGTAGTATAGCAGACGAGTCAGGTCCTCGTCATCCACGTACACGTGGTATTTCTGCTTCAGTTAGGAGAGAGAGAGATATGTTACGTCGTCGTCAGACACCTGGAGAGTCTTTCGACGACGAGGATGATTCAGATGAGGCGAGGAGTCACGACGACAGTGACGATTGGGGCCGATACGACTTGGGGCCACAGGAGGAGGCGGTACATCAGTCCGGTCGAGGACGGGGGCGACACGGTGGTCCTTCAGCTGAGTGGGTCATTAGGAAGGATCGAGGTGGCCGGTTTGTGACCAGTGATTCGAGTTCGTGCACTGCAGACGCCCGAGCTCAGAAGAAGAAGAGGGGTGATGACGAGTCTTGGATCGTCACGGATATTATTCCCGGTGGTCCTGTAGATGGTAGCGTCATTCCGAGTTTCGGAGGCCACGTCGCCAGACGCATCTGGGATGGCGAGGAACAGAAGGTTTTGAAGTGCCATAATCGGCACAGAGCCTGTACGACATTGCAGGCATGGCGTTCAGTGATGACTGAGGATATGACGGCGACCGTGGTCGACAGTGGATTGGGTCACTTGCCGTACAACATGTTTTCCTGCATCGACATGCCGTTGATTTCGGCATTCGTGGAGCGGTGGCAGCCTGACACCAACACTTTCCACTTACCGTTCGGAGAGATGACGATCATGTTGCATGACGTCTTTCAGATTCTGCACATTCCTGTTGAGGGGCCCATGGTCAGTGCGCAGGCGTCGACATCTGAGCTGAAGTTATATGTATCTGAGTTGCTGGGTGTCAGCCTGGAGGGTATTGGGCGGGATAGCTCATTTTGGAGTGGTGGTGGTGTTAGTATCGACGTTGTGGACGAGTGTTGCAGACGGGGGCGACCACCACGGACTGAGGATACGCAGATGACTGCTTATTTCTTCTTACTGCTAGGCTGCGTATTGTTTCTCGACAAGAGCGGTTCCAAATTGAGACCACGCGACTTATTGGAGGCGAGGGACCCAGATACCATTGCTGATTACTCATGGGGGTCGGCGACGTTGGCATATCTGTATCGCCAGCTGGGCATATCCAGTCGCGCTGATTGTGGTCAGATTACGGGTTGTCTTACACTGCTGCAGGCTTGGATATATGAGTATTTTCCTGCTCTCCGCCCCCATCGTGAGCGGAAGATTGTTGAGCGTGGCCATCCTCGTTCGCGTATGTGGGCTTTCCGGGCGGAGGATAAGAGCGAGAGTCGACTTCTTTCTATTCGTAGACGGCTAGATCAGATGACTGCATCGCAGGTATATAATGTATATATCATTCACGTTTATTTAAATTTAATTTTATTATTATTAACATATAAACGTTTAGGTGGAGTGGTTACCGTACGGTCCCGATCCTGCTGTAGCTGTGCCGAGGACTACATTTGCCGGCATTATTCGTTATAGGGATATCACAGAGCCTTATATACCTGATCGCGTGTTACGTCAGTTAGGCTACGTTCAGGTGATCCTGGTTGACATTCCGACGCCCGAGCATGCAGTACGATCTGCGACTGCCACGATGTACGACGTCAGGCACAGCGTTTCGTCTGCGGAATCGGTTTGGAGGACATTTCCGAGACTAGGACGACTACACCTGGCCGATCTGAGTCGTAGCCGCGACCCCTCCACTTGTGCTCCAGATTATTTGCAGTGGTTCGGTAGGTGCTCACATCCACTGCTCGTACGCAGTATCATTCCGAGACCGGAGAGAGCACTGGATAGGACATGTGCCGATGCGGTAAGTTTATCTAATTTTATATTTAATTGTAAAGTATATTTTGTTATTGTACGCTAATTTTTTTTTTACATACAGTGGATGAGAAGGGTGATACAGTGTACGCAGCCGTTCTTGCGAGAGAGAGACGTCATGCCGAGTGAGGCGACGAGACTTGCATGTACAGATTGGGATCGCCTGATCGAGGATTGGAACAACCAGTTGGGCATTGCAGGCCATGATTCAGATGCTGAGCTGTAGTTGTCTTGCTTTTACTTTCGTTTTGTTGCACTGTTAGTACATTTGTTGGTATATGCTTATGTTTATTTGTGTACTCTTATTATTTATTTCTGACGAACATATCTTCTACATATTTCTTTGACTATCGTATTTTTTAATATTTATTTTTCACGAAAAGATTTTCAACTTATTTCTTTAGATATGAAATAATATTTAAATTTAAAATACGGTAAAAAAACAACACGATATAAGTAGAAATACACGATATATTATACATTACAAAACATTACAAATTACAATCAACGTAACCGGTTCCAATACTCCATCCTACTTTGGTACTGATCCTCCCATCCAACAACACTCTCATCTCGCATTTGATACCATAAGGTCGCTATAGGAGGTACTGGGAAATCATCAAGTAATTCCAAACGAATAAAATGAGCGTAACTCCCTAAATGAGCAATGACCAACTCTCTGACAGGCCTCGTCATGGTAGAGGGACACTCCCAGGGTAGAACAGTAAGACACGGGAACAACAAACCATCCGTTCCCACTGCGAAATACATGACCGCACAATTGTAAAAATTCGCAATAGGAAACAAGTCGGACCAAACCTCCATATAATGATCCTCGCCACAACCTCCCCCGCCCCAATCAATTCGTTGACGAGCCTCTCTCACATGACCGAAATAGACTGTCTCATAAATAGGATGTGCACCTATCTCATTAGAAATCGCACGACGGGCGTACGACCAGTTCTCCTGACCACCATGAAAGACATCGGCAACACATCGAAATCCACAGTTGCCATCAGCACGTACGTCATTCCACCTTTGCAGAAATGGCAAAATGATTCCTGGCAGTCTATCATTATATGGGAAGTTGATAACGTCAACCCGTCCGGACACTGTAAGATAGGTAAATAACAATTCATTAAAACAACAAAATTAGGAGATAATATATTCAACCCCATTTAGATTACTAATATATATAAAATAACATAACAACAAAGATATCGACATACCAGAAGATCTTGTGCCCGTATTCAAGGACGATCGAGACGAATTAGACCGACGACCCCTGCTCCCACTACTGGCAGACCGACCACGACCCCTGCTCCCACTACTGCCAGACCGACCACGACCTCGCTCAGCATACTCGAAGGCACTCGGGTCCCGACGTGTCGACTTTCCCCTAGGTCGACCTCGTACCTTAGTATTTTCTTCGGGTTCTCCATAGTTCGACTGATCAAGGTGTAACTGTTCGTATAAAATACGAGAGGCACTACGAATTACTGCAGGATCGCTCTGCGAGATCTCATCCACTAGCTTCCAAAAATGCTCGGTGTCTTGTGCTGACTGATCAACAAACTCTGACATCTGGACTCCTTCTCCGATAACAAGTGTTTTCCAGAATGGATGAATCTGCTCTAAATAAATTCCATCACCTGACGCGAAACACTCGTACATGGTACAGGCACAAGGAATCTCATGTGTTGTCAGGAAAGCACACCCACAACGATATTCAATTTCATCACTTAAGTCCTGCATGCTCTTCAACTCCCGAGTCATTAACGACAAGCAGTGATGCGAAACTCGGCCATTTATATGCTGAAACAGAGGACCTATGTAATGTGCCAAATTTCGACGTCTCGAATCTTCAAGAAAGTTCTGAATATTTGTCAGCTGCATTTCAATAGACGAGTTCACGCGGTCGAAAAGAGTGTCGAGAGCGGCAGTCGATGTAGTGATCCACTCTTTCAGAGCCGAATGTGCACTTTCCACCCTGCAGTTCGTAGTGTTGCCGAAATGAAGAACTTGATTCGTCCAATTCAACACGAATTTTTCCTTATGCACCAACCACGTGTCTTCCACATACTTCGTCAGCACTGGCCAGGAACTGTAAGAATCCTTCAGATTACGGACTGCTCTATCATAATCCGTCTGTGAATCAGAAAGCATGACTCTCCTCCATCTTCCACGTCTAAAACTCTCTGCAAGCTGCTTCTCCTTGCCGAATACGTGGTATGCGTAGTTGTACACGTCTTTGTTGATATGCCAGGTGCATAGTAAATGAGCTGACTCAGGAAAAACCTCTGCCACTGGTCGCATCAGACCCATCTCCCGGTCCGTAATTATTGCTGTCGGGCTAACAATATCCAATAACAGATCTCGCAACCTCTCCAACACCCACCGGTAACTAGACTCGGTCTCATCCTGCAAAATCGCATATCCGACGAGGAAATTCATATTTGTTGGAGTAACCCCAACCATCTCAAACAAAGGCATCTTATACTTGTTCGTCTTATACGTCGAATCCATACAGATCACGAATGGGTATGTACGCAACAACTGAACTGAAGTCGGATGTGCCAAAAATGCGTGAGTCAAAACATTAGTTTCTTCATCTGCTACAATCCAATGCAAATACTTATGCTGCACTGCCTCTCTGAGAAACTGCTGCGCGGGATTCCTGTCTTCAGATTTCGTCCTCCTCATGTACTCTCTGAAGTTGTAAATGTGCCTTTGATTATGATTATCGTCCGGAAATTTCTTCTTTACCGCCAACAAAATGTTACGGGGCCTTGCTTGTGCCTCTGTCATATCCCGAACAATTTGCTTTGCCCCAACACTAAGTCCGCTGACCTGTCGGTGACCCTCTGAATAAACTGCCAATGGGTGGTTGTGGTGCCCATACATGCTACTAGAAATAATAACCCATCCATCACGATCTCGTCGCTCCACCACTTTTACCAAAAACCGACAACCGCAACCTTTTCTTTTCGTATTCTTTCGCAGTGCAATACTCGTATCACGAGAACTCATCTCACGTCTGCGATCGCATCTGAGGTAACAATCCATCCGGTTATCTGCTTTTGGTTTGTACGATGATATAACCAAAAAAAATCCGGCTCCTATCGCAATTTGTTTCGCCCATTTACAACCTTCCTCGATTATTGTAAATATTTCTTTACTGTCAAAAAACTCACTGTAATCTACTCCATCACCACTGAAATCTTGCAACGGAACCTGAAAATTTTGAATTTAACAAAAAATTTAAAAAAAAACAAAAAAAAGGGCGGCTGGCTAGGCCGCCTCCACCAAGGTGGAGGCGGCTGCCTAACACGCCTCCACATAGGTGGAGGCGTGCATCTAAGCCGCCTCCAGCTAGGTGGAGGCGGCCTAGCCAGACGCCCGAGTCGGAAAAAAAATTCCACCCCCGTTACCTCGCCGGATTCTGGTGCTTCGCCGGACATTTTCGTGGTGTTTGTACTGGGAATGTGAGTAAAACTGAGTCAAACACCTTGTTTAAAGACACGGGACGAAATCAGTATTAATTGATTTGTTAGGGGCAAAAAGATCATTTTTGGGGCGATTTAAGTAGTTTTCCGGCGACGAATAGTAGTTCCCTTTGAAAAAGGCCTTATATTTGATTAAACAAATCTATGATATCATATTAAGGGTGTGCATGCAAAACACCCAATTAAGATTCTCCGATATCCGCTCTCCGCCGGACCACGATAACCAAACCAAATCACGTACACGCGTCGCATTGCCATTGGCCTTGAACTGTGTTCGGAACCAAATCCGCGAGGAAAGCGGGGTCACTCCTCGTCGACTCGTCTCCCGCATCAGAGCAGTCAAGTCCAGCACTACAGACCAGAACTTACCAAAAACCAGCGCAAACTCCACTCCAAGTCCCTAATGGACGGCCCAGATGACGCCGTCGAGGCCGCGGAGGCCCTCGTCCACCGTTGGGATTCTTCCTCGTCCTCCGCCGACCGGATGCTGTTCGACGGCCACGATCGCTCCATATCCGACCTCTACCTCCGCGCCGTCGACGAGATCCGCCGCCGCTCCCTCCCCGACTCGCTTCAGATCGCCATGGCCAGACTCGAGGACGAGTTCCGCCACATCCTCGTGTCCCGCGTCAACCCTCTCGAGGCCGACTCCCTCCTCTCCGATCTCACCTCCCTCTCTTTTTCCTCCACCGGCGACTACTCCGCCGGCGAGGACGAAGACGCCCCCGCCGATGCCGACCTCGTCGGGAGAACCCCCACCGCCCGGAGCTCAGCCGGGAGCAGCTGGCAACGGACGACGAGCAGTATAAGGGAAATCGATCTGCTCCCGCCCGACGCCGTCCACGACCTGAGGAGCATCGCCGAGAGGATGATCGCGTCCGGGTATGACCGGGAGTGCTTCCAGGCGTACAGCGGTGTAAGGAAGGCGGCGGTGGATCATAGCCTCCGGGAGCTGGGCGTCGAGAAGCTCGGCATCGGGGAGGTCCAGAGGCTGCCGTGGGAGACGCTGGAGAGGAAGATCCGGCAGTGGATCCGAGCGGCGAGGGCTTGTATTCGGATCGTCTTCGCCAGCGAGCGCCGCCTCTGCGACCTCGTCTTTGAGGATTCCGGATCCGGATCCGGATCGGAGCTGCCGTTCTCCGAGACCGTCAAAGGCGCCGCGCTCCAGCTGTTCGGGTTCGCCGAGGCGATTAGTATCGGGAGACGGTCGCCGGAGAAGCTGTTTAAGATTCTCGACTTGCACGATACTATTTCTGATCTTTTGCCTGATGTTGAGGCGCTTTTTGTGAGACCGAATTCGCCGGCGGAGTCGTCGATACATACACAGGCGTCTGAGATTCTTTCCCGTCTTGCAGAGGCAGTTAGAGGCACGCTTTCGGAATTCGAGAACGCCGTTCATCAGGAGCTCTCGAGGACGCCTGTTCCCGGAGGGACGATCCACCCGCTAACACGATATGTTATGAATTACATTAGTCTGATAGCGGAGTACAAGCCCACGCTTAGCCAATTGATTGTTTCCAAACCGACTGTTGCTAACCGCCTCTCTGGGGAGGAGTCCAGTGAGACGTCTTCCGCTGCGTTCGCGAATGTTAACTTTCCGGAGCCAGAGAACCCGTCCCCTCTTGCCGCTCACATTGTTTGGATCATTGCCATTCTCGATTCCAATATCGAAGGGAAGTCTAAGCTGTACAGGGACACTGCCCTGGCTCACATTTTCCACATGAACAATGTTCACTACATTGTGCAGAAGGCAAAGGGATTGCCGGAGCTGCGGGAGTTGATTGGGGATGACTACTTGAGAAGATTGACGGGTAAATTCCAGCAGGTGGCCACCAGCTACGAGAGGGCGGCATGGGTGAGAGTCCTATCCTGTCTCCGTGATGAGGGTATTCATGTTAGCGGGAGTTTCTCCTCCGGCGTGTCCAGGAGTACCTTGAGAGAAAGGTTCAGGTCGTTCAATGCAGCGTTCGATGAGACCCATAGGACGCAGTCCACGTGGTCGGTGCCCGATCCTCAATTAAGGGAGGAGCTCAGGATTTCAATTTCAGAGAAAGTGCTTCCGGCTTATCGGTCATTCCTTGGTAGATTTCGGCAGCACATAGAAAATGGAAGGCATCCCGAGATGTACATCAAGTATACTGTGGAGGATCTTGAGGTGGCCTTGGCCGATCTTTTTGAAGGAAATACACCCTCACAGCAGGGCAGGAGGAGATAGATTCCATTGAAGATGGAAAGGATATGTGATAGTGTTAAAATTGGGTACTGGAGGAGTTTGTAAGATTCTATTCTTTGAATTTTTGTGGGTGATCTTATTTGAGGCAATGTCTTGTTTGGGAGGTCGAAATTTGGTTGTCCATTGAAAGTGTCAACTTCAGTGGGGAGAGAAGCTCAGAACTTGATTGTTGGAAGTAGACAGCCTGAAGTTTGGTTTAGCTCAGGAGCCAGGTGCTTGAGTCAATCACCTTTGTAAGAAAATTGTTTAAATTCATGTACATGGTCGAGTTCTTGATCATTGCTTCAGTCCTAAATGTTTGCCTGGAATCTATTGCCATATATTGTTCTTAGATATCCAAAATAAGTTAGATTCTTTTTGAAACACTAATGACTTCCTAAAGTCATAGCGCACTTTCATGTGTCTAAAAACAGCTACGCTATTGACTCCCAAGGATTGCAAATTTATCTCATATGTCTAAAAATAGCTGCACTACTGATTCCAAGGGCTGCAAATTTTAGGCTAGTGATTACTTAATTTATTCGGATCAATAAAACTGCGGAACAATAGATCAATAATATTAGCTGTAGCCAACTTTGTCTTTAATAGAACTGGTTGTACATGAACATTTATGACTGAAGCTCCGTTACGGCCAACAGTGATTTGTTGTGATTCTGGTTTGTTTTCCTTTTGCAAAATCCATAATTAAAGTCAGCTTGGCATAATACAGAAGATATGCCTCCCAACTTTCGTCTATCAGGTTGGTTACACGAGTACATGATCTTGTAGTTTTGTAATGTGGAAGAACAACCAGAAATTTTATCCATCACAGACCTTTCTAGTTCATTCTATTCCACTAAGTATTCCTTTTTAGGTATATGGTTGTTCCAGTTAGAAGGGATTCGCATCTAAAATCTTCTGGTTTGTGTATAGCATGTCGGTCAATGCTTAAAATTTTCTTTGTTAGCTTAATATTTGTAGGCTTGCTGGAATTTTTATTTTTTTGATAATAGGTTGTTCTTTGCATTAGATAAAAGAAAGGCTGCAAACTCACAGCCTCTCGAGAGTTTAAAACATATTACAAAAAATAGTAATTAGCCTGATGGTTCCAACCCCTATGGCCCTATGGTTGTGAAATATAACAAAACAACAAAGGTCGATCATAAACCGGATGCTTTTTATTGCTTAATTTATTGAGAAGTGTAACACCTGCAGTTGTAGAGGGGTAGCTGTAACACCTCGAGCCCGGACAACTGCTCACCCGCCCGAACCCGGTGCGTTAAGATACGATCCACGATCCTGACCGCTGCGCACTCTGATATTTAAATCCATCTGATAGGCTCATAATAATCTGAAAAATATAATCAACAAATTGTGAGCTCGACAGCCCGCAAGTACCAACCATCAATCAATCAGAATCATAATCATGTGAAAAATAATACAGAATATGACATTCAGTCAATAAGCACAATCAAGAGACATGCATCACAAATAAAATGCACGCATATCAATTTGAAACCCCCATTCAGATTCGACCACATCCTGTGCTTCTGAAATCTATCAATCTGTCAGACGCACACCTGGTAGCTCCACACTAACGACAGGCAGCCATTTCCTCTCTCGGGTGGCTCCACGCTGTCCGTTAGGCAGCTCTTTCCTAAGTTGGTCTGCTAGAAACATACACACAGCCACAGGACATGTCGACCGAAACACCACCATGCAATCATATGCATATCCATAAAATCAATATTAATGCTCAACATGCATGCAACTACGAATATCAAGAGAGACAGACATGATATGAAACTGAAGAATAACGAATCAGTACTTGCCTCAAAATCTCCATCTTTTTCTTCTCAATATTCTTCTCAAAATTCCATCTTCTCCTAAAACCACACAATCATCCAACAATCTTAATTAGTCAATTAAGATATTTGATTATTACCTCAACTAAAAAATTCAGGATATTACATTTTACCCTCCTTAAAAGAAATTTCGTCCTCGAAATTTGATCTCAATACTGTCTTCAATCCAAACAAATCAATACAAATTTTTCAACTCATTATTTATCAAATCTAAAAACCTAACACCACTTATCGCTCATAATTTAGATAATCAATCCAACCAAATCCAAATTCACATTTAAACTCAAGTCCAAATATCTCTAAATTCATCTTTCATTATTTATTAATAATTTGGTAGCAAATCCAACTAAGTCAAAATCACATTTAAATCAATAGTCAATACTTCTAAATCCAATTTCTCAAATTCTAATTCAATCAAAATTTTATTTCAAATCCAAATCCCGACTAATTTCGAGGATCGTATTGCTCTGATACCATTTGTAACGCCCCGAGCCCGGACAACTGCTCACCCACCCGAACCCGGTGCGTTAAGATACGATCCTGACCGCGCGCACTCTGATATTTAAATCCATCTGATAGGCTTATAATAATCTGAAAAATATAATCAACAAATTGTGAGCTCGACAGCCCGCAAGTACCAACCATCAATCAATCAGAATCATAATCATGTGGAAAATAATATAGAATATGACATTCAGTCAATAAGCACAATCAAGAGACATGCATCACAAATAAAATGCACGCATATCAATTTGAAACCCCCATTCAGATTCGACCACATCCTGTGCTTCTGAAATCTATCAATCTGTCAGACGCACACCTGGTAGCTCCACACTAACGACAGGCAGTCATTTCCTCTCTCGGGTGGCTCCACGCTGTCCGTTAGGCAGCTCTTTCCTAAGTTGCTCTGCTAGAAACATACACACAGCCACAGGACATGTCGACCGAAACACCACCATGCAATCATATGCATATCCATAAAATCAATATTAATGCTCAACATGCATGCAACTACGAATATCAAGAGAGACAGACATGATATGAAACTGAAGAATAACGAATCAGTACTTACCTCAAAATCTCCATCTTTTTCTTCTCAATATTCTTCTCAAAATTTAATCTTCTCCTAAAACCATACAATCATCCAACAATCTTAATTAGTCCATTAAGATATTTGATTATTACATCAACTAAAAAATTCAGGATATTACGGTAGCACTGTTTCTAAATGCAATCCTGCAATGTTATCGGTGACAAGTGAACTGTTACGTGTGCTGTTTTAAATACCCTACGGTTGAACTGTCCTCGTTTAAGGGGAAAAAATAATGAAATGGCAATTGGTCTGAGAATCTTTTCTGACTTCTATAAACCTGAAACAGAAGTCATTAGCTGGAATGTTGATTATTGTCATGATAGTTAGCTTTACTGACTATATATATATTATGCTGTATGCTCCTTCCACGAAAAATAGTGTTTATTATTGATTGCTCTGGAGATATACTAATATTGTTTGTCTTCTGCGAGGTGCAGAAAGAAGGGAAACAAATGAAGGAGAGAAACTGATGGGATTTCGCTAGCATGGCACTAGGAAACTGATGGGACAAAGTGCTGTTATCTTTCTTTCTCATATTATTTTTATCATCTTAAAATTTCTACATTTATTCTCATATCACGACGAACATTTATGCTTACGTAATTTCGGTAGTATAGATCCATTCCCATTAATTCCGTGATTACTTGTCATTGCGTTCTAACCATGAGCAACTTATAAGGTTAATTGTAGTTTGTCTCCCTCAATTTGTATCTATTGTGTAACATCCTTGAAACAATGAAGTTTAAAAAAAAACATACAATCAACGTGAGGAGACTACGGCAAAAAACAAACCCAGAAAATTAGGTGCACAAACATACATATGTACATACATGTATACATATATATGTATCTGAATGTTTCAAAAGGATGATTACATCAAAGAGCTAAAAGATAAATATACAAGTAATCACTACAACCTCAAGAAAAAGGGGAAAAACAAAATCTGACTCCAGATGTGCTCATCGGCAGTCATCACCTCCTAGCGTCGTTCACGGCCTGAAATGCAAACATAAAATTATACCTGAGATTTCCATAAGTAAACTTTGTATGTCAAGCCCCTATCACATATATGAATTAGACAACTACTATCATAGTATGATACAAAATACAACAAAACAAATATCGTCGTCAAAATTGGGCTCCAGGGATCTCTTTCCCAGCAACAGCAGACACGAACCACAACGGGTATCAATAGTCCTCTCACCCACACGTGCACACAGACACCACAACCGGAAACATCCTCGACCAACAACCAACACGTGCACACCGGCACCACAGCCGAAAACATCCTCAGCCAACAACCAACACGTGCACACCGACACCACAGCCGGAAACATCCTCAACCAACAACCAACACGTGCACACCATTGATCACTATCAGGTCGGAGTGTTCGTACAGTCGCCCCAAAAAGGTCGAGGACTCGTTGCCCTCAAAACTGATCCACAACACAATCAAAATACCAGACTGAGCAGAAACGGTCGACCGAAACAGACATGTCGGTCGATCGGTTCTCTCCAGGAACGCCAAAGGCTCGACCATCTCCTCGACCGGTCGAACCAACCAACAAACAAAACGACCAATCGATCGAACAAAAGGTTACGTGCGGTTGACCGTTTGGATGGTCTACGCCACCAACAATTAATATAAACGTCCCAACGGTCGAACGACAAAGGGGAACCAGTCAACTGAAAATAACCGGGACTTCAAACTTTTTCTCAATCCACAACCGATCGAACAAGGCATGTAGCGGTCGAACAGACTTTAAGTTAAGTAACTAGTCGAACAAGGGCCAGGAGTAGTCGATCGCTTGGATAGTCTACGTGTTGTCCAGACAAGTCCAACAAACATCAGTTGAACATATTAAAAGGTGGTTGACCGTTTAGTGATCTAGGCCCCAATCGACTTAGCTACAGGTACAATCGATCGAACAAATCAAAATGGTGGTCGACCATTTTGAAGGTCTACACCCCCAACCGACTTACAACAGTGTAATCGGTCGAACGACAAAGGGGACCCGGTCGACCGAAATACATCAGGGTTTGCCTAAATCACACAACCAATCGATTGCTCAAGGCATCGTTCGACCGGTGTAAGGCAGAAACCCGAAATTACTCTAGCATTAGTCGACCAATGCATGCACCGATCGACCGCTAATCAGCAGAAATCTGCTGTTCAACAACCTCTGATGTGCCTAACGGCTACCGTTGACTAAATCCAATACTCACGCACATCGGGTGAGTCTTAACCAAAAGATTGATATACCTTGAAGACTTGAAGAAATCTTTGAAGATCAACGTCGATCTCCACCGCACGATTGCCTTCTTCTCCGACAAACTCCTTGCTTCGAGATCAACAATACGAGCTCAACTTTGATCACGCCCACACGATCTACCTTCACATTTGCACCAACCGAAATCGGAAGAGAGATATGAGTGTGAGAGAGAGTGAGATGCGTGAGGGGAAGAAAATGAGAAGAGAGAGTAATTTCAACCTTAAATGCCCTCACCATTTTCTCAACCAACCACAAGCCTCCACCTCATCAACTCAAATCCACTCCTAAACACCCACCAAAATAAGATTAGCCTTAAGCAATGATTACGATCTAACATATTGCACTTTGTCCTCTTATCGTTTGAACGTGCGCACTAAATCCCTGATTGAGATAAGTTAAAGGTTCAAACAAAAATAACAACGCAAAGGAAAAAGATGGTATTTTTTAGTGGTATGAAAGCAAATTCCAATTGGTTTCGTTGGTTGTTGAAATGTTACTTGTTTATTTAACCTTCTAATATAGCTTAAACTTTTCCCAGTTTATGTGAAATAATAATAAGCTATGCTCCACACGGTTTGAATGCTGAAGCCATGCTATGGTCTGCAGTCTTACCAGCCTTTTCTGGTTAAATTGTGGAATCCAGGGATATCTTCGGTATACAGTGAGTTATCTTCCCTTGTGTGATTGCAACCTACGTTTTCAAGCTTAATCGGATCAGTGCCTTCTCTGATGGGCTTGCTACAATATTAGAACACGAGTTAAGAATGGTCAGTGGTCACTCTCATTGGAAGGTTGGAATGTTTGATGTTTTTGAGGGGGTGACGTCCAAGGAGATTGATGTTCATCATGCGAGTGAATCGCATATTCAGAGACTAGTCACTAGAATGAGAGTATGTTTTTGCAGTACTCGGTCTCGGTCGTCTTTCTGTCTAACATTAGGCCGGCATGTTTTATTGCTTTTCAACATTTACTGATAATACATTTGAGTTAAAATATCTGAAATCACGGTCATAGTCTATATATAAGATAGCTGATTAGCTAAATCGCTGGTTCGGTCAACCCACAAGTCAGTCATAATGAATATATTGCATCATATGCCAGAACTCCAAGGGGTTTTCAGCTCAAGAATGAAACAGGCCTACTTGTGATTGAAATATCATTAGTTCTTCCATGAATGTCAAATTATATGAACAAGGTAATGATAGTAAAACTACAATTTTACTACATAAGGCCAACGACTACGCAGTGTTTTAGGGTCAAAGTTAATCTTCGAAACAATGGATTTTCCAGCACTCATCCAAATGTATAGATACAGTGAGGTGACTGGTCAGTGAACTCTAAAAGGCTTGTAAATAACAAAATGTGTTTCTCGAATACCAATTAGCAGATACAATCTGGCAGTGTAATGGTACCCAGTCGTTTCTCCAGTGTAATCATGTGACAGGATAGAGGATCTAGTTACTCCCTCTTGTCTTCTTCAAGATCCTCATCAAGTGAAACAGCCGCAACATCCCTAGAAGTTGTTTTCGCATCTGGAGAAGAACCAGTGCTGTCTTTATTATGTATAGGGCCTGGTTTTATTAACGTCAAAGTCTGCTCACGGTCAAACTCTTCATTAGCGTCATAGGCGTACCTGACAATGCAAGAACCAACATGAAAGAATTAGCTCTCTGAGCTGAACCACTCAGCTGAATACGCAAGCAACATGCAAATGTCATCTGCCCGATAATCTATTCAATATTTCTTACTAGAGGGTCATACATTAATACAGTATACACATATGAATCAACCAACCAACATAGATGGCTGATGTTAAACAAAGCAACAGGCTAACAGCTTCCATCGAAAACTAGTAGCACTATAGCAATACTATAGGAAATATCATGTGCACATGTCACAATCCTTGCAATTAGAACAACATAGAGCATCTTATCGAATATTGAAAATTAACAAATTTCTAATTATGAGGTGATTATTTCAAATTTCATATCAGCAAAAGGAAGAAATAAATTGTAGCCATCTGTACTAGTGAAATATGTTCTAAGCTCTTCACAACTTGCAGGTGAAACTTCAAACTAACCTAACCATGATAATCTCACAAAGGAAAAGCTCATCATTTCTTCCATTTCCAAATTTATGACTTCCTCAAACATCTGATACAGATGTTATAAATATACTATCGAATAATCACTATCTTGAGAAATACAACAGCAAACAGTGCATATAAAAACTTGAGAATTGAGATAGGAGAATAATGTTGGAACAATGAAAACAAATTGCAGCAGTGAACACATACCAGCATTGTTGCCACTTCAGGATATCGACAATACATGAAAGAAAAATAATGAAACCCAGTGAAAGGCAATTTTAGGTCTTTTAAGCTTACCGCCTAGAGTTCTGCGATGGTCTCCATAGAACACATATGACAATGAGTATAGTTAGCGACAGGAGATGCCAGAAAATAGGAATTATCCAGGCAGTTTGCCAGCGCTCATTGTACACATCAGTGGATTTGAAGTATATCTGTAATGTATGCAAATTAAAAAGATAAGATAACAAAAACAAAACCATAAATATAAATATAGCAACAAATAGAAACAATACTTAACCTAAACCATGCCATCTATGTTCTTCTTGATAAAATAATTGAACTTTCTAGGGTAGCAGACAAATGCAAGATGCATGATTGTCTAATGAACAACAAGCCCAAGCTAGGTGGTACAGAAAACAGACGTCTAGTCCATAAGGAATACAGGATAAAATTACCTCATAGCAAATCCATCCAACTGACACAATAACAGCAACCACCAATGCATTAGTGAACTTCCGGTAGAGATGTAATTTGGCCATCAACCGTCTTGCCTTCAACAAATGATAGATTTAAGATTCCAGAGGATAACAATATGCAATTATAGATGAAGCTATATGCATCCAAATTAAAAAGGAATTATCTTGTTTGAGAAACATAGTACCTGCAGTTTATCCAGTGTTTTTGAGAGTGAAGTAAATATCCAAATAATAAAGAAAGCATCCAAAAGGGCCACAGGCAGAGACAAGAATAATCTTGCCTTCCCTGAAAGATCGCTTATTGCGCCAACATTTTCCACCAGTTCAAGCACTTCAGATGCGAGGAAAAATGTTGATCCAAGCATGATAACTTTAAAACTGAGACCAGCAAGTGTAGGTCTTACAACACCATACCCCATGGATACGACAAGAATAAGCACACGTGATATTGTCCGTTTAATACTACCAAAAGTTACAGCCCATATAGTAATCCCAACAGGCCGAACTCCAGTTTTATTGAATTCAGCATACTCGAAATACCACATTGTCATTTCAAACATACTTAATGCTATAACAAGTGTGATGCAGTTCTGAAGTGGAAGGATCTCCTTCCAGAATCTTGCATACTGGGAAAACCAAAATGCTGCAATTATCACATATACAAGCGACATGATTTCATAAAAGCTCATGAGAGGAGCCATGCGTCCGGGTAGATATCCTGCAGGGTTTTTCCATATGGTTTTCCCCTCGGTAACAAGTCCTTTGAGCTTAGGGTCACAGTAGACAAAGTACAAGTTATACATTCCGGATCGTGTAATATGTATGGTTGTAGATGGTAATGATGCAACGAGATCATTTCCCTTGAATGCAGCACTAATCACTTGTGGCCAGTTAGGATCAGTAGGTGATGGACGGTAAATAACAGTATCTTGAGTGCACACGCCTAACTTGGCCAAATCAGGAGTGCAGCATATTGCCCTTTGACCACCATAGGCTGACCCTCCAATAGTCTCTCGATCCTCAACTTCAAACAATATAGCTTGAACAAGCATAACATCATTTTCTTTACTGGATGCAGCATCATCCTGTAGTCTTCTGAACAAGAGTTTCTCGAACCTGATCAAAAGAAAAATGTGACAACCACTTAATACCATCTCCAAACAAACATAACACTTGTACAGAAAGAAACCAAATTTAAAAAAAAAATGTCATAATCACTATTGTTCCTCATAGGATCAGCAAGATGAATATATTCAAGTAAAATCTTTTATCCTCTTGAAGAAGGAAACGAGTAAACGCAAAAGAGCTGAACGTGGTGTCCAAAAACTAACTGGTACTCAATGGGAATGCATCAAATTTGGCTAATCGATGGAGGTGACGTACAGAAAATGGTTAAAACGAGGCAAAAACTATTCCACGAAGATGTGATAACCATAATGTGGTTACGCGGGTGCCAAACGCCTCAACACCATTACAACTCAATCTGATTCTCTTTAAATCATAAAATATTGTTGAATCCATCATAATAGAAACTATTCCTTGTTTTGGATCATAACAGAGACTACTTCGATATTCACATTCTACATTTTGTCTACAATTCCGAAAACAGGAGAGAGAAAACTTTTACAATTCAGAATTAAAATTAAACAAAAAACTCCAGTAACACAACCAAACCACCTCTGCACGTCTCCTCGTAATAAAAAACCAAAAAAAAACCTAAACTCTTACGAGATCCGAACCGAAACGCTCACCGGACGAAGGAATCAAGCTTGCTCCCATTCCCTTCACCAGAAGAGCCGAGGATCCCCTCGCTTCCGCCGTGGAGGAAGAAGGCGTTGCCCTTGGCGGCGAAGCGCGCGCCGGCGTAGTCGTGGACGGCGGCGTCGGAGGGGAGGAAGTGGATCGCGGCGAGAAGAAGGAGAAGGGGGAGGGAGGAGGGCATTGGTGGGATTTTTTCTTCGTCGAGTCCAGTTGGGAAGAGATCTGAGGTGGTTGGAGTCGTCGGGTTTATATTTAGAGCTCCGACGTCGACGGGAGTGTGGATGGACTCGGGGGAGGGGGGGGGAGTGAGAGGGGGATTCGCGGATCTTTCTCGGGTTCCGGAGAGGGGAGTAGTCGGATCCTATTGTGACCCGGATAAGAACAAATTTATTACTTTTGGTGGTGTTTATCATCTGAGTCGTTTTCTTTTGACTTCCCAAGGCCCTAACTTGACGTCATTCTGCCCATTAGAATGATTTCTTTGGATATAGATTTTAGCTTGTCTTCAATATTGTCTACTTATTATGTGTTATGAATGTCAATATTAGCATATTATTTCTCCAAACTACTCTTCCAACACAATGATGTGTATTGCTATCTAATGCGCAAAGATATGACAAATGTATATCAGTTTTTACAGAGCCTGTAGGGTAAAGGTGAAACTACAATCCAATTGAGAATGTAACTGTACAAATGAAACCCAGAGTATTTTTACAAGATGCCACGAAGTTAGAGGGTGTAAGTGGTAATTGTGAAAAATTAAAGAAACATAACATCCCTAAGGTTACAAATGCAATCCCATTATTGGTTAATAAATAAAATGGTAGCTAACACAACCAACCCACACATATGCCATACACCCTCAATCTAGAATTTACAAATACAGATGGGATTTGAGCAGTTCTTATTGACAGTGAAGCAAGACTTAAGAATAATACAATTTGCTGCATTTCAGCTGAGATTTTCAATCCTGTGATGCAGCTGAAACTGTAACGTCCCGTCCCCGAACCCGCATCGAGTCCGGGTCCCGGTCCGTCACCCATGTGCCCACTGGCCCACAACACCCACCTATTGCCACAAAACTTAAGTTGGTAAGTGTTATGGTAGTGGGCTCATGTCTTTATATCCCACCCCAACATTCTCATGTTAAGCAATGTGGGACTAAACTTGGGGGTTTTACAACCTACCCCACTTGAACACCTGACGTCCTCGTCAGGGTCAAGCCACTCAATCACCAGGCGTTGTGGGATTCTAGAGGTGACTCCCACCCTTTAGGTGTAGCACTTAGTTCCCACAATTCCGGCTGGTTCAGGCTCTGATACCATCTGTAACGTCCCGTCCCCGAACCCGCATCGAGTCCGGGTCCCGGTCCGTCACCCATGTGCCCACTGGCCCACAACACCCACCTATTGCCACAAAACTTAAGTTGGTAAGTGTTATGGTAGTGGGCTCATGTCTTTATATCCCACCCCAACATTCTCATGTTAAGCAATGTGGGACTAAACTTGGGGGTTTTACAGAAACTCCTAGCCAAATTACCTACAAGTTTCGAGGCAAAATAGTTCAATATAACGCTTAATTTATACAAACACGCTTGGGTTTGTTCGAAAGCATCTTAGCTATATAAAAAGCTTACTTGGATGTACAAAGATGCATGTCTTCAGATCTCCAGAACAATAACTGCAGGTAAAGAACTATATAATGCTTTACACACAAGAAAAGTGATTCAATTGTGTGCCGAGGAATTAAAACTTACATTCTGAATCTGTCTTGTCCCATTTACTACCATCATCCTTCTTTTCCTCCACCTTATCATCCTCTCTGTCTCTTCTGATTGTTAGCTTCTTGACCAGATACTTTCTTGTAGGTGTTGAATTGGGTTGTTGAGGGTAAATCTTCATGTGCAGTATTGCTTTCAACAACTACAGTCAAAATATTGCATAACAACAATAACTACACATTCAAACAAGCACAAAACAAAATTGTGACAATTATTCACCTTTTCCGTGGTTAATTCACGAATTGGATCTTTCAAGCTAGGAATTCGAGTAAATCCACCTCTATAAGCTAACAGCTTATTTAGTAGAAACGAGAAAGATTTCTGCGTCACCGTGTTTTGTTTCTCAGCTAACGAATCCTTAGCTTGTCTGGTATCGCCAAAATCATCACATCCTTTTCCATGACCCGTTTGATCGACATTCAGGCGTAGTAGACTGTGGTCGGTATCAGATTTTTGAAGTGTACGCAATATATTGGGAAGCTCTACTTGTAACACATCCAACTCTTCCTGTGTAAGACTTTGTGAATCGGATTTTTGTGATGATTCTGTTCTGGAATTGTTGTTGTTGTTACCAAAGGTCCCGATCGCAAACAACCCTTGCGGCCAATCACTGAACTCTTCTTTGCGAGAATGTGACACATTGTGATCTACAATACAATGGATATATACATATATATGAAAGAGAGACCGTTACAACAGCAAAAACAGCACACAATAGAACTAGACTGCTCAAAGGATGAAGTACAAATTTGCTGCACTCAACCTGTATTGGTTGATAAGTACACTTTCAAAATGAAATTTTACCAATTTTAAGTTTTTATTGGAATGGAAAACGATTGTGGAATGAAGAATGTAAAAAGGATAAAAATGCCTTTTGACATAGACAGTACAAAACTTATGTTCCTAAAATTTGGACTTCCATATTTTTTGATAAAAAACTGGATTTCATTTCAAAACTCAGGAGTAATTAGCATCAAGACCTTAAATAAAAACTTTACGATATCTTCTAATGCTCATGAAAGAACAAGTTACCAAAGTCTAGAAAAAAAATTGATGACCACAAACATGGGAACGAATTTAGTAGAGAGATTTTACCAGCATGAATTGAGTAATCCACATCAGGTTTCTTATGCCCATGTTTTCCACTTATCTTACTCTGCACCCAACTTAGGATCTACAACCAACAACAAAAGAAATCATTATAATCAATCTCAAGATTAATAATTAAGCAAAAGAAAACCAGAGCTGGAGAACACTGAAGCCTTCCACTTGTAAAGACTTTGATTGGATGTGTTTAATGGTCCTCAACCTACCCTCATTCTGCATGCCAAGAGATAACTGAAGGATAAAACTTGTTGGTGATGAAGGAAGTACCATTGCGCAAGAATATATAAATAGCAGGAGTATTGGAATGGTAGATATAGGAGTGTAGGCTTGTAGCAGTGGTGTGGCTGTGTGATAAGTGTGGTCTTCTCACGCATGATGGGTAAGTTGAATGTTGAAAACAAGGAGATTCAAGTCCCCAAGTGCAATGGCCTTTTTCTAATTGGAGTTTGTATGCAAATCAGGGTGCGGATGAATGATTAAGTGAAGAGGTATTAGCTAGAGCTTTCCGGCTAAAGTTCGACTCACGAAGATCAATGATTGGTTATTGCGGTTTCCAGTAGTTACACATGGCTTGTATATTTATCCAACTTCACATTGCCTTAAACTTATGATTCTTATGTTTATTTACATTTCTGATGAGACGTACGTCTACTGTTGGTACCTCTGTGGAGGTTCAATGACCTTAAGATATGACAATATTAGAGGTTCACTCACTAAAGGATATACTTACTTGACAAAATAAGATATGGAGGGTAAAAGTGGAACCATATCGAAATGAAGTATAATGGCATAAACATAGCTTAAATACCTTGCAGCATTACTTATTATTGGTTTACTAGTATCTCATATACTTTTTTAAGTTTTCCAAAACAAGGCATGTACTGAATAATTTCTCTTAGGGATAACAACTTCAAATTATGGGTTTGAATAGTGTTGTTTCTTTGAGAATCCAGCGAATCATCCCTTTACTTGCGGTTACTTACTAAGAGCATAAATAACAGCATCCGGGCTACCCCGGGCATCCTGCACTTTTTTTCTGCCACGTCAGCTCATCACATCTACCCAAAAAACCTTATTAACCATGCCCGGACTACCCCCACCCACCATATACTATCTTTCCTCCACATCATTTCTTAATTAAACAATTTTAATTCTCACACAACATTTAACAAATTACATTTTATATAATTCTAATTCAAATTGTGATATTTAATTACTTTAACTCGAAATTCTGTTAATAATTACTGTTAAATCACAAAATTATTATTAAATATTATGGAGCCACGTTACATATAAGATAAACTGAAATAGTAAGTATTATACTCCAAGTTAAGAAACAACAATACATATTACAAAAATTGGACTTTCAAATACTACATTAGCAATTACGTTAACCCATTTTCAAACCGCCCATCGTCCGTAGCGTTGACATATATGCTCGATTAAATCGTCTTTCAGATCCAAATGTTGGTTCCTGTCACGCACTCGATCTTGATTGGCAAAAAACTCGTGAATATCCACTATACGATCGGTCGAATACGACATTTCCGCATCTGAAGTTTCAGGACGATCTTCCATGAATTCACGAATATCTGCAAAATTAGCGTAACAGTCGTGTTCGTCTTCCACTATCATGTTATGCATGATAATACAAGAGTATCAGAATACACAGGGTTGTCAGAGAAATAATCGTCCATAAGGCGTTTGTAACCAAGTTCACGGCCTCTATATGGGTTCGTCGTTCTCCTTCGACGCTGCTTAGGATGTGTTCTCCTTTCGAGAACAACCCGAGTGGCCAATTCAACAGCACAGTCCATTATATTTAACGTCTCATTCCAGTTATCATCGTCAGATTGAGCGGAGTTCGAACTATTATCTGACATTGAGAGAAGAAGTTAAGATGTGAAGAATAAGAAGAATAAGGAAATGTGAGGAGTTAGAGGAAATAGATAAATGTATTTATAGATGGGAGGATGTCTGCCCGGGACGCCCAACGCCCAGACAAACACTCGGGTGGGCGTCCCGGGCGGCCGCTCAGTGGCCGACCGCCCCGTGGGGGGGGGGGGAGTTAGGCGCCTGGGCGAGCACCCCGTTAAGGGTTCTCTAAGGTGGTCTCAAACAAATCCAATATAGAATACTCCGAACTAGAATTTTAGAATTTAATCAAGCAAGGGAGAAAAACAAAACGCACGAGGGGAGACAATGGAAGGGCGTGTAGATGTCCCTCACCAACCAGACAAGGCTCAAGTTGGGCTCCGAATTATATATTGTGCCGAGAACGTCCATTGGCTAGAGCTGCATGCAAACCGAGTCCTACCAACAGCATCCTCTCGAGCGGTCGAGTCTAACACATTGTCGCCTATCGAACTCAATGGATGGGGTGTTCCAGTGCCGAACTGTTGACAACAGTACGTTGCTTTGTTTAATAATCTAAACATGCAAACAATTTGACGCTACACGTAGATCAAACTTATCTGGTATCAAACGACAATCGCTTACAGTTGCTTTCACGTGACGAGGGACGAGAGTTCTTTTAAAAGTTTATGTTTTAATTTGTTGACCATCGTGATCATTACACCCGAAGGCAAAAACTTCAATTATGAAAATCAATTTCGGCCGCTGCTTGCCCACTATAGATAATCTTCATGTGGCTCTTGCTTGAGTTTCGACAACTTACGAAAAAAAAGGTTTTCTCTATGTCAAATCGTTTCAACATTGTGTACAACACAAATCAAATCGGTAGATCATATCTTCTTTTAAAGTTCACATTCTCGAATCTATCCTTGTAATATTTTTGTTCCTGTTTTGTCTACTCTACAGCTACTAACTCCACGACCCTTCGTTTTTCATTGATAGAAACCCAAATCGATCCTGTTAACAACATCTTCCGCTACGCACTAACTATGCCTTACAGTTGGAATATATGGAAAAATTAGAAAACATATTTGATGTATATATATATATATATATATAAAACATAGTTAAAATGATTTTAAAAAATCAAAACATAAAATCAAAAACAATAAAAAAAAATAAAGTCACGGATTTTAGTTGTAGTGTTTTATGTTTTGATTTTTTTAAAATTATTTTAACTAAGTTTTTTTATTATATTTCTTTTCAAAATATGTTTTGTAATTGTTATTATTTTTTTTTTAAAATTAATTGTGTTTTTAATTTTTTGCTGTATCGACCTCCAAAACTGTTTGTAAGTGTGTACACCCTACGAATTTTCGACAACGTTACCAATTTTTTGTTTTAATTAGTTTTAGTGTTTGTTTAAAATTTAGTTGTAAATAATTTCTCATTCTGGTTAAGAAATTTTATTTTTTTTATTGTATAAAATACCCTGACCTTAAAATACGTCGAGTTATCGACGTAATTTGGAGGTCGATTTTTGAAAAAATTAAAAATAATTTTTAATTTTTTTTAAAAAATAAGATCAATTACAAAACATATTTAAAAAAAGATTTTAAAAAAGATTAAAAATAGTTACAATAAAAAAGAAAAACAGAAATAAAAAAATAAAACTAGAACAGAAAACTTAAAAAAAATTAAAAAAAAATAAATTCACTGATCGTGATCCATGCAATTTTCTGCAAAAAAAAAACCTTTTAAAAATTTTAACGGATGTGAACCGCGATCCGTGGAGAGAAAAAAAAATTTAAAAAATTGACGGATCGCGGTTCACACCCGCGATCCGTCAAAAAAAAACATTTGTTGGGGGGACGGATCGCGGTTCCTACCCGCGATTCGAGTACTTTTGGAAAAAAAATATTCCTAAAATTCGAATTTTTGATTTTTTTATTATATAAAAAAAAATACGGCTTAAACTGTGGGTTTTTTTGTGTGTGAAAATTTGGTACTTGTATTAAATAGATGAAATTTCAGGTGACCATGATCCAGAGTCACCTTATAACAAAAATTGGGCCCATAGTAGCACTGAAAGTTGAGGCCAATTATGGCCTAGATACATCCCAAAAAACGTTCGAAAAGTTTTAATCAAAGTTTCATTAGCGTTCTAGGATAGTGAAGGAGTTACTGTGTCTTGAGATTTGGAGGCTTCCACCCTCGCCACTTGGTCCGCCCAGTTTGGTGGTAGAATGTGTCGTGTTTGCGATAGGTAGCCTCCTAGTGGTTGCCATGTTTAAACGACTGTTAGTATTTCCAACGGCTGGGGGGGGGGGGGGAGAGGTCTAGCTGCATGGGCTAAATAGATTCTTCACCTTCACCAAAGAAGATTGTCCAAGCTCGTTTTATTGCAGTGGTTTCAAGAAGTTCCTCCCTCGGCTAGGCCTCTTAGGTTTCAAGAAGTTTGAGGACTTTGTCCTTTGTCAAGGGAATTACTATTTAAAGTCGGAAAATTACTTAAATCGTCTTCAATAATTACCATTTTGCATTTTACAATTCATTTAGTACTCATTTCGTCATGTCTCTTAAAATAAAATTTATACTTACGTTTTCCTCATTTTCCTAGTACTAACACCACGAAAATGTTTGACGGAACGCCTGGATTCAGTGAAGTAAGCCTAACAAAAAATAATTTTTGGGTCGGGTGTCTAGGTAAAACACCTGTCAATTTTTTTTATATTTAAAAATCTTAAATTTATACGGTGTGTTATCTCAAATTATTTGAGGTTCCGTTCCATTACATGGTGGATTACAGTTAGTTTTTTTTAAGTTGAGAAGTTTTACCAAATTCCACTTCGACAGGTCGGTCGAGGGTCTCGCTCATTGTACCAACCCGTATAATATCCAAGCCGTATAATTAGCAATTAATACAAAAAGCTTGGAACGGAACCTGAAATAATTTGAGATAATATACTACATAATTTTTAATTTTTTTATTAAAAACAAAAGGGAGTCTAAGCTAGACGCCACCTCCACGAGGGAGGCGTCTGCAACAGGCGCCTCCCCAATGGGGGGGGGGGGGGGGGGGGTCCGGCGGACACCCCTTAATTTTTTATTAAAAAGAAGTTGGACATTTTACCAGATTCGAGTACACCGGGGCGTCCGTTGGCTCATTTCCTTACCCCTGAAATATTATTTTTTATGATTATAAGAGGAAGATGAAAAGAGAGGGATGGTAAGAAAGTGAAATGTCGAGATATATGAGTAGAAATGAGAAAATGACAACATGATAATTCGTACTAGCAATTTAAGTAGTTTCCGACGACGAACAACAGTTAAGCTTATTAAACGAAACCAGCATGTTTGGGCTCTAAATTGCGATTGTTAAATTATTAATTTTTACAGTAGAATACACATGGATTTAGTGGCAAATCTATACAGTTTTTCTTATCATTTTTTAACATGTTCAACACCTCTCCCATTTTTAACTATTTCAATGGTATTAACTTTACTATTACATTAATATTCGTTTAGGCTAAATTCGTAAAAAAGATTAAAAAAAGGAATGCATGAAGTTTTCAACCTTCTTTTACAGGTACAGCAACGATGGTTTTGGAAGTATGGGTGGTGCAATTTATAACGTTGTATCATTCCATCCAATCTTCTCTTCAAACGAGTCAAGATTTACAATCCACCGAATTAGGTTTTTTTGCCTTCATGCCACAAACCATTTGTTTTTAAGCTTATGCCATAGTAGCATTCATATTTATTTGGATGACATTATGAAACTCCTTTATTTAAGGACTATGTCACTACAAAATTCATTTTATCGAGCTATGTTTATAGTTTATACCATCCAATTAGTGGAGACTAAAATTTTCCACTCTCTACAAACGCCCACTCTAATTAAGAGTGTGTTTGTAGAGAATAATTAGATTTGAGTGCATAATTGAGAGTACCTTATTTTTAGAGAATAATTGCGGTTTTGGGTTGAAGAGTTCAATTTTTACGATCAAGGTGAATGCTTGAGAGACTGAAATTAAGTGGGGGACAATAAAATGTGATTCTCATTAATCAGATGACATAGACATGAATAAATGAGTTTTGTTATGGCATACATATAATAAAAAGGTTTCCTAACGATATATATATGAAGGTCCGATTGCATAAGTATAAAACATGTGTTTGTCATGATTGCACAAAATCATTCCATAATTGCAAAGAGTTGACCTCAACTAAAACATTGTCGAGATTCGAGAGGTTGGCGTGGTTCTTGTGGCCACCAATTCTTCTACCTTGTTAGAGCGTCTGGTAGAGCGCAAGGCTCTTAACCCTGTTGTCGTGGGTTCGAGCCCCATTGTTGGCTTTGAATACCTTATTATTTTTTACTCAATAAAATAATAATCCAGATAAATAAAGATTATCTCACACCTAATGCATTTATACTTCGCTAACAATTTGGTGTTAGAATGGGAAAACAAGTGGTTCAAAACATCTATGTGACTTGTGAGATTGCTTAATGAAAATCGTGCAGCAATGCAATCGGCAATTTTGATCTTTATGTGATTAGGAATAAAATTTATCATCAAATGGATTGGAAATTATTTTCGAATGATAATGTCACAAATCATTCCGGTTTGATTCGTCATCCGTAAGAAACCAAAACCGCGAAACGCTTCGAAGATGTTGTGTTATGAGTTTATTTCTTTACTAGTATTCTCAACTATAACCAACCACTCAATGCCCTACAATCCTGCTTCTATAATTTGGCGTTTGGGCTTGTGATTCGCAAATATACTGTTCGATGGATGTTGCAATTCAGATGCCATAGTGATTTTTTTAACCCTAGTAAAGAAGGCCAAATCGATGACTTTTGTAGTTAGGAAAATCAAGTGATATTCAATCAGTAATTACGTATACCGAGTTTATGACTTTTGTAAGTCGATGTTTAAAGTTATTTTTGACCGTTGTAAAGATGCTAATAAGAAAAGAAATGTTGGTTTGTGGAATGCCCATTATTCCTACAACGGCTGCATTTTCAGTACTGGCAATGCAAGACTGAAACTTGATTATGTTGGAACAACCAAGGATGCCACAACATCTATTAGTGGGGAAAAATGTACCGTTTGTTTTAAGGTACATTTCAGTACTTGGATGACTTAGATACGATCTTCTGTTATTTTCAGGACTCTGGACGGTATAATATGTTGCTATTGCACTAGGAATTTCTCATTCACATTGGCAGTAAACCGACTGCTGTAAAGCTTTCAGTTGCCGCAACAAAGCTCAAAAAATCTCTGTAGAAACTTTTCAAGTGGGCGAAAATTCAGCAAGGTGTGAATATTTTTCCATAATATTCTATTAGAATTACTTATAATAGTGAAGTGAACCTTGAGAAACTGTATTTGAGTCTGCTTATTACTTACTGGTTTTATGAATTACACTTAGTTGTTTTTTTATCCAATAAAATTGCTCTCTCTCTAGTCTCTATCGAAGGGGTGATCGATATCAATTTGTGTTTAGTTGCCTTTTGAGTTGGTGAATGAAAGTGTCTTCGACTATTTTCACCACCCTCACCATGGCATCAGGCCCGGCCCAATAGCAGGAGCAGGGTGAGCTCCTACTCCGGGTCTCACTCCGGGCCTAATTTTGAAGGGCCTAAAAAAAAATTACATGGGTTTATTGGGTTGCAAATAAAATTAGTGTTAACACATGAATAACACATAAACATTGATAAATTTGTCTCAAATATTGCTAAGAAGACAAAAAAAATCAATTAATATTTTATTAAGTTAGTGAATTTTTTATTATTTAAACTAGGAGGACAATTTTTTTCAAATTTAGGAACCTCGTTGTTTATTTTCGCACAGGGCCTCAAAAATTTCTAAGACGGCCCTGCATGGCATACACAAGGAAAGAGAATGACCCCTTGAGTGGTTTGATTCACAATCATAGACTCAGGTCAAGTTTTCTTTTAAGCGAGAAGAACTATTAGACTTTTTAGATATGAACCTGGAACAATTTATTAGAAGTATTTTTTCCCGACAGTATCTGGATGCAAGTTTTGAATTTTATTTGGTGAATTTTTATTTCTGGATTTGCTCATGATTCTTAGAGCACCCTTAACGGCTGCTCTTTGCCCGGGCGCCCTCCGGGGCGCCCGGGCAGCCCTCCCTTAACGGGAGGGCGCACCCAGGGTGGGGCGCCCTGGGTGGATTCCCGGGCGGCAGGCTGCCCGGGAATCCGCCCTGGGCGCCCAGGCGGGGGGCCACATGCCCCCCCCCCCCCATTCGTCCAGTTTTTTTTTGTTTTTGTTTTTGTTTTAAAAAAAAGATTATTTTTATAATTAGGATAATGTATTAATTAGGTAAATGGAATTTAATTAATTAGGTATTACAAAATAATTGAAAAAATTATTTTATGATTAATTAACAATTTTATGATTTACTTAGATATAAAAAAATTAAAAAAATCATAAATAAATTAAGAAATACAAAATACAACTACAATACATATACACTTCGGAAAAAAAATACAATACAAGTACAGAATACGAAATACTGTAGGTCCTCGATGTTTGAGAAGTCCAAGCCTCGATCAAATCGCCTCGTCTTTAGTGAGTCACGCGCGTACTGTAAGTCCTCGATGCCTGAGAAGTCCAAGCATCGATGCAATCATCTCGTCTTTAGTGAATCACGCGCGTACTGTAGGTCCTCGATGCTTGAGAAGTCCAAGCCTCGATCTAATCGTCTCGTCTTTAGTGAATCACGCGCGTACTGTAGGTCCTCGATGCTTGAGAAGTCTAAGCCTCGATCCAATCGTCTCGTCTTTTGTGAGTCACGCGCGTACTGTAGGTTACTTCTCAGAACTATAAATGTACTCGTCCTGGTTGGTTCTCTCTCATTCATCTACGAACAATGTCTTCACCCGATAACTCTTCCAGTTGGAAGTCTTCATCATCTTCAACATCCAATGACGAAGTTTACGACCAAGTGTTGAACTCCTTAACGGAGTATGTCTCCCAAGTGGTGGACCAACGTCCTAAGAGGCGTAGAATGCGAACTTCGAACCCAGATAGAGATAGGGAGCTTGGTTACAACCGTTTGATTGCCGATTATTTTTCTAACGACCATGTTTATCCTGACAACATTTTCAGGAGAAGATTTAGGATGCGAAAGCATGTATTTCTTCGCATTGTTAGTGCCATTGAGGAGTCTGATGTCTTCTTCCAACGTAAGCCAGACGCCACCGGTAGGATGAGCATCTCTGGCCTGCAGAAATGTACCGCGGCGATTCGTATGCTAGCGTACGGTGTTGCGGCTGATGAGGTGGAGGAATACTTGAGGCTAAGTGAATCCACGGCAAGAAACGCACTTGAGAAATTCTGCGATGGTGTAATTAACAACTTCGGCGGTGAGTATCTCCGAAGACCTAATGCAAATGACCTAGCACGACTACTTGAAGTTGGTGAGCAGCGTGGGTTCCCATGCATGATGGGAAGTATCGATTGCATGCACTGGGTGTGGAAAAATTGCCCTATTGCGTGGAGGGGCCAATATCAAGGGCGTAGTGGCAATGCCACTCTTGTTCTGGAGGCAGTGGCGTCGGCTGACTTGTGGATATGGCACTCGTTTTTTGGCACACCAGGTTCATGCAACGACTTAAATGTCCTGCAACGATCTCCGGTTTTTGACGACGTAATGGAAGGATGAGCTCCACCTGTGAATTTTGAGGTAAATGGTTCTCGATATAATATGGGATATTATCTTACTGATGGTATTTATCCAAAATGGGCAGCATTCATTCCGTCCATCGTTCATCCACAAACACCGAAGGACAGGTTATTTGCTGAACGACAGGAAGCAGCACGCAAAGATGTAGAATGTGCATTTGGAGTCTTGCAAGCGCGATTCGCGATAGTGAAGAAGTCATCTTTTGCATGGAGTAAGATTGTACTTAACAAAATAATGACAGCTTGCATTGTAATGCATAATATGATAGTGGAGGATGAACGTGATTCCTTCGGTAATTTTGGAGATTGGAACGAATTTGTACAGGATCAACCTGGAAATTCCGTGAACGACGCGGTTCGGTATTCCACTGACCGTGTATTGGATATTACTAGGTACTTGAGAAGGAGAGATCAAGTTCGTGATCGCACCACACATCTGAACCTTCAAGCCGATTTGGTCGACAATATATGGCGACGCTTTGGAGGAAATGCGTCTTGATGTATTTGATGTTTAGTATTTAAGTTTAGTATTTAAGCATGTATTTTTAGTTTTAGTTTCTCAATTTCCGGTTAATGTACTATGTAATGTGATTTTCTAAATTTTAATAATATTTTCGTATTTATTAATTAAATGTTAATTAAAAACGAATGAATTGTTGATATTAAATAATTACGATAATGATTATTAATATATTTTGTTGATTGTTGAAAGAGTTTTGGAGAGAAGAATAAAAATAATGACGTGGCAACAAATACTGTAGCGTGACAGAGTGGATTGGGTAATGGTTAAGGATTTTGTAGGGGGGTTGATTTGTGCTGACGTGGCTGAGAGAGAAGCTGACGTGGCTGAGAGAGAAAGCAGGGCGCCCGGGAACTGCCTGGGCGCCGTTAATGATGCTCTTAGTGTTCCGACCTTTTCAGTTGCAGTCCCGCTTACTGCTTAATGAGATATCAGCGCAGACAGCGATTGATTCACATGAAGCTATCCTTATTTCCGTGAAATGGAGGGCTCCAAACTACTTTCCATCTTAACACCACAATAATGGCAGGTTGTTGGAGGTGAGCTTCTGTTACGACCCTAACTTAATTAAGGTTCTAATGGTGATTAGGTTGCTAATGGTGGAGGTTTGCATGGGAAGTTGAGGAGGAATATGAGGAATGTTGGGGTTGTTGTGGTGTTGTTGGGGAGGCTTGGGTGAATAGTGAGCTGGAGGGTAGGGGTGAGGCTGAGGTGATGGAAGCATGAGTTGTGTTGGAGAAAACCCATCTCTCCCTCTCTTTTCTTCTCACTCTCTCTCACGTTCCCTCCTCTCTCCTTTTCTTCTTTTTCTTCTTCTTCAAACCTTCTCCTCTCCATCCATCCGGTGCTCGAGCTCGTGAGGGGAAGTTGCGCGTGAGGCAGGAGCGCGGCGGGTGGAAGGCGCAAGGAGGAGGTGCGTGGTGCGGACCGGAGTTGGTTGCGGAGCTCCGGCGTTCTTTGTCGTTCTTCGAGAGAGAGGTATGCCAAGTTCTTGCATTAGAGGCCTTAGTGCTCACCCACGTTGGGGTGAGGTTTTGGTGGGTCGCGGGAGGTCGGAGACCTCGCCGGCGACGAGTTTGGGCATCAAAACCTCGGCTGGCGCGATGTTGAAGACGTCTGTCGGTCGACCGGGTCCTTTGGACGGTCGACCGAACGTAGCGTTATTTTACTGTCTGTGGTGTTTCGGTCGACCGGTTCTTGTTCGGTCGACCGGAACTTGAGTGTACCGGTAGGATGCTAGTGTTTTCGGTCGACCGTTGATGACGTAGAAAATATTAAGTTGACCCTGTAAGTTTTCGGTCGACCGAGACCCCTGAGTCGGTCGACCGATAGATTGGATTTTGATGTTGACCAGACTCCGGATTTTGACCTCGTTCGGTCGACCGGTTTTAGACCTTCGGTAGACCGTTGGATTTTTGTGTTGCGCAAATAGTTCGACCGTTGCAGACGCTTCGGTCGACCGATTCCCTTGTGGAAGCGGTCGACCGAGCTGTCACTTTCGGTCGACCGATTTCCCTTGTGGAAGCGGTCGACCGGTTGTCACAGCGGTCGACCGATTCCCTTGAGGAAACGGTCGACCGAGTGTCTCTTTCGGTCGACCGTTTTTGCACAGGACAGAATTCTTGGTTCCGCTTAGGATGCCAACTCTGTCCACGGAAACCCGTGTCCTCGCCTTGTGCGTGAGCCTGGAGGTGACGGTGGGCGCGTTATGCGTGCCTACCCAAGGACCACCGTGTGGAAGAGTGTGGGTGTCCGGAACGCGTCACCTCCATGTAAGTTGATGACATAGAAATATTAAGTTGACCCTGTAAGTTTTCGGTCGACCGAGACCCCGGCGTCGGTCGACCGATAGATTGGATTTTGATGTTGACCAGACTCCGGATTTTGACCTAGTTCGGTCGACCGGTTTTAGGCCTTCGGTAGACCGTTAGGAATTATTGTGTTGCGCAAATAGTTCGACCGTTGCAGATGTTTCGGTCGACCGATTCCCTTGAGGAAACGGTCGATCGAGTGTCTCTTTCGGTCGACCATTTTTGCACAGGATAGAATTCCTGGTTCCGCTTAGGATGCCAACTCTGTCCACAGAAACCCGTGTCCTCGCCTTGTGCGTGAGCCGGGAGGTGACGGTGGGCGCGTTATGCGTGCCTGCCCAGGGACCGCCGTGTGGAAGAGTGTGGGTGTCCAGAACGCGTCACCTCCATGTATGGATCGTGACTATATCTAGTGGATCGTTTGACTCGCGTTAGAGTAGCAGCCTGAGGGATTACGGATCCCATTGCTTCAGCAACACGTAACTGCCGACGGGTGGAGTGACTACCGGCCGATGGCTACGGAGGCACAGAGACTACCGGCCAGGATTGGCGACGGAGGTCCAGAGAGGTACCGACATATTGACGGCGACAGAGGTCGCGACCCTGCTCGTTTGGAGTCGGAGTTGGTGTTGCACGTGGAGCTCGTTGACCCTGCGGACTTCGGTTCGGATCTGTCGATTGCCTGGCCCTATGTGTGGCGGATATGTTCGACTGGCCTTGATGGCAGTGATTGCACGTGCCGTGCGGCCTGTGTGGCGGCGGTAGGGCCCCTGTGCGGCCTGTGTGGCGGCAGGGAGGATCGCGCGTAGCCTGTGTGGTTGCGGCGATGGACTGCCGATGATGTGTTCCGGCAGGTAGCTCGACCGGGCACCTATCGAGTGACATCCCGTGCGGTCTGTGTGGCGCCGGTTGATGGACCGACCTGAGCGACGGCTCCGTTGGTGTGGTGGTGGACCACGATGTTTTCAGATCTGATTCTACCTGCGCGGAAGTGCGAACGCCTCCTCACCGATCCCTTGGCTTCTGTAGTCGCGTGTGGGGATGTGTTGCGTACTGTCCGTTAGACCGTATGTGCCTACGTTAGGTCTCTACGGAGACCCGATGCTGGACCGTGCGGCCTGTGTGGCGGCGGTGATGTTTGACCGTGTAGCCTGTGTGGTACCGGTGGTTGTTGGGACCGTACGGCCTGTGTGGCGGCGGTGAGGTTGGACCGTGCGGCCTTTGTGGCGACGGCGATGTTGCGGACCGTGGGGCCTGTGTGGCAGCGGTGACGATTGTAGACCGCGGGGCCTATGTGGCAGCGGGAACGATTGCAGGACGGATGTTCGATTTTACCCTTGTGGATGTTTACTGCTTTGTATTCCATGCCATGCTATACTAGTATGTTAGGGCATATAGGTGAGCTTGTCATACGGGGTTTCCTTATGGAAACTCAGGCATTGTTGTTGCATCTTTTTCAGGACCGCGTTAGGTTCCGGCGGGTGGTGACCGAGGGAGATTGCACTCTGGGACTGGATCATGTCGTCTACCTACTTTAGGTTGTCGTGATTACATGTACCTTGTGTTTTTTGTTATGATATAATCACTCTTTTGACAAACTCGTATTGTATTATGGTGCACCAGATGTATTTCAGTATTTGTTTCAGTAATGTCCCCACTCTTGATGGTTTTACTCTCGTGATTCCTTTGGTTTTAAAAGTTTAAATTTTCCGCTGTTCGGGGATGTTACAGCTTCTGTTATATCCTAACCTTTTTTTAAATGTTTTAATTGTGTTTAGGGGTGGTTTAAAGAAGGATTGAGATGAAAAACTAAGATGAGTTTGGGGAGAGTATATAAGGTTTGAGTTCTCTTTCTCTCCATCTCTTCTCACTCGTTCTCTTTCTCTATCTCTCCCGCTCAACGCTCTATCTCTCTTTCTTCCAGCCTTGGTGCGCGGTGGAGTTGTGTTCGTTGAGGTGAAGAGGTGCGGTGAAGTGTACGAGGGTTGGTCGGTCGTTTGAGCCGGGTTCCGCCGGAGAAGAAGAGGAGTTGCGTGGAGACGCTCGCCATTGGATCTTCAAAGACTTCTTCAAGCCTTAAAGGTATGTCAAACTTGCTTTTACGCTCACCTAAGTTAGTGTGGGTGTTGGAGCGGTCAACGGTAGGCCGAATGGCTCGTCGGACTTGTGCAGCAGTTTTTCTGCACTATAACGGTCGACCGGTGGTTTGGTTCGGTCGACCGGTTGTAGTGTATTTCAGGCAATATCCCTCACACCGGTCGAATGATATTTTTGGGTGGTCGACCGGTTGTGCAATTTGAGCGAGAGATGAAGTCTCTGGGTACTTTCGGTCGAACGGGACCCCTTTGTCGGTCGACCAAAAGTATTGTCGTAGGTCGGTTGTGGCGTTGACCATCTACACGGTCGACTGCATGTTTGACTCGTCTGACCGACGACTTAAGTTAACTTAAAGACCATTCGACCGTAAGTGTTGTTTCAGTCGAATGGGTCCCCTTTGCCGTTCGACCGATTGACGGGTTTTTCGGTTGAGCTAGTCCTCCGAAGGGGGATTCGGTCGACCGGTGAGGTGTTTTCGTTCAACCGTCTTTACACAGTTTTGGTGTTTTCCTTGTTGTTGTTGATGGGCTAGAAGACAACGGGTTCACCGACCCTTTTGGGGGCAACGGACGGACATGCCGGTCTGATAACGATCAGTGGTGGCTCTTCTGAGCGGGTTGTGGTTGTTTAATGTTGTGGCTCCGGCGAATAAGGCATGTTTACGTCGTCGCCGTGGCTCCGGCAATTGAAGCAAAATCGTGACTCCGGTAACATTGAGGCAAAACCGTGGCTCCGCTGAATGAGGCAATTGTTGGTGGTTTGCAGTGTTAGGCTTGTGTCCTTTTATGATTTTTGTATTCATTGTTTCATTCATGTGTTAGAGTTTGGCATACGAGGTTTCCTTATGGAAACTCAGGCATAGTTCATGTTTGCATTTCAGGCCGAGAGCGGCGTTAGGAGGGTGGGGACCGCGGAGGGGAGTGCTCGGGACCAGATCATGCTTTCCTTCTTTTGAGGTGGTTGTGATTACATGTGTATATTTTATGTTTATGAGCTTTTGATGTAATCAAAATCTTTTGTAAATTCAGTCACACACACACATATATATATATTATATGTTGGTGCATTTGTGTGCATATGTCTTTGCAGTAATATCCTCAAGTTAATTGTATGTTTAAATTTAATTTTTCCGCTGTTCTGAGGACGTTAGAACTTCATATTAAAGAATTCTTTTGCCGTATTTCATCTAAGTTAAAGGTAGTTAAGGTGCATTTTTGTGTGCCAGCCTTGCATCAGTTTGATATGGAACAATGCTTGGGGTCATAGTTGTATATTTCTATTCATGCTCAGGGTGTTGGTGATTGGGCATTTTGCCCTGAAACTTGCCCATCTATCTAGGCGAACGAGCATACAATCTGTTCATTTCTTCTAATGAATTTGTTGTGAACACTACGCCTATGAATGATAGTCATAAACTATTTCAACAACCCCAAGTTTAGTACAATATCAGATCAGGTTTAAATGATGGAAAATGTTAAATTACCTAGTCAACGGATCTAACAATATGTGAGTGGAATTAGGATTTTTGGGTAGGGGTTTGGACTATAATAGTAAGTCAAAAGTAGTTTTCAATGCAATTATGTGTAATACGTACTTACGTAGTGTTTTCCTTCCAAATGGAATACGTATAACTGACTGGCCGGTTGTGATCACTGACCAATGAAGGTATAAACATGGAGATCCCTGGTTTTGTAAATACGAAGTGTGCTTGTTATAGGCCGTGAGGTTGTTCTCGATGTATTATTTCAATATTTTTTAGCTGCGACTTCTTGATTGTTTAAGGTCCAGCAGCCAAATCAGTCAAACTGACATCTTTTCCTTAGAAAATATACACTTCATTTTTGGAGGAATCTAACTTACAGGCGTTCAGCCTTCGAATTGGTTCACGATAAAATTCAAGCCACTTCGCTAGCAGATTCTTCTGCGGCTGCGCGTATCGATAAAAACAGGCATAAAAGTGCTCCAATTATCATTTGGGCTGATCTTGTCTCTGTCGATGGTAACAACGCCAACGATATTCATTGATCTGACATGCTTTTAAGTTCCCAAAACTCATGTTAGTGTTTTATAGGTGCTATTGACAACAAAGTTGGCACTTGCAATCTCAAACTATGCACTGTGAATTCTGGAGTTCCACTTTATATTGATGCACTATGATGATGATGCAATCTCAAACTATGCACTATGATGATGTTCTTTATTCTTCAAGGCAACAAGTTTGTGATGAAGATTAAAAATGGAGTTGCTTGCTCCCGTGGAGGGATTGGTGAACAGGCGACTGCAACTGGAATTTATGTCTGGAAGCCTTCATTTGGTGTAATCTCATCTAAGTTGAGTACTGCCATCATAACCAAAAAGTAAAACTCCAATGGTCATGCCCACATACATCGACATGTAATACTTTGTAAATCGTTCATGCAGATATCATTCTTGCATTATGTTCTCCATCTCATCTTTGGTCTCTTTTATTTATTTATTTTGTGGTTATGATGATCTTAATTCTTAATATTGAAGGTTTGGAGAAAAATAAATGCTACTTATTGACTAGTTGACCATCAATTAGCAGCACCCAAAGAGAGACAGTTTGGGAGTTGCAGGTTATTGGAAACTTATTACCTGGAAAATACAGAAATTCAGATTTGAGGAAGCTCATATATGCTTACTTATCTAAACTCTAAAAAAGATGAAGCGATGAAAATGTTGGAATTGGTTTATAGAATTTATTAAGTACAAGAAATCAGGGAGAATCGGTCGACCGGTGCGGGGCACTCGGTCGACCAAATAACTCCAGGAGTCATTGAGTTCGGATCAGATCAAGATTCGAACGACCGGTTCTGGGAACCCAGTCGATCGAAAAATGCCAGGAGATTTAGGGCTCAGGATTGATCGAGATTCGGTGAACCGGTGTTGGGCACACGGTCGACCAAAAAGCGACAGGAGCTGCAAGATGAGAATCAGCATGCAGATCAGTCGACCGGTGTCAAAAAGTCCAGTAGCTTCAGGCGCTGTACAAAAGCGCGGAAAGGTCGAACGGCTCGGGGTGAGCGGTCGACCGACAGTTACGCGAACTAACCGAAAACCGGTCGACCGATGGAGAATTCCGGTCGACCGTTTGTTGACGGTTATACACGATCTGAATGATTTATTGTACGGTTTTAGCCCATTATAAATAGGATTTTCGTCGTAATCTTGTAACATAACATACAATGCTTATTTCCTTGAGAGAGATTAGGCTAGAGAGAGATCTAGAGTGCTTTGGGAGACATGTTACTTTCAATCGTTTGTAATCTCGGAGACTTCTCTTGTTGGAGAAGAGCTTCAAGGAAAGGAAACCCGCAGGAGACCCCCTCAAGGACGTAGGCATCTTGCCGAACCTTGTAAAATCGCGTGTGTCGTGGTTTGCTTCAGGTGTGTTGTGTGATTGCTTGTTATTTCCATCTTATTCGTGTTATTTGTTGCATTAAGATTATGAGAGGGTCCGAAGTTATTTTCCGCAATCAATATTCTATTTTTCGTGGTGCGTTTAATCCGTAGTCGTGCTAGTGCATATTAGATCCCCTTCCAACAGAAAAATGCTGGAATAGATGTGTAAAGCCATATATATATTTTGTTTCTTATATGATATATCTTATATTATTGCACAGATAAAAGGTTCGCATAACTGGAGAAAGTAACATGCTTATGTGCTTTCTTGATGTTGGAGAAGATAAGTCTCAAGTTTCTCCAAGGACAATATATACAATACTACCTCATAAGAAATGCCCAATTCCACATCCCTTGAATATTTTGGCTTAAAGGGACCAGTCAAATTTTAAGCTTAACGAGTTTATTATCTCAAAGCTTTAGCTCATCTCCATTATAGCGACTATTAAACAACTTGTGCTGATCCAAATTTGATATTGGGTTCTATTTTTTTTCTTTTTGTACTTGACTACTCAGTCCACTGATAAGGAGTAACAATATTTGGTCAACAGAGATTCTTCTGATTTCGATGGAACTTGATTTGTTTTCTACTCCAAGAGAGTTCGAAACCAAGCAAGATTGAGCACAGCATCTATATATTATGAATTAGTTTAGGAAGACAAATTACAATTCCTCTTTTTATAATGATGATGGTGATGATGAGAAAGTTGCGAACACTAAAGTCAGTGATTAATTTTTAAAATCGTATATTACCCAATCGGCCAATCGTGATCACTGGAGTCAACGACCTTTTCCGGCTATGAAATATTAATAAAATTAAATAGTGAGGAAATGGTAATTAATGGTTATACATTGACACGTCGACATATTCCACAAGCAGTGGAAGTCGACGTGGCCGTCACTTCTGACCAAGCAAGCAAATCTACACGACATGGGCACATGGCGCATATCTTGATTAGTTGGTGCCACGTTGGTTTCTACGTAATAATCAATTAAGACATTCAAAAGGATCTTGCTTCCACAAATATTATATGTCTAATGATGACAGAATTAACTCAAATATTTTTACTAATAATTATTGTTTCTGGTCAGCCAGCCGTGACAAGATACAATATGTTTCTGGAAACCTGGAAATGCTACTATTTTTCTGGGAATACTTTAGGAATCGCTGAGAATGAATGATAATAGTATATCAACTGCTTGAATCTGCAGTAAAAGTGATACAGAAAAACTGCTCGAGTTGCCTCCCAAGGCATAGAACTGTTGGGAGGGGATCTAACAATGCACTAACTCGACACGGATTAAACGCACCACGTAAAATAGAATATTGATTGCGGAATTAACTTCGGACCCTCTCCCAAACACAATTGCAACAAGAACACAAGCAAGATGGAAATAAAACAAGCAAAGAACACATGCACACCTGAAACAACCACGACACACGCGTTTTACAAGGTTCGGCAACGTGCCTACGTCCTTGGGGGTCTCCTGCGGGTTTCCTTTCCTTCTTCCGCTTCTCCAACAAGAGAAGCAACCGAGATTACAAACGCTTGGAGGCAATAGGTCCTCCAAATCACTCTAGATCTATCTCTAGCCTTAATCTCTCAACTCACAATGAAGGAAACTAACTTGTATGCAATGTTATAAAAGAGCAAGTACAAACAAACTCTTTTATAGACTCAAAAAACTGAGCTAAAATTAAGCAATAACCGAGCAGAACTATTCATGCGCACGGTTAACCGACGCTCGCTCGGTTAACCGTGAATGCTTCAACAGGAACTATTCCTGTTCCGATTCGGTTAACCGAATCCTTCTCGGTTGGCCGAGGGAACTATTCTCGCGCGTCTCGGTAGACCGCGAGAACGCTTCTTGCACGAACTAACGAACTATTCCAACAACCCTTCGGTAGACCGAGTAACCCTCGGTAATCCGTTCCAACTTGGACAGACACTTTCCAGATTCTCGGAACACCAAAAATCCCCTCAACGGTTTACCGAACCGTTGTTCCGAAGTGCTTGAAACCTTCTGACGGTAGACCGAATCCAATTCGGTCGTCCGATCCCAGCTGCACACGGAGTGCCTGGAATCCTCGGGTCGGTGGACCGAATCCAATTCGGTAGACCGACCCGTCTTCGCCGAAAATCTCCTGGGTTGTGCGTCGGTGAACCGAATCCAATTCGGTCGACCGACTCTTCCTGGTTTTGCTTCCTTAACAAATATAAGCCAATATTCAACAATCTCCACCTTGGTTTAGATTTGTTACCTGAGTCTTCTTCTAACCCACATCCTTCGTGTCTACACGAGACACCACTTGGCACTACCCCCGGAGCGCCCTCCTTCTCACCTTCTGAGGACATTGAGAAGCTTTGAGCACAACTCGAACTTCTCCCGATTGACGACCTTGGTCATCATATCCGCGGGATTCTCACTTGTGTCGATTTTCTGGAGAACAACCTGCCCTTCTTCGATCCATTCTCGGATCATATGGTACCTTACTTCAATATGTTTGGTCCTTGAATGGAACGTCTGATCCTTGGCTAGATAAATTGCACTTTGACTATCGCAATGCAATTTGGTCACTTCTTGTTCCATCCCCAAAGAGCTAACCAAACCCTTCAACCATATAGCTTCTTTTCCGGCATCGACAGCAGCCATGTACTCCGCTTCCGTTGTTGACAGCGCGGTAGTATGTTGGAGAACCGATCTCCAACTCACTGGACCTCCACCCAAAGTGAACACGTACCCTGTTGTGGACCTCCGCTTATCCAGATCTCCAGTGTAATCTGAATCGACGTACCCCTCCACCTGCCTTTGTGCTCCATCTTTGGTGAACTTCAAGCTAACATCCATGGTTCCCTTCAGGTACCTCAGCAGCCACTTCAACGCTTCCCAATGCTCTTTTCCTGGGTTAGCCATATAACGACTCACGAGGCTAACTGCGTGTGAAATGTCTAGCCTAGTGCAGATCATAGCATACATAACGGATCCGACTGCACTAGCATATGGAACTTTCTCCATATCTCTCCTTTCCTTTTCAGTAGAGGGGCTGCACTTCAACGAGAGTTTGAAGTGAGCACTCATAGGTGTGGCCACCTGCTTGGCGTTCTCGAGATTGTACCTCTCGAGTATCTTCCGGATATAACTCCTTTGAGTGAGCAGAATTTCACCTTTCTCGGTATCCCTTGAGATCTCCACACCGAGAATCTTCTTTGCACTCCCGAGGTCTTTCATCTCAAACTCCCCGTGAAGCTTCAGTTTGAGATCATCTATATGCTTCATCTCCTTAGCCGCGATCAACATATCATCGACATATAAAAGCAAGAACACGTGTGTGCCGTCTCCAAGACTCCGCAAGTATACACAACTATCATAATCGCAACGTACAAAACCATTATTAATCATAAATAAATCGAACCTTTTGTACCATTGCCTCGGCGATTGTTTAAGTCCATAGAGGGACTTCTTCAGCTTGCATACTTGTCCTTCCTTGCCTCGTGTGATGAACCCGTCCGGCTGCCTCATATAGATCTCCTCCTCATGTGCCCGTGAAGAAAAGCTGTCTTCACGTCCATCTGCTCTAACTCCATGTTATCCATAGCTACCATAGCTAACAACACTCTAATAGAGGTATGCTTTACAACGGGTGAGAAGATCTCGTTGTAATCGACCCCTTCCTTCTGAGCATATCCTTTTGCCACCAACCTTGCTTTATACTTTATCTCCTCCATAGGAGATGACCCTTCCTTCTTCCTGAAGATCCGCTTGCACCCAATCGCGCGTTTTCCCTTGGGGAGCTCCGTTAACTCCCAAGTTTGATTCTTATGAAGAGACTCCATCTCTTCGGTCATGGCCACCATCCACTTGTTCCTGTCCTCCTGCTCAATAGCTTCTTCGAATGTGCAAGGGTCCCCACATTCGGTAACAAGTGCAAACGCAATACTAGCATCATCGTGACCATACCTCACCGTTGCCTTTGTGATCCTCCTTTGTCTTCCTTGAGCAATACTCTCTTGCTCAGCTTCCTCCTCTACTCGTGAGTCAATTGTTTCCTGTTGAACCTCTTGATTCGATTCTTCCCTTGAAGTCGTGACCTCAACTTCGATTTCGTCTTCCTGCATGGGAACCTCTTGCTGCTCTTTCTCCTCAAGGCCCTTGAGCAAACTTATCTCGTCAAAGACCACATTACTCCGTAGGAGTACCTTCTTGCTCACCGGATCCCAAAGCTTATATCCTTTCACCGTCCTATCGTAACCAAGGAATATGCACTCCTTTGATTTCGAATCCAGCTTCGACCGTTGTGTCTCATCGACCAACGCATAGGCTTTGCATCCAAATATCCTAAGCCTTGTGTAATCAAATAGCTCACCCGTCCACACTTCCTGAGGCGTCTTTAATTCAAGTGCTGATGACGGTGAGATATTTACTAAATAGCATGCAAGATCTACTGCTTCCGCCCAGAAATCCTTCGACAGATTTGCATGAAGCCTCATGCTCCTTGCCCGTTCGCATAGTGTCCTGTTCATCCTTTCAGCTACGCCGTTTTGTTCCGGACTCCGCGGTGTAGTGAAATGCCTCGTGACGCCTTCTTTCTCACAGAAACTTGCAAACTCCCTTGAGGTGTACTCACCTCCGTTATCTGTCTGTAAGTACTTCACAAATTTTCTTGTACTCTTCTCTACTTGGGCCTTCCATGCTTTAAACTTATCAAAGACATCAAATTTATTTTTCAGAAAATAAACCCATACCTTCCTTGAGAAGTCGTCTATGAATGTGACGAAATATTCGGCTCCACCCTTTGACCGAACCTGAGCCGGTCCCCAGACGTCTGAGTGCACATACTCCAGAATTTCCTTCGTCTTGTGGATAGCCGTCTTGAATCGAATCATGTGCTGTTTACCGGAGACACAATACTTGCAAAAAAATCCAATTTGCAGCTCCTAACACCCTTCAGCAATCCTTGTTTGTGTAGCTCACACAAACCCTTTTCCGACATATGACCAAGCCTCATATGCCAAAGTACGGTGCTGTCTTCGTCGTGTGCAACATTTGATGCACCTTTTCCTGCTACTGCATTCCCGAGCATCCAATACAAGTTCCCACCTTGGTTCCCTTTATCACTGTCATCGCACCATGAGTGACCTTGATTTTCCCGTCCCCGCCGGACCATCTCCACCCGAGAGTATCAAGCTCTCCTAGAGAAATCAGATTCTTCTTCAACTCTGGTACGTGACGCACACCCGTCAGCGTTCGAATGCACCCATCGAACATCTTGAACTGTACGGAACCAATACCAACGGTAGTGCACGGCGCATCGTTGCCCATAACAACGATCCCTCCTTTCAGTGGCTCATAGGATGTGAACCACTCCTTATCCGGGCACATGTGAAAAGATGCTCATGTATCCAAAATCCATCCAGATGATGATTTGTCAATACCTGCAGTGCAAACCGTTAGAACGTCGACTTCGTTCTTCTCCTCCACGACGCTAGCGGAGTTGTACCCGTCTTTCCCTTTCTGCAGCGACTCCTTGAAGGCCTTACAATCACGCTTCATATGACCAACCTTCTTGCAGAAAAAACATTCAAAGGATCTCCCCTTTGATTTGGACTGCCCTTTACCGTTGTTTCTTCCTTTGTTACCCGTCCTGCCCCTTTCCGGTGCTGCGATCAATCCTTCACCCTTCTCGAAAGAGCTACTACTCGAATTCTTCCTTGCATCGTAGGAGATCAGCGTGCCCTTGACCTCCTCCAATACCAACGAATCCTTGCCATATATGATCGTGTTCACCAAGTTCTCATACGAGTCCGGCAGCGACGTCAATAACAACATTGCTTTGTCTACATCCTCCATCTTGTCCTCAAGCTGAGTTAGATCAGCTATCAACTTATTGAACACCGAGAGATGCTCAATGAACGACGTGTTCTCCTTCATCCGAAGCATGTACAGTTGACGCTTCAGATTCAACTTGTTGCTAATGTTCTTCTTCATGAACCTTTCCTCCAGAAGTTTCCAATATTCTGCTGCGGTCTTCGCTGATTCCTCGAAAAGCAAATCATCCGAGAGGCACAACTCGATGATTCCAATAGCCCGGAGATTCAGACTCTCCCACTTTTCGTCGGTCATCTTCGACGGCTTCTTCTCCACTCCATCCAACGTCAGCAGTAGCCCGTCCGTCTGAGACATCAACGCACGAACCCTCCGTTGCCATGTTGAGAAGTTCCCTTTCCCGGTGAATTTCTCCACCCGAAAGTTCCGCGCTTCCTCCGCCATCGAAAGTGCAACCAAAGCTCTGATACCAGCTGTTGGGAGGGGGATCTAACAATGCACTAACTCGACACGGATTAAACGCACCACGTAAAATAGAATATTGATTGCGGAATTAACTTCGGACCCTCTCCCAAACACAATTGCAACAAGAACACAAGCAAGATGGAAATAAAACAAGCAAAGAACACATGCACACCTGAAACAACCACGACACACGCGTTTTACAAGGTTCGGCAACGTGCCTACGTCCTTGGGGGTCTCCTGCGGGTTTCCTTTCCTTCTTCCGCTTCTCCAACAAGAGAAGCAACCGAGATTACAAACGCTTGGAGGCAATAGGTCCTCCAAATCACTCTAGATCTATCTCTAGCCTTAATCTCTCAACTCACAATGAAGGAAACTAACTTGTATGCAATGTTATAAAAGAGCAAGTACAAACAAACTCTTTTATAGACTCAAAAAACTGAGCTAAAATTAAGCAATAACCGAGCAGAACTATTCATGCGCACGGTTAACCGATGCTCGCTCGGTTAACCGTGAATGCTTCAACAGGAACTATTCCTGTTCCGATTCGGTTAACCGAATCCTTCTCGGTTGGCCGAGGGAACTATTCTCGCGCGTCTCGGTAGACCGCGAGAACGCTTCTTGCACGAACTAACGAACTATTCCAACAACCCTTCGGTAGACCGAGTAACCCTCGGTAATCCGTTCCAACTTGGACAGACACTTTCCAGATTCTCGGAACACCAAAAATCCCCTCAACGGTTTACCGAACCGTTGTTCCGAAGTGCTTGAAACCTTCTGACGGTAGACCGAATCCAATTCGGTCGTCCGATCCCAGCTGCACACGGAGTGCCTGGAATCCTCGGGTCGGTGGACCGAATCCAATTCGGTAGACCGACCCGTCTTCGCCGAAAATCTCCTGGGTTGTGCGTCGGTGAACCGAATCCAATTCGGTCGACCGACTCTTCCTGGTTTTGCTTCCTTAACAAATATAAGCCAATATTCAACAAGAACAACTTATCGGGTGAGTTCAAATTTGACCTCTAACAGAGGATTAAAATGTTTACCTCTCTGTCTATGTATGACCAACTAGAATCCTAGCTATTAACTTGAGTTTACATTCGCAACTCATCTGTCCTAAGAAGAAATTGATATTAGAACAGAGTACTAAAAGACTTTCCTCGACATTTATCAGCATTCTCACAACTTCACAATCACTGAGGGTTTGAAGGGAACACAAACTACGTACGGGTGTGTAGATGAAAATCGAATGAACTACAAAATTCCATGAGACATCTTTCCTCTAACTAATTTGGTTCACCATCCATCAAAAAGTTATTAATTTTTCACCATCTTCGTAGGTCGTAGCAAGTTGAAAATGTTGAGGTGTATCTCTCAATTTATTCAGGAATCTGTGCGCTTAAAATATAAATTCCTCACCAAGTCACCATGTCTTTCATTTGGTCCAAGCATGATGTGAATTCTGGATTTAGACAATAAACACCTAGTTGTGTGACATTGCATGTAAACACACAATTTCTTTGTTTTCCTTGTCATGTTCCTGTGGTTTTGGTGGATACATACAAAACTAAGTAGTGGGAGCAAGGAATTCCAAATAACTCAATGCATTCATGGTTGGCATGCTGATATTTTGTGATGTGCATTCCTGAAAGAAACCTCTCTTCTTGTTGTCCAATTGACTCAATAAGTACGACAGAAAATATCTAGAACTAACTTATAAAGTTAAATAGGAACCACCTTTTCCTCTTCTCACGTTTCCTTCCCTCATGACTTTGTTTGATAGTTAGCTGAACATCATTTGTTAGTTGTTGTTCAGATTCTTCTTGTGATGCCATTCTTGGAAGTTATTAACTTTCACCAAAGTAACTGTTCTCCAGCTTCTATGCTCCTCTTTTTATCCACTCTAAATAATGTAATCACGTGAACAATGCTCAATTTCTGGTGGATGGGCTAGTATTTTCTTTGTAGGTGAGCTCATGAGTTGTTAGTTTTGCTCACAATCCTTGTACTTCTCTTAACTTAATGCTCAACCTAAAGAAGTAAAGAGTAAGCGCAATAAAAACGTCATGGGAATATAAAATATAGCAAAAGATTGTTGTGCTTCCGGTTGCTTCGGAGGCACTAAATTTTTAATGGTCAGTCAAGCCATGCATCTGTTTGACCTTTTACAAAGCAAACTCAGAACAAATAGTCAGACATGCAGGAGAGATTTATTTTTTTAAGACTCTGAAATTTCTTGACCTGCATCACAATAGTTTGTAGTATTTTGCGGACTGGTTAAGGTGTATGTTAACCTAAGAAGATATGCGCTTTCAATCACCTATATTAGGGAAGGTTGAATTTCAAACCTGAAGTGCGTAAGAATAATATCACGCTCTGCTCTCACGTCTAAACGAAGATAAACCAAAAGTAGGCCAAAAAAGAAACAACTTACCACAAGTTGCAAGAGAATCTAATATCCATTTTTTGATTGCCTTACTTATTTTATTCTCTATTAAATTGTACAAGGAAATCAGTGTACAGTATTGGTGAAAAATTGAGACCGAAGTGGTCCAATAAATGATGTGCAAATCATAGAAAAGTAGCTCACATTCTCACACTTCGGTTGAATTAAAGCCTGAAGGCAGCTGATATGTTTATCCAGCATATATTTTCATGATTGATGTATAAAACGTGGTTCTTATATAAATTTATCCAAAATTTCGTCACATGCATTTGGAAGTTAAGGGACTTCCTAATAACACGTCCATACATTATTTCCCACCTGCATTATTGCATATCTCCTACTCTTAGAAGAGATATGGTGATTTAGACTGAAGTATTACGAAAAACAAGTTGATGACGACATATAAGAACTAGAAGGCAATGGGCTTCTTGTGAAATCGATCTTTGCTCACCGATAAATAAGTTGTGATACATGGACGCGTTCTGTATCACCATCAATGTTATTATTTGCGTTTTTTTTTATCATTTAAAAATACGATTTCCGATAAAGTAAGAGATTATCCAATAATTTCATAATAGTAGACACTTTAGATACTAATACAAGACGTACATCTAACCTGCTTGTGACCCACACCAATCCCGCTGGGACGCACCAATCCCGCAGTGGGACACACCAATCCATCATGGGACACTCATTTTTTTATCTTGAAATGTCCATGATCACGTGCAATGAGAAACAAATGGATGCTTAATCAGGATCGTCATAAATGACGTCTTGAAAGGAGGGCATAAATCATTTTTCATAAAATAAATCTAACTTTTTTTGTCGATACCAATAAATTAAGGATAGAAGTTGGAAGTGTCAACTGATGTGTGAAAATATTTTAAGAAGATTTGCTTGTTTAAGTTGTGAAATGTTTGTTCAAGAAAGTGGTTCTGACGTGTTGTCTCACTTGTGTTTAGAAGTGGAAATTTCCTTTGTTTGGATGATTTAAACCATGAAATGAAGAGAGCCAATCCCTTTTTGATGCTCTCGGAAGTTCAAAGTAAGTTCTAATAACTTGTTACCTAATGCTAAACACACGTTATGGTGGCTCTTCTTGATATTGGTCAAATATACATTGACATCCTATGAGTAGGACTTCAAACGACTAAATAATATGATATGTTTTCTAACGTCAATAAGAAATTGACATGTACTTTGACTAATGAAGAAAAAACATACTCTGGGTTTGATTCAGATGTACCTTTTAAGTTAAAGAATACGTGTTGCTTTGCGTGATTTTTTTTTAAAGTTGGAAGTTAAAGAAGTAGTCAATAATGTCGTTTCTTTTGATATTTTTTGTGGTATTAGTCTACAGACTACAGTGGTAATATAAATATTGTGATTCCTATGGCGCATTTAGAAGTTAATAGGTTTGTATCTCTATCGAATCAGTCAATGTATTTGTGCATATACCTCGCCTCGGTCTTAATCTTCTCTCATCGTGTTCTAAAACGTTAACATATTCCGTACACACCCAGACGAGTAATCCGGTTGTTGCGTATGTTGAAAATTGGTTTAAATTTGTTAATGCAAGAAAAACATGGGAAAACGGTCGACCGGTGTTCGATACCGTTCGATCGATTTTTCAGGATCTTTCAGAAGTGAAAACCGATCGATCAGTGTTAGACATCGTTCGATCGAATTTTTCAAGAACTTTTGGAGTTCAGGAACGGACAACCGAAGGGACATGTTGGTCGACTGGAAAGCTGTGAAGAGCTGAAGATAACCGTGGAGCAGTTATTCGGTGTTGGATATTGTTCGACCGAAATTATCAGGAAGCATTCCTGGTAACTGTACCTGTCGACCGGTGGAGGATTTTGTTCGATTGTCACCCACATTTCGCATATTTTTTTATAGTTTTGAGTCTAGTATTTAAGGTGTTTTCACAATTTTCTAGTACACAACACATCATTATTATTTCTTTTGAGAGATTAGGGTTTGAGAGAATTCTCGAGAGTTTTGGAGGACACATTGCTTTCAAATCTTTGTAATCTTGATTTGCGTATCTTTTTGGAGAAGATGAAGAAGAAAAGGAAACCTGTGGAGGACTCCCCGAATGACATAGACACATTACCGAACCTTATAAAACGCATGTGTTTGTCTATTACTTGTTTTTTCATTTTCTGTATGTTTTGTTGCTTGTTAGTTTGGGAGAGAGAAAAGTTTAGTCTAATTTTGCATTCAATATTCGTATTTATGTTCCGCTGATGCATTTAATTTCATCATATCCTAGTCGTTTTGTTAGAATCTATGGGACTATAGAGCAATGGCCAATAGGTATTAATTGCAAGACTCTTCTCAAATTACAAATTTGAGGAAAATCTAACAATGATTTCCCGTACATTGGATTGAAGAATCAATAGGTATTAACGGCAAGAATCTATGGGAATTGCAAATTTGAGGAAGATCAAATCTAATCAATAAAGAAATATCTCGTGTGTACAATCCACCGCAAGATTACAAGTCTAAGGAATTTTGAGTGACGATTTTTGTGCATCGAATGATTAATTCGGTTTTACATAGGACATATTTAGTCAGTATAGCATTAAAAAAATTCAAAAAACAGTATAATTAATGAAAATGTTCGAATGATTCGGTACAATCGAGCGGTTAAATTGGATTATTGCAGCAGTTACGTGCGACCAAAGGAGGATCTACAAATGACAAATGGGCTGACAGCTGGCTGCAGATGTGCACAAAGCTGGATAATTTCTTTTCCACATAAGGTCGAAGCAGTGTCCAGCTCGGACAATTGACGTGGACCCACCCGATGACCACCACCTCCTCTCCTCCCAATCATTGCACAGAACCAATCCAACCTTCCTTGTAACCTCCTTTCCACAACTTCGTTACTCCCTCCCCCTCTCCCATAAATAAAAACACCCAAACCAAGCACAGACCAGTCCAGACTCCATCGATCGCACCCCCCAAAACCGTGTTTCCTCTCTGAGATGAGATGACTGCTCTGCCACACCAACAATCAAAAGACGAGCCTGTCCAGCAATCCATGGCTGTTTGGGAGAAGGAAAGATAAAAAGGAAATTCAGAAACAACAACCTCTTTCCCCCCCCCCCCCCCCCAAAAAAAATTAAAAAAATAAAATCACGTTTCCGATACCTCCACAAATCCCCTCCGAAATCACGTTTCGCAACGGTAATCAAGCACTCTACAGCTTACACTTTTTAGTCTGTACTGAAAAGGAAATTTTATTATTTCTGGAAATTTCCAAATCCCTGCTTATAAATTAAAACATGTCTGATTCATGTTACGACAGAACTTTTCTGACATACTAAGATCGCTACAATTCCCCCGATGTCCGAGTCACCAGCTATAACGGAGCCGTCGGTATCTCCGGTGGAGTTCGCGAAATGCGAGTGCTGTGATCTGACTGAGGAGTGCACTCCGGCATACATCGCCAGCGTCCGGGAGCGGTACGATGGGCGTTGGATATGCGGTCTCTGTGCCGAAGCGATAAAGGACGAGATCGGCCGGTCCGACCGGGTCATCACCAAGGAGGAGGCCATGGACCGCCACGTCGAGTTCTGCGACAAGTGCCGCTCCCCGCCTTCCAACGCCACCGCCCACCTCATCTCCGCTGTCAGGCTGATTCTCCGCCGCAGCCTCGACTCCCCTCGTGGGGCCCGCTCGACCCCCAACAGCCCCGGGAGGACCAACGACGATGGGGTCGTCGCACGTGCGCAGCTCGCCCGGTCCGAGAGCTGCTTTCCGACGTTGGCGAGCTGAGCTGATCAGGTGAGGTAAGGATGTTGCTGTGTTAGTTTATAAGGATCGACGGCGGTGACCCAAGTCGAGTTAATTAATAATTGTGCACCCCTGAAACAAAAAGGTTAGAATTAAGGCTTTGATTGAATTAGTGTTGTCGGTGTTGTTATGAATGTTTGTTGTTGTTGTAAAAACTTTGTTTTAGGAAGGGAGGAGTTAATGGAAGAAATTTTTGGCCTTTCCAGTGATTTTTTCGTGTTTGCTCATTGGTTTTAACGTTTTGTTTTGTTGACTTTGATGGTTGGTCGTTGTTTTCCATCACAATTAGGGGTGCACACGGGTCGGGTTGGGTCGGGTTTCAGTCCAAACCCGACCCAACCCGAAATTTTCGGGTTAGGAAAATACCCAACCCGAACCCGAACCCGAACCCAATCGGGTTGAACCCAACCCGACCCGAAATTTTCGGGTTGGTTCGGGTTGGACCCGAAATTTTGGCACCAAACTGCTTATTTCCTTGTCCAAGTCAGATTTTGAGATTACAATGAACAAAATCCGCATGATCCAAAAAAAATCAATACACTCCCAATTAGATTACATGAATAACAAAATCAAATGCTTCAGAACGATGTTTCAGAGCAACAAATGCTTCAGAACAAACATGACAAAATCAAATGAACGATGGGGGACGTCGTACCTTTCGAGAAGCTACAGAGCACGGAGATGGGGGACGCGGAGCCCGGAGTGGCCTTCTCCCTCTCGGATCCCGACGGAGACGTCTCCATTGAGGGTGGATCTGGGACGATCTCTCTGGGGTTAAGGTTGGGAGGATTAGGGGTAAGCGGGAGCGGGAGGATCGAACGGCGGGGAGAGGGCGATCGACATGAAACGCTGGCGGGGATGGGTGTCGTGTGACAAATCGACGAATCGACGACCGACAGATGGACGGGAGGGGTGCAGCGGTGGCGATGATCTAGGGTTAGGGTCGGGAGACCGAGAGACGATGCGGTCGGGTGTGACGGAGAGACGGTTCGGTCGGGTGTGACGGAGAGACGGAGAGACGATCTAGGGTTGGATCGGGAGAGGGAGAGAGTGTGAGGATCGGGAGAGGGAGAGAGTGTGGAGGCCTGGAGGGAGCGGTCGGGTGTTGGTATATTGGGTTGAGTGCATTATCGGGTATTCGGGTTTTGTGGTTTAATGTGCTGCTGGTATATTCGGTTTCGGGTCGGGTTGGGTCAACCCGACCCCTACAACCCGAACCCAACCCGAAATTTCGGGTTTCCTATTTTTTCAACCCGACCCGACCCGAGCTGCTTCTCAACCCGACCCGACCCGACCCGACCAGTCGGGTTCGGGTCAGTTTTCGGGTTCGACCCGACCCGTGTGCACCCCTAATCACAATGAGTTGTTAAATTTAACAACTCCTTCGTTCACATGTTTAGCCGTAATAGACTAGACATGGGTTGCGTAAATAGTCACTTAGAGCAGCGCCCAGGCAGTTCCGGGCGTCCTGGTTTCTCTCTCCGCCACGTCAGCTTCTCTCTCTGCCACGTCAGCTCAAACCAACCCCCTAAATTTTTATTAACCACACCCAAAAACACCTCAAGTGCCCTACATTCTCTCACCTACACGTCATTTCGGGATCAATTCTAAGCAAAACACGAAAAATTATCAAAAAATTCTAAAAAATATAAACAAATCAAAAACTTATTTTCATAAATTTTTTTTTTGAAAAAACGATTTTAAATTATTTTTAAAACATTTTTTAAAACAAAAACACAAAAAAATAAAAAAAAATTCTGCACCAATGGGGGGGGCACGTGGCCCCCCGCCCGGGCGTCCCTCCCTTAACGAGAGGGCGCACCCTGGGCGTCCAGGTAAGAACACCCGTTAAGAGTTCTCTTAGATATCAACGTAGATTCGTTTAATTAGAATACCGACAGGAAAGTGCACGGATGGTAACTTGCGGTTTTTGACAGTAAACCATATACTTTTTTAAAAAACAACTTGATTCATATGGTATCTTGGAACATTCTTCGTTTCAACAGCCATTCTCGGTAGTACATAATTAACGTGCTAAACAACAATTGGTACGTAGGACCCTTGTCGTTTCTTGGTGGGTCGAGATTTCCAGGATTTGGTAAAAAATTGTGAAACTGATTTAGTAACAATTTGGGAAACTGATTTTCATCGTATAGGTTAATTGCCATGCAAGTTGTTGCTAAATAGATTCGAAATTTCTATCACGATATTCTAAGATTCTGATTGATGTCTTACTCTCGGTTATATTATTTCGTAATGGAATCGTGCCTACCTTTACTTCGGCCTTCAACGGGCATCACTGGGTTTTTTTTATGACCTGGGACTCACTGAATTACTGTCATTTGGACGTCCGCTCGACTACATACTCCGGGACGTCATTTTTAATTAAATGTAGCTGGAATTCGATCATGTGTCATCTGTCAACACAACCATCTGTTTATCCACTACACCATGTCCTTGGGGCATCACTGGTATTTGATTTATTTATTTTTGTTCTCTTCCCTCCAATGTTTGGAGGTAGATTGGTATTTATCGTCGTGGCATCCTTCCTCTTAAATCTTAAATCCTGCATATTTCCAATGTTCAATCTTCAAGGTCGACCATAACAACTTTTTTTTTTGCAACGTCTTTGCCGAATTCGAATGGCAAGTTTTTCATAAGTTTCTCCTGGTGATCTGTGATGGAATAGTAACAAACGCAAATCTTGTTCAACAACTTTTAAAGCATTTGAAGGGACTTAGAAATTTAGAATATTACCTTCAAACACAAGTTGACAAAAAAATTATGATACGACCTTTTTTATACTTATTAAGTAGTAAATAGATAAACACAACCAGTCAACAATGAGTTATATAACTTATATTTCATTCTGCAGCCACATTGACTTACATAACTGTCTGGTAACGTTTATGAAGAAATGATTAGTGACAAGGCGGGTCATAATAGTGCTTTTTATTTTGCATATAAATCTAGAATGGTCACTATTGAGTCTACTAGTCTAGTATATGCCAATGTTATACTCTGCTGGTGGTGAAGAACGGCGAAGTCCATCCGAACCGTCCAATGAAGAAATAAGAGGGGAGCAAAGCGCCAATGGCGCGCTTGTTTGGTATTTTCCATTGTCCCAGTTCTCATAATTAATAGGTTAATAGGTTCTGCTTCTTTTGAATTGCTGATGCTGATAATAATATACAAATGTAATAATGTTTTTTCAATACATAATGCAACCAACGTTTATCTTCAATAGTTTCCCTTCCATTGGAATATAAATTAATATATTCACGAAAAGGAATAGGGGCGAGTTTCAATTCAGGATCGGACCAGATCGGGCTTAAGATCGAATTTTTGGGAAATTAGATCGAATAAATTGAGGTCGGTCATGTTCGGTTCAAAATTCAAATTTTACTCACAAAATCTTGGTTCGATCCGAGATCGGACCAGACCGAAGATCGAATTTTCAGTATCCACGGGCTGAAGACCGGATGGAAGTTTGCTCACCCCTAAAAAGGACCATTGGCTGACCACGGACCATATGTGTTAGATTGTTTAGTGCTTTCGTGTGATTGCACAAAGAGATAGGTGAAAGATGTTGCGAAAGTGGATTTTTACCCAAAGTGGATCAGAAAATCATATACACAAGCTCAACTTTGGAAAAGGAGTTGTATCATTATCATGAATGCTAAGAAAACTGAAATAAGTTTGAAACTTCTACTAACAAGTTGAGATGTGCACTAAGTAGGTTAACTGAATATACACTAGATAGTGTAGATGCTATACATAGAATGATGCGTTTTACCCCCACTACTTTGTGCCTTCTGATTATTCTCTCCTTGTCTCTTTCTTATATCCACTTAATTATTATCTCCCTATGACCACTTTGAAAGTAGGTCATGCTTGTCTTTAAAACTTAAGATGGCATTTATTTGAAAGATAGTAAAAAAAGAACAAATATAACTTCCTCAATTCTCATATATAATTTTTTTGTTAATAAATGTAAATAGCGAGGGTTATAAATAGGCTCCTTCAGTTCAGTAATCGACTTGTTCTGGTAGATTAGTATACCGTGGAATTCCGTCAGTCAACTATATATGAATCTAAGTATTTAAGTGAGAGTTAATAAGTTAAATTTTCTTGTATATATTACATTTTTGTATTAAAAAATGAGTTTATAACGAAATGTATTGAAATAGAAGACGTAAATAGATCGGCATGCATAGGCAATCAAGCAAGTCGAATGCATGCGTGCAAATCGTGGTCTCTTGGGACATAAGATATCGTACGTAGCACCACCTTGATGCATGGCGAAGAACAGAGACACGTTTCACAAATTGATTTAGCTTCTAGTACGAGTCCAGCCATCATATCATCTGCAATACTTTGTTAACACAAATTGACATCGTACGAGCACAAAGTTTTGGCTTAGCTTGTGACGCTTGGCTTCCAAACAGACTTGTCGGGAGCATGTTCTGCGATTTCAGACCAAGAAGATCGCTGGGGCAATTGAACCTCTAATGATCACCCAACTAACATACGTCTAAAAAAGGAATGCCGGCCAATACATAATTTAGTTAGTTATTATTTTTATTCTAGGAAAAATCTAATTTTGAGGTTAATTTAGTGTAAAAAATACATTAGCTTTAGGAGTTAACTCTAGTTTAGTGATCCAGAATAATAATAAGTCACTAAATTAATTGAAATCTTGAAGAGAAAAAAAAACCCTATCTAGCTCTCTTAAAACTAATTGAAATTGCTTTGCTTGTTGCGCAAAGACATCACGAACAATAACATTAGAAAAAAGATGATTTAAAATATGACCAACTGAAGTTAGTACAATTGGTATATCATTTGTTTTTGATTGATGTAACATTAAATTTCATCATCTGAGTGTTAAGATTCAATTAAAATATGAAATGTTTTGAAGAAAACAATTCATGTAATTCTTTTGGTGTAAATTGCTATTCTATCAAACTAAAATGTTATATTGTTTTGGTCTTTTTTCGTGTCCAAGAAAACATCCTGGACCAGGGATTCTGGGCCGAAGGAGAAGCAGACCATAAGTCATTGTGACCCAACTCACTTTCCATGTCTGAAGGCCCGATATTTTAACCAGCTTTCGTACATTTTTATTTTTTAGCCATATATATCTTAAGAATTTTGTAGGATGTTTCGGAAATAGCATGAAAGGAGATTACAGGTTGACATCAATCATACAAGTGGCGTGTCCTAATCATTTGAGGACCGCGTCGTCAACGTGATAAGATCGTGGATTAAAAAGTAATTGGTTTTTCTTTTCTTGGGTAAGCATAAATAGAGTGCCTTGATGAAATGGGTGAGATCCCGAATTTAATTGAAAATTCATATTTTTGCAATGAAAATATGATTACCCAATAAATCATTCGAAAAGAGCCAAATCAAACGTAGAAGATAAGCTCGAATCAAGGCCTTTCGTCAGCATTTTTATGACTTTCGAGTCATTTATATAGCAAATGCAATAATCTTCATAAATATCTACAAAATTCAATGGCAATTCAGGGAGGCCCAATGAGAAATAAGGAAAAGGTTGGAGACAAATCACGTTACCATCATGTTGATGATGTAAACAAAAAGAAAGATCTGACTCAATAGCTTTAGTTTCTATAAAAATTTGAAGGTCAGCTACTCAGCTGTCTCCGGAAAAGATAAGACAAATAGAAGAAATACTCACTAACTTTTATATATCCCCGTAATTGCATTAAATGTAAGTATCTCAATTCTCAATAAATGTATTAAAATAACTCTAGTTCTTTTTTAACGATCAAGCCCATTCAAGGTACTGTCTTTTTTTTACACATTATACAAAGCGAATCATTAATAAATATATTTATGAGTTGCACCTTATCACACATAAGAATGATATATATATAACAAGATTAGAATGAGTCCTGAACTCATTTTGTTTAAATGAGCCCCAAATATCTAACTATTGATCTCAATCTGAAAGGTTGTGATCCTTTTACTTTAAGTGAGGATTGTAAAGTAATTCTTACTCGTCCCCAATTAATTCCAGAAATTATTGTAATTTCTTACAAATCACCCCCTTCCAATTCCGTTGCTCTCTTCTTCCTCTTCCTCTCAATCTTCCACGCACGACTCCTCCCAATTATTGTAATATTATGTCACTAGTAGTAAGAAAATCGGGTTTGTCGTAATATCAACTTATTTTGTTCCAAAAAATAATGAAGGCGGTGATTAAGCAGCAACAACCAAATCCAACCATTAATCCAAACAAGTATGTTAATCCAAACAAGAATGCAGAATATTATCAATTTTTTAGCAATATACAACCACAACAGAAACGTAGCATTAATCCAAACATGTATGCATATATATAATCAATAATTTTAATAGCAACATACAGCTACAACAAGTCCGAGATATAATCCCAAAAAAACTACATATTCGACCACTAAAGTAAACAAACATGACACTAAAATAGTGCATGTACTAAAGAAGACATAATATAGACCATAATAAAATGACGTAATGAAATATCAGTGATTGACTATAATAGAATGTTGTAATATTATGTCACTAATAGTAAGAACACCGGATTTGCCGTAATATCAACATATTTTGTTCCATAAAAATAATGAAGATAGTGATTAGGCAGCAACAACCAAATCCAACCATTAATCCAAACAAGTATGTTAATCCAAACACCAAATCTAACCATTAATCCAAACAAGTATGTTAATCCAAAAAAGAATGTAGAATATTATCAATTTTTTTAGCAATATGCAACCACAACATAAATGTAGCATTAATCCAAACATGTATGCATATGTATAATTAATATTTTTAACAGCAACATGCAACAACTACAAGTCCGAGATATAATCCCCAAAAAATTGCATATTCAACCACTAAAGTAAACAAACATGACACTAAAAAAATTTAAAACATAAACCACTCCCAACATACAAACCCTAACCTCCTCCCCAAAAGTGATTGAAGATTGTACCGGTCGAACATGCTAGGGATTTGTGCGTTTACCGGATTCCTCCATTTCGGCTTGAGGAATTGGCAAATGTCGTTGGAGGTTCCCGAACAACGACGACTTTGGAGGTTTGTGGACGCTGATAAAAGACCACTAGGGGTTGGGGTTTTGTCGATCGGGAAGTGGGGAAGAGGAAGAGGGTTTGGGGTTTTTTTTTGGGGGGGGGGGGGTGTTCAGGAAGAGAGAGGGTTTAGGGCGTGGGTTTTGTGTTTGGTGAGGGTGAGAGAGTTTGCTCTATTTCCAATTTTATATTTATGTGAGTAATTGTGAGAAGATTTGATAACCACCATTAGATTTAATTCGGATGGTGGATGTTTAGGAGGTTCACTTAAGCCTAAATAAGCCCCAAGCTAATTCTATAATTTCTGTATGTATATATATATATGTATATATATATGTATATATATCCATTCTAGGGCTGTCAAGTTCTGCTCGGGATCGATATATTGCTTGATGTTCGCTCGATTTTGCTCTGATTTTGCTCGAAATTGCTCGGATCGGTTAGTAACGAGCCGAGCACGAGCAGACCCCGCTCGCTCGATGCTCGCTCAATTATCGCTCGAAACCTGATTACTATATCCAATTATTTGATTAACCTGAATATTCTATCCAATTACCCAATCGGTAAAGTGTTAAATTCATTTAATAAACTAATTTACCAAACCCAACAATTCATTTAACAAACCAAACCAAAATACTCGTTAGAATCAAAACCTTATTAGTCCTGAACTTTTCAATTTTTTCATTATTATTTTTTTTCTCATTCTTTTCTACACCAAAAGATCAAATAAATTAAGGTTTGGGTCAGGTAGATGATCTTATTTATAAGATGTTGATGTTGTGAGTTGTCGTATAATTTAGAAGATTGTGTTTGATTTTAATATTGTGTAGATTTTGTTTGATCCAAGTGTATAATCTTATTTATAAGATGTTGATGTTGTCGTATAATTTATAAGATTGTGTTTTATTTTAGGCGTTAATTTTAAAATTGTGTTAGTGACTATTATTATATTTGTCTTAAGTAATTTTATAATTTACTTATTAGGACAACATTATTAGGAATTCAATACGAAAAAAAAGGTTTAGGTTAACGAGCCGCTCGTGAGCCACTCGCGAGCAGATCGAACCGAGCACGAGCAGAATTGCCGCTCGAAACTCTTAACGAGCCGATATTGAGCAGACTCAGATCACTCGTTTAGAGATCAATTACACCCCTAATCCAATCCCTCATATCAAACTACTCTCATAAATCACAATAATGATTCGCCAAAGAATACCCAACCAACCATGTAAATACCCCCAAATATGTGCCCAATAATCCAATACCAGCCTAACAAAATTCTTTATTTTCTCCAAAAAGGCACATCTCCCCGTTGTATAATGCAGTATCACGACCCTTTCAAAAAGAAGGGTCCTTATACACGGCCGCGCGTAGGGCTGAGCATCGGTCCGGTCCGGTCCGGACCGGACCGGAAAATGTTTTTAGGTCTGGACCGAAAACCGGACCGGACCGGAAAAAATTAGGATAGGCGGACCGAAGACCGGACCGGTCCAAAAACCCGATTTTTTGGCTTAAATTTTAAAAAAAAAAAATTGGACCGGTCCGGACCGGACCGGACCAGAAAATTTAAAATTTGCCGGACCGAAACCCGGACCGGACCGGATTTTTTCAAAAATTTCCGGACCGAACCCGGACCGACCGGTCCGGTCCGGTCCGGTTTGACCGGTTTGACCCGGTTCTGCACAGCCCTAGCCGCGCGCGTCCCGGACGCGGCTGACGTAGTCAGTTGAGTCAGCAATACAGTCAGCAGAGAAATTCATTTAATAACATTTTGGTGTCACATGCAACCTTTAGTTTCCCAATGCAACATTACTTTCTCACTGCAACGTTTGGTTTCCCCATGCAACTTTTACTTTCTCACTGCAACGTTTGGTTTCCCCATGCAACTTTTACTTTCCCACTGCAACGTTTTGTTTCCCCATGTAACTTTTAATTTTCCCAACGTAACTTTTGGTTTCCCCAAACAACAACTTAAAAAGGCAAAACATGTTCCTTTTTAACATTTACGTCTATCCTTTTTAAGTTTGCGACTCACCTTTTTAACTGTGAGTTGTACCTTTTTAAGTGATGTATGTTCCTTTTTAAGAATTGTTTGTTTCTTTTTATGTTTGAGGTTATCCTTTTTAACTGTGAGTTGTACCTTTTTAAGTGTAGTATGTATCTTTTTATGTGTGAAGTTTTCCTTTTTAGTATTTTTTTTCGTTTTTAAGTTTGTGGTTCTCATTTTTAACTGTGAGTTGTACCTTTTTAAGTGTAGTATGTTCCTTTTTTAGAATTAATTGTTCATTTTTATGTTTGAGGTTCACATTTTTAACCGTGGGTTGTACATTTTTAACCTTTAGTATCCCAATGCAACATTACTATCCCACTGCAACGTTTGGTTTCCCCATGCAACTTTTATTTTCTCACTGCAACGTTTGGTTTCCCCCATTCAACTTTTACTTTTCCCAACGCAACTTTTGGTTTCCCAAACAACAACTTAAAAAGGCAAAACATGTTCCTTTTTAACATCTACGTCTATCATTTTTAAGTTTGCGGTTCACCTTTTTAACTGTGAGTTGTACCTTTTTAAGTGATGTCTGTTTCTTTTTAAGAATTGTTTGTTCCTTTTTATGTTTGAAGTTCTCTTTTTTAACTGTGAGTTGTACTTTTTTAAGTGTAGTCTGTTCCTTTTTAAGTGAGTGTACATTTTTAAGTGTGAAGTTTTTCCTTTTTAGTGTTTTTTTTCTTTTTAAGTTTGCGGTTTTCCTTTTTAACTGTGCGTTGTACATTTTTAAGTGATTTATGTTCCTTTTTAAGAATTGCTTGTTCTTTTTTATGTTTGAGGTTCACATTTTTAACTATGAGTTATACCTTTTTAAGTGTAGTCTGTTCCTTTTTAAGTGAGGCTTGTTCCTTTTTATGTTTGAGGTTCTTCTTTTTAACTGTGAGTTGTACATTTTTAAGTGTAGTCTGTTCCTTTTTAAGTGAGTGTACTTTTTTAAGTGTGAAGTTTTCTTTTTTAATTTTTGTTTCGTCCTTTTTAAGATATGTTGTTCCTTTTTAGGTACTACTTCATCCTTTTTAAGTTTCTGTTTTTCATTTTTAAGTATTGTTTCATCCTTTTTAATTTTCTGTTGTTTCTTTTTAAGTTGATATTTTACTTTTTAATTTTCTATTTTTTTAATTTTCTGTTTTTTTAAGTTATGTTTGTTCTTTTTTAAGTTGTTTTTCCTTTTTTAAAAAAACCAAAAACTTTAAATCAACTACAAAGAAAAAAAAAATTCCTCAAAAACTCAACACAAAAAAACCCAAATCAACCACAAAGAAATAAACTTTTCCTCAAAAACTCAACACAAAAGAACCACACTTCCAAAAAAAAATGAAGACCAATCAATCATAGAACACAACCAAAAACTTTAAATCAGCCACGAAAACCAAACTTTCCCAAAAACCACCACACAAAAAACTCAAATTAGTTACAAAAAACCACATTCCTCCTCATCCGCAAAAATTCAACACAAAAAAACTCAAATCAGCTACAAAAAACCATGTTTCCGAAAAACCCAAGATCAATCCATCACATAACAAAACCCCAAAACTTCAAATCAGCAACGAAAACCAAACTTTCCCCCAAAAACATCATACAAAAAACTAAAATCAGTTACAAAAAATCACATTCATCTTCCTTCTCGCATCGAGAAAGACTCCAACGCGGACCATTTCCTCATCTTCCTCGCCGGCCAACTACATCGTGGCGTCCTAACCAACGACGTCGGCGTCCCAACCTCCTTAAGACTCACTCCCGCGTCATCTCCTTGGCATCCCTTTTACCGATCTCGTCTTCCATCGGGAGAAAATGATGAAGAATGAAAGATTTAGGGGGGATAATGGAAGATTTTGAGAATATATGTATGTTGGAAACCAAATGTCACATAGTTTCGCGTGCATGTGATGTGACACAAAATAAATAATATGTGATTTAATTAATCTTTGGTGTTTGCTAACTAGATTGTCCACGTCAGACGACATCCCGGACGCACCGCGGCCATAAAATATTTCCCCTGAAAGAATTGTACACAACCCCCCTCCGTAATTTCCCCAAACTCCAGTGGCAATCCCACCACCCCCTCCCTTAGACAATGCGTTACGGCACATCCTCTTCCCTCCAACTCCGTCTTCCGATCGACGATCCGTCGCCGGAACCTCCCAAATTCCGATCCTACCCCTCGTCCACGATGATGCACATGACCTTTTATTGGGGCAAAACCGTAACTCTCCTCTTCGACTCGTGGCGGACGACCACCTGGACGGCGTACCTCGTCACTCTCCTCGCCGTATTCCTCCTCTCCGCCTTCTACCAGTACCTCGAAGACCTCCGCCTGAGACTCAAGATCTCGTCCCTCTACAAGGCGTCCTCGACAGCGGAGGCTCCGTTGCTGGGGGTGCGCCGCCGGAGAGGCGCCGCCAGGTGCGCTGTCGCGGCGCTGTTTGGCGTCAATTCCGCGCTCGGGTACATGCTGATGCTGGCCGTGATGTCGTTTAATGGGGGAGTGTTTGTGGCCGTCGTGGTGCGGTTGATGGTCGGGTATCTCGCCTTCCGGAGAGATGGGGAGGAGGATGTTGTCGCGGCCGAGAATCCGTGCGCTTGCTCTTGATTTCGCCGGAAAGTGGTGGTGAGGTGATTCTTTTTTTTTATTTTTTATTTTTGGTTTAGGAATTTGATATGTTTGGTATGATTGGGTGGAGGGAATCAGAGGACGTTGGTAACACGCAATGGTTCGTGTGTGTGGTGTTTGTTTATTCAATCTAATATTATAGTTTTTTTCTTCTAAAATGAAGTGTTGATTTGTTATGTTAAGGTTTTTGTTGGGACAATTCAGTTGGTTGATGCTTATTCTTGTGTTGATTGAACTCATGCAATAGTAGGTCACGTCATGGATTTAGGCAGAATAAAGTAAATAGCTCTTAACCAAGAATATGAATTAATGTTTTTGTGCTTTGGGCATTATTTTAAATGTTTCTCTGAAGATTAGAATCAATGCAGATTTTGCTGCAGTTGTCCATTTTCAGGTTAAGATTCTGACAATCTGCTTGTTTTTGTTTTTTAGCTGTGGAAATGTGAAGGTGGTTGGTTGGAGTTGTATTGTTTCTGGGTTTTCCCCCTCTGCTATGTCCGATAGCTGTCCCAAATTCCCAATGCATATCTTTTACTACTAGGTTGCAAGTTCTGTACCTTATATTTTAATTTTTTCCCAGTTGTAGTATTATAGGCTTGTTTTCCCTTTCTCGTTCTGGTAATCTTTTATGTGTGAAAACATAGCATTTGAATTACCTATTTCACTGCAATCTTGCCTTCTCAGAATGATGTATTTCTGTTTATCTTGTTCAGTGCCCGAAATGGTATATCTGTTGTCTTGTTGTGTTGGAACTCACAATCAGGGCAATTGGTTATAATCAAGTTAATTAGGTGTGAGATTGTAATCAGGTTTATCTTCCACTAGCTAATCGGGTATCCGGTTTATTTCAGATGTAATCGGGTGATCCATTTACTAGCCTATAAATGGCTGGACCCAATTGTACCTTGATATAAAAAATTCAATCTAACAAACCTTTTACTTCTTCATCATCTTTCTCCATTTTGCAAATTCTTTTGGTGCCTTTTCTTTAGATGGTTTGGCCATACTATCATCAATAATGCCTAATTTTTCTTTAGCACCTAATGCTACACGCATAGTTCTAAACCATGTAGGGTAATTGTCCCCGTTAAGGACTTTAGAAACTAGGTTTGTACTTGGATTATCTGAGAGTAAAAGAGGTAGGAATTACTAGAATCTTGGTTTGGTCCAGAACTAGGGTTTTCACTTGCAACAGTCATTTCACGTCATTGAACGAGTTATCTTCAACATTTGATTTGACTCAAATCCCTTGTCGTCTCCCTCTGAGCTCTTTGTCCCAGATTTTGCTTCAAGATCTGGGTTTTCTTTGAGTGCGGAAGATAAACCTGGTTACATCTCACACCTAATAAACCTGATTATAACCAATTGCTCTGATTGTACGTTCCTACATGTTGTGTGCCGAAATGGTCCTTCCGAAATAACAATATATGAATTGCTTCAACGTAATATACTTGCAAATTAGCCTTAGGTACTCACTGTCTTACTCCTGTTTATTTACTCTGCATCACTTGGGTCCGCTTGTATGTGACTTTGGAGACTTGAGCTTTCCAAATTTAAATTGAAGTGCAACCATCTAAAAGAGGTTTAAAATGCTAATGCAATTTCAAAACATATGGTTTAGTATTTCTCCTGTATCTGGCTAAGAGCAACGAAGCTGGCAATGTTCTTCTGACCGCCAACAAGAAACCATAGGGAGCCTCAATGACGAAGCGTCTTGTAACAAAATCGAAGCCTTGATTCGAATGGGAGCTGTCGCCAGAAAAGGCCTACAACAATGAGCGTAATAGTTTATAAGGAATCATCGTGTTTGGGAAGAGAGTCATGGATTTCCCTCTTACAGGATAACTAATTACGCGATCTAATTATTCCCTAAATTCTAAACAAGTTTTAGGTTGGTGAATTCTTACTGATTTAAAAATTACCATTATATTATCCTCAATTCAATGACATCCTAAAATAAAAAATGGTATTTGTGCGCTTAGCTAATTTGATTGGGTGTACCTCAGAAGAGGTTTAGTCGAGTCTTTGTTTCTGTGTTTGCCCTAATAGCCGTGTATCCTTCGTCATTTATGGGATCCATTTCGTCAACACTTTCGTTAGAAAGTTTACAAAAAACACAATCTTAAATTAAAATATCCTTCATATTAAATATAAATATAAATATAAAAAAATCCAAAACCATCGAATCTCCCTTTGCCTCTCTTTCAAGTTCTCTCTCTCTCTAATTCTCTTCATCCACTTCTCTCCTCGTTAGACCCAGTCTCCAACCCAACGGTCACCGGTCACCGGCCACGAACCCACCAAAGCTCCAACTCCACTCTAAACAGTAAACCCACTGATTTCTCTCTCTCTCTCTCTCTCTCTCTCTCTAATTCTCTCTCCCATCTCTCTCTGATTCTCTCCTCACTCGATCATTTCACCATCCCCATGGTCGCCATCGTTGGCGACGAAACCACCAGACCTCACACTCCACTGCTTGATCCACAACCATCCAAAATTCACACCCTATCCAACACCACCACCATCACAACTATTGTCCCTGGCGCCAACAACAGCAGGGGTGGGGAATGGATAGAGTGAGGACAGAAGTGGAGAGAGAGAGAAAGAGGAGAGAGAAAATTCGAGAGAGAAGACCAGCGGAGGGAAGATTAGTTGGTTTGGGTTTTTTGTTATTATGTTTAATATTAAGTATATTTTAATTTTAGAATGTGTTTTTTGTAAAATTTCTAAGGAAAAAAGGGTGTAAGTACAACAATCAATTGTAATGAAATATAAGTATACATCCGCCAACAATGAAAACTAGGGGTGAGTAACCGGTCCGACTTGGACCGGAACCGGATCGGCTCTAGACCCCAGGCCGAAGATCGGACTAGTCCGGTCCAAAAATCTAGACCGGACCGGTCCTTGCTCTCCCTGCAGAAAACACATATGTAAAAAAGAACAAACATAACTCAAAAAGGATAAAGCAATACTTAAAAAAGAAAAAACATCAACTTAAAAAGGATGAAACAATACCTAAAAAAGAACAAACATAACTTAAAAATGATTAAACAAAACTTAGAAAAAAAAACATGAACTTAAAAAAGAAAAAAAAAACAACTTAAAAATGAACAAACACAACTTAAAAAGGAAAACATGAATTTAAAAAGGACGAAGCAGTACCTAAAAAGGAACAAACGTAACTTAAAAAGGACGAAACAAAAATAAAAAAGGAAAAATAGAAACTTAAAAAGAAAAAAACAACTTAAAAAAGAAGAAACAACAACTTAAAAAAGAACAAATATAACTTAAAAATGATGAAGCAATACTTAAAAAGAAAAACAATCGCTCTTTTGTTAAAAATGACAAAATCATACTTAAAAAGTGCAAACCTGTACTTAAAAGGGACAAACTCTTATGTTAAAAAGGAACATATTTTTCCTTTTTAAGTTTGTCATTTTTATCACCTGCTTATATGAAGAAAAATGATAAAAAAATGAAATCTTCATTTTATCTTGGTATCCGAATGTTGTATAGAGAAACCAAAAGTTACGTTGGGAAAAGTAAATGTTGCATGGTGAAACCAAACGTTGCAGTTAAAAAGTAATGTTGGGAAACCAAATGTTGCATGTTACACCAACATGTTATTAAATGAATTTCTCTGGTGACTGGATTGCTGACTCAACTGACCACGTCAGGCACGTCTCGGACGCCCGCGGCCGTGTATCACAACTCTTTTAGAAACATGAACTCGATCACTTCAGACTTCAGCTGGTCGTTCCATAAGGGTGACGAAATACAAGCCGATCTAGGGTTGTGAGTGGGGACGAAACACGTTGATTGGTTTAAAATGAATTAGTAATGGTAGGCTAGTGCGTGTTGCTACAACTTAAAATGGGCCTTAATGGCCCTATATATTATTTTTATTGTTATCCAAAACTCTTGAATTCCGGCTCTTTTTTATTTTAATATATAATAATATTGTTTCTTGTCGTGCAATGGGTGTGGGACTGTGGGGTATGTGAGCAAGCAGCAATCTTATATTCTTATGGAACAGAACTGAAAACACGAATCAAGATTGATATGTTATATGCAATACTGTTATTAGTACAAGCTGAAAAATGTAGACCATCCTAAATTAAGTTGTCTTGTGGCAACTGGTAAGTCACCTAATTTGCTATCTGATTTTTGCTATAATTGGATTTCACAAAGTTATTTAATGAGGGTATATAAACATGTGATGATATTTACCATGATTTTATTATTATCAATATTAATGATAGGCGCCGATGTAAGGTACGCTTGACAAATATTTCCTGAATTGCTGAATACGATATATACAGCTATGCTATACAAGTCCTGAAATCTGATTTCCATACTCTGGGATCCCAATTTTATACGACGTTCTCTTAACTTCTTCAAGTCTCGGGACTAGTTTGACAGTTTTGCAGGGATTTGGATTATCTTTTTATTAGATTCTTTTATAAATCTTCTAACAGAAATTGTAATTGAGTGGTCCCACACAAAAGTAAAAGATTTAAGTGTTCAGATGCATAAATCTAATTTCCAAATATTTGAAGCACGTTGCCAATTTCAACCCGAAAGAGTATTCAATCATGAAACGAGATTTGCAACTCCCACTACATATTCCAGTTACTACCAAAAAAACCCTAAAATTCCACTAAAATGTCTCCAAAGTGTTTTTTACTTTTTTTTTTCATTCTTCCTTCTTCTTCAACTTGAGACTCAATAATACTATTTTCCGAAAGTTGAAAAATCCAAGCACGAGGAGTAAATAGTGGGGAGAAATAGCCGGAAATGCTTCAATAATATCTCCATGAATTGTTAATATTGTAATATTTATTACCATTGGAATGCATTTTTGAAAGAAAAAATGAGAAATAAAATTCACAGAAAGAAAACGTAATCAGTATTACCAAACACTCAGATCATGTAATCACAATTTTCTTAACCCTTATATTTACCGAAATAAAAACTCCAAAATCCAACCATAACTTATCGTAATTCTCTCAACAATTATTATTTACAAACCACCATCACCAAAAAAAAAATCCACCATTCTTCCATGTCCAAGCATCTAACTCCAATCACAATATCATTGATTAAAAAACCAAAAGGTGTTTGTTACATTTCAAGATCAAACAAACTTAATTTATAGACACCATAGAACTAATTAAGCAGGCCTCACGTGAGAATTGACTACGCCCAACCCGCGGCCGTGACCGGCAGCATCGGCACCCCTCCATACGCCTCCATCCCAATCCTCGTCTGAACGGCCTCCATCGCCTTCGCCGACTCAACGATCTCCCTCACTGCCGCGCTATAAAACGTCCTCAGTCTCCTCAGAAACCACCGGAGTCGCAACCTCCGCCACGCTCTCACCATAAACGCGCTCCTCCGCCCGCCTCCGCCCCTGCCTAACTTTATAATCGGCATCTTCCGCCGGCGCCGGCGGCGGACGGCGGAAGGCGGCGGAGGGGGTTTGGAAAGGAGGCGAAGGAACGGGGTTTGAATCTTGTAGGCGATGGAGGTGGTGGTCTTGGGTTTGGTCGGGGAGGGTTTTGGTAGGAGCTTTACGTCGTCGTCGGAGGCCATTGCGGAGGCGGGGAGAGGTCGGAGGTGGTTGGGTGGTGGTGTGTTTTTATAGAGTAGAGAGATGGATCGATCTGCAAGTCGTCGAGTGAGTATGACTTAATACAATTATATGAAAATGATTACTGGATGAGTTACGAACACATGCATAAATAATTTAAAATATGAGGTGTGGCTGCAGAAATAACATGCAATAGTATTTTATTTTATTTTTAAATTTTAATTGTATATATGTTATGGGGAATGCAATCGTATGTTGTGGTTGACCGCGGTTAGTATTAGTGGATGTCAGCTTAGCAGGTAGATTTTTAGCTAAAAATCTAGATTCAAATCCTTGCGTAGAGAATGTCACCAAGAGTTCTGTTTACAGTAAAAATATACTTTTTAAAAGTATGCACGAAATTCATTTACTATAAAAAGATGAGATTCATTTTGATCATCTTAAGGCACGTATGACTGTGTTTACAAACAACCATGGCCCATGGGAAACATTTGTGAACTTTTTTTTCTTCCGCCTTGGTTAAAATCCTTAAAAAAATTCCATCGTAATAGAAGGGTACGCAGATACGTAGAGGGGTACAATACAAATAATAACAAAAAATGGCATAAACAGGGAGACTGATAAGTGAGAACATATATTAAAAAAATACAAAAAAACCTGCTCCTACATGGTGTTTCTTCAGGAAGCAGCGTGTGAACTGTATACAGCCATAGAGAATCAAGTTTGTCGCTCTTTATTTTGTTGCTTGACGTGATACACTCACATACCGTATTACTATATATTAGGGGTGCAAATGGGTCGGGTTGGGTCGGATTTGGACCTCAATCCGACCCAACTCGAAATTTTCGGGTTGGGAAAAAACCCAACCCAATCCGAACTCGAACCGGTTTGGGTTCAACCCAACCCGATCCATGTGCACCCCTACTATATATGCAGGTGAGATGTTACATTAAATATGGTTAATGATTAAACCACATTGGTTAGACTTGAGTGTTGAGATACGGTCCTGTATTGTTTATAAATGAAGTTCGTGTATGATATAATAATATGTACGTGGGAGGCTGTGGAAGCTTCGTGCTTGTTCAGTTACTTAATTAGATCCAAGACGAAAAACAATATTTAAATACATCAAAGTCAACGTAGCTCATGTAATCGGGGAACCAAACTATGGCTGATTGTACATGAATTTCTACTACAAATTATATACAAGGTGATACAATCTTGTCATTTTGTAGTCTTCAGTCAGCTCGTAACAGCTTAATGAAAATAACACGCAGCTAGTTGATATAAACTTACAATTGAGAGTATATATTTTCCGATCTTCAAATTAATTCATCATAATTATAAAATGCCTGACAGCATAAATGTCAGTACCGTTGATCCATGATATGTCGTATTTCAAATTCATAAATTGGATAGTGAACTTCAAATGTCACGCTACCACTTGTTACATATCGCCCTATTTAATAGAACAATAATAAATAAGATGAGTGAAGCTAAAAAAAGTAGCATTATCTTTTCATTTCTCAAAGGGAGGTGTTTTAGGAAAGCAATGACTCAAAAACAATGCGAGCGTCGGTCGGTACTAGTACTTCTACACTAGTAGTAGTTCAAACATTTCCTTAATGAATTTATAAGTGGCATTTGCTAGCTAGAAAAACAAATTAACTAACATTATTATTAGTTAGAAGCGTAGAGGTGCCATTGAATCGTGTAAAGTGAAGTTTCATGTCAGTTAAAGTTTCAATAGTGCCACTGAATTGCATGTTTTCTCTTCTTTTATTTTTCTTCTTCCCGAAGCAATCAATTGGAAGAAGAAAAAAATATTTCGATCGATTTCCATTCCAAATCCACACCAACATAAGGTCCACAATTTCCAAGCCTTGGGATTATTTTGGACTTTAATAAATAGAGATAGGAAAAACGATGGACCGAATGTGGAAGCAGGAGAAATTCTAATGAAACTAGGCTTGGAAATCTAACAAACACGTAGAATGGATCTACTAAGAAAACGCAAACCAATATTAAAGCAAGCATAATACCGGATTTAAGTGAAACCCTTGTGGGGAAAACCACAGGAATAAAACGAGTCGAAGCTTCAATGTGGAGAAAAGACAACACAGGGAGAAACAAAGAAAGCAGCTCGAAAATGGATTGGGCTTGGATGAATCTCCAAGAACAAGGAATTCCTAAATCCTAAGACTTTAAACTTAATGGTGGCTAAACCTACCTCTCCAAACGTTGACTCACAAACACACAAGATTTTCTCATCTCTAATTTCTAAACCCTAATGAGTACAAAGATATTTATTTATAGTATGGCTCAAGACAACCCTAAATGGGTAAGGAAATGCCTAAACAAATCCTAAAAATTATCCAGGTTGAGCATTGGATTAGACATCCAAAAACTGAGCGGACGTCCGAACTTGAGAATCCAGAAAACCTCTAGCAAGCTCTATCCAAAATGAATTGGTCGTCCAAGGGCTAGGCAACATCTGCACTACATCGGAATAAGATTTCACCAACGGAACATATTTGTCAGTGAAGGTGTCTATCCGTCTGTTTAAGTAAACACCAATGAACAATGTTGCATGCGTCAGTGTTTACTTTCACTGACGAATGTTCCGACGGAAAAGCGTCGTCGGTCCAAATTCTGGTGTGAATTTTTTTGTCAATTTCCCCTAAATTCGTTGGAACGAATAATGCCGACGAATATCTATCAATGCTTTTCACACCGACAAATGCTTCTTTCGTTGTTTCACCGACGAATGCTTACTTACATCGACGAATAAGTATTGTTGGTGTTTTCTGTGGTAAACATTCAAGGATGGATATGTATCGTCAGTGTAAGTCATGTCTAGAACACACAAAAGCCTACTTGCTTTTTTCATGTTCCAATTTCCCTGATTAAAAGAAACAATAGTTTTCATCATTCATCCACAACACATTCATGCATTCATCCACAAACATATCGCCTAAAGAACTCATACATGCATTCATCCAAAACACAATCTTCATACAAACAACAAACAAGTGCATACAAACATTGTAACTGTATTGAAATTGAAGTTTTTAATTCACAAAGTAGCAAACAAAGTTTGATAATGACAAAACTAGAAAAACAAATAGAACACTCATGTGCTAGCTTCGCCTGACGACTCATGATCGTAATCTCGTCTTGGTGGCGGTGGTAGTGTGCAAATGGATATGATATTAATATCCTGCAATCACAATCTAAATCCATGAACAACGATATTTGAACGAACAACATCCAAACCAATTTAAATTTCATCTAGCAAACCACAAATTGAAACTCAAACAATTCCACCAATCAAAATCCAAACAATCTAAATTGGCATTTAAATCGACAACATCCGAACCTGAAGGGAATGTATTCTAAAAGTTTTACTTTTAATTGTCAATTGTTATGAATTGAATGAGAAATCATTTTGTTCCTTGTTTATGTTATTCGTCTTTTAGAAGTGTTAAGGAAGATGCTCTTGGTCCTTAACCGTAGAGCTCTAAAAGATATTGGTTTACATAAAACAAAAGATATTCGCAATCATGGTAATTAACATGGGACATTAATTACCGAGTTAAGATTGTCGTGTTGGTCATAGATCATTGTAGCTCTACAAGTGAGTGACAACACGGGTACACAAAAGAGGAAAATAGTACTTTTGTATACCGAATTGACCTAACAAGTAAAATATTATAGGAATGTGTTTCTGTGTCATTAATATTTTACTGTGTCCTTGGTCCTTTGATCTGAGACTTATATCTGATCACTTAAGGAATACTTAATTAGATCAGTGTCTTGAACTATCGATCAGTGTAGTGTAAAGACATTGGTTGGTTAAGTATAACTTTCGTTGGAGAAGATAGTTAGTCAAAAGATTATCATTGCCCCTCTTAATTGAGTGACGATATTAGTGGGCCCCTTGACAAAGCAAAGTTATAATGTGCACAATGTGATTTGAGTTAAGTCACATATTTATAACTAGCTTAAAGAGATCAAGAAATGAATACTAATACAAAGATGACACAATACTACTTTGTGTGTATTCTTAATATCATGAGGCAAGGGACGGACACAAGTGGTGCACTCCATCACTAAATTGATCGGGTTTTGGTTCGAGTGGAATTAAGACATCTAACTAATTGGGAGCTATAATGTGTAGCTAGATACCGCTTATAGATTGTGATATTAAGCTCTTAATATCACTGCCAACTTAGTTTAGATCCTCCCATAGGTCACGCCACAAAATTGGGAAACAAGAAATGGGGATTTTGAGTTCATAAGATGTGTTGGGTTTCATGTAGAAAATATGACACATGGGGTGAACAAACAAAATCAAAATTATGATGTGATTAATAACATAATTAGAATCTAAATTAAATTCATATGTGATGTAAATATTATGGGGTGTAATGATTGATCATTACATAGGATAATATGTTACATAAGTTGTGAATTTACTACTAATCCCGAAATGTCAAATTTTGTAGGGGTTAAACCGAAATTTGACAAGTCTGCAGAACAGTGCTCAAACGGTCGACCGGATAGCAGTAAACGGTCGACCGATCGGGCACGGTCGACCGGACGTGTCTCGACCGATAACAGGGAATTTTCATGTGTTCGAACGGTCGACCGAATGTGATCGGTCGGTCGACCGAACATTGCGATGGAATAATTCCTGTTACGAACGGTCGACCGAGTTATAGAACGGTCGACCGAAACTAGGTTCGAGCGGTCGACCGAACCTTGAAACGGTCGACCGGTCCAGACGGTTTTGTGCAGAATTAATTTAAGAATTAATTAGATCATGCAAGGAATTGGTCCATAATTGATTTAATTCGTGGCTAATATTATTTATTATTAAATAATGGATGGTTAGATGGAATTTTGCATGAGATCATGGGCAAGGGGTTGCACATGAATAGGTAATTTGGAGAGAGCTTATAAATACAAGCTTATTTCATTACCCAATTAATTTTTTGAATTCATTATTTCTTGTGCAAAAATTCTCTCTCCATAATTCTCCACGAAAATCCCTTAATTCTTAAGTTTAGTTTTAGTTCTTAAGAGATCATCTTCTCAAGAGAATTAAAGAGGGGTTAGTAATTGGATTCTAAACCATATCGGAGATTGAGAGACTAGCTTCCCTCTCTCCGATCTTGTTTAGAGTTTGGTGAATACTCGGAGGCATCCGGCGCAGCGAGGAGCATCCCCAACATCTCCGAATCTTCAAAAAGTTTTAGAGAACTTCTAGGTATGAATTTCGGAGCCCATATTTGTTTTAATAAAGTTTTGAAACTAGATATTGAAACAAATTGATGCATGCGTGAAATAAATTATAGAAAATTGAACATGAAATCCTACAGTGGTATCAGAGCTTAGGGTTCAATTTTCTCATGATTTATGGCTGTAAACAAATTTAGTTCACCATCTAGGATTTAAACAATTCGTTTTACCGGTTTTTCGGTCTTTAAATGTTTGTTGATATAATTCTCTGTAATAATTCGTATGAATGTTTTAAGAGTTTTAAAACATGCCATGTAATTATTATAATTAAGATTAAGACATTAGTCTAACTTACAATAATTTCGTTTTATTTAAAAACGATTATTTTGTAAGAGAATCAACAAGACCGAAAAACTGCAGTTCATCTTTCCATTGGAAATTGGATGGACAGCGGTTCAAAATTAATTTTTGAACTATGGATGAATGAAAAATGTTTTTAATGGATTTCAAAATATTTTTCAAAGAATTGTTTAGGATTCTAGATGATTGATAAATTAGATTCTGTAGTTTATAGCAATTGCGTGCATGGATGCTTGAGTTGCTTTGCAGGATTGTGAGTTTATATGTTCCAAATCAGCAATTATGAATGTATGTAATCATTATTATACAGGGGCTTATGTATGTAAAAGCCAAAATTCTCTCTCTTTCCGTCTTTTAGATAGTTGCATTTGCATATGAGAGGTTTTTACATAGGACTTGCACTAATCGGATTTTATCGAATGTGAGGAGCATGTTTATTTTCTTTAAAATCTACATCTCCGTGCAAGAGGAAGTCGCCACTGTAGCGCATCGATCGAGGATCGAATATCAGGGATCGAGGATCGAAGGGAACATATAAACTCACACGATGTGGATTGTGTGAATGTTTAATTTCTGTTTTTATCTTTCTATGCATGTGATGAATGTGTTGAATGTTAGGATGTGTATGATTAATAATATGCATGATAACCTAAAATTCTAAATCACATGTTAAATTGTCCAAACAAAAATTAAGAATAAATTTCCTTCTTATTTCATCCACTAGCAGCCATTGATCGAGGGATACTTTGCTCGCCCTTAGCGGGAGATGGCTCCCTCCATCTTTGGGAATAGTGGGAGATATAATGGTTGTCTGTTGTTGTGCCACAATTAAATATATGAGGAGTGTTTCACCCTAGTGAACCCCAAGTATGTTTAGTTATGAATACAATGGATAAACGTATCTCGTCTCAAATGAAAATAAGTTTTCTTAACATTACCTAGAGCCCTCGCTCGGTTTTGGGAAAAAAGTTTTTCTTACGAGTATAGGTCGTATTCCCTCATAATTAAAACGACAAGAGGCACAAGAGTTTGAAGATGCTAAATGTTGCTGAAATTCAAAAAGGTTGTGATTAGAAAATGTTTTCTTACCTTGATATTGTAATGTATTCGATAACCCTTAGCTAGTCCATATTACGATTGATGGGATCTTGGATTGTTGCATTTATGGGCAAAATTTTTTATTTGCAACATTTACATTTATATCCAATATCTGTATGCATGTGTATTAAAACATAAAATTGGCATTAAAATCCTATATGATTTATTTTGTAGAAAAATGTCGAACATCCAACCTATCGTACGATCCATGATAGAAAACACCCTTTAGCAAATGATGACTCAAACTTCATTAGTTGTCAACTCAAACTCAACATCGTGTTAAAGTTTGAGAAACTATCTCACATTTTGGAAGGTCCAATCCCAAAGTGGAATGAGAGATTAACCGACGAAGAGAAAGAGGCTAAGGCCAAGTGGGAAGACCAAGAGAACCAGGTTCACGGTCTTATGCTAGCATCCATGGGTGACTCGCTTCAAGCGAAATACTTGGATTCAAAACCCAAGAAGACCATGGAGGCTTTATCCAAGATGTTCACGGATAGTGCCCGAAAGGAGCACTATAAGACCACCATCGCACTCACAAGGTGCCATATGGCGGAGGGAACATCGGTATCTATGCATTTTCTCACGATGCAAGGATACCTTGAGAAGTTGGCAAAGTTCTCTTCACCAATGCCCGAGGACATTGCTGAAGATATGATTCTTGGCTCTCTAGCCCCGTCCTTTAAGGACTTTGTGATGCACTACCACGTGCGTGAAAAAGGGGTGAGTCTTGAGGAGCTGCACAACGCTCTCAAAACTGCTGAAGTTGACATGGGCAAGGGTAGGGACAAGCATGTCCTTGCCGTCCATGGGAGGAGCCAAAAGATTGGTAAAGGAAAGGGAAAATCTACCAAAAGTGGTTCAATCAAGAGCAAGGGAGTAGGAGGTGTTCGTGTGAGTGCCTCGAGGGGGAAATCTCAGAAATCTCCAACTCCCAAATACGGAGTGCTTTCACTGCGGTGAAAAGGGACACATCCGGCCAAATTGCCCCAAGTACAAGGAAGACCTCGACAACGGAGTGATTGAACGTCGGCGCCCAAAAAAGGCCAAAGGTATATTTGTTATTTAAATAAATTTAGCCACCTCTGTCCAGGATTGGGTAATAGATACCGGATCTTGTGCTCACATAGTTTCTAATTTGCAGCTACTCATGGATAGGAAGGAACTCGTAAGGAACAAGGTAGAATTGAAGGTCGGAAATGGTGCGAACGTGTCTGCGGTTGCACAAGGTTCTGTGGTGTTTCAATTGTGTAGTGGTTTAAATTTATGTCTAAAGAATGTTTATTATGTACCTTCGATTAACAAGAATATTATTTCTGTATCATGTCTGGAAATGGATAATTTTAATATAAATATTTCAAATTCTTGTTTGTCTATATCGAAGAATGATGTGTTCTATGGAAATGCGTTCATAAGGAATGGTCTCTATTTGCTTGAATTGGATAATAAACAAATCTTTAATATCAATAACAAAAGACTTAAGACCACTCACGAGAATGATATTCTTTTGTGGCACTATCGTCTTGGTCACATAAATGAAAAGCGCATCAAGAAATTGCAAGAAGCTAACCTTCTTGGTCTACTTGATTTTAAATCATTGGAGACGTGCCAACCATGTCTAATGGGAAAAATGACCAAAAAGCCTTTTAAGAAGAAAGTTCCAAGGCGAATGGCTTGTTGGATTTGATACATTCCGATGTATGTGGTCCAATGAGTACTAGTGCACGAGATGGTTTCAGGTACTTCATTACGTTCACGGATGTTTATACTCGTTATGACTATGTTTATCTAATGAGAAACAAAAGTGAGTCCTTTGACAAGTTCAAAGAATTCAAGAATGAAGTAGAGAACCAACTCGACAAGAAAATCAAGTCTCTACGAACGGATCGTGGAGGTGAGTACTTAAGTGCCGAATTTGACTCATACCTAAAGGAGTTTGGTATTGTACCACAACTCACCCCTCCCGGTACACCTCAGTGGAATGGGGTATCCGAAAGGAGGAATAGGACATTGCTCGACATGGTTCGGTCAATGATGAGTCATGCGGAATTACCTCTTTACTTTTGGAGTTATGCACTACAAACTGCGGCTTACACACTAAATAATGTTCCATCCAAATCCGTGGAGAAAACTCCTTATGAGCTATGGAGTGGTAAAACACCTAAGCTCAGTTTTCTCAAGATTTGGGGTTGTGAGGCTTACGTCAAGAAATTGATGTCGACCAAACTTCAACCAAAAGTGGATAAGTGCTTCTTTATTGGTTATCCTCGTGAGACAAGAGGATACTACTTTTGGCATATCACCTCCAATCGAGTGATTGTAGAGAGGGATGCCACATTTCTGGAAAATGAATTTCTAGAAAGAGTAAAAAGTAGTGGGAGTAGGGTTGTGCTTGAGGAAACTCAAGATGCTCTACAAGATCATGACATGAATGATGACATTCAAGATCATGAAGGCCCAACCGAGATTCCTTTGGTTAGTGGGAGCGTGAACGAGAGACCATCACAAGAAATTGTGAGAGAATCTCAATCATCCCCACCAAGTGTACGTTCAAGAGTTGAACGTGAACCCACTCCTCAAGAAATTGTGGAAGAAGTTCGAGAGACACGAGAAGAACCAAAAGAACTTAGAAGGTCAACAAGGGAAAGGAAGAAACCCGATTTGTATCTGGGACTTCATGAAATCATGGTACTAGATACCAATGATCCCTTGACCTTCCAAGAAGCAATGGAAAGGGAAGACTCCAAACTATGGCTTAAGGCCATGGAATCCGAAATAGAATCCATGTATGATAATCAAGTATGGGACTTGGTTGACATTCCTCAAGGGAAAAAGGTCATTCATAATAAATGGGTTTTTAAGAGGAAGATGGACATGGATGGGAACTTGACAACCTACAAAGCGAGGCTTGTAGCGAAGGGTTTCACTCAAGTTTAAGGAATTGGCTATGATGAAACTTTTTCACCGGTTGCCATGTTCAAGTCTATTCGGATCATGCTCGCTATTGCCGCATTTCACGATTATGAAATATGGCAAATGGATGTCAAAACGGCGTTCCTGAATGGGAACTTGGAGGAGGATGTGTACATGGTACAACCTCAAGGTTTTGAAGATCCAAAGAATAGTGAGAAGGTATGCAAGCTTCAAAGATCTATTTATGGATTGAAGCAAACATCAAGGAGTTGGAACAAACGCTTTGATGAGGAAGTGAAAAAGCTTCACTTCATTCAAAGTAAGGAAGAACCTTGTGTATATGATTGACATCATTTCATGCTTATATTTGTACCTTATATCCATTATCTTACACCTAAGCAATGCTACGTGACGAGTTTTATGTTTAGTTTTCAGAAATAAAGAGGTTTGAAGAGAAGAGCCATGAAAGGACCTAAAAGCAGGAAAAAAGGACCTAATTGTGAGACCTGGGGACCAAGATGCAAGGGGGAAGGACCTGATCGTAAGACAGAAGGACCTAAGAGCAAAACAGGAAACTCCACACCATCATGAGGAGTATTTTGTCAATTCGATTCGGGTCGGAGCTCCACTAAACCAAACAGATGCATCTAAGACCAAGAAACACTTCAAGAAAAGCCCACAAAGAAAACCAGACGGATCTAAACCTTATAGACCGCCAATTGGCGGTCTGGAACCGCTAATTGGCGGTCCATTTAGCCCAGAATCCATCTAGTTTTCTGTAGCACGTGTATTAGTGTATTCTTAGTGTATTTTTGGTATTGGTTTAGTCCCACATCGGGGGATTGTCCCGGATTAGCTTTTTCCATGGCTATAAATAGAACTCTTCACCTTCCATTGTAATCACCCATTGTTTGGTGGCATTCTCTCTACTAAGGAGTGAGCCTTGAAGCAATAACTCAAGGTGGAGAAGGATGCTACCTTCAATGTGAGTCATTGTTAATAAAAGTTTATTTGTTTCTTTTAATCTTGTCTTGTTATGTTGCTTGTTTTGTGTGGTTTGTTTTACTTTGCTTAATTTCTTGTTTAGTAATTTCATTATCTTAGTTAAATGTTTTCTTTGCTTAGTCTAATCAGTAGTGTAATGAGTAGTGAGTAGTTCCATCCCCATTTGGGGGGTGGAGAAATATGTGATATAATAATGTAGTGTATTAAGTGTGTGTTATTTTTATCCCTTGAGCTTTATATGATTTCCATAACCATCTAATGGGTCTCCACTCTTATCTTTGATATGCTAATGCTCTTGAATGAAGCTTAGCTTATGCTTTGATTAGTGGACCTATTTTATGGGGAATGATAAAGTTAGGATATGGATGAAGTTAATGTTGGAAACACAATTTGTAGTGTATGTACTCTTGTGCCTTTTCCTTAGCTAATGTCTTGTATGTTTTAATGATGTAGTCATCTTAATTCATGTAGAGGCATAGTAGGGTCTAGTCTTTATACTTGAGTTCATGTAGCTTCATTCCAATCATTGTCTTGTATGTTTTAATGATGTAGTCTTATCTTAATTCATGTAGAGGCAAGATTGGATGTAGTTTTATGATTTCATGCACTACATGTTGTGAGGAGCTTAATTGAACACACACACACACACATCTTTATGTTCACATTATTTCTCTACCCCCTTTGGGGCTTAGTTTTATTGCTTATCTTCATTTCCTTTTGCATTTCATTTCAGCTTTGTAGTTTAGATTAGTGTAATACATCTTTCTCCCTTCTTTTTACCTCTCGCCTTCGAATAAACCAAGTGTCGACACACCTCCCAGTGGACGACCCGTATTTGCCACCGCTTCAACGCGGCCGTGCACTTGCGGTAGAAATATAAAACGATCAATTCGAGGGGACAGAGCACTTGCGGTAGGATGCACCCTGGTTTTCCCTCAGGGGGCGTGTAATCATAGCGTAGGTGTGGGGGGGTGTTTTACGTGTGTACATAGTCGAGTCTTTTCTTTTGATTTTTTGTTTTCTTTTGTGTGCATTGTTAGGGTCATGTTAGTGTGCCGCATTTAACATTGATATATCTGTTTGCCATGATCCTTGGGTGACTTGTCTTCTTTTGCTTGCCTAGTGCTTTAAAATTTTCACATTTCTTTCAAAATCTTCATGTGTTTGTGAAAGAAAATGTTTTTGTGGGTTTTGCGTGTGTTTAGCATGTGCAAAACCGTTGAGAGGCAAAGTAAAAAGAAAGCTCCCAAAATTGTCTTGAACTTGATGCATTAGGATTTCTAGTTTACTGGCTTTAGGATTTATCGAGTCGTTAGGATGCACCCCAGTTTTCCCTTGGGGGTGAGTAATCAGTGGGTTTCAGTGCTCAAACATTTAAAGAAGTCCACCCTGAACCTAGTGAGTCAAATAATTCGTGTTTGTTAATTTAGGAAGTTTGTTGTAGTCAGGGACCCTTAATATCTTTTTGTGAAACTTAAGTGTAGGGGTTTTGGTTCCCATGTAGATAAATGAATAAATAAGTGGTGTTCTCTCTTCTCGCACGGCTCCTATCACTCGGGAAAGTAGGTCTGAGGGGACTTTGTGCCTGGTGCTTTCGAGTCATCTGACTTGGGATGCACCGACCGAACTCCCGTTACACGGGTGGTAGGGATCGCCCTATGTGGAGATTTGGGGGAAGGTGTACGTGATAGTGTAAGTCCTCATAGGCAATGATGCACGAAACCTGACCCTGGGAGAAACAAACACCAACCAATAAATGCTCCAAAGAAAAAAAAAAGAAAAAAAAAAAAAAAAAAAAAGAAGAAAAAAAAAAAAAAAAAAAAAAAGAGAGTCAAATAAGAACCAAAATGGACTTTACACTTTGTTTCACATTCAGAAGTTAAGGTTGCCCATGTCTTTCACTTAATTCCTTAGTTAACTCTCACGAATAACTCATTAGGCTAGGTGTGTGGACTGATTACATATATAGAGTCGACCCGTAGTATTACCGCATTCCATGATCGACAAAATAAGTCCAACGAGTCGTGTAGCTAGATTGATTAATGCATCTTGTTCGGATTTTGTGGGTATATCCGCTGAAAACCCTCAGGAGACACCACTCCTCCTCCTTGGCAACAAGGAGGTTTAACGGCTTGTTGCACGTGCTAAGTGCAACCGTGATTCCTACGAAAGTGAGTTAGGATTTCTTGTTTTTCGTATGCTTTTTCCTTTCTTTGTTTTGCTCGAGACTAGCAAAAACTTAGGTGTGGGGGTATTTGATTGACATCATTTCATGCTCATATTTGTATCTTATATCCATTATCTTACACCTAAGCAATGCTACGTGACGAGTTTTATGTTTAGTTTTCAGAAATAAAGAGGTTTGAAGAGAAGAGCCATGAAAGGATCCAAAAGCAGGAAAAAAGGACCTAATTGTGAGACCTGGGGACCAAGATGCAAGGGGGAAGGACCTGATCGTAAGACAGAAGGACCTAAGAGCAAAACAGGAAACTCCACACCATCATGAGGAGTATTTTGTCAATTCGATTCGGGTCGGAGCTCCACTAAACCAACCGGATGCATCTAAGACCAAGAAACACTTCAAGAAAAGCCCACAAAGAAAACCAGGCGGATCTAAACTTTATAGACCGCCAATTGGCGGTCTGGAACCGCTAATTGGCGGTCCATTTAGCCCAGGATCCGTCCAATTTTCTGTAGCACGTGTATTAGTGTATTCTTAGTGTATTTTTGGTATTGGTTTAGTCCCACATCGGGGGATTGTCCCCGATTAGCTTTTTCCATGCTTATAAATAGAACTCTTCACCTTCCATTGTAATTACCCATTGCTTGGTGGCATTCTCTCTACTAAGGAGTGAGCCTTGAAGCAAAAACTCAAGGTGGAGAAGAATGCTACCTTCAATGTGAGTCATTTTGTTAATAAAATAATTCTTCTAGTTTCTTTAAATCTTGTCTTTTAATTTGTGCATGTTTGTTTAGTCTTTCCTTTCCTTTTATGTTTCTTTAATGCTTCTTGCCTTCTTAGTTAACTTTCATTTCAGTATTATGCTTTCTTTGCTTAGTCTAATCAGTAGTGTAATGAGTAGTGAGTAGTTCCATCCCCATTTGGGGGGGTGGAGAAATATGTGATATAATCATGTAGTGTATTAAGTGTGTGTTATTTTTATCCCTTGAGCTTTATATGATTTCCATAACCATCTAATGGGTCTCCACTCTTATCTTTGATAGGCTAATGCTCTTGAATGAAGCTTAGCTTATGCTTTGATTAGTGGACCTATTTTATGGGGAATGATAAGGTTAGGATATGGATGAAGTTAATGTTGGAAACACAATTTGTAGTGTATGTACTCTTGTTGCCTTTTCCTTAGCTAATGTCTTGTATGTTTTAATGATGTAGTCATCTTAATTCATGTGGAGGCATAGTAGGGTCTAGTCTTTATACTTGAGTTCATGTAGCTTCATTCCAATTATTGTCTTGTATGTTTTAATGATGTAGTCTTATCTTAATTCATGTAGAGGCAAAGTTGGATGTAGTTTTATGATTTCATGTACTACATGTTGTGAGGAGCTTAATGAACACACACACACACTTCTTTATGTTCACATTATTTCTCTACCCCCTTTGGGGCTTAGTTTATTGCTTATCTTCATTTCCTTTTGCATTTCATTTCAGCTTTGTAGTTTAGATTAGTGTAATACATCTTTCTCCCTTCTTTTTACCCCTTGCCTTCGAATAAACCAAGTGTCGACACACCTCCCAGTGGACGACCCGTATTTGCCACCGCTTCAACGCGGCCGTGCACTTGCGGTAGAAATATAAAACGAGATCAATCAAGTTTTTGGCGCCGTTGCCGGGGAGGTGCTCTGTCCAGACCTTGGTTTGGACGATTCGAGGGGTTTTTAATTTTTCGTTTTCAGTTTTTCTTAGTTGCAGGGAACAGTCTGATCACGGGGAGGCCACTGGAGAAGTTTGAGGAAGCAAATCCAACAACAGACCGCCAATCAGCGGTTTGGAACCGCCAATTGGCGGCCTGGTAAGGGATTCTGTCTTCCAATTTTTTTGTGGTTATTTGTGTTGTAATTTGTGTTATCTGGGAGCCCAATTGTGCATGCTGTGACTTCTTATTTACTCCCAGATCATTAATCACTCCCCCTTTAATCAACTTGGACCATAAAACTCAAAGCAAAAGATTAGACTTCTTGCCATCTAGGTCATGCATCATATGTAGACCTTGCATGCATCTTTCTTTTCTTTGCTTTACATTTTGTCGTTGATTGCTGGAGCGAGGTACGCATTCCTTATCACTCATTCACGCATTAGGACATTCATTAGTGAGTAAGGTTTGCATCGAAACAAGAGTGAGGTGAGTGCTTGTTTGGTGAGTTGCTTGCTAGCCTAAGATTTCAAAACATCTTTAAGGGGCATCACCTATAGACTTCAAAGATAAGGTGGGGGATTTCATCACCCCTCCCTTAGCCCCAAAAAGCACACTCAAGTAAAGCCTTAACTAAAAGCAAGTAGACATTGGCCCTAGGAATTCGGACGCACTAGGAGAGTAATCTAGTTGAGACCGCCATGACCTGATCGGCGTTGCCTACCTTGTCGATAGTAGGAGGTACTGGATCTCCGGATCTGGTATCACTTGCTGGGCATTGTGGTCCTCGTTGTAGGGAGGTGAGGCGTGTCGAGGCTAGTGACCTCGAAGTTAGGCGTCGTCTAGCCTAAGGACCCATTGCCTTACATTGTTTGAGCCTTGCTTGCTAGTTAGGCTTCTACCTTCACCCTGTACCCTCGCTAGCTCTAGGGATTCTTCCCTTCTCCTCTGAGTCATCTTCTTCTCACTTTCTTCTACGTTATAGTCTCCTCCCCTTTACACTCTCTGTTAGCGTTTTAGGGTCGAGTCGAGCACTTTTTGCGAGCTTAGCCTCGTGGTGGTGAGAGTGATCGACTCGAGAGTTTTTCTTGAGATGGATGGTTACATGGGCGACCATCCATATCATTGTTGGGACCAGGACGATTCTCCCTGGTACTCCGGACCCATGCAACCTGGGGTGGCTCAGACTAACACCCCGTATGGTTGGGATGATCGTAATTTTGTGACTGAGCAGTCTTCATATTGGGGTAACATGAGAGAGGCACCGACTGCTAGACCACAATCTAGTTATGCCGGATCATATGCTGGTCAACAAACTGAGACATTACAACAAACTTTGGCCTCTTTCATGCGTATGGCAGACGACATGAGTGCCCCGGTGGCTCCAGTAGCCGTACCGTGCGACTGTTGTGGGTTGAGTGGTCATGTTATCGGGGAATGTCCTTATGTTCCCCCCGAGCCTGAGTATGAGCACACATTTTCCCAAAATGCTCATTATGACCATTACGCATCCGCGTACAATCCGAGAGTGATGGATTCGTGGGGAGACAATTCGTATTCAAATTCTTATACTTCATTTCCACCACAGTATCCTCCTCCCGAATACCCAGAATTCTACCAACACCCCACTCCAAATCATTGGACTCATGCTCAGCCAATCAACACCCAACCTCAAAATTTCCCAAGCTCTGACTTGGACCTCATCGTTGACCGCATACCTGATTCCTTGAAACAAACTTTCCTTACGTTCATGGAAACCACTCAACAGTCCATACAAAATATGACACTGCAAGTGAGTCAAATGTCGCAGAAATTACGTGAATGTGAGGAGAGTAACCTTTCTTGTCAACATGAGGATTCTTCTTTTGATATCGAACCACCACCACATCCACAAATTCAAAGCACAACCTTTCAAAGTCAAACTCCTAGTCAGTCTGAGGGACTTGGGGTTTCAATTCACGATCACTTAGTGGAGGATTCGATTCAAATTGAGAATAACTTGGACCAGTTCTATTATGAGTCGGCACAGGATTGTGCCTTACCTTTTTGTCCCGTGGCCTTTGAGCCACATGATCTTATTGTTGTACCTCCTAAGGACTCACCTCTGGTGGAGCAAGAGCTCCCTAGTACCCTCAATTTCAAACAACCTGATGAGAGTTTGCCTCTCACTATTGTTCCTGATCATCTTGGAAATGATGGAACATCAAACAACCGCATTGCTCATGAGGGTATTAGGAGTTCCGTGGAGGATACCTTGGGTATGAGACCCACTTCCTGTTCTCCTGGTGAGTTGGACATGCATAACGAGGTGCTTGACCTCGTTCCGACCCACCAGGCTGTTGGTTGGAGAGTTTGGATTGATGATCATAACTTCAGTTCCGCAACGGGAGATATTTTTCTTCCGTTGCCCCTTATTTCCCAAACTCTCGAGAGGTTCAAGCTCTTTCAGTTTGATCCTTTGAATGAGACGCCTTTGCGTCCAATTCACGAACCTCTCATTTCATCTGATGCTCTTTGTGAAGGGGGCCCACACATGAGTATTCTGGCCCCGCGTGGTGTCATGTTCCCTTTCCAGGTGCATTGACCCACTCTTGAGGTTCCCATTTGATGTCTTTTGACAAATGAAGATGGGAACTTATGTTTGTACATAGTTATATGAAAAAAAAAAAAAAAAAAAAAAAAAAAGAAGAAAAAAAAAGAAAAAGAAAAAAAGAAGTACAATAAAAAACTCCTTCAGTGAGCATCGATTGTTGTGGGCCCCAACCCTTGAGTATTTGGGCCCCATTTCTTTCACGTATTTGTATCCCTTCTTTAGCATCTCACAGGTTTTGAGGTAAGTTGGGTTGTGTCCATCAACATAGCCATGAACTTCCTTGTGTACTTCACGTGGGTGAGATCTCTTCTGTTTCATGCATGCATCCATGTAGTATCTTGCTTGCATTCATTGAGGACAATGCATGAAGTAGGTGTGGGGGGGTGTTTTACGTGTGTACATAGTCGAGTCTTTTTCCTTTGATTTTGTTTTCTTTTGTTTGCATTATTAGGGTCATGATAGTGTGCTGCATTTAATATCGATATATCTGCTTGCCATGATCCTTGGGTGACTTGTCTTCTTTTGCTTGCCTAGTGCTTCAAATTTTTCACATTTCTTTCAAAATCTTCATGTGTTTTCGAAAGAAAATGTTTTGTGGGTTTTGCGTGTGTTTAGCATGTGCAAAACCGTTGAGAGGCAAAGTAAAAAGAAAGCTCCCAAAATTGTCTTGAACTTGATGCATTAGGATATCTAGTACGTGGCTTTAGGATTTATCGAGTCGTTAGGATGCACCCCAGTTTTCCTTTGGGGGTGAGTAATCATAGGGTTTCAGTGCTCAAACATTCAAAGAAATCCACCCTGAACCTAGTGAGTCAATAATTCGTGTTTGTTAATTTAGGAAGTTTGTTGTAGTCAAGGACCCTCTTAATCTTGTTGTGAGACATTAGTGTAGGGGTTTTGGTTCATGTGTAGATAAGAAATAAGTGAGTAGATGTTCTCTCTTCTCGCACGGCTCCTATCACTCGGGAAAGTAGGTCTGAGGGGACTTTGTGCCTGGTGCTTTCGAGTCATCTGACTTGGGATGCGCCGACCGAACTCCCATTACACGGGTGGTAGGGATTGCCCTATGTGGAGATTTGGGGAAAGGTGTACGTGATAGTGTAAGTCCTCATGGGCAATGATGCACGAAACCTGACCCTGGGAGAACGAAGCTCCAACTAATAAAAAGAAGAGAAAAAAAAAAGAAAAAAAAAATGTGAAAATAAACAAAAAGAAAAAAAAATATGGTAATGCAAATAAGAACCTTAATGGACCTTACACTTTGTATCACTTGAGGATCTTGAGGTTGTCCATGTCTTTCACTTAATTCCTTATTTAACTAACACGAATGGTTCATTAAGTTATGTGTGTGGACTGATTACCTATATAGAGTCGGCCCGTAGGATTACCGCGTCCAATGATCGACAACATAAGTCCAACGAGTCGTGTAGCTAGATTGATTAATGCATCTTGTTCGGATTTTGTGGGTATATCCGCTGAAAACCCTCAGGAGACACCACTCCTCCTCCTTGGCAACAAGGAGGTTTAACGGCTTGTTGCACATGCTAAGTGCAACCGTGATTCCTACGAAAGTGAGTTAGGATTTCTTGTTTTTTCGTATGCTTTTTCCTTTCTTTGTTTTGCTCGAGACTAGCAAAAACTTAGGTGTGGGGGTATTTGATTGACATCATTTCATGCTTATATTTGTACCTTATATCCATTATCTTACACCTAAGCAATGCTACGTGACGAGTTTTATGTTTAGTTTTCAGAAATAAAGAGGTTTGAAGAGAAGAGCCATGAAAGGACCTAAAAGCAGGAAAAAAGGACCTAATTGTGAGACCTGGGGACCAAGATGCAAGGGGGAAGGACCTGATCGTAAGACAGAAGGACCTAAGAGCAAAACAGGAAACTCCACACCATCATGAGGAGTATTTTGTCAATTCGATTCGGGTCGGAGCTCCACTAAACCAAACAGATGCATCTAAGACCAAGAAACACTTCAAGAAAAGCCCACAAAGAAAACCAGACGGATCTAAACCTTATAGACCGCCAATTGGCGGTCTGGAACCGCTAATTGGCGGTCCATTTAGCCCAGAATCCATCTAGTTTTCTGTAGCACGTGTATTAGTGTATTCTTAGTGTATTTTTGGTATTGGTTTAGTCCCACATCGGGGGATTGTCCCGGATTAGCTTTTTCCATGGCTATAAATAGAACTCTTCACCTTCCATTGTAATCACCCATTGTTTGGTGGCATTCTCTCTACTAAGGAGTGAGCCTTGAAGCAATAACTCAAGGTGGAGAAGGATGCTACCTTCAATGTGAGTCATTGTTAATAAAAGTTTATTTGTTTCTTTTAATCTTGTCTTGTTATGTTGCTTGTTTTGTGTGGTTTGTTTTACTTTGCTTAATTTCTTGTTTAGTAATTTCATTATCTTAGTTAAATGTTTTCTTTGCTTAGTCTAATCAGTAGTGTAATGAGTAGTGAGTAGTTCCATCCCCATTTGGGGGGTGGAGAAATATGTGATATAATAATGTAGTGTATTAAGTGTGTGTTATTTTTATCCCTTGAGCTTTATATGATTTCCATAACCATCTAATGGGTCTCCACTCTTATCTTTGATATGCTAATGCTCTTGAATGAAGCTTAGCTTATGCTTTGATTAGTGGACCTATTTTATGGGGAATGATAAAGTTAGGATATGGATGAAGTTAATGTTGGAAACACAATTTGTAGTGTATGTACTCTTGTGCCTTTTCCTTAGCTAATGTCTTGTATGTTTTAATGATGTAGTCATCTTAATTCATGTAGAGGCATAGTAGGGTCTAGTCTTTATACTTGAGTTCATGTAGCTTCATTCCAATCATTGTCTTGTATGTTTTAATGATGTAGTCTTATCTTAATTCATGTAGAGGCAAGATTGGATGTAGTTTTATGATTTCATGCACTACATGTTGTGAGGAGCTTAATTGAACACACACACACACACATCTTTATGTTCACATTATTTCTCTACCCCCTTTGGGGCTTAGTTTTATTGCTTATCTTCATTTCCTTTTGCATTTCATTTCAGCTTTGTAGTTTAGATTAGTGTAATACATCTTTCTCCCTTCTTTTTACCTCTCGCCTTCGAATAAACCAAGTGTCGACACACCTCCCAGTGGACGACCCGTATTTGCCACCGCTTCAACGCGGCCGTGCACTTGCGGTAGAAATATAAAACGATCAATCAGTATACAAGAAGGTTAGTGGGAGCCATGTAGTATTCCTAATCCTATATGTCGATGACATATTGCTTATGGGCAATCATATTCCTTTGCTTGAGCAAACGAGAAGTTCATTGAAATCTGCATTTTCGATGAAAGACATGGGTGAGGCTCAATACATCTTGGGAATCAAGATGTATCGAGATAGATCTCGCAGACTCATTGGCCTCAGTCAACGTGCATACATTGACAAGGTCTTGGAAAGGTTCAAGATGAACAACTCCAAAAAGGGAGTGTGCCAATGAGTATGAGTGTGCAACTCAAGAAGTCTCAACGTGCGCAATCACGTAAGGACTTAGAGTACATGAAGGATGTCCCTTATGCTTCGGCAATTGGGTCGATCATGTACGCGATGACTTGCACAAGACCCGATGTCTCGTATGCTCTAAGCGTGACAAGTAATCATCAATCCAACGCAGGTCCTGAGCATTGGACTGCGGTCAAGAATATCCTGAAGTACCTTAACCGGACTAAGGATAAGATTCTTGTTTATGGAGGACAAAAGGAATTGATTTCTGAGGGTTACTCGGATGCGAGTTTCATGAGTGATCCAGACGATAGAAGGTCGCAATCAGGATACGTCTTTCTTCTGAATGGTGGAGCTGTGAGTTGGCGTAGCTGGAAGCAAAGCACTACGGCCGACTCAACCACTGCTTCCGAAGTAATGGTTGTCGCTGAAGCGAGCAAGGAAGGAGTGTGGATTAAGAAGTTCCTTGAAGAGCTTGGAGTAGTTCCCACGAGTGAGGGACTCATTGAGCTATTTTGCGATAATAGTGCATCTATCTCGCAAATCAAGGATCCTAGATCACACCACAAAGTGAAGTACATGGATCGTAAGTACTTCGTGAGACGTGAACTCATCGACGAAGGCAAAATAAATCTTTTATGGGTGGACACCAACAGTAACACAACTGATCCATTCACAAAACCCTTATCCCAAGCCAAGGGCGAAATGCATTTTGAGTCCATGGGATTGAGGAACCATGTAGATTGGCTTGATGATTGATATGAGGGTTTACCCTAGTTATTATTGTTTTATGCATTGAGTATGTATGAGAAAGAAAACTTTAATAACAAGTGGGAGATTGAAGGGAATGTGTTCTAAAAGTTTTACTTTTAAATGTCAATTGTTATGAATTGAATGAGAAATCATTTTGTTCCTTGTTTATGTTATTCGACTTTTAGAAGTGTTAAGGAAGAGGCTCTTGGTCCTTAACCGTAGAGCTCTAAAAGATATTGGTTTACATAAAACAAAAGATATTCGCGATCATGGTAATTAACATGGGACATTAATTACCGAGTTAAGATTGTCGTGTTGGTCATAGTGAAGGAATGTGTTCTAAAAGTTTTACTTTAAAATGTCAATTATTATGAATTGAATGAGAAATCATTTTGTTCCTTGTTTATGTTATTCGTCTTTTAGAAGTGTTAAGGAAGATGCTCTTGGTCCTTAACCGTAGAGCTCTAAAAGATATTGGTTTACATAAAACAAAAGATATTCGCAATCATGGTAATTAACATGGGACATTAATTACCGAGTTAAGATTGTCGTGTTGGTCATAGATCATTGTAGCTCTACAAGTGAGTGACAACACGGGTATGCAAAAGAGAAAAATATTACTTTTGTATACGGAATAGACCTAATAAGTAAAATATTATAGAAATGTGTTTCTGTGTCATTAATATTTTACTGTGTCTTTGGTCCTTTGATATGAGACTTATATCTGATCACTTAAGGAATACTTAATTAGATCAGTGTCTTGAACTATCGATCAGTGTAGTGTAAAGACATTGGTTGGTTAAGTATAACTTTCGTTGGAGAAGATAGTTAGTCAAAAGATTATCATTGCCCCTCTTAATTGAGTGACGATATTAGTGGGCCCCTTGACAAAGCAAAGTTATAATGTGCACAATGTGATTTGAGTTAAGTCACATATTTATAACTAGCTTAAAGAGATCAAGAAATGAATACTAATACAAAGATGACACAATACTACTTTGTGTGTATTCTTAATATCATGAGGCAAGGGACGGACACAAGTGGTGCACTCCATCACTAAATGGATCGGGTTTTGGTTCGAGTAGAATTAAGACATCTAACTAATTGGGAGTTATAATGTGTAGCTAGATACCGCTTATAGCTTGTGATATTAAGCTCTTAATATCACTGCCAACTTAGTTTAGATCCTCCCATAGGTCACACCGCAAAAAACCGTGAAACAAGAAGCTTGATTTTTGGTTCATATGATGTGTCGGGTTTCTCATAGAAAATATGACACATGTGGTGATCAAGTAAAATCAATTATGTTGTATATAAACATAATTAGAGTCATGATAAATTCATATGAGATGCATATATTATGGGGTGCAATAATTTATTGTTGCATAGGATAATACATTGCATAAGTTGTGAATTTGCTAAAACCCCCTTAAGTTCAAATTTTGTTGGAAATAAATCCAAAATTTGAAATAGGCAAAATCGGGTAGAAGTTCGGTAATCCGTTATGGTTCGGTCGACCGAAGGATCTATGGATCGGTCAACCGAACGTGGAACGGATAATCGTAATTGATTGACCGAACTTGACCAAAGTGCCTGGAGCTTTGGTACGGTGTACCGAACCAGAAACGGTCGACCGAACAATGTCAAGTTCCGATATTTTCGGTTAACCGAATAGCACTCGGTGTTAGACGTGAATGGGTCCGATCGGTTAAGGAGAATTTTTCTCCTTAAGATTAGGTCATCCGTCACGTACTCGGTTAAACGATCGTGAAAAATTCGGTTAACCGAGTGGGACTCGGTAAACCGAACAGCGGTCGATTTTCTGCCTTTGATTATTAAGAGATTAATTTGATCGATGGTTGGATTAGCTCCAAATTTGGTCAAACGTTTTGTGGGTGCATATAATGCATTATGGAATTAGTTTGTGAGAGAAATTATCATAAAACCGTGGCTTAAGAATAGCCATGATTAAGAGTAAGATTGGAACCTATAAATAGGTCCTTATTCTCCCTAATTGGGTTACACAATTCAGAAATTATTTTCTCTCCTAATTCACTACTAAAACCCACGAAAATTCTCTTAGTTTTCTAAGTCTTTGGAAGGAGAAATCTCAGAGGCTAAGGAAGGGGTTTGTAGCTAGATTCTAAGCTTGTTTGGAGATCGATTGGCTAGCTCCTTTCTCTCCAACCTTGTTTAGGGTTTCGGTGAACACTCGGAGGCATCCGGCGCAACGAGAAGCGACGATTGGCTTCCTCAACGTCTCTGAAACGTCAAGAAGTTTTTGAGAACTTCTAGGTATGAATTTCGGAGTCCCTTTGTGTTTGTTTTAATAAGTTTTTGAAACTAGTTGTTAAAACAAACCGATGCATGCATAAATAAATCGAAGAAAATTGTAATAGATCCTTATTATACATGAAAATTCGAAAAATATATATGTATAATTAAACATGAAATCCTACACATAGATCATTGTAGCTCTACAAGTGAGTGACAACACGGGTACACAAAAGAGGAAAATAGTACTTTTGTATACCGAATTGACCTAACAAGTAAAATATTATAGGAATGTGTTTCTGTGTTATTAATATTTTACTGTGTCCTTGGTCCTTTGATATGAGACTTATATCCGATCGCTTAAGGAGTTCTTAATTAGACTAGTGTCTTGAGCTATCGATGAGTGTAGTGTAAATACATTGGTTGGTTAAGTACAACTTTTGTTGGAGAAGATAGTTAGTCAAAAGACTATCATTGCCCCTCTTAATTGAGTGACGATATTAGTGGGCCCCTTGATAAAGCAAAGTTATAATGTGCACAATGTGATTTGAGTTAAGTCACATATTTATAACTAGCTTAAAGAGATCAAGAAATGAATACTAATACAAAGATGACACAATACTACTTTGTGTGTATTCTTAATATCATGAGGCAAGGGACGGACACAAGTGGTGCACTCCATCACTAAATGGATCGGGTTTTGGTTCGAGTGGAATTAAGACATCTAACTAATTGGGAGCTATAATGTGTAGCTAGATACCGCTTATAGCTTGTGATATTAAGCTCTTAATATCACTGCCAACTTAGTTTAGATCCTCCCATAGGTCACACCACAAAACTGGGAAACAAGAAATGGGGATTTTGAGTTCATAAGATGTGTTGGGTTTCATGTAGAAAATATGACACATGGGGTGAACAAACAAAATCAAAATTATGTTGTGATTAATAACATAATTAGAACCTAAATTAAATTCATATGTGATGTAAATATTATGGGGTGTAATGATTGATCATTACATAGGATAATATGTTACATAAGTTGTGAATTTACTACTAATCCCGAAATGTCAAATTTTGTAGGGGTTAAACTGAAATTTGACAAGTCTGCAGAATAGTGCTCAAACGGTCGACCGGATAGCAGTAAACGGTCGACCGATTGGGCACGGTCGACCGGACGTGTCTCGACCGATAACAGGGAATTTTCATGTGTTCGAACGGTCGACCGAATGTGATCGGTCGGTCGACCGAACATTGTGATGGAATAATTCCTGTTACGAACGGTCGACCGAGTTATAGAACGGTCGACCGAAACTAGGTTCGAGCGGTCGACCGGTCCAGACGGTTTTGGGCAGAATTAATTTAAGAATTAATTAGATCATGCATGGAATTGTTCCATAATTGATTTAATTCGTGGCTAATATTATTTATTATTAAATAATGGATGGTTAGATGGAATTTTGCATGAGATCATGGGCAAGGGGTTGCACATGAATAGGTAATTTGAAGAGAGCTTATAAATACAAGCTTATTTCATTACCCAATTAATTTTTTGAATTCATTATTTCTTGTGCAAAAATTCTCTCTCCATAATTCTCCACGAAAATCCCTTAATTCTTAAGTTTAGTTTTAGTTCTTAAGAGATCATCTTCTCAAGAGAATTAAAGAGGGGTTAGTAATTGGATTCTAAACAATATCGGAGATTGAGAGACTAGTTTCCCTCTCTCCGATCTTGTTTAGAGTTTGGTGAATACTCGGAGGCATCCGGCGCAGCGAGGAGCATCCCCAACATCTCCGAATCTTCAAGAAGTTTTAGAGAACTTCTAGGTATGAATTTCGGAACCCATATTTGTTTTAATAAAGTTTTGAAACTAGATATTGAAACAAATTGATGCATGCGTGAAATAAATTATAGAAAATTGAAAATTGATCCTTATTATACATAAAAATTCGAAAATATATATGTATAATTAAACATGAAATCCTACAGAACCAACTCCAAGTTTCAACAACAAACCTCAAACTCAAACAACTCTGCAAGCAACACTCCAAAACTAAACTTCAAAACCAACCCTTCAAAGAAAAACCACAATCATCATAGTACATATGTTCGATTAACTTCGCTACGTTTGCTTTCCAATAACTCGACGATCGCAAGTTCTCCACTCTCCCCCACCAATTAAACCAAACCAAAATTCAAAAGTCGTCAAACTTCACTCAACCCATATATCTTAGTAATTAAAATTAACCTTACCACTTATTAAAAAAATACTTGATTTTTTTTATTTCCCATCTCTTCTTCTTGTCTGTTATTAAAAAAAGTTTCTTTTTAAGATTCTAAAGAAGGAAATTCTATGATGAAAGATTGTCAATCTAGACCTCTAAAATATCCAAAACTAGATCCAACACTAAAATATTATTATTTTTAATAATATGTGGTGTGGGGGAGTGGTCGGGGTGATAGGTGGCTACGGGGTGGGGGGAAGGGGTCAGGTGGGTGGCTTTGGGGTGGTGGAAGGGGGATCGTGTGGGATGACGATGATTGGTGGCTTTGGTGGTTGGTGGATGTGGTGTTTGGGTGGTGGTGGGTTAAAGGAGGTGGTGGTTGACAGAGGTGGATCCAGGAGATTTTGGTAGGCGCGACAACGGATATTACGTCGGTTATCGTGAAAACCGACGTAGAATAGGGATGCCCAGATCTGCCTAAATTTGAGTGGGGCAAGTGCCCCACTTGCCTTGTATGTAGGTCCACCCCTGGTGATGGGTAGTGGTAAGAGAGGGTGTGGCTAGTGGTGGAGGCTAGGGGTGATGGTGGAGGCTGGTTGGCGATGTTTGTGGTGGAAGCGAAAGGTAGTGGTGGAGGCCGGTTGGGAGTTGGTGGTGGTCGTTTGGGAAGGACAGGTTAAGGTTGGGGAAAGAATGCTCACTGGCAGTGAGGGCGACGACATTACGAGGGGATGGCAAATGTGAGGTTAGCGACGGGAAAGGGGTAACGGTGATTAGAGTGAAAGTGATTACTGTTTGAGAGGGTTTGGGAGAGGAAGTGAAGTGGATGCCCAAATCCGGTGAATCTTAACATATCACCGGTGGTTACTGCCCAAAACGAATCATCGTATGTATCATCGGTGAATCTTAACGTATTAAGTTCGCAATGGTCATTTCAGAATAATATCCAATCTATTGGTGAATCGTAAATACTTTACACAAACGGATATATCAGTTGGTGTACAGTAACACAACTATAAGTTATTTTTTAAGCAAAAATATTCATGTAGAGTGACGAAATATATCTATTGGTGTAAGTTTCTGTTCTTACGATCGATTACAACGAAAATAATATCCAACAGACTGTATCCATCTGTGTTAATGAGAACTTCCGTCGGTGTATGTTTCCATTAGCAGAAAGTCCTATCCTTCGATTTACCACTTACTCCACCGACGGTTGCTTCACCGTCGGTCAAGCATATTTTTCTAGCTGAGAGCATGGATGTCTAGTAGCCAAACGAATGTCCAAATGGCAAAATCTAGTAAACTCTTGAACAAACTTTAACAATCTCCCATCACACTAACGTTGTACATGTCTAAACCTAGCTTTCAAGGCACACATTCAACAAATAGTTTCAACAAAACAATTGATGCAACTCAATTGTTGCTTTGGTTGTTTTTGGGAAATCTCCAAAAATTAAATAATATATATTCCTTCTTTCTATCTAATCGATCATAAGGACCATGAATAGTCTTCAACGTTGTGCATAGGCCTGACATTTTGACACGGAACACGAAAAGATGATACGAACACGATAAAATAGTGTTTGAGTTTAAGGATTTCGTGTTTTGGGTATAGGAAAAAAATTTGTGTCTTCATTCTGTGTACCTGAAAAGTACACGAATGATACTAATTAATTGAAACCTAATAACTAGCATGTGTTTTCCGCTGGGGGCATTGGTTAGACGCGGTTTGAATGCTTTGTAGACGCAGGTTCGAAGTCCACCGTGTCCATTTTTTGTCGAAATTTGAGAAAACATAAAAAAAGCAATAAGGTGATTAGAACCTGCATTCATAAGGTAAGGGACTTATTAACCCGCCAACAACCACTAAGCCAATCTTTATTTTTGCGTATATTGGATGTTCATATGTATACATAGAGCTTGTTTTAGTATCTGGTGCTACAAAACTTTAGTCTCACATTGCCTATGTTTGAATGTTTAACATGGGTTAAGATTTTCATTCCCACTACCTTGCTAAGAAGTTGTGTTGCTCTGTAAGTCTTCAACGTAGGTGTTCATCTCTGTTTAAGTAGTATACATACAAGTATATCGAATTTTTTGGGTACATGGAAAAAAAACACGACACGATTGTCAAGTCAATGTGCACCACAAACAGGGAAAAATAATTTGATGAAAAATACAGAAATCAAGTATACATACAAGTACAATCAATAGTGTAATTACATCCACCACTGGAATTGCTAACAGTATAAACATTATATATGCTGCGGAGAAGTAAAACTCCCGAGAAATACGGCATCTTATTCAAGACATTGGTGGATTGATTCGAATGTGCCTTGATTTCTGATTAATGTTCTATTTCCCGAAAAGCAAATATATAAGTCCATTTAACACTGGATTGGTTCGAGTGTGCCCAGACTAGAGATCAATCCCCTTGGGATTATTTAAGACACCAATAAATAGTCTTGAGCGAAACAGTTGAAGTAATTAATTAAGATCAAGTACGTACAAATACAAGCACACAAACCATGCATATATATATATATATAGCCCCTACGTCCACTGTTTGAATAGCCGAATGTTATCCTGAAGAGGTGCAAAGCTCCCGATCGAGCAAAATGGCATGTTGCTCATGATGTCAGACGACCAAACACTATCCCAGCCGAGACTAGGGCTCCGAACCACTTGTTTGACACAAACAAAAAAAATGTTTGTAATGTGAATTACACTATCAGAACTCAGAAGCATGTTTCAAACTAAAACGTACTTCCATTTTTGAACCAGCGTAACGGGAACAAATTTTGCAAGTGAATTTTATATAATTCAGATTTAAGAAAGACAATACTCACTTTCTGCCACAAACAGCTGGGTTTGACAAATCCACAGTTGATATTTGCCAACTTAATTGCCCTGCTGCTGCTCCTAGGTAGACATAATAGGGCCACCCTGCTCAGAAAAATATATTCAAGGTTTAGAGGTAATCAATCTGACAAACAAGCCCATCTTGGATCGAACGTAATCGTATCGGTGATGAACAATGAATCCAAATAAGATGGACAGACAAATAGACAAACAAAATCAAAGAAATTGCCCTTAAAGTAAACAAAAGAAACAAATCAATTCACCCAATATGGTTAGACAATGCCTAGAGTCGAGGGAGGAGGAAACCTCTTCTTCCTTGTTCTCCAAAATCCAAAGAAAAACAATGAGTTGCACGATCTCAGGGTCAGGGTGGTTTCTCTCTGCTTTCCCCAGTATGTATGGCTCTCACTAGTGCAGAAAATGTCATATACGTCGGATATACAGGGGTATAGACGTCGGATTTGGACAGTCCAAGTACCCGACATATATTTCTCCGTCATCTATTCCTTGTTGTATAGACGTCGGCTATATACGACCGACGTCTATACAGTGTATACACATCGGCTATATACGACCGACGTCTATTATATGTTAATTATCAAAAAATACATTGGAACGTATATCGGGCATTCTGCACTCACATTAATCAAGCTCAAGCTGCCCAAGTGAATCTTTTGACAAATAACCACGAATATCAAGCCCAACATGCCCAGGTGCCCCAAGTCGTTCGCGTTCAGCAGTAAATGATTATACATATAGACGTCGGATGTTTTTACATCCGACGTCTATTGAGCATTCTGCAGTAGTGCGTAATTAGCCTTTGTTACAAAGAACACTCCTGATATATTTGTATTTATATATACTATGGTCAAACTTCTAATATAAGCATGTCATGTGACGACCACATAATCACTCCCTCGTTCCGAAAACTTGCAATTATGTGCGTAGTTTTCATAATCATTGATATTATATTAATGAAGCAATGTAAATAAATACATAAGATTCGAAGAAAAGAGTTGCAAGGACGGGTGGATGGCGATGGGAAAATTTAAGTGTTATGACTTGAACCTCGTATTTTCGGTTGGATTACTTCAAGGTGACCAACTAAACTATCTCAGCATATTACTCGGTGAACAAGCATGCTCGGTCCTCATAGATTTTGTACATTTGAGGTGTAAATTAATTAATGAGTATGACTGAATTATAATTAAGTACAATATTCTGTACTCCTTTCTTGGATACAATTTCTCTCCTATCTCAAGAGATATTAAATTCTGATCAACAACTACAAACGAATAATAAAACGTAAAATCCAAATTAAGATGACACTCACCAAGACCGGCATTGTGTCACTGAGAGCAAGGTTGGTTATACATGCGACCCCAAATCCACTAATCCAAATTTTTGTCTGGTTTCCCAACTTCAATGCAGTGGATTTGACACCAATCTTCTCGTCATCCTTTTTATCCTGTGATAATATAATAAAATTACTTCGCAAAGTGGCCAAAGTAGACGGAAAAATGTTTTCAAAAGCATTTGGAAAAAGAAAGATAAACACAACTCAATTGCAAAAAGTACCACAATATTGAATTTTTTATATATCAATACTTGGCTCCAAAAAAAAGTATCTTTATAAAATGATTGTCCGATATCACCTGGTGGCATATATTGTGTCGTATACGATTACCCAAAACAAGCAAGAACAGTAGAGTGGAAGAACTATAGGAAGATCCAAGCCTCCTCTAATGGCCGCCCAACCCATCAAAGTTTCTGCACCTACTGAAGCTGCTAGAAATGCTTGAGGCTGCAACAATGTGAAAAGGCCCAGGTAACGTCCCATAATTTCAAATTGCTGCTAATAAGGGTATCAATGTAATTTGGATTCGTCACTCGTCTTATTAAAAGTAAACATCCAATGATATCAGAGTTTATGTTTAATAAATCACATGAGATAATCTCTTTTTTTAAAATTGGCTTGTGATAGCCTTGCCAAAGTTCAATTTAAACTTTTATGGGTCATTTTGGTATAAATTACTAAGCAACGAGCCGAGCTTAGCTGAAATAGTTGACACCCTTAGAGCACCCTTAACGGGTGCTTTTCGCCCGGGGCCGGCAGCCCTCCCTTAAAGGGAGGGCGCACCCTGGGCGGATTCTCGGGCGACAGGCCGCTCGGGAATCCTCCCTGGGCGCCCCGGAAGGCGCCCGGGCAGCCCTCCTTTAACGGGAGGGTGCGCCCAGGGCAGGGCGTCCTAGGCGGATTCCCGAGCGATAGGCCGCCCGGGCGGGGGGCAACGTGGCCTCTCCCAATTCGTCCGAATTTTTTTTTTGTTTTTTATTTTAAAGATAAAAATTATTTATATATAATTAGGATAATATATTAATTAGGTAAATTGAATTAATTAGGTATTGAAAAATAATTGAAAAAATATTTTATGATTAATTAACTCTTTTTTGACTTATTTAGATAAAAATAAAATTAAAAAAATCATAAACAAATTAAGAAATAGTAGTACAATACTCGTACATTTCGGAAACAAAATACTTATTTTGTTGATTGTTGAAAGAGTTTTGTAGAGAAGAATAAAAATAATGACGTGACAACAAATACTGCAGTGTGACTGGGTGGATTGGGTAATGGTTAAAGATTTTGTAGGGGAGTTGGTTTGTACTGACGTGACAGAGAGAGAAAGCATGGTGCCCAGGAACTATCCGGGCGCTGTTAAGGTTGCTCTTAAGTGCTTCTCAATTAAAAGAGGAGAAAGACCTTACCCAGTACGTAATTCTCTTCACGAGGGGATAGATGAAAGCCATTATCGTAATTACCATCCCAAGAATGCGACTACAAAAACATCCAACTAAATAAGCACTAATAACATTACACGCATAATGTAATAAAATGCCGAATAAAAATTAGGAATAAAGAAGAGTCGCTAATTGTACTTTTCCTTGGTAGCAGCCCCTATACTTTAATTTGTTCCTGAGTCGCAGTTACCTGATATAATTGAGCTGAAGGAGTAATATTGAACCCAACTGGACTTGAAAAGCAAGAAATATAAGAGCTTGAGCAGGTGTCAAGAGTCCACAAGCAAGTGGTCTCAACTTTGTGCGTTCCACCTATATTTCATACGCGGTTAAGATACATCTCTTTGAATTGAAGTAATCACATATGATCAACTTTCTAGCCTTAATAAATTTGGGGGGTTTGCTACAGTACACCTCTCAGGTGTCCAAATTGACAATATGCACCCGATTTTTTGATATTACCTCATATACACCTGCGATTTGAATTAATTACACATATACATCTTTGTCATTACTGATTCTCACTCCGTAACCGTTAAAGTCTAACGGTGTTAGACAATTTGCAAATTAAACCTCGTAAAATAGAACTGTCATTAATTGTAGACATAAATAACCCCACAAAAATCAAATTGTCTAATTGACTCTACTCTTTCACTCTCTCTCTCTCTCTCTCTCTCTCTCTCTTTCATCCATTTTTCTCCCTCTCTCTCTATCTCTCCCTTGAAAAAGTTGAGAAAGAAAGAAAGAGAGAAAGAAAGAAAGTAAGAAAGAAAGAGGAATGAGAGAGAGTGAAAGATTGCAGAGGGAGAAATGAGAGAGAAACTGAAAGAGTGGAGAGGGAGAAATGAGAGAAAGAGAGAGATTCTAGAGAGAGTGAAATAGTGGAGAGGGAGAAAGGGGAGAGAGATAAGGGATGAGAGAGAGAAATACAAGAGTGGATATAAAGATTCAAGAGACACTAGTAGAAAAGGTGTCATATACGTCGGATATACAGTGGTATATACGACAGATTGTTTTCGATCCAAGTGTACGACGTATATTCCACCGACGTCTATACCCTTGTGTATAGACGTCAGCTATATACGACCGACGTCTATACAATGTATAGTGTATAGACGTCGGTCATATATAGCCGACGTCTATTATACCTTTAAAATACCCAACAAAAATATTACGCTTGTTATACGTCATATAACAGGCACCCAACCTCTACAGTAATCAAGCCCAAGTCACCCAATCACCCTAAGTGCCCATCTTTTGAACAATAACAACGTAAAGCAAGCCCAAGTGACCAATCTTGTTTGCATTCACTTGTGTAGGAGTGGTGAAGTACTTCAACCACAACAACAACAAAAATTGGTCGATGTGAAACTAAACTTTTACGGCCTATAGACGTCGGATATATGGGGTGATTGACGTCTATACATACAGTACGACCGATATACATCGGCCACGTCATACATCTGACGTCTATACATTTATATAACAATAAAAAAAATTACGTCCTATAAACGTCTGTCATTCGATACATCTGACGTCTATACACGAGTAAATAGTAAAAAATATAATTACAATATTCTTAGGCCCAAGTTGCCAATCTTTTGACCATTAAATATATATATATATATATATATATATATATATATGTCTCACTTGTATTTTGTAGTGTGGTACCAAACTCCCATTTAGAAGTTAAGGAGTGGTAGAGTACTTCAACTCCACCAACAAAAAACTTTCTCCAATGTAGGACTAAACTTCAAGACATATGACCATACACACACATGCATGTGATAGTAACATTGATGTAATTATTTTTAAAACAATTCAAATAATTCACATTATTCTTATACAAAATAAACCCACATAAATTCTTATACGAAATAAATCCCAAAAAAAATCCACATAAATTCTTACACGAAATAAATCCCAAAAAATAAATCCACATAAATTCTTATACCAAATAAATCCCAAAAAATAAACAAAAAATATTTTGCTTCTTTTAGGAGGTATAGACGTCGGTTATACTAAAAATCCAACGTTTATACAAACCTATAGACATCGGACGACCAAATATCCGACGTCTATACATATAGACGTCAGATGTCTTTATATCCGACGTCTATACATATAGACGTCGAATGTTTTTATATTCGACGTCTATTCGGTGACGTCTATTGTGCATTCTGCACTAGTGAGAGAGAAAGAGAGGGATGAGAGAGATTCAATAGAGAGGGAGGAGAGAGCGAGAGGAAGCGAGATTCTAGAGAGAGTGAAATAGTGGAGAGAGAAGGGAGAGAGATTCAAGAGAGAGAAAAAAGTGATGAAAGAGAGAGGGAGAATGGAGAGAGTGAGAGATTCAAGGGATAGAGAGAAAATGGATGAAAAAGAGAGAGTGAAAGAGTGGAGACTGTTAGACAATTTGATTTTTGTGGGGTTATTTGTGTCTACAATTAAGGACAGTTCTATTTTACGAGGTTTAATTTGCAAATTGTCTAACACTTTTAGACTTTAACGGTAACGGAGTGAGAAGCAGTAACGACGGAGGTGTATATGTGTAATTAATTCAAATCGTAGGTGTATATGAGGTAATATCAAAAAATCGGGTGCATATTGTCAATTTAGACACTTGAGAGGTGTACTGTAACAAAAACTCCATAAATTTTTGGTAGTTCATGAATTTCAATTACTCCATATTATAAATATATAAAATTGAGAAATTTCTACATGTATTATGTACCGTTGTTATGGTCACTTGACTAACTTCACTTGTATACTACTTAAAATATCCCTAATAGCCCTTTTAATTTTGGATTCGTAACAAAATCTTCTCTTTAGGGTTTTAAAGAGCCTATTGTACATTTTTTTGGTATTTATAATAGCAACCATACAAAATGTAAGTGAACTATCAACTGAATAAAGATCGACGAGGTTGATTTGACCAATCCTTTGCCATTTAACAAGTGTGAAATATATATTTACCATTTTATCGATGTCTCGGTCAAAGTAGTCATTGATGGTACAAGCAAATCTTCTTAAAATTGGAGACATGCATCCTAACAAAAAAAGTCACCCTAAAGTCTGGGAGATGTCCTGGGCTCGCTGCCATGCCAGTTCCCCTGCACCAATAAAAACATCAACGGTGCCTTGCTTTACATTCATGAAATGAAGCCACTAAACCACTTCACTGGGGCTCTACTTATCTCATTACGTAATCATTAATCACGTTCAATTCCGCCATTATGTTTGGTTTTGTACACGTGTCGATGAAGTCGTATCTTAGCTGCTTATCAAAAAAATTGCGTCTGTTTGCCTTTTTATTATTATTCTTATACCTTCAGTTCAAAAAAATACTTTGCTTTAGCTACACAACCTATTTCGTTGGGGTATAATGAAATCAAGATCTAAAAACATAAGTATCCCAGTTTGACACAGATGTTGTTTAATTAATTCGAGCATACGAGTCCGTTAACTGTTATATAAATAACAAGATTTGTGTGTCTAACATATACATATGTATCGTTCCAGTTTATATATCATATATATGTATTAACTTAATTTCGGCTTTGCAATATTTCAGTCTTATAATGTCTGATATGTGAACAACGTAGAAGAGCATCCAAATAATAATTAGGAGAGAGAGAGAGAGAGAGAGAGAGAGAGAGAGAGAGAGAGAGAGAGAGAGAGAGAGAGAGAGAGAGAGAGAGAAAACTGTTTACCACATGAACCGCCAAGCTGCAAGCCAAATACCGATGGGCTTGTCGAAGCGAGCAAGAAGAGCGTAAGGTTGCACCGCCTCTGGTAAGAACCGCTCCATCAAAGACCTCAGTTTCCTCTTCTTTGCTGCTCTCACCTCCACTTCCCTGTCGAAACCTGCAGAAAGGCCACGGAAACAATGCCCTCTTGGTTGCGGAGCCATCACCAACCGTTGTTTTAAGTTATTTTTGCTAATGCATGCACATGCAGCGTCCGGTACCAATGGACGTATTATATAAGATCGTAAGGATAAGATTTTTGCAAAGATCAAATTGGATTTTTGGGGGTAGAGGTAGATATATTTCCATCATAATTATTATTAATATGGATATCAATCGTATAGGTATCAATAAATGTATAGTAACTTTCGATTTGCGTGATGGTGTAAGATTTATTTGAAAAGCATATTAATTATGAATGATATAGTGAAATATTGCAAGTCTATTCCCTTGTTTAATTTATTATCTTTCTAATCTTTTCAATAAATATCCTCACTTATCTCCCAAAACCAACGTCCAACTCTTACCCTCTTTATCTTCTAATCTATCCTCTTCCCAGTATATTACCCTACATGAAGACTATATATATTTTTTTTTTGATGACCCAGAATTCCCCGGCACCCGCCCCCACTTGGGACAGGCGGGTTGCGGCTCCAAACTGGGGGTGGTCCAACACCATTTTCACCGGAACGCATTAGCATTAAATAAAGTGTCTTGCTGGGATTCGATCTTGTGACCTAAGGTTCGTGAACCCACGTACCTAACCAACTCGGCTGCGTCCCGGGGGACACCCTACATGAAGACTATAGACGAGATAGTATAGGTCGGACCAGTGGATTGGTTCTAGTGCCAATAGCCTTGAACATCGGGCCACTGGTTCGGTTCAAGTGCCAGTAGGCTGATCCAGCCACTTCTTGGGATTTGTGAGAACGAAAATATTTGGGCTAGCCTTCATCGAAAAAAGGATAGACCATGTTTAACCATGCTCGGGCTACCCATGTCCCTCTCTCCGCCACGTCAGCTCACTCAACCCATCCAAAAAAAACTTTACCCATGCCCGGGCTACCCCACCCACACTACACTCTCTTTCCTCCACACCATTTATTAATTAAACAATTTTAATTCTTACACCACATTTTAACAATTTACATTTGTATTAATTGAAATTACTACATTATCAATTAATACCCAATACACTATCAAATAACCTTAACCATGTGTTTTAGACCATGAATTAATCTTAAACCATACTATTAACTCACCTCGACAGGTTGTTCGGGGGTCTCGCTCCGATAATTTTTTGGATCTGAATCACTTGCAAAAAACTTATTGTAATCCAACCCGTTACCACAATAATAAAAATTTATTACCCCACATTACTAAAAATCACCCAATACATTATCAATTAACTCTAATAGCAAAACATCCACTAAAATATATAAAAAAAACAAAAAAAACATTCGACGAACGGGGGGGGGGGACACACGTGCCCCCTGCCCGATGGGCGCCCGTGCGCCAATTCGGGTTCTCTGGCACCCGATTGCCCGCCCGGGCGGGGCGCCCTCTCCGTTAAGGGGAGGGCACCCGGGCGCCCGACCCGTTAAGAGTGGCCTCAAGTAGTGTAAATACAACCCATATAACCTACTTACGTACATCGGAGTTGCCAACACTACACATGCACAAATTACAGCTACGGACGACTCGTTTGACAAACATTGTATCCTGACCATCAGACCATGAAACAATCAAACAACAGATGTAAATTGACTTTCACAACTTCACATGTCACAAGTCGCAATTGTTGATAAATCAAGAAGTTTGGGAAAAATCGGCAAAATGCCCAAAAGATATAATAAAGGGTTTTTTGCTACAGTACACCACACAAGTGTCCAAATTGGTCATATGCACCTGCTTTTTTGGTATTGCCGCATATACATCTGAAAAGCATCCTATTTGCGTAAATACACCTGGACCGTTTGTGGGCCCTATACCAGAGAGACGACGTGAATGAGTCGTTAACGGACGTCCGAATCAGTTCGTGATCCGTTTGGTAGGACGTGTGATTTGGGATTTTACTAAGACTAATCTAAGACAATGACTAAACCATTACCGTGCTGGAATCACTCTGCATCGAATCACTCTAGATCGACTCTGGAATCACTCTGGATCGTCTCTGGATTGGATATGGAATCACTCTGTATCGACTCTGGAATCGTTCTGTATCGTCTCTGGAATCACTCTGGATCGTCTCTGGACAATCTAGACCGACTCTGGAATCACTCTAGATCCACTCTAGAATCACTCTGGAACCAGTGTTGTTGCAAAACCCATTTTACTAATCTAAGACGATGATTAAACCTAACTCTCCTCCTTCCCAAATCCTCGAGTTTTCCCAAATTGCGGAAATCCTAACTCGACTCCTTCTCAAATCCTCGGGTATTCCCACTGCGTGGAAGATGGTACACACAAGAAGCAAACTGATTGGGAAGCGAAGGCGGTTAGTGATTTTTTTCTGAATTGAGATATGCAAAATTAAATGCTTTGTTTGGGTTTGGATGTTTTGATTTCAGTTTTCGGGTCGGCTTTAGACGGTAGATTGCATGTTTGTAGTTTTGTTCTGTCATTTTAATTTATATCTGTCAATTTAATTCGTTTTCCTTATGTTTTTTGGCTTTGCATTTTTATTATCCAAGCAGTGTGTCTGACTTAGAATGTAGTGTGAGATTGAGGTTGCATTGTGGTGGTCGATGAGTTAAGTGCAAGGATAGGGATAGAGTTGTTGGTTTTGAAGATGTAGCATCATTGGTTGTGGTTGAGGAATGGACGATTGACTTGTTATGTGATTGGATATGCAGTGTAATGAAGTGGTCATCCACTGAAATGATTGTGCATATGCATTATTTGATTCCAAGCAAAGTTAGGAGAGACTACAAACCTTTGAATAACAATGGAGACATAGAGGAGACACTTTAATTCCCCAATCAGCAAAGTGAATTTCACATCTATGCTACCCATTACAGGAAAACAGAAGCTTTTGTAGGGGTTGAGAATGAAATAGAACCTTCTGTAGGGGTTGAGAAAGAAATACAAGCAGTTGATGGTAGTCCAGAACCAGTACCTAGAGTGCTTGGTGTGGTGGGGAGTGTAAGCTCACAACCTTTATCTGCACCCTTTCTGCCACCTTGTGAACCCCTTGTGGGAGATGTTTGTGAACACCACACTACTACAGAAAAGGGAATATTCGTCGGATATAAGGGCATATACACGTCGGATATAAGCACACTCCCATCAGCCCTCCCATGTCACTCTGAACCGAGCCTAGTAGTGGGCATAACAACACCTAGGGAAGACACCTTGGTTTCCAGTGGAAGCAGTGGTACATACATTGAGTATGTTTTATATTCTGATGAACTTGATGAAAGTGAGGACAACGACGCAATTGATTTTGATGACCAGGGAGACTACGAAATTGATTTCAATCCGCTTGATGATAGATTTGAGTATTGGGGTGTGAAGGAGTCCAACCCAGAAATAGTTGTGGGAAAGAAGTTTCCTAATGTGAAATCCTTCCGAATGTGTTTACTAACCCACTGCATTTTGAGTGAATGCGAGATAACCAACTTGAAGAGCCAATCATATAGGGTCACAGCCAGGTGTAGAGATGTTCAATGTAAGTGGAGAATTCATGCCTCCATGTTAAATGATGGCAAAGTGTTTGAAATCAAGACTTTGAGGTTACAACATACTTGCTCATCTATAAATAATTGTGCCTCTAAGATGACCACTAGGGAGTGGATTGCCCAATAGTGCAAGGAGTGGCTTGCATTGGATGACATACTCACTGTGAGGAACATATCTGACCAACTGAAGAGGAAATATCACTTGAGTTTGCCTTACCATCGACTTTGGCGTAGTCGGGAGATTGCAATGAAGGAGTTGTGTGTGTGTGTGGGGGGGGGGGGGGGGGGTGAAGCTCAACAATACGCTTTGATCACATCTTTGGTTTGGGAGATGAGCAAGACCAACCCTGGTAGTGTAATAAGTTTTGAAGTCAAACCTCAAGATGGGTCCTCCTACAAATTATTTGTGTGTCTAAAGGGCTGCATTGATGGTTTTCTGAATGGTTGTAAACCTCTTGTAGGCCTAGATGGTTGTCATCTGAAAGGGAAGTATAAGGGTACCCTATTATCTGCCACTTCGGTTGATGGAAATCACCAGCCTTTTCCTGTAGCATTTGTTGTAGTGGAGTCTGAGAGTCATAGCAGTTGGGCATGGTTTCTTACTCATCTTAAAGAGGCAGTTGGTCACTTGAATGGTTTGATTGTCATAAGCGACAGGTGCAAAGGTTTAGAGAAGGGGGTATGAGAGGTCTTTGGTGGGTGTGATTATAAAACGTGTGCTAGACACCTTTATCAAAACATCCAAAAGAAATTCAAGAGTGCTATGTTTCTTAGTCTGATGTGGGAGGCTGCCTCTGCCTATACAACCACTGAGATGGAAAGAAAAATGCAGTATATAAGGGAAATTAATGAGGGTGCATATAATTGGTTAGTGCAAGTGGACAACACTGACAGAATTTGGTCAAGGAGTCAACTTGGGTGTGAGACTAAGTCTGATTATGTTACAAACAACCTAAGTGAGTCCTTCAACAACTACATCAGGGAAGTTAGGCATCTTCCTATTGTAACTATGGTGGACAATTTGCGGCAGAAATTTGATGCAGACCATGTTCAATAGACAAGAAGATAGCAGAGAGTGGACAGATGTTGTGGTGCCAAATGACAGAACATGGTTAAATGAAATGTCTAGGCAGTTAGGCTCCTTTTCTATCATAAGATGTCCTAACTCGAAGGCAGAAGTGTCTAATGGAATCAAAAGATGCGTTGTTGACTTGCTTCAGAAGTCCTGCACCTGCAGACTTTGGCCATTGACAGGGCTGCCATGTCAGCATGCCTCTGCTTTCATTGGAACAATTAGAAGGGCTCGTTGAGAGGATTATGTTAGTCCATGGTATTACAAAGCAGTGTACGATCAAGCTTATGAGGTTTGTATTAATCCAATGGCAGATAAATCGGAGTGGGATCATGTAGAGGGATTTACAGTAGCACCTCCAACAGTGAAAAGACAACCCGAAAGGTCGAGGCAGGTCAGATACAATGGCACAATGGACCCAAGCTGCAGCAGGAGACAGAAGAAATGCACTAGGTGCGATCTACTTGGTCACCATGCTAGGAGATGCAAGGAGCCAATTGGGATCCAAACTGAAGATCAAGGCACTACAAGGTTCGCACTAGTGCACCAGAAATGCAGTTTACTTTAATCATTTTCATATATAAATATTCTTGCATTAATGTTTTGTGGTTCTTACATTGTCAGGGATAGAAGAGGTGGGAAGAGGAGGAGAACCAGGAATGAGGACGTGGGTGTCACTCAAACAGCAACCCATACTACAAATGAGGCACAATCCAGCCAAAGTACCTACAGTTCTATGGTGGACCTTCTTCAATCGGTTGGAGGAGTGCAAGGAAGGTTACATGATTCGCAGTGGCCAAATGTTTAATGAGAGAATTAATGTTTTTCTTTAGCTCAGTGTATTAAAATTATATGTCAGCAAATTGTAACTTAATGTTTTACTTGAGCTCAGTGGAAAACATTCATAGACTCACATTAATTGTAAAGGTGTTGCTTGAATTTTAACAATTGGAATTCCAAGTGTTGTTTTAGGTGTATTTTGTGTTCTTCATGTGTTCTTTGCGATCACTTTCATTCTGGATCTCTTCTGGAATGACACCGGACTCATTCTGTAACTTACGTTACACCTAGGGTCTTTCTGGAATGACCCTGGATCTATTCTGGATGGCCTCTGGAATGACCTTGGATCCATTCTGAATCTCTTCTGGAATGACCATGGATTCATTCTGGATCTCTTCTGGATTGACCCCGGACTCATTCTTACACGTAGGGTTTTTTTCTGAAAAGACCCTAGATCCGTTCTGGATCTCTTCTGGATTGACCCTGTATCCAGTGGATTTTTTCCAGTTTCTACAAAGGAATTGAGTTTTTCCATGTAAATCTTGTGTCACTTGGTTTGTACGTGCTTAGTTTCTGTGGTGATTTATTTCCATTATGTGTTTTCATGTTCTACTTGGTCTGCGTAGATTGCAATTGGACTTATTTCTTTTCAATAAGTAAGGTTCAAACTATACCTACGTACCTGGCCGATCCGGCCCAAAATTGTCGACCCAATCGACTTATCGTGTCGGGCCTTGCAAGATAAGCTTGTATCCAGGCCTGAACCAGCACGTTACCCAACGGCTATTATGGTCGTTGGGCGGGCCCGTGCCGGGCCAAGGCTTGAAACGATTACTAGACCTCAAGCCCGGTTCTGTTACCCAGGTCTAGTTCAAACTGATTTATTGCTTTGTTTCAGTTTGGACTATTTTAAATGTTCCATACTGCAGGAATAGGGAGCAGTCAAGCGACACGCCGAACTTGTCCAAGTAGCCCGAGAGACAAAAGGGTTACGAGGACAAGGCTGGGCTTGGAAGGGTACCTGCGGTGGTGGCTCCTGTTCTGAAGATTGAGGCTCTCGACTTCAATCCTGGAGGCCTTTTTATTGCAGTTTGGAACTTCTTCAAGGCTTACAACTGATTTTAATTGTAGAAGTATGTCCCAAATGGTCGGGTATGCCCCCAACAACGCTCCTCTGATCTCGACTATTTTGACATTAGTCCTAGCAAATGTAGTTTTAGAAGGATTATGGTTCATAGCCTGCTTAGCTTGCAACCGATACATCCAATTTTTATACAAAATATAAAATAATAGGAGCAACAATGTCTTCCATTTTGCCCACTCTAGTAAGGAGGATCATAATAACTTTGTTACTCTTAAGTCCCAAGAGATTAGCACCAAAGTAGTTGCTGTAATGAAACGGAACATAATTTGACTTCGATCGAGTTTTTTCTAAAATTTCCTTTGAAAATTGATTTTAGACGGTTTGGATACCCGTATTTGAAACTGCTCTTACTTAATAATCCTATTTTCGAATAAAAATTCCCATAACATCACACTCAACATAATTGCACTCTTACCGTGAACACCAAGCAATGTACCAGAAACGCATATTGTAATACAGAGACATAAACTTGGAACAATGAACAGAAAAAAAGTAAAATACGACAAGGGAGCCCCAATAACCCCACCAGCTGGCTACCCAATTGATTGTGTCACTGCTCAGACTGGGAATGGCAAACACAACCTTCCAAGCTTGGAGATGTAAGGTCTAATGACCATACTTTTGGAACTCCCATTCACTGTTGTCTGCATTACAAGAAAGAGACGATGAGTTGATTGATTCCTTACACTACTATTACTTGATAAGAGTAAACAGATGGTTCACCTAATGGGCAGACTTGACGAGTCTTGAGCCAACGGCTGATGCAATGGAAGTGGAAGGCATGATTGCACACACCTGTTTAACAATGCAATACAACCATCAAATCCATACTATATTTTATAAAACAGAAATACAGATGAAGGGCTAAATAATCAGGAATTTGTTTCAAACAAGCAGAAACAACAGTAAGTTAAAAAATAACAACACAAGCAGAAACAACAGTAAGTTAAAAAAACAATGGCAGACACTTCTTGAATTTGTAGTAATATAATTATAAACAATATCATACTACCATTGAATCATTCTGAGCTATAAACTTATTATTATTATTATCAGTAACTTCCTCTCGTATTTCACTCCACCAATAGAAACTAAATGTTAGCAAACAAAGCAGATCAGATGGGCAATGATTTGGATCAACCCACCATACTTCATTTGCGAGACTGAATAAGATAGAGTATTACATAAAGGGCCGCTAAGATATATGATGATGGATGAGCTTTCTTAATAATTCTTGTGCTGACATGTATCCTGCAAATTACACGGTGACATTTAACATATTGTCCACTCAATTGAATGGATTCTAAAAGATATGTTCCAATGGGTTAGTTGTTGCCCTGTTGGTTATAGGCCTATGTAGATAGTAAGCAGAATGGAAAAATATGGGTGACAATCATTTATTACTTATTTATGTAGGATACCACTAAAACTTAGGGACTCGTTATTTGAAATGGGTAGAAACTCTTTTTATTGCTAACCAGATAACACTAACCAACTGGTTGGTATCATCGAAAGAAGGTCAAACACTAAACCTGGGATATAAAACTGGGAAATAGGTTTATTCCATATATACATTTTTATGTATAACTTGTGAAAACCTTTGGTATACCAAGTTAGCACAGAAATCTCCAATCCAAAGTTTCTAATAGCGACAGTCACTCCATATGCCATCCCTCTCCATTAGACGAATGATTTTTTAATCAGTAAGGCAAACGATTATTATCACGTACAATTGCACCAGTCAAAAGGTTCACATGAAAGAGTAACACAAAGGCACATAAAACAAACAGCTGGGAAAAGAACAAAAATATACAGGCAGTTTCGGGGGAAAAAGACAAAAAAACGCACTTACTGAATTCAGCTTATACCTTTCGATTTAATGAGATCCTAGGCTTAAAAATATCCAGTGTTTTAATGTGCGACCGCATAAGCGTTTATGCGGTCGCACAAATCGGAAATCCGCACGTGGTCGCATATGCGACCACCACACGGTCGCACCCAACAGTGTGCGATTTGTGCGGCCACTGTGAGGCACTGTGCGGTCTCATATGCGGTCTGATTTTTATTTTTTATTATTATTATTTTCAAAAAAAAATTAAATTTTGCAGTTGTGCGGCCGCTTATGCGGTCCTGGGCACAATTTCGCACAGGACCGCATATGCTGTTTTAAAACCTTGTAAATATCCAAAAATGATATTATCATTTACAACCTAGAATGGGACAAGAAGCTACAAACATTAATAATTGGTAGGAGCCAACTTTTTATGTTTGAGACGTACAAGCCAGACAATGCATATGTGATATGTATTATAGGTTGAATTGATCTACAAGCGAAACATGTATATGGATTACAGATAGTCAAAGATATTTAGGGTTTAGGGTGTGTATTATAGGGTTTAATAGATTTACAAGCTAAACGATGCATCTGTAATATAGTATTAGATAGTAAATCATGGGGCATATCACAAGTGATACAAAGTGTAGTCATAGTAACTGGAAGGATAACTTCAAGCAGTTTGAGGAAGATGTTAGTAAGAAATCTCTACAATCTTATTGTTGTGGGAGGAAATAAACAAGTCCACTAACCCTTATTCTTGTGGGTGTGCACCAAGGCAAAGAATATTTAGTAATTTACGAATTTCAGAAAGATCAAACCAATGACATTGACTTTATGAAGGATTTATCTTGGTTTTAATTTTACATTAAACATGTGTCGAGAGAATAAAAAGGACTTCAAACCAATGACTCAGAACTTCAACACATTTAAAAATGTAATAGGACAAGCTTTTAGATCATGAATATAGAGATGACACTGATTTTGAATATGTTGACATGAAGATAACCAATCATCCAATCAGCAAATAGGTTCATCAATAGACATTACGATTTTCCCAGAAAAAAATAACTCTTAACACATACAGAACCCATCCAGTCCACACTGACTGGGCGCATCCAACTACTAATTCTATAGAAAATGTATCGGGGGTAAAAGCAGGAGCATACTAAAACGAGATACACACCGATTGCATATATAAATAGAACAAAAACTAACAAACAACATCAAGAAAAGTTAAAATCAGCAAAGCTAAAAGCCTGAAACGACAACAGGCTGCCAGAGATGTAAGTAACAACAAAAACAAAAACTACTAACTACTTTTAAGTTCAGCTACTCAAGTTGAGACCGACTAATCCAAACACCAGAGGCTCCAAAGAACAATTAACATCAACAAGAAAACATAACAAACAATGCGTTTAGAAACGTACCCCACGCCACGGTGCACTCTTCACTCGTCGCGCTCGCCTGATTCGCCTGGCACTCGATGCCTAACCAAACCCCCAACATTAGCAAAACCTAACCAAAAAATCAACAAAAAATAATCATAAAAAGGACGGGAACAAAATCTCACAGAGATCCATGATGTGGTTCCGGCATATGGCGCAGTTATCGACCACAATATCTACACCAACCAACACAAAACGAGTTAGAACCAACGGATCGGGACCGTCGAAACCCTAACCCTAGCGCTCACCCCACGCCCAGAGAGACACGGCGTTCCACTTCTTGATCTCGAACCGCTTCGGCTTCTTCGCAGAGGACAGGACGGCGCCACCATCGCCGGCGGGGACCATCGGGACGTCGGTCGAGAGGGACGCCATCGGGGGAAAGTAGAATCGGAGTCGATTCTTTTCTCGGTTTCGGACTTTGGGTCGATTCGTTTCTCTTCGGGAGGTGGGGTTGGGGTATTTATTATAGTGGACGACGTGAACCGGGTTGTCGGGGGATCCGGAACCGATGCGTGGGAACTGTGAAGGTTTCTTAGTTTTTTGGGGGAAAAACTCGTTTATGCTCAATTGTGACTTTTAAAAGTCTACACTTGAGCTGCTTATAGGATCGGTTGGCCTGATAATATTATATTTTTTCCAGATTTATTATCCTCACTTTATTTTCTGTTATCTTTTTTGTAATTATTCTCCATTTTATTCCCGAAAAATCCTTTACATTTTATAGCGAAAAAACAAAGTGGCGTTTTTACTCTCCCGTTGACCTTTTACTAAATTGGAGATGAAGTTGGAGTAGGATTGTCAACTCTAACTCTAACTCGACTCAGTAAAGGCTCGACTCCGGTTTAAATTGCAAAAAAAGAGCTAAATTAAAAATCCTCCAACTTGGACTGGTAAACGCTTAAACTCAAAATATATTGATATCTACTGGAGGACTCGATTCGAGATTTTTATTGTTCAATTTGAATTCATTTTTTAGTATTTAGCAATAATATATGATAATAATTCTACTGATTTACACCCCTACGTCTAAGTGAGGAAAAGCAAGCTAAAATACTTAGAAATCAAGCCCAACACCATAACAAGCTCAAATACTCACAAGTTGATCCCTTAAATACCATTGGGCCGAGAAGATTATAACAGACCATAGTAAAGCCCAAAACCACATTGAATTCAAAGCAAAAAAAACTTAAACCGTCGAAAAACTTCTAAAAAACCCCACGAATTAGTGAAACATAAGCTTAATAATAATAAAAATTGAAACCCTCACAAAATTATATCAAACGCGTCACCCACATTATCTCAAGCTCACACCACGTAAAAACTCGCTCATACCCTCGGAAAACGAGAGAAATAAATAATGAGTAGAGTAAAACAGGTTGTTAGGATTTTCATCTTCGGATGAATGATTTACTTCGATCCAACGTCCAAATTCTTATTCAAATACAAACTGTGGACTTCATATTAACCTGGACGATATTCAAACTAGCACGACCAGACATTGTATGACCGCCGGTATCTCTTTTTTAATTGTGATCGGCTTTAAGGTCATCCTCGATGAGGCCTGTGAAAATGTCGACTTTATGTTGGCTTGCATCCCACAATGGGGGTGCAAAATCAGGCTTGACATCCCGCCCATTGGTTGTTTAATTATTAATTTTTGTTTAGTTTTAATTTTAAAAATTGTTTTGTTGATGAATAGTATTAATTTGTTAATAAAATTTATTAGTTTATTTTTAAAAATTGTTTTATTGATGAATAATATTAATTTGTTAATAAAATTTATTAGTTTATTTTTAAAAATTGTTTTATTGATAAAAATATTAATTTGATAATTTAATTTATTAGTTTAATTTTAACATTTGCTTATTGATTAATAATATTAATTTGTTGATTTAATTTATTAATTTAATTATAATAATTCATGATAAATAAATTATGTGATATAATTTATTTGAATTGTGGAAAATAAAAAAATGAGAGAAGATAAAAAAGGTGGAAGCGAAAGAGTGTTGATATAACTAGGTTGACATTTATAAGTGAGGTGTGTTGTGATTTATAGTTGAATAATAGAAAGATAGAAGAGAAATGTCATGTTGATGTGGCGAAAAAAGATAGTAGTAATTTGACTATGTCAACATTTATGAAAAATATCATGGCTGAAGATGACCTAATGCCATGTTTGGTTCGCCTTGATTACATTTCATGAAATCAAATTGCATTTCCATGAATTTAATTCCCCGTAATCAAATTACAATCTTTGGTAGTATGATTCACCGCATGAATTTCAATGTATTTAAAAAATAATTTAATAATTTCAATAGTTCTAGTAAATATCCAGAAAAACCATCGAAGTTTACGTAGACTCGGTATGAGTGCATGATTGCATTGAAAATGTTTAATTATAATGCAGTGTAATTGGATTACAACCTCACACTCCGTAATCCGATTACCTGGGAAGAGGTGTATTTGAATTACCTTCTTCATTTGATTAAGAAACGATTATGACTTGCAATCTTGCAATATTCTCAACCAAACATTATAATATAATCAAATGTTTAATTGGATTACATTACACTTTTAATTACATGCACCCAAACAGAACCTAAAAATTTGCAAAGGGTTCTTTTAAGATCGATCCAAGCTTGATTTTAAGGTAAGGGTTCTTATGACAAACTCATCTTCTAGTTACTGTGTTTTCTTGCTTGCGCTTTTTTAATTACTCCGTATCTTTGAATAGTAGGAGCTTAAAGTTGTAGTCCTTATTGTTTCCAGCAATATAAGAAGTGGTTGTGATTGTTCACATTTTTGTGTACGTTGATTCTATTTATTTTGATCAGTAGAGACCAGTTTAATATGTTTTTCATGTTATTATTGTTGTGTTTTTCTTGTTTCAGCTAGATGTCAGACTATCCATCTCATAAGAGGTGGTTGATGTTTTTAAGATTTTATACTTTATGTTTTTTATTATTATTTAATGAAAGGAATGTAACACACAAGTCTTGTGGGATTGATGTCTAATAACGAGCAGTTTAAGGTAGAGGTGCTTACGTAAGTGGTGGATCCAAGAGGTGAAAGTGAAAATCTTCTAGTATTGGTGTTTAGTTGTAACTTGTAAGATATGTTAACGGCAATTTGATCTTATCAGAGGCTTATATTCGAGATTTACACACTCATGCTACCATACATATCAATTAGTTGATCCTAAAGGGTTATACCACCCTATCATAAAATATACTGTTACTAGTCACTACTATATGTCATATGTGTGTGTGTGTATGGTTTGATTAATTGGTTTCATCTATGTACTTTTCTCCTACAAAATCAGATTACAGTCGCCTAAGTTTTGCATCATTTAGGGGTATTGAAACTTGGTAGCGTTAACGTACCATAGACATCTAGTGTAAGCTACTGTGGTTTAACTACTGTAGAACGTATATTTTCCAACAAATCCTAGATTTCCTTCCTCGTGAATTTCATTATGCAACAAACATTTATACCCACCGAGGCACTGACCAATTCAGTTGTCTGTGAAACCGAACGATTACACGTTGAGCCTTGTCGTCTTAAACTCACGATTGGAGCCCGAAGACCATTTCATAAACTCATAATCCTTTCCAAAGCCCACTACTGTTGCCGTAGCAGCCCGAAGAGAATAATGGATCATACTGTAACCAGTAAACCTAAAAGTTACTTCCACCATCTGGAATATCAAGATCTAACAATGAAACTAAGGCAAGAAGAAATTCCAACAACCAGATAGAAACCATGTCAAAATGCACGTCATGTGTGACTGATTCATTGACATTTCTTACCATAACAACATGCCAGGTTACGTGAAATACATGCCATCTTCTTTAGCCGAAGAGGAAACTTTCACCCTTCATGTAGAGTTGTAGACTGTAGTGCGCACATATCATTTCTGTACCAAAGTTGACAGGAAAAATTACACCGAATCACATGCACTCTGTTTTTATCCTGGAACTTGTAATTATTTTCCTGCTCCAAGTTAACCGTGACCCTCAGATCGTGGGCAATCATGCAAACCAACAGATGGACGTACACATCGTACATAAAACTTTGCTAAAATTACCTGGAACGTGTGGACTCACTTCTGAACAATCTCTTCAATGCTTTTCACGAGGCTCTCTAACTCCTGTACTAGTTGCATTCCAACATGAAAAAGGCAAAAGTTTGAATTCAAATATGAAACATCAAATCAATTAGAGTGGAACTCACATGTTGATGAAGCCGTTGAGTTTCAGATTGGTAGGACGAACACAAACACACGTAACTTGATGATGTTCAGGTTTTAACGAACACATGATTAGCGTATATATAGTTAGATAGCGTATATATGTACATTAATCAAATGTGGACGGCAATTATCTACAAATTGGAATTAGATATAGACTCTCAAGTCTCAAACTTCCCCATTCTCGTATTCATTACCATATTCAGACGGTTTCTATCATTAGCATGTACCCAACTAAATTAAACCAAAACGATTAAATGGATCCAATATCATCCGGACCACTCACCTAGCATGCATGAATCACGTTCACCTAAGCACGGGCCATACGATGTCAACAGCAATGAACAGCATAGTACGCCATAGCACATGGCACATCCATGACAATATGACATGTCTGCCGTGCTGTAACTCCTCAGCTTGGCCACTTGAAGCTGTTTGGTAAAACCAATTCAAAACCTACACACACAGTAACAAACACCAGCGAACGCAACTCTCTTTTTAAACTCCAAAAACGTCGTGCAACACAATGGCCCGATTCGGGAATCTTCGGATAATAAAAAAACACACTAAACCTTAATGAAGCCTACAAAATCGTTTCCTAGGATTTCAAAAAAAAACACAACCCCAAAGTTGACGTAATCACGTATTTAGAATCCTCGACACGAACTTCCCCAGAATTACCAATCCCGCCCACTCCCAGTGTAACCGTTGCGATTCGATCGGGGGCCCATCCACCACCCATCCCGACATCAACGGCTCATATTTTCCAAGGGCAAGCAAGTAAAACTGCAGAAAAGCAACAACGTGGGGCCAAGCGAAGCCTTATCCACGTGGAAATCACATGCGGTCTGCTGTACGGAGTTCTTTGCCTCTGCTCTGTCTCCACTGCTCCAAGTGGGAGGAGAAAGATGAGAAAGAGAGAGAAGGATTTTGCCGTGGAGGTTGTTTTGTTTGGGGTGTTTCAGTACAACCACCTGCAGCCTTTTCTTTCCATCTATAGGGGATCGCAAAACCCAGCAGCGAAGGGCGAGGATGTGGGAATTTTAAATGCGGTGCAGACGCCGTTTCTAAAGGAGTTTTGGTTTGGATGGTGATATCGGGCACGGCGACGACGGAGACGCCCAGGCCTAAGTCGCCGCCGGCGTACCCGGACTTCTGCGGGAGGCATAAGTTGCAGGTGGAGGTGCAGAGCATGAATAGAGAGATCGGCTTCCTCAAGGTATAACAAAAAGTTTTTACTTTCTTTTCCCTTTCAAAATTAGAAAACTATTTTTCGTTCGTTCATTTCCGACGAGTCAAAAATTCAACTACTCTTTTGGCATTTTGGAATAATAAATGAACTGAATCAAGATGGCTCGCTAAACCGGCTGCATTATTATTATTATTATTATTATTGTGATATGGAGACGATCGATTGTGCATCGAATCAATGTATCAATTTAAAACAACCTCCACGATTATCAACAGTATTTCTGCGTACGTTCGACCTTACCTCACTCATGCCTGATTTGGGTATTTTGTATCATCAAGAGTGGTGTGGTGGGAACACTTTAACTGCCAGTTGAGCTGACTTAGCTTGCCAAATTTGTTGTTTAGATGATATCTGCATAGGAAAAAATAGTCTTCTTTATTTGGTTTTGGAGGTTTTTCAGGGAAGGTGAGCACTGTTCATGCCAGATTTAGTGTGGTGGGTTTCAGTTGAATTTTTTTATGTTAGTTCTATTGTAGCAGTGTTGAGAAAATAGTCTCACATTGCTAAACACAAAAAATGTAAACACTATATAATAAAATTGGATCCACTACCTTTCACCTAAGTGCTTAGGTTTTGTTAAGGTGGTGGACCAACCAAATTTAACATGGTATCATAGTAGGTCGATTGACCTGTGGGGCCCACTCCAACCTATATTGTTCACGCGTAGACACGGAGAAAATTATTCCGGTCACGCGTGCGGGGGAGTGAGAAAATAGTCCCACATTGCTAAACACAAAAAATGTAAACACTATATAATAAAGTTGGATCCACTACCCTTCACCTAAGTGGTTAGGTTTTGTTGAGGTGGTGGACCAACCAAATTTAACAAGCAGAACTTCCATTTCTAGCTAAATACCCATGTTTCAGATTAAGTGGAGAAAAGGGCAAGAATTCTGAATGAATGATTTGAACTGCTGGAGGTGCAATAGGATTATTGCTGGACCACTTTCATGAGAGCTTCGAATGTTTTATGTTTTAAGAAAGAGGATAATAAGTTATTGTTTATTTAACCTTGCAATGTTTTTTGTGAAGGTTTTTACCCTTGCAATGTTGGTGAATAATAGGAGTGCACATGGGTCGGGTTGAACTCGAAAACCAACCCGAACCGGACTGGTCGGGTTTGGTTGGGTAGGGGTTCGGGTCGGGTTGGGTTGGAAAATCTGAAACCCCAACCTGAAGTTTTTTTATTTTAATGTAAAGCTATGTTTTTTTAACGGCTTATGAGAAAAAAATGGGGTTTTTAATGTAATGCTATGAGTTTTTAATTATGGTTTTTTTAATGTAAAATTATGGTTTTTTAATTAGGGTTAAAGCTTATTAGAAGCTTTTTTAATAAAAATAAAAATTTCGGGTCCAACCCGAATCGGGTCGGGTTAGGGTTCGGTTTTTCCCAAACCCGAAATTTTCGACCCGTGTGCACCCCTATCAGAGAAGTTTTTTTGGGGGAAGTGTGCAAGTCCTGGTCTGTTGTCTTCTTATTCTGTTTGAAAACAACTTCTGTTTCTATTGGCTTCAGTTGGAGAATAGTTCGTCAGTCAAGTAAAATGTAGGCATTTACACTTTAGTTCCTCACGAAATGTAGGCATTGCCAAAATGAAAATTTCAGTTTTAAGGGACAAACAGTGAGGCTGTGCATCTTTTGTGAAGGAAGTCTTCTCCTTTTTCTCCAAAAGAAAGGTTTGTCATGGTTACGAAAGATTTCAAACTAGTCCCACGATCCACAAATAAAAACAATATTAAGCCAACCTGACCGATCAAAAATAAAAGATATTAATCTCAAATGCATTCACCTAGTGGATGTTTTTTTAGCAGGGTAATTACCATCCCGAGAGGACATGATTAGTGCATTAGCTTTTTTATAGTTGGAATTTCTATCTATTTAGGTTGTGGGAAACTATTTTAGTCAAGGCTTCTTGGTCCTCTATCTAAATCTTCTGGAACAGTGAAACATAGTGAAACACTGTGATTTTGCCAAACCATTTAATCCCAAACCATTCTTGTTAACATCCCATTCTATCCCAAACGGACCATTTATCGTTCTCTTACCCCTATTCCTCTCAGATTCATGATTTCATCGCTGGACATTTTTATGTCCTCTATTGGAGCTTCCAGACTGTTAATTATGCTTCTTGCCATGCCTCAATACTTTCATTAGATGCAACAATGAGTCCTTAGATTGCTTCCGTAGGTCTTCAATGCGACATAAAAGGTATCTCATATCTCATATTAGCACAAGCATAATATGTGGTGTTTACCATTGTGATGGAAAATTACCACAAAACTTGAGGAATGACAAAACACAAGATATGAAATTATATTGTGGTTCTACAAGGAATAAGTTGGTTAATCAGGTGCTGTGGGAAAGAATCTTCCACTATTCCCAGTTACGCCCATTGTCGGATTACGAAGAATCCTACGTAAAGGGCACCACACTAAGTACCTTGGTGTTTATGTCTGTTTCACGGTTATTTTCTCACACTCACTACTAGTAGAAGCCCCGTTGAAGAGAACATATTCATTTGCACGTGGTTCTTGTTTGGCAGATGACGGCAGAAATGGTTAACTGAAAACTCATGCTTTGGGAGATTACAGTTGGATTAAAACGAAAGTACAAACGATTAACACATCTAGGAATCATCTAGTTTCACTAAAATATCTAATGAAACACTTCATGGCTAAACTAGCCATTCAGGAATGGATGTGCATTCCAGACGGTATCATACCTGCAATTACAGAATGGAGTGATGCAAGTAAAGAATGTGAAGACCATAGAGGGTCATAGCAAGGCGCAAGTATCCCATTTGAACTCCCAATTTAGGAGTAATTTTGATTAGCAAATTACCATGTGCCCATGGTCTTCTAATCATGACGACCACAGTTAATGAGAGAAGCCATGTCTCCTTATCTACTCATCTCTATTTTTTTCTTAAATGCAAAGGTTTAGTTGATAGTTGATACTATATTGTTTCTGCATCTATATAATTCTTATATTTTGATGAATGTAGGAGGAGATTCATTCACTTGAGGAACTTCCGCCAGCTTCAAAATGTTGCAAAGAGTATGTTCATTTTCTACAAAATTGAGCTGTCCTCTCTGCATCCTGTGATTGTATACATTATAATTACCTTGGACTAGTTAATTGATTATAATTAGCGAATGATTTCTTAATTTTCACAGGGTGAATGAGTTTACGGGGACAAAGCCTGATCCATTGATACCTACGTAAGATTTAGAAGAAGAAAAAAACTTAGAGTGCTTTTACTTGCACGGTCCACTAACATTATTAGATTTTCGCAGGACTAGAAGAAAACACAAATCTTGTCGTTGTTGGAGGTGGATAAGGTACAACCAACAATTTCAAGTTTTCTTTCTTATTTCTGAACAAATGCAGTTTCCTATAGCCACTTTCTGTTTTTTTTCTGGATATATAGTTTGTTATAAAATTACCTTAATATTTGAGTTTTTTTTTCGGTTTAAACAACATTGAGGTGATGATATATCCTATACTTGGGTTCCTCGTTGAAGGTAAATCATGTATTTGTTGTCATCGATTCATCGTCCATTGGTCAACAAGGTATCAGATGAGTGTCATTGTCCAGATTTTGTGTATAGTTAGTTATGCTGTCTTCGGTGAATATGAATTACAATACATGCTTGTTGATATGAGTGTCTCCTAAATACAATATGGTTATTTCACAGTTGCATATTTCTATTTGTATTTTTGTCACCAAGTGGAATTTGGCCAGCCAAGTATGAATGCTCAATAAAATACTACAAATTTTGTACAATACTGGTTTTGTATTTTCCAGTCTAGCATTCGTGACTGTGGAAGCTAGTTGTGCTATGTGGCTATTTCATTCTTGTATGGAACACGAAGTTTAATAACTTGATATCAGCTAATTACCACGATGTAACGAACTATGTAATATTGTTTCCGCAATAATAGTTGGTTGGGTTGCATGCAAATATGTAACACTTCAGAAAGTTAGTGTCTTGTGTCTTGAGTAGCATTCACTTTTGCTGTCTTCATTTGTCACTGATTTTTCTTCTAGACAGCCCATCTCAGAAGAAAGATTAATCGCATTTTGGTCCACATATCACAGTTTTCTAGATACACTAGTTAATGAATATAGTAAATATGTTTCCTTATATAAAGGCCAATCCCTTCCATGTGGTATTGATGAGGGATAAAGTTCAATTTGATGTTGTCTCTAGTGCCTGTTTGTAGTATCTGAAACGTGCGTAACATTTGCATCAAACTCAAGTTTCTTCTGTTAAATAAGTTATTTTCCTTGTGGTGTGATTGGTGGTTTGCATGTTGATCTTTTATCTGGGTAATTCCAAATCCATAAATTCCTACAGCATCTAAACTAGAACTTTTTTGATAGGGCGAAGCTGTGCCTTAACTTCTCATGGGTGTGCTGCTCTTGTAAGTGCTCCTTCAAATTCCGGAAACCAACCTGCTTCAGCAACCCCTGCAAGAAGCGTTGTTGCAACTGCAAACCAAAGTGCTGCAGCTGCCATTGCCCGAGTTGCCATTGCTGTGATTGCGGCTGCGCCAATCTTTTCCAATGCTCCCGCTGCTCCAAGTGCTGCTGCTGGGATATTTTCTCATGTTGCAAACCGAGTTGCTCGTGCCCACGCTGCTCTTGCCCAAAATGCTCTTGTGGTTGTGTATTTTCTTGTCCGAATTGTAGTGATGCATGCCTTTGCCTCAGATGCACCAGACCTTGTTGCGTAAGCCGGTGCTTGTGCCCGTAGAAAGGGCACTTGTTCTTCAGCTGTTGCTATATTGTGATTTACTTATGGTTGAATTAGTTCTATCACAAGTAAATGTATATTTTTTGAGTTACCAATGCTTCCAAATGGTCAAGTTATTTCCTTCGGTTACCTTTCATCAGAGGCTTTAGTATGGTGTATCAGTATCTGGGGTTCAAGGAAAATAAACTCTCCAAGTTTTAATGTGCTTCTTAAGTTTTTTGTGTGTTAAGGAAAGGAAATAAGAAAAATAAATGATATACTTCCAAGTTCCAACTTAGAAGCACACACATCATCAGCACGTCATTGCGTGGGTTTACGACTGAAAGGTTGCGTAGGCGGGCTCAACTACAAGTCTACAAATACTACTATTCCTAAGACTCTTCATCTTATTCACACAGAATAATACGGTTGAAAGTACATTTGTGGAGTCAAATTCGAGCGAAGTGTTTTCCAAAAGTCAGTCAACTTTCTAAGTAAATATTTGAGCTACAGTTCGAAGATAATTCAACATAAAAATAGCCAGAACTCGAGTCAAAAAAGAAACGTCAATTCCAGAACTTACAGTCCTACCTTTAACCGATAATCTGAAGTCATAACTAATTACACAAGCAACTTCAATAAAAAGTTAAAAACCATCCGAGAGAACGAAGCCGAATATTTTCCTTTCCTCTTCCTTTTCCTTTTCTCCTACGCGATCGCGATCTCGATCTCCGCCGCCATGGCTTCCGATGGAAACCCAAACGACGATGCTAGGGTCCCCCCCGCCGCCCCAACGCCTCCTCCTCCACTATCCAAGGTATTGACTCCGGATCCTCGCTTTTGACCGCTTACCAGATAATGTACCTTTCTAACTCGCGAATTCTGTTGTTTTCCAGTTCAAAATCGCTCTGTGTCAGTTGGCTGTGACGGCGGACAAGAAGGCGAACATCGCTCGTGCGCGTAAGGCGATCGAGGAGGCTGCCGATCAGGGGGCTCGACTTGTTCTCTTGCCTGTGAGTATTTGCTTCTTACGATTCCAATTGGAGTAAACGTTTGTAGCGCACTGAAAGTGCGTTTGGAGATGTTTTTCGTCTACATACATCAGTAAAGAATATATCTGAAAAGCAGTTCCTGTAGAACGTAGTCTGATTGTTTGGATTCTGTATGATAAAAACCTTAGAAACCAAAATTGAAGTTAAAAAATGACTGGTTTGTGGAATGTTTGGGAATTGGAATTTCACGACTTAAGAGGTTAAGAGTACCACTTAGCAGTAGACTCACACTGAGATAAGTACTACTCAGAAGCTATGTAAAATAAAACCTTTTTAGTTCAGTGTAGAAGTATTTAAAGTACTTCACTTTCAATTTGGAAGTAACTTTATGACCAATCCAACTACATTTAACAAAGATCCGTGAATTGGAAGCTTGGAAATGCCAACTCTACTTGACCTCCTCCAAAACAATCACACTTTTGCTTGAGTACTACAGGAGCATTTACGAGGGACTTCTCATATTTGGTACCTCTCTACACATCATTACATTGTTGAATTCCAACTCAAACCAATTGATAATGAGTGACGAGACCGAGGATCTTATTAGTCACATGAAAAGTAGTCTGACGTGAGACTGTTTTCAGCACACGTAATCATGCATCACAAACAATAGTAAATAAACTGTGAATTTCAAACCGAATAATCTTAACAATGGGATGAATTTCAGCTTCTACTCCCAACCTTTTGTCGTTACCAATTTGGTTTATTGATGTCTTCAATTTTTAAGTCTGGTTTCCCACCGACAAAATAAATAAATAAATCCGATTTCCCAATTTTCTGCAAATACTTGACATATTGATAAATGATATATGTGGTTAAGACTTGAACGTGTAAGGTTTGGCATTTGCTACTAGCATCAAGGATAAAGCCTTTTTGTAAAAGTTTATAAATTCTCATTGGTGTTTTCTTTGTTTATGTAGGCATTATTGGCTTGGCTAAGTGAGTTAAGAGATATTTTCTTCAGGGTGGCAACTCTTATGAACCTTTTTTGTTTCACTTTTCACTTTCATAAGCGGCCCATACTTTGCATGTATCTGTTTATGAACCATATTTTTATGCAGTGATCAACCAGTCAATGTGTTTAATGCCTAGATGTATGTTTCGGATTATGTCTGTTTGTCAGTTCTCTTTAAAGAAATGCCTTTTTTCACGTTATTGATAATTTCAATAGAGAATCATCAGATCCATCTCAACCTCTAGTTTCTTACTGCTAATCAGGTTTCTGTTTTTTTCTTAACAATAAGGGTAGGTTTTTTTTTCTTGGTAGGAAATTTGGAACAGCCCATATTCAAACGACAACTTCTCTACATATGCAGAGGACATTGATGCTGGTGGTGAGGTGTCTCCATCATCTTCTATGTTGTCTGAAGTTGCCTGTAGCCGGCATATTACAATTGTTGGTGGTTCAATACCAGAACGTTCTGGTGATCGACTGTATAATACATGTTGTGTTTATGGCTCTGATGGGAAGCTTAGAGGAAAACATAGAAAGGTGAATAAAATGATTTTCTTTATGTCGTCTGATCATATCTCGTATCCTTATTAAAGTAATACATGGTTTCTTTTAAATTTGGCTTGATGATGTGTTCAAAAACTTGACCGTCGCTCTGCCAGCATCATATCATTTTGTACATGAAATAGCCTATTGAAGGACAGAGCACCATAGTTGAATACATCTTGAATGACTGCTTATGAAAATGCTGAATTCGTCCTTTTGTGGTATTGTCACAATAGCCCATCTATTTCTAGACATTTAAGAGAAAAAAACAGCACAGCCTTTGTTTGAGCCCACATGGGCATGACCCAATGGCAAGGAGAGGTTTAGTGCCTCCTTTGAGTTTCATTCTTACCAAGTGATCGTTTGTTGTTGGGTCGGTTCATCATCTTAAGTTTGTAACTTCAATTGTATTTACAATGTGGCAAACTGGTGCAGAGGTGGGTTAGAGAGTTTCCAAATGGCAAAAGAAGAGCTCTATGCGATGGTAAAAGTTTGTGGCTAAATGAAACTTCATTTATTTTATTGGATTACCTGTACTGATTCCATCATATTTCATGATCTTGGTGTTTTCAATCACCTGTTCTGAGGTATTTCATTGTAGATGAGTAAATCTCATTGATGGTAGTGCCTATGTGCTTAATATTCTGCTCTAGTCGGTGGAGTCTTAAACAATAAGCAATTGATTGTAGTTGTAATTTCCCTGCAGTTTTATGTCTTATAGAAAATTTGAAATATCTGTAATTTCTCTGGCAGGTGGCAGTGAAGGAATAGAGTGTTAGGCACATTACACGGAAAATACCTTATGATTAAACAACCTTATTAAGGATAAAAAAATATGGCCTAGAACAAGTTTAAGAGTTCATTTTTTGCATTCAGTATAAAATAATTATTTCATGAAACTTGTTATATTCATAAGAAATTGTTATACTTAAGATAGTCGCACATTTCACTTTTCCCCTTCCATGGTGGCTCACTGCGACCTCCGGTCACTCAGTAGCATAAGTCGGGCTTCATTTCACTATTGCAGATTCATCTTTTTGACATTGACATTCCAGGGAAGATTAGCTTCACGGAGTCAAAAACGTTAACTGCTGGGGAGAATCTAACCATTGTAGACACAGGTAAATGATATTTCTTTGCTAATATCTAACAAAAGCTTAAAGGAAAATTTGCATTCTAGCATGTTTTTGTGTAGGGTGCTCTAGGATACTACAACCCCTGTTGGATGCCCCACATATAAAACACACTCACTATTAAGATCAGATATGAAGGCATCTATTATCAAATTCTTTGATATGCATTTTCTTGTCCCATGGCTCACCATGTTCTAAGATGCATTTGAATTTTGCTAGCATTATGATTGCCGTGAAATAACTACCGGTTGGGGTTGTAAATGTGACATAGCATCCCAAACACTTGTTGTGTTATTTATAACAATAACTGCTTAAGATTTAGAAGTAGCTTGAGCAAGTAAAAGTTCAATCCATATAGATTGTTTCCTTGTGATGCAACTTTTCTCCATCAAAATGGAAATACAGATTTATCATAACTAGGTGAGAAACGTGCACGAGAATTGTTAGAATGTATCATCTCCTGTCTATATGCATAGATGATTGACCTCTCAATAAAACACATTGCAGTAGGGATAATGACCAGAATCATAATTCATAAGAACCATTCAGTGAGATGATCATAGCCATAAAAGCAAGCTATGGTAAGACTCAAAATCGATATTAACATAAGAAGATGCAGATCTTGTCTGTGACATTAAACTAGCACAATCAAATGAACTGCACATAAAACAAAAATGTGAATTCTATTTCTTCATAATTCATCTCAATCCATTATTCTTCACTTGCTAAGAGTGATTTATCCATTCTCAGATCTAAATCTCATGCCTACTGGGATCTAATTTCGTAATAATTGAAAGAAGTAATACAATCAATAAGAAAAGTAAAAAAAAAAGATACTACTCAATGCTGAGATGTTGTGCTCTTCTTTAATTGCCATAGTCCGGAAGTCAAAGCAAATTCAAAGTGAACGAATAGATAACCTAAACATAAATCCTCACACATGCCATGGAAGATTGGTATTTTGTGAAAGATCAAACCCTTTTATAGATCGAGCAATAATTCAATCACTTTTGGGAAGAGAGTTTAATTTCCTCCTCAGCAAAACAATGTGATGATAACAATTTCATCCAATATTGTTTGTCAATACCAACACTGTCAGCCTGGAAATGTCAAGCTGTGAGAATTATATTAGTTTGAGCATGTGTGAGCATGTGTGAGGATTATATTAGTTTCAACTTTTGGGCCTCTTGACCCTAGACAATGTCAAGCTATGAGAATTATATTAGTTTTATACTTGAGCATTTAAAATGACAAAAACGAAACAAGCGAAATCAAGGTTGTGTATCTACCAAAAGTTTTATCTTTTACTTTTCTGGCATTTTATCTAATTGTTATTATGGTGTGCAGAAGTCGGGCGCCTTGGTGTTGGTATTTGCCATGATATTTGTTTCCCTGAATTGGCTATGCTATATGCAGCAAGAGGTGATTCTCTGATACATGCATATAAAATAAGTTAATAACTATGAATGGTTATTTTGCGACGTATTCTCACATATCATGTAACCTTTTCCTTTGTCTGTGGATAGGTGTTCATCTGCTATGCTATCCGGCCGCATTCGAGACCATTACTGGTCGTCTATACTGGGAATTGCTTCAAAGGGCTAGGTACTATTCAAAATCTTTATCAATTCTTTCATATTAATTATCAACATGTTGAATAACTCTAGTAGAACACATGTAGAGGGCTAAAGTGTTTACTGTTCAAAGTTAATAATTAGTGTTCATGCAAAAGTTTGAATTTATTCACTTCTATCATATACTTCCAACATATTATATATATATAAACATGGATTGTATGACCATTTCCGTTGTGTCAGATTATGTTGTTTTTTTGGCATTTGGAGCATCATGGACTATATCAAATGATTATTTAAGCGATATGCATTTCTTATCTATTGTGAAATCGCAGATAGTCAGTTGCATTTCGTATCATTTGGTCAATTGGAAATAACCTCACTATTTTACAGCGGTAGAGTTGTACTAGGGTAACGTTAATGTATAAACTTGGATTGTGTGAGGAGCTTCTTTTCTTGTAAATCAGGCCTCGTCAGTTTTGTCTGATTTCTCGTTTGTGACTTCTATGTGTATTTTTTACCAGGGCTTCTGATAACCAGGTTGTTACCTAGCTCGATATTGTCGAGGTTATTTCATCTTTGTATTAATATATATCCATTTTGAAGCCTCCATGGTAAAATTTCTCCATTATGACTAGTTTAAAATCACTATCTCATTCCGTTGTAACTAGATGCTGGTGTTGGTTTTGATTGACAGTTATTTGTGGCCACATGTTCTCCTGCTCGAGATCCAGGTTCAGCTTTCATTACATGGGGTCACTCGACACTAGTTGATCCTGTAAGTTGAAATTAACTTATGCTATAATTTGGCAACGTATGTTCTAATATGGCAACGTATGCTATAACTTATGCTATAATTTGGCAACGTATGTTCGAGATTCTGTATGTTCTAATATCTGTTGGCAAAAATAGCCTATACATTTTAGAATTGTATCTGTCAATGTTCAGGGAACGCCTAGGCGAGCCTAGGCGTTTGTGCGACCGGTTTTTTTTTAATTCAATTAAATTTGATAAAATAGATAAAAAATCGGGAAAAATCGGGAAAAAGGAAAAAATGCACAAATATTATCTAAAAATATCATACATGTTTAGGCTTAAAAAAGACACCTAGTTCCTCGACCAACGTCTCACTAGGCCCCCTCTACCCACCTAAACACTTAGGTATACAATTTATTGCTTAGTAGTACAATTACAATGGTAGTTAACTAACTTAGAATTCATACAATAGCAACTAACTAACTAATTTCATTTGACACATTGATCTAATGTGCAACTGGGAACCATATCAAATCATCCACCACCATCAGAGTCGTCAGAGTGGTTCTCGTTCAGATTAGAATAGAATGATGAAGATGTTCGGAGGGGTTTATATAGGATTTGGGGTAGTGGCAATACTGTAATTTTTTTTTAAAAAATAAATAATAAATAAAAAGGAGATAGCCATTGGAGTGTCTCCAACGGCTATCGCCTATTTCGCCCAGCTTTGTTGGGCGAAAGGCGGTGGTCACCCAGGCAACCACCACGAGTGGCGGTCGCCTATCGCCTAGGCGACTGCCTACCTGAACACTGATATCTGTAACGTTTCTGAAACAGTGGAAATTATAAACTTAAAAAGATACTCAATAATCGTAAATAACCAGACCACATGAGAACGTTACTGGAAATATATACATATAATATGAGATGCACTTTATACATGAGTTGTCAAAAAAATGATTACATCAAAACACAATTGATACAAATATACAAGTAGTCATAATAACCTCAAACAGACACGAGGATCAGACTCCAAAATGTACTCGTCCTCCGTCACCACCCTACCAGCTCCCGAAGTGGACCATGAAATAAAAACATAACAACAATGTCGTGAGTTTCCATAAGGAAACTCTGTATGCCAAACTCACATACATGCACATGCAATACATGACCTATCATGCCAGTATCATGTCAAACACAAACATAACAGTTCATTCCTCAAACGGGTCAACCAGTCATAAATCATAACAATCATTTCTCCAACTGGGGTTCATTAGTCATAAGTCTAGTTTTGGACATCCGTAGATACCCACCGCAAGCACATGCAGTCATACGGAAAATACACGACACACCCCTACTCGCAGCTACACTAGTCATGTGGGTTCGGTGAAGTTCGTATGCACTTCCGAGTCATCATCAGATCTGATCAGTGGTCGAAAGGACCACAATCCGCCAGAGCCGTCACTCTGGTCAATCATACTTGTCAGCCGTGCCACAGCTGGACGATCAATCCGCCGGACCATCATCGGTTGGTTATCTCCGTCGCCACAAAGGCTAAGACACAGAACTTTGTTGCACAAGGGCTAACAATCATCTCTGTCGCCACAAAGGCCAACAATCATCTTGCTCTGTAGAGCTATATCATATAGATCATGCAAAGAGAATATGGTCCCACATGTCTACTACCTAGGTCTCAATGCATATGTCATATCATGGGAACATAAGTCATAAAAGAAGTTCACGCACCAACACGCTCATAAAACAAACATACAATATTCTGTGTTCTAACGGTCGATCGAAAAAGGTAAAGGTGGATCCTCCTGTTGTACGTAGACAGATCGAACTGCAGGTTCAGTTTATCCAGCTCCACTGGTCATACGGTCGGTCGGTTGGCCGTTAAATATCGGTTATTGGTTCAACCGCAATCCATCGGTTGATTCAACACACACGAACGATCGAACAAAAGTCCATTGGCGGCCGACCGCAAAATAACAGGTACAACCTACTTCTCTAAGTCATCGTCGGTTGACCGAAATATGAATTAGTCGAACCCTAAATAAGTCATCTTAAGTCATCGGTCGAACGAGATCTCAGGGCGGTCGACGTTTTGAAGTCTACACCCCCAACCGACTTAAAACAATGCATTCGGTCGAACAGATCAAAAGAACGGTCGACCGTTTTGAAGTTTATGTCCCCAACCGACTAAAAATAGTGCATTCGGTTGAACGGTAAATGGGACACGATCGATCGAAAATACTCAGAGCTTGCATAACATGCTTGACCGGTCGACAACACGAGGCGTCGTTCGACCGGAGCAAGGCAAAACTCTTTGAAATGCACTACGACCGGTCGACCGTGAAAGTGCATAAATCTGTTACACACCTCCGATGAGCATTTTGGCCTACCGTCGACCACTTAAACACTCATACAACTTAGGTGAACATAAAAGCAAAACTTAACATACCTTGGAAGCTTGAAAAAGATTTAGAAGAGCAATGATGATCACCTCCACCGAAACGAGCGTTTCTCCGGCGACCTCTTCACACGAACACGATCTCCACCTCGTTTTCTTTGAACTCCGGCGAACCTTCTCTTTCCTTCTTTGCTGCTGAACCAAAGTTGAGAGAGAGAGAGAGAACGAGTGATTGAGAGAAAGGGAGGAGAGAGAGGGAGAAGAAAAGAGAAGAGAAGAATGGGTTGCCTTTTATATCATTCACCAAAGTAGGGTTAAAGTTCTTAAACCCAATTAACCTTAGTTATTAAGAATTAGGCTCTCACAGTATCCGTAGCAACGATGTGTTTCAAATTTCAAGCTCGAGATGATTGGACAACTCTAATAATTTAGCTTGGTTGACATTCAAACAGTTCGGTGCTGTAATTGCTACTGCAGACCATGAAGAGACGATTATCATTGCTGAGATCGATTATTCACTAATTGAGCAAAAGAGGTAAGGATTTCTAACTTTAGACACCTTTCTTTTGATTTTCTTTTGCTTGTTTGCATCTTGTGAAGGTTTTTAATGCATTTTTTAAAACCTTTTCACAATCTATTTATGTTCTGAACTGTGTAGGTTTCATCTCCCTTTGGGGAAGCAACGGCGAGGAGACATTTACCAATTGGTTGATGTGCAGCGTATTGGCACCTTGTGACTATCAGTAACTTAAATTGAGCAGCATATCACTCCGGAAAATCGGAAAAGTTGACGACTGGTTGTAGCATTTCAAATATTTGCCAAATTCATTGAATTCAAGTCGAGAACTTCTTTCCAATTGCAAGCTACCATCTAAACACGGTTGTGTTTGAAACCGATTTTTTTTCCTGCTTAATTAAGCTATTTTTAATGGCAAACGGAACAATTTTCTTCTAATGCCTGCATGCTTCACGGTAGTAAAATCACTTGCACGAAATGGAACTTGATCTTCTTAGATGTTTTCTACTTAGTGAAAACGACTTGGTAATTGGTATCGTACACTTTGGTTTGTGAGGGATTGTCTTCTTGTAGGGTGCGCTTGGGTTGGAGGAAGTTTTATCTTCAGTGGTTCTAATTTTTAATGTTGTAGGCCAAAGAAGTCAATTGGTAAAGAGTGTGAAGCCCTTGGTATAAGTAGCCATTTCTTGCAAACCATTCACACTGATGTTTTTCTGAACTTCAATTCTTCACTTCAAGATAGATTTATCTACAAACCATACTAATGGAAGGTGGGAATCAAAGAGTCTTTGATAATGTTAGAGCGGAATTAACAACTTCATATTGTTCAGACGCAATAATTGCATCAAGTTATCTAAACATGTTAAAGTTAATGAAGAGTTACTTCAAAGAGGCACGGGTACCAGGACATAAAATGCTTACTATCAGATACACAGTTACACACGCTAATAATTGTATAAGTTAGACGATGAAAAAATAAGCAAGTAAGAAGACATGCATGTGCTTGTCCAAGTGTATTTTCTTAGGTCAATCTGGACAAGTCACCCAACCTTGACATTGTTATAGAGTTGAAAGTCACCAAAACAACTTCATTCAAAAGGTAAAACTCGGGTTTAACTTGTAGTCTTGTAACTTGTAAGTTGCAAGTTATCAACAAAAAATCTCCTGAAATTCCAAGTTAGAAACCTGAAATTCTTTAGAATGTGAGTGGGAAGATTGCATTTATCAGTACAAGCCGTGCCCTGTTGGGCTCATTTCGTAGTACTTCAGGCCCGACAACAAGAGATTTCGCAGTAGATTGTGAAGTTCGTGGGTCACATCACATCAGGCAGTTAACAAGATTCCCAGCAACCACAAAATACGTATATTCATGCCTAGGGAAACCAGACCACTTCTTGCAACATGGAAAGTAAACTAAGTACTTTATTTTTTACATCATCAACACCAAATTGATCATGGTTAGGGCTGAACATGATATATTGTGCATTAAGAGCTGAAGTTAAATTACAATCTTAATTCAGTTCAAATACTTTGTGTTATAATTTACAACGCCAATGGGTAGTTTCCTCTTGCCATGGAAGCTGCCATGGAAGCTGTTTGTGCTTACTACTATAAATATAATATAAAAATGCTATTGAATAACACTATGTGCACGTAGAAGACCCTTCTTTTGATGGATGCCTTGTCGCGTCTGAGTGAGGTGCGGGAACAGAACACAACAAGAAACTGAAACACTAGTCATAGAAAGCGGCGAGCATCTCACTGACACTGCGACACTTCTGTGGACAAGTCCCATATATATCTTCACGGGATCTTCGCCAGGAAAAAGAACACACAACCAAGATTAAAGTTTCATACTTTAATCCACTTACCAACCTTCCAAGCAATCCATATGATCCTGCACATGGGAATCACGCGTGACAGAAGTGTATTTTACCCAAGAAATACTAACGTCATTTAACATTTTTATCTTTGTTGGCCAATAGAAATTCATTATACTAAGCCAATGCTTTTCAATGTTTGACACTGGAAGATATTGACATCAACCATCAAAATTTAGTGTCTACACAAAGCACCATCATTAGTTAGGGGTCTAACATGGGTCTACACAAATCAAATAGCTAATCTTAGTTGGTAGAATCTTATTTAATCGAGGATCAGATTTGTCTTTAAATAAATTAGTTCGTATTAAAATTTCAAATTTTGAATGTAGTAAAAACCAACCAGACAAAGCAAAAGGGTACATGTGAAATGACATAAAAGAAAGTGAAGAAAAAGAGAGAAAGCAAAAAAGACAAAAGAGAAGAAGAGTGCTGTTGCATGCCCTTCACCTCGGGATCGCCATCTCCGACCAACACCGCCGATCTATTTCTTCTTTGCAGTTCCCATGCAACCCCACAAACCCAGACAAGGGATGCCACGATCATGAACCTACGTCTTTAGATGCAACCGTTGTCAGCTGTTAGATTTGTACTCTACTTGTCTCTTGGAACACAAGCGTCACGACTCACGACAATACTTGTTGCATGGACATGTCCTTTTCCTCTTTATCCAAAGCTGCAACGGACACTCTTCAACAAGCCAGATCGATTTTTTTGTTTCTATTGAATTCTAAATTTGGAGAACGAGAATAATTGAAGTGTTTCCAAGATTCTTACTTTGTGTTATTCTAATGACATTGTTTGGTTATTGTATTTCGATACAAAGTGGTTGGTGCCAACAAGATAGAGAGAGACAAAAATCTTAATCCACATTCTTTTTCGTGCATATGTTGTTTACGTTACAAAATCTGATTACCAGATTGTATCTACAACTCACGAGTCAACGACAGAGAAAAATAGTAATATATTGGCGGGAAGTATTTTACAGAAATACCCTTCTAGAAACTTGTAAATACAGGTATTCTCGTAGTTTTTCTTAAGTCCCCTTCTCATGTAAAGACTGAGGTTTACTATCATTTCAGTGTTGCGTTTCTTGAACTCTTGACTAAATGATTGAGTAGCCTGTCGTTTGAAATTGAAATGCAATGCAATGCCTGGTTTAAAACAACGACATGCGAGTAAAGACTAGATCTGCTTGCCAGTAGAATCTTCATGTTTAATTTGATTGCACTATTGCAGTAATGATTTGTTAGGACAAATGAGTTATATCCCATATGATATTAGAGTGAAGAACAAAATTAAATTTCTTCAATTATTTTGCTTAGCAATCCCTCTTCTTTGAGTTCAATCACGTCCATAATGAGTCAAAATTGTGTGGCAATTCGAATCGAGGTGGTCAAATTAAGGTACCCATTACAATTCCTACTCCTTGTTGATGAAAAGGACTCGAGTCAATATATACAGACTCATCATCAAACAACATCATTGTCCAAAATGCACAAATTCATTAAGACCCCATGGACACTAGCACCTTGTGTGGATAAGCTAGATGGTTAAGTCAATATCAAATAATTGAAACAACAACAAACAACAATAACCCAAAGAGAGAAAAAGTATGCCAAATGGAACCCACAGCATTAAGCCATTACACATTCGCACGTGACACCCACGGCCCCATCCATTAACATAGAAGATGGATTCACGCCTCCATCCAATCCAATGCGTTGGTGGTTAGGTTAATGTGGAGTTGTGAGTTGTTCCCTTAAATGGGCTTGTGAGTAAATGAATGAGTTGGATGTGGTCCGTACGGACTGCCTAAAAGGGAACACAATGCTGGTGTGTAGACCTGTTTTGTGGGGCCGAGCAGTGGGTTCGGTTTGAGTTCGATTCGACTCGTGTGGTCCATGTTTGGAGTAATTGGGTCTGTCTAGTCGAAGTCCGCAGCTTTGTGGTGAAGTGGTGATGGTGGTTAATGTGGTTCACGCGTGGCATGTGGTGTGGGTTCCAACGCCAACATTTGATAGTACATACATATGCTTTAGTGCTATCTTTCGTAGATGAGGATTAGATGTCACTTGAAATGTTACTATTAGAATCTTGTGATGTAACATCGGCTTGAAATGTCTAAGTAAATTAGGGTGGTAATTTGATCATTTTGTTAATCCCGTCCATACCGTTCAAATTTGGCCCGTCATGATCAGTTACAATCTATACACATGCACACGTTACATCTACAACCTTAGCTTTTGAAGATATTTGTTGTTGGTGTAAATGATTTTACTTGCCTGAAGCATTAATTGTATCTCTGTATGTTTTTTCTTGATATTATTTACTATACTATCCTCTTTATTTTAAATTCTAACATCACGAACATCCAAACATAATTACGAACGAGAGTGTTGATGGGATTAAATCATTGGTCTTAACTATCACAAGATAATATATTTTCTTTCAACTGAGCTAACTCTAGTTGGTATTGTATGATTGTATGTTAAGTTAGATATTGTCATTTAGGTTGAACTTCTTGCCGATCAACAATGGCAAGTTGGCAACATAAGCATATCAACGGTAACATAATTAAGACTTTGGTTATGTATTGTGTTTGTTCCACTTTTTAGCTTTCTGTTGATGGACTGATATGTCCAAGGCTTTGTGACTCTTCGTGTGGAAACTAATTGTTACTTTTGAGTTAGGGTTGACAAATTCGTGTTTCATTTCGTATTTGACACGAACATGAATTGACACGAATTGTTTTTACTTGACACGAATACGAACACGAACACGAAAATCTAATCTTAAACCCGAACACGAATTTGGTAACCCGAACATAACCCACATTAACACGAATCAAATTTTCGTGTTTGTGTTGACACGAACACGAATTAACCAAATAACTCGAACTGACATGTTTGACACGAATTTTTACAAACACGAATTAACCTGAACACAAAATAACTTGTTTGACACCAATTATGACATGTTTGACTCAATTTTACACAAACACGAATTAACCCGAACACGAACTAGCATGTTTGACACGAATTACACGAAACACGAACTCAACCTGAATTGCAGTTCGTGTTATTCGTGTCAACCCGAATTACACGAAATACGAAATACTCCAATCCGAACCAACCCGAATTACAGTTCGTGTCATTTGTGTCCACCCGAATTACAGTTTGTGTCATTTGTGACGACCTGAATCGTGATATTTAGTGTCGGGTTCGGGTTTCATGTCATGACCCAAATTGACAGCCCTATTTTGAGTTCTTGTTGTGGCTCATAGCAAACACTTTTATCTTAATGCAACAGCCTATGGCAAAACATAGGTATATATTATACGCAATTTATACAGATTAAGAAGAAAAAAATTAGTTTATAAAAAATTATGGGCGATAAAGTTCTATTTTTGTCACTATATATAGTGGATTCAGAATCAGAACCACGCACTGCATGTGTGAAAACTGCGGATGCATGTGTTTTTCCTTCTTTATTTTGTTCGTGGTCGTGATCAAATATGTACTTTAATTTCGAAGAAAAAGAAGTGATATTGTTGGGCACTTTCACTACAAAACAAAACCTCAATGTTTCTTCGTTGTGTTCAGTGTTAATGATTGTACTAGAAGAACAAAAACATCACCAAACACAGCAAATTCTACCGGAAAAAATATATATTTCTCCTCCTTTATTTGGCGAAGGAGATAACTTACCCTAAAAGATATCATATATTTAATAGATAAAATTCCTGATCAATTAGGTAGAAGGAAAATATCAACCGACCTAGCTCAGTTGGTGGCTAGTATACAGTCCATAATAAAGCATAAATTAAACCAATGACTTCGCCTGTTGAAGTTAATTATACTCGGAAGAATATAACTAAATACATATTATTTGCCATAAAAACAGCAGAGCTAAAATTAAAGTTAGATATATGGTAACCAAACCTTACATTTCATTTAGAGTTAGTGTTTTAAATAGTTACTGTGAGTGATTGAATTATAACGATAGTGCATCATTTCGAGCGAATAGCGTAGGAGTGGTGATCTACGAGGACAAACTATTGCATCAGTAGAGGGTAGTTGTCATGTCGTTCAAAAGAATGCAATTGGAAGGTGTGAGAAGAGACACAGGAAAACATATGCCAGAACTGCTCAGTGTACCAACCGAATAAATCAGCAAACAACCCACTATTCTCATCTATATGTGATTAACTATACCAAATTAATGATTGCACCAAATAAACTTCTGAAGGAATAAGTTTGATGCATGTGGTAGTTGAGTATTATTGTTTTTTGAAGGCATAGTTGAGTATTATTGTAACTGAAGTAGAGATCGGAAGCATTGTGTTAATTAAGACCTAATTAAGTTGGTAGATCGCTATAACTTGTATGTGGCCCTATATTTGAATTTGCCCATCATATATATATGTGGTTCAGTTGCAACATGAAATAGATTATTAATGTTTAGTTTTTTTGCATTTAGAAGCAAAAAATCTTCATAACGTGTTTGTAAGCAGACTGTGATAAAATATATCGTAGGTCTAAAGTATTTTAGATTTGGAGAGTTGAATTTCTCAAATGCGATCCAAAGTAATACAAACAATTTTACCAAACAAATGAAGTCATAATAGTATCGAGTTTCTAAAATTCAATGTAGAAAAGGCAGGAAATGTGCTATTTCTCTTTGGGTACTTTGATCGTTGTTGCATGTGATATACGCACTTAAAGATCATCTTTATGCATTTTTCCCATTTACTTTCTCCAATCTCAACCACAAGGAACCATGTTAGAGAGCAAAAGAACCCCAAACATGTGATATACTAGAATATGTATTAACTTTTAACATGTACAAAAGGTGCATTTCTTGAAAAAGTAAAATAAATAGAAATCACAGGATAATTTATCTCACATAAAAAAGTAGTCGTTAAGTATTTATGATTTTCAATCATACCGAGTTACTAACATATTATTCATTGGTTAAATATCAAATTCCAAACGCATAAATTTGTATCCGACACCAAAATAACATCTCCTCTTATCTGAAGGTCATGTTAGTAGGGTTGTCAATCGTGTCGTGTCGTGTGCTAATCGTGTCGTGTCAACTCCTATATATAAGCTCTAGGTGTTGCGCCGTATCCGACCCATTTAATAATCGTGTTGCTAAATTTCTGCCGTATCCAACCCATTTATAATCGTGTTGCCATATCCAACCCGTTTATACCCGATTATTAAACGGGTTACTTCGTGTACACGTTTAACACCGCTACCGTTTACACCATTTAACACACGTTTAACACACAATTATCTACTCGTTCAGAGTTCAGAGTTCAAACTTCAAAGTTTCAAACCAATTATATATATAATTGGTAAAATTATAAATATGGCATTCAGTTATTAGAATTTGTTTATTATAATTTATAACTTATATATTACTTATAGACTTGTCGGTATTAGTCGTGTATTAATCGTGTCGTATTCGTAATCGTGTGCCTAATTACCCAATTACTTATCGTGTTTTATCGTGTCTTAATCGTGTTAATCGTTTTTGCAGCAGAAATCCATATCCAACCCATTTAATAATCGTGTTGCCGTATCCAACCCATTTATTAATCGTGTTCAAATTCTCAATCCATATCCGCTAACTTCGTGTCGTTTTCGTGTCGTGTTATCGTGTTTCGTGTAAAATTGACAGCCCTACATGTTAGTGGTCCCTTACCAAATAACAATTTCATATTCAAATCTTACTATAGTTTCAAGTGAAGTATGTCTAAATAGATGTTCCACCTTTCATATTGAGATTGGGACCACGCCCATCCGAAAATATTACTCCAGGTTGTGTCCCAATCGCAGTAAGACTCTTTTTGCATTCTACCATGAATCATAACATGCACTTCCTAAGCTGTCTTGTGGTCCTCATGCCATTTCACTTAGAACTCCAGATAATGCCAGTGGTTCATATATGCATCCCTTTGATTCTCAACGATATGCCAAATTGCATTTAATTTGGTTAACAAGATGTCCATTTAGAATGAAAGGTACAACAAATGTAGCATAAATAGAGATATTGAATCTTTATAATGGTGAGTTTCATCTCAAAGTTTCGAGGTAGAGTGGGGAGTTTTTTCTAAGGCAAAATCTTATATATGTGTCTACAAACAGAATATCATTCAATCGAACCCTTCGAATATTAAATATCACCAAAACACGGGTTATATTAATTCACCAACACTAAACACAAGAACGATCTCTATATTCTACACCAACATAACTTAAAACCGAAAATTACACCACCACACAATATGCAAACAAGAAGTTAAACCCCATTATTTACCTAATTAACATAATAACACATTTAACCACTCTCTACACGATTAGACCCCTCGCGATGGCGCGATTAGTGTGGAGGTGAGTCGTCTCATAAACCGGCAGTTCGTTACGGAACCTCTCTCCAACACCAACACCAACGCCACCCACCGCCGTCAGATTCTCCAACTCAAACAGATCTGAGCTCGCACAGCTCGCCACGTCATCCTCCTCCATCTCATCCACCTTCTCCTCCCGCACCCTCACCGGCGGCACCTGAGGGAGGTCGTCGCCGAGGACGGGGTAGAACCTCACGGACCGCTTTGCCCCGCTCGACTTCGCCGACGTCGGCGTCTTGCTGAGGCACGAGCGCGAGAACGACGACGCCGACGAGCAGGCTGACTCCTCGCCGGCGGCACCCGGCTTGGCTTTCTTCGGGGTCGCAGCGAAGAGTGTGTTAAGGAAACTCGCGAGTCGGCCGCCGGGGGATTCCGGAGTCTTCGAGAACTTCGCCTTCTTCAGCTCGCCGTAGATCTTGGAAGCGCGGAACCGATTTCGGATCGAGTTCGAGTTGGACTTGGAGCCTGATCTTTCCGATTTGGCCTTCGGAGGGAGCGGAATCGAGATGAGCTTCGGCTTCACCGATCTGGAGTCGGCGTCGGAGGAGGAGAAGCCGCCGTAGCTCGTCGACTCCGACGAGCTTGAAGTCGAATTGAAAACGTATCTGTCCCTCTGCTTCGGTACTGACGTGGCGCGACGGTTGGTCGGTTTCTGCGTAGTCGTAACGGAAATCCTTTTCGTTTCAGTTTTGTTGTTGGTTTGGTAGAGGTGTTTTCTGGCAGTGGAGAAGTCGAGTTCGGAACTGCAAGTACGCGATTTACGGACGTTTTTGTCTTCCCCGGTGTCGTCGATGGAGCGGTAAATTGCATCGAGGAGGCTGGAGGAGAAGGAGGGGTTGGCGGCGTCGCGGCCGAGTCGGTAAGTGTTGCTTCTCTCCCATCTCTCCATGTGCTTTCTTTCCATCATTCGGCTTAGTTTGGTATGGTTAAGCAGTGGGGAGTTGATGGCGGACAGTAGTGGTTTGAGAGGGGTGTGTGAAAGCGGAGGTCTCTCTCTTTCTCTCTCAAGCAGTCCAGTGGCAGTGGGGAGAGATATATAAGGAGGAATTTATGTGGGTGGAGGATGTATGGTTTTTCTCTCTCTTGGGTGTTCTTTTCTTTTTAGAGCTCACACGCGGGATTGATGGAATCGTTGCTGTGTCTGCTGACATGGCTTTATTTTGCCCATCAGATTTGCGTGGGGACACCAGTTAGGACTTAGGATTGCTGGGTTGGGTGAGTTTTGATATTTTGTAGCATCTTATGCAAAACGACCCTATGTTTTGCACGTATTTGTAGACATACACCTCCACTTTTAGTATTTGAATGGTATCTACCTTCCATTTTCAAAGAAAGAAGACTTGTTACTGTTAAATTTGGTTGGTTCACTATCTTAACAAAACCTAAGCACTTAGGTGAAGAGTAATGGATTCACCTATATTATAGAGTGTTGCATACAATTTGTGTTTAACAATGTTGGACTATTTTCTCAACACTCCCCCGCACGCGTGACTGAGATTATTTTTTCCGTGTCTACGCGTGGACAATATAGGTTGGAGTGGGCCCCCACAAGTCAATCGACCCGCTCTGATACCAAGTTAAATTTTGTTGATCCACCACCTCAACAAAACGTAAACACTTAGGTGAAGGATAATGGACTCAACTCTATTATAGAGTGTTGCACACAATTTGTGTTTAGCAACGTGAGACTATTTTCTCAACAGTTACTTGTATCTTCTGGTGGTACTTGATCGGTCTGTTTTAACTTTATTTGTTATTAACAAAAGTTGTCATAAAAAAAATTCAATCTTGAATTGCATGATCGAATGTTCTTACGCTTGGCTATAACCAATTCGATCTCACGGGTCATCTGATTCTAGGATTGGACTTCGTCTAAGCTTTAATGACCAATTTTAGGTTAATTCAGTCGCCTCACCTGTGAGGTTGTGATTGGTGCCACGATATCAACTTCTTGTCAATTTCATTTATTCATAATTCCTTTGCCAAATTTCGACCTCGTTGGATCGTCCTCCAGCCCTTTCGCTCTTTGGCATGTTTCTCATCATCTTTAGTCACTCCACTTGCCACTACACAAATCTAATTTTATCCAAATTTGGGGAAATTTCCAACGTATCCTACGTTCTTGTTGGTTAGAAAATTAAGACCAACTTGACATGGAACGATCGAGTATCTGGCTGCCAACCTACTCATGGCCGTGGTACCACTTTACTCTCTCATGGCATGTTCTTTGTAGATTATCTACCTCTCCTTACTTTCATTCTCCTCATTCGCATTTAAAACATTCATATATCATGGATTATCCATCTGATGGTGAGTTTTAAGTCCATATATAGTTCTTGTCGTGGAGTTATAGGTCGATCAACTTAATAGGGCGCACTTCTTATGTGTATGTCTTTTTTCTCATGCTCTGTTTTGCTTATTCAAACCATATATAACAACATGTTTGTTATGGAAGAATTGATGTGGACAAATCAATTCTTATGATTTATTTTTCTCAAGTGAAGTGATTCTTCATGAAAATAAGAACACGTCTCTAAGGTGTGCCCACTATGAACGTAATCCAACCACCCAAGGATTCGACCCTACCCAAGGATTCGAACTTACAAGTAGAGGAAATCATTCTCTTCTTTTCAGAAGAACGGATTTCAGTCGTCATTTTCAAGCAACAGATCCCCATTCAACCCCATTTGTCTTGCACTTTATGTTTTCCTAAAAAGCTAACAAAAACTTTGATTGAATGCTCTTCTTTCGGGGCACATCTTGTCGTTCCATTTATTTGGTGTAAAAATATTATTAAAGCAGTTGATATAAGAGTACATGGACGCATTAACATTCAATAGCGATAGCGTCTGGGACTCGAAGTCTTGTAGTAATCAAGTCCCTCCTTCCACTACCACCAGCCAATATATAAGACATATACGATATATCCATGGAGAAGATGAAAGGCATTAGTGGGAGAGTGCGGGATTGTTGGTATGTCGACTTAAGATAAGTTGTTTTAGTCAGGCTTTGCTAAAATTCATTTTTTTGAAAATTTACTTTTCGTCATTTTCGTGCAATATTGAAGCTATATATTTAACAAGCAGTACACACCATGGTCTATTAGGAAGCAATTCTTGACAAGCTACGAAAACATTATCAATTGAGGAAGTGTGGTGTAACGTACCCAAAAACAGCGGAAAATTTAAACAATAATAAAGACCGTCAACGGTCAACACAGGGCACGTCACGGGAAACAAACCAACATATATATATAATATATAAGATACAGACCCACGTGGAATTCAAACTATACAAATGAGTCAACTGTGATTACAACAAAACTGAATATACATGTAATCACTACCTCAACAAAAGAAGATATACAATGACAACAGGATCAGATCTCGGGGGCACCGTCCTCTGTCACCACCTCAACTCTAGACCTGCTCGCTACCTGAAATGCAAACAAACAAACATGCCTGAGTTCCCTGAAGGAACCCCGTATACCAAGCCTCCTAAAATATAAAAAGGAATTAAAGACAATGCAATGCTATGCACATGATCATCCACCTCGGGCCCACAATAATGCCCTCACCGCCTCCGCGGCACTGAACCACTCCTGTCACTAGGGTCAAGTCAGTCCACCGTTGCCTCACAAGGGTCAGTCGATACCACTGCTCCCCAAAAAGTGCAGGAAGGAACCCCCGGTACACGCCGCCACCCAAGGAGCGAGTCAGCCCGCCGAATACACAACTCGGGTCAGACGACAGCCGCTGCTCCCCCAAGAGCCGCCAAGCGCGCACCCTGCCGGAACATCCTCGGCCTACCGCTAAACCCTCGCAAACTGCCCAAGGTTTACGGTACACATCCCTCACACCCCGCTCGGTAAGAGAGGCAACAGTAGTACAATAATACGCCTTCGTCGAAGGTGAAATCCGTAGCTCTCAAAGCCGGTAATCAACCGTCGCCTCGGAGCCGGTAGTCGACCTATACTCAACGGATCGCGTGTGGATAAATCCACCAACCTGCGGCAGATCGGTCGACCGCTAAAAGCACACCGGTCGGCCGGTCCCCCACACAGTACACGGTACTATACAAACAAGTCTATCGGTCGAACCACGCCAACCGAATTACCGACCAATCGGTCGAACAAAAGTCATCTAGCGGTCGACCGTTTGGAAGGTCTACGCTATACATTTTATATACATATATATCCAATCGGTCAAACCAGGGTCCGTTCCACCGATAAGGAAAACTGCATGAATCCTGCCTACAGCATTCGGTCGACCGAAACCTACCTTCCGGTCGACCGATCTACAGGCACATCACTGCAGGAAAACTGCACGCGGTCGGTCGACCGGATCCAGAGCGGTCGACCGTTTAGATGGTCAACGCTCGTAACCGACCTTGCGCAGTTCGGTCGACCGAGACACACACTCGGTCGGCCGAAGGCCTGTCTAACCTATCTACTGGGTTCGGTCGACCGAAACAACACCGGTCGACCGGCTAATGTAACCCTTTATTTCCCGCGAAATTTGGCATAAACGGTCGACCGTCACACAGACATCGTTTGATCGTTTTCGGGCAGTAAGTTAATATTTATAAATATCGGTCGACCGACCCATATACCGGTCGACCGAACAATACATCTTCCCACTGGACAGGCATCATTTAGACGACGTTCGGTCGACCGAGACACACAACGGTCGACCGAACCAGTCGTCTTCAACCTCCGTCCAGTAGGGTTTTCACCGGAGAAACGGCACCAACGCCGTCCTCTACACTCCCACACCTCTTGGGGAGTTAATATGAAGACTTGGCATACCTTTTTGACGGTTGTGGAAGCCTCCCAAGCTTTGACAACCTCTACTCAACTTCTTCTTCTCCTCTTCTTCTTCTCCTCCACTTCTTCTCCTTCACTTCTTCTTCTCTCCAAACTCCTCTCTCACTCTCTGTTAAACCACGAAATGAAGAAAAACGTTTTTATTAAAATCTTATCTAACTATATATATTCACCTTTAACTCATCACCTCCATCTCCTCCAATCCAATACCAACACCTCATTTCTCAACCTTATCTCCTCACCTCTTCATTAGCATGCATAATTAGGGTAAGTTAGGTTTAGTTTAGTTTAATTTAGGTGTTTAGATTTGGTTATTACATGTGGTATCCTTATAAGGTCGATGTGTTCACTTTGTGTGCATGGATGTACATAGTTCTGAAGAGAAGAAGAAGAAATTAGAACCTACACTTTCATATTAGATGGACTTGGTAATGCACATTACTAATATTCTTTATAGTTGTAAACATTTCTTAGATTTTTAATGTGGTGAATGCCTGGCCTGCCTGAACTTTGAGGGCTAAAGAACAAAAAACTGAACTGATTTACCACTAAAATCACGCACTTACGACATTCTTAACCTTGACCTGCAATATAAAACAAGGTTTCATACTAATACTAGCCATTCAGTTAGCAGAGCTACAATATTAACTGTCTCCTCCACCGAAGGATAGAATTCTATGGTCTTTGGATTTACCATGCTTAAACAGTGGTTGATCAGGTGCCACCCAACTTCACATTACGACAGTGGTTGAACGTTTCACAGTGCAAAACATCATCTGGATCAAGAATTCACGAGCAATTAATAAGATCTTTTGTTAGACACCTACCGAAAAGCCTCCCTTGTCAAATCTCACTAGTCACTATAGCCCTCCAAAGATGTGTTTCCTTCCTAGGATTCTAATTCCAACCATTTGAAGACAAATGCAGTCTATTTTTCCTTGACCTATGGAGAGTAGCATCTCTCTGTTTGCAGAGTATTGTTTGCATGCACTTTGTGAAGTCCATCACGATCGAACATTCTTAACAATATTATCAGAATCATTTTCCAACTATATATATATATATATATATATTATGGATATCATTGGTATTATTTTACTATCGTCCACTAAAATTAAAAAAATTCAAGTTGGAGGACCAGCACGCAGAACCAACACTAGCAGTCCAGCACCAAAACAATTGGACTCGTATGAAGTCCTGTCCTGTTCTTTTTCCGTAGTTTTCACGTGGTTTGCTTCGTTGGATGCTTTCTACGCTGGTCTCATTTTGAAATACTTGTAAATTAAGCAATTGTAGAAATTGTATATGTTTTGTATTGTATTATTATATTCGTATTTGTTACAAATGAGAGAATATATATGAGTGTGCAATCATCCGTTGAATAGAATGATTTGTTGCCTATTACAATATTATGCATGAATTGAATGTTAGTTGTCTAAGATATGTGCTTGATGAGTTCCCTTTGAAGTATGTAGCCGTCGGAGATGATGCACGTTTACCTTAGGCTGAGATGACCGTTTAAGCGTTTGAGTCACTTTTGTATTTCAACACTCCCTTTTAAGTTAAGTCCCGAAAAGATTGAAGGAACCCAACTTGTGAATGATGTTATGGAATTGCCTCTGGTCGAGTGACTTTGTGAAGATATTTGTGAGTTGGTATTTGCTTGGAACATAAGAGACATCAATTTCTTTGACTTGAATTTTTTCTCAGATGAAGTGACAGTCCACTTCTATGTGCTTGGTTCGTTCGTGGAATACAGGATTGTGGGTGATGTGATGAGCAACATGATATCACACTACATTTGCATAAGCTCCTTGTAGGGAACATTCATTTCTCTGAGGAGTTGTTTGAGCCAGATTAGTTCACTGGTGGTGGAAGTCATTGCCCTGTATTCAGCTTCAGCATTGGATTTTGCAACGACATTTTGCTTTTTACTTCTCCACGTGACGAGGTTCCCACCAACAAAAGTGCAAAACCCCGTTGTGGATTTTCAATCGTAGTTGTCAGCCCAATCTGCATCAGAGTATCCAATTATTGAGTTAGAGTTGTTCATTTTCATCCATATCCCTTGACATGGTGTTTTCTTTAGATATCTAAGAATTTGGTCTATAATGTCAAGATGGTGTGTGTGGGGAGCATGCATGAATTGACTTATTGTGCTAACAACATAAGTTATGTCAGGTCTGGTGACAGTGAGATAAATGAATTTTCCTATTAATCGTTGAAATTGTCCCAATCTTTCGATTGGTTTCGACGACGGTGTTAGCATGTTGACCCTAGTTTGCATGTTTCTTTAAGGAGGTCTAAAATATATTTTCTTTGTGATAGAAACAACCCCTTTTCGGAATGTGCAATTTCAATGCCTATAACATATTTCAAGACTCCTAGATCTTTGATGTCAAACTTGCTTTTTAGATAAGATTTCACAATGTCGATTTCGGTGTTACTATTTCCAGTGATTATGATGTCATCAACATATACAAGAACAATGATGATGTTGTTGTTAGAATGCTTGATAAACATGGATGCATCGACATAACATTTACAAAAAACAAATTGAATAAGAGAGTGACTGAGTTTTGCATATCATGCTCTGAGAGACTGTTTCAATCCATAGATTGATTTGTGGAGTTTGCATACCTGGTTGTGAAGGGAGTTGTATCTTAGAGGAGGAGTCATGTAAACTTCTTCTTCCAAAGATCCTTGAAGAAAGGCATTCTGAACATCCATTTGATATAGATTCCACCTATAATTAACATGAATGGATAGAATGACTCCTACAGTGTTCATTTTAGCTACAGTGACAAATGTTTCTAGGTAGTACATGCCATAGGTTTGGGTATATCCTTTAGCAACAAGTCTAGCTTTGTATCGGTCAATGGAGCCGTTACTATTGTACTTAATTTGTATATCTATTTACATCCTACAAGTTTGATTCCTGGTTTTGTGGGGACCAGAGTCCAGGTTTGATTTTTGTCTAGTGCATCTAGTTCTTCTTTCATAACTTTAACCTAATTGGGGTTTCTAAGAACGCCATGGTTGGAGGTAGGCTTACTAAAATTATCAATTACATTAAAAAACAAGCGATAAGAAGGCGTTATAGCACATTAAGAAATATGATTTTGGATGAGATAAGTTGTATTGTACGTGATGAAGTCTTGAAGATGTTCCGGAGTGCGGGTAGGTCGTGTAGACCTTCTGGCGGGAGTCCCATCATGCTCGTTGTTATGCTCAGTTGTGGAACTTGTAACCTGTTCGTCTCCCCAGTCTTGAGGAACAAGATTTTCCTCAAGAGAAGGAGATAGATCAAACATGGCAACGGTGGGGAGATGAGGTGTCTCACCCGGGGAATTGGTGTGTGAAGTTTGAAAATAAGATTCATTTTCAAAAAAAGATACATCTCTAGAAACGTAAAGTTTGCAATTCAGGGGGTCATAGCATTTGTACACTTTCTTTTGATAGGAGTACCCAAAGAAAATAGTTTTGATTGAAAGATAATTCAACTTATCAACACGTTTTTATGAACATAGCAAACACAACCAAAGACTTTAAGGTGATCAAAGCCCATACGTCTACGGTTGAGGATTTCTAAGAGTTGTTTATTTTGGATTACTGGACTAGGGAGACGATTGATAAGATAGATAGCAGATAAAATTGATTCAGACCAAAACATTTTTGGCACATGAGTTTGAAATAAAAGAGATATAGTAACATTCAAAAGGCGACGATTCTTCCTTTCAGAAATACGGTTTTGTTCAGGGGTGTTAATACATGTAGTTTGATGAAAATGTCATTTTCTTTCAAAAAAAATTGAAAAATATTGTTGGTGTATTCAGAATCGTTATCAAATCGAAGAATTTCAATTTTTAGTGTCATACATATTTTCTACCAAGGCAACATACTCACCAAAAAACAGAAAAAACATCGAATTTTGATTTTAATAGGTATAGTCAAGTCGTGCAAGAAAAATCATCGATAAAAATAATGAAGTATTTAAAACCATTATAAGATTCAACTGGGGTAGGACCCCAAATTTCAGAGTGTATCATTTGTAGAGGCTTTCTTGATTGGGTCGTCAAAGAATGGAAGGGCAACCTGGTATGTTTCGCTAGGCGACATGTTTCACAACACAAATCGATATTCAAATGTAAACTAAGAAGTAATTGTTTTAAAACTGTAAAAGAAAGGTGCCCCATGCGTTTGTGCCAAAGATTTGGCATCTGAAATGACACATTATTAGCAATTGGGTAATTATTTGAATCTAAAACATATAAGCCATTAACAAGCGAGCCTCTACTAATCATCTTCCCTGATGTTCGGTCCTGAAATAACACATCAAAAGGTGTAAAAATCACATTGCAATTTAAATTTCGAATGATTTGTGCTACAGAAAGCAAATTGGAGGTGAATTCTGGGACATAAAGAATATTTTCTTATGTGTCACTTAGTAACATGGATTGCCCGGTGCCAGTGATTTTAACTTGATTACCATTAGCTACGATAACAAATTTATTTGTGTTTGTGTTACAGTGAATATTGTGCAAAAGATTTATATTTTCAGTCATGTGATCCATAGTACCGGTGTCAATAATCCAAGAATTTGGAGAAAAAATGAAGTTTGTAAGGTTGGCAAGGGGATTTATACCTGAAGTATTACATGTTTGGGGCGAATGTTGACCGTAGATTTGTAGAAGGTTGTTTAGGTACGCAAGGACTTGACCCAATTCCTTCTGGACCAACCCAGACCCATAAGCAGGCCCGCGAACCGCAACAGTAGGCTCCCCCTCACCAGTGTGTACGTCAGCATGAGGAGAAAAGAGGTGTTCGCCCAACCCACCCCAGTAATCGGGTAATGGATGATTCACGTTAGTTTCGGATATAAAACCCCGACTTCCAGATGATGACCTGACTTGCGGCCATTTGTGGTTTTTGTTTCCGAAGTTAGGGTTTTCTGGTCTGCCACCGCCACTAGGATTACCTCTATCGTCACCATTTCTGTCTATGTGTCCATCTTTCGGTGGTCGGAGGTGCGGGTAGAGGAACCAGCAGCAGTCTCGACTATGTCCTTGTTTTTTGTTGTTGTCGCAGTGATCATCTTTCCATTTTCCGAACTAATTTTTTGTTTTTGTGGTTTGGTTTCGGTTGTGCACGACGGCGAACGTTTGATTTTCGTTGTGGTTTGTGGCATGGCGTGTCTTCAGGTTTCCTCCCGTTGAACCATTGTGATTATTTGGCTGAGGGGCGGTAGCTCCGATGATAGCAAGATTCGGGATTTTAGGGTCTTGTAGCTTGAGTCGAGTCCCACCAGAAACTGGTCTCTGTCGGTAATCTACACCACATGCATCATTCTCACTAGATTTTGCTCGATCCTTTCCTTGATTCCGAGCTCATCCCACTGACTTTTAAGAGCACTGTGGTATTCGATGACCGACTTTTGCCTTTGCTTCGTTTGTGTGAGTTCTTGTTTGACTTTAAAAGTGTGGGCGAAGTTTTGTTTGCCATATGGGTCATGAACGGAGTCCCAGAGCTCCTTGGCCGAGTTGGAGTAGATGAATAACTCTGCGATCTGTGGTTGCATGGAGTTGAGTACCCACGTCATTGCGAGGTGATCGGCGGTCTGCCACTCCTCGATTTTGGTGTTGTCGGTGGGTTTTTTTTTGTGAGGCTGGTGATGTGATCAAGTTTTCCCTTGCCGTTGAGGGACAATGTGATTGCTGGGTGGTGAGTCTTTGGGGGCGCCACTCCTTCTATGGTCATTGGTTGTTGGAACATGTTCAGATGCTTCAGCAAAGACAGAATTAGTTGAGGCTAAAAAGCTTTAATGTTATAGAACATATCATTGAGAGATTTCATATTACCGTTTGGAGTTGGAGAGTCAAAGTCAAACCTCATATACGTATACTCGTGGTGCATGTACCGTATAAATTTAATGTTGCTTTTTATTGAACTTCCAAAGGAGTCTTTCTCAAGCATATATAAGCAGTTTTGGGTTTGGGCTTTATGTTTGGATATGAGTAATTCGGATGCACTTCTCAAAATATTAAATTATTGTAATGCACTTCAGGCTTCGGGAGCTCCTTTCTCTTTTTGTTGTTTCTTTTTGAAAGCATAAGATTAAAAGAAGTGATTTCATTTACATCACCTGCTCCAAGCTCCTAAATAATATTTTCGAATGAAATTACGTCGGTCACAAGTCACAACATCTCATTTTGCACTCCAGGCTCTCAACACTCACAATCAATGCTAGAGGTTCCTGTCTTGTATATCATTTGCTCTTTCTTGATGATTTTAAATTTAAAAAAATTTAAAATACTCCTTTATACATAGGGTATCAGAGATAATAAGGAAAAAATGGTCATCCAATAATTTGACATTCACTCGTAATTTTCCTTTTAATATTATCTAAATTTGAAATAAAGTAGACAGTGATTTACATTAATTAGTGAACGTCTAGGATTTACAGGACCAATGGAAGACCATATGCTTATGATTATCAGCCTGTAGTGCTATAACTTTATATTATGAGAGGAGTTGCACACGATTAAAGTGCTCTTTTAAGTAGCAACAGAACGAAAGTGGAAGGTAATGACATATGGAATGAATCATTATGGGGTAAATATAGTTGCTGCTACTCTCACCTTTTTGTGAAGATATAAAGAAATGAATTGAGCCTTTTTGCTACATCTATGCTAAACTGCATTAATTAGTATATATCATTAAGTGATGTAAACGCATCTAAACCAATTAACTAGCATTATTACTTTATACCACTTCCACCAAGACTAGTAGACTACCTTTGTCATCAACTATGTGCCTTTTATCATAAGTATTGAAGGATTAGACGGCATCTTAGCAAAAGATCTTTTTTATTGGTTGAGAGAAATCTGAAGCGAGATATTCTCACACCAGCTTGTTAGATTTGTGTTTACCCATCCACTAAGACAGGATAGCACGATCAAAGGCAAAAGTTTCCCTAATGCGATAGCCTTTCCCACTAATTAATTGACTTACACGTGCAAATGACAACAACACCAAGAAAACCCCACTCGGCCATCTGGGCATCCGCTGAATAAAAATAGACGAACCTTTTCATCCTTGTAAAAGGAGATTGGTAGGCTATTAGTCAATTACCATACGATTTTTTTTACTGAGATGAATGAATTGGTGATCACAGATAAAGTCTAATTAAACTATTATGTGATCCTAATGAATAAAGTTGCATTGTGTAATCCTACGTACCACACTTAATCAACTTTGGAAAGCATAAAGTTCTCTAGGTTAGCGTAATACACTTCAACCTTTCCCACGGTTGACTTACCATCACAAGTTAGTGGTAAGAATTTGTAGTGCTAAAACCCCAGAGAAATTCACGCCCAATAGTGTCTGATTGTCTGTCATAGGATAGGCTTATTCGACTTAATTCGTTGTTATGCTTGCATGTGATGCCTACGTAAACGCTCTACACCAATTTGGCATAAACAAACAACAAAGAGAATCTAAGCCCATTAGCATGCATCTAACATAAACAAATACCACACCACAGCTAAGCCTAAATCTAGCCTTTAACCGAGATGGAATTAGGAGGAGGAGGAGACAGGATGCGCTAATGATTGCACCCGTGGCTGCTGTGGTCCCCCTTTGAAGTGTTTAAAATTGGTGGGAGAAGTTTCTGATACGAAAAGGTAGGCAAATGGATGCCTCTCAGCTTTGGTAGATCGATTCAAAGATGGAAACCAAAAGTAAAAGAGGCGTAGATGGCAATGTGTAAGATCAAAGCATCAGGGGACAAAGCCTGCTGGAGCCACAGAGGACCCTCGTGGGCAATGTTCCGGTCCCCTTCCCTGTTCCTCGCTTTTTGTACGTGCTTCTGTTTATCTATTTTTCCTATTATATTTTTTAAAATATTTTTTTTTGTTTTCTTTTGTCGACGGTACTACTATTTGTCGTCCTAAATTTACTTAAATCGTCATTTTAATTATTATTTTGTCATTCACAATTCATTTAATATCAATTTCGTCCCGTTTATTAAACTAAATATTTTGTCTACGTTTTCCTCACTTTACCAGTATCAATACCACGAAAATGTATAACAAAATGTCTGGATCCGGTGAAGTAAGACCAGTAAAAAAAATTCCAGGGCGGACGTCTGTGTAAGCCGCCGCCAAAAAAAAATTCGGGGGCGTTTTACTCAGACGCCCGTCCAAAAAAGAAAAAAAATATACGGGTGAGTTATCTCAAATTATTTGAGGCTCCATTGCAAGATTTCGGTGGTAACGAGTTGGGTTACAATGATTTTTTTTGCAAGTGATAAACAATCAAAAATTTCCAGATCCAAAAATTTCAAGATCCAACAGCGAGACCCCCGACCGACCTGTCAATGTGGTATTTGGTAAAACTTTCCGACTTACAAAAAACTCATTGTAATCCACATTATTAATACCAAAAAACTTAGAACGGAACCTCAAATAAGTTGAGATAACACACCGTATATTTTTTATTAAAAAAAATATGGGCGTCTAAGTCAGACGCCACCCTCATGGGGCAGACGTCTAAGCCAAACACCTCCCCATGGGGGTTGGATCCGACTGACGCATCCTAATTTTTTATTTTTTTACTAAAAAGAAAATGGACATTTTACCAGATTCGAGTACACCGGGACGGCCGTTGGTTCCTTTACTGACATCTGAAATATTATTTTTGATGATTATGAGAAAAAGATGAAAAGATATATAAGTAGAAATGAGAGAATAACAAAACGATAATTCGCACAGACGATTTAAGTAGTTTCCGACGACGAATAGCAATTTAGTTCGTTAAACTCAAAATTAACTCGTCATGCTCATCGTTAGACTTCATTGTTTTGTTTATAATAATTTAATATTAAATTTATATCTACCAATTAAGTTAATACATCTGTTACGCTACTATCGTATTATTGTGAAGTAAAAAATAAATGGAAGTGTTTGTAGGAGTAGCTAAATTTTATAGTCTTGAACTTGAAGTGTCGCTACAGTCGTTATAACTTTAAGAGAGAGAAAAATCAAAGGAAGCTAAGAACGTGTATCTCAATTGATATAACTCTGCACTTAGAAGACGCTGCCCTTGAGGTTTTGTTTCGTTGGAGTTGTGTAAAGCTTCAAAACATCAAACCATTGAAACCCCGATCACACAAATCAAAGTTAGATGGGATGAGGACATAAAATTCAAATAATGGTTTGTTTAATAGATCAAACTACGAACTTTATTTTTGAGCCAAGGGTGTGATTGGAATAATAGTAATGGACGGAAATATTAAGTTTTTTTAATTGATTCAATATGCTTTTTAATTCAAATTACTTAAGGTCATAAGACTCATAATCCTTCCCTCGGAGCACCCTTAACGGGTGCTCGGAATCGGGCGACCGAACTGGGCTTGCCACTCGGAAAAGTGCCCAGGCGCCCTGGGGGGCACATGCCCCTCCCATTGGTTGTGATTTTTTTTTGTTTAGTTTTTTTTTGTTTTAAAGAAAAAGATTAGTTATATATAATTAGGTTAATGTATTGATTAGTTAAATTGTAATTAAATTAATTAGGGTTTGAAAATTAATTGAAAATTTATTTTATGATTAATTAAATTGTTTTTGATTTATTTAGATAAAAGTAAATTAAAATTTTAAAAAAATCATATATAAAATACGAAATAGTAGTACAATACAAATACGGAAACGAAATACAATACATAAACTATGAAATTTAAACCACCAATAAATTACCAGAATACTGATAAACTACAAAATTTAAACTACTACAATACTGATAAACTACGAAACACACATTCAGTTAAGTCCAAATGAAAACATAACCACCTACAGAAATCTTTCTGATTTGGTCCACGTCTTGAGTTCAACAAGTGTTTCTTTATCGATCTCGTCCTTGTTCCTTCTTCAACAGAGAGAATAGGGCGTCGAGTTTCTTGTTGTTGAGTTCACTTTGGAACTTCACCTTAGCTTCAATGTGTTTCCTCTCCACCCGTTCCTCGTAACGCAAGTAACTTTCCTCTCTCACTTTTGCGCTATATTCAATTTGTTTCCCCAGTTCTAACACATCGGGATAGAGTTGCGCTTGAAGTGGTTGTTTTTCCTTCTTTTTTGGCTTTTTTAACACCTTCAGGACAAGGACATGGTTCGTACATCATTTCATCTGTTGACAGTGTTGCGTGACTCCCATCGTCGTCGGTGCCTTTTCTTTTCCCGCTGCTCAAACTCCCCAGACTTTTTTCAGTGACGTCTCCGGTGGGAAGTCCAAGCGCAATTGACTCCCATTTAGGGTACATGCGTAACATAAGCCACACATGAATGTACTGAAATTTGGTGGTGTGTTCGTGTAGGATTTCATGTTTAATTATACATATATATTTTCGAATTTTTTATGTATAATAATGATCAATTACAATTTTCTTTGATTTATTTCATGCATGCATCGGTTTGTTTTAACATCTAATTTCAAAACTCTATTAAAACAAACAAGGGCTCCGAAATTCATACCTAGAAGTTCTCTAAAACTTCTTGAAGATTCGGAGACGTTGGGGATGCTCCTCGCTGCGCCGGATGCCTCCGAGTATTCACCAAACTCTAAACAAGATCGGAGAGAGGGAAGCTAGTCTCTCAATCTCCGATAGGGTTTAGAATCCAATTACTAACCCCTCTTTAATTCCCTTGAGAAGATGATCTCTTAAGAACTAAACTAAACTTAAGAATTTGTGGAATTTTCGTGGAGAATTAAGGAGAGAGATTTTGCATGAAAAGCAATATTAATTAAGATGTAGGAAGGCAATGAGATAATCTCTATTTATAGGTTCTCTCCAAATTACATATTCATGTGCAACCTCTTGCCCATGATTTCATGCAAAATTCCATCTAACCATCCATTATTTATTAATAAATAATATTAGCCACGAATTAAATCAATTATGGACTAATTCCATGCATGATCTAATTAATTCTTAAATTAATTTTGCATAAACCGTCTGGACCGGTCGACCGTTTTTGGAGGTTCGGTCGACCACTCGACCAGTTTCGGTCGACCGTTCAATAGCTCGGTCGACCGTTCGTAACAGGAACTATTCCATCGCAATGTTCGGTCGACTGACCGATCACTTTCGGTCGACCGTTCGAACAGATGAAAATTCCCTGTTATCGGTCGAGACATGTCCGGTCGACCGTGCCCTACCGGTCGACCGTTTACTGCTAACCGGTCGACCGTTTGAGCACTGTTTTGCAGACTTGTCAAATTTCGGTTTAACCCCTACAAAATTTGACATTTCGGGATTAGTAGTAAATTCACAACTTATGTAACATATTATCCTATGTAATGATTAATCATTACACCCCATAATATTTACATCACATATGAATTTAATTTAGATTCTAATTATGTTATTAATCACAACATAACTCTGATTTTGCTCGTTCACCCCATGTGTCATATTTTCTACATGAAACCCGACACATCCTTATGAACTCAAAATCCCCTTTTCTTGTTTCCCAGTTTTGTGGTGTGACCTATGGGAGGATCTAAACTAAGTTGGCAGTGATATTAAAGGCTTAATATCACAAGCTATAAGCGGTATCTAGCTACACATTATAGCTCCCAATTAGTTAGATGTCTTAATTCCACTCGAACCAAAACCCGATCCATTTAGTGATGGCGTGCACCACTTGTGTCCGTCCCTTGCCTCATGATATTAAGAATACACACAAAGTAGTATTGTGTCATCTTTGTCTTAGTATTCATTTCTTGATCTCTTTAAGCTAGTTATAAATATGTGACTTAACTCAAATCACATTGTGCACATTATAGCTTTGCTTTATCAAGGGGCCCACTAATATCATCACTCAATTAAGAGGGGGCAATGATAGTCTTTTGACTAACTACCTTCTCCAACAAAAGTAGTACTTAACCAACCAATGCCTTTATACTACACTGATCGATAGTTCAAGACACTGATCTAATTAAGTATTCCTTAAGTGATTAGATATAAGTCTCATATCAAAGGACCAAAGACACAGTAAAATATTAATGACACAGAAACACATTTCTATAATATTTTACTTATTAGGTCTATTCAATATACAAAAGTAATATTTTCCTCTTTTGCATACCCGTGTTGTCACTCACTTGTAGAGCTACAATGATCTATGACCAACACGACAATCTTAACTCGGTAATTAATGTTCCATGTTAGTTACCATGATTGCGAATATCTTTTGTTTTATGTAAACCAATATCTTTTAGAGCTCTACGGTTAAGGACCAAGAGCCTCTTCCTTAACACTTCTAAAAGACGAATAACATAAACAAGGAACAAAATGATTTCTCATTCAATTCATAATAATTGACATTTAAAAGTAAAACTTTTAGAACACATTCCCTTCAGTTCGTTCGTAGATGGTGTGCGCATCTTGGATGACATCGTCCTCGTTGTAACCATTTCTCTTCCTCCGCACCGCCTGGTCGAAGTACCTGACCCATTGGTTCACAACTGGCAATGTATGCCATCATCGTCCCTTTAATGACTCGTCGTTACGCTCTATTGCACATGGCATTCCTGATTCATTGAAGAGGCGCTTCAGACGTCTCCAGAAAGACCTCATTTTTTGGTTTGTCCCAACCACAACATCGACACTTACATCCATGTAAGCCGAGACGAGTCGCTGATCCTCTTGTGTGGACCATGATTTTTGCGTCCTTACCGTTACGGTTTGCGTGTTCCTTGACGACTTGTAGGTTGAAATACATTTTCGTCATTCACATCAGGTGTCATGCGGCTTACATTTGCACTACTTTCGCCACTTAGGAGGCGAGTATACATACTCATTGGGATTTGGGTTTGGCCTTCTTCCTGAGTTGGCGGTTAGTATGGATTGTGCGGGAATTGTTGGTATTGATGGTCCGGGAAGAGCCCTGGGTGTGGGAAAAATTGGTTTTGGTAGGACGGGTGGAATCCTGGTTGTGGAACATTTTGGTATGGGAAAAAGTAAGGATGTGCAACTTTCGGTCCAGGTTCGATCCGGACCGAATCCGACCGATCCGGGTTTCAGTCCGGACCTCGGGACAAATTCGATTTTTGGTCTGGTCCGAACCCGGTCCAAAATCTATTTTTTCCCTTAAAAATTCGGTCTGGTCCGGTCCGGGTCTGGACCGATGCTCACCCCTAGGAAAAAGTGTTGGGTTGGGGGTGGACGACGTGGAGATCGTCGGTACTATGGTAAACCATTGCTTTCTGAAGAGGACATTGTGACACGAGAGTGGAAGAAGTAAGATCGGAATTGAGGTGAGTAGAGAAGTAAGGTGGTTGGGGTATATATATTCAAGTAGTCACGCGCGCACTATAGGTCATTGATACAATCGTCTTGTCTTTTGTGTAGTCAAGTGCGCACTGTAGGTCCTCGATGTTTGAGAAGTCCAAGACTCGATGCAATCTTCTTATGTTTTTTGTAGTCACGCGCATACTGTAGGTCCTCGATGTAATCGTCTTGTCTTTTGTGTAGTCACGCGCGCACTGTAGGTCCTCGATGCTTGAGAAGTCCAAGACTCGATGCAATCTTCTTGTGTTTTGTGTAGTCACGCGCATACTGTATGTCCTCGATGTAATCGTCTTGTCTTTTGTGTAGTCACGCGTGCACTGTAGGTCCTCGATGCTTGAGAAGTCCAAGGGTCGATGCAATCTTCTTGTGTTTTGTGTAGTCACGCGCATACTGTAGGTCCTCGATGTAATCGTCTTGTCTTTTGTGTAGCCACGTGCATACTATAGGTTATTTCTCACAACTATAAATGCAGTCCTCTTTGTTGGTTCTCACTCATTCATCTACGAACAATGTCTTCATCCGATAAGTCTTCCAGTTCGAAGTCTTCATCATCTCCAACATCCAATGACGAAGCTTACGACCAAGTGTTGAACTGCTTAACGGAGTATGTCTCTGAAGTGGTGGACCGACGTCCTCAAAGGCATAGAAGGCAAACTTCGAACCCGGATAGAGATAGGGAGCTTTATTACAACCGTTTGATTGCCGATTATTTTTCTAACGACCCTGTTTATCCTGACAACATTTTCAGGAGAAGATTTAGGATGCGAAAGCATGTCTTTCTTTTCATTGTGAGTGTCATTGAGGCGTCTGATGTCTTCTTCCAATGTACACCAGACGCCACCGGTAGGATGAGCATCTCTGGCCTGCAAAAATGTACCTCGGCGATCCGTATGCTAGCGTACGGTGTTGCGACTGATGAGGTGGACAAATACTTAAGGCTAAGTGAATACACGGCAAGAAATGCACTTTAAAAATTCTGCGACGGTGTAGTTAACAAATTCGGCGGTGAGTACCTCTGAAGACCTAATGCAAGTGATTTAGCACAACTACTTCACGTTAGTGAGCAGCGTGGGTTTCCAGGCATGATGGGAAGTATCGATTACATGCACTGGGTGTGAAAAAATTGTCCAGTTGCTTGGAGGGGCAATATCAAGGGCGTAGTAAGGTTGTGCTTAACAAAATAATGACAGCTTGCATTGTAATGCATAATATGATAGTGGATGATGAACGTCATTCCTTCGGTAATTTTGGATATTTGAACGAATTTGATGAGGACCAAAATGGAAATTCCGCGAACGAGCCGGTTCGGTATTCCACTGACCGTGTAGTGGATATTACACTAAATTTTAATAATATTATCGTATTTATATATTAAATGTTAATAAAAAACGAATGAATTGTTGATATTAAATAATTACGATAATGATTATTAAAAGATTTTGTTGATTGTTGAAAGAGTTTTAAAGAGAAGAATAAAAATAATGACGTAGCAACAAATATTGTAGGGTGACTGAGTGCATTGGTAATGGTTAAGAATTTTGTGGGAGGGTTGGTTTGTGCTGACGTGGTGGAGAGAGAAGCTGACGTGACTGAGAGAGAAACCAGGACATCTGAAAACTGTCCGGGCGTTGTTAATAGTGCTCTGAATTTTCATCAGCTGGGCACAACCGTACAGTACATCTGAAAATGATGGTTGACTTGGGATGAGCAATGGGCTTTACTCACTTATTTGGGGGTCATCATTTGTAGTTTTGCACAACATGCACCCAAACAGGAAAATGATCCATGATGGCTAGAAAATTGTTAAAAGGTTAAACACCTAATCATCAATTCATGTGCATGTGTAAAACAATTATTTTAGGACTGTCATCTTTCCTGGAAGTACTTATTTACATGGTATTCCATCAAAACTTCTGTTACACATCGGGCCGAAGATCATATCCTATCCAACTCTGGGTGAAGGTTAATGAATTCAATATTATTATAGAGTATTGCACACATCTTATGTTTAACAATATGAGACTAATTATTCAACACTCCTCCGTACGTGTGACCGAAATTATTATTTTTCTGTCTGTTCATGCTACACGGCAATGGTGGATGTGTTTAGCTGGTCGTTGGACATTTCAGACTCTAATACCATATCGAAGTGTTGATATCCAACTCAAAACTAATTGGTGATATGTGGAAAGCACAAAACTTATAACTTAAGAGAATGTCCCTAAATTAACCGATGTAAGATTATTCTCTAACACTCTTGCATGCATAAAAGAAGTTATTTTTTCTTCTGTGTGAATGTCAACATGTTTGGATGTTTCAAGCCGGCCGTTAGTTCAACTCAAGTCAATTAGTGATGTGTGAAGAGACTCTTCAATTTATAATCTAGGAGAATACTCACAAATCCTCTAACATTCGACTACTCTCTAAGTTTCATATGCTTCAGACTATTTATTTGAAAGTTTTGTTTGTCCACCGAGGTAGTGAATGCTAGACATAAGCATTTGAAAGTTGTATCTTGTTTTAGTTACGTTTTACATGAGCAAGTAAAGCCTCTCCATTATTTCCTAGCTTTGGATGAGGCTAACTTTTAATTCTAGATATCGAAAAAAATGCAGACAATTCAACGGTTCAACCATTATTTGGTACATAGGCCTCGGTGCCAATCAGAAATTCATGACATAGAAACACCAACAAAAGACGGGTGATCATTTCTTGGAAAAGTGAGACTCGGATGAACATTCACACACATCAATTCTTACAGGCATCAAGTCATGAAAACTTCTTACTCAACCCCGCTTGACCGGATCGAAGTTGGATACTCCAATGACTGCCCCGATTATCACTGTAAGCACGACTCCTCCGCTGAGGATGCTGAGTAGGAAATTCTTGAGCGATGGAGAAACACCTGGCTGAGCTGCCTCGGCAATGTCAGGCCCAACGAGTGCGGCCATCAATGCTGCTGTCGTCAATCCGGTGACCACCTTATCTTTTATTGCGCTTGAGGCCTTCACTTTGAAGCGGCGGGTGCTAATCCGTAAGAATGTTTTACAGGCCTTGGGGGTGATTCTAATGTGCAGACCAAGTGCGTCAGATACTCCGGCCATGGGACTCCTCTGTCCCATCTTTGTGACCGGCAGCGCCATGGCAACGGACATAGATGCCATTCCTAATGATACAAGTTGCTCGCTTGGTTACTCTTGTTGCTCGAATGTGGCGATGATAAGTTGATAACTGTGTGTGTTAGTATGTAGTGAAGCTGTTTAGAAATCGAGTGGGAGATCAGGAATGGAGATCTCGGGCATCGTCATTTGAAGCCATATCAGCAGGTCTATCATACGTGGCAACTCCACATGGAAGATGAGGCAGATAGGGTTATCTCCTATATGCACTTACAAAGATGATGTCACCATCAAACCACTCCATACGAGTTCGGTTTGTGCATTTAGCCGCAGAAAATATGAAAACAAGAGATTATTGCAAGAAGGGCTGTCAAATGGTGACATAGTAGAAATCATTTTCACTACTGTAGGGCTTCAAAGGAATTTGCATATACACCTGCAATACACTCACAAGTCACAGGTATAGGGAAAAACTCTAAGAGAGAATGACGTACAAAAACAGGGCCAAGTGAAACATAATCACACATTCACACTAATGAAATACCAATAGTTATGTGTAATCTAATGTTTCTTAGCTGTAAGAATACGAAAATTAAGAAACCTCACATACTAAAAAGATCCTTCTCAAAGGACTCTTTTTACTAATTACATACCGACACATTTTCTGATATATCTCCTCAAGTATGTCTGGGCGAAAAGTTATCAAGTAAAGATTAATAACAAAGTTACGAGTAATGACGCTGATCTCTTCAAGTTAATAGGACCTTGAGTTAATAGGACCTTGATATTTCATATCATTTGAGTCTGATATCAAATAAAGCAAGTAATTACTTTCCAAAGAGGGATTAACCTTCTCCGCCTTTGAAACTGTAATTTTAACCTTCTGCTCCTCACCGTACATTTCCTCCTTGACTTTGAGTTTGAATGTGTATTCCTCAAAAAGACATCGGCGCACAATCTCTGTAAACCTAGCATCATCTTGCTCCTCATAATGCAACAAATACAACTCCTTGGCAGAGCAACCTAAGATCTCCTCCCCAGCCTCCTGGAAAGCAGTAACCCAAGTTAGACCTGTGTGATCTTGCACCTGTACCTGAAGAAGGTATTTATAATCGCACTCCTCGAATTCCTGATCACAACGATCACAGGACCAGTTACCACTAGGTGATCTAGTCACCTTCTTACTGCATTTTCTATCACCGATCATCAAAGGGCAGGCTGTGTAACAGAAGCCGTCGGTCTTAACAAAAGACACAGTTGCTTTCACTGTAATCCAATCTGGTCTATCTCCCCTGCCAAGACCTTCATCTTTTATCTGCACCACTGTTTTACGGGGCTCATTTTGAGAAATTCTTGGAGCAACATCTCTAGAGATCGATGAGGTAGAAGAATCTTTTCCACCACTATCAAACCACTGTCTCAACTGCTGAGCCTCTGGAAAATCAGGATTTACAAAAAGTTGGGTGCTCGAAATTGTTCCAACTGATTTTCCACTAAAATCATTAACCTTTCCAGCCTTGACAGCTACCACAGGCGAGGCTCCTGAATCAAACATCATTTGCAAAGCACATCCTTCCCTATTGCAGAAGTCACCCCACAGAGTCAAGTCGACACTCCGGCCAGAGTTATCCTTCAAATTCAGAATTCTTCTCTGAGTCTCCATGCCATTCTTCCTCAAAATAGTTGTTGAAGGGTTAACTGCAGTTATAACACCAATAATATCAACAATAGAGTTATTCTCAACATTTTCAATCTCACTAATTGATCTGAAATTAAACTGTTGTTTTGGAATGCTGCTATCTTCATCAGGGCAGAGTTCTACAGTCGATGAAGCCTCCAAAAATATTTCCCACTCATTGTTCAGATGGTTGTAGTTCTTTTGAGCAGGTTTTAAAGTTCCTCTTGAAATGACATAAACCTTCCCTTCCTCGATAACTTCATAGAAGCGGTCAAGAACAGCATTGAAGCAAGTCACCCGTATCTCACCACCGTCAGAGTCAAGGAGGTCAAAGGAAAACACCTTCCCATCTCCCTTGGAATTGTTATACCGCCGAATGTCTCCTTTAGCAGTGACCCTTGCTTTAATGGCCCATCTACCCTGGTAAGGATTCAAAGCAGCAATAGGAATCACACGAGCCGGAGCCTCGTTCCTCACCACCGCCCCCTGACTCTTATAAACAGGAGGAGGCTTATATGATGGTTGCACTGTCGCATTATATGCCACAGGCCTACAATTCAATTTACTAGCCATACTCGCACTAGCTCTAGCAGGAGGCGGTTTAGCAACAGCAGGAGATACAAACGTTCTATTCCCTTCTGAATTTCCGAAACTATTGCTCTTTGACGAAGGCACCGCCTGGGAGACAATATTTGCATCCAAAAGCGGCTTCGGATTCCCAATTACCTCACAGTCTGTTATTAAAGTCTCCATGTTCAATACCACAATAATTCTGCACAATAAAATCCGGAAAACGCATAAAACATAAGGATCGGATTTCACATACACACAAATTCATTATGCAAAAAACTCCTACAAGTCTTAACTTAGTTCTACTTAAAGTCAATACAAAGGGGGAAACCGAAATAATCGGAACTTCTGGAGAGAGAAAACAAATCCAGTGCAACAATCGACTCTATTGATTATAATCGAACTTGAAAGAACAAAACCTTAAAGGTGTGAGCAACGTACAGGCGGTTCTGGACGCTGCTGCAGATGTACTCGACGAGTTGGACGACGGATCCGCCTCGAACAACGCCGGACTTGATCTTCTCGTTGAGTTGAACGGCTAGGAGGGCTTGGTGACTGGCGTCACCGTCGGAGACGACGATCCGGTACCGCTCCTGAGCGCTGGAAATCGGTCGAATCTCCATGACCTGGACCAGCGGCTTCAGGTTCAGATCGCCGGCGATCACCGCTGCGATCGCGTTCTTCGTGAGATTCACCGGCATTTGGAGGCCGTTCAAACCCTAATGTTGGGGGGTTTTTGGGGGTGAGGACGGAAGCGACCGACTTCGCGCCGTTAAGGGAATGGAGTAACGGTGATGAATGGGTTTTTTTTCTTTTCGATTTTGCCTCCAACCGCTTTGGTATTTATACTAGTGGTTGTGATTGGATTTGGTTGACGGTGTGAGTCGAACCTCAGAAAATTAAAAATACTCGTAAGAGTATTTGAATGTCTTCGCTCTCTCTTTTTTTACGAAAAATCACTTCTCACTTCGTTTTCATAAGCATGTATTAATAGGCTAAGATTAAAAATTATTATTACAATATTTAAACTTTTTATTAAAGTTAAAATTGGTGAACAAAAGTTTCATTCAAATGGAAAACATGTTAAAATGATCATGTTAAGATGACGATAGTAGACTGTTGCTTTGATCTAAAAACGTAAACAACTGAAAAGCCATCCTACCATGTCTGTTTTTGTGGATTATACTTGTTTATTTCTGCATTTCTATTTCTAGCTGCATCGTGTTGTCTTAGGCCGATGGCTTTGTATCTTATTCTTTTTGTACTGTGCCTAAAGAAAGTTTCACGAGACGCTGGAGTCAAAGTTAGACTAATCTACCAAAACAATCGAGTCTGGAGAAAGATTATCACGTAAAAGGATTTCCAAGAACGTTAATTGTCATCTCAGCTCTCCAAATTCGAATTAAGACTGTAATCAGTTAGATAGAGGGTGCATTTTTTGCCCATACGTATCTAGATAACTTGGAGAATTGAAAATTCAAGAAGACCGTTAGAGGCCACAAAACACCTCGTAGAACTCGCGATAAGAGGCCAGGCAGCCAGGGTAGTTAAAGACTGAAGTGGCGAACTGGCGTGGTATATTTAAAAATAAAGAATAACACCAGCAAAGCATATATTATAACTAGCATTCATATTCCATGGGAAACATGGGAAAGGGTTCAGGCAAATTATATAGAAACTATGGAAAAACATTAAATAACTTACAATGTCAGCTTAAAGGTTCAAAACTTTACATAATCAACTCTTACAACCAATATTTTCTCAAGCTGCAATAGGTTCTACTTCAGTGGGGAGTGCAGGTACTGTGAATGGCCTCATGTATTCATCTTCCTCCTTGGGAGGATGAATCGTAACAATATCTGGCAAAGGTGTCACCGGCCGAGCTTGCCCTTAGGGTCCCAATCCAGCATGATCTTCACTTCGATGCCAAGAACACCCTGAACAGTATTATGATATTATCAGTATATGCAATATGTAAGTTGAGTAGACAGTCGTGCATTTAGAAAAGTGATGCTAACAGGGCCACCTTGCCATTTGTTATCCATTTTTAAAAAAAATTATGCATATATAGGAAATGTAGGACACCATTTGGTTGTTTAGAATTGAAGTGTTACCATATCACTGTACTATGATATTATCAACCCTGCAAAGTAGCTATTTGCAGATCCGTAAGTTCCATCAGCAATTTGAGCACACACTGTACACTACAATTGTTAGTCACCTCGTAGGTGTCATAGGTTGACCGTGTATTAGGAATAGCTAGGAAAGCGTCTAAGTTCTAACCTATTGTGGGAGGATGGAACTTCCATTTATTTGGGGAGGATGGACCTTCCATTGATGTAAATACTATAGCCCATTCCAGATCACTTGGAAGTCATTGTGATTTATTGTCGTAGAAGTTACACCATACTCTAAAAGTTTAAAATATGGTTTGATTGTTAAGGTTTAAACAATAGTAGAGGTATACTTAAGTATTATTTATTTAAAAAGTAAAAAAACTACACACACACTGGTCAACAAGGTAAACAAAGAAAACCCAATAGTAGAAAAACCAAATATCAAAATAATTGTAATCCATTCAAGAAAGCACCTGTCTTAGCAAAACGTGTCTAACAGCAGAGTCAATGTACTCCCTAACAGGCTGACCAGAAGAAATCATATAGCCATCTTTAAACTTCATTGATTTCGCACGTTGAGCCCGAAGTTTTCCACTAACGATCACCTTCAGAAATTAATAGGTATGTTTAGAAATAAACTTCATTAACAGATAAATAATAAATATCAGATATACCTCACATCCCTTGGCCCCACTCTCCATAACAAACCTCAAGATCCCATAGCAAGCTCTGAAATAGAAAAAAAGAAAAGTTATACTCATTTTCAACTTTGCAGTAAATCAGCAGTAGTCCAATTACTGAATCATTAGAAACATTCTGCTGGATGGCCAGATTCTGGTTAAAATCTGGTACAAGGTAGCATAGCAATGAGTCTCAAAGTCAATATAATAATATACTATTAAAGGCTTAAAGCCTCTACATTTCTCAGCTAATTGTGTATATGAACAAATTACGTTGAAGGCTAGCTATACGAGCATCATATTATAGATGAATATAGAAGTTTGAGGAAATTTTATATGACCAATGAACATGGAATAGAAAATTATACAGCATATAAAAATGTTCAATTCAAATTATGTAACATCTAGAGAAAAGCGTAGAAGTCACTCAAAATGCAAATGCTTGGGCTCCAATAACCAAGGAAACATATACCATAAGAACTGACGAAATGAATAATATTAAATCAATTAAAGCCCACCGAAGTTAAGCACAAGCACTAATAATCTTAAATGGTTGGAAACATTTGGAAGAACGAAAATTCAGATATGTTTTTTAGTTTTAGACTTTCAGTGGAACAGTGAATGCCAAATACAACAATTTCTTAGAAGCACGTGGTTCATCCTTTATCAAAAAGGTTTCATCTAAAGAAGGTGACATACTAAAGGTTTCAGAGACACTAGTGCTGAGATATGCTTAAATATCCCTTCCAAGGTTTGACAGACAGAACAGAAGCAGTCCTATCTCCCAAGTTCGAACCTAAGAAAAAGAGCAATGCACATATGTAGTCACCATCACATGCAGGCGGGCAAGAAGTACAAGTCTGCCGTAAAGATGACATATACACTTAATGTTACACCCTTAAGTCTGTTATGGACTTGTGACGCCAATTGTTCCCTGGACTTAGCCCAAGGATGGGTGTTCAGAAGAATGCATTGGGCCACAGGGGGCCGTGGACACAAGCAGGAGGCTTGGGCACAAACGGGCCGAGCAAGTAAGCTTGCTAGGATTCATGCGGATCTTCTCTCGGATCAGAGACGTGACCAAGTCAAGCAAACATGGCATGTTGGGAGCTTGACACGTGAGGTGCATCCAACAGACGAGCAGATAAGGAAAGCTACCCGGCTCGTTGGTGCAAAAAAGGTAAGCATCTGAGGGGACGTGACACATAAGGAAAATTTGATGTTTCGTTGGTGCAAACAAAGAAACTTTCCTGGCTCTCCATGCATCTTTAGATCTGAGTTGATGGACGCATTTAAGTGGGCGCTTGAATGCCTCTGGGAGCAAATAGCTATAGGTTGAGGCCTATATATAGGGGTGTTGAGTTGTGGAGCTGTCACAACCAACTCATCTGAGAGACTTGTACGTTTGTATGTTTGTGTAGTGAAATAAAAAACGAGGATTGCTCCATTCTTAAGTGCGTTTGAGAGAACACTAAGTTGAGGTTTTTGCAATGCTACTCTTAGGGTTTTGTCCATAGCTAATGAAGGAGGCTTAGCTAGGAGTTGTTGGCTTTTTGGCCTTAATCTTATGTTTTGATGATTTAATCAACCGAATCTTAATTAGAGTAGCACACACCATGCATTGCATATATATTGTATTGTGCTAACCTCTACAGGTGATCAAGACTCAAGAAAGAAGGAAATGAAGTCAAGTCATGTAATTAAAGCTAAATCGAAGACATGTAATCTTGATTTCTTTTGAGTCTTAGGAACAAAGTGTAATTGAGCATGCTTGAGCTAAAATCAACTTAATCACACACTAGGTTCCCTATAGAAGTCACACACGAAATTTCACATTATTTGGACTTCAATAGATCACCCAAACTTAGATCGGAAAACACTAAATCTGAACCCTAACTGTCTGCCCACATTCGGTCGACCGCAACATGCCGTTCGGTCGACCGGATGATCAAGTTATCCAGTTTGTGTTTCCCTGTCTAGTTTCGGTCGACCGCACCATATCTTTCGGTCGACCGTTTGAACTTACTGTTCCGACCGTTATTCTTGTCGTATATGCCCAACGGTCGTATTCGTATTAAAACTATATACACCTCCATATACTTAACCAAACGGTCGAACCATGTGCCAAGTCCGGTCGACCGTTTAACCTTGTCAAAAATTCCCTGCTATCGGTCGATACGATTTCGTTCGACCGATCCAATTTTCCCTCTACTGAAACGCTTATTCGGTCGATCGGTAACCATGTTCGGTCGACCGTGTTCTTAATAGACTTAAGTGTTCGGTCGATCTATTCATATTTCGGTCGACCGTATCCCTATCGAACCCAAGCGTTCGGTCGACCGTTGCACCTTTTCGGTCGACCGTTTCTGGACAGATTTGCAGCCCGATTTTCTTCTTTGTGTTCTTTGCACAATATCCAACCAAATCTTGTCCCAACGGATCTATTCTCTCTAATGCTTATAAATAGAGTTGTAAAACACATTTTAACACAACTCTCCCACTACAAACTTGTCCCAAACTTTAGAGAGAATTCCATACACTCCAAACCTCAAATCTCCACACTTAATCATATTTCCAATCTCATTCAAGTGTGCTCAAAGTTTAAGAGAGTGTTGTTCCACTCAAGTCCTCAATTGTTGTAAAAGGAAGCAAGGACTTCAGTGAAAGCCCGAAGTGTCCCTCTCGGATTGTGAGAGGAAGATTCCAAGCTCGGCGAGGGTTGTTCGCGAGTTTGACGGTTGTAAGGCGTTGTCTCCCGGCCCGGAACGGGGAGCGGATAGTGAAGTCGTAGGCGGAGCTCGGTGATCCGAGCGGAGCTTGCAAGAGAGGACTAGGACCCGGGTGGGGTGCCGAACCTCTATAAAAACGACACGTCTTCTTGTGGTTTGCATTTTCCTACACTTGCTTGTTTTGTTTTTAATTTCCACTGCGCATATCGATTGCTTAAACAAGTAGGTGATTAGATTAACAAGTGATTAGTGAACCCATAACCCACACGATCCTACATTTGGTATCAGAGCCTTGTTAGCTAAATTCTATACTTAATCGTATTTTTAGCATGGCTAGCACATCTAATCACTTAGAGGGTTTATGCACCACAAGGCCTCCTTTGCTTAATGGGTCAAATTATGATTATTGGAAAAATAGAATGAAAATCTTTTTAATATCAAATGACCTTAAATATTGGAAGTTTATTCAAAATCCATACATGCCCCCAAATGAAGATGATTTAGATTCTCTATTTAGGGTTCAAATGAAAGAAATTGAAATGAACTCTAAAATCATGAACATTCTTTATTGTGGCCTTAATGAGGGAGAATACAATAGGGGTTGTGAAAGTGCAAATGAAATATGGCATATGTTACAAATGCATCATGAGGGTGATAGTAAAACTAAAGAAACTAGGGTTAGTCTTCTCATGCATAAATATGAAATATTTTCTATGCAAATTGGTGAGAACATAAGCGACATGAACACTCGCTTCACCGATATCACTAACTCTCTTTTGATTCTTGGAAGAAGGATAAATGAAGGAGAGATGACTCGAAAATTCCTCCGGTCATTGAGCAACGATTGGGAAGACAAGGTCGTGGCAATCGAAGAATCGCACGATCTTTCAAAATTAAAGATGGAGGAACTCATTGGAAATCTCATGGCCTATGAGCTCCAATTGAGTTATCGAAGAGAGAAGGAAGCTTCAAAGAAAAACTTCACCTTGGCATGAACCAAGGAGGAGTATAGAAGATGAGGACATAGAAGTCCTAGCCAAAGACTTCTTCAAATACCTCAAGAGGGATAAGGGAGAAAAGAATGAAAGAAGAGGTAGAAGAAGTGAGAAAAGAGAAAAAGAAAAAGAGAGGGAGGAGAGTGAAAATGAGAGAAGAGAAGGAGAGAAGAAAAAGGAGAGAAGGGAGAGGAGAAAAGAAAAGGAGAAGAGCAAGAGAAGAGAAAGGAAGGAGGAAGCACACAAGGCTACATGGGATGATTCTTCATCACCATCATCATCGTCTTCTTCCTTGCAAAGTAGAAGAGAAGTGGCTCACTCATGCTTCATGGCTATTGAAGATCAAAGTGAGGTAGATTCTAACTCTTGTTCTAGTAATTCATGCTCAACTAAGTCCTATTATAGTGATAGCTCAAACTCTAGTGCAAATAATGAAAATTATACACATGATGAGCTTCAAAATGCATTCCATGACTTAGTTAAACAATATGAGATCATTTGTGATAAAAACAAGAATGCTAGAAAGTTAATCAAAGATCTCCAAAGCCAAATTGAAACATGCATGAATGAGAAGAATGAGGTGGTTGCTAAACTAGAAAATTATGCATCAAATTTTGATAAATTAAAAGCAACACCTATAGATTGTGAACAATTAGATCTTCAAGCTTGCAATGTGCAATTAAGAAAAGATCTAGAAAAATTCACACATGGAACTAAGATGCTTAACATGCTATTAGGTAGTCAAAGACAATCATTGCAAAAACATGGGTTATGATACAATGCAAAATTGAAAAACCATGTATCTCACACTACTCTAAATGGAAAGCACTTAGTTGTAAATCATAGTTCCTCAAGTGTGTGGGCTCCCAAAACCAAAATGGTTTGGGTTCCCAAAGCTAACATTCAAGGACCCAAAGTTGTTTGGATACCTAAATCTACTCTTGTAGGAGCTTGAGGAGGAGATTGGTGGTGACCGGGTGAGCTCAAGAGTCAAATTCAAATCCGGTTGCATCACCAAATGAGATTGGAGCAAAATTCGAATTCAACATTGGTATAAAATTCCTATCTATACAATTCATGTTAAAATTAGCTCTAATCTACTTTCATATGCTTAATTGACATATCATATAGTTCAATTCATTGAAAATCATTTACTTTAATTCATTGCAAATCATATACCCCATTCATTGCAAATCATTTACCACATCCATTGATTTTGAATGTCAAATTTTAAATGGATGTTAGAATAAGGCTTAAGTTGAAACTTAAATGAACTTAACTTGAATCATACTCATTGTTTCCATTTAGCCTTATTGATAGGGGGAGCTTAAATGATATACCTTTTATTAGAGTAATGAAGTGCAAAATTTAGGGGGAGCAACTTCATTACAAGACATCCAAATTCTATGCTTAAAGTCTTAAATAATTATTATTTTTGATGGATGTCAAAGGGGGAGAGATAATTAAGGGGGTAACTTGAAAAACTTGATAAAATTTGAACAAAAACTATGCACATCCATAGGGGGAGCATTTATATGCATAGTTTACATATAAAATTTTCAAGTATTAAGATATCGGTTGCCATCATCAAAAAGGGGGAGATTGTTGGCTTTTTGGCCTTAATCTTATGTTTTGATGATTTAATCAACCGAATCTTAATTAGAGTAGCACACACCATGCATTGCATATATATTGTATTGTGCTAACCTCTACAGGTGATCAAGACTCAAGAAAGAAGGAAATGAAGTCAAGACATGTAATTAAAGCTAAATCGAAGACATGTAATCTTGATTTCTTTGAGTCTTAGGAACAAAGTGTAATTGAGCATACTTGAGCTAAAATCAACTTAATCACACACTAGGTTCCCTATAGAAGTCACACACGAAATTTCACATTATTTGGACTTCAATAGATCACCCAAACTTAGATCGGAAAACACTAAATCTGAACCCTAACTGTCTGCCCACATTCGGTCGACCGCAACATGCCGTTCGGTCGACCGGATGATCAAGTTATCCAGTTTGTGTTTCCCTGTCTAGTTTCGGTCGACCGCACCATATCTTTCGGTCGACCGTTTGAACTTACTGTTCCGACCGTTATTCTTGTCGTATATGCCCAATGGTCGTATTCGTATTAAAACTATATACACCTCCATATACTTAACCAAACGGTCGAACCATGTGCCAAGTCCGGTCGACCGTTTAACCTTGTCAAAAATTCCCTGCTATCGGTCGATACGATTTCGTTCGACCGATCCAATTTTCCCTCTACCGAAACGCTTATTCGGTCGACCGGTAACCATGTTCGGTCGACCGTGTTCTTAATAGACTTAAGTGTTCGGTCGATCTATTCATATTTCGGTCGACCGTATCCCTATCGAACCCAAGCGTTCGGTCGACCGTTGCACCTTTTCGGTCGACCGTTTCTGGACAGATTTGCAGCCTGATTTTCTGCTTTGTGTTCTTTGCACAATATCCAACCAAATCTTGTCCCAACGGATCTATTCTCTCTAATGCTTATAAATAGAGTTGTAAAACACATTTTAACACAACTCTCCCACTACAAACTTGTCCCAAACTTTAGAGAGAATTCCATACACTCCAAACCTCAAATCTCCACACTTAATCATATTTCCAATCTCATTCAAGTGTGCTCAAAGTTTAAGAGAGTGTTGTTCCACTCAAGTCCTCAATTGTTGTAAAAGGAAGCAAGGACTTCGGTGAAAGCCCGAAGTGTTCCTCTCGGATTGTGAGAGGAAGATTCCAAGCTCGGCGAGGGTTGTTCGCGAGTTTGACGGTTGTAAGGCGTTGTCTCCCGGCCCGGAACGGGGAGCGGATAGTGAAGTCGTAGGCGGAGCTCGGTGATCCGAGCGGAGCTTGCAAGAGAGGACTAGGACCCGGGTGGGGTGCCGAACCTCTATAAAAACGACACGTCTTCTTGTGGTTTGCATTTTCCTACACTTGCTTGTTTTGTTTTTAATTTCCGCTGCGCATATCGATTGCTTAAACAAGTAGGTGATTAGATTAACAAGTGATTAGTGAACCCATAACCCACACGATCCTACAGGAGCTGACCGGGGTTTTGAGATAGAACTAAGCAAAAAGAAACCCCGTCACTGCCTGGTATCAGTGCTGATGGAAACGAAGCGGTGGAGCGTCTCGTTGCCCTTGAGGGCAAGGTTCGAGTATTGGAGGCGAAAAATCTTGAACGTGACAACCGAATTCAACGCTGGAGGAAACCGTCCAGGAGCTCGTCTTGAGGGTGACCACGGAGGACACCTGGGGCGAGGTCAAGGAGGAGATGACTCTAAGGCTTGAGACGTTGGAAGATGATATGGTACTTGTCAAGCGCGCCTTGCGTGAGCATGGGGACGAGACGTGTGGGAAGCGACTAAAGGTTCCCGAGCCCAAAGCTTTCCACGGAGCCAGGAATGCTAAGGAACTCGAGAACTTTCTTTGGGACTTGGAAGAATACTTCAAGGCGCTCTCCACAAAAGAGGTTGACAAGGTAACACTAGGGGCTATGTTTCTTGCAGGGGACGTTAAGCTGTGGTGGCGATCGAGGAGCGTCGACCCCGCCCAGCCAACCATCTCCGCATGGGAGGACATGACCAAGGAACTGCGTGCCCAGTTCTTGCCAACCAACACCGCCTGGATGGCTCGTGATGCGCTGAGGAGGCTCAAGCACACGAGAACGGTACGCGAGTACGTGAAGGATTTCTCATCCTTGCTGTTGGATATCAAATCCATGAGTGAAAAGGACAAGTTGTACAATTTCATTGTCAGACTGCAAGGATGGACGCAGACCGAGCTTCGGAGACTTGGCGTTAAAGATCTCCAAAGCGCCCTGATCGTCGCTGATGCCCTTGTGGACTACCAGGCAACTGGGCAATAGGAGACGAAGGGCAAGGACAAGAGTAAGGACAAAGGAAAGGGCAAACCCAAGTCCGAGAAAAATGAGGGGCCAAAGCTGGACAAGGGTAGGACCAAAAAGCCGGGGGGATGCTTCATATGCGACGGCCCACACCGAGCCAAGGAATGCCCAAAGAAGGAGAAGCTAAATGCACTTGTGGCCGAGGAGCAAGAGGAGGTAAGGGTCAATCCATTGAAACTTTTGAACGCTATCATGAGTTTTCGAGGAAAAAAATGTTGCGACCTGCTTCACGTGGAGACTACTATCAACGGCCACAAGGTACGAGCCATTGTGGACACTAGGACAACACATAACTTTGTCGCTGAGACATCGGTGAAGGTGCTGGGGTTGGAGTTTGCCAAAGATGGAAGCCGCGTCAAGGCGGTTAACTCAGAGGCAAGGAAGATTGCTGGGGTGGCCCGTGCGCGCCTGGAGGTTGGCGACTGGAGCGGTACCAGCAACTTCATGTATGTGCCTCTCGATGACTTCAAAGTCATTTTAAGTATGAAAATTTTAATGCAGGCACAGGTGGGCGTAATGCCCTATCTGGGAGGCATAATGGTCACTGGGAGTGGCACGCCTTGTTTCGTGAAGGGTGTGGATGAGGGAGGGGTCGTGAGGCTACTCTCAGCCTTGCAGCTCAAAGATGGTATCCGAAAAGGAGAGGAGACCTTTCTAGCTGCACTTGTGGAACCAGACAATGGCCCTATGGAGGAGGCACCTGCTGAGATCCAGTCGCTACTGAAACTCTACAGCGACATCATGCCCAACACCCTACTGAAGGAGCTACCCTTAAGGCTGCTATGGCCTTGTGACGCCAATTGTTCCCTGGACTTAGCCAAAGGAGGGGTGTTCAAGAGAATGCATTGGGCCACAAGGGGTCGTGGACACAAGCAGGAGGCTTGGGCACAAACGGGTCGAGCAAGTAAGCTTGCTAGGATTCATGTGGATCTTCTCTTGGATCAGGGACGTGGCCAAGTCAAGCAAACATGGCATGTTGGGAGCTTGACACGTGAGGTGCATCCAACAGACGAGCAGATAAGGAAAGCTACCCGACTCGTTGGTGCAAAAAAGGCAAGCATCTGAGGGGACGTGACACATAAGGAAAATTTGATGTTTCGTTGGTGCAAACAAGGAAACTTTCCTGGCTCTCCATGCATCTTTAGATCTGAGTTGATGGACGCATTTAAGTGGGCGCTTGAATGCCTCTTGGAGCAAATAGCTATAGGTTGAGGCCTATATATAGGGGCGTTGAGTTGTGGAGCTGTCACAACCAACTAATCTGAGAGACTTGTACGTTTGTATGTTTGTATGTTTGTGTAGTGAAATAAAAAACGAGGATTGCTCCATTCTTGAGTGCGTTTGAGGGAACACTAAGTTGAGGCTTCTTGCAATGCTACTCTTAGGGTTTTGTCCATAGCTAATGAAGGAGGTTTAGCTAGGAGCTGACCGGGGTTTTGAGATAGAACTAAGCAAAAAGAAACCCCGTCACTGCCTGATATCAGTGCTGATGGAAACGAAGCGGCGGAGCGTCTCGTTGCCCTTGAGGGCAAGGTTCGAGTATTGGAGGCGGAAAATCTTGAACGTGACAACCGAATCCAACGCTGGAGGAAACCGTCCAGGAGCTCGTCTTGAGGGTGACCACGGAGGACACCTTGGGCGAGGTCAAGGAGGAGATGACTCTAATGCTTGAGACGTTGGAAGATGATATGGTACTTGTCAAGCGCGCCTTGCGCGAGCATGGGGACGAGACGTGTGGGAAGCGACTAAAGGTTCCCGAGCCCAAAGCTTTCCACAGAGTCAGGAATGCTAAGGAGCTCGAGAACTTTCTTTGGGACTTGGAAGAATACTTCAAGAAAAATTTGTTGGTTCGTTGGTACAAAAAAAGAAACTTTACTGTTTCTCCATGCGTGTAGGCAAAAAATGATAAGTTTCCACTTACCATAACGATGACATGAACAAAATGATACTTGTCTGGCTGGTTGGTGATAAGTTTCCACTTGCCATAATGACGACATAAACAAAACTTCTCAGTGCAAAAAATGATACTTGCCTTTTTTCAGTCTGCTGTAAAAATTACATATACACATACCATAATGACGACATAAACAAAAACTTTGATATGTTTTTTTTTACTTTTGTGTTACACTGAATCACAAATACAAGAATTTCTTAGAAGCACGTGATTCTTCTTGATCAAACAATGATTAACGTAAAGGGGGGTAACATGCTAAAAACACTAGTATTGAGTTATCGTAGACAGACAGTTGAACTATGAAAAAACTAGATATTCTTAAATATCCCTTCCAAGGTTCGAGAGACAGAACAGAAGCATCCCTATCAGCCAATTTCAAACCTATGGAAGAGCAATTGACATATATAGGTGACATCAGACACAGGCGGGCAAGAAGTGCCAGTCTGCGGTAAAGATATCTACACCACACAGTTCATGGAGGCAGAACATGATAACAAATCTTACTTTTGAAATTTGAACCTCATCACAAAATACAATTGGTGACGTGGACAGACTCAAAATTTTATACCTCACAAGAATATACCTTGGTTTTGGATATGAGACTACTATGAACAGTTCTCAAAATCTTATACCTCACATATGTTATTAATTGGTTTCGCATGTGCAGATCAAAACATGCATAAACATGTCAGCTTGGACAATCGGGAGTTTCTCTGAGTTTAAATTCAAGCCCAAAATCAAGTGCAGTGGAAGGGAGAAACTTTCCACTTACCAAAACAACCCTGAATTTTCTGGTACAATTTTTTTTCCAACACTATCGACATATTTACACAAATTCATTAAGCAAAACAAGAGGAACCAAACCATTCTCTCGGGGGTAAAAATCCAATAAAAAAACCCTATCGATTTCATTCCAACGCAGTGCACCAAATAACTGTTGTGAGGGGGATCTAAGATGCACTAACACAACTACGGATTAAACGCACCACGATAAACAAATATTGATTCCGGAAAGTTAACTTCGAACCCTCTCTCAATCTTAATGCAACAAGAAACACGAATAAGACGAAAATAACAAGCAAACACACAACACACCTGAAGCAAACCACGATACACACGATTTTTACAAGGTTCGGCAAAATGCCTACGTCCTTGGGGGAGTCTCCTGCGGGTTTCCTTTCCTTCAAACCCTTCTCCAACAAGAGAAGTCTCCGAGATTACAAACGATTGGAAGCAATATGTCTCCCAAAGCACTCTAGATCTCTCTCTAGCCTAATCTCTCTTAAGGAAATAAGTATTGTATGTTGTGTTACAAAATTAGGACGAAAAACTCTTTTATATTGGGCTAAAGTCGTACAAATAAACATGCAGATCGTGGGAAAAACCGTATGCAACGGTCGACCGGAATTCTCCACGGCCGACCGATTGCGAACATTCCGCGCTTCTGAACAGCGCCTGGGAGCCCCTGGAAGTTTCCAGTCGACCGTGACTTAAGTTCACTGTCGACTGATCCGCGATGCTGATTCTCAACTTGAAGCTCTTGGCGACTGCGTGCCTAGCACCGGTCGATCGACTCTTGCTTCAATAAGAGCCCTGAAGGCTCTGGGAGTTTCCGATCGACTGCATGCTCCCTGTTTTCCGGACGCTCTAGACTTTACTGGTCGACTGCGACTTAAGTCACAATCGACCGATGCTCTATGCTTCCTGTACTTAATAATTCTACAAACCAAATTTCAACAATCTCCACATTGGTTTAGAATTGTTACCTTAGCCATCTCTGACATGCATCATTCGTGCTTCCTAGAAGCACCTTTGCCCCTACCCCCCCGGAGTGCTCATCCTTCTCAGTTTCTGAGAGATGTCAGATTGAGGACGTGGCAGAGGAATTAGGATTTGAGATCGAAAGGTACCTTACGTTTCTTGTTGATCTGAGTCACCATGATTGGGGTTGGGAAACGAAACCCTAGACTGGAGGTTGGGTTTAGCGGCGGTGCTGTTGCGAATGTTCTGGTGTTGTGGCGAAAGGGAGGGTAGGGCGCGAGAGTGAGGGCATTCATATGCTCGTGGCTTGTGGTGGATCAGACGGTTGTGGTGGTTTCTGAGATTTTGGACGGTCGAATGCTGGTCCAGATTTCCCGGGGGGAAATAACTAGAGTAGTCTGTGTCTCTATTATGTTTGCTATTTTGTCCATCACAATTTTTTTAGGCACATGTTCGGCTTCATTTTTTCATTGTAAAGAGTTTTGCAAACGAGGTTGTCGTGTTTAAGCATCGAAGATATTGTAGTTTTTGAATTCTTGATTTGAATTAGAATTCTATTGTAATACATCTTTCTTCTAACGAAGAAAAATGGTAAAATTCATAGTAGATTTTACCTATTTATATTTTCTACCGAAAATTTTATTCCCTCGATAAACGAACTAGACTTTAGTGTAGAAAGATGTCATGTAATTGATATTATATTGATATTGTGATTAATGATATTATTAACGTATAAATTTCTTTCGCTCAAACAGCCAAATTACTAAACATTTCTTGTAAAAGAAAAACTATCATTGAATTTTCCATCAATCCGATATCAACTTCTACATGAACCGTGGAAAACAAAACAAAACAAAACAGGTGGACAAAAAACCAAATCCCTTTTCTACGAAGGACCGAGATGCAATTCCCCGTATCTCCAATTTATCCGCACGAATCGTGGAAAACCTCGACCCGCAATGGCCACCACTCCTCTTCCCGCCTTATCACATTTTTCCTCCCACTCCGCCGCACGTCACACCTTTCCTTTTTACCCAACCAGAACGACCACAAGAACCACTGCCACCACCTGCTCTGCCAAGAAGAAGAAGGACGGAGCGAGCTTCACGGATCGGATCCTCGACTACATCGAAGGGGGTCCGAAGCTGAGGAAGTGGTATGGGGCGCCCGACCTGTTGCCTGTCGACCGGGGATCGGATTACGGACCGGAAAATGGGGAGGCGTCAGGTACCAAAAAGAACTTGCGTTTGGGAGTATTTCTGTTTTGTTTTTTATTTTTTTAAATTATAAGTCTTGGTCTGTTTTGTTGGATTCTGGTGCGAAGAAGAGGAAGAGGAGAATCGAGATGCAGTGCTGGTTACGAATGGTGACGGCGAGATGGGACAGGTGGTTTATTTCTGAAAATTGAATTTTCGAGAGTTTACGTAATATAGTTAAGTAACATTGAAGATGTTGTATTCATTCGTTCCATACGTGTCTTTTTCTTCGAGTCATGATTAGGTTAGCAAGTAACTGATATTTGTTCACTTGAAAAAGACCAAATGTTCCATATGTGCAGTGTTCAAGACTTATAGTGCTAAGCCCTGCCTCTGTGGTAGAGAAAGAAGTTGCCTGTTAAAAATAATGGAAAAAGTACCTAAACAACATGATATGCTTTTCATGCTGCGTTCTCAATCAATATTCTCTTCCACCACTAATTTCATACTAAGATTGTCCCTCTTTCCAATGTAGATGGTAATATTATCCCTGATCCTGAAAAGGGTTCGGATAAAAACTATAGTTAAGGACAAACGTGCAGCTATTGATTCCTTTGGAACATATGTTGAGGTAAAGAGGCTACAAACCTTCCTTTTTTGCGTTTTTGGTTTATGTTAAGCTATCAACCTAGCAGAGTAGAATTCTCTGGTTATTGTTGTTGAACAGGTCGACTCATGTTTGATTTCATCCCATTAACCTTAAGTTTCTCAAATCTCTATGTTGAAGGCAATAGCTGGAGATGCCCGAGATAGATCCTTTTTCACAAAGGCCTTGAGAGGAGTTCGGGCAATAATTTGTCCATCGCATGTATGTATTCCAGTTTAAATTGATCACACATGTTTGCTATCAATTAGCCAACTGATCCCAACTGTTCAAATTTCACCATGTAAGTGTATTCTATGTGAAGTGCTTTTTGTCCATTGTCTGGTTACTTCTACGTTATAGAAGTAATGTCCTGATGTTTTGTTTCTGTTCATCTCCCGGTCATAGAATTTTGAAAAAGGTCAAAATATCTGAAGATGTGATGATTTATCACGATCGTAGTAGTACATTTACCGTCTCACTTGATGTCAATTGACTCTTGCGCTGTTATCGATTGGATCTTATGAATTTCGTAATCGTTTCATTTTCACGCCTTTAGTTGTTTGTTTGGAGAAAACATTTAATGTCATGTACGAGTCTCACCAAGTATTCAGCAAATATTTAAGCTTATCCCGAGTGATACTAGTCATAGTAACTCTAGGTTCATGCATTTTTTGTTTGTTTCAGGATGGAATGTTATAACTATAAGCTGTTTGCAGGAGGAATTTTTTTCTAATATTGGACAAATGAAGGGCATTGAACATATTGTTCTTTTATCTCAGGTTCTTCTCTTCTTGCATGCATATAAATCTGCTAAGTTATCTTTGAAATTCTCTACTTGAGCACTATTGAAGTTACAGCTGGCTGCTTATAGAGACAGCAGTGGATTCCAAGCCTTTCTTTATGGAAAAATGAGAGCGCTAGCTGAGAGAGACGAAGAGCTGGTTGTTGCATCTGGCATTGCTTATACTATAATTAGAGGGGGCATGCTACAAGATGGTCCTGGTGGCATACGGGGATTCAACTTTGAAGAGGTTATCCATCTCTCTTGATTTTTTTGTGATATCTTGTGGGAATTCCATAGAGAAAGTGGCTTGAAATCTGGTTTGTTTTGTAATTAGAAAATGGGTGCTTTCCAACTCTTTCTTGGGGGGGGGGGGGGGGGGGGGGTGCTTTCCAACTCTTTCTTAGGAAGGATAATTCAATTTGGCCAAAACGATCCAGAATAAGAAAATACAATTTCTCAAATAGTAGCTTCAACAACAAGCATTCCATTCTCTTGGGGCATATAATTAGAAAATGCCAATGAACTTCAAAACCAATTACCATCACATTTGTGTTTTTCTTGGGTTATGGACTTAGTTTTGTAGGTCATTGAGTGATGACATCCTCATGGATGATTTTAAATAAGAACATTATTTAATTCTGTCTGTAAAAAATGGCATAATATGCATCAATGGTGAAGTTCACTGAATAATCAGGTACTTCAAAACATTGCTTTTGTCGATAGGGAGCAGCATCGAAAGGAAAACTGTGCAAGGAGGATGCTGCTCGTATATGTGCTGAAGCACTTGATGTAGTCCCACAAAGGGGATTAATTTTAGAGGTTGGTTTCAACTTCGCTTTTCACTTTTCATTCTTGGCTTTATTTGTGTGGCAAACTTTCTTAGTTAATTAATCACAAGGATATGCTATAAATTTTCATTTTCTCAGTCATGGACTCATGCCTATATTTCACCTCAAATCTCATCAAATCATATTCCAATTACCTTTTTAAATGAAAACATGCAATTCAGGGTAACCAAAAACCTGGATGTTCAATTATCTCTCTTTTACTATCTTCCTAAAGTAACTTTTAGGAACCAATACCATCCACAGCAAGCTAGCCTATTCAGGAACCAATAACATTTCAAAACGAGGGTTGAAGCCAGCCTTCGCTAACTAGCTCTAGTTTTGTCTGATTTTAATATAAAAAATGTACGCACAAGTTTCTGTTTTAGCTGTTTACAAGTATCCTGCAGCAATATAACAAGTTGTAACTTCAGTTGTGTAAATTTTTTTTTCTTCCGCAAAGCAAAAGTGACGACATATTTTATCTGTTGTGTAAATATTCACGCTAGGTTGCATACGAATGTGCACCCTAAGTGGATGTGTGTAGTAACTTGCAAGATACAAGTTGTAAATAGCATCGTAGCATAGCATTCTGACACTGTTTGAAAATTGATCATCTTCTGTTAAGAATAATTTCCTGTTTCAAAATATCATGAGATATCTGAGAATGCAAATGATCACTCATTGTATAGGTAGCAAATGGAGAACAAAAGGTTTCAGACTGGAGAGAGATTTTCACCTCAAAGATCAAGAATGAGGAACAAGTGTAGTAAGCCCCTAATCTTCCAGTATCTCGAAAGATGCTTGTACAATATCCTTTAACCTTATCTTTCATGTACATGTAACGTCAATTAAGTTGCTCATTTTTTAACATTTATGAGACATCATAACTAGGTGAAAATAATATGTTTGCTGTCACGCTGCAATGATTTTTTTCTTATGATGGAGAAAACAAGCATTTCTACAATGTTTGCTCATGATGTTAAAAAAAATGAACTGTAAGCCTCGTAGGTTTGGAAATTGCATAACTTCTTCAGTCGCAATGGTAGCTGAAGAAGAAACTCATAAAAGAAAGTTTCTATGACACAAAAGGAGCTATAAAATTGACTCAATAAGCTAACATGCTTAATTAATTCGTACTAAGAAGGGAAAACATTAAGAGGTTATACGCATGGTGACGTTTGGTGCTTATGGCTACAATATGTTAAATGTTTTACAATTATTAGTTTTTCAGTTTTTGCTGCTGGCAGTATAAATGCCTACACTAATCAGAACCTACCCGACTTGGTCAACTCTAGGTTCTTTGAAACCGAACCCGGCCCGGGTTTGAAGGGGAAAAAACGACCCAGCCCGACATTGTATGTTCGGTATGGGTCAGTTTTTTTGCTTCAACCCCACCCACGTGCATCCCTTAGCAACAATTGTTTTGGCCTTGATAACTTTTTCCTGAATTTTCTTCAATTATCAGGAATTCTATCCACCTCCATGAGATTCTAATTTCTTAACTATTCCATGACTGCAAATCCACTGTATGAGTTGGAACAGTTGATAACTCATTCTTGACATTTCATTTTGTATGATTTGAATTCATTGTCCTTTGTCTTTATTTTGTTTGCAACTGCCATGAATTCTCTAGACAAAAGATTGTGGTTTTATCACCAGAGTCCAGACATAAGTGTGATACATATCTCCAAACATGAGTGTCATACGAATAGTTGAGATACGAAGCAGTGTTGGCGCAATGAAAGACAAAATACTAGTCTCGAAGGAAGTCAAACGGAAGCGAGCAAGCAGAAATTATTGCCATTCCCCAAACAACCATATATAGTAGCCAATTCAGGCAAATGAAAGGAAAAGTCCAGAGCTACTGAGCAGCACAGAACCGAAAGCTCGTGAAACCATTTTAATATTTTCGAAGGTCTCCCCCCATGATGCAACCATGTATTGTGCTGTACCATCTGACCTTCCCTGTCTTTATTTTGTTTGCTTCAATGCCATCGGAACTCTCTATTAATCTATTATGAAAGAAATGCTCTCATCTAGTTCCTTTTTGTATAATTATTTTCCGAGTAACAATGAAAATTTTGAAATATCACCAATATCTTTTACTTTCTTACGATATTACAGCCTTCAAATTTGAGTTGTTTATTACTTATCCAAGTGTGTCTCAGCCCTGTATTGGAATTAAAGCCTTTAGTCCTTTCCCACATTGGAGTTAGTTTGGTTTGGAGGTCACTCGACCTGAGAATCTGAGACAGTATCATAGATCGAATTCTAATACTCACTCTAATATTTGGAAATGTGATTTATAATGGAGTTGGGTAATATAGTAGATAAAATTAATAATAAATATAAATAAATTAAACTCATTCTTGAGTTTACTTAAGTCATTGAAGCTTTCCCAGTGGATTTTTTTATTGTTTTGGATTTTGATCCAGAATTTTTTCTGGTATTTTACGTATATTTTAAAAACTTTACATGATTCTGTTTTCCCTGGATTTTTTTACTTATTTCGACCCCTCAAATATTTTTGAAAACCAATAATAAGATAAGTAAGTGAAATTTTGTCCAATTAGTCTAACACAATTACTTATTTACAGGTAAAATGCCTAATTAGACTGTTAAACTAAATTAATGAATTACTAATATGAACCAATACCTTGTCTCGTTGTCCGAAACTATGGAAATCAAGGTCTATCGTTTGGTGATATAAAGTTCGGATGACTGAGAGCATCATTAACGACGCCCAGGCAGTTCCCGGGCGCTCTGCTTTCTCTCTCAGCCACGTCAGCTTCTCTCTCTGCCACGTCAGCACAAACCAACCCACCTACAAAATCCTTAACCATTACCCAATCCACCCAGTCACGCTACAGTATTTGTTGTCACGTCATTAATTTTATTCTTCTCTCCAAAACTCTTTCAACAATCAACAAAATATATTAATAATCATTATTGTAATTATTTAATATCAACAATCATTCGTTTTTAATTAACATTTAATTAATAAATACGAAAATATTATTAAAAATTAGAAAACCACATTACATAGTACATTAACCGGAAATTTAGAAACTAAAACTAAAAATACATGCTTAAATACTAAACTTCAAATACATCAAGACGCATTTCCTCCAAAGCGTTGTCATATATTGTCGACCAAATCGGCTTGAAGGTTCAAATGTGTGGTGCGATCACGCACTTGATCTCTCCTTCTCAAGTACCTAGTAATATCCAATACACGGTCAGTGGAATACCGAACCGCGTCGTTCACGGAATTTCCAGGTTGATCCTCAACAAATTCGTTCTAATCTCCAAAATTACCGAAGGAATCACGTTCATCCTCCACTATCATATTATGCATTACAATGCAAGCTGTCATTATTTTGTTAAGTACAATCTTACTCCATGCAAGAGATGGCTTCTTCACTATCGCGAATCGCGCTTGCAAGACTCCAAATGCACGTTCTACATCTTTGCGTGCTGCTTCTCGTCGTTCAGCAAATAACCTGTCCTTCGGTGTTTGTGGATGAACGATGGACGGAATGAATGCTGCCCATTTTGGATAAATACCATCAGTAAGATAATATCTCATATTATATCAAGAACCATTTACCTCAAAATTCACAGGTGGAGCTCGTCCTTCCATTACGTCGTCAAAAACCGGAGATCGTTGCAGGACATTTAAGTCGTTGCATGAACCTGGTGTGCCAAAAAACGAGTGTCATATCCACAAGTCAGCCGACGCCACTGCCTCGAGAACAAGAGTGGCAATGCCACTACGCCCTTGATATTGGCCCCTCCACGCAACAGGGCAATTTTTCCACACCCAGTGCATGCAATCGATACTTCCCATCATGCCTAGGAACCCGCGCTGCTCACCAACTTCAAGTAGTCGTGCTATGTCATTTGCATTAGGTCTTCGGAGATACTCACCGCCGAAGTTGTTAATTACACCATCGCAGAATTTCTCAAGTGTGTTTCTTGCCGTGGATTCACTTAGCCTCAAGTATTCGTCCACCTCATCAGCCGCAACACCGTACGCTAGCATACGAATCGCCGTGGTACATTCTGCAGGCCAGAGATGCTCATCCTACCGGTGGCGTCTGGATTACGTTGGAAGAAGACATCAGACGCCTCAATGACACTCACAATGCGAAGAAATACATGCTTTCGCATCCTAAATCTTCTCCTGAAAATGTTGTCAGGATAAACAGGGTCGTTAGAAAAATAATCGGCAATCAAACGGTTGTAACCAAGCTCCCTATTTCTATCTGGGTTCGAAGTTCGCATTCTACGCCTCTTAGGACGTTGGTCCACCACTTGGGAGACATACTCCGTTAAGGAGTTCAACACTTGGTCGTAAACTTCGTCATTGGATGTTGAAGATGATGAAGAATTCCAACTGGAAGAGTTATCGGGTGAAGACATTGTTCGTAGATGAATGAGAGAGAACCAACCAGGAGGGGTACATTTATAGTTCTGAGAAGTAACCTACAGTACGCACGTGACTCACAAAAGACGAGACGATTGGATCGAGGCTTAGACTTCTCAAGCATCGAGGATCTACAGTACGCGCGTGATTCACTAAAGACGAGACGATTGGATCGAGGCTTAGACTTCTCAAGCATCGAGGACCTATAGTATTTCGTATTCTGTACTTGTATTGTATTTTGTTTCCGAAGTGTATATGTATTGTATTTGTATTTTGTATATCTTAAAATTATTTATGATTTTTTTAATTTTTTTATATCTAAGTAAATCATAAAATTGTTAATTAATCATAAAATATTTTTTCAATTATTTTGTAATACCTAATTAATTAAATTCCATTTACCTAATTAATACATTATCCTAATGATAAAAATAATCTTTATTTTTAAAACCAAAAAAACAAAAAAAAAACTGGACGAATGGGGGGGGGCACGTGCCCACCCGCCCTGACGCCCAGGGCGGATTCCCGGCCGCCCGGGAATCCGCCCAGGGCGCCCCGCCCTGGGCGCACCCTCCCGTTAAGGGAGGGCTGCCCGGGCGCCCGTTAAGGGTGCTCTGAAAGAGCATGGTTGTCGGAATCTGGACAAATTCAAAGCTGGTGTGTACTGTGATATGACTCAGACGGTGAGACAATGTATTGAACGTTTGAATGTTTGATAAGACAGAAACTGTGGATTTTCTATGTATTTGAACTTGATCGAATATGCATCAAGTTTACTGATAGAATCTTCCGCAACAAATTGAATGTTTATATTTATTATTAATTTGATTGAATGTTTCGAATTACTAATCTTCCGCGCATGTTCAGAAAAATGGAAGCCGAAGATATTTCACAAGATCGCATCAAACGAGTAAAAATTGATTACTTCTCCCCTCTTCCTGCCACTATCATTGCCAAAAGGAATATGCATACATCTCCTTGTCCAGGTCAACAGTCACCACTATAGCTCCATTATATTCGACAAATAGTAAGATCGAGGCCATCTACCATCAAAAAATGCTTGACACCTTGGCAATAGAGGAGCGGGAAAGACAGATTGGCGGGGAGGAAGATGGCGAAACTTGATGAAACAAGCATGGTTTGGGTTGTTGTTTTTGTCTACTTGACTTTCTAGTCAAATCTAAATATCAGACTCTGTTGTATTAAACTTAAGAGATGATGTGTCTTACAGCCTTTCTTGTGATTTATTTACGCAATCTACTACTTTCAAAAAAAAATGCATCGAAGTTTACGTAACATTTTAGGACTCAATTACAAGTCTTTGTGAACTTGATTATAAGTTTTGACTTCCGAACTTAGATCTCGAGTCTTCAACACCTATTAATCAAATATGGTGTATGTGTGTATATTTGAATTGAATCATTGATTAAGTATTAGAGTTAATCGTTATCATCCAAAAAAATGTCGAATTAAAGCTATTTAGCCAACATTGGAGAGATATGAAAGAAGGGTTCGGAGGGCAATGCAAATGGTCACCCGATGCAAGTATCAGAATATTTATAAAAAACTGTAAAGAATATAAATTTATCTAAGTTTCAACACAAACAACGTCGTCGTGTATTTGACACTAAGATTGAAAAGGTAAATAAATCTCTGAGTCTCACCAATTCACTGTGAGATCTCGAGTGGAATAAATTAGTCTTTATAGGGTTGACAGGTAGAAGAAGGTGAGCTGACAATGTTAGTTACATAAATCCAATCAACTCAAGCATTAGCATTAGGCCATCCTTAACAGTCAGGCGGATTAACCAACCGCCTGACACATCACTTTTTTATTAATAAAATTTTTCTGAACCCACCGCTTGTGCGAATCCGCCCGAATTTCCACCCGGGCGGATGGGTTGGTTGGTTGGGTGGGGGCACGTGACCCCTTCCATTGGTCCTTTTTTTTAGGCGGGGTGGTTTGAGCTGATGTGGCGGAGGGAGAACCTGACGTGTCTAAGAGAGAAACCAGGACGCCCGCGAACTACATAGACGCCGGTGCTCTTGGCCTTCAACAGTCCTAGACTAACAATATTACGCCTGCTGCCAATAATACATTGATTGCATACGTTTACCTCATGGGCACAATGGGCCAAGCCTAGAGTAAGTGGAATTGTTTTTTTTTCGAATTGAAGTTTATATGAAATCCTCCTGAATTAAGAATTTTCTTATCTATCTCTCGGCCCCTGGAAAACCATCATGTGTGGATTCATATGCCTCTCAACCTCTCTTTCAGAGCACCTTTAAGCCCAACCCAAAATTTCCCCTCTAATCCAGTTTCTCTCTCCGTCAAGTCAGCGAAAAATACTATGCAACCCACCCCCAGCCCAACCCATTCTCACTCCTTAATCTCAACTCTCTCTCATCCACATCATTTTTTTACCCAATTTTCTATTTCTATCACAAAAATACACAAACTACTAAATAAATTATTTTTACAGTAACTTAATTTAATTAAATTACGCTAATTGCAAAATAATTTCGAAACTTTAGATTTAATAATGGGCAATCCAACGGGTCGGTCGGGGTTACTAATGCGTTTTTTGGTGAACCTGAGTAAATTCATGTGTTTTATTTTACTAGGTAATTTTATTTAATTATATACATTTACAATTATCTTACTAATTTTCTTTAATTACTTACCTTTATTTTTACTCATTTTAATTATTTATTTACATTTATCTTATTAATTTTCTTTATTTATTTTATTTATTTTAATTTTCACGAATAAATTCTAATTATATAAATTACTATACATATATCATTTATATATTAAATAACAAATGTAAAAAATATAATATATTTTTTAAGCCAACCCGGGTCGCCCCCAAGGTCGGGTCGCCAACCCCGGTCGGGATCTGATCTGGGTCCGCCCCCATTAAGGAGGACTGGGATCGGGTCCCCTCAGACCCGACCCCAAAGAGCACCTGTTAAGGGTGCTCTTATACTTCTCATCCTAGTTTTTTCTTTTACTTCTGTTCATACCTTGCAAGTGAACCAAAAAGTATCTTACATAGTTGAACTTGGGGCATAAAGTTTCTGAATTGCTAAACATCGTCCTAAAATTACTTAAATCGCCCCTTGAAATTACCAAATTGCCATTCCTCCTATTTTTGCTTATATATCTCACAATTTCACTCTTTTCTCAAAACTTTCTCTTCCTATACCTACTACAGAAGATTACGAATGTCTCGGAGGCCAGGCAAGCAGCCAACAGTTCCCCCGGTGTACCCGTATACGGCAACCTTACGTTATTTATTTGTTTTCAAAAAAAAAATTTTAAAAAGTGGTCGGCGTCCGAGGGAGACGCCCCCTGCATGGGTCGGGCGTCCTCGGAAGCCGTTCCCCCATGTAAGTACTTACACTGCACTGCTTGATAGAGGAACTGCTGGACGGGATTCCGGTCTTCAGATTTTGTCATCCTCATGTAATCTCTGAAATTATAAATATGCCTTTGATTTGGATTGTCCTCCGGGAATTTTTCTTTTACTGCCTTCAAGATGTTCCGTGGTTTTGCTTGCGCCTCAGTCATATCACGAGCAATCTTCTTCGCCCCAGAACTTAGACCACTAATTTGACGATGACCCTCTGGATAAACTGCCAGTCTGTGGTTGTGATGTCTGTGAGCACTATTAAAAACCACAACCCATCCATCACGATCTCGTCGCTCCACCACTTTTATTAAGAAACGGCAACCGCAACCCTTTCTTTTGGTGTTTCTTCGAAGTACAGTATCCATATCCCGAGACTCCATTTGATTTCGCCGGTCGCATCTCAAATAACAATCCATCCGACTATCTGATCTTGTTTTTTCGACGACACGACCAAAAAAAACCCAACTCTGATAGCTACTTGTTTGACCCATTTACTTGCTTCATCCATTGTTGCAAAGATTTGTGTAGTTTGAAATAACTCACTGTAATCCACTCCATCACCACCGAAATCTTCCAACGGAACCTACAAAAATAAAATCGAAATTAAAAAAATCAAAAAAAATTCGGGCGTCTGGATTAAACGCCTACCCCATGGGGGGTGCGTCTGAGTTAAACGCCCTCCCCAAGGGTGAGGCGTCTGCGTAGGACGCCTGACCGAAGGGAAGGGCGTCTAACGCAGACGCCTGACCCAAGGGGAGGACGTCTACATAAGACGCTTCTCCCATTGCGTAGGCGTCTGCGTTAGACGCCTAGGCTAAGGGGAGGACGTCCTACGCAGACGCCCTCACCTTGGGGGAGGCGTCTAATGCAGACGCTCCGCCCAAAATTTGCCCCGCGCCAGGCTTACCTCACCGGATGCATCACCCTCGCCAGACATTTTCGTGGTGTTTTTACTTATAAATTATGAATATACAAGACCGTAGGCCTAATTTATAGACACGGGACGATATGGGTATTAAATATATTGTTAAGGGCGATTTGATAATTTGAAAGGGCGATTTAAGTAGTTTTGGGACGACGTTTAAAGTTTTTGCGATGGTGCCTAGAAAAGTTAAATTTGTAAATTTTATTACAATAATAAAGATAAATGTTTTGAGATGTTTTCAAATTTTGGGAAGGTGTCGGTCAAGACTCGTCTGAAAGCAAAAGAGGTAAAACTGCAACGCAGCCGTGGGTGACACCACGAGTCAATCAGATAGATAGATGGAGGGGGGAATGTGATTTTGCATGTTGAAGGTGTTTTAATTAATGAGGGTTGTCTGCGTCCACTCAACCTGAAGAAAGATAGCCATCAGCGCCCATTGTCATGTCAAGTCAATCCCTACTCAGTGGCCACACTACCAAGCCGTCACAGTCAAGGACGCTAATGGTAAATCCGCACCCAACCAATTTCTTTTCTACTTTCATACATTTTTTGGATAAATAAACATAATCAACCTACATTTTTTTGGATAAAATGCATGAAACGTATTCCATGCATGACTTTTGTTTTCAGCACTGTATTATTATTGTATAGGTAACGTGAGGTTTTTCTGGATATGAGTTCTTGACGCACGTACTCTTTATGATTTACCAATTTGAAGAACAACACATATTTACAAGTTTCAGGTCAGTGGCTTCTTGGATTTCAAAGTTAACGCGCAAAACCAGAAATCCAATAGAAACCGGAATTCAAGTTATGTTGTTTACTATGAATCATCACTAACCATGACCTAGACGACCTGGTCATCAACTCTTTCTCTCTTCCCCATCAGTTTTCTTTTTCTTCAACCCATTTTTTTTCTCTTTCCTATACTATTCACCTCTTAACCACAACCCACAACAACTCATCTCTCTTCCACATCATTTCAGGGTCTATTTTTAAAAAAAAAATCAAAAAATTAAAACAATTATAAAACGTATTTTAAAAAAAAATTCAAAAAAAAACTCAAACAAAAAATTCAAAAAATCAAAACAAAAACAAAACCAAAAAAATCAGATATTAATAAAAATAATGGACGACCGGGTCGTCGACCCGATCATCCACGACCTTGATTTTCGGGGTTAAATTTTCGATTGTTGGGGTCGTGAGGTCGTCACGTCGTGAGCGACCTCACTTTTACCCCGTTAAGGGGTGCCCTGAAAGATCTCTACTATCCTGACCATAATCCATAAGACATCCAATGATGAACTGTCAAATAAACGTGGATCAACTATAAACCCTAGTAGAGTGTCATGAATTCATCATGGAACTTGGTTTAAAATTACATTGCCAAAAAAAAACTACATTCCAATGTCATGAATCAATGATGGAACTTGGTTTAAAACTAGTACAAGTTATGTTATTTACTACGAGGTTGGAATTTGGGTCGGATTGAGTGTCAAACCGACTCAAATTCCAACCATATCTGACTCCGTTTGGATCCAAAATTTCACGTAAATATATGTTTAGGAATGTATTAGGGATACAACAAAAAAAATTAGGGAAAAAACGTCGAATGTGTGTTAAATAATGAGTTTTTTAAATTCAGGGGGCAAAGTGTTACAAAATTAAAATTCAGGGGAGGTAAATGTTAACTTTGAAAATTCAGGAGGGCAAAGTGATACTAAGTCATAATTCAAGGGGTGAAATTGTAATTAACCCTTCTTTTTTGAGAAACATCCCGATCTGGAAATAAAACCCCGAATATCATCACTTTGGGTCGGGACAGGTGATGCAACTCTAATTTGAAGATGGCCCAAACATGAATCAGACGGCTGCATTTTGCCAAGAAAGACCTAATTTAATTAAAAAATCTTAGTGCTACTTGTTTTGTTGGTTTGCGATGTTAAAGAAGAAGAAGACAAATTTCAAGGCGAACGAGTAAAGGTTTTTGAATCGACGGGGTTTCTGCCTTGCGACACTCGTTGGTTTTCAACTGTTGACACCAGAGTATGTGGCGTTTCTCGGTTTAACGGTCCTTTTCGGCTTTTAAGGTGTTGGGACATTTGTATTGACCATAATAATTGGAAACGTTAGGCTACATATTTCGGATTTGTATTATGTTTTGACTTCGGAGGGGTAATGTTAAGAATCATCTTTTTTATCTAACGCATATAACTACTTTAAAAAAAAAATCCTTTATCTAATCATTTAATGCATTTAACTACTTTTAAAAAAAACAAAAACAAGAGTTTTCGAAGATTTGTGGTCGTATTTTATCCCGTAACCAAGAGTTTTCGAAGTTGCGCTACAATTTGTTTGACTAAATAAAATTATTTTAATGCTTCCAAGAAAAAATAATTAGCCAGTATTGTACGTTCTATAATTTATAACCAGACCCGGCCCATAGCAGGAGCAGGGTGAGCTCCTGCTCCGGGTATCATTTTGAGGGGGCCTAAAAAATGTACATGGACTTATTGGTTGCAAAGAAAATTAGTGCTAACACATACATAGTACTTAAACATTGATAAATTTGCCTCAAAAAATACTAGGAGGTCACAATTTTTCAAGTGATATTGCACTAAATTAGTAATTTTTTTATTATTTAAACTAAAAGGACAAAAAAATTCAAATTTAAAAGCGTCGTTGATTTTCGCACAAGACTTCGAAAATTCCCGAGACGGGTCTGCTTATAACTCACAAATATGTTAACACAAATGTAATGTAATTAGGTATTTGAATTGGTATCACATGAGATGAGATGCATATCCGCCATAATTAAAATTTAAACTACCGTCTACCGACATATATAAATAAAAAAAATTAGGAATATGTTTACGTGCCTCCTATATAAACCCAGATGGCGGTCGGTGTGGATCCCATGCTTCCCCCCTCCTCTGGGTAAGGACACCCTTAACGGAAGTGCCCCGCCCGGGCGCCCTGGTCGGGCGCCCGGGCGCACTGGTCGGGCGCCCGGGCGCACTGGTCGGGCGCCCGGGCGCACCCCCGTTAACGGGCAGGGCGCCCGTGGGGCGCCCGCCCGGGCCACCCGCCCGGGCGCTTGCCCGGGCGGTGGGCGTCCCGGGCAGACGCCCGGGCGCCCATGGGAGGGGGACACGTGTCCCCCTCCCATTGGTTAAAAAAAAAATTTATTTGGAATTTTTTTTTTAGTTTTGGTTTTATTATTAATGGATTGGGTGTTTGTTATAAATGTGGGGTAATAATTTTTTGTAAGTGATTAAAATTAAGAAATTTCCAGAACCAACAATTTCAAGTTAAATAGAAAAAAATTAATACAACAATACCATAACAACAATACATTAATAATACTAAAATACGAAATACAACCACGGGAAATACAAACCATACGAAATACGGACTACTACAACCCGAAATACAAACATATGTTAAAGGGAAATACAAACCATACGGACTACTACAACCCGAAATACAAACTAAGGGAAATACAAACCATACGAAATACGGACTACATCAAACTACACGTACCCATTCTCTTCTGCCCAGGCGAGAAGTTTATCGATTACTTTTTGATCCTTCTCCGTCGGGTTGTCCTTCCTCATCAGAGAGTGAAGCATGTCCAACTTATTTTTTATTAAATGCCTCTGGAAATTCCTTTCCGCTAACTCCTCTTGCTTGGAGAAACCATCTTCTCTGACTTGGGCGGTGTATCGCATCTGTTGTGCAAGTTCTCTAACATCGGTGTCTTTTTCGGGGCGTAATGCACTCTTAGCCTTTTTCTTAGCCTTCTTCACACCTTCTGGGCGTGTAGACGACTCCGGCATCGGCTCTTCTGCATCCGAGGGTGATTGCGTCCTCGAGCCGTCCGTGCTCTTTCTTTTCCCAAGGCTTCCTGACTGGGGACTATTTTCATCGTGCAACTCCGGGGACTCCCAGTCAACACGCACGGCATTAGCTCCGGAGATCACACTCTCCCATTTTGGGTACCTACGCAACATAACCCAAGCATCAAAATAAAGAAATTTACTAGGCCCATGATTTCGCTCGTAGATCACGTTCGCTTGTCGGACAACATCGTCGTCATTCTGGCCGCTCCTTTTCCGTCGGAATGCCTGATCGAAGCACCCGACCCACTTGTTCACAGCAGGTATGATTCTCCTCCACCGTCCTTTTAAGGACTCTGCGTTCCTTTCGGGTAGGCCTGTGCCTTCCACGGAGATGTCGTACACACGTTTCACCCTAGTCCACAATGAAGTAGACTTCTGGTTTGTCCCTGTCACCGCATCGCAACTGACTTCCATATATGCAGAGACAAGTCTCTCGTCCTCAGCTGTGGTCCACAACTTCGGATTGGCTTTGGCAGTTTGGACTTGCTTGCGGTGACGACGCTGTGGAGGTGGGGATGGTGGTGTGGGGTGTGTCGTGGTGGGGACTCATCGTCGTCGTTACCCTCATCTTCAGTGTTCGCCATACTCTGGCGGCTATTTTGAGACAAGGGTCGGCCAAACATCTGGAACTGCGGTTGATTATAAGGGAATGGTGGTGCATATTGTGAGTATTGTGGGAATGGTAAGTTTTGATCTGGGGATGCGTAGTGGGAGAATTGTGGGAATGGTGAGTTTTGGTCAGGTGGTGGGAATGGTGGTGCGTACTGGGAGAAGTCGGGTTGTTGGAATGGTTGTTGGTAAAATGGACGTGAGGGATATGGTTGTGGATAGCGTGGATGCGGATTTGATTGTGGAGGAGGGGGGGAACGATTGTACTCCGGAGAAGACATTGTGGGAGAAATATGGGATGTAAGTTGAGTTTTGAGTTTTGTGGAAGAGATATGGGGTGTAAGGTGATTTTTGTGTAGGGTATATATAGAGAAAAAATTAGACACTGTGCAATCACGCGGATTACTTTTCTTTCACGCGTATACTGTACATTCACGCGGACTATTTTGTTTCACGCGTATACTGTAGATTCACGCGGACTACTTTTGATTCACGCGTATACTGTGCAATCACGCGTATACTGTGCAGTCACACGCGTTTCGAAATTCAAATATTCAAATTTCAAATATTCAAATTTCAAATATTCAAAATTTTGTGTTTAATAGTGATTAATATTGTTAATTAATTAATAGTAATAATAAGTATATCGCGAATTATAATTATAATGTAATTAGAATTAGATTTATATATAATGTATTTTGTTAAATGTTGTGTGAGAATTAAATTTGTTTAATTAAGAAATGATGTGGATGAAAGAGAGTGTAGGGTGGGTGGGGGTAGCCTGGGCATGGATAATGGGATTTTTTGGGTGGGTTGGGTGAGCTGACGTGGCAGAGAGAGAAGCTGACGTGGCAGAGAGAGAATGCAGGGCGCCCGGGGTAGCCTGGGCGCTGTTAAATATGCTCTAAGTGGAACAGAGAAGAACACTTCAAACTCCGCACGCACAGAAACTTATTTTGGAGTTTGGGAAGATCAAACCACCATTCTCTAGGGTTTCGTTCTCTCTGCTGTCTTGTCTTATTCTCGGTCGATCCAATGGACATGGGCAGTTGGCTTGGGTTCTCTCTGTCTCCTTGTCAATACCAACACCACGACGAGCCCACCAGGGAAGTGGCTGAGGTTTTCGAGGGTAGTCATGGAGGAGGCGAGGGCTGCTTTGCTCTCCCACTCGGTCCCATTCCGCTCCGCTCCGATGGCTCTTTCTGCCTCGTCGAACCCTTCCGAACCACCCAAGACACTACTGGAGGTGGTAAGAAACTATATATATGTATATACATTTTTTCACTCAACATATATATATATATATATATATATATATATTGATATTTTTCTCGTCTTAATACAGGATATCAGTTTGGAGAGCAGATGGAAACGGACCAAGACAGCAGATGCCCAAAGCTAGAAGATTTCTTAGGCACGTACACAGACGCTTCCCATGCAGATTTCTTAGGCACCCTTCCACCAACCCTACTACCAAACCCCAGCTCACCAAACCATCGGAATCAACATGAATTACGTTCCCTTGGAAACACAACCACCTGAAGAAGATATGTCCTTGTCTTACCCTCTCCACCAACCCGCCCATTCGAGCATGTGGTTCGAGGGCGGGGACTCCTACAAGGCGTGGGTGAAGCAGCTTGAGGAGACTAATAAGTCTGGTCTCCATTCTTTGTCCCTGTCTATGAGTCATGGTTCTCAGCTTCAGGTTTCAGGTGAGATTGTGAATTGTGTCCCAGCAAGACCGGTGGCGTCGGATGAGTCTAAGAGGGTTGGGCGGAAGCCGGTCGAATCGCTTGGGCAGAGAACTTCGCAGTATAGGGGTGTCACTAGGTGAAGTTTATTATATATTTGTTGATATGATTTTGCAATTATTTTCATTGGTTGTATTAAGTAGAAATATTATTAATTTGTCGAGTGATGCAGGCATAGGTGGACTGGGAGATATGAAGCGCATCTGTGGGACAACAGTTCAAGGAAGGAGGGTCAAACTAGGAAGGGTCGACAAGGTAATTATAAGTAAAATGTTGTGCATTCAATATTTTAAGTACTTTTTTTTAAATTTAATTAGTTCGATGTGCTAACATTTTTTAATTTTTATTGCATTGTTTGCTGCTTCTGATTGGCGTACGTCTCTCTACACTATGACAGTTTATCTTGGTAAGTGTATGCATGAGATCACCATCATCATTTGAAACTTATAAGTGTTAAATTTGTGTACGTAGTGGTATTTAGTTTTTTATTTTGCTCTGGGAACAGGTGGTTATGATAAGGAAGAGAAGGCAGCAAGGGCTTATGATTTAGCTGCACTCAAGTACTGGGGTCAGATAACAAATATTAACTTCCCGGTATGCGCGCAGTGGGTTTGTTCAATTGCGTAGTTTACATGGTTGGTTAATATTTTCTTATAAATTTATTTTTGTGTTTGGTCATCAGTTGAGTGCTTATTCGAAAGAGCTGGATGAAATGAAGAACATGACTCGACAAGAATTTGTTGCCAGTCTGAGGAGGTATGACATGATAGTATTGCAGTGTTGCTTATTCTCCAACACTTTTTTTCTTCTTGACATGCGATATGACATTGGTTAGCAAACTAATTAAAGTCCAATTACTTGGTGAGGATGTGTATTTCTGTCGAAGTACATAAATAAAGTTCACTCTTCTGTTTTATGATGAAAAAATATAAATTCCATTTATGGGGGATCAATGGTGGAATTAAAAGGGATTTTTACAAGTACATTTTATATTGTGGAAACCCAAAATTAGATTTTTGTTGTTTTCCCAGTCACTTTGAAATCGCCTTATCATGTATTGCACTTCCCCAAATGATGTGAACGCGAACATTGTTTAGCTTTGTATTCTTTGTGGTGTGAATATTAGCATGTCATTTAGCTTTGTATGGCTCATTAAAACAAAAATACTAGAGTTGCAAGGTGAACCAAGCCACAAAGAACGTTCTATATATGTTTTCAAATCTGATACTAAAATACATCTTTTTCTCTATGATCTTGGTGTTCTGTATGTATATATATGTTGGTGTACATGTGACCACATCTGTTTTCTTTCTAAAGGAAGAGTAGTGGGTTTTCCAGAGGAGCTTCTATATACAGAGGTGTAACCAGGTACCCTTAATTTAGATATTGTATACTTATGTATTTTGTTTCTTGTAGTAGTTTAGCACTGTGTTAGTTACACAGTGCCATTTCCAGTCCAATTCTGCACTTACCCAATATGTGAAAATCATCCTCAGGCATCACCAGCATGGAAGGTGGCAAGCTAGGATAGGAAGGGTTGCTGGCAACAAAGACTTGTACCTTGGAACCTTCAGTAAGCCATCATTGCTTGACCATTCCTTTTTGCTCTCTTATATTCTGTCTTTGTCAAAGTGCATGGGACTCAATCCTCCAAATTATTTACGTGTAGTTTGTTATGTCATTGTTGTGTTTATGGTTAATTTAGGCACGCAAGAGGAGGCCGCAGAAGCGTATGATGTGGCAGCCATAAAGTTTCGAGGGCTCAGTGCTGTTACTAACTTTGACATGAGTCGGTACAACGTGCAACTCATATGCTCTAGTCCGAACCTCCTTGCACCAAACGTTGCCAAGCGATCGTCCAATGATAATGTCATCACCCAAGAACAACCTAAGACACTTATTCAAACGCCAATGGAACCCACCCCTCTTCTCGACCCTGCAAATCCAGAAAGAACCCTCAAGCGTCCCCACTTCGACTGCCAAGAATTCGAACATAATTCAAATTGCAAGTATGATGACAATGGTGCGACTAAGGATTATGTTAGGACACCATTGGGTTTGAGAGTCAATGGCTTCCCTGGTGTCCATCAGTTTCCAATGTTTGCATTGTGGAACGAGTGATGATGGATCCTCTACTATTGATGTGTCCTTTCAGGTGTTAGTTTGGTACCCAAGTTGGGTATCGGGAGCAGTGGTTTTTTGGGGCATGATGTTCCACTGCTTGTTTAACATTTTGTAAAATATCTCAAGGTTGCTAGCGCGCACTGTTTAATTGTTTTAATTTAGTTTTTCTAATTAGTAATTTGAACCATTCGTGAATCGTGTTTTGTTTGGTGATTTCTTTGCGATTTTCCGCGAAAAAAGGACATGGCTTGCAGGTTACTATCTTTTCCTTTTATGGTCTACCAAAGAGAGTTGCATGGTTCTAAGACCACCGCTAACAGCGGGCAAATCCCGGGTGCCCGATTTTTGTCTCAGTTTCTCAAACTTTTCTAAAATTTCTTAATCGTACCTAAAAAATCACTAAACGTTTCATTTTCTTACCTCCACATTTCAGGTAAAACGAACAAAAACTCTTAAAAGATCTTAAAACATAAGAACAAATAAAAAACATTTTCGTAAATTTATTTTGAAAAACCGATTAAAATAATTATTTATTCTGAAAAACCGATTGAAAACAATTTTTAAAATAATTATTTATTCTAAAAAATCGATTAAAATAATTATTAACATATTTAACTATATTTAATATTAAAAATAAATAACCAACTGAGGCCAGCCGCCCCCACCCAATCCACCGCTCGGAAACTCACACTTCCGGCCTACGTAGGCCGTAGGCGTGCTCTAAGAGTTATATTCACTCACTATTCTTTTATTCTATTCGTCGTCGTAAAACTACTTAAATCGCCGTAAGATTACCATTTTGCCCCTCTACACTTTCTACTAATATAACTCCTCATTTCACTCTTTTAACACAACTTTCTCTTCATATCACACTTTTATTCACCAAATAGGATGTCTCAGAAGCCACGGAAAGAGCCAGCGGACACCCCGGACTACTCACATCTAGTAAATCACCTTGTTTATTTCAATTAATTTTAAATTTTTTTTTTGAGTCGGGCGACCGCGGGAGCCGTCCGACCCAACGAGAGGGCGGTCGACACGAATTAGACCGACGACCCCTGCTCCCACTACTGGCAGACCGACCACGACCCCTGCTCCCACTACTGCCAGACTGACCACGACCTCGCTCAGCATACTCGAAGGCACTCGGGTCCCGACGTGTCGACTTTCCCCTAGGTCGACCTCGTACCTTAGTATTTTCTTCGGGTTCTCCATAGTTCGACTGATCGGGGTGTAACTGTTCGTATAAAATACGAGAGGCACTACGAATTACTGCAGGATCGCTCTGCGAGATCTCATCCACTAGCTTCCGAAAATGCTCGGTGTCTTGTGCTGACTGATCAACAAACTCTGACATCTGGACTCCTTCTCCGATAACAAGTGTTTTCCAGAATGGATGAATCTGCTCTAAATAAATTCCATCACCTGACGCGAAACACTCGTACATGGTACATGCACAAGGAATCCCATCTGTTGTCAGGAAAGCACACCCACAACGATATTCAATTTCATCACTTAAGTCATGCATTCTCTTCAACTCCTGAGTCATTAACGACAAGCAGTGATGCGAAACTCGACCATTTATATGCTGAAACAGAGGACCTATGTAATGTGCCAAATTTCGACGTCTCGAATCTTCAAGAAAGTTCCGAATATTGGTCAGCTGCATTTCAATAGACGAGTTCACGCGGTCGAAAAGAGTGTCGAGAGCGGCAGTCGATGTAGTGATCCACTCTTTCAGAGCCCAATATGCACTTTCCACCCTGCAGTTCGTAGTGTTGCCGAAATGAAGAACTTGATTCGTCCAATTCAACACGAATTTTTCCTTATGCACCAACCACGTGTCTTTCACATACTTCGTCAGCACTGGCCAGGAACTGTAAGAATCCTTCAGATTACGGACTGCTCTATCATAATCCGTCTATGAATCAAAAAGCATGACTCTCCTCCATCTTCCACGTCTAAAACTCTCTGCAAGCTGCTTCTCCTTGCCGAATACGTGGTATGCGTAGTTGTACACGTCTTTGTTGATATGTCAGGTGCATAGTAAATGAGCTGACTCAGGAAAAACCTCTGCCACTGGTCGCATCAGACCCATCTCCCGGTCCGTAATTATTGCTGTCGGGCTAACAATATCCAATAACAGATCTCGCAACCTCTCTAACACCCACCGGTAACTAGACTCGGTCTCATCCTGCAAAATCGCATATCCGACGAGGAAATTCATATTTGTTGGAGTAACCCCAACCATCTCAAACAAAGGCATCTTGTACTTGTTCGTCTTATACGTCGAATCCATACAGATCACGAATGGGTATGTACGCAACAACTGAACTGAAGTCGGATGTGCCAAAAATGCGTGAGTCAAGACATTAGTTTCTTCATCTGCCACAATCCAATGCAAATACTTATGCTGCACTGCCTCTCTGAGAAACTGCTGCGCGGGATTCCTGTCTTCAGATTTCGTTCTCCTCATGTACTCTCTGAAGTTGTAAATGTGCCTTTGATTAGGATTATCGTCCGGAAATTTATTCTTTACCGCCAACAAAATGTTACGGGGCCTTGCTTGTGCCTCTGTCATATCCCGAACAATTTGCTTTGCCCCAACACTAAGTCCGCTGACCTGTCGGTGACCCTCTGAATAAACTGCCAATGGGTGGTTGTGCTGCCCAAACATGCTACTAGAAACAATAACCCATCCATCACGATCTCGTCGCTCCACCACTTTTACCAAAAACCGACAACCGCAACCTTTTCTTTTCGTATTCTTTCGCAGTGCAATACTCGTATCACGAGAACCCATCTCACGTCTGCGATCGCATCTGAGGTAACAATCCATCCGGTTATCTGCTTTTGGTTTGTACGATGATATAACCAAAAAAAATCCGCCTCCTATCGCATTTTGTTTCGCCCATTTACAACCTTCCTCGATTGTTGTAAATATTTCTTTACTGTCAAAAAGCTCACTGTAATCTACTCCATCACCACCGAAATCTTGCAACGGAACCTGAAAATTTTGAATTTAACAAAAAATTAAAAAAAATTAAAAAAAAACGGGCGGCTGGCGAAGCCGCCTCCACCAAGGTGGAGGCGTGCATCTAAGCCGCCTCCAGCTAGGTGGAGGCGTCTGTCTAAACCGCCTCCACCTAAGTGGAGGCGGCTTAGCCAGACGCCTCCACCTATGTGGAGGCGGCCTAGCCAGACGTCCGAGTCGGAAAAAAAATTCCGCCCCCGTTACCTCGCCGGATTCTGGTGGTTCGTCGGACATTTTCGTGGTGTTTGTACTGGGAATGTGAGTAAAACTGAGTCAAACACCTTGTTTAAAGACACGGGACGAAATCGGTATTAATTGATTTGTTAGGGGCAAAAAGGTCATTTTTGGGGCGATTTAAGTAGTTTTCCGGCGACGAATAGTAGTTCCCTTCTTTTATAACGTCAACATGACTAACTTTTTTTTTCTTTTCGCTAATTTACCATGACTTAACGTCAACGTGACTTAAGTTATCGGTATCTTTTTTCTACGTTATTAATTGTTTTATCGATTTTTATTTTATTCCAAAATCATATATATTACCAAAAATATTAATAACCTATTTCGAATATCAAAATTCTAATAAAATCTCTATTTCCAAATTACATATAAATTTTTTATTTAACCATAAATGATTAGGAAAAAAAATCATTAAAATTAATAAATCAAATAATACATTATATTAAACAAACGTAAACTTACGTTACCCGAAACGATAAACCAAATACACGTTCATGACGCCTTTTCTTGTCAGACTAACAAACTACAGAAAGAAGAAATCCGTTAAGCCTGTATGAAGTACAACCTTTATATTTACTTCTGAAAGCCAAGGAAAAATGCAGCATAATCCCGCAAGATAAATTAGTTTGGAGAACATCAATGATCAAATATTTAAGTAGAATTCAGTGATTTTTAATTTTTTCCAGTTCATAATCTATCTTCCCTAATTTGTAATTGTGATTTTTTTAAGTTTAAAACTTATCTTCCATATTTTCATGATTAGTTTCAGTTGTTATTTCAGTTTAATTGTTGTTTTCTAATTTAAATTTTAGTGTAATATTTTCTATTTCAGAAAAATTAGTGTATTTTAGTGTAAATTTCGTACTTAAATCCTAATTATTTATAAAAATATAAACCCCTAATTAAATAGTAAATACAAATAAATCTTGTGTTGTTATTTTTTTAATCTGTTATTTAAATCTTATTTTCTTAAAATATATTTTCTAATTATTTTTTTATTTTCTAATTTTTTAATTATTTCCTAAATTGAATTCAACTTTTCAATACTGTTATATCTTACGCATCATTTAGAGGGTAGATTTTGCAAATAATTTTTTTTTATAAAACTCATTATAAAACGTATTTTAAAAAAATGAATTAAAAATAGTTTAAAACAAACAAAATAAAACCAAAAACATAAACAAAATATTTAAAAAACCCAGCGAATGACCTACTCCATGACCAGGTTGCTCAAACGACCTAGTCGATGACCCAATCAATGGATAAGGGTGAGCTTTGGTCCGGGACCAGACCGAATCGGACCGAAGATAGAACTTTTCGGAAGACCGGACCGATTAAATTCGGTTCGGTCCGGTCTGATTCGGTCCAAAACCTGAATTTAACTCTTAAAATTTCGGTCTTTGAACGGACCGAATACCAAATTCTCGTGGTCTCCCGGACCGAAACGAATTTTGCTCACCCCTATCAATGGATGACCAAGTCATCCTCTCCGTTACCAGCTCGGTCATGGGGATGACCGACCTATGAGGAGGTCATTTGCGGATGACTTCCCCATAGTGGATGGTCTAAAGGATTCATGTATACAAACTTAGGAAGTTGGGATGTATGAATTATAATAATTTATAATATTATACTCATTTGGATTCGACTCATTTTCAGTGAAGATTGATTAACGAACTTCTAACAAAAATTAATTAGGTAACATACCACAACTTATAAGCTCATATTTTGTGGGTCACATCTGCCTCTGGTAATGGAGATCTATCTAGCTGTAATTTTTATATATAATAAAAAAATTGAAAATTATGAATTTAGGATTAATAAATAAATAAATCGAGTTCTACTCGAATCGCAGTTCGCACCCACGATCCGTGGATTAAAAATGTGTTTTCTAATGCTAATTTCAAAATATATTTTCTAATTGTTATTTTTAAAACCGCGGATCGCGGGTGTGAAACTGTGATCCTAATAGAATTCGATTTTTTTTAATTCTAAATTTTTAATTTTCAATTTTTTTGATTATATATATAAATTACTATCTATCCAGTAGGTTTAGTAGATAAGACGTGAGAATATAGTTAGATAAAATCAACAAAAAAAATTACCGATAAAGGAGTGCTATTGTGCTGTAGAATACATCGCAAGACCAAAATATATTCGTAGTAAGTGAAGCCCTTAAATTATGCATCATAAATTCGTAATTGATGAGCCAAACTAGAATACTAGTATACTACACATGGAAACAAATAAAAGAAGGGTGCAGCACAGAGTTTCACGCAGCAAAAACGACACAAAAATACTTTGTTCTTTCAAATACGTGAATGGCAGTTGAGATTCAACAAGTAGGCCAGCACCAGCAGGTAGAGGAGATATATAGCAGTTCAGAATGGATCCCATTCTTCTGCCCTCACGCAGACAAAATATCTAAAGGACAAGATGGCGAGATCCTTCTTACCATTCAAACAAAATCTCCATCCATCCCTACGTGCTGCCTCCAACCCGTCACCCTACAACTACAATACATTTCTGCAGCCCTAAAAGCATAGATAGATAGGATAGGTCATAGGGCGTTAGGCCTGTGACACACCCTGGCTGGCCTGTAACCATGGGCTTTAACGTACCAAGTACCACCATGTGACCCTATTACATCACCAAACAAACACTTCATGCTCATCTACTAATCCAATATTCTAATCTAAATTTACCTTTTCCTGGGGACTGATGGGGAGTAAGTAGTCAAGGCGTCCCGGTGATCTCGCCTTTTCTTCTTTTGGGAAGTGTACTCAGATGTTTGCAGAAGGCCAATATGGCTATGCAAACATACTGCCCATTACCGAGACATTATGTTTCACATGCATCGTCATCATGTTCCACTAAAACCCGTGGCATGGAATCCCAGTCACACGTATATGCATTTTGTTTCATTCCTTCGCTGCTAATTGAATCGTTTTATAAGTGGTAAAATTAAATTTAAGAGATTATTAATGTATATTGCCTAACAATATTTAACTAGTCAAAAGTTGTTATAACTTATAAGAGCATGGTTAACTGTTGGGCCGAGCCCAGACAAACGAAAATTTCATTGAAATCTGTATTTTCGATAAAAGATATGGGTGATGCTCAATACATCTTGGGAATCAAAATATATAGAGATAGATCTCGTAGACTCATTGACCTAAGTCACCGTACATACATTGACAAGGTCTTGGAAATATTCAACATGAACAACTCCAAAAAGAACAATGTACCAATGAGTATGGGTGTGCAACTCAAGAAGTCTCAACGTGCTGAATCACGTAAAGACTTGGAGTACATGAAAAATATCCCTTATGTTTCGGCAATAGGATCGATCATGTACGATGACTTGCACAAGACCCGATGACTCGTATTGCGTGCATGAATGCTCGATTTGTATTTGCAGGAATTGTGAGTTTATATGTTTCAAATCAGCAACTATGAATGTGAATGTATGCAATTATTATACAGGGGCTTATTTATATGTAAAAGCCAAAATTCTCTCTTTCTGTCTTTTAGATAATTGCATTAGCATATGAGAGGTTTTTACATAAGATTTGCACTAGTCGGTTTTTTTTTGAATGTGAGAAGCATGTTTATTTTCTGTAAAATCCACATCTCCGGTGCAAGAGGAAGTCGCCGCTGTAGCGCATCGATGGATGATCAAAGATCAAGGATCGAGGATCAAGGATCGAAGGGAACATATAAACTCACACGATGTGGATTGTGTGAATGGTTTAATTTCTGGTTTATAATCTTGCTATGCATGTGATGAATGTTAGGATGGGTATGAATAATAATATGCATGATAACCTAAAATTCTAAATCACATGTTAATATATGAAATTGTCCAACAAAAATTAAGAGTAATTTTCCTTCTTATTTCATCCACTAGCAGCCATTGATCGAGGGATACTCTACTCGCCCTTAGCGGGAGATAACTCTCTCCATCTTTGGGAATAGTAGGAGATATAATGGTTGTCTATTGTTGTGCCACAATTAAATATATGAGGTGTGTTTCACCCTAGTGAACCCCAAGTATGTTTGGTTGTGAATACAATGGATAAACGTATCTTGTATCAAATGAAAATAAGTTTTCTTAACATTACCTAGAGCTCTCGCTCGGCTTTGGGAAAAAGTTTTTCTTACGAGGATAGGTCATATTCCCTCATAATTAAAACGACAAGAATCACAAGAGTTTGAAGATGCTAATATTGCTAAAATTCAAAAAGGTTGTGATTAGAAAGAGTTTTTTCTTGCCTTGATATTGTGATGTTTTCGATATCCCTTAGCTAGTCTATATTACAATTGATAGGATCTTGGATTACTACATTTACGGGCAAAATTCTATTTGCAGTATTTACATTTATATTCGATATATATGTATGTGTTTTAAAACATAAAATTGGCATTAAAACCTGTATGATTTATTTTGTAGAAAAATGTCGAACATCCAACCTATCGTACGATCCATGATAGAAAAACACCCTTTAGCAAATGATGGCTCAAACTTCATTAGTTGGCAACTCAAACTCAACATCGTGTTAAAGTTTGGGAAACTATCTCACATTTTGGAAGGTCCAATCCCACAATGGAATGAGAGATTAACCGATGAAGAGAAAGAGACTAAGGCCAAGTGGGAAGACCAAGAGAACCAAGTTCACGGTCTTATGCTAGCATCCATGGGTGACTCGCTTCAAGCGAAATACTTGGATTCAAAACCCAAGAAGACCATGGAGGCTTTGTCTAAGATGTTCATGGATAGTGCCCGAAAGGAGCATTATAAAACCACCATCGCACTCACAATGTGTCATATGGCGGAGGGAACATCGGTATTCATGCATTTTCTCACGATGCAAGGATACCTTGAGAAGTTGGCAAAGCTCTCTTCACCAATGCCCGAGGACATTGCTGAAGATATGATTCTTGGCTCTTTAGCCCCGTCCTCTAAGGACTTTGTGATGCACTACCACGTGCGTGAAAAAGGGGTGAGTCTTGAGAAGCTGCACAACGCTCTCAAAACTGCTGAAGTTGACATGGGCAAGGGTAGGGACAAGCATGTCCTTGCCGTCCATGGGAGGAGCCAAAAGATTGGTAAAGGAAAGGGCAAATCTACCAAAAGTGGTTCAATCAGGAGCAAGGGAGTAGGAGGTGCTCGTGCGAGTGCCTCGAGGGGGAAATCTGAGAAATCTCCAACTCCCAACACGGAGTGCTTTCACTGCGGTGAAAAAGGACACATCCGGCCAAATTACCCCAAGTACAAGGAGGAGCTTGACAACGGAGTGATTGAACGTCGGCGCCCCAAAAAGGTCAAAGGTATATTTGTTAATGAAATAAATTTAGTCACCTCTGTCCAGGATTGGGTAATTGATACCGGATCTTGCAAAAGTGTTTGTCTTTGACCCGGAACGAAGATAATAGTGAATTCTCGAGTAGGGATCGGAGTATCGATCGGAACTTGAGAAGATGACTAGATCACGGTGGTGTGATCGAACCTCTATAAATCTCCGGAGTCATCTTGTGGTTTGCATTCTTTCCCTTATTATTTTTATTGTGCAATTGTTCAAGAATATTAGGAGATAATCTATTCACCCCCTCTAGATTAGTGACCGATCAACTTACAAAATCCACATAAATTCTTACATTAAATAAATCCACATAAATTCTTACACGAAATAAATCCCAAAAAATAAATCCACGTAAATTCTTATACGAAATAAATCCCAAAAAAAAAATATTTTGATTCTTTCAGGAGGTATAGACGTCGGTTATACTAAACACCCGACGTTTATACAAACCTATAGACGTCGGATGACCAAATATCCGACGTCTATACCTATAGACGTCGCATGTTTTTATATCCGACGTCTATTCGGTGACGTCTATTGTGCATTCTGCACTAGTGGAACCTTTAGGTATAATTCTCTCTTTGTGATTTATTTTAATATATGTAAGATTGCATGATATTAGAATAAACACAAAGTAATGTACATAAAAATTGTTGAAAATATGAAATCGATCTTTTATGTTGTATTAAAAAAATTTAAAATATATAAATAGGGACACGAAATCCAACAAAATCAACATTTTCTCTCTTTGTCACATCAGTATAACATTGTTCTTTTTTTTATACTATCGACGTCTCAATCACAATCCACACACAAATGTCAACATGGTCACATCAACATCCACTCACTTCCTCCTTATTTTTTTCTTTCTATTTTTTACAATTCTAATTAATTATATCACATAATTAACCAAATTAAACTAAACGATGTGGAGTCCATTGACACCTATAATTTTTTATTTTTTTCTTTTGGAGTTTTTAAAATCATATTAAATGTTTTTTAAAAATGTTTTTTTAATATAAAAATGTAATTATCATTATTATTATCTCGACAGACCTCCAATCTGATGTTGTAGATAGAAAAAGGTGGTGTTGAGTTGGATTTGAGGTTGGTGTAGTAGGTGTCTTTAACAAATTCATTTCATTAACCAATACTAATTAATATAAAAAATAAACTAACTTAAAAACCAAAAAAAGACCAATGGGCGGAGACCACGTGACAAGATAAATATTTCTAGCATAATAAATTATTTACAAGTAAATATAAAACTAAAATTAAAAAAAAGACCAATGTTTCTCACCACGAGGGGTGGTAGAACTGACGATTGTTGAAATTTGATTTAGATTTGTTAAGTACAGGAAACATGGAGAATCAGTCGGCCGATACTGGTCATGCGGTCGACTGGAAATTGCCAGTGTGTCAGGATTCGTAAAAGTGTGAGAATCGGTCGACCGGTGTTGGGCACGCGGTCGACCGAAAATATCCAGAGCCTTCCGGGCTAGGAACGAAGTGCGGAACGGTAGACTGGTTGTTGGACAACGGTTGACCAAATTGTGGCAGTTAGGCTGAAAACTGTATATCGGTCGACCGATTGGAGAATTCCGGTCGACCGATGAAGCCGATTTTGCCCACGATCTACATTTTTCTTGTACGATTTTAGCCAACTATTTAAGAGTTTTTCGCCCTAATTTTTTACATAACAAATAATTATTATTTCGTTGATAGAGATTAGGGTTATAGAAAGATCTATAGTATTTTGGAGGACAAATTGCTTCCAACTACTTGTAATCTCGGTTGCTTCTCTTGTTGGAGAAACGGAAGAAATGAAAGGAAACTCGCAGGAGAGACCCCCAAAGACGTAGACACGTTGTCGAACCTTGTAAATCACGTGTGTCGTGGTTGTGTTGTGTTTTTGCTTGTCTATTTCATCTTGTGTGTGTTTCTTGTTGCAATGAGTTTGGCAGAGGGCCAGTAGTTAGTTCCACATTCAATATTCATTATTCCTTGTGTGTTTGATTTTTCGTTCTTGTTAGTAGAGTGTTAGATTTCCCCCTCCCAACAGCTGGTATCAGAGTTTCGTTGACTACTAGGGATGTCGGAGGACACAAGAAATTTTCGGTGGAGAAATTCACCGGAAATGGGAACTTTTCGACATAGCAACGAAGGTTCCGTACGTTGATATCGCAGACGGACATGCTCTTGAACACGTTGGATGAAGTCGAGAAGAAACCGTCGAAGATGACCGATGAGAAGTGAGAGAGTCTGAAACTCCGACCGATAGGGAGCATTGAGCTTTGCCACTCGAATGATATTCTCTTCAAGGAATCTGCAGCTACAGCAACTGAATATTTGAAACTTCTGGTGGAGAGGTTCATAAAGAAGAGTCTCGACAACTAGTTGAATTTGAAGTGTCAGTTGTACACGCTTCGGATGAAGGAGAACACACCGTTTGTTGATCATCTATCTATGTTTAACAAGCTCATAGAAGATTTGACGTAGCTTGGCGTTAAGTTGGAAGATGAAGATAAAGAATGCTTTTGTTGACGTCACTACCGGACTTGTTTGAGAATTTGGTGAATACGATCATATATGAGAAGGATTCTTTAGCGTTGGAAGAAGCCAAGGGTACGTTGATCTCTTTTAATGCGGTGAATAATTCAGCTAGTAGCTCTTCAGACAAGGGTGAAAGATTGATCATTGCTCCGAGTGGTACGATTCCGCTAGCGTGGTGGAGGAAAGGGACGTGGTAGACGTCGTTACAGTTTGCGATGTAGGTATCGACAAATCATCTTCGGGATGGATTTTGGATACATGAACATCTTATCACATGTTCCAGGTTAAAGAGTGTTTACATATATTTACCATTGAAAGGAGGGATCGTTGTTATGGGCACTACCGTCGGAATTGGTTACATACAGTTTAAAATGTTTGATAGATGCATTCGAATACTGACGGGTGTGCGTCACATTCCAGAGTTTAAGAAGAACCTTGTCTCTAGGAGATCTTGATACACTTAAGTGGAGATGGTCCGAGGCAGACGGAAAGGTCAAGGTTACTCATGGAGCGATGACAGTGATCAAGGGAACGAAGGTGGGTTACTTGTATTGGATGTAAGGGAATGGAGTAGCAGGAAAAGGTGCAACAAATGTTGTACTAGACGAAGTCAACACCACACTTTGGCGTATGAGGCTTGGTCATATGTCAGAAAAGGGTATGCGTGAGTTACACAAACAATGACTGCTGAAGGATGTTAAAAGCTGCAAATTGGATTTTTGCAAGTATTGTGTCTTTGATAAACAACACGGGATTCGATTCAAGACGACGATCCACAAGACAAAAGAAATATTGGAGCATGTGCACTCAAACGTTTGGGGACCGGCTCAAGTTCAGTGAAATGGTTTAGTCGAATACTTCGTCACATTCATCAACGACTTCTCAGGGAAGGTATGAGTTTATTTTCTGAAAAATAAATTTGATGTTTTTGAGAAGTTTAAAGCATGGAAGACCCAGGTAGAGAAAAGTACAGGAAAATTTGTTAAGTACTTACGAACAAATAATGAAGGTAAATACACCTCAAAAGAGTTCACAAGTTTCTGTGAGAAAGAAGGCGTCACGAGACATTTCACAACATCACGAAGTCCGGAACAGAACTGCGTAGCTGAATGGATGAATAGAACTTTGTGTGAACAGGTAAGGAGCATGAGGCTACATGCAGATCTGTCAAAGGATTTCTCGGCTGAAGCAGTAGATCTTGTGTGTTATCTAGTAGTTGTATCACCGTCATCGACACTTGAATTAAAGACGCTTCGGAAAGTGTAGACGGGTGAGCCATTTGATTATTCAAGGTTGAGGATATTTGGATGCAAAGCTAATGCATTGGCGATTAGACACTTGTTGAAGCTGGATTTGAAATCGAAGGAATGCATATTTCTCGGTTACGATAAGACAGTGAAAGGATACGAGCTTTGGGATCCGATAAGCAAGAAGGTGCTCTTGTCGAGTAATGCTGTCTTTGATGAGACGTGTTTACGCAAGAGCCATGAGGAGAAAGAGCAGCAAGAGAGTTACGTGCGGGGAGACGAAACTGAAGTTAGGGTCACGACTTCAAGGGGTTAATCGAATGAAGATGTTGAGCAGGAAACAATTGACTCACGAGTAGAGGAAGAGGCTGAGCAAGAGAATATTACTCAGGGGAGACAAAGGAGGGTCACTAAAGCACCAGTGAGGTATGGTCACGATGATGCTAGTATTGCGTTTGCATTTGTTACCGAATGTAGGGACCCTTGCACATTCGATGAAGTCATTGAGTAGGATGACATGAACAAGTGGATGATGGTCATGACCGAAGAGATAGAGTCTCTTCATAAGAACTGAACTTGGGAGTTAACAGAGCTTCTAGAGGGAAAGCACGCGATTGGGTGGAAGTGGATCTTTAAGAAGATAGAATAGTCAACTTCGAAGGAGGAGTTAAAATATAAAGCGAGGTTGGTGGCAAAAGGATATGCTCAGAAGTAAGTGGTCGATTACAACGAGATCTTCTCACTTGTTGTAAAGCATACCTCAATTAGAGTGTTGTTATCCATGGTAGCGATTGACAACATGGAGTTAGAGCAAATGGATGTGAAGACAACGTTTCTTTACGGGCACATAGATGAAGAGATCTATATGAAGCAGCCAGATGGGTTCATCACACAAGGTAAAGAAGTGAATGTTTGCAAGCTGAAGAAGTCACTCTATCAACTTAAGCAGTCGCCGAGGCAGTGGTACAAAAGGATTGATACATTTATGTTAGAGAATGATTTTGTGCGTCGTGACTATGATAGTTGTGTTTACTTGTGGAGTCTTGGAGACGGGTCACACATGGTCTTGCTATTGTATGTTGATGATATGTTGATCGCGACTCGGGATATGAAGCATATAGATAATCTCAAACTGAAGCTTTACAGAGAGTTTGAGATGAAAGACATCAGGAGTGCAAAGAAGATTCTCGGTATGGAAATCTCCAGGGATACCGAGAAAGATGAAATTTTGCTAACTCAAATGAGCTATATCCAGAAGATACTCGAGAGGTATAATCTCGAGAATGCCAAGCAGGTGACCACACCTATTGTAGGATCATGAGTCTCTAATTCTAATCACTTTTAAGCTAATTACCCACTTTTTTAAGCAATCAAAGAATGCACAACGGAATTTAAACAAAAACAGGCAAGTAAAGCAAACACAATGATGACACCGGATTTTATAGAGGTTCGGCCTCCCACCTACTTCCTCTCTTGAAAGCTCCGCTCGATCTCCCTCGAGCTCCGCTCACGTCTTCACTATCAACCTAGTTCCGGACCGAGATTAAGCCTTTTACAAAATAAGTTCCGCGAACACCCTCGCGAGCTTGATTTTCTTCTCTCACAATCCAAGAGGAACACTTTGGGCTTTCACCGAAGCCCTTGCTTCTTTACAACTGAGAAGTTGAGTGGAACACACTCTCTAACTTGAGCACACTTAGCTTAGGATGTGAAATTGATACTAAAGTGTGGAAGTTTAGACTTGGTGAGTAGATTTGGGGATTGGGAGACTTGGGTGCTTCTCTTAGGTGTATACGACAATAGGAAGTGTAAGAGTTGTGTAATTTTGTCATAGAAACACTTATTTATAAGCTTCAAGTGAGTTATAGTCGTTGGGACAAGTTTTGTAAAAGATTGTGGAAGATACACAAAATAGAAACTTGCAGGATGCATTTCTGCATAAGTTCGGTCGACCGGATCGGTAAGTTCGGTCGACCGTTGGGCAATTTTGGACTCGGTTTGGTCGACCGGTTAAGGAACGGTCGACCGCCAAAGGCTATGACTTAGGTACACTTATGTTATCGGTCGAACACCGAGATTGGTTCGGTCGACCGATTTATAACAGCTCTACGGGGATGAAAAACAAGATCACATTTGGTTGACCGAAACAAGGTTCACGGTCGACCGAAAACCAACATGCAGTTTGGGTTTGTCGAGTTATCATACGTTCGGTCGACCGAACAAGGTCCTCGATTTACCGATACACTAAATGTATTTTGGGGTATCTGGAAATATACGAATACGACCGTTGAGTATAATACGACAAATCTAACTGTCGGATAAATAAGTTTACACAATCGACCGAAAAGGTATGCACGGTCGATCGAAACCGGGCAGTATAACACTAACAAGATTTTTGATCACTCGCTCGACCGAACGGTATGTTTTGGTCGACCGAATATGGGCAGACAATTCAAGTTAAGTGTTTAGTGTTTTTCGGTTTAAGTTTGGGTGATTTATTGAAGTCCAAATTATATGAAGTTTTGTGTGTAACTTCTATAAGGAACATAGTGTGTGTTTGAGTAGTTTTTAGCTCAAGTATGCTCAATTTACATAATGTTCCTAAGACTCGAAAGAAATGCAAATTACATGTCTTCAAATGAGCTTGATCACATGTCTTCACTTGATTTCTTTTCTTCCTTGAGTCTTGATCACCTGTAGAAGTTAGCACAAAACAATATATATCCAATGCAATCTGTGTGCTACTCTACATTGATTACAATTAAGATTAGGTTGATTAAATCTTTAAAACATATATTAAAGCCAAAAGGCGAACACCTATTAGCGCTCACTTCCAGCTCTCGTTGAAGTGCAACCCTCTACTGAAAAGGAAAAGAGAGATATGGAGAGAGTTCCATATGCTAGTGTCGTCGGATCCGTTATGTATTCTTTGATCTGCACTAGGCCAGACATTTCACATGTAGTTAGCCTCGTGTCGTTATATGGATAACCTAGGAAAATAGCATTAGGAGGCGTTGAAGTGGTTGTTGAGGTACCAGAAGGGAACCATGAATGTTAGTTTTGAAGTTCACAAAAGATGGAGTACAAAGGCAAGTGGGTAGCGCCGACGGTGCTTCATGGAAGCACTAAGGAAGCGATTTTGAAGAAGGTTCGGGTAACAAATTCAAACCAAGGTGGAGATTGTTGAATTTTGGTTTAGATTTGTTAAGTATAGGAAATATGGAGAATCAGTCGACTGGTGTTGATCATGCGGTCGACCGGAAATTGCCAGAGTGTGTCAGGATTCGTAGAAGTGTGAGAATTGGTCAACCGGTGTTGAGCACGCGGTCGATCGAAAACTTGCAGGGGCTTCAAGTCGAGGATCAGCATTGCGGATCGGTCGACCAGTGTGGGTCACGCTGTCGACCGAAAATATCCAGAGTCTCCAAGGCGCTATTCAGAAGCGCGGAAAGGTTGATCGGTCGTTGGACAACGGTCGACCGAATTGTCGCAGTTAGGCTGAAAACTGTATACCGGTCGACTGATGCAGACGGTTTTGCCCACGATATGCATGTTTTCTTGTACGATTTTAGCCTACAATTTAAGGGTTTTTCGCCCTAATTTTGTACACAACATATAATTATTATTTCATTGATAGAGATTAGGGTTACAGAAAGATCTAGAGTGTTTTGGAGGATAAATTGCATGCAACTACTTATAATCTCGGTTGCTTCTCTTGTTGGAGAAACAGAAGAAAGGAAAAGAAACCCGCAGGAGACCCCCTAAGGACGTAGGCACGTTGCCGAACCTTGTAAATCGCATGTGGCGTGGTGGTTTTCAGGTGTGTTGTGTTTTTTATTGTCTATTTCATCTTATGTGTGTGTTTCTTGTTGCATTGAGTTTGGGAGAGGACCAGAAGTTAGTTCCGCATTCAATATTCTTTATTCCGTTTCCGTTTGATCCATCGTTCTTGTTAGTTGCGTGTTAGATCCCCCTCCTAACAACGATCTCCCGCCAATCATTGCACCCCTTTTGAGGAGTGCGACACAATGTCAGCATTTTGTTGGGGCACCGGTTGAGAGTGCCCTTAGGTTTAAAGAAAGGAAAATAGTTGGTCGATTTTATTTTTATTTTTGCCACTCATGGAAATTTTATTCATGAAAACTAGGAGGTTATAAAATAAACCAGATTGGCTATAACTCCTATAAGAGCATCCCTTACGGGATAAAAAAAGGGGTACGACCGGGTCGTCTCCCCCACAACCCGGTTGAACCAGGTCGTCACCCCTCCCGATCATCAACAACCGGGTCTTGTATTATTTAATGAGTTTTTTGGATTTTTTTGTTTTGATTATTTGAATTTGTTGTTTGAATTTACTTTATTTTTTTGAAAATACGTTTTGTAATTGTTTTGATTTTTTAGATTTTTTTTAAATTTCTTCCAATATGGACGCGGAAATGATGCGGAGGAGTGAAATTGGTTGTTGTGGGTTGTGGTTAAGATGTGAATAATGTAAGAAAGAGACGAAAGTGAGTTGGGGGAGAGAGAAAACTGATGTGGAAGAGAGAGAGAAGAGAGAGAACGTCAGTTCGTTTGGAGTTGTGGTTAGTGATCCCCACCACTCCATCAGCACTATCTTCAAAATTCCGTAATCCATTCCCAAACACAGTGAAGCATGTGACACAATAAGTTTGTTGAAGTTGTTATTACACTTCATATAGAGCTTGACATGAGACATGCATGTAATTCCAAAACCAGGAGGATGGTCATATATACTACTGCATGTAAATCAGTGTGAAAAAAACCTTGCTTATAAATGCCAATTCTTAATGGAGTTTAGACTTAAAAATTACCGCCGGTCAATTGGAGAGAAAAACATCTTTTCTCCATTTCTCTTCAAATTTTAGAGAAGGTTGAGAATTAATGTTGTATACTTGTATACCGCAGAGTTTTTCTTCATTTCTCTTTTTTTCCTCTCTCTTCATTTTATTCCTGAAGTTGTTCTCCAATCAAATAAACACTAATTATCTTTTATCTCTATTTCGCTGTGTCTTAGCGGATGACATCTTAAGATACTGACGATAAATTGGCTCAATTTCTTGAAGAGCTACGACAGTAAACCTCAAATTTGGTGTGTGTATACATGCCAGTTCAGGCTCGCAGCGAGAACCTGATTCAGTGCGTGTGAATTGCACAGTACCACTACCGCCGTCAGTCATCTTTTTTGTGTCTCCTGTTCCAACACTTCCATCACTTTCACCAAACACAGCACCATGCATGAGAAGGTCAAGTGCCCATCCTTTTCTTATTGTGTCACTCTCAAGTACTCACTAACATTGGAACTTGATGGGAAGTTGGAAACCACCCTACAATGGAAAAGTGGCTCGAAATGGAGCTAACCTTGATGATTTCTTACGCAACAATACTTTGTCCAATCTTGTGAAACATCAGTTCAACATAATTCTCTGATCTCTATAATACAATGTAGCGTACATGCTAACACTTGTATCTCCGTAGGACACACAAAAATTATGTTTTTTTTTCCTTCGTTTTCTTTAACTGCCACTAGTGATTGTCACGGTTAGGCCACTTTGGAAGAAAAGCGGAATGAGACAGGAGAGTAATCACTTTTGATTTAAATGGATCAAAAGGCAAATAGCAAAATGTCGCATGAAAGGATATGCAATATGCAGTTGTTTTTTAAATGGACTGGTCTGGCCCAACTCATCTCCTTGTGGAATTGTGATATCTTATTGGGCACGACAAGCCTGTTTTAGACCCATAACTGAAGGCCCTACCTATAATTAATGAATGATTGTATTAAGGTTTGTGAAGCACAATTCTTCATTCTATAGTTGTAATTGTTATGAGCATGGATAGTAACAACCTAAGACAACCAAAATAACAACGTTAGTCATATTTGAAAAAAATCGAAAGAAACTCAGAAATTAACATGATGCTAGTTCTTACCAAGTCTGAACAAACATTAAGCTGAGAAGGATGGAAGAGTACCAATTATATACATCAGGCACATTTCTATCAAACTCTTGATATGAGGTGTGCATGAAATGGGAAGGGACACCAATTATTGGGTTGGAGACACCAACCATAAATCCACCATCAATCACATTTGATTTCTTTTGCTATCCTTCTTTTTAAAGTGATGAAAAAGATGACAAGGATGTTGTTTTAAGGAATAAGCTGATTTGACCTTGTTCATGTGAGGGCACTAGATGAGAATTGAGAGCTATCTGGAAATGGAGATTCTCATTATTTAATTTCTTACATTCTTATACTTTCTTCACGCATGGCAGCTTTAAGCGTGGGTTTGTGCATTTATAGAGGTAGAAAGGTTCAATGAATAATTATAAATTTGCACGAAGAAATTTCATTTGGCCATTCTTCGATGGTACATACAATTTTCCTTAGAAGATGCATTTGTTTTCGTGAATCTTTAGGGTTAAGCTTTCGAGTTTCAAGATTTTTATACCAGCTAAGTAGTTGACATTTTGATAATTTATCTTTTTTTGTTTTTTTAGATTTCCTATAAGTTTTTTATGTTTTTGTGCGGCAATGTTGTAAGTGGTTACTATATAGACTTTTATGTTTAGATATTTATTTATTTTACAATTTTAGCAAAAATACATACATAAGAGTTGTTGTCTGATTCGGAAGTTTAGTTCTCCACTTTCACTTCATCTTTTTAAAACTTATAACGCTTTTATTATAAGAAATTATAATGAATGTATATATTGTCTTCCTACTGGTTCATGCTAATCTATGTTGTTGCCTATGTTAGGGTATTTTTATGCTTACCTTTAAGTTTATATTTGCCTAAATAGAAGTCTTTCTCGTTTCCTTAGTACCTAGATTCCAACTTATGTAAAAAAAGAACATGTTAAATAGTTAATCCATTTATCTTTTGTCTATGATGGAGGATATATCTTAAGATAAAATCATTTCATAATATACAAAGAAAGTGCCAAGTGGATTAAGAACCTAAACCACCTAAAAGGTGAAGACAAGATGGGACGTATATGAGCAGCATTACACAAATGGAGTGGCTATAATTCTGCGGGTGTGGTTTTACTTTTCGTAGTGGAGTTTTCTTTTCATTTTTGATAGAAATAGATGTTTTTGTAGTGGGCTTTTTTAACCTCTTTAAACACCATCTTTTCTTTTATGCAACAAAAGACAAAAAATATTCTCCCACCATTCACATGATATTCCCCTCTTTCCCAAGATTATCCTTACACGCAATTTGGTAGACTATTGAACGTGATAATAGATGAGGTAACAAGGAGATCAAAATGAACAAAGTCGAATATTTAGAAAACAACATAACATACTTATATGGCAATTGAACCCATGCAGCCATGCTCACTTGCAAAGTTTTTTTTTTTAAATTTTGTTGTGAAGGTGGAACTTTATCTTATATACCATTTTTCTTCTTCTGTTTTTAGTATTTCTCAGTGGTTCTTAATCTAGTGGTGTTTGATTCATAGAGCATATGCCAAATGGGGTCTTTACTCAAGTTTTTAGATCTACTGATATTCTTAAATAATATGACCTAATTAAAATATGCAATACCCTTAATTGGTTAGATTTTAGTATTAGTTCCACATTTTATATACAATTATACATTTTTAATTAATTTTCAGAAAGTTCTACACTATTGTAATAAGTCTTATTAGTTGACCCACTTTCGTGGATATATACTTTACAAATGTAACAAATCTTCATCATACGATAATATATTTAAGTCAATGAAATATCTTCCCTAGATCTTTGGTTAAATTTTAATGTATTTAATTCCACATTTTGATCTACAATAACTCCTTAATTATTTTCTTTTTTATATATAAAAACTACCACTATACTATTTCATTACTAAAATGAGGAGTGCAAAATATAGGGTTAGGAATACAAACCATATTGTCAACCTAGATACCTATAACCCATAACTAATAAGAACCTATAAATCCAGTGGAGAAAAACTCCAACAACTACTTTAGCCATAAACAACTAAAAGCCGAGGGTGCCCTTTTCCCGGGCTCAGATCCGAGTGGGAGCTCGGGCAAATTTTCAGGCGACCGGTCACCCGATTTTCTACATGGGCAATCAACGGGTAGGGGTACGTGCAACATCCCCTCCCCCCTTTTTTGTTTTTAATTTTTATTATTATTAATGTTAATAGTTAATAGATGAAATTGATAATTTAATATGTATTTTGGTTTAATTTGAAAATGTAATATTGTTAAGTATGTAAACAATTTAAATTAAATATGTAATTTTCTTCAATAAAAATATAATTTATTAAAAATTAAACAAAGATTAAATTCCAAATTAAAATATACTAGTAGTATAATGCCTTAGGAAATATTACATTACCTTACGAAATACAAATAAAATACGAAATACAGATAAAATACTTAGTACCTATAAACTACAAAATACAATATTAAAAGAAGCTACTTATAGCCATTGAATTTCGCCCATCGTGATTTAATATTAATTAATAATTATTTTTGAGTTAATTAATTAATGTAATTTGTTGATTATTGTGAAAGAATTTAAAAAAAGGAAATGACGTGGAGGAAACATAATGTATGGTGTTTGGGAGTTTTAGGTCATCTCTAACTATACCGATGGTCAACCTGATCATGAGTTTTTTTCCTCTTCGACATTAATTTTCTTTCTTTCTCATTCACATCAACTTTCTCTCTCCCAACTCACTTTCTTCTTTTTCCAACACTATACACCTTTCAACCACAACTCACATCTCTCGTCAATGTCATTTTTTTTATTTCCAGTAACTTTTATTATATTCTAAAATTAATTATATTTATACAAAACATTAATAATTCAAACAAAATATATATTAATTAGCAAATAATTACCCAACTATTTTTAAGTTATTCCAGTTATTTTAAATAAATCTAAATAAATACTCAACTATTTACAAAATAATACCCCTAAATCATTTAAACCTAATTATATACACAACAACAAAAAATTAAAACAAAAAACATGGATGCGTGGCGCGCCTCTGCCACAACCCAGTGGTCGACCCCGACTGGGTCGTCGCACCCCCGGTGAAGGGGGACGACCCGATCGTCCGAGGTCATGGGTCGTCCACGACCCCGTTAAAGATGGTCTTAGGGCATGGTTAAAGGAAATTTACGGGTGATGGCTGGTATGACGTGGCAGAGAGAGAAACTGACGTGGAAAAGTGAAAAATCGGAACGCCCAAGGGTTGCAGAGGTACGGTTAAAGATGACCTAAAACATAGGATTACCTTCAAATGTTTTAATCATCTACTCTATATTCTCTCTGCACAGCCGAAGTATTAGGCTTTCTCATTGAGCCGAGCTACTGTCCACGTTGGTGTCACCTGACCAATATTCAACCAAAGGAAAAGTATCATTAGTTGTCATTCTTAAGTTTGATGAAACTTCACACTATTCTAATTATTTTCTGAAAACACTCCACGCTATTTTAATTAATAACTCCTATTAGTTGCCACCCACCTCCATGGGACACAAATCTTCTTCTTGGCTCGATAAAAGAATCTACTAACATGAAGTTGTGAACTAACCCCTGATTGGTGGAAGATGCCAACTCACATTAGTCACATCACTTAATCCACACTCCATCACTTACTCACATCAACCGTAATGACACACAAAGGCAACGATCGACATGCTGCCGTACATAAAATAGCACACGAACAAAGCCTCACCTCTTGTAACAAACACCGAAGTGTCAACCACTAAATTAGTATTCGATAGACCCCATGCCGTTAGGGTTGGAATAATAATAAGTGAACAAAAACAATCCACTACATATCTAATCACTGGACCCAACCATATATAACACAAAACAAACATTAAAACTTCGATTCAACGCACGCAATACTCTCTTCTATTCCATTCTAACCGCAACGCTTTCGGCATGATCGCGTTTGTCGAGCGGCTTCTCCCGGACGCCAACGCCGACAACACCACCACGGCGACGGCGCCCGGCGACGGCGTCGTCCCGGTCGACCTCCAGATTTGCTCCGTCCCCGACTGCAGGCTTTTCGAGAGGGACTTTGGTGGGTTGTTGTGTTCTGTTCCGGCCGCCGTGCTCCGACCGATGACCGCCGACGAGATTGCGCGTTTGGTCAGGGTCGCGATGGCTTCTCCGGCGCTCACCGTTGCTGCCCGTGGTAACGGACACTCTGCTGCTGGACAGTCGCTGGCGGGGGTTGGAGGAGTTGTTGTGGATATGTCGGGATTTTGTGATGTTGAGGTTAGTCCCGACGGGGAGTCAGCACTCGTCGGCGCCGGAGCACTTTGGGAGGTAGGAGGGACTCTTCTTTTTTTTTGAAAACAATTTGTTCCGGAACTATACGATTTTGTTTGCGAAACGTATTTTCAACTGATATTCTAATTGGAGGTACTGACTTCTAAAAAGTAATTGAGAAATATCAAATTGTTGGTGAATTTGGTTTTAATTCGACAACTATTTTTGGCTCAATTTTAGAATTTTGTGAAAGTTGATTAACTTAAGTTCTATTTTCGGTATATTTCACGTTTCAACGATCAATTACAAATTGTGACAGATGTAGATTTCTGGTTTTCAAATAATAAACAATTGAAGCAAAAAGAACCACATATTGATTTACTTATAAATCAACAAACACATGTTTTAAAGAAGTTCACATCTGACAATGCGCTAACGGAATTGCATTTTCGAAACTAATAGGACTTGCTAGCGCGAGCTGTGGAGGTGAGTGGGCGGTCGCCACGGTCGTGGACGGACTACCTCGGCCTCACCGTCGGTGGGACTCTGTCCAATGGCGGAGTCAGCGGTCAGGCCTTCAAGCACGGGCCTCAGACCTCCAACGTCTTGGAGCTCGAGGTTGTCACCGGCAACGGTGAAATTATGCTCTGTTCCGACTCCGACAACTCCGATTTATTCTTCTCAGTTCTTGGTGGACTCGGCCAGTTCGGTGTAATCACTCGCGCAAGAATCCCGCTCGACCCCGCCCCTGACATGGTAATGTAAAAAGTTATGAGATCAAGTTTTGCTGATTTAGATAAAGATTAAGTTAAATAAGTTTGCTTTTGATTTTAAATTTGTTAGACCTAGGAGGCTAGTCTATTTGTTAGATCATTAGTCTTCAAATAACTAAGGTTAACGTTCGAAACCAACAACGTTGAGTTGCAAAGAGTAAAGTATTAATTTGTAAGCAAAGTGCAAAGGCTAGAATCTAGAGTGTTAAAACATTATAAATTATAGTTGAGGTTGTGTTATGCAATTATTCCTATTTATTCAGGTGAGGTGGATAAGATTGGTCTATACTGAGTTCGAATTATACGTTGCGGATGCCGAGTCGTTGGTGAGTCGCGGTAATGACTCGGTGGATTACTTGGAGGGGTTCGTGTTCGTCAACAATAACGACCCGGTCAACGGCTGGGACTCGGTGCCTATCTCCGCTTATTCGGGTTTCGATCCGGATCAGATCCCATCCGGATCCGGCCCGATCCTCTATTGCCTCGAGCTCGTCCTCTACTACAATCACCACCGGGATTGCGACGGTGACAGAAGTGAACTCGTACGCTCAGTTGACCAGGTAAATATTCTTTTTCTTAAGGCTATTTTCGTCATTGCAAGTGCAAATCGTAGGAGAACCTTTGCGTGGGGTCAGATGTCTTTGCCACGGCAATCCTGAGTTGGATTTTGTCTGACACCGTGACAATTTATGCCCTTCGATTCCCCACTTAACTCGGAGATGCCATCGTGGTATTTTCGTGGTTTCGGTACATTCTAGTGGTCGTTTTCGTTTGATAAGGTATTGAAGGAAGCAAATCTTCTTAATATTCGGCCGGGAAACCCCAGAAAATTCCGAAACGTCCAAAATCCCTGTCGTTTTCCTGCAATCGACAATCTGCATTTTCCCTGACGCAAATACCCTTACTATTTTCTGAAAATCACGTGACTCCGCGCAGAGGATGGGACACGCGCTCAAAGATCTGAGGCACGTGCGGGGGCTGGAGTTCGTCACGGACGTCAGGTACGTCGACTTCCTCACACGTGTGAAGCGTGCGGAGGAAGCGGCGAAGGCCAATGGCACGTGGGACGCCCCTCATCCCTGGCTCAATCTCTTCCTCTCGAGCGCCGACATCGTCGATTTCGATCGCAACGTCTTTAAGAAGATCCTCAGGAACGGAATCGATGGGCCCATGTTGGTCTATCCACTTCTCAAGTCCAAGTAAAAACATGTCTCCAAAAATTCGGCAAAACCGTAATTTTACTGAAAGTGGAGGGCAATTTATGTTTTTATTGTCATTTTTTAAAATAATAATAGGTGGGACCCGAGGACTTCAGTGGCTTTGCCGGAAGGCGAGATCTTCTACTTGGTGGCTTTGCTTCGTTTCTGCCGTCCGTTCCCAGATGGACGGCCAGTGGAAGATCTGGTAGCAGAGAACGAGGAGATCATCGACCACTGCGTAACCAACGGCTACGATTTCAAGGTTTACATCCCACACTACAAGACCGTCGTCCTCTGGAAACAGCACTTTGGGAACGAGTGGTCCAGATTCGTCGAGAGGAAAACCAGATACGATCCTATGGCTGTCATCGCCCCAGGACAAAAAATATTCCCAAGGACCAATGAGCCCTCATGCACACGATGAGAACTATTTCCCATTCCTATTCTTTCCCCCAACTTATTGTTCTTGCTATTGTTATGTTTCCAAAATTTATTTGTTTCAACTTGTTATATTGGACTTTAGGACATGGAAACCCCAGTTTGAGAATTCAAATATAAATCCTTTCGAAAAGGAAAGTGAAATTTGCAGAAACATCCACATGATAGATTGTTGGTGCACTTTTGGACCACCATGCATGCATGTCTCTGCTCGTTTATATTTCATCCTCTACTTTAAAAATGTGAACAGTTGGAGATAAAGCCCGTGCTGTAAATGTACAACCAGAAGATGCACTAGTTTTGACAAGACAATTCTTTTGGAGCGGTTTTTTTTGGATGATGTGTCAATGTTTAATTAGACTACAGGTCTAAACTGGAAGTTGTCTAACATTATTTTCATCAAAATGTATCCCGAAACGAACAGAGAGACGAGTAATTAAGCAATAAGCGGGTGGTTTCGATTTCAATAGATGTGAAGGCAATAAATGGAGACACGAGTGACTCACGTTGATTGATGAAGATGGTCCTCGCCAATCCACCACCAACTCAACCAACCTGTCTTTTGTTTTGTCAGCACTTCAACTTAAAAAAAGGGAAAACGCTTTCAAAAAACTTTAAAAAGGGAATCTGTTCCTGAAGCAAATCTATCGTAACTCGAAACGTTGTTTTTGTCAGACCAAAAGAGGGAAGAGGACATGGTTGGTGTTGCGTGCTGCTTTTGTTCCACGAGACGAGAAGAGAGGGACTGGTCATTTATTCACGTCCACATTCCACACCCCCTTAAAAGTAGACATCATGCGCAACGTTAAGAGAAAAGGAAAAGATTTGTGTTTCTTCCAATGCAATTACAGCGACGTGATTTGTCATTTCTCAATAATCCAAAGCACAAATATTCTTGTGCCATAGGCTCACACAACCATCTATTTCTTGAACGTGTTATAGATCTATGTAACTAACTCACCATATGAAAACTACTAAGGACAAAGATGTTCATTATGAGATATTTATTTTGATATAAGTGGGAGCATTAATTTTATTAACGAAGGTGACGTAACCACGTTAAATCAAACCACAATTTGTTACAAGGCAACGTTCGAACTCACCACTCATCCTCACCCAGTTAGAGCTTTGATAGCTAGTATACACATTCGATGTTCATTATGAGATATATCCGAGAATTATGTGTTTTTTTTGTCTTTAGAATAATCAAGATTACAAGTAACTTTTGAACATGGTAGGCGCATCTTGTGATCTGTGATGCTATGGTACATAATTGGTTAGATAAACTTTTGAACATGGTAGGCGCATCTTGTGTAATCCTTCTACTTAAGCAATCAATATCTCATTACTCCATAAGGAAGTAATTAATTCGATGTCCCTTTCTATGAAATACCACAACTCCATTCATGGGCATTTGTGTGCTTGATTAACTTTGACCTTAAAATAACCCAGGCCGGGAATATTGTCGTACTGATCAAGCGGATAATATTTTAACAACTGATTAACACGTTCTATATATTGATTGTGTAACAAACATGAAATGTAAGTGGAAAGCTGAAATAAGTTCAAAACGTAGAGGACTTTGGCATCTAGTAACGTTTATACCAATAACGTTCACCTTCAAGCACTATCATGACTTGTACGCTGCACTTTTAGTCACATAACATAAAAAGATTTTAGTTAGATGCTACTATATGTTTCAAAATTATCCTCATGTTAGTTTTTAAAGCGTTTTTTTGCTATTGTTCATCTCCTATGGGTCATAATTGACTATATATACTCGATTTTTTACTATTTTCTCAAGTACATCTGCGAGTCGAACTAATTGCACATATACACATATGTTGTTTCTAAGTCCTACTCTGTCATCGTTTTTCTCTAGCGACGTTAGATAATTTGTAAATTAAACCTCGTAAAATATAAATATCTTTAATATTAAAAATAAAAATTAAAAACTTAAAAACATAAAATAATCAAATTCTCTATCTCATCTCCTCCTCCTTTTTTTCCTCCCTTTCTGACCCTCTCCTCCGGGATGCAAATGGATATTTTTGAATTTGATATAAATTATATCCGAATTTGAATCTCAATTCCAAATAAACATACTAAATCCGAATTCAAATTTTTAGAGCTTACAAATTTCATATCCGAATTTGAGAACTTTTTGGATTCGAATTCGGATAATGTTCAAATTCCTATAACATATGTTTATATGTCTTTTGTTGTATAATCTAAAATATTTTGGAAAGTTGCTTTAAAATAATTATATTATAATTTGCTACCGGTCTGGACCCAACCGGTCCGGTCTTCGGTCCAGGGTCCGGAGCCGATCCAAGTCCGGTCCGGTCCGAGTTGGACCGGTTGCTCAGCCCTAGATTCAACAGTTGGGTGGGACTTTACACGTGGTTAGGATCTTTTCAGCATATTTGGCATCAATGCCCAGCATTGAATCCAAGCGTTTTCATGCCTGGGAAATTGAGGACGTTGACGTTTGTCACGTTGGAGTGTTGGCTGGCATTCCGGTTTGCAGTAGTTCCGGGAACAATGGATCAACCAGTTGACTTTCAAAATCTCCTAAACCAAAGAAGAATTAGTTCCACGATCACAAGAAAAGTGAAGAATAGTATTCAGGAAGAGCAAGACTTCCCTATTTCCGACCTTACAACACCACTTAGAGTGAATAGTAAGATCAGCTCCTGAAGGACGGCGCTTGCGCGGTTGACCCAAAGGTCCTTAGCTCAATTCCTTCTAGAACTGAATGCGTTTGTTTTTGAAATATTAGCCAAATTAATAGTAAAAAAATTAGATAACAAACACATACAATTAATTCGATTCCTTCTAGAACTTGCACGTGTACTTGAGGAAATAGTAAAAAATTATATGTATATTGTCAATTTTGACCTACGGCCGGTGTACAGTAACCAAATATAATTTCTAAAAGTAACAGAACTAATAAGTTTGGCAGCGAACAACGATCCAAGCTTTTATAATATGGAAATGACAAATAAAGAAGGCTCGCATAGTCATATAACGCCAAAACTAAGAAATATGTGTATTATATATTTAAAAACGATATTCTAAGGCTGCCAACTGGCAAGTACCCGTGAATGAATAGGACACCGACACAGTGCACGAGAAAGATTTAGATGCATCTAACTCTTTTTTGTCGTTTTTGCTTAGGTGCACTTCTAAAATATATTATTGAATCTTTGTTCCAGTCAAATTTTATATTAATTGAGTATGCTTGGTTGACATATATAATAGGATTGGTTTGAGGCATATGATAGGATATATTAATTTATATTAGAATAATATAAAAAAATACATCTAAACCCAAACAAAAAGGAAACAAATTATTAACATCCTCATATTTGCTTAGCTTATTAAATTTGAACTCAAATATCAAACATTAATTAAAATCAAATGTTAATCTTCCGTCGTCTCCTTCCCCTTCTCCAACGGCATCTAATGCCCCTCCTACACCCAACTTTTTTCGGGAAGTCCAGGAAAGTATATATTATGTATGTAAAATGAGGTTTCTTTACCGGAATCTTAAACGCATTCCTAATCTCAAAATTTGAAACGCACAAAGTGTCTTTGGTGGTTCTATTTGCACTAAACAATGGAGGATTACAAACAAACACAAAAGAACCACATGGATATTAATCTATTAGATAACAACAAACATTAGACAAAGCATAGAGTACAGATTAGAATGTCGAAGTGGAGATCATCAATCACGTCTTTCTATTTTTTTTACAGTAAGGCTTTAGCTTCAAGCCAATCCTAAAGCCAACTACTAAACTGAATGCGTTTGTTTTTGAAATATTAGCCAAATGTCGTTTTTTAGTACAGACAATTACCCAATTAAGCACCTAGATTCTCACATATTTTACAAAAAAAACAAAAGAAATATTAATGTCAAGCAAAACAAGATATAAAGAAATTCGAATTTGGATCTCTTTGTACGAGACATACCTAATTATTGTGAGAATATCCATAATATAATAATTTCAACATCAGTCTCTAATTTCTAAGATGTAGTTCCAAACCATTTTCTTTGTTGCAAATGGTCGTTGAGAACAAAGTCCACGTTTTGCGATTCATATGATACAAGTTGTTACATGATCCATTAGATGGTGAGGGAACATGTCTAGGTTCGATTGATGTAACGACAATGCCCTGATACTGGAAGATCTAGCACTGATTGAATAATATTTCTTAATTATCTACCTAAACGTCTATTTGGAATATGTAATCATGATTAGATGTGTCCGGATCACCTAGATTAGTTATTTGGTTGATCTTGAATTAAATATGTGATCCCGACAATAGTTGAGTACATAACAAGCATGTATTACGTGCAACACAACCATTTGAACACTTTATAAATTCATGCAAGTTCGAATTTGTTGAACACTACGGTTGAATTTAAATGTCGACTGTTTTTTTATACTAAATAAAACATGTCCATACTCAACCGATCCAGTAATATGCCAACCAGCTGAGTAGCTGACCCAACATGCCAAACTTATCCATATGACCGTTTTATGGAGAGTGAAATAAGAAGTTTAGAGCCTTAGAGGCAGGATGTTTGCTCAAGACGGTAGAAACTAGAAAATATGAAATGGTCCACCAGACCACTACTAAAAGGAAAACGATTAGCGGACGCTAGCGTTCGGGACGCGCGCTTATGTGGTCAGCCCAGTCAGCAGACGCGTTTGAGTTGGCAGTCTCCACAGAAAAAGTTTATTTTTTATTTTATTCCTCGTTTCGTACAAATGTCTACATCCCTCCATCCCTCATTAATGCGTCTCAAATCACTCATTTTCCATGAACATTTTGGCTCTCCTACACAGCACAGGAGACTTGTTATAAATCTCAACATGCGTCTTCCTTTTTCTTCCCTTCTCTTCTGTGGTCCTACCTCTGTGCTTTGATGGAAATCGTTCATGTGTCTTTCCAAGTGGAGCAGCCGACAAACGTTCCTAAGGAGGGGATGTTTTTCCCCTCTTTCGAAGAAGCCCAAACATTTTACGTTGCTTATGCCGATTCTTGTGGTTTTTGTGTTAAGAAAAGGCATCACACCCGTTTGTTTGCTACCTCTGGGTCAGGTGTTAATGTGCTGGAACGAGATGCAATGGTGTCAAAGCTTCCGAGGATTTTTGCGTGATATTCTACTGTTAAAAGTTCAATCAGAAAGTTCTATGCTTTTGCGTATAATTCCACATATACAACAAACAAGACCAAAGTCATCCTTAAGAATGTAGGAATGATCACATTCTTCTTCATTTTCTTCATGTACAACAGTTGTATGTCTGTTCGGAATAAGAAGTCAGTCTGTTCGGAATATGTTGTGTGTCTGTTCGGAATAAGAAGTCTGTCTGTTCGGAATAAGAAGTCTTTCTGTTCGGAATAAGAAGTCTGTCTGTTTGGATTAAGTTGTGCGTCTGTTCGGAATAAGAAGTCTGTCTGTTCGGAATATGTTGTGTGTCTGTTCGGATTAAGTTGTGCGTCTGTTCGGAATAAGAAGTCTGTATGTTCGGAATATGTTGTTTGTCTGTTCGGAATATGTTGTGTGTCTGTTCGGAATAAGAAGTCTGTCTGTTCGGAATAAGAAGTCTTTCTGTTCGGAATAAGAAGTATGTCTGTTCGGAATAAGAAGTATGTCTGTTCGGAATAAGAAGTATGTCTGTTCGGAATAAGTAGTCTGTCTGTTCGGAATATGTTGTGTGTCTGTTCGGATTAAGTTATGTGTCTGTTCGGATTAAGTTGTGTGTCTGTTCGGATTAAGTTGTGTGTCTGTTCGGATTAAGTTGTGTGTCTGTTCGGAATATGTTGTGTGTCTGTTCGGATTAAGTTGTGTGTCTGTTCGGAATAAGAAGTCTGTCTGTTCGGATTAAGTTGTGCGTCTGTTCGGAATAAGAAGACTGTCTGTTCGGAATATGTTGTGTGTCTGTTTGGATTAAGTTGATCCAACCTAAAAGTTAAAAATAATATTTTATTATGATAAGTCTGGACTCTGCACGAATAAAGGGTCTGCACGTTGTCCTAGGGTCTGCACTATCTGTGTATTGGGAAAAGAATCGTTCAACCTAAAGAACCGGCGTTTTTAAGAAGACCAAGCACGTGAAGAGAAATTTTGCTGACTGGACGCTGACTCAACACGTCCACGTAAGGCGCGTCCGTGACGCGCGCGTCCGTGTATAAGGACTCCTACTAAAACTAGTGGCACACATAGAGCTCACTAAATTGATAATGTTTTTTTTTAAAGTTGGTGACTAAATCGACAATGTTGGGTGAGAAAATGAAAAGCAACAAATAATTTGAGTGCACAAATTGAAAATAAGATTAATTACATTTTGCTCCCCTGTTATGTTTTCTTCCCCTTAGACTATAAAGTTAATAGCTTTTCCCCTCAACTATGACTGTTTTAGTTTAATCCAATTTGACCTCTACACTGAATTTCTTATTCTTTCTTTTTTCAATTTTATTTTTGGTCCAATTTGAACCTGCTGCAATCGTATCGAACTTGCAGTGATTTGAAACTGCTGCAATTAGGGGTGAGCAAAATTCGGTCCGGTCTTCGGTCCGGGAGACCACGAGAATTCGGTCTTCGGTTCGGTCTGGTCATAGACCGAAATTTTAAGGGTTAAATTCGGGTTTTGAACCGAACCGGACTGAATTGAATTTATTCGGTCCGGTCCCGGACCGAAGCTCACCCCTAGCTGCAATCGTCTAACATGTGCTTCACACGACAAACCACCAACGTAAGGGTTTCTTTGCTTGGGCCTCGCAACAATTGTCCTAATTAACGATATGCACATTAGTTTTTGTTTATTACCGAAGATGCACCTGTAAACCAAACATATTTGCTCATATGCATCTCTGTTGTTAGTGAGCTCACTTCGTCACCGTTTTCGTCCAACGCCGATAGACAATTTGCATATTAAACCTCACAAAATACAAATGTCTTTAATATTAAAAATAAAAAAAGTTAAAAACATAAACCAACACCGAACATGTCTCCTCCCCCTCTCTTCTTCCTCCTCACCACTCTCCCCACCCCCACCGACCTCCCCTCCCTCCTCGCCCTTGCCACCACCCTTCACCTCCCTCAACCCATCCTCTCCACCTACAATGCCTCCTCCGGCACCCCTGCCACTGGGTCGGCGTCCGTTGCGACGCCCGCGACCACGTCTCCGGACTCGTACTCCACAATCTGTCCATCTCGGGTCGCTTCGACCCCACCGTCGGGGAGTTGAGGAAGTTCGACCCCGAGATGAATGGGATTGAAGGAGGGGTTCCAATTGGAGAAGGTGTGGTCAACATCGAGCATGTAGGCGATCTCAAGGAAACGGAAGAACTTGTGGGCGATGAAGAGGGCGTGGGTCAGGCGCCACCACCAAGACAAGAGGGTCATGTCAGGAGGAAAAAGAGAGAGAGGAGAGGAAAGAGAGTTTGATTTTTTTATGTTTTAACTTGTTAATTTTTGTTTTTAATATTAATGACATTTGTATTTTACAAGATTTAATTTGAAAATTTTCCAACGTTGGACGTAACGGAGTAAGCCCCACTAATGACAAAAATGCATATGAGTAAATAATTAAATATGTTCAGCTTACAAATGCATCTCTGGTAATAGCAAAAACACATGTGCATATCGTCAATTAGAATACCTGCAAGGTGCACCCAAGCAAAAAAACCTACACAAAATAGGATCATGGTATCTGAAATTACACAATTTACAAGAATGAGATTCCAATTACAGGCAAATAAGCTAATATGCATCACTAGAGGTACATTCAGCACTACATCGCTAGTTCACATACTTCACACTATTGCACAGGAAACATCGACCAACAGTGCCCTTTCCACCATTCAAAAGATGCAAACGGACAACACACTCACAGGTGATCTGTGCATGCTTTCTACTGAATCCAACAAGTTTTTGTACAACTAATGTCACAAGTGAAGGACCTCTCTGAAACTGAACTTTACTCACTATAATAATCATAACTTACAGCATCTGCCTTCCTGCATCAACATGCAACACAAGATATGTGGCAGAGTCAGCACCCAGCAGCAACGTTTTCCAGTAATGCCATAAGAGTGGTTGTGAGATGATAAAACCGTTGATCCATCCCACCAAGCTTCATCGAAGTGTTGACCTCTTTGTTTTCAGTTCATTCTACTTTAATAACCACGCCTCAGATTAGTACAATTACAGCTTCACAGATAAGGATATCCCTCTTGCAGTCTTGGAGCATCTAGACTATCATCTGGAATTGGTCCTTGGGGGAGGGCACTTAGAACCCTGACTATGATTTCCATCAACAGCTTGAAGCTCATTAACAAGCTGCACACGTCGTTCCTTTAAAAAGTTGAGTCGATTTGTCAGTCTAGTCAGGGCAGAAGAGGATGGCGGAACCAGCTCCTGATAAAACACCACTCAAGAATTTGAATAGATTTCTTTAACCACAGAATGCATCTATGGAAAGTCTACTTACATAGTTACATAAACTTCGTCAAATAATTGCTCGTTTTCTCTTAGAATTAGGAAAAGGTTATCAAGAGAAGCAAGAAGTACACCTCGCCTCTAGAAGAGGACTTCCTTGAAATGCCAGAGGCACCATCTACAGAGCCATCTTGTGACGAATTATCTATTGCAGGACTTGATGATTCAGCACCTCTTACGTTGTGTAGCTGCCTCCTGAGAGGCTGCTTCTGCTGCATGGATGGTGAATCAAGATTCAGCGTTTTCAAATCACAGTTGATTCCAGAGGTGGTTTTCTTAGTTGAAAACAACAAGCAGACATACCTCAAGTTTGCTATTTGTCTGGTAATTGTTACCATTACTCTCGTTTGAAGATGATTCATTGGTGGAACTACTGCTACTCCAGGCTAGCAACGGCTGATTAGTTGGGAAAGACATTGCATCTGGTCCTTGTGAATTCTCATCCATGGATGTTGTTGCCGAGAAAACATCCTGTATTAAGGATACTCAACAAACTTGTTGAGGTTATTCAATAAAATATTATTTGCAACAATGGAAGGTCCAACTTTCAAGCAAGATACGTCATTGCTACATCACAACAGGTGCTATTGGTAATTGCATTCGTAAATTTGCAAATATTCACAAAGAATTTATTTAGTGGATGTAAGTAATGATTATTACTAACCACTATCCAAAATGTTAATTCAGAAATCAAGACACCTATAAAACCAGGGTGCAATGTTAATCAAAACAATCTAATGCCGATTTCAGCGGATCAAGGAACTAACCTCTGTATTCCGTGAATGTTCTCTTTGTCGCTGATCAGCTACAATGCTAACATCTTCGCAGCCTTCATTTCTGTGGCACAGACAAATTGGTGACAATCTATAAAAGCAATACATGTCTAGATATCTGTTGAAAAACCTATCTACCATAATATTAGAATTTCATTTGAGCATTTATTATATAATATTTCAGAGGGCAACCCCAACCAGACATCAAGCAACTACAGGAAAAAAAGCTTTACCATACATCATTGTTTCAATTCAGGCTATGATAATAGTTTATACTTGTCCATGGAGAGCCTGTGAGCTTTCATACAGAAGTGAATGTTTATGTTCGCATTTGTCATACTTGCCCTCCTCCCAAAGCTTATTTTGGGCCTACGACAATATTTACCAGTAAAGATGACAATGTTTACTGCCAAATCATCATGGTGATGTATAAGATGAGCACTTAACTACATTAATAGGGGAAAGGGTAGATCACAGTTGTATGTAATGTCTTTTCGACCCTGAAATGTAATAGATGCATGTGACTAGACATGGTGAACATGAAGTGATGTGTACTTTAGTTTTGTACAATAGACATGCTTATATGAATTACAGCGATCTCCCCCTAACCTAGAGGAGCCATGACTCGGTTCCAAACTATATCACCTTGCCTGTATATGATTTAATATTTGGTAGGTAGCCTCAAAGTACCATGTGCACCACACAAGTTCAATCTATTCCACAGATTAGTATTACTTGGAAATAGTAAAAAAGTGAAACGTGTAGACTAATACCAAATATTTCAATTTTTCATTGCAGCATAGGAGAACGGGAAGCAACAACCTGACTGTTTCTTCTTCTTTAAATCATTACAGCCTAATTATATTCTGTTTCTACCAGGGGCATTGTTTTCCTATGCTGCTCAGTTGTTACCAGTGATTGAAAAGGCAGCCGCCTAGTGGCCCATGAGCGCCTACTGATTTAAAGAAGCTGACTGATTCGAACTTCAATAGGACCATTGCAACAACAAAAAAGAAATGAAGACTATAGTTATAAAATGCTTTCATGGTAGTTGATGAGAATAGAATAGAACAAATTTTATGAATACTAGAATAATGCAACCCTTATCATTGGAGTGTATTTTGCTAATTATGTGCATGGGAACTATAAAAGGATCAGCATTACGACTCTGCATCGGATCATGAAGACATTACATCTGTTGAGAATATTTGACATTGGACAATTAGTAATTTCTTTTCCGACAGATGATCAGAGATGCTCCCACATGACGTCAATTGGCTTTGAGATGAATACCCACACTAAATCAAACCCTAATGGTCCAGTGGCAAATTTGACAAATTCATCCTCCTTTAGGGATACACATGTTGAACTAATGATCTGCAACGTTGTGGTGCGCATACGATCATGTTGCATTAGAGCCCAGCACACTTAATCAAGGTCAAGGTTGAGGGTTGTTATAAATGAACTTACACAACTTTCTTTTGTCTTATAAACAAACTGACCTTTTTGATTGACGATCTGAATGATGATAATGACCAATTGATTCTCTCTGAGAACTACTAATTTGTTGATCCTGTTTAAGCTGCCCTTGAAGATCTGAAACCTTCTGTTTTAAACTGATAATATCTGCTTCAGTGAGAGCTATATCCTCCAGATCTTTCCTCGTCTTTCACAGTAAGTACAGACATTAGACTAGGGAGATGTAACGCCTATGAGAACAAAACAAATCATGTTTTAGCAGGATCACCTTATTATCAAGCGCAGATGAAATGGGCAATCCAGGAGCGGCACTAATCAAACCAGCCTCCAGTGATGCCCTCAAAGCTCTCTCTTTTTGCAGCTGCCCCTGTAATCTCTCTACCTGATAGAAGAGAGCATTGCAAGGATACCAATCATCAATGGAACCATAGTTTATGATTTGAAAATATCACAACATTGTTGTTACTATTGAACCGAGAAAACAAAAAACACATCCTTAAGTCTATAACTTTTATATACATATTCACCAAAGAAACCATGCCAATTCAAGTTCATAATTACTGAATGACAAAAACACATCATGTAAACAAAACACAAAACCCAGAAACATAATGTCAGCTGATAATTACAACAGTGGGAAGTTAAATTAGGATTTCTTTGTAAAAGTTCCAGGTCAACCTCATCCTTACCCAAAATCACTTTTTAAAAATATCATATGGTATCCTTAACTGGCAAACAGGTAAGCAAGCAATAAAAGTTTTTATCTCGAGAAAATTGTAAACAAGATGGGTCAACGTTAAATGGGTAAGAAAATTGTACCACAAACATATGTCCACGTGCAGAAATACCATTAGGTCAACATACACTTGCTGAGATTTTACAGCCCTTATCTGTTTACCACTTATAAGCATCTTCCGAATCCATTTTTTTAACTTCTCTAAGGATTGTCGAGTTTTGTTCTTACTTATCATTAAAAAGATCAAAAGAACAAAAAAGTAATAGCAGAGAAAGCGGAGAAAGGTGACTACAAGCTGCCTTTTGCCCATAAAGAGAAGACTTCATTGTGTTGAGTGTGAATGTAGAAACTTTCAGAATCACATTTGCATGCATAATGTCAAAGAGAGATCAGTATGCATTACGTACATCCTGTTGCAGAGCTAAACGACGATCCCAAAGAGCTTCTTTTCTCCTTTCCAGGCTGCCTTGCAATTGTTCATTTTCCTTTACCTGCGCATGTAATTTAGTCCAACTATGAAGGAAGTGCCTTCATCTGTAAAGTGCTTTTATGAGGGACCAATATCAAACCTCTCTGTTTAGTTTGTTTTGCAAGTCCGATTTTGCGGTCTCAAGCCTCTTAACGGCAGTCCTGTATGAGCACAAATTAATATTGAAAAATAACGAGAAGTAAACAGATAAACTCACTAAACAAAAGTGATTCTCAAGGGAAATCTTACTCCAAACCTATATGACTATATACTAGTAAAAGAATGACAATTTAAAAACTAGTAAATCAACACACCCATGACAGGAAACACGTCCACTTATAAGTATTGGCCAATATAAGTCATAGCTCACATTGAGATGTTCTTGAAATTCTCTCATAAAGGAAGAAAGCTTACTCATCATCAGCTAGGTAGTCAATTGCTTCCAAAGAAAGGTTTTTTCTGGCCTGGAATATCAAAGTATTTAGAAATAGCTTTTCATTGATCAACCATACATCATAAATACTTACAGCGGTACGTCCCCATACAGCTGGTCTCTTGGAGTTGGGAATAAACTCCTTTGCCTTGTTGTATGACAGGGGATTTTGATCAACTGTTTTAGGTGCTGACCTCCCTTTAGTATGGATACCATCCAAAGAACCACGAGAATCACTTTCCTTGGCAGATGGACTTTTTCTTTGATATAAGTTGTTACCGTTATCTTGAGATAACTTAGATTCTGCATCATCTGCTGTTCTCTCATAATTGTGGTGCCTAGATAATGAATCATGTGTCACTAAGTCTGGTAGTCTGCAATTTGCTTCAGAATCCACAACTTTTGGCAGCAAGATATTCGAATCATTGGAGTCAATAACCTGTGTCATTTGAGTGTAGTTTATGAAACAAAGGTCACTCCATAGGACATACATGGTAGCTAGAAAAAATTACAGAATATAATGAGACAAACATTTATCAACTAGTTTAAAAACACATAGAACCAGTTGCTATAAGTGATCTAAGAATAAAATGACCTCACATGATAAGATCTCCCATGAAGGTAGATGCATATATCAGTAAAACAATGACAATAATATTTATTAACGTCCTAATATTTGTAGATAAAAGTATCCAGGAGCCAACTCAATTGTATGTTAACTTAAACTTAGATATATAATTCTACAAATGTAAGCAAATCTCAATAAGCATAAAACACAAACCTTATTGTCATATAGATCACTACTTAAGTCACTGGTGCTCTCGTCACGAGCCTCACTGTATGCATTTCCGGAGCCATTCACTGTTCCCGGTTTCTTGTCACTTTCAGCCTTGTGGTATCCATTGTGTTGTTGAACCTCACTATCAGTTGATTCTTCGTCTTCATATTCGTCTTCGTCATCATCTTCATCTTCGTAGTCATCATCATCTTCACTACATTCTGATTCAGAATAAAGTTCTGATGAAAATGCATCTTCCTGCAAGTGATCATCCTGTACATTCTGATATGAGAATTTGATCTTGAATATTTGAGAAATAATGTTAAATATTTAAAGAAATAAAATACTCCCGGAGATTAAACTTAGAAGCCAAGCATAAATAGTCCAAATTATATAATAAATGAGTTATAGTTTACAGATCCCACCCAAGCAAAGGTAATATATATATGTATATATATGTATGTATATATGTATATATATATATAGAGAGAGAGAGAGAGAGCAGGGATAGAATAAGTCGGGGACTTATTCAAGCTTAACAAGCCTCCAAATGGTTCTTGAAATCCCACTGTTGAACGAAACACCCAACTGTTGATTTTGATCTACTATATGACTTGTAAGCGCATATCAAAATCAAAGAATTTGGTGATTCGTGGGAAGAGATACGTCAATTTGATGAAAATTACAAAACTATTATTTTTGGATTTACGTTCATTCCAACACGTGATATTATATTACAACTATTTAATCATATTACTTACATATGATCCATATTACGATTCAGTCACTCATGTTACGTTCTGCTTACTGGACAGAAGTTGTATAAAATTCATGATTTTCACGTTCATTCCAACACGTGATTACAACACAATAATATTACCTATCAAAGTATAATATTACAGTGAAACAACTTATATTACGGCTCATTAAGTCTCGCATAGAGTACTTAAGCTTAAGTAAGCCCCAAGCTTACTTTAAACTTATACACACACACGCAAGAAATAATCATCAGGAGAATTTTGACAATACGTCACGTTTTTCTTACAAAATAATAAGTAAAAAAATGAAATCTAAGGCCAATTCACCCAAAAAAGGCCCAACATCACTAGTGATTCTCTGCTCATCTCTGATGTCATGAATCTCAATGGTTTCTTCAACAATAAATATGAAAAGAGAGCACATAAAAGTGTATGACATCAATGTATTTGGAATTGAAGTTAGAATTTCCATCTCAAAGTAGTTGTCATCAAGTGTATCAACATCAACATAACCCCAATGCCTCAGAAGAGGCTCCCGCCTAAGCGAGGTAAGGGGGGGTCGGATGTACGCAACCCTACCACTGTAAAACAGTGAGGTTGTTTCCAATTGACCCAAATGATGCAAATGCAACTGACCATCTGCGATTCCACAATAAAAGAAATGCAATTTCCATCTCAAAGTAGTTGTCGTCAAGTGTGGAGAGTAAATTTTTTATAACTTAAGAATGCTTCTTAATGTGGACTTCTGAATTTTCCCCCTAACATGTTTAGTGTTTACTCTCTAGAATCAAATGCATACATTTTAAACATCACTTGATGCAAAATTAAAAACGATCTTCCGACTGAAAACCAACTAGTACTAGGAAATCTCGACTGGTTTAGTACCTTTCCAAAATCCAAGTGCTTTTGGAAATAAAATTACTTCAACAAGAAAGGGTTAACATATTCGACAATAGAACCAAATGATTTCCAACCATTACAGAACTAGCTTTTGAACTCTCTTGCTATGTGAACAAAATTATGTTTTGTATCCACATAGACAATATGGATTGAGTGAATGAATTCTAACAGGTCAAATAGTAACATGAAGTTCATTTGATTCATCATTTTATTAAAAATCTCAGTACGGAAATTACCGTGAATATTCTGTCATACTGCTCTAGTAAAATTATAACAATCGCCTGAGCATGGTTAGCAGCTGCAGCAGCTTGCAGCAACTGAATTGAGCCATCTCCACCCATGTCAAATTCATCTTCAAGTTCACAGTCACCAGCAAGAAGTGGACGTAGAAGTAGTGGAGCCATGCAAGCAGCTATCGCTGAGACACTCATACGGTTTTCGGTTTTGTGAGAAGCAACAATCTGCATCATTTTAAGCATCCTGCAAATACAAATATACTATGTCAAACACCTCACTATTCCGAAGTGATGAAGTTAACTGACAGGTTACAGGAATAGAAATCACACAGCTTCAAGGGGCAATGTTGATACAGAAAGAAAGCACCAAGACACCCACATTATAAGTGAACTGAATTCAAAGGCATTTGAGCCTCAAGGATCGAATATAAAGAATGTCTCATAAAAAAACAAAGCTCTACAACCACGTCAGCCTCCTATTTTCTCTGCATAAACAAGTCAACCTTGTTTCATTTCCATCATTTTAACTTAAATTCATCCTATTATATTCTCAGTGTTCAGTTTGCAATGTTGTGTCATTGTTTACTTCCATGAATAGTACCAAAGGACAAATGGCTGTCAGATTCAAAGATATTTCTGATTTTGTTCAATTCGACAAGCCCACCTTGTTCAATTTGCTCTCATTTTAACTTAAATCAATCCTACTATATACTCAGGGAGTTCAGTTTCCTATCTCACCGTCATTCTTTACTTCCACCGATAGTACCAACTACCAAGGCACACATGGCTGTTAGATTCTCAGATATTTCTAATATTGTTCCAATCTTGAACTGATACAGACATACATCAATTACAGATCATCATTCACAAATCAATTTATGCGAGCGAATATGAACAAAACCTCTACTACAATCATTAAGTTTGCTAAAGGCCTAAATCTATATGTATTGGAGAACATTTGCTCCTACAATGTGGAAATGCTAGTACATTCCATTGCAGATACCTTCCATCTTCAGTTTTAGACTTTTAGCACATACACAAAGTAACATTTTCCTACCAAAATTCTTAATAACCCTTCCTTGTTATGAGTTTCTTGTTGCTTTGCATGTCGAAGTTTTTTGAACTCAATTTTGTAAGAAAAACACTTTTCAGTTTATAATGTATGGGCAATTAGGTTTAATTGCGAATTTTTGTGACTCATTAATTTGATTTAGAACAAATACCCTGAGAGCTCAAATTCCATACCTTTGAAGTAAACGACGGTTGGGTTCTGGAAATGTTTCATATATAACAGTTCGCATGCTGCTGACTCTAGTTCCACGATCACTTCCTGGCATCATAAATAATATCACAAGATAGTTAAAATGCATTTAAACTTTAAACATTTACTCTATATTTTCTTAATTTCATCCTTAAATTCAAAGGCCATCATAATATCATGCAAAAGAATGTTGACAATATTATGCAGAGTTGATGGTAAAGGAACTAGAATGATTAAAAATCCACTAGCTAATCATTATTGATCTCTTAGAAAGACAACAGTGCTTTCTCCCTGAATTCTTTGGATATAAATTTCAAATTCAAATATTAAATAGCAAATTTAAATAGTTGATTTACAACATGCATGCTTACTGAATGCTTCCAACAGTGCTGTGCAACATGATGCAGGAACTGGAGATGATGGCAACTCCCTGAGCACATACTGAAAATTCAAAAATACACAAAACTAGATTGCTACTTAGAAAGGATAAATGTAAGTCGTTCGTTCCTTCTAGAAGACCAGGGAGGAAATGTACCTTTATACAATCACCAATAACATGTGCATCCTCATTGGAAGAGAATTCATTCTTACCTAAAACAATATTTCAATATTGTATTATTTTTAGTAGTTTATACTAATTCATATATGAAAAATACTGTTCTGAGTTAAATGAACAACAATGATGATAAAATATAGTAGCCACAAGGTGGTAAATTCAAGGTGATGTAGTGTAAAGGACGGCCAAGATTAACACACATACCATGTTCATATTCCTCTATACGGCGTTCAACCTCTTCCACATCAGCAGATTGTCTTAGGATCCCTTCAACTTTCATTCCTTCACAGATGTACAAAAAAACTTTTAGGAATTTAATTTTCCAAAAGTATAATTAATGTTGAAGAGTAATAAGCACACAAACAGGACATCAGAAGCACTTTCACAATTACAGACCTTATTAGATTAGTATCAATTCCGACTCATCGAATTTCCAGGGAAAATTGTTTGCAACTTGCTTAGTTCATTTTAGAAGAAAATAAATTAATATAGCTAAGTTTTTAAAACACTATCAAACTTTTGGACCACCTTCTTTCATGCAGCATAAAGACTAACAGCTACAAGCTATACTGATTACCTGAAGATTTTGTTTACCCTAAATAAGAAAAAAATCCTGTCATAAAATAAAGAAAATTAGGAACTCTATAATGATCTATGAGTTGTACAAACCAATCACAAATCAAGACCAATGACCAAGGCCAACCTAGCCAAGCTGGTTATGTACTGACAATTGGATCTTTTAAAATCCCTTTCCTGTATATGAACTACTCGATGCAAATATCCTCCAAGAAGGATTTATGGCAACTTTCTATTTTATGTCAACTATTTTTTTCCAAGGATATCTTATTTCAGGTACTTTCTGTCGGAAAAGTTTTGTCAAAACATACTACATGACTTCTCTACTTTATACTCATTGATTATCTCTGATGATGTAGTTTCACTATAAAAAAATTCAGTCAATTTCAGCCTTTAAATAAGTAATCCTAAAGAAGGAATTGATAAGAAAGAACTGATATCTGGTGCACTAATTATCTATATTACTTTTTAAAGAAAATCTGTCATGAATAAAATATATGGAACCAAATATAGAAAGTAATACCATAATCTTCAATGAATTTAACTGCCTTCTCCAAAAATGAGGGACTTCCACCAGCATCTTCTAGAGCTAGTAAAACCGGTCTTCCAATAACAGTAGATTTTGTAGTTCGTTTACTACCTTTCCCCGCTGCAAAAACAAGAGATAAGTATATAATAAATACAGGTAAGTTTCGGTGGAGGTTAACCTTATCTATTTTACTTAAGGTGGCAATAGCTTTACCTAAAAGTTGTGCACTTTGTTTCTCACTAAATTCATGAATGGTGGCAGTTATTTATCATTAAATATACCTTCTAATTTATGTAATGTGATTGTCCTCACTGGGAAAAGGACAGTATATACATACTCTATAAAATGCATTTACTAAAGACATGTCATGTTGTAGACCAGGGGCGGACCTAGAATGTTCAAGGCTGTACAAGTGTCTATCCAATTTCTTCATGCAAGTGGTCAATGTGGTCTTTTTATTTAAGTTATAATAGTATAATCTTTAATAAAATTTAGCTTTATAAGCTTTGACCGTTATAGAATACAACAAACTTGGTGCAATTTTAGTCAAATTCTTGTGCATAATAGCAAAAAGAATCTTGGGAGAGTCATCTACAACACCAAGATTGACCATTTTTTGGAACTGAAAAGGTCCCTCAACTCGGTCCTTCACCAGTATTTTATTGTTCTTATGATTGCATACCCAATTCCAAAATCCTGGATTTGCCACTGCAGTGTGTATCACCTCACATTCCAAGATATCATGATATAAAGTACTAAACTATGGATGAATGTAGATTACTACTATTTAGACATCGTCTTTTGAATAAAGTTCTGCGGATTTTGCTATTTAGGATCACAAAAGCATAAATTTCTTCCAGTTTTCAGTTATGAACTTCAAAACAATTGCCACACAGAAGTGCTACCCACAAATGATGAAAGATTACATAATTAATACATGATTAACTCCCCAGCTCGGGGGGGGGGGGGGGGGGGGATGAAAATAATGTGACTGAAAAAAACACCATAAAATATAAGGGACTTAAGGTCAAAAAATAATTAGGTGCTACAATAAAACAATCAGGAAATCGTAATTCATGGTGGATTTCTCAAAGCTGATCATCCAGCAATTTGTTACCAAAATACCATCCAGATCTAGACACTAAGACTTGTGCAGACAAACCAAACATTGAAGTTTTTAACCAACATAACATACATTTATCAAGAGAACCTTCAATTGTTTCTGCCACCTCATTGTGTAATATGGAGCTTTGCGCCCCTAAAACAAGAGATGCACTAGGGGCCTGGGATAATGCATGTTCTAGTGCAATTTTCCATTCATGCATGTCCTCTGATGTTTCTGCCTGTCATTTCAATGAAGATAAAATAAGCTCGAACCAGATACTCAAAATTAAAATAAAAAATAGTCTAAATGTAACCTTAGAGAAACAGACACTACCTTCAGTGTAAGAGCTCTTCCATCGCGCCCATCAGGGAAGAGCACTGTCAAAAGCTTTTTGTCAGCTCTGACAACAACACTGCATGCAATGTACCAGATTAAGATTTATGTCGTACAATTTACTATTTTTCTTATGTGGAACATTAAAAAAAATCACCATTAAACTGAAGGGGGAAAACCCACCTTCCTGGATTGTTAAGTTCAATCCCACCAAGAGTAAGATTTACCTCACTGCCTTTCTGAGCTGGGGCATTCTATAAACAATGAGCAGTTGAGCACACATGAGTTATTTAATGTAAGATAATGATGAGATAGGTAGTATTTCACTTCTTTTTTTATAAAAAACAACATTTGGAAAATCAATGAGATTTTTTCAGTGTTCTTGTTTCAAAAGTGATAAGCTTTTGCACAAGAGAACAATGTCAAAAAACATGGTGGAATAAATAACATACTGGATCACTTCTGAAGAATACTAATGATGTTCGTGTAAGAATAAACCATCGTTTCTTCCATGATGTCCAACCCAGCCCTGAAACCACATGCAACTAAACTAAATCAGTAGAGGGGCACAAAATGACCTATGCACAACCTGCCCAGATAATCTCGAGAAAGCTGTGGCAATCCATTCTTATATCATTACAGAGGCAACTTGACTCAATAAACATCACACTCCCCAATTTTTATGATTAGCTTACCTCACAAAATATGCCGAAGATAGGAAAATCAACTAACAAAGATAACTAGAATTATAAACATGCTCTGATTAGTCGACCCTTGGAATCAACACAACAACAACAATTTATACAAAAACCATATTCAAGTATCGTTAACTATATATTCCACTTATTAAAATTGTAACAGTGGTTAAAAAGTCAACATTTTTGCTCTAGATTTCAAAGAAATCAGAAACCAGCCTTACTCATTAAAGGAAAAGAAAAGGGTGAGAGGAATTAACACACTATTTTATCAAGCAAGTACTAATATAGATGTGGGTTACATTCTCCAAGTCACACATAGACAATAAACGACGATGTGTGAGTCCTTTTCTAAAGTAAACTAAGAAGTAAACCTCCTACCTTTAGAAGAAATGAAAAGAGGGCCACTCTTGAATACCTGCAAATTCTGTAAATTTTGCAAGCAAGATAAGTTATCATATTGGTTGACCAGTATGCAGTAGCCATAAGCAGAAAAAGAAATATTAAGATAGATACCAAAGAAGAGTGAGTGAAAAGGTGCAAAAAAAACTACTCTGACCTAAAATATGCATACATGTTTTAAAAAAAGAAGAGGGAATACGCTTTTCAAATTTAAGTAATAAAATATCATTATCTTAAACAACTTTTTACTTAGACAACTAAAGAAAGGTTCACAGGGCTGTAAAACCGACTAATCACCACTCACCAGGTTTTTCAAACAATTGCTAAGTTATTTCTAAGTAAAATGAATGAATGACTTAGCATCAAATATTTTACTCTTACCACCTTGTAGTAGAGCATTTTCCCCCAATCTGCTGGCTGAGTGGCAGAGTCATACAGCTCTAAAACTGCTGTTGGTTGAAGCTTCATGTTTTAAAAGAAACCGGCCTTTACACGGCATGGGATCAAATCCTCCTCTATCACGAACCAAAATGTCAGGTTTCAAACAAACATGTACTTGTTTTCTCCACTTAAAATTCTCAATTTCTATCTCTCTTTATCCATATACTGATACAACTGAGAGAAAGTCATCACAAATTGACTCCTTACTTCTTAGCAATGTTGAAACCACTGGCGATATGGCTGGCAAATTTCCACAGAAGTTATATTCAGAGTCCTAACTCCAATCAGTTGTTGATGAGTGGAGGGCCTGAAATTCCACAGTTGATACTCCAATGTAAAATCATTCTCAACTCAGCCCTTCCATGTGGTCTCACATAAAATTTAACATTGACGCTAGACTAGTAATTAGGCCTTTTGGTCAACCAGACCGCTACCATGCTAAAGTTGGGTTTCCATCTCAAAACCATTTGGTGTTGACCGAAGGACACAAAATCCGGTAACTCGGTATAATGTCCCTTAAATCTCCTCTACGGAACTTTTTGCAAAACCGAATACAATTGATAAGTGAAGCGTTTCATCATCACACGAACACGAAAAGGCCAACAATACCGATAAAGCCATTAACCACAACTAGAAATCGATCGCGCCGGTAAGTTCACCACAATGCGATAAACTCAAACGAAACGAAACCGATCACATCACGAACCTGACAATTGTGGCATCTGACGTGCCTGTCGTGACTATCCGACCTCGCAGGCCAATGACTCCCATCTCCATCCCCACACCGGCACGCCTTCCACTGCGCGGCGCTCTCGTTCACGTGCTGCAACGCCTCCATCTACCAAACCACCCAACCGTCAACAAAACCAGAAAAAAGGCAACCCGATCGGGCCCGATCCGAGGGGGACACGAACCTGGTTGCTGCTCCCAGTCGCCATCGGCAATGCAGGTCGCGAGAGAGAGGGGAGAGGTGCGGGGGGAAGGAGAGGTGGAGGAGAGAATAGAGGGGGAAGGGAGGAGAGCTCCTCGATTGGCGGAGAGAGAGTTGCGGGGAGAGAGAAGGGGGTTTTAATTTGGTTTGTTTGGCTAATTATAAAGGGTCCACGCAACTGTAACTCAACGGCCTGCTTGAACATGATAGATCGTGGACGTTCGATTTTGTTCCGATTTTGCTTGGTTTGATATATCGTTCGATGGTCGTTCGATTTTGTTCGGATCGGTTAGTAACGAGCCGAGCACGAGCAGACTCCACTCGCTCGATGCTCGTTCGGTGCTCGTTCAATTATCGCTCGAAATCTGATTATTATATCCAATTATTTGATTAACCTGAATATTCTATCCAATTACACAATCGGTAAAGCGTAATGAGAGAAGTCTGGCTATTGGAATGGTTATGAGAAATATGAACGGGAGTATCCTTGTAGATAGTGTGCACGTGGATTTGATTGGGAACGACGGGAGAACGGTTGTGATCTGGAGAAGACATTGTGAAGTTGTGTGAAGTTTATGTTGTGTTTGTATAAGGTATATATAGAGTGAAAATTGGACATTGTGCATTCACGTGTGTACTGTACATTCACGCGGACTACTTTCGTTGCACGCATGTACTGTATTCACGCGCGTACTGTACATTCACGTGGATAATGTGCATTCATCCGGACTACTTTCATTGCACGCGTGGACTGTGCACTCACGTGTTTACTGTGCATTTCTAATTTTAATTACTAAAAATTCTTGTGGTTTAATGTTAATTACTAATTATTAATCATTTCGTCAATTGGAATTATAACGTAATTAAAATTAAAATTATGTAAAATGTAATTTGTTAAATATGGTGTAAGAATTAAAATTGATTAATTAAGAAATGATGTGGAGGAAAGAGAGTGTAGGGTGGTGGGGGTAGCCCGGACGTGGTTAAAGGGTTTTTTTTGGGTGGGTGTGGTGAGCTGACGTGGCGGATAGAGAAACTGACGTGGCGAAGAGATGGAGCAAGGCATTCGGGGGTAGCTCAGGCACTGTTAAACATGGTCTTATACGTTATCACTATATGTAGATCTACGAATTTCTTACGCTATATTTACACCCATACAAATCAACTCTTAACAGAATCCGACCTTCAAAACCATATATCCAAAACACACCCTTAGTGTTACATTATTAGTTACATATATAAGCATTTGTATCTAAGCACGATTTTGGTAAGTTCCAAGAGCGATTTTAGTATGTTCCAAACTAAATTTTACGATACAAGTTGATGACCTACAGAAGTACGTGAAGTCTTAACATCCGCTGCCAAAATTGTTTGATACTTCTCAAAAAAGAATAACATTAGAGTTGTAAATGGGGCGGGTTTTACCCGCCTCGCCCAATACGAGTAGTGGTAAAAAAAACCAACCCGCATAACCCGCCTATTAAGCGGGACGGGTTGCGGTTGTCTCGCAACCCGCCCCGCATAACCCGCAACCCGTCTAAATCAAATATTATACATAAATTTCAATGTATATGAAAAGAATGGTAACATAACCAACCAATGTATATGGAAAAAAATTGAAGATGGATTTGCTTGCTACAATTTTGAAATTTATTGATGATGGTATTGTTTTCAATTTTGTGTTGAGTCATGATCTTCGAGTACATTGACAGTGAAGGTTTGCAGTTGAAATAACGTACGAGATCCTTCTAAATAATTATAATCACATAAATCTAAATTGTTTTTAAATGACTTAGTGTTGAAATAAACCAGAATTAAATCAACGAAGACAAGTAATAAAAATGATGACAAATATGGAGTTACTATTTCAATTCTTAACGTCATCTATCTGAATAATGTTATCACACAAATCTAAAAAATTAAAGAAAACCCATCAAACCCGCATAACTTACCTGCCTAGTCTAGCCTTAGGTGAGACAAGTAGCAGATTATTTTAATTTTTGACCCGCCCCTGCCCCCTTGCACCCTGAATAACATACATTGTGATGAAGCATGTGTCAACAACCATGGCCTTGCTTTGGACGGGCATGTCTTGTCTTGTATTGATTAGAAACTAGAAAGTAACTATAAAGAGGAACAACTTCGCGCCGCAGAAGAATCAATTGCACATAGTACTACTATGATAGTAGAAAGTAAAAACAGAGGAATCAGAGGCTCCTTTGTACACGAAGCTTTGTTTTAATTAAGGTAATGGAAAATTAGTTTATTTTCATAGATGTTCAAAGAAAAATGCAAGATACAAACCTTAAAATACATAGGATGAGCATAATAACATGAAAGTATTGACCACAATTAGTATTCGTGTTATATAATTGTTCTTGACTTGGATATACCTAAAATGATGCAATATTGCAATTGTAAGAGCCTTTAGGAGAAGTGCACTGGTTCAGATGCATTTTTTTCCAATTTAATAAGAAATGAAAATAACCATCATACCGACACCACAAAATAAGAGACTCAAAACAAGTCTTTCCAAAATTAATAAAAAGAGTCTTCTATAGAAGAAAAGATAAACAATGCAGAATTGATATTTGTCAACGTCAAACATAACTAAATACCTCCAGAGTGAACAATGACAGTCATGCAAATAATTCCTTTTGTAGTTTGTTATGCTTGTATAGCAACGGCTATCCATAGGACAATTTGGCTTCTCCCTTCAAACACTTTATTAAATTATAGATTAACAACAATAAATATCATAGTTCACGCCCAACATGTTCTGTACTTGATAGGGACTTATAGATCAAGCAATAGATGTCTATCTTTCTTGCCATTTATGGCAGACCACTAATTATCGCTTGCTTAGTAACGCTACTAATTTTTATTTGTTTCCATTTTGTCAAAATAGAATCCAATGTTGTGACTTGTGCACTGTGCATTTGTACATTCCGTTTTGCTCGTCTTCTTGTCTTGTTTACATTGATATATATTCTTGCCAAGCTGATGAGGGTCATCTACACTGGTCCCATTACCACGTGCTGACGTGCAGTACATTTTGATAAACTGAACTTAACAAAAGGAAATAACCCTAAAAAATGCCAATGCAACAATGGCTGCCCAATGTATTTATATTTCGTCGTTGGTATAAAAAAGTAGTAGCTACTCTTTCATCACGATGCTCGTGTTACAGCTAGCCTGAATTATTTTTAACTTTCACAGACACATTCATGATAGTTCACAACTAAGGAGCCGGAACTTATCCAACTAAATCGCATTATTTGTGAAACTTTCTTGGATAATCTATTCATGGCGAGGCAAGACATCAGTTTGTGTGCAGCACAAGCCCCACTGTTCCAAATGAAAAGAGTCCTGACATCAATGGACCATGTCCATGCATCAAATTATGCAACTAAAACAAACATGACCAGCTGACCCAGAAATTTATGGAACATCCTGACTTGTAATTCACAAGGCAAAAAAGGAACTCCCTAAAATTTCAAGTGAACGGCAGAAAACGTTGTGTTAGTCCTTTCAAGTGTAATCCTACGTAAATATAGAACTCATATCAACCAGCAATCATAACACCTGGAACGATTCAATCCTCAGCAAATGAACTGGTCAACTTTTTCAGCATCAAGTCAAAATGCACTACCTGCAAGATTGCAAACTTCCACAGACTGTAACTGCCAATCACTAAGCTCCAAGGTTAACAAAATTTAGCTTGATTACAGTAGCAAACATACACAACTTACCAGCTTTTATTTAATAAATATTCAGTCTCAGGATATGGCTATATTCCATGTATTGCATACTTCAAATACTGGGCACTCATTTTTTAAAAAGGATCCCGGGAGGCCCACGCATTACCCAACCCTATTTCTCACGCAGGTCTGATGTGGAGAAAACGTGTGAAGGAAGATGGCGTCGAGTTGTCACTTGCGACTTGTAGATTGTATTTGGGTTTTAACCTCATGACAGAGATATCTTTTTAGGTGACGTGCTTAGATTTTTGCTCCTCGTAACTGACGTCGAAATCATCTTTCTCCCCCAAACCGACAGACGAACCCATTATTCTACCCAAATCTCCATTTTCCCCTATCATCTTTCTCCCCTAATGAGCAACATTGCTTCAAACTCCATCGTTTTCCTCTCCGATCTTCTTCGCTCGCCTTTTCCCTTTAAGTAGGTACGTTTTCTCACCCACATTGCTTCAAACTCCATTGTTTTCCTTCGAACAAGGTATTCTCAGCATACTACGTTATCTTTCTAGGTATTTGGAGAACTCGATTTTTATCTACATTTTACTGACAAATATTAAAAAGCTACTTTTAATCAGAGTAAAGGATTCACCACATAAACTCCCCTTAAACCAACTGATTAACCACCAAAAAGCTACTTTTATCCTGTTGTTTTTCATGTGTTCTTTAATTTTGTTTATTATCGGTGATTTATTTGGGTTTTATCTGATTATCCGTAGGGGTTTTTTACGTTAAATGTATTTTTCGCACCTCACCCACAGGATAAGCATTTCCTTCCGGCAAGGTTTTTGACGTTTTAATTTTTTTCTTCCCGGTAAACCACCTATATTTGTTAGATTTTTGGGTTAGCAACTTTATTTTGGGTTTTCTTAAATTTGAGCTTGAAGGACACAACATAGAGATTTTATAAGATCACTTAAAAAAAATTAATTGTTGGCACAATCTTTTTTATGTATTACTTGTATTCGTTTTCGTATTACTTTCACCTTTTATTATAATACTCAACCATATCTAATTTTTTTTTCTAAATTAATGTTAAACCTTTTGTTTACATATCTAGGTTTTTAGGTTTTTCAAAGTTATAATTTTTTTATTATTTACATAGATAGAACTGTTATCGGTATTGAAAGCAAGTGTATTTTAAGTGTTGATTTGTCAGCTATTTTTTGAAGAAATTTATAATGGTGCGTGGTTGGTAAGGTTTTATATTTTCGGGGTTAGTTGAAATCAAAAGCGGGGTAAGTTGGGTTGGGGTAAGTTAGAACCATTATGCTCTTTATTTCACTCTTAGAACCAGTATGTTCTTCAGATCCAGTTAGATCCATTATATTATCAGGGTTAGTTGAAATAAAGAGCGGGGTTAGTTGAAATCAAATACTGAACAACCAATATGTTCTTTAGGTATACTAGGGGGGGTAAAATTAAGGATGACTTGGGGTATGTTAGATTCAGTAACATATGGGGGTAGATTCGCTATTTATGTTGTTTAGTATTTGTGGTACATATTTTTTGTGGTAGACCTTGTAATAAATTCCCGTTATAATCTTTGGGAAAGTGTTTGATAACACTTTTTTATATTTGGACGTGGGTTATTTTGTTCAAAAAGTGTTTATCTTAACATAAATTCCCGTTATAATCTTTTTTTAGGTTGTGATGGAGTACACCGACAGTCATTTGTCTCTCATTCATTGGCTGAAAGCAGCCAAAAATATGAGAGCTCATCACAAAGAGCTTTTTTCTGCAACCCCTTTTGGGCATTTTCTGGAGATGGAAAACATTATTGTTAACGATGAGATAGTGCGGGACCTAATGGGATGTTACTCTACCAGACGGAAAACATTCATTATGGGAGAATACGAGTTGCAATTTGAAGAAATGGATGTTGCTTGCATATTGGGACTACCTATTGGAGGTCAAAATTTCAACAACGTTATAGCGAACACGGAGGAGAGTCAATTCCACGGACGTTTTTTCAGTAAGAAACTACCAACACGTTCTGATGTTCATGCTTTAGAGAAGAAATTACTCCCTTCAGATGATCCGCTTGACGTGCTGATTGTGTGTGGCTCTATATTGTCCACTTATTCTGTGTATTTTTGTTTGTTGGTACATCAATGCGTGTGCAAAAATGGATGACTTATAGAGTCGAGGATCTGAATGCTTTACATTCAGTTGGTTGGGGGCCTGTGTTTGCCACCACTTAACCAAAGCCCTAAACAATGCCCGATTCAAATACAACGAATTGACTAGTGGTGAAGAAATCCACCTGGAACGCATTGAAGGATGCACAATTGTTCTTATGGTAAATGAAGTGTTTTTTGTGGCCGCATTGTATATGTATTTCTCAATAAATTGATGTAATATTTCGTTTTATTTATCTTCAGGTTTGGCTATTCGAACACCTAAACATTTGTGAGGTGGTTGGTGGTACACCGCGGATTAATCGTTGGGGGGTACATTGGTAAAGCATGATCTAGATAAACGCTTGAAGGTCAATGGCTTGAAGTTCACCAACTTACATGCAAAATTCTTCAAGTTGGAAAGGATTGTGCCAACGACCACTGAAATTGAGCAATACAACATACCAAATAATCTAGTTAGTGGGGAGCTTGTCCAACAGTTGCAGTTGAGGGTGAATGACCTTGAGGAGATGTTATTTCAGTCTAATCAGAGGTGCAACACGTTACGTAATGAGCTTCGTGAGACACAAGAAATGTTGCATAGTAAAGAAGATGAATGTGCTCAACTGAAGTGACTTCTTACTGAACCATTCCGACCACCATCGCCATCTCCATCCTTTGTACCACCTAGTCCAGTCGTAATCTCAAAACAATCTTCACTTGATCCAACCATCCTACCTTCCAACGAGCATGAGCCCCCAGAATACGTGGATGAGTTACCAGGAAGTCCATCAGAGAGCATGCCCATTTCTGTCACTCTTAGTGTCCTTAAGAAAAGGGCACGTAAGGGTAGACATTCATCATCTAGTAGGGGGGAATGGTAGAACTAACTGAAAACATCAATGAAGCTGATGAAGACCGTATAGTGGGTGATTCTGACCTGTCATGTTCTATGCTGAACAATGAAGTTAATACATGTTCTGGGCTGTCAACGAATAGGTCAGTTGAGGTTACAGAAGACTTTGGTTGTGGTCTTGAAAATGAAGATTTGGTTCTTGATCGTTCAGTGGAAATTCTGGAAGAGAACGTTGTCGCTGAGGTTGATGAAGAAGTTGTTGTTGATGGAATAGTAAACATAGAGGAGATGGAAATAGGAAAAATGCTGAACAACCTAGGAAAAACAACGAAGATTTCCCGCATTTCTTATAACTCTTTGTTAGCTGCGGAAAAGGCATTATGCCTTTATCAGGATGTGGATCAAGTTATTCGAAGTATGCTACATCAAATACATGATCCAACTACTACTACTAGTAGTACCACATTGAGACGTGGGAGAGGAAGGGTTTCACCTTATCAACTTCGTAGTCGTGGAGTTGCAAAGTATGGTAGTTTGAAGGTTGGTTCTCTTAAAAATATCCTTATTAAAAATTTATTCAGTAGTAGTATTTTTGTCTAGAATAATCAACATTTGGCTTTAAAGAATATCTTTGTAATATTTGACAGAAACGAGCAACACGTTCTCGGTTTCGTGGTAAGAGACCAAAAGATGTTGTGGAATACCTAGAGTCAACGGTAATCAATCATTCAATTTTTATAACCACGAAAGAACAAGATGTTATTGACACACTTGTTTATGAATAAATTTTCAGGATTTGACAGTAGAAGGAAAAATTCAATCTGAGAATGACTAGGTTGTTGTTCTTTCTTATAGACATTGAGGTTGTTGTGTGTGAAAAATAAATTGTTCATTTATTTTTGTTTTTGTTTCCTACATTATTGTAATATAATGATTGGTTATATAAATATCTAAGTAGTGAGATGTACTTGTAGTGTGTCATACAACCACATATTGTCTGAACAAACCACCTGTAAGCATTGAATATACCTCAAATACTTATTTACATTAACAAAATAAGCTCTTACAAAATATAACATATGTATTCTTTCATTGCGGTTGATTCCTCTTAATATGTTAATACAATTTGTTGTTTCATGTTTAATTTATGAGATTAGCATCCTACCAATGTCTAAGCGCACACTACTAGTGGGAAGGAAAAACTAAATAGGTAAGAAAGGAAAACATAATTCATTATTGTAGTTAATGTGGTACTATTTAGCATTAAGTGTATGCAGAAAAAAAACTAAACATTTTGTTTATGTGTTGTTTGGTTGAATGTAGTCCTATTTAGTCTTTTTAATGACATACTGTTTGTTGAGTTAATAGTGAGAAATAAGAGGTTTGTTCAGTTATAAGTTGGGGTATTTTCATATATTATTTGTTTATGATGGAAAATACGGGGTTGTTCAGTTATAATTTGGGTAATTTCCGATATATTCCATTTATAGTTTGATGTATGACATCGGAATTCTATGGATGTTGGACAAGTTCTTGGTGAAGCTAGATCATAAGCATATTCTACTAAAGGGAAGAAAAATGTGGAACATGTAAGAAAGATAACTAATGTTGTTATAGTAGTTATTATTTCTTATTGTAGACGTTTGGGTGTATAGACGACAAATTGTATATGCGGTCGAAGCTTGTTCTGTTAATAGTGGTAAATAAGGGGTTTGTTCATTTATAACATGGGGTATTTTTGTATTTTATTTCAGTTATAACATGGGAAATAGTTTGCGGTGGAAGAACATTTTGGGCATTTTACAAGTTTTCAGCTTTGAATTTTCGGGCAATATTGGGGTTGATGGAGTTACATCTGGGGGTACTTAAGAATGTGGTTTGGAGTAGACACATGATTTATAAATTGTAATAAATTGATGTTTTTTGTCAAAGCTAGCAGAACGTGCCACTTATCATTGTAACATTGTACCATGAGTAAAAGCATGAGTTGATGTAACATTGTAACATGTAGTGCTACATATCGTTGTTATTAAATGTATGGGTTAAACTTTAATATAAGTTGATGTATTCACCTTAAACCGAAGAGTAAGCTGGAACTTATTAGAGAAAATGCGGGAATAGTGATTGAATGAGCCAAATTGACAATAGGGTGCAGTAGTTATGTTGTAAGCTTTTGGAAATTGATGTTTGTTGATTTGTAAACAACTTTCTATATATTTTCATAGGCCAATTTTCTTTTTTGCATTCAGGACATACATTCCTTTAATAAACCTGTGTTGGATGTTCGGGATTTTTACGAGCCAAGTGGGCCCTTCGAGTCTCAAGGTAGGTTTTTGTAGGATCGTGTGGGTTTGCAATTCTAATCATTTTTATCCCTAATTACCTACTTGTTTAATCAATCAAGATATGCACAGCGGAATTTAAAATAGACAAGTAAGTAAAGCAAACCACAATGGACTCGGGGATTTTTACAGAGGTTCGGCCTCTCGCCTACGTCCTCTCTTGCAAGCTCCGTTCGACACTTTGAGCTCTGTTCGACACTTTGAGCTCCGCTCGCGTCTTCACTAACCACTCCCCTTTCCGGGCTGGGAGAGAACACTTTTACAAAACAAGCACCACGAATACCCTCGCTTGCTTGACCTTCTTCCTCTCACAATCCGAGAGGGAACACTTTGGGCTTTCACCAAAATCCTTACTCCTTGAACAACAAATGAGTGGGACAACACTCTCTAAATATTGAACACACTTTGAGTATGATTTGGTTATGATCAAGGTGTGGAATTTAGGCTTAGAGTGTGTGATTAGGGAAATTTGAGCTTGAGAGTTTCTCTCTAATGTATTAGACAAGTAGTAGTAGGAGAGTTGTGTAGAAATGTGTCTTACAACTCTTTATATAGGCATTAGAGAGAATATAATCGTTGGGGTTGATTGGGTGAGTGTTGGTGTAAGATACATAAAATAGAAACTCGCGGGACCCAATTCTGAGTTAATTCGGTCGACCGGATCGGGTAATTCGTTCGACCGTTTGGCAGTTTTGAACTCAGTTCGGTCGACCAATTAAGGAACGGTCAACCGCCCAACGCTACGACTTAGGTACACTTAAGTGATCGGTCGAACACCGCAAATGGTTCGGTCGACCGATTCACAACATGCTCTAAAGGGGTGGCAAACAAGATTATATTCGGTCGACCGAAACAAGGTACACGGTCGACCGAATTCCAACATGAAGTTTGGGTTTGTCAAAAGACAGATATTCGGTCGATCGAACAAGGTCCTCAGTCGACCGATACACGAAATGTATTTGGGGTATTTTTGGTTTAATACGAATACGACAGTTGGGTACATACGACAAAACTAACGGCCGGAAAAATGAGTTCACACGGTCCACCAAAAGGGTATACACGGTCGAACGAAATTGGGCAGTGTAAAACACAAACAGGATAATTGATCATCCGGTCGACCGAACGGTCTGTTTCGTTCGATCGAATGTGGGCAGACAGTTCAGGTTAGGTTAAGTATTTTCCGGTTCAAGTTTGGGTGATCTATTGAAGTTCAAATGTTATGAAATTTCGTGTGTGACTTCTCTAAGAAACATAGTGTGTGTTTAAGTTGATTTTAGCTCAAGTATACTCAATTACACAAAGTTTCTAAGACTCAAAGAAAATACAAAATACATGTCTTTAAAAGAGCTTGATTACATGTCTTGACTTGATTTTTTTCCTTCCATGAGTCTTGATCACCTGTAGAGGTTAGCACAAAGCAATATATATGCAATGCAATATGTGTGCTACTCTACATGATTATAATTAAGATTAGGTTGATTAAATCATCAAAACATAGATTAATGTCAAAACGCCAACAGTTTTCACCAACGCAGTCTGTGATCCCAGAATTCTTCAATGGGGAATGTTCTGAAATTGACGAATATGTTATGGGTAGCCTTGCCGACGAAGAGAAAAAGGTTATTCGATGGGTAACCCAGAAAAATGTTACCACCGAAGACGTGATTTTTAAAGGTAAATCCGTCGTTGTCCGAAGATTCGATTTAATCAACTTAATGAGCAAAGCTGGTCCAACAAGTGCAGAGGTATATATTTATGTATAAATCAATTACAGTTTGACCCCTTGAACTATGCTTTGGTATCACTTTGCCCCCCTGAACTTTCAAAGTTAACAGTTTCCTCCCCTGAACTTTAATTTTGTAACACTTTGCCCCCGTGAACTTCAAAAACTCATTATTTAACATACATTCGACGTTTTTTTTCCTAATTTTTTTTGTCGTATCCCTAATACACTTCTAAACCTATATTTACGTGAAAGTTTGGATCGAAACGGAGGTCGGATATGGTTGGAATTTGGTCAAATTGAGTGTCAAACCAACCCAAATTCCAACCATATCCGACCTCCGTTTCGATCCAAAATTTCACGTAAATATAGGTTTAGGAGTGTATTAGGGATACAACAAAAAAATTAGGAAAAAAACGTCAAATGTGTGTTAAATAATGAGTTTTTGAAGTTCAGGGGGGCAAAATGTTACAAAATTAAAATTCAGGAGAGGTAACTGTTAACTTTGAAAGTTCAGGGGGGAAAGTGATGTCAAGGCATAGTTCAGGGGGTCAAACTGTAATTAACCCTACTTTTAATGATAACGATAAGGTTGGTAATTACTTTTATGGTGATTGTCTGTAGATTTTCGATGCCTACACAGACGTTTTCTTCACGATGTATTCTAAGGCTTGATACTCTGGTTGGGTTGATGCCGTGCCAACTGCTTTATCAGGTTTACTAGAAGAACGTAAATTTGAAGCTACAACTAACTTAATTGAATTGCATATGGATCGATTCTCGGAGAAATTGAACATTATATGTCATCTAATTCACGGCAATGATCATTGGTATCTGCTGGTAATCTACTCGGAAGCTAAATTAATAAAACACTATAATTGCTCGGCTAGGGAGCTTGCCTTGGATGAGCCTTCAGGAGAGGCTGATGGATTTCATGAAGAGGTTGCGTCGAGGACATCTATTTTCTGGAGATCATATCTGAATTGTTTATGGCCTCTACAATTTGTGCAAAACTGCCCACAATAGCTGGATGGTGTTAATGATAGTGGCTTGTTTGTTATTCATTGGATTTGCAAGTTACTAACTGGACTACCACCAGATAGTGCTGAAGATGTAGAACATGTGCACAAAATTCGTGGGGAGATTGCAATGACAATCATGAGGTCTGAAATGACAGTCTCCCTGAACTTGGTTAAGTGATTACAATATTTGTTTTGTTGTAAGAACTTATTAAACATTGAATATGTTTGTAATGTTTGGATTCAGGACATTTCCTTGGAATGTAGGAACTTGGTTAACTTATTAATATGTTTGTTACATTTTATGTATTGAATGTCGTTCAACTATTTGAATTTTTTACCGGACAAGGGAAATCTGATTATATAGAAGACATTAAATGGATTGCAATCCATTTAATTTCTTCTATATAATGGATGTTAAACTCTAGTATTGTTTACATCATTCATATAGGACAATCTTATTTTTTCCCGGGATAATTTGGATATAGGAGCAGGGTATTGTAAGCATGATTAATCAATTGAACAGATTGTAAGCATGGTTCGTTTACGGATTGTAAGCATTGTAAGCATGTTTACGGATTGTAAGCATGGTTCGTTTGTGCAAACATATTGATGATTGGGATATATTGAATTAAGTAATAGGGTAAATTGGTTAACCCTATCGAAATTAATTGGACTGTTCTTAAATTGGAATCGTGTTTACATCTTTTATTGAACATTTTACGTTTAATAAGAATAACATTTTACGTTTACATCTTTTATTGTAATAGTTGGATTATAAATTTATTTGTCTCTGTTGTAATTTATGTGTAGTAGGTTGGCAATCTTATCGATAGCTGCATTTTAGGTTTGTTTTTGGAGGTAAGGCTAATTGTTAGATGAGGTAACTTAGGCCATATAACAAGGTAATTGGAATTCAGGGTTGGGGTAAATGTAATTCTTTAACGTGTTAATTTAATTTCAATAGTTGGGTTAATCTTCTTCGATCTAGTAGGGTAACTAAATGTATGTACGGGGTAAATACAAAATAATAGTCGGGTAACCCTGACTGAATAACTAGATAAGTTCGTTTATCCTTTTTACTTAATGATTAAGCAAATTCACTAATCAATTACTAGGAAGGTTAAATTATTTTCAATTGACACACATAACTAACTACACATAAGTAAACCACACATACGTAGTTAAATCCCATTTAATTGGGACAGACGTTAGATTGTAGTTGTTTGTAGTATCTTATTAATAAATCACAGCCAATATCCCTTTGAATGTGTTTTGGTACGGTATTATTTTATTTTAAACATTAGACTTCATCGTAGAATTAGTTTGGCCAGCTTTGCTCTTCACCAAATTACGGGCTAATACCTATAACGGTGTGCTTGTCATTTAGTTAGACGGTGATCCATTCAAAAGGAAATTATTTGCAGCAGAGTTTTCCACGATTTGTTGAAGTATTATGGTAGTGGAGGAAGAGTTGCACATATTCAGTTTTGCAAGGTGTTTTAAAAGTTTAAAATTAAGTGTGTTGGTTTACATGCGTTGGGGTAAATTTAATAAATGAACGTTAATTAGCGTTCAGGAACATGGTCAATTGGACTATGGGCTAATATGGTTAATAATAAAACGTTATAAGGACTACTTACATTGTATACAAGGTGTTAAAAAAGTTTACAATTACGTTACATCGCACTAGACATCCGTATAGTATTGTGAAGGTATTAATTGATGAACGGGACCTAGTTTTGGACACATACATAGTTTACATCCCATTTAATTGAAACCGCCGTTTTATTGTAGTTATGTGTAGTATCCTGTTAATAAATGACTGGCAAGAACACTTTTAATGCGTGTTGGTACAATGTTCTTTTTTTTGCAACATGAGATTTCAGCGTAGCCTTACTTGGGTGACCTATGCTCTCCACCAAATTATGGTCCGTTAACGGTGTCCTTTTCATTAAGTTAGACGGTGATCCATTTAGTGGTAGCAAATAAAGAGTTGCACTTTTTAAGTTTTGCAAGGTGTTTTAAAAGTTTAAAATTACGTGTGACCGTTTAAGACATACATAAAGTCTTACAAACTACCATAAATGATGGTTTGTGCGGTTAAACCAAAATGATATATGGGGTAATTTAATTTCATCGACGAGGTAAGTTGCAGTACAAATTTGGGTAAAATTAATGGATGAACGGGGTAATTGTTGTTCAATAGAATGGCTAGTATTGTTTGGGAGGGGGGGGGGGGGGGGGAGGAGGGAAGTTATCACTCACAGTATAAGTTCAAAATTGAAGAAACTAAACATCAGTAAACCACACATACCTAGTTTACATTCGGTGTGAGATTGTAGTTGTTTGTAATATCATGTACATCGATAATTGACAATATCCCTTTAAATGCGTTTAGGTACGAGGCTCTTTTCTTTTCAACAGTACATTTCAACCGAGCATTAGTTAGGCAACCTTTACAACCATAAAGTTTACAATTCCGTGTCATCGCGGAAGACATCTGTAATGTGTTATGAATGCATTATATCATGGTTTTTTGGGGGAAACATCCAGTCTGGAAAACTTAATGTGTATTATGGGGTAAATTTGGAAGAAGGATCGGGGTAGATTGACTTGATAAACGGGGTAAATTATGTTAAATGATGGAGTATAATAGGAACAGGGGTGAGATTGTAGTTGTGTAGTATCGTGTTCATACATCACTGGCAATCTCCATTTCAATGAGTTTAGGTACGGTGTTATTATCTTTTCAACTGTAGATTTCAGTCTTAAATGTTTTTCACCGAATTAGGGTTTAATAGTTTGTAGGGGCAACAAAACATGATAGTTTGGATAAATTAATGTTTTGGGGAAGGTAAATTGTATAACAAGATTTGGGTAAATTCAATTGATAAACAGGGTAACTAATGTTCAATGGTGGGGTTAGTATTGTTCCTGGTGGTAAACTTATCATTTTTTGGGGTCAGGTAAATTCACTAACAAGATAATATTGGTTTGTAACCCTTCATTACAGACGGGGTAAGTCCAAAACAAAAACCGGATGGCACACGAATGGTTCAAAACCGCAGTTGTTTATAAACCACAAATCAGTAAACCACACATAGCTAGTTTACATTCGATTTAATGGTTGCAAAAACTTTATCATTGGCATGTAGCAGGGGTAACCCCTACATTGACATTCGTGTTAAGATATAAACAACAGCAGGGTAATTTGGATATATAAGAATGGTAAGTTAAAAACATCCAGGTAAGTTGAATATAATGGCAGGGTAAGTAGAACCTGAAAGACGAATGACACAAGAATTACAATAGTTGGGTAACACTGAAGTGTTCAAAACCACAGTTGTTTAAAACACATGTAGTCTGGAAAACTTAATGTGTATGATGTGCTAAATTTGGAATAAAGGTCGGGGTATATTGACTTGATGAACGTGGTAAATTATGTCAAATGATGGGGTACAATAGGAATAGGGGTGAGATTGTAGTTGTAGTATCGTGTTCATACATCAGTGACAGTCTCCCTTTCAATGAGTTAACGTACGATATTATTTTATTTTCAACAGTAGATTTCAGCCTTTAATGCTCTGCCCCGAATTAGGGTTTAATAGTTTGTGGGGGCAATAGAAGATGATAGTTTGGATAAATTAATGTTTTGGGTGAGGTGAATTCTAAAACAGGATTGGGGTAAATTCATTTGATAAACGGGGTAACTTATGTTCAATTGTGGGGTTAGTATTGTTCGTAGGGGTAAACTTATCAATTTTTTGGGTAAGTTAATATCACTAACAAGAGAATATTGGCATGTTACCCTACATTACAGATGGGGTGAGTGTTGGCTTTTTGGCCTTAATCTTATGTTTTGATGATTTAATCAACCGAATCTTAATTAGAGTAGCACACACTATGCATTGCATATATATTGTATTGTGTTAACCTCTACAGGTGATCAAGACTCAAGAAAGAAGGAAATGAAGTCAAGACATGTAATTAAAGCTAAATCGAAAACATGTAATCTTGATTTCTTTTGAGTCTTAGGAACAAAGTGTAATTGAGCATACTTGAGCTAAAATCAACTTAATCACACACTAGGTTACCTATAGAAGTCACACACGAAATTTCACATAATTTGGACTTCAATAGATCACCCAAACTTAGACCGGAAAACACCTAAACCTGAACCCAACTGTCTGCCCACATTCAGTCGACCGCTACAGGCCGTTCGGTCGACCGGATGATCATGTCTCTTGTTTGTGTTTTCACTGCCCATATTCGGTCGACCGTGTTTTACCTTTCGGTCGACTGTCAGATCATATTTTCTCGACCGTTACTTTTGTCGTATATACCCAACGGTCGTATTCGTATTAAACCAAAAATACCCCAAATGTATTTCATGTATCGATCGACCGAGGACCACGATCGGTCGACCGTTGGTTCATCTCTTGACAAACCCAAAGTGCCTGTCCATAATCGGTCGACCGCCAAAACCAGTTTCGGTCGACCGTTTAACATTGTCAAAATCCCCTGCTATCGGTCAACACAATTTCGTTCGACCGATCCATTTTTCCCTCTACCGAAACGCTTGTTCGGTCGACCGGTAATATTGTTCGGTCGATCGTTTTCTTAATTGACTTAAGTGTTCAGTCGACCGATTCATATTTCGGTCGACCGTATCCCTATCGAACCCAAGCGTTCGGTCGACCGTTGCACCTTTTCGGTCGACCATTTCTGGACAGATTTGCAGCCCGATTTTCTGCTTTGTGTTCTTTGCACAATATCCAACCAAATCTTGTCCCAACGGATCTATTCTCTCTAATGCTTATAAATAGAGTTGTAAAACACATTTTAACACAACTCTCTCACTACAAACTTGTCCCAAACTTTAGAGAGAATCCCAAACACTCAAAGCTACAAACCTTCCACACTTAGTGATCAATTCCTTAATCCTACTCAAGTGTGCTCAAGATTTAGAGAGTGTTGCTCCACTCAAGTTCTCATTTGTTGTCAAAAGAGTAAAGGCTCCGGTGAAAGCCCGAAGCATCCTTCTCGGATTGTGAGAAGAAGATTCTAATCTCGGCGAGGGTTGTTCGCGAGTTTGACAGTTGTAAAGGCGTTCTCTCCCGGCCCGGAACGGGGAGTGGTTAGTGAAGTCGTGAGCGGAGCTCGGTGATCCGAGCGGAGCTTGCAAGAGAGGATTAGGACCCGGGTGGGGTGCCGAACCTCTATAAAAACGCCGAGTCTATTTGTGGTTTGCATATTCCTACACTTGCTTGTTTTAGTTTAAATTCCGCTGCATTTCTTTGATTGCTTAAACAAGTAGGTAATTAGGTGATTAGCCTTAATTGTGGACCCATAACCCACACGATCCCACATTTGGTATCAGAGCCTTGTTTGCTAAATTCTCATACTTAATCGTATTATTTAGCATGGCTTCTACATCATCTAATCACATAGAAGGATTATGCACCACTAGACCTCCATTGTTTAATGGGTCAAACTATGATTATTGGAAAAATAGGATGAAAATCTTTTTAATATCAAATGACCTTAAGTATTGGATGTTTCTCCAAAATCCATACACACCCCCTAAAGAAGATGAATTAGATTCACTTAGAAGACCGAAAATGAAAGAAATCGAAATGAATTCGAAAATTATGAACATCTTGTATTGTGGCCTTAATGAGGGTGAATATAATAGGATTAGGGGATGTGAAAGTGTACATGAGATATGGCATAGACTACAAATGCACCATGAGGGGGATAGTAAAACTAAGGAAACACGTATTAGTCTCCTCATGCATAAATATGAGATTTTTTCTATGTAAATCGGTGAAAACATAAGCGAAATGAACACTCGCTTCACCGATATCACTAACTCTCTTTTGGTTCTTGGAAGAAAAATCAATGAAGGAGAGATGACAAGGAAGTTCCTCCGATCACTTAGCATCGATTGGGAAGATAAAGTCGTCGCAATTGAAGAGGCGCATGATCTCTCAAAATTAAAGATGGAGGACCTCATTGGAAACTTGATGGCTTATGAACTTCAAATCAACCATCGGAAGGAGAAGGAAGCCACCAAGAACAAATTCACCTTGGGATTACATGCACATATTGACCAACCAAGGAGGAATGTAGAAGATGAGGACATTGAAGTCCTAGCAAAAGACTTCTTCAAATACCTCAAGAAGGACAAAGAAGAAAAGAATGAAAGAAGAGGTAGAAGAAGTGAGAAAAGAGAAAAAGAAAAAGAGAGGGAGGAGAGTGGAAATGAGAGAAGAGAAGGGGAGAAGAAAAAGGAGAGAAGGGAGAGGAGAAAAGAAAAGGAGAAGAGCAAGAGAAAAGAAAGGAAGAAGGAAGCACACAAGGCTACATGGGATGATTCTTCATCACCATCTTCATCGTCGTCTTCCTTGCAAAGTAGAAGAGAAGTGGCTCACTCATGCTTCATGGCTATTGAAGATCAAAGTGAGGTAGATTCTAACTCTTGTTCTAGTAATTCATGCTCAACTAAGTCATATTATAGTGATAGCTCACATTCTAGTGTTAATGAAGAAACTTATACATATGATGAGCTTCAAAATGCATTTCATGACTTAGTTAAACAATATGAGATCATTTTTGATAAAAACAAAAATGCTAGAAAGTTAATCAAAGATCTCCAAAGCCAAATTGAAACATGCATGAATGAGAAGAATGAGGTGATTGTTAAATTTGAAAAGAATGCATCAAATTTTGATAAATTAAAAGCAACACCTATAGATTGTGAACAATTAGATCTTCAAGCTTGCAATGTGCAATTAAGAAAAGATCTAGAAAAATTCACACATGGAACTAAGATGCTTAACATGCTATTAGGTAGTCAAAGACAATCTTTGCAAAAACATGGGTTAGGATACAATGCAAAATTGAAAAACCATGTATCTCACACTACTCTAAATGGAAAGCACTTAGTTGTAAACCATAGTTCCTCAAGTGTGTGGGCTCCCAAAACGAAAATGATTTGGGTTCCCAAAGCTAACATTCAAGGACCCAAAGTTGTTTGGGTACCCAAATCTACTCTTGTAGGAGCTTGAGGAGGAGATTGGTGGTGACCGGGTGAGCTCAAGAGTCAAATTCAAATCCGGTTGCATCACCAAATGAGATTGGAGCTAAATTCGAATTCAACATTGGTATAAATTCTTATCTATACAATTCATGTTAAATTAGCTCTAATCTAGCTTCATATGCTTAATTGACATATCATATAGTTTAATTCATTGCAAATCATATACCCTATTCATTGCAAATCAATTATCACATCCATTGATTTTAATTGTCAAATTTTAAATGGATGTTAGAATAAGGCTTGAACAGAAACCTAAATGAATTTGACTTTTATCATTCTCATTGTTTCCATTTAGCCTTATTGATAGGGGGAGCTTAAATGTTATATCTTTTATTTGAGTAATGAAGTGCTAAATTTAGGGGGAGCAACTTCATTACGATGACATCCTTTTGACTTATATAATTATCAATATTTTTTATGGATGTCAAAGGGGGAGAGATAATTAAGGGGGTAACTTGAAAAACTTGATAAAACTTGAACAAAAACTATGCACATCCATAGGGGGAGCATCTATATGCATAGTTTACATATAAAATTTTCAAGTATTAAGATATCGGTTGTCATCATCAAAAAGGAGGAGATTGTTGGCTTTTTGGTCTTAATCTTATGTTTTGATGATTTAATCAACTGAATCTTAATTAGAGTAGCACACACTATGCATTGCATATATATTGTATTGTGCTAACCTCTACAGGTGATCAAGACTCAAGAAAGAAGGAAATGAAGTCAAGACATGTAATTAAAGCTAAATCGAAGACATGTAATCTTGATTTCTTTTGAGTCTTAGGAACAAAGTGTAATTGAGCATACTTGAGCTAAAATCAATTTAATCACACACTAGATTCCCTATAGAAGTCACACACGAAATTTCACATAATTTGGACTTCAATAGATCACCCAAACTTAGACCGGAAAACACCTAAACCTGAACCCAACTGTCTGCCCACATTCGGTCGACCGCTACAGGCCGTTCGATCGACCGGATGATCATGTCTCTTGTTTGTGTTTTCACTGCCCATATTCGGTCGACCGTGTTTTACCTTTCGGTCGACCGTCAGATCATATTTTCTCGACCGTTACTTTTGTCGTATATACCCAACGGTCGTATTCGTATTAAACCAAAAATACCCCAAATGTATTTCATGTATCGGTCGACCGAGGACCACGATCGGTCGACCGTTGGTTCATCTCTTGACAAACTCAAAGTGCGTGTCCATAATCGGTCGACCGCCAAAACCAGTTTCGGTCGACTGTTTAACCTTGTCAAAATCCCCTGCTATCGGTCAACACAATTTCGTTCGACCGATCCATTTTTCCCTCTACCGAAACGCTTGTTCGGTCGACCGGTAATCTTGTTCGGTCGACCGTTTTCTTAATTGACTTAAGTGTTCAGTCGACCGATTCATATTTCGGTCGACCGTATCCCTATCGAACCCAAGCGTTCGGTCGACCGTTGCACATTTTCGGTCGACCGTTTCTGGACAGATTTGCAGTCTGATTTTCTGCTTTGTGTTCTTTGCACAATATCCAACCAAATCTTGTCCCAACGGATCTATTCTCTCTAATGCTTATAAATAGAGTTGTAAAACACATTTTAACACAACTCTCCCACTACAAACTTGTCCCAAACTTTAGAGAGAATCCCAAACACTCAAAGCTACAAACCTTCCACACTTAGTGATCAATTCCTTAATCCTACTCAAGTGTGCTCAAGATTTAGAGAGTGTTGCTTCACTCAAGTTCTCATTTGTTGTCAAAAGAGTAAAGGCTCCGGTGAAAGCCCGAAGCATCCTTCTCGGATTGTGAGAAGAAGATTCCAATCTCGGCGAGGGTTGTTCGCGAGTTTGACGGTTGTAAAGGCGTTCTCTCCCGGCCCGGAACGGGGAGTGGTTAGTGAAGTCGTGAGCGGAGCTCGGTGATCCGAGCGGAGCTTGCAAGAGAGGATTAGGACCCGGGTGGGGTGCCGAACCTCTATAAAAACGCCGAGTCTATTTGTGGTTTGCATATTCCTACACTTGCTTGTTTTAGTTTAAATTCCGCTGCATTTCTTTGATTGCTTAAACAAGTAGGTAATTAGGTGATTAGCCTTAATTGTGGACCTATAACCCACACGATCCCACAGTGAGTTCAAAACACATCCGGGGTAAGTTGAATATAATAGAAGGGTAAGTTGAACCTGTAAGACGAATGACACACGAATGGTTCAAACCGCAGTTTATAAACCACAAAACTGTAAACCACACATAGTTAGTTTACATTCGATTTAATGGTTGCAAAAAACTAATCATTGGCATGTAGCAGGGGTAACCCCTACATTGACATTCGTGTTAAGATATAAACAACACCAGGGTAATTTAGATATATAAGAAGGGTAAGTTAAAACAACAACCGAGTAAGTTGAATATAATAACATGGTCAGTAGAACCTGAAGGACGAATGACTCATGAATTACAATAGCCCGGTAACACTGAATGGTTCAAAACCACAGTTGTTTATAAACCACACATCAGTAAACCACACATAGCTAGCTTACATCCCATTTAATCGGAACCGGTGTGAGATTGTAGTTGTGCGTAGTATTTTGTTCATAGATCACTGGCAATTTCCCTTTCAATGCGTTTAAATACGGTGTTCTTTTCGTTTCAATAGTAGACTTTAGCCTAGCATTACTTGGGCGACCTTTGCTCTTCACCAAATTAGGGTCTAATACCTTTAACGGTGTCCTTGTCATTAAGTTAGACGGTGATCCATTCAGATGGATAACATTTGCAGCAGGTGTTCTTGGACTATATTGAAGTATTATGGCAGGGGAGGAAGAGTTGCACCTTTTTTTGTTTTTTTTCTAGATGTTATGTCTTCCAACTTGGTGTCTAGTAATGTCAACTTTAAAGACTTTAGGGCTTCCATCACTTGCAATAATCTTTCGTGAGAATGAAACGACTCCTCTCTAAAGAAAGCACAAAACTCTATTGTTTCTTGTTGTCTACCAAAAACATCCATCACCAATGGGACATCTTTCTTGGGTTGTTCACCTAGATTTCTGTTCACATCTTTTCTCCAACGCTGAATTACAAATTTCGGAGGGACTTCCTTGTTTATTTATTTCTGTTTCCAGACTGCTAGTATGTGACAGCACAAGATTCCAACATGTTCAAACATTTGACAATTGCAGCTGATTTCCCCACGGAAGTCATCCATCAAGACGGTGTGCATAACTGGATGTCACACTTGAGTGTCATGGTAATTCTTGTTTTCTCTAACTCCAAATTTATAGGGCAGTTCATCAGTAAATTCTACGACAATGTCGCAGGACAAGATCTTCCGTAACTGTTATTGACATTTTTTGAATATATTAATGGTGTAGGCATCCCTACATTATTGTTCCATAAGCATTGTAGTTTGTAGTTGTGGTGTGCGGTACAAGCTATCGTAATCAGTCTTCTCATCTTTTTCATATTTGTTCCTTAAAGCTCACTCATATTTCTGAACAAAGTTATTTAAGGTAGTTTGAGAATCAACGTAATCCTTAAGGTATGTGTTCATGCTTTCTGATCTTTGTGTGGTAGACATTCCTGTTTTATCATGTGGACGTTCAAAATGTATGAATATGTAGAATGAATACACAGGGATGTAGCTGTTTAAAATGATCCACGAAATCCTATTACATATATACCACCAAAGAACCCAAAAATAGTAATGAGAACCCCCATTATAATTGTACATCTACCATAAGCTATTATGTTTGGTACCTAGTTGATGCTGTCATATAAATACTAACATAGTAGAACCCACATGTGTTTAATACTAACATAATAGAACTCACATGTGTATTTATTAAAATTTAGAACCCACGTAATAGAACTCACATGTCTAAAATACTAACATAATAGAACCCACATGTTGTATTTTATGCATAATATTTTAAAATTTAGAAGCAACATAATAGAATCAACATTGGTAAAATACTAACATAATAGAAGCCAATATTGTATTTATAAACATTTTTAATTTATATAATGTAAAAAATGCAATAAGGTGATCACCTGCACATAATGTTTTTTTAACAAAAGTTGGTACTCACTTAGCTCTGATTTCGAATAGCTGCATCAGCCAAGGATGATTTGAGACGTATTTCTCGACCCACATTTTCCATTCGTATTCAAACTCTTGTTCACCCAAGGAATCAAAGACAATATTCTTGAATTCCCATTTCATCTTGGCATACTGTCGCTCCAAATTTATTAGGTAGTTTTTGAAGAATATGCCAGACACATAGGCGATGGTTTGCATTAGGGAATACTTCTTTAACTGCGTTTACAATTGCTGGACATTGATCTGTAATGATGGACTTGGGTGGAACACCTAGAAGATATTGTCATTAGAATTTGAAAACAAGTAATAATGTATTTAAATTACCATATTACGCGGGCGAATGGAATTTAAATACCATATTATGTTGTTTAGAATTACCTTCCATACATGGCAGCAAAATACGGAATAACCATGTATAGTTTTCTGCAGTCTCGGAAGAAAGGAGGTCACATCCAAATAGAGTGGAGTGATTGTGATGGTTAACTCCTACAAAAGGTGCAAAAGGCATCTTGAATTTGTTTGTAATGTAGGTTGTGTCAAAGGTTAAGACATCGTCAAATGCTTTGTATGCAACTCCGGATCTCCCGTCTGCCCAGAAAACATTTTGTACCCTCCCTTCATTGTCAAGATCCATAGTGTAGAAGAAATTATGTTCTTACTGCTGCATCTTGTTGAAATATGCTAGCAGTGATTGTGCATCTCCCTCACAAAGCAGTGATGAACGGTGTTTCTTCACCACATCTCTAGATGATTTGAAGTAATTAGTAAGCAATTTGGAAGATACTAACCGATATAGGAAAACCATTGATTTGTATGTTTTACCTAACGTCTTGTTGATTGAATGTCAAGCTGTCATGTCCACCTCGTTCGACAAGGAAGATGTTCATTGTTTGTGCTACACCAATACTAGCATTTTCGTTCCTAATGATCCTTACTTTTTGGGATTCAGTTATTGCTCTTTTTTGTTTAACGAACCAAAGTTTGGGTTGTTGCAGGAGATCATGGTTGTGTTGTAAGTTGATCGAGTTGATACCATATCTGAAGCATGGGTCACCGGAAACTGTGATTCTAGCAGGGCATTTTACTAGTGATGTTAACTTGTTTATGTTTTGGGTTCCTGATAGAAATCCGATTAGTGAAAGTGATTCATGTAATGAACTAATTTAGGACAGCGAGAAAAAGTACCTGTGGAGGTGTTCCTGCACAATGACATCCAATGACAACCCTGGCTAGATAATTGTTGTAATTTGAGTTTGTTTTTTAATTGCAAAACATTTATCATTGGCATATTTGTCGAAGAAGTCCATTAAATCGCTGAACTTTTGAAAATGCATTCCTGGTTTTGGAGTTTGTTCATCGTCGAAATCCTTGATTTCGTCTGCCCCATTCATTGATTAAATGCTAAATTACATGAATATGTGGTTTTCAATTAGAAAGATATTGACATGAAGGGTATTTACCTCCTTGTGCAAAAACCGTCTTTAAACTTTGTTGTGGTGTTATGTTTTCGGGTAATGTGACATGTTTGTCGTTAACTGCTGGGCATCCATGATCCTTGCAATTTGGTGCATAGTTGTTCTTTTCCTGTTTGCATTTCTAATTTATTTTGGTTTGTTTTGTGATACTTAAAAAAGGAATACATGGTAAGAATATCCGTTTTCGTTTATTACGTAGGAGATTTTAGCAAGACATATATATTCTCATGGTTTTAAAAATGCAGGAAATGCATTATTACCTATAAATATTTGATGACATACCTTTTATGTTGGCTTGCAATGTGAGTTGTACTGTTTCGTTTGTAGTCTGTTCAGTATTCATCTTTATAGCAGTTCTGTCCTGAGGTAATATAAAATACATTACAAGGTAAAACTGGTAGACTTGTGGGGTAACTTGGTCAGTTAATACGCTGGGGTAAAACCTAATAAGATTGGTGACTAACCAAGTGAGTGTTTCATTTAATTTTGAAAAATAAGGTGGATTAATAGTTGAATTTTACCGGTGACATCATATGACTTGGTAAAAAGAATTTTCTGAATAATAGTAAGTTTGTGTTGTTAGAATAATTGAAAAAATTAAAGCATTAGACCTTTCGAATAGTGTTTTTGACAACTTCTGAACTGGTATCATGAGTTTGATTTTAAGCAAGTTGCGGAGTGAAGGCTTCCTCCTGGTCAGACCATTCGATACTAGAGTCGGAGTACAGTTCGATTGGAGCTGTAAAAAACAATGGATGAGGGCATCCTTCATTTAATGCATGTTAACTTCGTTGAATGCATGTTTGTCAAACTCATTTATTCAACCTTTCATTCATTTAATGCATGTTACCTTCATTTAAAACCGGTAGACATTTAATATGAGCACATTGATAGTAGGAAAATGTAAGAATAAGGAGATTTGTTTCATTTTTTAGCAGTGAAATATGCATGAAAGATTGTCAAACTATAAACTAACGGAGGAGAATAGCTTACATTTACCGGAAGACATTGCAGGCCAGGAAAATGGTGGTGTGGATGCAAGATTCTGGGTAGGTTTGAAGTTTATGGTAGTTTCAAAAATTCAAAATGAAGGTAGTTGTAAAACTTTCTTCCATTATCCTTTGGTTATTAGTATTAGAGTTATTGTCTAACGGATTTGTGCTTTATTGTGTGAAGGAAGACATTATTGATTAGATTTTTATAGCTTCTGACATAGAGAGAAGGATGTTTGTCCCCAGTTACCTCAAATGGAAGCTAACTTTACCCCCACAACTAAATTGGACCTCCCCTACAGTATGATGGAGCAGAACCAGAATAAGAGAGAGGAAGAGAAGTATGGAGTGTTTTGCTGTCGATTTGATGTTATTGGCTAGACATTGAGTGTTTGCTGCATAAAGAGAGAGGAATAGAATTATGAAGTTGATTGATCATTAAATGTTTACTGTAGACTGGGTACTAGGTAGTAGGAGAATATTGTATGTAATATCAGGCAGCTATGTTTGTCCTCAGTTACTGCTGACAGAAACTGAATGTACCCCACGTAGAAGCTAAATTTATCCCAAGAACTAATAAAAATCTGGAACGATATAGTTTGGTCTAGAGTTGCCCAACAGACAAATGAAGGCTGGTCATTAAATGTTATCCAAACGATTTGATGTTATTGGCTTGTCATTAAATGTTTGCTGGAGAAATGAAGGATGAAGTTGATTGATCATTAAAAGTTTGTTGTAGGCTTGGTAGTAGGTTTGTTGTACTAGGTTTGCTGAGCAAACGATGTGAGCTTGTGTGGCACTCCAGGTCATCACGTATGCGATGTGCGTGGGTTGTTGGGTAAAATTCAACTTTTCCTTAAAAAATCAATAAGCCATTAGGGTAATTCAGTTATAAGCCTCAAAATGTAGCCTACTAAAAGCACGTACAGCTTTCTTGTGCCCCTCCTTTTGGGGCATCTACCATGACGTATCTAGTGGCAGCTCTGTTCTTTTAGGAGGGAATTATATCTGTGTGAAAAGAGTTTTGTATCAACGAACAGTTGTTCCATGGTAAAGAGACAACGAACTGAAAATACAATATTAGGAGAGAGAAAAATAATCACAAATTCTTCTAAAAAGAAATCTTCTTCTATAACAGTGAAATGAAGAAACATAAAAAAGGTGGTTCCACAAACCAAACAATTCGAAGATGGTATCTGGAAATTTCAACGTATCAAATTCAATGATATAATAAGTTCGTAACAAGGATGGGAAAAGAATGGTATGTGATTATAAAGTGGAAGCACTGACGGTGAGCGCGAAAAATGCAAAACATCAACAACAACATTATTTATGAACCGTTGTCTATGAAATAGTTACATCTTTGCATCCATTCGGTCCAAAATGAGTTGATTACCTTTGAAAATGCATGCATTTTTAATAAATTCAAATTTCAGTCTTCAGTTTTTATTATCATTAACAAGAGCATTATAATATATTTTTAGTTGTTAATACTTTTTAGCTCCATCAAGAAAGAACAAGCAAAAACCAAACTGATCGGTAATCCTACTGCGTAGATGCTAATTAGGTGGTTCGGCACACCTGACGAGTAAGTACCACTATTCCCCTCCTAAGAATAAATATAGTACACTGGAAAAATTGTTCTGTGTTTGTAGCTCCAAATCAAGTGCACATCATCTTAGAAAAGTTGCTAGAAAGATCCCAAAGAAAAACATCTAAGCTCATTCACCCTTGTTTTACACTTACTCTACCAGCCAGCGATTCCAATACTAAATCCATATTTCTATGGCATCTTGTAGGACAAAAATCTTAAGGGTCGTATTACTAATGGTGTGAGACTGTGACTTTCAAAGACGTTGATTAAAATTCAACATGGTACTTCCAAAAACAAAAGGCTTTTAAATTCTTAGGCCCTAAATCAAATATCAACATGATTTCCAATTTTCTATATTGTTTTCATTTGAGAGCTTTTTGCCATCGCCAATTGTCCATATGTGATGCAGTGATGGTCCTATCAAAAGATTCAAAACTAGTTAACATGAGAGCAAAGCATACCTTTGTATCATCAGTTCGCAGTTTATTTCTGGTAATACAAATTTCCACTACAAGAGTTGCATGCTATGGACTTTTAATGAAGAGAATAGTCCTTGTTTTGAGGCAGCTCTGGTCCCGAAGAGGGTTTTAACCTGTTTGAGTGATATAGTTACAACTTTGGAGGAAGTATATTATAAAAGTTTATGAAGATCAACATCACCCCAATGCCTTAAAAGATGTTCCTGACTGGGCGAGGTAAGGGGGTCGGGTGTACACAACTATACAACTATAAAAATAGAAAGGTTGTTTCCAATTGGCTCCGCTCAATGATGCGAAGTACAACCGACCATCTGTGATTTCACTATAAATAAGAAATGCATGTACTTTAGATAGTTATTTGATATAGTCCACGATGGTCCAAATGCTAAAAAAACATGACTAAATATACTAAAATAAGAGTTTGAATATATCATGACAAAATTGCAAAATGATAAGATAAAGGCATGTAAATGGTGTTTGTTTCCATTAAGAGAAGGTAATGAAAAATAAAAAAAGATATTTAGTCATATAATACAAATATATGAGGCATTGTGGGAACTAAAAACCTGGTTCTAGCTGACATCAATCAGCGTCGTGTTTGCTACTCTCTAGGTGACACATTATTAGCAGCTAGATTTCCAAACTTCGCTTTCCGTAACTCTCAGATATGCTGTGACCAGGAAGCTTCTTCACATCTTCTTCCTTCATCAGCTTCCACAATCTCTCAGCATCTTCCCACTTGCCAGATTCTGCATAAATGTTTGAAACTAGAACATAGAATGACACTTTCATTAAGCTTAATTGGAAAAGACGTTTGGACACAGCTTCGGCCAGAAATATGTTCCCATAAAGCCTGCAAGCATTAAGTAAAGCACCCCATATGCCTGAATCAGGCTCAACTGTCATTTTTTGAATGAAACTAAACGCCTCAAGCAATCGACCAGCCCGACCTAGAAGGTCTACGACACAAGTGTAGTGCTCCAAAGTTGGGTGAACTAAGTAATCTTGTCTCATAGCATTAAATTGTTTCATCCCATCTTCAACAAGGCCCTCACGGCTACAGGCAGACAAGACTGAGGTGAATGTTAAGCTAGTGGGCCTCAAACCCTCTGCTTTCATCTCACCAAAGAGCTCAAGCGCATCTTTCCCCAACCCAAGAGCCGCATAGGCCCCAACCATTGCACTCCATGAAACCACACTTTTCTTAGGCAAAGCATCGAACATTTGTCTAGAGAGATCAAGGCACCCACATTTGGCATACATATCCAAAAGAGCGTTGGCAATTGCTTCATTAGGAGCCAAATCTTCAACTATCATAAGTTCGTGGATCCATTTTCCAGTTTCTAAATCACCCGATCTTGCACATGCCGAGATTACACTTACAATGGTGACATTATTATATCTCACCTGGGTACGTCGCATCACTCTAAAGAGCTCAATTGCCTTAGCATACGCACAATTCTGCTCGTAAACCGAGATCATGGTGTTCCATGCAACCAAGTTCCTCTCATCCGTCCTACCAAACAAGACCAAAGCACTTCTTACTTCTCCGAACTTCCCATACATGGAAATCAGAGAATTCACCACATTGTGATCGTTATCCAAACCCAACCCAATCACAAGACGGTGAATTGCATTACCTAGATTCCTATGACCTCGACGCCCACACGAAGGTAGAACACTTACAATGGTGACAGAGTTGGGCCACAAACCAAAACTCACCATAGACTTGAAGACACCGACAGCGTCATCATCAAAACCATTACATGCATAACCAGAGACCATCGCAGTCCATGACACCACATTCCTCACAGTCATCTCCTCGAAAACCATCTCCGCGTCACGAACCTCGCCACATTTAGCGTACATATCGACAAGCGCAGTTTGGCCATGAAAATCCACACCAAACCCGTTCTTAACAACAGCACAATGAACCTCCCGCCCTTCCCGCGATGTCCCAAGGACAGCGCTGGAACGAACAACGAAAGGAAACGTGGTTTGTTCGGTGACAACACCGAACCGGTGCATGTCACCGTAGAGTACGATAGCGTGGCGGAAGGGGCCGAAAACGGAAAAGCCACGGACGACGGCGTTCCAAGCGACGGGGTCCGGGAGGGGCAAAGCGTCGAACAGGTGGTAGGCGTAGTCCATGGAAGGTCCGACGAGCGAAGCGAGGGAGATAAGCTTGGTGGTCAATGGGAAGAAAGTGGGGTTTGAGGTGGAGAAGCCACCGTGGGTGGTGATCGCCAGCGCGTGGAGGCGTTGGAGGTGCTTCAAAGTGGATCGTGCGTTCATGGTTTTGCAGCAGTAGAGGTTTTTTGAAAGTTGACAGTAGAGGTTTCATGTTCGTATGGAAACTTGGATTGAGTTTGAAGGATTGCTTTTGTATTTTGTAAAGACTTCTTTTGTGGACGTTCTCTTGGAGCATCGTTAAGGTGTGCGGGCAGTTTTCGGACGTCCAGTCAGTTTTCGGACGTCTTGGTTTCTCTCTTAGTCGTGTCAGTTTCTCTCTCCGTCACGTCAGCACAAACCAACATCCCTACAAAAATTTTAACGATTATCCAATCCACTCAGCCACGCTACGGTATTTGATGTCACGTTATTATTTTTATTCTTTTCTCTAAAACTCTTTCAACAATCAACAAAATCTTTTAATAATCTTTATAGTAATTATTTAATATCAACAATTCATTCGTTTTTAATTAACATTTAATATATAAATACGAAAATATTATTAAAAATTAGGAAATCACATTACATAGTACATTAACTGGAAATATAAAAACTAAAACAAAAAATACATCATTAAATGCTAAATTAAAATACGAAACTTAAAATACATCAAGTCGCATTCCATCAAATCGTTGTCATATATTGTCGATCAAATCGGCTTGAAGGTTCAAATGTGTGGTGTGATCACGCAATTGATCTCTCTTTCTCAAGTACCTAGTAATATCCACTACACGTTCAGTGGAATACCGAACCGGCCCGTGCACGGAATTTCCAGGTTGGTCGTCAACAAATTCGTTCCTATCTCCGAAATTACCGAAGGAATCACGTTCATCCTCCATTATCATATTATGCATTACAATGCAAGCTGTCATTATTTTGTTAAGCACAATCTTACTCTATGCAAGAGATGACTTATTCACTATCGCGAACCGTGTTTGCAAGACTCCAAATGCACGTTCTACATCTTTGCGTGTTGTTTCTTGTCGTTCGGCAAATAATCTGTCATTCGGTGTTTGTGGATGGACGATGGACGGAATGAATGCTGCCCATTTTGGATAAATATTATCAGTAAGATAATATCTCATATTATATCGAGAACCGTTTACCTCAAAATTCACAGGTGGAGCTCGTCCTTCCATTACGTCGTCAAAAAACGGAGATCGTTGCAGGACATTTAAGTCATTGCATGAACCTGGTGTGCAAAAAAACGAGTGTCATATCCACAAGTCAGCCAAATTTTAATAATTTTTTTGCATTGTTTGTTTAATACACTCATAATTATAATTTTACGTTAAAATTCGGATCAAATCAAATATTTGATTTGGTCGGAACTTAAGTCGGAATGTATCCAATCAACTCGAACAAAATCCGACTTTCGAGGTGATCCGAGCTTTAACATAAAAGTTAAACTATAAGGTGGGGTTAGTGCACTGAGAAAAGCAAGGAAAGGAAGGGAAAATAACTTTTTTTCGTTTGACTCCTGCTTCGGGGTGTTTGTGCGGTCTGTGAAATCTCCTCTCGATTCCTTCCGTTTCCGACGTATAAAACACGATTTCTCCGCTCGTTTCTCACCTTTACCCCTCTGAATCCGAGGGAAACCAAGCTTGGCCCTCCAACCCGAAACCCTACCATCCTCCGGCGACTACGATCCAGACAACCTCTCCTCCGGCGACCACCACCCTAACTACTTCTCCTCCGGGGACCACCCTCCCGACTATCTTCCTTTTCTCCTCCTCTTCGATTTCACTAGTAAGGGCTTATTCTGGTGTTCCATGAGGCAAGTCGAGTTGATTGTTGCTGGGGTTCCAACGACGACGGACAAGGGTTTCCACTCGCGATTTTCTGGTATGTTATCTTCGTTTTTATGTTCAATTTGTAGGTGTTTTTATATGAATTTGGTGTTTTTCATAGGATTTGGGGTGTATTTTCTCTGATTTTCAAGGGATTTTGTGGGATTGGGGGTCATTGTGATTTTTTGGTTAAGATTTTGGTTTGTTCTCAAATCGGTCCTGGTTTGTTACCATCACGTAGGATTAACAATCAACAAATTTATATTCAATTTTGATTTTCATATGAGTTTTGGGGGTAATTTCAGTTTTGATATAATATGCTACTTACTGTTTTGATTCCAATGTTTGGAGGTTAATTTTTATAGTGTTTAAGAGATTTTTGGTGTGGAGTGGGGAAGAATGTGGTGAAGACCATGGTTATGAAGACCATAGTTGCAACAATTAAAGACCAATCAAAGACATAGTTAACATGGTAACTGAGTTCATGTGAAATGGTTCATTAACAGTAAGGTTACCCCTCGAACGTGGTGAGGGAGTGATCAGGTCATACTTTCTAGTATAAATCCTTAGTAGAAGTCTAGGATTCTTATTTCCTACTTGCCTCATCTTTAATATTGTTGTTAGGACCATTTTAGTTGTTGTCAATGTTGTCATTAACTTATAGTAACTTGATGTTTTATTAGTTGCAAATGTCTGTTTTTTCTTCAGATATGAGATTGTTTTTTCGTCGTATATGAGATTGATTATTAGATTGCCAACATAGTTAAAGAAATAAACCGTTATAATGTTGTGGTTTTCCAAAGATTTGGAACTTCTGGGAATCAAAGTTGAACAAGGGTTTTATGTTTTATATCACAAACCATACTTACCCATTTTGTTTTGTTTTTGTCTTTGTTTGCTGTGAGATGCATGAAGTTTTGATCTTGCTGTGGTTTTGCAAAGATTTGGAACTTTTGGGAATCAAAGTGGAACAAGGGTTTGATATTTTATTTCACAAATTATACTTACCTATTTGGTTTTTTACCCTGTTTTTGCAGTAGGATGCATAAAGTTTTGATCTTTTTAGTGTGATTTTTCAAAGTTAAAGTTTTGGTGTTATCATCCTAGAGTAGGGTTGTCAATTTTACACGAAACACGATAACACGACACGAAAACGACACGAAGTTAGCGGATATGGATTGAGAATTTGAACACGATTAATAAATGGGTTGGATACGGCAACACGATTATTAAATGGGTTGGATATGGATTTCTGCTGCAAAAACGATTAACACGATTAAGACACGATAAAACACGATAAGTAATTGGGTAATTAGGCACACGATTACGAATACGACACGATTAATACAAGACTAATACCGACAAGTCTATAAGTAATATATAAGTTATAAATTATAATAAACAAATTCTAATAACTGAATGCCATATTTATAATTTTACCAATTATATATATAATTGGTTTGAAACTTTGAAGTTTGAACTCTGAACTCTGAACGAGTGGATAATTGTGTGTTAAACGTGTGTTAAATGGTGTAAACGGTAGCGGTGTTAAACGTGTACACGAAGTAACCCGTTTAATAATCGGGTATAAACGGGTTGGATATGACAACACGATTATAAATGGGTTGGATACGGCAGAAATTTAGCAACACGATTATTAAATGGGTCGGATACGGCGCAACACCTAGAGCTTATATATAGGAGTTGACACGACACGATTAGCACACGACACGACACGATTGACAGCCCTATCCTAGAGTGTTGTATTATGCACTAATCTCAAATACCTGTTAGTGGTTTCCACTTTCCAGCCATATTTGTTTTGCTCTAGGATGCAAAATTATTTTGATCTATAGATTTGCCATTGCAGTGGCCACTGTATTTTGAATGTGTTGATTTCTCCATGTGTTTGTTGTGTTGGCTAGACAGGTCTTGACAAATTTCATCTTACTAATGACAGGCTCCACCTCTTTATCGGTCCTCAAGTTACAAGCCATCAGATTTGAAGAGCTGCGTTGGTTTCATTCACGACTTGTAGTTGAACAAAAAATGCTCAACATTGACAAAATTATTGGAATGTGTATATGGTCTAGTTTGGTTTCTTAATTTCAGCTTACTTGTATATAACACTTCAAGTTTTCTTTGATGTTGTGTGTAAATGTCACAGAGATAGTTAATTTTGAAACAAGATTATATGTAAATGTTACATCTTACATGGTTTATTTGTCAGCTTATTTTCTTTTTAAATACCAAATCTGATTGAGATAAAAAATGGAATGGGATCAGCAAAGGAAGATTTTAAATGTCTAAACTCTGCAATGTTTTATGGAGTTTTATTTTGGATTCACTGAATGGTACTCCCTCCGTTCCTATTTGTTAGTTACGTATTCCTTTTATGGCGTTCCCTTTTGTTGGTTACGTTTGGAATATTTCCACTTTGAGACATGTGTTTTATACTCTTTTACCCCTGAAACACTCTCATTTTTTCCACTTTTGCCCCCAACTCACCCTAATAAGTCGTGCCCCTCCCATTTTTTATTTGCAAAAGTCAGTGAATGCACTGTTATTTTGGGGTTTTGTTTCAAGGCATTAAACCCCCCCCCCCCCCCAACGACTCTTTCTCTCTCCTCACGTCTCTCCATCTCTCTAGAGTTTTCTGCATGGTGAATTTCTTCTTCTGGTTGCTCATTTGGAACTCAGTTGAGGTCTATGAAACCTCCATTATCCTCATCAGAGTCCCCATCAAAATCTATGTACCCATGTTCTCCATCTGATGTGCTGCTGGCATGTTCAAGTCTATACCAATAATGAAGAAGTTTTCATAATCATGAACAAGGCTGCCATCAAACCAGGCTATGATCCTTAAGTTGTCTTCCTTTGTGATTCTTTTAAACAGAATACACGAATTCAAGTGTTCAGTTTGAAAAACTGATTTTTGTTGTTGGAGGGAGTTTCTTTTATAGCTCTTCAAAATTAGCTGTGTAATTTGATTTGGATTGCATAACCAATCCGTGTGAATGTAATTGAAGTGTCCTCGTTGGTTTAAAAAAAGGAACAAATCAATTTCATTGGTTGATTATAGTTAGTGGGATTTCAGTGGCTTAGCTGTAATGTTGTACTTGTTGTTTAATTATATATTTTTTCAAATAAAAAGATATCATCATTTTGACACTCACCAACGTCCCACTTGGACAAAATGTTCTTGATTACTGTGTAATCAAGACAGGTTTAATTACTTTAGCTATTTTCCTTAATAACCGTGCAAAATTCCAAATATAACTAACAAATAGGAACGGAGAGAGTATTGATGCGAAATTAGTAACTTGTTGAGGTAATTGTTAACTTGTAAGAACAAGAGAACTTGTAAATTCTGAAGTCAAGACATGTAAATTTAGGCACTTTGATGTTGGTGTAAGATTTTTTAAATAATTAGTATGGTTGATTTTAATTGATAGTTTTATAGTTAACATTTTCTTGAGATTCATTTATAAATTAAATGTGATTTGAATTGTAATATAATTGAGATTAGATTAGAACAACATATATTTCATTTATAAATTAAACTACAGGTACAAAGTTTCTCATATTTTCATATTTTTTAATGGTCAGCACAAACAACAAAATTTATTTTTTTGTCGGATCCCAGAGACAAACACAAACAATAGAAATTCATATTTTCAGCTGAGAATGCATCCTACAGCATAAAAGGTATTACATGAAGTTAAAAAATGTACTAGGAGTAAGTGGTCTCATAGTAATTTTTAGAAGATGTGCCAATTTTACTTCTTGTTTGGTACACTTCGTACGTACCATGACCTAGTTTGTGAGTTCGATTCGGTAGATCTCTAGTTTAAAATTAACTAAATCAGCAATCAAATCTTAATAATTACATGTTCAGATATAGCTAACAAATACAAACTACTTCAAAAAAAAAAACACTAACTAGCTAGTCATAATCTACCTGAGGAGGAGGGTACCCCAACGTGCACGACAGTTGAGACACCAATTCCGGGGAGAGCGGCAGCGTGAGGGCAATACGCAGGTCTGCCGGCATAAGTACTCGGAACGACCTCGTTGCCAGCAGTAACAAAGTATATGCATGGAAAAAGCACGATATTGGATTGCACCCAACCGTTGGCTATGTCTTGGCTCGCCGCAATGGATGGAAGGTCTTCGTTTCGCAACTCCGACGCTGACATGGATCGTACACAATCCCGTAATATGTTGGGAGTCTTTGACGGCTTGGAGAATGTCGTGGTTGGGGTTGAAAATTTGCATCTTGTTGATATTGTAACGGTTGTACATCGTAACCACCTCCGTTGTAGATGGCAAGTTGTCTCCTAAGTCCTAACGTTTCGCGGTCTACTACAATAGTGTTGGGATAACCTACATTTCTAGGGAGAAAAAGAAAATGGTAGACATACTTCTGTAAAAATAAAATCACAAGAGTTATAAGTGTGCATTCGAGTTCGAGTTCATAAAGGTTGACCTTTGAGTAACCATGTGTGTTTTGCAATCGAGAAAACCAATATTCAGCTCACGTCCGAACATGGTATTTTTAAGGGATTTTTGATTGGCTGCACCTCCAAAAGTCGTTTATTGGGTCTTTGCACTCGTGTGTTTTTTATTGCTCTAGAACGTCCACAAAATAAATTAATTGCTTGGGTGCACATTCTTCTAACACCGTTAACGGATTTCGTGACACCGTTAGTTGCTCATGTTAAGTTCGAATTTTAACGGTCAACCGAAAATCAATTTGACTCTCAATTCGAGGTGATCGAATCTAAATATGCTACTTGACACCTAATTAGACATCAATTAAGTTCAAATCCAAACGGTCGACCGAAAGCCAAACGGTCAACTGAAAACCAAATTGACTCACAATTCGAGCCGATCGAGTTTTCTAGATACTTTCGATGTTAATTAGAGCTTGAATTGGTGTCTAATTAGGTGTTAAGTAGCATATTTAGACTCGATCACCTCGAATTGAGAGTCAAATTGGTTTTCGGTCGACCGTTTGGCTTTCGGTCGACCGTTTGGCTTTCGAACTTAACGGAGGCAACTAACTGTGTCACGAAATCCGTTAACGGTGTTAGAGGGAGGTGCACCCAAGCAATTAGTTTGTTTTGTGGACGTTCTGGAGTAATAAAAAAATACACGAGTGCAAAAGCCTAATAAACTACTTTTGGAGGTGCACCCAAGCAAAAACCCCATTTTTTTAATGCTTAAGTTTTAGCGCAAAAATGAATTAGCCCAAAATAAAGTTATTTGGGTATATAAAACAACTAATTACTAAAATAGAAATACGTTCTTTAATTTATTTCGGTAAAAAACCTGATACTATAGAATTTTCTTATATTAGACAAATATTTTTTTCCAAGGAATTATATGAATTTTAGTAGTTTAAATTATAATCGTATTACAACTACACGTTTTGGAAATTTATAATACAAGTCTTATAGTATGATTAATTACAATTCTCAGGGGATTTATTAATGCAAAAGTGATATGGCTTCAACCTAACCATCAATTTCAGATGGATGGCCATGAACCATGATGCACATCTTCAATTCTCCAAGAATTGGAATGGATCTCAGTCCATCTGCTTTACCTCGAAAGGTAAATTCCAAGGGCATGGCCATCCCAACAAAGCAAGCCGTGTGATCCTGAGTGTTCATTCTGTAATTATAATCATAACTCATGTAAGAGTTATGGCATCCTCAAGGATAGCTCTTAAACAATCATTTGATTGAGATAAAAAAATATCACTAAAGCATAGGACATTCCTCAAGGATAGCTCTTAATCTATATTTTTAATAGTTAGGCGAGTAAGCTCATACATATCATATGTCTCTAGAATTAGATGCAAAAACAAATAAAAATGACAGTTCACATAAGACATAAAAAAGCAGTATCAAGGATATGTACTCGAACAAAAGATGGCGACGACCGAAAAGAATGGAGCATGTTAAGGAGCATGGAGCAGTGAGATTAGGAAGGCATTGTGGTTTTGTGTATTCTTATAAGAACGGGATTGAGGGATTAATCACGCAATATATGTACGGGTCTCAGCATGAAAAAAGTTTCCTAAATATGCCCTGTCAATTTTTTTTATAGTTAATGATGCCACATTAGTTTAGATGCCAAGGTTGGAAAAGCGCGGTAAAGAAAGTAATTATTTTACTAAAACTCACGAATATTCATTGATCTGATTAAATACCTAGCATAAGACATATTTTCAGATAATTGTATCGTGGGCTCGTGGCACATGAAAGGCCCAAAGGTATGGTCAACCCACCGCCCGTAGTTATTTACCATTGCAAGTCAATATACAAATAATTATTTTAACTTCTTTGATGGTGTCAAATTGTCATTGAACTCTCATGTACTTGCGATATAGTTGGTGGGTTGAAACTAAACGGATTGCGCTGGCTCGCTTATGAAGATGTTGAGTTTGAATTTATATTTTTTATGTAGCGTTTGTTGGAATATCGGAAGTCACCCTTGTTTACAAATCAAGCAAAACTATAAAATCTCATTGTATGGTTTGTGAGCTAAGCATGTTGAGCTGGCCGGGTACATTTCTCATGAGATGTAATACCCATACTTAGGAACACATTGTTTCTCTCTAACTTCTACCATCATTATTGACCTCCTGTGTTTCTTTATACACATTAATTTAACCTCAACTTTGCCAGCTTATGTAGCCTAAAGTTGTTATACAAACATCTTTTGTAATAAAAAAGTGAAACACAAACTACATGTCAAAATACAAGAGACGACACGCCGACATCTCTGAAAACTTTTAAGATATCTTAATAGACCATTCTTATTTAATGCATACTGAAGTCAGTCACATAAAATCTCATAGTAGATGTATACATGTATTTCTATGTACTCAAAGGACCACAAACCTAAAAACGATTCTGGGTAGTTGGAAAATCCCAAGTTGCTATCCACTACATTGTTGGATTCTTTGGATCACATATGTGTTGATTATGTTACATGAAAGTGTTTAAGACATGCATGCCCACCAATCCTTTTCAAACCAAAAGAAAAAGGGCATTTACATGGTTGTGAGACAGACTTGCAGAGGAAATGGAAAGCAGACCATAAAGACAAAAGAACCCTAGAACTGGTCAGACACTGAGGGGACATCCTCAGATGCCAATAAGTGGGTTGATTTAGGAGTGTGCAATTTTAGTGGCCATGGGTTCTACATTTTCGATTTCATTTTTTTTTAAATTACACGCATGAGCGGTATCTTTTGGATTTGCTGTTGCGGATATGCTAATAACTTTGTATCTCTTTTTTGTACGGTATGGTATGATGTAGGTTTTATTCACGTACTTAATCAGACCATTGTTTTTAGGTAAGATTTTTTTCCCGAAATTAGGAAAGGAGTATTTTTCAGAAAGGAACATGAACTACGGGTTTTTAGAGCTTACAAATCGTATTTTTAAGAAATAGTGATATCTATCAAGCGTTATTGATCAATAATCAACTAACCTCGACGATGTGTTACATGACAAGTTGAAATCAATCAATCACCATGGGGCCTTCCAAACCAAACATTCGAGGTTCAAATCCCAATGTCTACATTAGTTTCACTAAATAATAATAATAAATTTCAGATACAGACGTTTACAACCTGGAGAGTCGGAGAAAAATAGAAGCTCGTAAGCATTAACTAGTCAAGTGAGATAAAGGAAGCAAAACAAGCATTTATTGCCATTTCAAATTCATTTCTTTGTCGTATTTATGACAAAAGAAGATTGTCCATATTCCCTTGAATCACATAAAAACACAAGTTCAAATTTCAAAACATCATCCTCAAATCGTGTGTAATCTCGATCAAAAGTTGTACGGTCGAATCACAACTAGCATCTTGCATCTAGGAAATTTCTTCGATTTCTTACACCTTTTGCGTAGCTCAAGCGTATTTTTTATTTAGTCAATATAATACCAATGCCTTAAACAAACAATTACATGAGAGTAATTTTTGGTGCACAACTCTAGCAGAAAAAACACACATCATGCGGTTGTATCTTAGTGATTAATGATAACACATGTAAAATAAAAGTTGAACTTTAAATTTGTACTTTTATTTTGGTTTCTGAACGTAACAACTCCTCTTCGAGGTGGTCATGAAACTCCTTCCTATTCTGGGAAAAAAAAGTAAGTTACTTAGTTAGCCTTGTTAAGACTTACGAGTTACGAGTCAGTTAGTTGTAGTTGGAGTGAGTTCGTTCGCTTATATTCGAATCCCACAAATCTAAAAAAAATAGATTCTAAAATAGATTCGTGTTGGATACGTGGTAAATAAATAAAAGTATATTATTATTTTAAGGGGAAAAGGAGGTAAAATCCTGAACTACGGTGCGAATCACGATCCGACGCGAATCCAGATGAAATTGACACCACCCCTAAAAACAGAGCAATAAACAAGTGCGGAAGACCATTACCTTCTCTTATTTTCCTTTCCTTTCCCACTCGCCTCTCCTCTTCCCTACACATCACCAGGACGAGGACGAACCCCCAAAGACCATTTTTCCTTCGCTACGGCGAGAGTAGGGGTCGATCGGGTGGAAGATCCCACCTTTTCCAGGTACGCTTCCTCCCCCTCTGTTTCCGCGTCAATCTCGGTTGGTTTTGAAGGAAACCCTAGCGGGATTGGTGGGGGCGGAGGGTTCGTAGTTTTTTTTTGGGTGAGGGACGTGTGGGTTTGGGGTTGTGGATGATCGGAAAAGGTGGGCCTTTTTGGAGGTGGTGTGGTTTGGGGAGATCTGCATGTGAGAGGTTGTTGGGCCAAAATCGTTTATTTTATCTCTGTGATGGAAGGATGGGAGTTTTGTGGAGTTTGTTAATGCTGATGGGGTGGTGGATGGTTTTTGGGGAAATGAGGATGAAGGTGAAGTGTTAGGGTTTTCTTTCTTTTTCGTTCGGAGAAACGGAAATGTTAATTTTCCCGTAAAAATCTTGTATTTCTGATACAGAGTGAAGAATGTGGTAGGGAAAGATCGAACCTTTAACTATGTCGAGTCTCAGTGTTGCCACAAAGCCTCAAAAGTAAAATTTGTTTAAGTAAAGATTCAACTTGTAGCTACAGTAAGTAAAAATGTAGTTTTTGTTAAAATGCAGTTTTTGTTTGTCAGTGCTTTCGTGATTCCATCCTGTGTCCGATTGGAGAAAGATGAAAATAAAGATGCATTTCATAGCTTGTTGATTTATATACAAACCTTTTGCTCAGAGGGGGCATTACTTTATCACTATCTACCAACTGAACGAGTAGAAGGTGAATCCTTGGTTATATGGAAGGCTAAACCTCATGGCCAACTTAAATTGAAGTGAAGCAAAAGTTGAAATGGAAGATCTTGGAGACTTAGCAAGAAGTCCGGGCCATTTGGTTGATCAACATATAGAGGAAGATGATGAATGTCAGCTCCCAGAAGTAGGGAGCTCGTGGTGCTCTAGACATGAACAATCTGATCCAACTTCAAGTTGTTTGTTGAGCAAAAATGACCAAGGTGCAGCTACAGCAAAGGAAATAGACATTAATTTAGACAATGAGCCACTTGAGGATCTGGAAAGAGGAGCCATCCATAGTGATATACAACACAAACGTGCTAGAATTCTTGGTTACTATGAGTAAGTCCTTCCTATCTTTAGAAGCCATTACATTATCTATCACATACTTAATATGTACCTGTCCTCCCTTTTCTCATTTAATCACACAATTTATTTGTAATACCAATTTTGAGCATTGTCTTACGGGTGTGATTGGTTTGAAGGAAAAAGAGTAAACTTGAGGAAACCTAGTTCTAAGGACCCAGATTTAAGTAATCTTACAAATGGTTAAAAGTTGGCCTTATGTTTGAACTAGAGGAATTTGTGTATTTGAGCCTTACTTGTTTTAGCATTTTTATTACTTCATATGATCATTCAAAAGTAAGGGGTGACATCATATTTATAAATTTTAAAGTCAAGAAATAAAGTGCTAGAACTTCCAATAAGTGCATCAGCAACAGCATGCTGAAGTTAATTTTGAAATGTACACATTTTAAGTCAAGAAGTGAAGTGTAGAATTTCAAATAAGTGTGGTGATTGGGAAGTAGGACTCTCCACTTCATTTATACACATGCTGAGGAGAAATTCTGTACCTTTTACATGTTATATATTATGGATCAAAATGGGATGTAGAAAATTTATCTCAGTTGCAACTTGCAATTACTTGGTTATCTTTCTCAACACAAAAGGAGATGACATGAAGATGATCACTGACCAAGTAGTGGAAATATAAAGTAACCTGTGATGGTTATTGGCAAAGCACTTGTAAGGAGCTTCAGTAGCAAACGTTTGTGATTAATAAAATCGCAGTTGCATTTTTGCATCTGATTTGCTACTTCTTAATTCAGCATGAGCTTCCGAAAACAGTTTCTTTAAATGTTACCGGCTATACTGTTAAATTTTTGCTACTGATTTTAAAAAGGAGTGATACCTGTACAGGGAATGTGATTCTTTGACCACAGCAGTGCATGGTATTGATTCATCAAGTCTAGGTGCAAGTGCAACTGTGAAACAAGTGCAAGGAGAGTCAGTCTTTCCAGCTGAAAACATGACAGTCATTTATTACCACTTGGATGATGTTGGTACAGAATGTTTTATGGACTCCGATTCGAAAAATAACGGTGATGTCAGCAGTGATTCAGATGGTGACAATGCTGAAGTCAGAATGGATCTCACAGAGGATTTGTTGCACATGGTATGGCATGACATAAGATGTTTTGTGATGAGCTTGAACCAAATGAAACTCCACTATGATTTCTGATCTGTCTCAAGGAATTCGCCTGCACTTTACGTTGTTACTGAAGTAGAAAAAATGTGTTTCTTAACTTTATGCAGGTTTTATCGTTCTTAAGTCTTAGAGATCTGTGCATGGCTGGTGCTACCTGTAAACAGTGGCATATTGCCAGTTCTCATGAAGAATTTTGGAGATGCTTAAATTTGGAGGACTTGAGTATTACACCTGAAAACTGTAAGTCTACTTCATACTTGCTTGACGTCTCTAAATTAATGTTATTCGTGTTTCCTCCCCCAAGCACTTTTAACCTTATTTTGTATTTGTCATGTAACATGTGCTTGTATACTTGTACATCTGTTGATTGGATTAAACTTCTTAAGACTCTTACTATTAGGCACATCAGTACATGTTATGATGGCCCCACTTATTGAGAGGGAGATTCCTCCATTCACAAAACACCTTCATGTATTGTCATTATCAAGAAAGAAATCGAATTTATTTGTGAAGCTTATACCTTATGTCCATTTATTGGCTTGTTATAAAGTTACGACCTGCTACCTTATGGCACTCCACTTTGTGTTTTGATGTAGTTCGTTCAGGAATTGTTCATTGTTTGTTGGTGAAAGACCGTTACACTGTTTTTTCCGTTCATGTCAATACTCTTAATAAATCTTCAGATGTCAACTTTTATGACATTTTCTATTTTTCTTCTTCAGTTGCTTCCATTTGCCATCGATATCCAAATGCTACCCTGGTAAACATCCTTGGTGTGCCAGAATTTGACATTCTCTCCATGCAAGCATTGACATCCCTGAGGTTCTGGATTGCCTTTTCTATTTTTCCTGTATATGTGTTGTTTACGTTAAGTGTTTTTATATTTTACACTGTTGCCTACTTTATTGCAGAAAATTACAATATTTATCCTTAGGGAAAGGGCAAGAGCCACTGGATGATGATTTTTTCAATGTTCTGACTGATTGTCCTTCATTGAAGAGTTTGACGATCCAGGATGCGTCTCTTGGTAGTACTGTTCAGGAAATTACGGTTCAACATGACAAACTGTGTGAGCTTCAGCTTGTGAAGTGCCGTGCTTTTCGTATTTCAGTCCGGTATGTCCTTTTTTCCCATGTAATGTCAAGCCCTTTCAATACGTTCCCTCAAAAACTTTGTACCACCACCATTGCAGATGTTCTCAGCTGCAAACACTGTCATTGAGACGAACTTCCATGACACAGGCCATGCTTGGCTGCCCCCAATTACTTGAATTGGACATATCAGCTTGCCACAAGTTATTGGATGCTGCAATTCGTTCTGCAACTGCAACATGCTCATTACTCACATCTTTGGACATGTCATTTTGCTCTTGTATTAGTGACGAAACCCTTCATGGAATTGCCTTTTCATGCCCTAACCTTCAAGTGTTGGATGCCTCTTTCTGCCCGAATGTTGCATTTGAGGTTTGACTTTTGTATTCTTGAAAACCCCTTTAGTTCTGTTTGTGCTCTCTGCTTAATGAAGTTGTTTTCTTAAAGTCTGTGACACTGCCGATGTTAAGAGAACTGAAGCTTCAAAGCTGCGAGGGGATTTCTTCTGCTTCAGTGGCCGCAATATCCCAGAGTTCTATGCTGGAGGTTGGACTTTATTTACACTATGTTAGTTTAGTTTTCCTGTAGCTGGTATTACTTATATGTGTTATGACTATGTCAGGTTTTAGAGCTGGATTTCTGCAGCCTGTTAACATCAGTGTCTTTGGATCTTCTGCACTTGAAGAAATTAAGCCTTGTACATTGCCGCAAGTATTGCCTGCACATTGAACATATTTTTTTGAATATTAATATATTATAAACTTTTTTTGAAGCTCAAGCTATTATTTTACTTTTTTTTCCTGGTTAACTTTTTTCTTTGATCTATGTAGGCTTACTGATTTGAATCTGCGAAGTCCATCACTCTTGTCGCTTAAAGTTTCAAACTGTGCTGCACTTAACAACATCGGCATAATGTCAAATTCACTTAAGGTTCGGCATCTGTTATCCACTTGTTTTTATGAATATTTTGTCTAGATTGAGAGAATCTGAGATGATTCTTCAACTTACCTTTTATCATGCAGAAATTGGTATTGCAAAAGCAGGAGAGTTTGACTACTCTGTTATTGCAATGTCAAAATTTGCAAGAACTTGACCTTTCTGACTGTGAATCATTGGGAAACTCTGTTTGCCACATATTTAGCGGAGGTGGTTGCCCTATGATCCGGTCATTGATTCTAGACAACTGTGAGGTCAGTCCCTCTATTTTTCCCTTTCATTCATGATGGATTGTATAGATTCTGATTCCCATTATCTTGATGTCGATGCCGATCAAAATAAAAATAAAAAACTTGATGTTGACAGATAATCTGGTTAGAATTTTATTTATTTTGCTCAAAATTCATCAACTACATTTTGTAGTCCAAGAGAAAGTTAAATTTCCTAAAGCACTGGCATCCAATCATCATGTGAGAAGATGTTTTATTTTTAAAGTAATTTGACTGCTTTTATTCAAATTCTTTATTAAATCAATCTTATATATATCAACAACATATCTTGATTTTTAACTGTGATGTTTAGATGCATCTTTTATTTGATGTATTATACCACCAACACCGACCATGTTAACACCATACGTTCACTTGGATGTGCAAAATTCTGAGATAATACAATGTGTGATGACACAATTTTTCCCGACAATAGGAATCCAAGGGACAATGAAAATTTTCAAAATCACATCACAAACGTATGATGAATCAGATCTGCCTTGGTTTCCTGCTGGTGTTTTCATGCACATAATATAAAACTGCTGCTGTTGTCATTTGTTCCTGCATTGATTTCCTGCTGGTGTTTTAAGTCTTTTAGTTTGTTGAATCTGATTTTTGTGTATATCTAATTTTCAAGTGTACCTTCACCATGTTAGAACAATGTTGGAAGTTATTTTTGGTTGCTGACATGCTGTATTGCTGTTGATAATATAATGATTATCCTTGTGCCTTTCTAAGGTAGAAGTTTTCTGTGTTTTTGGTTATAATGCAGAGCTTAACCGAAGTGGGCCTTAACAGCCATTATTTGGTCAATCTGTCTTTGGTTGGTTGCCGTGCGATGACAACTATCAAGCTTCTGTGTCCAAATCTAGAAAAGATATACCTAGATGGCTGTGATCGTCTTGAAAGAGCTGAATTTTGCCCAGTAAGTATGAAAGTAATGGTATTCCTTTTTTGGTAGTTGAAGTGAAATGTGATTGCATGAACTCCATGAATTCTTTTGTTTATCATTCTCAAATCAAGCACCATGCTTATGTTGACTGCTGAACAACATTTTCAGAACTTTTCACAATTTTGTGTCATTGGCCTCTTGACTTCCTTGCTATTACCTAAAAACAATTATTTGTGTTACAAGGATTCGTAGATGCTCACATGAGTAATTATTAATCTGTTACGAGGATGAGTAGGTGCTTTATCATATCATGAGTAAGATCTGTAAAAACTAACACATGTACTCTTCAATTTAAAATATTTGAGGAAATGCCACTCCTTTCACTGTCTATTTGCCGTTTAGTCTGGCTTATTGGATCACTCATAATGTAGCCTCTGTTTTTAAAGGCTTATGTTAAATCTTAACTCCTTAAAACAAGCAAGAAAATCCACTTAATTTTTTATTGAACTTCATTATTTGGGTTGTTTTGGGATTTAAAGGTTTTACTGTTGTTTTATTCAGTGGCAAGATTAGTAAAATGAAGTGGTACTTCTAAAATGATATAACTGATGAATTGTAAATTAAATGCTGAAAAGAATCATGAATCATCACATCCACTGATTCAGATTACAGTCATTACACGTAAAACAAATTTCTAAAATCATATGCGACTTAGGTCTTGTTAGTCATTAGTCACTCACTATAAGCATGAGAACATTGGTTACGTAGGGAAACTATTTAATATTTATAAGGGTCTGCATGCTTAATTGCTTTTTGCTGTTTTGTATGCCTAAATCAAAGCTACTGAGCCCTGTCCTACTCTTTGGGTCAGTAATCAGTATGGTCGATGGAGTCCTTTTCCCCGTCTTTTTGTCTCTAACCATTCCTTCCTCATAAACAAAGTTTGAACTCAAGGAATCTCAGCCATGGTTTTCCTTGTAGATAAAGTTTGAACTCAAGGAGTCTCTAACCATTCGTCTAGTCAAACACTCAACCATGTCTCTTGAACCTAGTTATCTACTTGTATCTCTTAGTGAAACTACACGACTATTTCATATCTGCTGATAATAATTTATCAGCAATTCAACTTTTTTTTACCATGATTTTGCTTTAGTGTACTTGTGAGTTTCAGCTTAATTAGTGCCTTCTATGAAAACATAGAGATAAATCGGAGTTAGAAATTTACTTTACGGTGCATGAAATTGCCCAGCTGTTGTACAGTTGTACTACTATAATTTTTTGCTTTCACGCTATTTTAACCACCTAAGAGTTTTTTTGGGAATTATATTCATGGAAGTTATTAATACTTGGAATTGTCAATTTGTCTAGTATAGTTTTTATAATTTGAATTATGGTTTATTCCTAGAGTCGTTTTTTGATATTTATGTTTGCTAAAATCGGTTAGTCTGTGAATAGTGTAAAACTTGTTGAATCTTTACTAGTAAGAACATTATGCAGGTTGGCCTTCGGTCCCTTAATTTAGGGATTTGCCCAAAGTTGAATTCTCTTCAAATTGAAGCTGAAAATTTGCTGGTACTTGAGCTGCAAGGTTGTGGTGTCTTATCCAAGGCTTCAATTATTTGTCCACTTTTATCAGTTCTCGATGCTTCTTTTTGCAGGTAATTTGATTATCTGTGGGTATTTTATAATTTTTTTAAGTTACAAGATCTGATTTTTCAGTTATTTATTTCTACAGCCAGCTCAAGGATGACAGTCTTTGTGCAATTTCTGCTTCATGTACCAGCATTAAATCTTTGATATTATCGTCGTGCCTATCTATTGGTTTTGATGGACTGACTTCTTTGAGCTGTCTTCAGCATCTAACTTCACTCGATTTGTCTTACACATTCTTGGTAGACTTGCAGCCTGTTTTTGAAAGTTGTTCGCAGTTGGAGGTGGGCATTTTGCACTTATTTAGGCTTCTTACTGTTCAATATACTTTTGTTTGCCAGTTAGCTAGCTGTCTTTCAGTAATGTTTTTCATTCAAGATGTTTCCATTGCTTGTAGATAGGTTGTCTTGTTTACACATGTGTTCCTCTCTTGTTCCTTTCTGATCATAATTTTTTTAACACTTGATTATCATATTACTCTTGGAAGCAGTGTTTTTGTTTTAGTGTCCACTCTCTAATCTTTGGCCGAAAAACCGTGTTTGCAGTGAAATTGTATGTTGCTACTGGAAACGAATGGTCACATTTTTTTAATTATTTTTTTCTTAACATTTTCGTACTACCCTGTGGAAATCAATTTTTCGAAGAGATATTTTATTGCCTTGTTTAATGTGTAGTCGTGTACCCTGACATTTTCTTCCAATATCAACAGGGTGATAGATTCATTTTTCCCTCTTAAACTTTCAGTCTTCCACGTAGGCACATACTTTCTGTACCTCTTAGTCTCCACATGTAGTTCACATTTTTGATACCATGAACACTGACACACATTGGAAGAAAAAGCTGTAATGGGAGTGCACATCAAAAGGCACTGTCGTTGTCGTTGGAAGTTTAACTTCGATTTCTTCTTTTACTACCCGTATTCCATCACTCAGTTGTGGGTAATGGGACAATGGGGGTCACTGTTGTCTTGTTTCACCAAATACGATAATTCTAATTTCTTCAATCACTTCAAAATTTTAATAACAATAGTCGTGTTGGTGTGAAATTTTAAATATCTAATTTGAACGTGGTGATTTTTTTTGTCTGTGTTATTTACGTAAACTTGTCCTACTAAAGATGTGTTCTCGTGTTCTTATTCTTTTAATATAGTTTATGTTTGTCTTAGCATTACCATCTTCTTGGAGGCTGTCAATACTTTGGTACCGGAACATGTTTACAGAATAGTGCTTATTTTTAATGCATGGTGAGGTTTGGTAAAAGAGTCTTATAATTGAGTATTTCTCTTGCAGACCTTAAGGTTAATGGCTTGCAAATACCTCACAAACTCTTCTTTAGAGGCTTTGTACAAAAAGGGTGCTCTGCGTGCTCTTTGTGAGTTGGATTTGTCATATTCAAGTGTCGGTCAGCCTGCTATTGAAGGACTTCTTACGTGGTGTACAAATCTAACAAATGTAAATTTAAATGGTTGTGCTAACATGCAAGATCTTGTGTGGGGATTAAGCAACAACTCAGGATACAGTGTTAACTCTTCATCTAGTTCAATGCAAGTTGACAGCAATGGTGGAGTATGCAGCCAGCCTTGCCGTCTACTTGAAACATTGAACTGTGTTGGATGCCCGAACATCAAGAGGGTTGTTTTCCCTCCATCAGCTCGTTGCTTTTATTTGTCGAAGTTGAATCTTCATTTATCGGCGAACCTGAGAGAAGTGAATATAGCATGTCCAAATCTTGTTTCCTTGAATTTGAGGTTTGTACTTGTTAGATTTCTTTTATAATTTTATAATCTTTGAAAATATTCTAATTTGTGGCTAGTGTCTGCATCATACAGCCATTGCAGCTCATTGGAGATTTTGGAGCTCAATTGTCCGAGATTGGGAATCCTCATCCTCCTGGTAAGCTTCTAAAAAAATTGATGGTTTCCTGGCCTGGTCTACAAGATCAAAAGCATATCATGACCTGTTGGACCAATCCTTATCTATCCAAACTTCCTAGAGATCCCTTCCTATCCTTTATTTTTCAGAAATTTTTTACCCTGCCCCCGAACTGGTTCCAAGAAAAAATGAGACTGGTCAGTGCTTAGTAAGTCAAAGATGAGCTGTATTTGTGACTGATTACTAAATAACAATATTCAGTAGATAAATCAGGGTGCTATAATTCTACAAATAGAAGATGCAGCGAAGAGATATGACATGAAGATGCAGCGAAGAGATATGACATGAAGATGCAGCGAAGCGGATACTAGGGCTTGCTGACATAAATGGACTAAAATAGAGCTGCCATATTTTAGACTTGTTGCGTCCCTAAATCATCGATACAATCGATGATTACAACTCCACTTGTCAGTTTATTAGCTTATGTATACTAATAAAGTGCAGTCCTACAAATCTTGTCCGTAGTGTTAACTAGTAACTACTTGTGAAAGTTTCAGTATGAATATGAAGCAATATCAATGCAGAAGAATCTTTTTTGGTGTCAAACCATTGTCTAGTATAATACTTTACTTTCAACCCTATTAACTATTTGGCATGTCTACACATTAGAATGATAAATCCATATTTAAGTTCATATGTCAAAGGAAATTAAATATGAGCTGTGTTTTGAAAGTTTTTTGGATTATAACTATACACCGTTGAAGTATGAAATGTTAATTTTATTGCATCTGTTTGCATGATGATGTGTTGGTTATCTTGGTAGCATCTGTTGCACCTCTAATGTCTTTCCTTTTTTTGTATTGTTGGTTATTCAGGCTTGTGAAATAATAACTGAAGCAGCTGTGGAGACTGCCATATCAGGCTGTAGTTCTCTGGAGACTCTTAATCTCCAACATTGCCCTAATGTGATTTCTCTTCCTTGAACTCTTGATTACGAATAGTTGGATATGATATATACTTTTGAACAACTAGTTTATGTTTATTGTCTTTTCGATGACAGATCCATGCCATGAACCTTGGAAAGTTGCGTAAAGCATGTCCAAGTGTGAAGCGGATCCACAGTAGTCTTTGGGAGTAATCAATAGATGATATCAGGTCAGAGTTTGTTTTTATATCGTGCTGTCCTGTGAAAAGGTCGCCTTGTACATATCTGGTTTCAGATCTATTTACTCGCATTTTGTATAGGGAGAAATGTTTGTTCACTCCCTCAAAGTGTAGTATGTATTGTGAAATATTTGCCACCTGTATCAATTACCTTTCATTTCAACCTTGAAGATCAGTGTCAAATGTCAATAGCTGTATTTGTTCAAGTATCATGCAAGTATCGGAGAAATGGGTACCAGACGAGATGCCTAATGTCATGTGACTAACATCAGAAAGCGGCTCTTGGAATGTTGTTATCTATAATTTTAGCATGAGATCACCACGAAGACATTATGCTGATAAGCTGAAGCTTGCCACCGTATGATATATATTTTAAACACCGAATGGTAAATTCGAACCGTGATTTAGACTCATTACCTACAGACTTAAAAATAAAATTAAAATGGAGTCATATGGTTTGTATTGGCGTTGACTTATATTCCTTATGTCTATTTTGATTGTATTTTTTGGAGAAACAAAAAATAAGTATATTTTTCAGAGGATATAAAAATGTGAGTTTTTTTTTGAATTTTAGGATACTTTGAGCTAAAAAGTAAAAAAATCTTTTTTATTTAAGTGTAAATTTTAGATTATTGAAAATGATAAATTTGAATCGATAATGTGTGAATCCTTCGTTCCCTCGTCAAATTCGCTTCAGGGCAGTTGGGATGATGTCTCTGACGCAATGTAATTAACTAATTATTTTAACTGAGGGCAAATGGGTAAAAGGATTAAGGGTGATGTTTTACCTTCACCTGTCTCATTATGTGAATCGTGTGATGGGTGGTGTAGTTGTACATTTTCTAACGGAATATATTTTTTCAATTATACTTCAACAGTCGGTCAATGTTGAATAAACGGATTTTACCTGCTGGTCGTGCTCCACTTACATTAGCTATAACCCTATCTGAAGGAGCCGCAAAATTGGCATTTTTCGGTGTGAATCCTCTTTCTCAGAGGACTGCGTGCTCCTCATCTATCTTTTTTTTGTTTTTAACATTTACTATTGCTTGGTTTGTGTTTTGTTGCGTCAAAGCATTTTGTCACCGTTTGAAAACTTGTCCTTAAGTTATGGTTAGACTTGGGACACGTTACTGTAGCCCAACGGTTATTATAGCCGTTGGATTTTTATATATTTACCAATACCCTCTTCATTCCTATATAAACTCCCCAACTCTTTTCATTTTTTCCCCCACAGATTCTTACTCTTCATCTAAATCTCTCCAGATTTTATCTGCTATTTCTCTAATTGCTCTGATTCTGGTGAAAATATGACGAGTTTAAACTAAAGCGTGAAGCCTAAAACTACAAACAGACTGTTGACTGTTCGATTTGACGACTCATCCGCTCTTCGTTTTCGAGACTTTTCTAATATTTTTAATAGTTAATTGTAGTTCATCAATCGTCATCATGACTTTCTCATTTATGAAAAAAATATTTTTTGTTTGCATATTTAATAATTTTCATGACTTTAATATCTACTTGTGAAGATAATGACAACCTACATTCTCTTAATCAACCAAAATATACAGGTACAAGTAGTAGAAAAAGAAATAGCAAAATATGAAATGATTTTGATGAAAAACAAAATAATGATGGTAAATCAACTACTACTTGTATACACTGTGGTAAAGTATTTTCGGTTAAGTCAAGTACAAGAACCAATCATCTAGGTAGACATTTACTTTCACGTAAAGTTTGATTATGCATCATCAGTACTTGATTCACGTCAATAAGTTTTAGATACAACTAATAGAACTTCAAATTTCAGAAAATATTGTTCAATTAAAAATCGAGAGATAATTGTTGATTTTATAATTAGAGATGGACTATCACTTGGCACATGTGAATCTAAAACCTTTAGAAATTTAATTTTCTACCATAATCCACAATTTAAAACATTTTGTAGAAAACACTTAAAAATGTTGTATTTGATAAATTTGTTAAAAAAAGAATACATAATTAATTATTTTTCATCAATGAACAATAATGTAGTATTAACTAGTGTTGTTTGGACTGGTCCAAATAATTATTTTTACTGTTGTGTAACTGCTCATTATATAGATGATCATGGTGTTTAAATAAAAAATATATTATTTTTACCTATTTTGCATCCACACACTACCAAAGTTATATTTGATCAGACTAAAGATGTCATGATAGATAATAATATTGAAAATAAAATTTGTGCAATTGCATTTGTTAATGTTACTAATAACAGTTCATCAATAAAAATGCTTATATATTATTGTCATACACTTGTAGATGATTTACGTTTTCATATTAGATGTGTATCATACATTGAAATTTGTCTAAAAGATGAACTTGAAATAATTAAACTTTACTTAAAAAATGTTAGGAATGCACTTGTCTATGTAGGTTGCAGTAGTACATCTAGTTATCATCAATTTAGAGAATTTTGTACATATAATAATGTTAAACTTATGAAGTTTAAATTAGATGTACCGTCATAAATGAAATTCTACATATGAAATTTTAAAACGTTGATATCCTTATAATCTTGCATTTACAACCTTTTATAATGAAAAACAAAATGCGCATGCGTTAAGTCGTTAACCCCCATAGATTTCGATAATTGTAAAATTATGTTAGATTTTTAAAATATTTTGCACCTTTACTACTATATTAGGTGGACAATATTACCACACCTCTATCATATTTATCTATGAATTAATTCTAATTACTAGAGTATTTGCGAAATATAGGTAAAATGTTGATTTTGTTGAAATTTTAAATGTAATGGATGCTAAGTTTAATAAATATTAGAATCCTCGTTCATTTAGTTTTTGTTTAGCTTTAATTATAAATCATATATTTAAAATTATGAAAATTTTCAAAAACATGTAGATAATTGTAAGTAAGTCATTGTAAAACAAATAATTTGATGAATATGAAATACTACATAATGTAAATGAAATGAGTTCAAATGTTGCTAGTTCAACTGCGATTGATACATATGATGATGACTCCTAATAGAATTGGCTAAGTCAAAAAAATTAAAATTAGTGCAAAATGAAACACAAAATGAATTAACTGGATATTTAAACACTGAAATATACTTAACTACTGCCGAGTTAAAATATTTTGATGTTTTAGACTGGCGGAGAAAGAACTCAGGCATGTTTGATGGCACAAGACTTATTATGTCATTCGACGTCAACTATGTCGTCGGAGTTTGCATTTAGCACATGTAAACGTGTCTAGAGACAAAATTTGTCAGACAAGTCGATCGAGATAAGCGTATGCCTGAAGAATTGGATGGACACTGTAGACAGAATGCAAAATATGAATCTTCACGACACTAGCAACGATGAAGATTGAAGACGAATTAGCTAAATCATTCCGTTGAAGGAGTAACTTTTTTCTATTACTCCTTAAGTGTTTTCATTACTCTTTAGGTTTATCTAGCCTCCGAGCTTTTTTCATATGTAACCAATTATATATTTATATTGTTTATCGATTTGAGTCCACAATTGTTAATAAATAAATTATTTACTTTGGGAAAAAATAAATTGTGTTTGTGTTTGTTAATTAAATTGTGATTGTATACTTACTTCAAATTAAAAAAAACGACAAAAAATTAAAAACCCGACCTAGAAAAATCTGACCTGACATCCCTGCGAAAAGTCGGATCAACTCTAGATTGGAGATAAGAGGTCTCCAAATCAAGGTTGAAGACGAAGAAAGTGCGGAAAATGGTTAGGCTTGAGAGAGAGAGAGAGAGAGTGCAGCGGAAAGAATGAGATAATGAATTGATTAGGGTTTTTTCGTTTCACACATGTATATATATATATATATATATATATATATATATATATATATATATATATATATATATATATATAATATGGGTCATGATAAATGGAAGACCCGGATCCGATTAGATCCGACTGCTGCTTATGAGCCTAGTTAGGGACCAGATTACGTTGGACTCGTGACCAACCAAGCCACATTCTAATAGACGCGGGCTGAGCTTGCTTGCTTGCTTGATGAACGATTCGTCTAGCCTCATAATTAGGCATTTTGGGGGTCAATTTTGGTGGGCACGAGCACGTGGTTGAACCTATACTGGCATTGACTTATGATCATCACCTAGCTTGTAAGACCTGCTCTCCTGCTATAATATTGATAAGTCCACTCTCCTCCGTTATGCATAATTTAGTTCTTAGATTATCTAATTGTGTTTGTGGTATGTTTGTATGCTTATTTTTAATCGGGTCTCTTGTCGGTCAATCGAGTGTGATTTGCTGGCTTGATCGACTCAATCCGATCCGGGGGGTGAATGGTGTGAGTTTGGGCTGAGCCCATGTTGAGGTGGCGTGGAATTGGAAGGGTTGCGTTTGGGGTTTGCATGCACATTATTTCGTGGCTTTTGGATGTCTTTGGAATGATGCCATTTTGGCATGCCTTGATGTGACTTGAATTGCCATGAAGGCTATGGAAGTTGGAGGGTTGTTTGCAAATAAAACCCCCTCAACCCAAGCCATCCTTACCCTCTCACTCCCTCACCCACGAAATTCAGACCCTCTCCATCTCCCTCTCTGGCGTGCTAGTGGATGGAGCTCTGACGGGTCAAGTGGAGCAAGCTAGAGTGCATCTTTTGGGAGCAACTAGACGAAGATCTGGGTGGGCTGATCTGCAGTGATCTCGGGCAAAGCTTTTCGTGAATTCAGGTATGCTCCTGACCCTTGAAGAGTTCTATGGGAGGAGGTGTGGCTGGAAGGCCAGCCAGCACCATGTTGGTGGTTGGTGCAATCAGTTGCACCATCAATTGAGTTCCCTTCTAGCGTGCGCATGGAGCATGCGCTAAATGGGGCAGCCAGAGGGACCGGGGCTTCGGTGAGCTCCGGTGAGGTCCGACCAGGAGTGATGAGGTTTCTTCTGGGCTGAGTTTTGGGGTGGACACGGATCTGGTTGGGTGTGGCTGGTGCACACAAGATCCGACTAGGATTTGTCTTCAACCCTCTTGACTCTTTGTTTGGATCGACTAGCTGGTCCAACCCTTCTAGACGGTGGTGGGGGTCAGGAGGAGGTGTGGAACGACCCTAAGGAGGCTAAGGGTGAGGGGGATCTGGATGGGCTAGCTCAGTCTGAGCAGGGTGAGCTTGAATGAGCTAGCCATGCGGTTAGTGCACCATGTGCATCAGCTTGCTCGGTTGTTGGGCTGAGCTGCTTGGATGGATCTCTAGTGACCCTCTCCCACCACAGACTGTCTGAGAGGTATACTCTAAGCACGTGGGTTGGAGTGGTCAGGGGCTCATGCATCTGGTTGTGAGTTGAATTAACTTGTTTGCTTGCCTATTGTAAGTTATCGTGTGCTATGTGTTGAATGTGTTTTGCTATATATGACTTGTTGTGTTTCAGTAGCAGATATAATGTGGTTATATGATCTGATGTGTGTGTATTCCTGTTGTTGTAGTCATGCATGCACTTATGAATGTAAATGGGCTCTTTCATATCATGTGCTGATCGTGTCCTATTCTAATGCAACATATTAACCTGTTGCACGCATGTATGCTAGTTTAGATATCTATATTGTCTACTGATATTTTATGCATGTTCCAACATGATTATCCTACTGATATACATGTAATCCATACCCATATCAACTCTGATCATGATCTGAGATTTCAGTTATCATCGCATATACACTCTGAAATTAAGGATGCATGCTATCGATTATTGTGGAGTTTGATTTTGATATATCTAGTTGTAATGCACCATCCTATTGCGTCTTTCATGTCTATATGTTATTGAAGTGAAGTGTTATGATATGGTTATGCATGACCCTTAGGATATCAGACCTTATATCATCCTTATCACGACCCGTAGATGACTAGATTAGCTATTATCTTGATTTGTCGATCCGGTTATGATTGCTTGCTGTTGTGAGTTTCGTTTGATTCCTGATTAGGATGTTCTGATTTTGATTTGTTTGGGGGATGTTAGGAGGGTATCCGGATACCTTTCCTTGAGCTCGTTCCATACACTGTAGCTGCATTAGATTTTAGATGCTTTAGTAGCTTGCATTGCATTTAATCTGATTAATAATTTTGGGCACGTTCTGTTTTCTGGGCCGACGGGCCACGAGTGGGTCCTCTAGCTCCAGAGGCCATTCGCATAAGACCTTCACATTGGGAGGCCATGCGTAAGATAAGTCCTGGGTAGGCGCGCTGCCATTATGTCTCAGGGTAGGTATTCTCAAGTTCACGATGACACCATGTAGGTCACTTGCCATGAATTGGGACACTTATCCGACGCACCGTTTTGTGCCGAGCGGTGGGTCACTGTCGAGTGACCGCCTTTGACCAGCGAGGTTGGTGTTATGGTTCCTTTCGAGGAATGGTTCGAGTGCGCCCGACCGACACGGCTTATGGAGTCGTAGCCTTCTGTTGCATTTGATGCTTTTCTGTTTCTGTTTCGGATGCTTTTCTCTTAGATAGAATGCATGCATTCTTCCATATAACTCCGATTGGGCCGGGGCATACTGAGTTTTCTTATAGAAAACTCACGCATATGTTGATGCGGTGCTTGCAGGTACTTAGATTCCTACAGGGTAGACTGAACGAGTAGTCGAAGATTCTGTACACGAGGGACACGTCGACCAGATTCTTCAGTTTGTCTTTTGCTTCCGCATTATTTATGATGTATTTCCCTTTTGAACTCGATGTAATGTATTTGACCTTGTTACCATATATGGATAATCTCTCACTTTTTAGTTATGTTTTATGTTAGTCTATCCATGTAGGATCTCTCTATTTATTGTCGAGTCATTGTTTGGTCTGTCTTTTGTAACTCTTTCGGTCGTCACGGAGGTCTCTGATCGCGACACTTGTAGTCTTTCCCAGTGTGCGTACCTACGAGATCGGGGCGTTACATAGCTGGTTCATACTTTGTGTTCCCACCTGCAACTTATCTACTTGGATCTATTTGCTCCCTTCTCATCATAGGCTTCACTCTAATCATCCTTTCTAACACTACCCTTCAAACTTAGCCGGGGATGGAGGTTAAGTTTGCCTAAGGAGCGTCCGAAGTCATCCTTGGATAGACCCTTGGTGAGCATGTCAACGAGCTCAAGTCTGGACGACATAAATTTAGTGATGAGTTCCAAGTGCAACCTTTTCCCGTACAAAATGATAATCAAGTTCTACATGCTTTGTTTTGGCATGAAAAATAGGATTCACAGATAAGTGAAGTGCATTAATATTATCACATAATAGAGTCGGAGATTGAGTTAGGAAAACTCCCAAATCCTTTAGGATGAGGGTGATCGAAGTTAGTTCAACAATTATTACTGTACTCTGCCTCTGCTGTAGGATTTCGTGTACCTATGTATGTGTATATTTTACATTTTTTTAATACAAATATACATGATCGATTTCATATTTTCATTGATTTTATGTACATGTATATGTTTATTCTAATATCATGCATTCCTACACATATTAAAATAAACAAAAAAAGAGGATCATACCCAAAGGTTCTCTAAAACCTTTTAGAAGATCCGGTGTTTTGTTGCTCCTCGAATCGCCCGCCGATTTGCCTCCAAATGTTCACCAAACTCTAAACAAGATTAGAGAGAAAGGAGCTAGCCAATCAATCTCTAATTAAGCTTAAAATCTAGCTAATAACCCCTCTAAAAGCTCCTGAGATTTTAATCTCCAAAACTTAAAACTATTAAGATAATTTTCGTGGTGATCAAGGGGGAGAGAATTTTTCATTAATTCTTATGAAACAAGTAGGGTGAGAGAACCTATTTATAGCCTCCCAAATCACTTACATCAAAAACTATTCTCTAGCCATGATCTCTTGCTTTTTCTATCCTAAAATTTATCCCAATTTACCACATAAGCATCCTAAAAAACGTTTGATCAAATATAGAATTAATCCAACCCATGATCTAATTATTCTCTTAATAATTCAAGCAAAAATCGTGCTGTTCGATTAACCGAGATTTCCATTCGGTTGACCGAACCATTCAGTTTTACGTAAGTTTGGATGACCGTAAGCTAGACGGTCGGCCGAATTCTCATGAGAAAAATTCCCTGAATTTTTTTGGTCGATCTACGTCTCGCTTTGGTCGACCGTTGACTCACCAAAATTTCTCCTGGTAAATCTCTTCGGACGACCATGTCATTCTCGGTCTACCGTCATATCCCCAAGACAACTCCTGGATATTTTCTTTCGGTTGACTGTTTACGGCCGGTTGACCTAACCCAATTGTCCAGGCACTCCATACAATTTCGGTCAACCAATCACGTTATCCGATCTTCGTCCGGTTGACCGTTGATGCATTGCATACATTGCATCATATGTCTTTCATTTAGATCACTTTTATATCAATAAATGCTATTAAGGTATGTGTTTAGTCGTATTTACAGAATACAGGGACCTGGATGCAAATTACCCACATTCCGAGCATAAACGTGTGCAAAAGATTCATTTCTATCATAAAGACCGAATTCAAGTTTATCGGGTTTCAAATGGAAATGCATCCAAGCATAAAAGCATTCAAGGAGCTAATTACAAAAAGGTCAAGGGCTTAATTGCAAAATACCAAGGACCTGATTGCAAAAGAAAAGGATCAAGTTATTTTGTTGGAAAAGTCAAAAGAAAAGTCAAATATAAATCTCCAACAATGGAAGGAATTAATCCGGAGTTTAAAAGAATGGAAAGAATCCATCCAGACGCGCAAATAAAGATCAAATCATGCCATAAACGCACCACAGAAATCCGGGCGCGAAATCCTTGACTTGGGCGGCGATTCCGCCGCATCTCCCATGCATTGTGCGGCGATTTCGCCGCACCAGTGAGGATCTGTGTGCTCCAATTTTGTCCAGTGTTGGGTTGACGCGTGTACTATCCTTTTATGTATTGGTATCCCCTGTATCGGCTATAAATAGCCCTGTAGGACGAATGTAACACATCTTTGAACCTTTGGTCTTGGATCATTAGCAATAAAATTCTGTTTTGATTTCTTTTGTTTTTGTTTTCTTTTAATGTCTCTAGGATCCCTTCCTCTTCCTCCCTCCATGAGTTTCTAACTCTCTCCAAAGGGTGGAGGTGATGGAATTTGGGTTAGAGAATGATGAATGCATGTTATTATTTTAAGTTCATGATTAGTGTATTTTGATTACTTGAGTTTATGTTAAGTCATTTATCTTGTAATGCTTCATAACTAACATGATTTATAATAAGTTTCAGTAATTCTCTACTCTAAACCTAAATCTAAACCTCCACCCCACGGATTTCTCTCTTTGTTCTTGTTTTAATTTTAATTACTTTTGTTTCGTACTTTAGTTAATTAAACCAAAAACTCCAAAAACCCTAATTGATTCTTCTCTACTTCTTCCCCTCTAATTGAAAACAACATAAACACGAAATCTCTCCCTCTTTGTGTTCGACCCGTACTTGCCACGTCTTCATAGACGCCGTGCACTTGCGGTATAAATAAAATTCCCATCAAGTTTTTGGCGCCGTTGCCGGGGAGGCGACGAAGATTTCGTTAGTTTTTGTGTTTTCGATTTTTCCTGTCTACCTTGTGCGCGATCTAAGTATTTGAATTTGTGTAGCAGGAGACAACAGAGCGCGCGGCGAAATCCGGGAGCGTTCTGAGACACTTGGGCGGCGGAATCGCCGCATCTGCAAGAGGAAGTGCGGCGGAATCGCCGCACAAGCTAGGGTTCTGGTCTTCAAATTTCTGGGGCATCGTCGACATCTCTGGGTGGTCGCATTGAGCTACTGGAATCTCCGAGAGCGGGCGGCGAACCCGACTGAGCATTGCGGAGGTAATTTTTCTTGCCTTTCTCGTAAAATCTGAATAATTGAAAAGTTTCCTTTCGTAGAATTGCACGTGTTAGGGTTACAATTCCATAATTGGCAATAATTCAACTCTGACCTAAAATTGGCAAAATTAGAAAGACCTTAGTGCATGCATCATATAATGTTTTGCTTGCATTATTCTTGCTAAATTCTTGCAAATTAATACTTGTTGAAGATTGCTGGAGGCAAGGTACGTATCGAGGTTTTTATCGATTGCATTAGAGCATATAATTTAGTTGCATACAACCTTGCAATTGCCCCCATTAAAAGGACTATTGTTTGACTATCTTTGCTAGATTTAAGTTAAACTATCTTAAGGGCAACTCCGTAGGAAAAAAAATACGGTGGGGATTTCATCACCCTCCCGTAGCCCACAAACCACAATCCTGAAGTGTCGCCTAAGCCTCAAATTTAAAATCAATTAGACATTGGCCCCTAAGGACTCGGACTCAATTAAGGAGGAGATTGGTTTGACTTGCTATGACCTGAAGCTAATTGAATTCAATTTGGTGTCTAGAAAGTGTTTTTGTGTCGACGAAAGTCTTCCAAGCGACGTGGTTGTCTAATTGGCACCGACTCTGTCGGAAGCGCCCCCACTAGCTATACACTAACTGGCCAACTTGGTTTGATTGGTGAGGGAGGTGAATCAAGCAAATCAATTCGACTCAACCAGTTAGGAGTCGTCTAGATCTAAGTGACACTAGGTCTAGGATTGTTTTGACCGTGCTTGTTCAGGAAATTTCTGACCAACCCTAATTTTTATCCTTTAGAGTTAAGTTTCCCTTCTCGTCTGAGTCTTCTTTCCCTTCTCATCCTTACCTTTCTATTGTTTGTTTCCTTTAAAAAAAAAAATCAAAAAAATTTTAAAATTCAAAAAAAATTCAAAAAAAAAGAGAGTAATTGATTCTTGGAATTGAATTTGAAATTTAAATTTCGAATTCAAATTCAAAAAAAAAAAAATTTAATTCAAACCGGTGCACTCAGATTTGGGTGCGGGATTTAAGCAATCGACTCTCACGAGTTCATCTGGATTCCAGTCTAGAGCTTAACCCCAACCCATCTGTTGCACCACCTCACCCGGATCTAATGGGTGAGAACGTAGTGGACCCGCCTGTTGCGCAACCTATAACTTTGAGGGATCGGTGCTACCCAACGATGGCTGCTCAGCCATCGTGCATCGTCATGCCCACCATACCGGGTCGCGACTTCGAACTTAAGGCACAATACATGAGTATGTTGCCTAAGTTCACCTCTAGGGAAGACCCATATCTCTTCCTTAGAGAATTTGAGGAAATCTGCTCTCTTATGCAATACCAGCATATCCCTGAAGAGGCAGTGCGTCTGAAATTCGTGCCTCTAGCACTTAAGGACGACGCTAAGAAATGGCTATATAGTCTAGCCGAAAGATCTATTAGAAGTTGGGCTGAATTTGTTCAAGTTTTCTTAAAAAAATATTTCCCCAACCATAAGACTATGAAGATTAGGAATGAAATTGTTGCATTCGTTCAGTCTGAGAGCGAGCCGTTCTATTCCTATCTTGAGAGATTTAAGAGTGTCTTGACCCAATGCCCTCATCACGGAATTCCGAAATGGCAATTATGCCAAATTATTTATGAGGGATTGACACCCACATCTAGAGTTATGCTAGAATCTGTGAGCCAAGGGAACTTTATGTCCAAGAATGAAAATGATGCCTGGACTTTTCTTGAGGATTTAGCTGAAAATAGTATGCAATGGGACAATGCTAGAACACCCATCAACCCGAGTATTGGATCTAGAATTGCGAGTCAACCCCGACCAGGTGTCTTAGCTATAGACTCCAACATAGCGGCTGAGGCAAAACTAGCTACCCTAATGCGTAGAATGGAAAGTCTAGAACTGCAAAACCAAACCCGACAAATATCCCCTACCCCTTGCTCTAGATGTGGTCAGACTGGTCATTTAATGGAGGACTGTGTGAACCTGGAACATGTTAATGCCACATATAACAATTCTAGAAATGATCCTTACGCACCAACCTATAACCCAGGTTGGCGTAATCATCCCAATTTTTCATGGACCCAACAAAGACAACCTCCTAGACAACAACCAACCCCATATAACCAAAATAATACATCATCTGGGGGTAATAACAATGGAAATCATGAAGTTAGGTTGACAAACTTGGAAAATTTAATGAAAACTTTTATACAAACAACCAACCAATCATTCCAGAGGCTAGAGACAGAAGTCAGCCAATTAGCGCAAATAGTAGGTGAAAGAGAAAAGGGCCAATTTCCAAGTCAACCTGAGGTGAACCCAAGAACTAATAATCAATATCAACCTTATCAACCACCTTCAGGAAATAACAACCCCAGACCGGTTCAAATGGTTAACGAGGAAGGACCGTTCCAACAAATCAATGCAGTAGTGTCATTACGGTCCGGACGACAAGTTGATAACAATGTGGTAAACCCTAGAATGTCTAATCAATCTAGCCATCAAGCACCCACATATGACTTGACCACTGAACCCGACGTCCAAATTGAAAAGCCCAATCCACCTACCCAACCTGAACCTGTAGCTCAGACTGAACCTGAGCGAGTCTATGTGCCTAAAGCCCCATTTCCCAATAGACTCAAAAAGAACTCTAGTGCACAAATAGAGAAAATCTTGGAAGTATTTAAGCAAGTTAAGGTAAACATTCCACTCTTAGACATGATTCAACAAATACCTGCTTATGCTAAATTCTTAAAAGATTTGTGCACTAAGAAGAGAAAAACAAATGTACCAAAGAAGGCATTCTTAACTGCAAACATATGCTCAATTCTTTCCAACACATCTCCTATAAAATATAAGGATCCGGGGTGTCCCACAATTTCATGTTCAATAGGAGATACGTTTATCAATAAAGCCCTTCTAGACCTTGGTGCAAGCGTTAACTTACTCCCATTTTCTGTCTACGAGCAACTCAACCTTGGTCCACTGAAACCCTCTAGGACAACCCTCCAATTCGCTGATTGTTCTGTTAAGAAACCGAGAGGTATAGTAGAGGACGTTTTGATTAAGGTTGGTGACTTCATTTATCCAGTGGATTTTGTCGTACTTGATACTGAACCTGTTGTAAATCCTAATCGACAAATCCCTGTAATTCTAGGTAGACCCTTTTTAGCCACTTCGGAAGCATTAATAAACTGTCGAAATGGGCTCATGCAATTATCTTTCGGAAACTTAAAAGCAGAATTTAATATCTTCCATATTGATAATGAGCCCGAAATAATATGCAACCCAAGTGATGTTGTGATGAGAGCACGTATTTATCAGAATTCTGAATCAAATAAATCATCACATAAGCAAAAAGGAAGTAAGAAAAAAGGGAGTGATTCATTTACTCAACCACCATCACTCGAGCAAACAAGCGAACCAATTCAAGTGAGGAGAGTGGAATCTTTTCCTCAAGTCAACATGGGGAATAATTCAACTGGATACATGCACCAATATGGTGTCATTCAATCCAGTTCTGATTACGGTTGACTCTGAGCAAACTCAACCCCTCTACCGCAAGCCGACTCAGGTAATAAGTGCAGTTATTTTATCTATGCATACATTGAGGACAATGCATGATTTAGGTGTGGGGGGGTGTTTATCTATGTATATATCTATTTGTTTGTTTTTGTTCTTTTTAAAAAAAAAAAAAAAAATCAATGTTCTAGGACATAGCTTAAGATTGAACTACCAAAACCCGAGTACAAATTGCATTGAGTTTTTGTTCCTTTTTATATAGTTCTGCTTGTAGAAATTGTGACATAAATCTAAGTTCCAAAGAAATAACACATTGCCCTTCAAGACATGTATGCACTTAAATTGGATGAATCAAATCCTTGAAGTGATTGATAAAAAGCAGAGGTTGAGGAAAATACACCGGGAAGTGTGGACTTCTAATAGCAATTAAGCCTTGAGGAAAATAAAAGTCAAAATAAAGGAATAAAGTGAGGAAAGCACATTTTGCAAAATGATTACAAAAGCCCAAGCCTTTGAGTCACTGGTCCGTAGGGGTATCTTAAAACCCGGTAACTTGAGTCTTCCAGCTCGGGATTATCGACCAAACTCGCTACACGAATGCAAAAAGGGTATAAGTGTCAAAAAGAAAAAGCAAATGTGTTGAATCACGGAAAAAGAAAAAAATACTTTAAGATACTCAAGGCCCAAAGCTAAAAGAATGATCCATGCCATGGTTGATCCAAATGATACTTCACCACCAGAGGAGGCGTGCAAAATAATTCAAGTGATAAACATGTGTAGAAGGGTTAGTGGTGTGAATGTTGGAGGAATAAAGACCAAGTCAAACTTTTTATAAGTTAGAACTGTATAATGAGCATGCGAGAACTTTAAGTGAGATGTATAAGGTTAAGGCAGAGATATTAAGAGCTATTAATGGAATGTTGAATTAAGACTTTGTGGGTATGTCAACTGAAAACCCTCAGGAGACAACACTCCTCCCCCTTGGCAACAAGGAGGTTTAAAGGCTTGTTGCACATGCTAAGTGCAACCGTGATTCCTACGAAAGTGAGTTAGGATTTCCCTGCTTTCATTTTCTTATATTCTGCTTTGCTAGGGACTAGCAAAATCTAGGTGTGGGGGTATTTGATGCATTGCATACATTGCATCATATGTCTTTCATTTAGATCACTTTTATATCAATAAATGCTATTAAGGTATGTGTTTAGTCGTATTTACAGAATACAGGGACCTGGATGCAAATTACCCACATTCCGAGCATAAACGTGTGCAAAAGATTCATTTCTATCATAAAGACCGAATTCAAGTTTATCGGGTTTCAAATGGAAATGCATCCAAGCATAAAAGCATTCAAGGAGCTAATTACAAAAAGGTCAAGGGCTTAATTGCAAAATACCAAGGACCTGATTGCAAAAGAAAAGGATCAAGTTATTTTGTTGGAAAAGTCAAAAGAAAAGTCAAATATAAATCTCCAACAATGGAAGGAATTAATCCGGAGTTTAAAAGAATGGAAAGAATCCATCCAGACGCGCAAATAAAGATCAAATCATGCCATAAACGCACCACAGAAATCCGGGCGCGAAATCCTTGACTTGGGCGGCGATTCCGCCGCATCTCCCATGCATTGTGCGGCGATTTCGCCGCACCAGTGAGGATCTGTGTGCTCCAATTTTGTCCAGTGTTGGGTTGACGCGTGTACTATCCTTTTATGTATTGGTATCCCCTGTATCGGCTATAAATAGCCCTGTAGGACGAATGTAACACATCTTTGAACCTTTGGTCTTGGATCATTAGCAATAAAATTCTGTTTTGATTTCTTTTGTTTTTGTTTTCTTTTAATGTCTCTAGGATCCCTTCCTCTTCCTCCCTCCATGAGTTTCTAACTCTCTCCAAAGGGTGGAGGTGATGGAATTTGGGTTAGAGAATGATGAATGCATGTTATTATTTTAAGTTCATGATTAGTGTATTTTGATTACTTGAGTTTATGTTAAGTCATTTATCTTGTAATGCTTCATAACTAACATGATTTATAATAAGTTTCAGTAATTCTCTACTCTAAACCTAAATCTAAACCTCCACCCCACGGATTTCTCTCTTTGTTCTTGTTTTAATTTTAATTACTTTTGTTTCGTACTTTAGTTAATTAAACCAAAAACTCCAAAAACCCTAATTGATTCTTCTCTACTTCTTCCCCTCTAATTGAAAACAACATAAACACGAAATCTCTCCCTCTTTGTGTTCGACCCGTACTTGCCACGTCTTCATAGACGCCGTGCACTTGCGGTATAAATAAAATTCCCATCAACCGTTCCTAAGAAACTTCGGTCGACCGAACCCAAAACGGTGGACCGTTTTGACCTTGATTTTGACTTTGTCAAATTTTGGATTTATATCCAACAAAATTTGATCTTTTGGGGTTTTTAGCAAGTTCATATCTTATGTAATATATTATCCAATGTAATATTAAATTATTACACCCCATATTATATACATTTCATATGAATTTATTACGATTCTAATTATGTCAATTCTCATGACATATTGATTTTATTGATTCACCACATGTGTCCATTTTTCACATGAAACCCGACACATCATATGAACTCAAAATCAAGCCACTTGTTTTCTAATTTTGTGGTGACCTATATGAGGATCTAAGCTAAATTGACAGCGATATTAACAACTTAATATCTCAAACTATAAGCCGTATCTAGCTACACATTATAGTTACCCAATTAGTATAGATGTATTGTTCCACTCGAACTAAACACGATCCATCAAGTGATGTTAGTGCACCACTTGTGTCCGTCCCTTGCCTCATGATATTAAGAATATATATACAAAGTAGAAATGTGTCACCTTTGTATTATATTCATTTCTTAACCTCTTTAAGATAATTATAACTATGTAACTTAACTCAAGTTACATTGTGTATATTATAATTTTGTTTTATCAAGGTGCCCACTAACATCATCACTCAATTAAGAGGGGCAATGACAATATTTTAACTAGCTATCTTTTCCAGCACAAGTCATGTTCAAACAACTATTGCTTTTATCACTGTAGTCATTGATATCTTTTGACAATAATCAAATCAAACACTTCTTGAGTGAAAAGATGTGTCTCATATCTTAGGATCCAAGTCACAGTAAAACATTAATGACACGAAACACAATTCCATAATGTTTTACTTGTTAGGTCTATTCAACATATAAAAGTAACAATTTTCCTCTTTTATATACTCGTGTCGTCAATTATTTGTAGAGCTACAACAATCGATGACCAACACGACAATCTTATCTCGGTAATTAATGTTCCATGTTAATTACCATGATTGTGAATAATTTTTGATTTATGTAAACCATTATCTTTTAGAGCTCTACGGTTAAGGACCAAACGACTCTTCCTCAACACATCCAAAAGACGAATACAATAATCAAAGAACAAAATATTTGCACATCTAATTCATAATAATTGACATATAAAAGTAAAACTTTTAGAGCACATTCCTTTCATCTGCACTGGACCTTTAGACGGTTGGTTGTTTCTTTGATCTCTAGGAGATACAATTAGTACCCGGAAAGACACAAACCCACTAGTAGATCTTCTAGTAATATCACAACCTGCCCAATCACTATCTGAAAATGCATGCAATTCAAGGGAAGAACTACTGTGTATGGTCATGCCATAGTGCAAAGTACCATTGATATATCGCAGAATGCGTTTTGCTAATTTGAAATGATAATTTGATGGTGAATGCAGATGCTGATACAATGAGTTGACAACAAAGGAGATGTCTGGTCTAGTATGCACAAATATGGAATAGAGCCCACTATTTGTGTGAAAAGTGTGGGATTATGAAAAACAATATCATCTCGAACTTTATCTGGCCTAACAAGCATGGGGGTGCCGGTGTATTTAGAGTTATGCATATCAAGTTTCTTTAATATGCTAAATGCATAATGGTGTTAAGATAGAAATAGACTATCTAAGTCTCTACTTAATTCAATGCCAAGAAAATGATGAATGGGTCCAAGATCCTTCATAGAAAATTCATGAGTTAATTCATTTATTAGTGTGTCCATAGCAGAGGGATTTGCACCTCTAATGATTATGTCATCTACGTACAATAACAAAAATAAGGGTTCAAAATCATGTGAAATAAACAAGGAATTATCATAAATGCTACTAAAGAAACCTTTAGTGAATAAGAAGAAGGAAGCAAATCTATCATACCAAGCCTTAGGAGATTGCTTGAAACCATATAAAGCTCTTTTTAATTTACATACATGATTTGGTTTAGATTCATCTACAAAACCAGGAACTTGGTTCATGTAAGCTGCTTCTTCAATATAGCCATGCAAGAATGCATTTTTTACATCTAATTGTTTTATGTTCCAATTGTACATAGTGGCCAAGCTAAGCACAATCCTAATAGTTGAAAACTTCACAACAGGAGAAAAAGTGTTTGTGAATCTCTCCCTTCAACCTGTTTATATCCTTTTGCAACTAATCTAGCTTTAAGTTTATCAAGAGTGCCATTAGATTTTAGTTTAACTCTGAAGACCTACTTACACCCTATGATATGTTGAATTTTTGGCCATAATCTTTATTTTGATGATTTAATTAACCTAAGTTTAATCATAATCAAATGTAGTGTAGCACACATAATGCATAGAACATATATTGTATTATGCTAACATCTACAAGTGATCAAGACTTAAGAAAGAATGAAATTGAAGTCAAGACATATAATCAAGCTTATTGAAGACATGCATTTTTGCCTTTACTTTGAGTCTTAGGATTTTATGTAAATTTGAACATACAAGAGTTAAAATCCATTCACATAGACTCTAGGAAACCTATAGAAGTCGCATACATATTTCCATATCAATCCGACTTGAATAGGCAATCCAATTCCATAGACAACCAAGCCTATAAGATATGTCTGCACCCAGACGGTCGACCAATCTTGTTCCGGTCGACCGGATTTACCAGTGCATTATTTAGCTTGGTTTGGTCGACCATTTTTGACCTTCCGGTCGACCAATCACCGTATTTTTCGGACGACCGTTACCATTGTTGTATTCTACAACGGTCGTATTCGTATTTTTCATCTTACCCCCAAAATATAATTAGCCACTGGTCGACTGTGGACCTAGAAATGGTCGACCGAATCATGATGTTTCAAAACATCCCAAGTGCTTGATAATTTCGGTCGACTGGACCTTCCTTTTGGGGTCAACCGATATATCCTTCAACCCCGCCAAAACCCTGGGTTCGGTCGACCGATAACTTAAGTGATAAACCAACTGGTTCGACCGAAGTTTATTATGGCTCAAACGTTTCCTTACACGTAAGGAAACGGTCGACTGTTCTACCAAATCCGGTCGACCATTTGGAGACAAAATTGTAGAACTTCATTTCTATTTTGTGTATCTTTCACACAAATCAATCAATTCATCCCCAACGGCTATAAAACTTCAGTAGCTTATAAATAGATGTATTCTAACCTTGTTTACACAACTCTCACACTTCCAATTGTCTCATACATTAGAGAGAAATTTCCAACTCCTAAAACTCCCAATCCTACACTCAAGAGCCTAAATTCTACATCTTTGATCATTTCAATATCATACTCAAAGTGTGCTCAAGCTAGAGAGTGTTGTTCCACTCAAGTTTTTTGTTGTCAAAAGAGTAAAGGTTCCGGTGAAAGGCTGAAGCATCCTTCTCGGATTGTAAGAAGATGAATCCAAGCTTGCGAGGGTGTTTGCAAGGCTTCTCTCCCGGCCCGGAACGAGGAGTAGATAGTGAAGTTGTGAGTGAAGCTCGTGGAATCGAGCAGAGCTTGCAAGAGAGGAAGTAGGTGGGACTATAGTGCCATGCTCCCTATCTTTTACAAAAAAATTCTTTACATGAGAACTCTATGTTATAAAGGAAAGTTTTGGTGAATTTCTTAACAGATAAGAGATTAACTTTCATACTTGGGGCTAATAGAACATCTTGAAGAACAAAGTCACCATTATGATGTGTAATTTTGGCATTTCTTATGTGTGTGATGGGAACTAAGGTCTCATCTCCTATCATTATACGATCATGACCATTATATGGAGTCAAAGATGAGAGAATACCTGGGTTACCTGTTACATGCGTTGAAGCCCCAGAGTCTGCGAACCAATCAGTGTCAGCATCACCTATACTCATGGCTGCCATTGCCTGGGGAAGATCACGAGAGACGTAGGCCTTGTTAAACCTATGCCAACATTTGAGTGCATCATGACCTGGTTTTCCAAATATTTGACAGGAGTGAGCTATCCTCCATTGGCTCCTTCATCATTCTTGGGGTTCTTGGCATCAGAGGGACTAAGGTTAGATGTAAGAGTGAAAGGAATGTGCTCTAAAAGTTTTACTTTTATATGTCAATTATTATGAATTAGATGTGCAAATATTTTGTTTCTTGATTATGATATTCGTCTTTTGGAAGTGTTAAGGAAGAGACGTTTGATCCTTAACCGTAGAGCTCTAAAAGATAATGGTTTACATAAATCAAAAATTATTCACAATCATGGTAATTAACATGGAACATTAATTACCGAGATAATATTGTCGTGTTGGTCATCGATTGTTGCAGCTCTACAAATAACTGACAACATGAGTATATAAAAGAGGAAAAAATTACTTTTATATATTGAATAGACCTAACAAGTAAAACATTATGGAATTGTGTTTCGTGTCATTAATGTTTTTACTGTGTCTTGGATCCTAAGATATGAGACTTATATCTTTTCACTCAAGAATTGCTTAATTTGATTATTGTCAAAAGCTATCAATGAGTGTAGTGATAAAGACAATAGTTGGTTGAGCATGACTTGTGCTGGAAAAGATAGCTAGTCAAACGATTATCATTTCCCCTCTTAATTGAGTGATGATATTAGTGGGCCCCTTGATAAAGTAAAATTATAATATGCACAATCTAACTTGAATTAAGTTACATAGTTATAATTAGCTTAGAGAGATCAAGAAATGAATATAATACAAAGATGACACATTTCTACTTTGTATATATTCTTAATATCATGAGGCAAGGGACGGACACAAGTGGTGCACTTACATCACTAAATGGATCATGTTTTGGTTCGGGTGGAACAAAGACATCTATGCTAATTGGGTAACTATAATGTGTAGCTAGATATCGCATATAGTTTGAGATATTAAGTGTTTAATATCGTTGCCAATTTGGCTTAGATACTCCTATAGGTCACACCACAAAACTGGAAAACAAGTGGCTTGATGTTGAGTTCATATGATGTGTCGGGTTTCATGTGAAAAATGGACATATGTGGTGTATCAATAAAATCAATATGTCATGAGAATTGACATAATTAGAATCGTAATAAATTCATATAAGGTGTATATATTATGAGGTGTAATAATTTAATATTACATAGGATAATATATTACACAAGATATGAATTTGCTAAAACCCCCAAAAGATCAAATTTTGTTGGAAATAAATCCAAAATTTGACTAAGGCAAAATCGGGGTTAAACACGGTGAACCGTTCATGGTTCGGTCGACCGGGGTATCTTCGGATCGGTTAACCGAATGAGGATTGGGTAAACACAATTGGTTGACCGAAATTGTCTGGAGTGCCTAGACAATTGGGTTCAGTCAACCGAGCGTGAACGGTCAACCGAGAGAAAATATCTTGGGATATTTTCCGTAGACCGAAGGTGACACGGTCGTCCGATGAATGTTCGTCAGGAGAAATTTTGGTGTGTCAATGGTCGACCGAGCAAGACGCGGATTGTCCGAATTTTTCCAGAGATTTTTTTCTCATATAAATTTGGTCGACCGTCTAGCTCACGGTCCACCGAACATGTGTTATAACCGAATGGTTCGGTTAACCGAGAAAAATTCTCGGTCAACCGAACAGTGCGATTTTTGCCTGAATTATTAAGAGATTAATTAAATCATTAGTGGATTAATTCCAGATTTAATTAAAACGTTTGTTAGGGTGCTTATGTGGAACTTAGAGATTAATTTTAGGAGAGAATAAACAAGAGATCATGACTAAAGAATAGCTCTTGATAATGATGTTTTGGTAGCCTATAAAAGGGCATCTCCTGCTACTTGTTTAATACTAATGCAAAATTATTTCTCTTATTAATCTCTCCTCTAATCACCACGAAATTCTCTTAGTAATTTTGAGTTTAGGAGATAGAAATCTCAAGAGCTCAAAGAGGGGTTATTAGCTAGATTCTAAGCCTTATTAGAGATTGATTGACTAGCTCATTTCTTTATAATATTGTTTAGAGTTTGGTGAACACTCGGAGGCAAATCCGTGGACGATTCAACGGGCAACGCAACTCCGAATCTTCAAAAAGGTTTTAGAGAAACTTTAGGTATGATTCTACCTTTGTGGTTTATTTTAATAAATGTAGGGTTGCATGATATTAGAATAAACACAAAGTAATGTACATAGAAATTATTGAAAATATGAAAACGATCTTGTATGTTGTATTAAAATTTTAAAATATATACGTACATATGGACACGAAATCTTACAGAGAGGTGGCTGACCTTGAGGCGTAGAGGTGAAATCGCGACCTTTTAAGGTAAAACCACGACCTTTTGAGGTGAAACCTTTGTCCTTCCTATCTTTCTCTTGGTTTTCCCCCTTGTATGATTGCTTCTGACCAAAGTATGTCATCTGAAATATTTCCATCGTTGCAATGGATCTACATGCGCATTTCATAGTTCTGAAGAAGGGAAACTACATCATTATAACAGGGAAGAGGTGACTTCAGGTATGTGGTTGTGAATGGATTGTACTCGATTCCGAGCTCATTCAACATCCAAAAGACTTTATTTTGGTCACAGACAAGCCTTCTATGGCTGCCAACTCATCACACAAGGTCTTGAACCTTGTCAAATACTCCTAAAGATCCTTAAAAAATTTCTTTTTAAGCATTTGCAATTGTTGGAGCATAAAGAACTCGTGTTCTTCGGAGTTTTGGGCGTATTGAAACTTTAGGACTTCACACAATTCACACGAGGTTTAGTTATGTTCATGACCCTTGGTATGGATGAATGCAAACCACCTAGTAAACATCCAGCCGGTGTTCGGGATCTTCTTTCTCCACGTCTTATGTTTAGTATACTTCTTGACATCCACAGACAATATGGACAACTCTATAAGATAAGAAGAAAAAACTTAACCAATAACCAATGCTATAACATTTCGATGTCAAACTTATTTTACAATTTTTTACAAAAAAACAAAGAGATTAACAAATGCGTCTATATTTCGTGCTTCCCTTACAACTAATACATCATCATGACCTTCCCAGGTATTCTACCACTTTATGTTCCTGGAACTGAAGCATGCATAACGAATAGAACCATAAGTAAGACGAACCATGAGTAATATATATATATATATATATATATATATATACACACCCATTTTTATTTCTTATATTGTATTGTACTTGTATAGAAAACAATACAGACCATTATTTGGTCGTCTTTGTATCAATCTAAGTAATTTTTTTTACATATTGCCCAATATTTCCACCAAATCAAACTGACGGAATGTTTGTAGAACAGAAGCAGCTTTTCTCTGACAAGTAGGTTCCAACTCTACATTGTGCACCTTAAGTACAAGAATTACAAAAGATATTAGCAGGCCTTCCAGGTATTGACATCATGATTGATCTCCAATGTCATCATCTGAACTATCGGGAAGCAAAAATAGTACCGAACTGGAGTTCCAGTCATTCTATTATTGCAAGCAGATGATGAGAATTTGCCTTATCTATCAGATGATCTATGAAGGTGCTCTTTCAATTCCTTCGAACATCAAGGAAATCTAACCCATCAACCCATTCATCTATTCTCCATGGTGATAAGCCTCACATATATAATCAGGGAGAGAGTTGGCATAGAAGCTTTCTTCCAGTTTCGGAAAATCTCCAGACTCTCTAAAATATGGTGCCCCATTCCGGTCTTTGTGCTTTTTCTTCACTTTGGAACTGAATTTCTTCCAAGTAATCTTCCCTTCGTCGAACTGGTCAACAAGTTTGATGAAATTCATCCTACGTTTGCAAAAAAGTAATTCAAGAACCCCTATGAACAACCCAACTATATGCATGCAAATTATATGCATGTACATCTTACAAACATGCAAAATTTAACAGAAAATATTGTTTCATAAGCTTGCCAAAGAGTGTAGATAATGCAAATACCTATCTGGGTTGATAGTCTTCTTGAAGCCTTCGAAACGCCTGTGACCTTGCACAGCCTTCGCCATATTGCCATCAAAGTATACACAAAAGCATCACTTTCTAGAGCAACCGCATAGTCTATCCCAGCAAGCATGTTTTGGTGATTTCTAAAAAGGCTAAGCTCATCCTCAGTAGACAGAGTTGAATGCGAATAAATGTTGGGGAACTCCTTTTCAAGATGATTCATGGTTCCTTTGCCAAAGACCACCAGATACTAAATAAATTCTAGTGTGTGATGGGAGACCCAAGCCTTTAAGCAGAAGTGCAGTTTCCCTTGGTGTCAGAGGGCAGCCTCCTGAACTTCTTCTTTCGGAAGCATCAATTTCCTTCTCCTTCCAGTGGCTTACGTCATAGCGTAGTTGGCGAAGTTCCTCAGCTTCTTCAGAGGTCAGGTTGTGGCTACAACCTGTAAATGCCAGCATGTCCTTCTCATATCTGGGAGAAGATAGAAAAAAATAAAATGCAATTCTCTGCTTGAACAAACATTCATTACCCGTATATCAATATAAAAGTTACATTAAACAAACTTTTTTATGAATAGCCAATTACAAAAAATTAAAATCAAGATAAGCATGAACATGATGAATTTCTCAAGTCATAGTCACTTCCAAGATATACATATAACTGCATTAGGTGTTCCTTCAGATAATTTTTTATAGGGTTGTTGATGTTTTCCTACAAGAAATAACTTTGCACAAGTAGGCAAGTAGCATAAGAAAATTGTTAGGCTTATGAACAGAAAGTGCAACCAAGCGTTATTCAATGGCTCAATTACATTATAATAAAACGTATTTTTTGCTGTCAGATGAACAAAGAATTGGGAGCAGTTTAAAGTGAATGAGAAGGATGAAGGAAGTAAGGCAGACGTTATTGTAATGGTCACAATGAAACATATGTAATGTGGTCTCTTTAAGATTAGCATTTACCATACTAGAGAAAGTTCTAAGCATTGTTATCTTACTTGAGGTCAAGTTATGCTAAAAAATGCAAAAGTTTATACATAATAAAAGAACAGTACAACTGCAAGGATACATTTCCATGGATAATGGGGCACAAATGAAGTGCATTCAATAGTTATAATTACCGAAGGTGGAGAGAAATATAAGGGCTCTCATTTTGGCGCATTCTGGAGACTAATTTAGCTCCATGTTCCTCAATTGGAGCAGAATATTTCAGAGCTTTGTAATTTACATGGCACCTGAGTTTCTGGAAAGAGGTAGGGAGACCATTATTTGCAAGTCGAGAATCAGTGTGAGTGAAATAAACAACTTGATGCTGCTTCAGAAGTGGAAGAACGTCCGTTTTGTAATAGTTGACCTGAGAAGTATGGAAGTCAATGAAATAGGTAATCTTGGGAATAAGAAGAAGAAAATAATAATAACTCCTCATTCCAACCTTTGACCAAGAAATTGGGGTTTTCCGGAAAGGTGGAATATCAACATAGGCATCTGGCAATTTTTCAACAATGTCAACATCATCTTTCAGCATTTCAATAAAATGCCTCCAATCAAAGAGATCCTTGAATTCACTGCATAAGACAGAAAAAGTTATTTACTGAGGATAAACAGCTCGTCAATGCCACTAAAAAGGTACAAAACTCTGATTGCAACTTCTCATTTTCCAAACCTTTCATCAGCCCAATAAGAAGTGTGATCAAGTGATGGGAGAACTAGGGTAGCCTTCATGATCTTAGCTATTGCAACAAAATCACATCTGCGGAGACAATGATATCTCAGATTGTAATTAACCACAACTTATGGTATAGGATTTTTACAGAGGCAGATAACTAGATAAGGTACATTGGTGAACAAACCCCAAATCGCATCTGATTCAGACCCCCATTTGCATTAATTAGAATGAATCCATTTGTTTTATCATCTGACCCTGTCATAAAAAAAAGCCCACAAATACATGTTCAGCATATCATCGAACAAGATCGAGGACTAGCCCAAGAAAGGAGCTAGTACTATGGCAAGTATGATGTGACTAAACTTCATGATGTTTTACTTATATGACTTCTAGGCCGATCAATACACTGAGGAAAGTTCTCACTGTTTGGCTTGGACCAGATACTGGAATACTGAAAAGAAAGAGAACTTAGTATCGGAGTGAGGTATGTAAGAAACAGGTAAACAAACGATAACCAAAGGTATCTTGCCTCTGATATTCCATTCTTTTTTAACCTCTCTGATGATACGGTCATTAATGTTCTTTCAGTCTCTGCTCCGAGTTCATTCTGAGATCGCCTAGAGGGTTCAGTAGTCCGAAAGGCAGCAGAGCCACCCAATATATCCTGATAGTCAGGGGAAAAATAACTGAGATAATGTTCCTAGCGGTAATACTCTTATATAGCTTATCTACACTTCAAAACCCATACATTTTTACTTTTTGTTCCAAACAATTTGTTCCAATTTTGTAATGGCAAATGGTACAGCTCAAGAACTTCACAAACATCATCAAGCAAACCAGAGTTTTGCTAAGGAATCGATATTTTGCACTAACTCTTCTAAATAACCTACACAGACTTCACTTCAGCATTTCCTTTATGACATTGCCTCGGATGAAAGAGATCTTCAACTACAGTAAAGTAGCAAACAGTCACTAAATTTGGCATTCTGCCTTCTGAATTCTTTAGTGTAATTTGATAAGGTTTAGATATAGAAACAGATCTATCATTGGACACATGACAAAATGCCATACTTGGGACATCTTTTACCACCTTTAGAAACAACCTCACAATGCAGTCCAAGATTCAACAACAACAGCAGCATAACAAAACGGGAAATTTAAAAAAGCAAGACGTATAAATCAGTTCCCACAACACATCTACAAGAAAACAAATTCAACCAACCAAACACTCTCTCGGAGGCGAATAAAGAACCTGATCGCTCCCTCCGAACGCCAACCACCCGATAGTGCAGATCTTAACCAACCCAAGCAGCAAGCAAACCGCCGAGAAGCACACGAACATGAGGTTCCCCAACCTTTTCCTCTCCCTCCCTCCAAGGTTCAAGTTAAAATTAAGATTCAAATTCAGATTCCTCTCAATCCCGGCGACCCCTCCGACGCGAAACCGGAGGTTCTGGTGGTTCTGCTTGGCCTCCACCGTGGCGGCGGCCCCAATGGGATTCCCAGACGGCGTCCGGGGGGAGTTGATCTGGAGCTCAACCTCGTTGGGGCGCTTGAAGGAGTGCGGGCGGCGCGTCATTGATCCGGCGAACCTGGGGCTGTTGACACACTGGGAGTGGGAGGAGGAGGCGCCATCGCCAGTGGTGGTGGTGGTGGTGATGGGGTTGGTAGTGTAGAAGCCCATTGGGGTTGCGATCTCGAGGGGCAGCTTTAAGGGTTTGGGGCCGCCATTAATGGCCGTTTCCGAGCTTGGTTTTGTCGTTGCTTCAGATGACGGGACCCCATTTTTACGTCGTCATTGTTTACGAATTGGCCCCTCCACAATGCTGTATTCCCGGATTGGTCCATCCTTACCCAATAGTTTATTATATGGATATTTACGTTGGTGCACTCGGAAACATTAAAATTACGGAAATACATCCCAAAATTTTGAAATAACGGTGGTGCACTCGAAAAACTTATGAAATTACAATGATGCACCATTAACTAGGGGTGCAAATAATTACCAACTATCCGAGTATTCGATTCGAAAATTTCTATTTAGTTGATATTTGGTTAGGTATATGTTACCAATTTAATTTCGGATACGGATTTGGTTTACAAAAAATTACCAATTAGAAATCGGATACGAATTCGGATACAAGGTATTTCAAATTCGAATTATCCGAATTATTCGGATACATGGCCAAATACACATTAGTATTTGAAAATTAGTATTCGAAAATTTAGTATTCGAAAATTAGTATTCGAAAATTTTGATTCGAAAATTAATTACAATATACATATCTATTTAATTTTAGATAATATCTGAATACTAATTAGTATTCAATTTTTTGAAGATTCGGATTCGAATTCGGATAGTTCTACTGATTTCGGATTCGAATTTGGTAATGGATTATGAAATTTGAATTCGGATATACCAGGTATCCAAGTCAAATTATCCAAGTTGCAACTCTACCCGTAACTGATGTCGTTAGCCTCCATCCAATTTAAGTTTGATTACAATATTTAATTAGGGAACTACTATTCGTCGCCGGAAAACTACTTAAATCGCCCCAAAAATGACCTTTTTGCCCCTAACAAATCAATTAATACCGATTTCGTCCCGTGTCTTTAAACAAGATGTTTGACTCAGTTTTACTCACATTCCCAGTACAAACACCACGAAAATGTCCGGCGAAGCACCAGAATCCGGCGAGGTAACGGGGGCGGATTTTTTTTTCCGACTCGGGCGTCTGGCTAGGCCGCCTCCACATAGGTGGAGGCGTCTGGCTAAGCCGCCTCCACCTAAGTGGAGGCGGCTTAGCCAGACGCCTCCACCTAGCTGGAGGCGGCTTAGATGCACGCCTCCACCATGGTGGAGGCGGCCTAGCCAGCCGCCCGTTTTTTTTTGTTTTTTTTTAATTTTTTGTTAAATTCAAAATTGTCAGGTTCCGTTGCAAGATTTCGGTGGTGATGGAGTAGATTACAGTGAGCTTTTTGACAGTAAAGAAATATTTACAACAATCGAGGAAGGTTGTAAATGGGCGAAACAAATTGCGATAGGAGCCGGATTTTTTTTGGTTATATCATCGTACAAACCAAAAGCAGATAACCGGATGGATTGTTACCTCAGATGCGATCGCAGACGTGAGATGAGTTCTCGTGATACGAGTATTGCACTGCGAAAGAATACGAAAAGAAAAGGTTGCGGTTGTCGGTTTTTGGTAAAAGTGGTGGAGCGACGAGATCGTGATGGATGGGTTATTGTTTCTAGTAGCATGTTTGGGCAGCACAACCACCCATTGGCAGTTTATTCAGAGGGTCACCGACATGTCAGCGGACTTAGTGCTGGGGCAAAGCAAATTGTTCGGGATATGACAGAGGCACAAGCAAGGCCCCGTAACATTTTGTTGGCGGTAAAGAAGAAATTTCCGGACGATAATCCTAATCAAAGGCACATTTACAACTTCAGAGAGTACATGAGGAGGACGAAATCTGAAGACAGGAATCCCGCGCAGCAGTTTCTCAGAGAGGCAGTGCAGCATAAGTATTTGCATTGGATTGTGGCAGATGAAGAAACTAATGTCTTGACTCACGCATTGTTGGCACATCCGACTTCAGTTCAGTTGTTGCGTACATACCCATTCGTGATTTGTATGGATTCGACGTATAAGACGAACAAGTACAAGATGCCTTTGTTTGAGATGGTTGGGGTTACTCCAACAAATATGAATTTCCTCGTCGAATATGCGATTTTGCAGGATGAGACCGAGTCTAGTTACCGGTGGGTGTTAGAGAGGTTGCGAGATCTGTTATTGGATATTGTTAGCCCGACAGCAATAATTACGGACCGGGAGATGGGTCTGATGCGACCAGTGGAAGAAATAAGTTGAAAATCTTTTCGTGAAAAATAAATATTAAAAAATACGATAGTCAAAGAAATATGTAGAAGATATGTTCGTCAGAAATAAATAACAAGAGTACACAAATAAACATAAGCATATACCAACAAATGTACTAACAGTGCCGATCGTTGGGTCGGGCGGCTCCCGCGGTCGCCCGACTCAAAATTTTTTTTTTAAAAATTAATTGAAATAAACAAGGTGATTTACCAGATGTGAGTAGTCCGGGGTGTCCGCTGGCTCTTTCCCTGGCCTCCGAGACATCATATTTGGTGAATAAAAGTGTGATATGAAGAGAAAGTTGTGTTAAAAGAGTGAAATGAGGAGTTATATTAGTAGAAAGTGTAGAGGGGCAAAATGGTAATCTTACGGGCGATTTAAGTAGTTTTACGGCGACGAATAGCAGTTCAGTTTAATTAAAGAGATATTTGCAGTGGTGTACTCGGAAAACATCAAAATTATCGAAATACACCCCAAAAGTTTCAATTTACAGTGGTACACTTGCAAAACTTATGAAGTTACAATTAAGGTTGTGCATCCGGTCCGGACCGGACCGGATTTTTATCCGGGGTCCGGACCGAAGACCGGACCGGACCGGACCGAAGACCGGACCGGACCGGACCGAAGACCGGACCGGACCGGACCGAATCGGTCCGGTCCGGTCAAAAACCGAATTTTTTACATTAAAAAAAAAAATTGGACCGGTCCGGACCGGACCGGACCGGAAATTTTAAAATTTACCGGACCGAAACCCGGACCAGACTGGATTTTTTCGAAATTTTCCGGACCGAACCCGGACCGACCGGTCCGGTCCGGTTGACCGGGTCAACCCGGGTTTTGCTCTCCCCTAGTTACAATGGTGCACCCGTAACTGACGTCGCTAGCCTCCGTCCAATTTAAGTTCGACGGATGTTGTATTACACCATTTAATTAAACTCGACCTGTTTAATTACCTCAAATCTCACTTCCGTCCACATCCCACTTACATCGTCCCAAACCCCGACCTCCCACTTACATTGCTCCTGAATCCCCCATCCACCACTCACTAAAAAATTGGATGTGTACCTTCAAATATTGAGTCAAATCGTAACCAATTTTCAACCAAAACAAACTCAAGAATTTAGCCCAAATTGTAGCCATGAATGAGTAGTAAAATTTTAGAAAAATTCAGAGATAATGTAGGTCAAAATGCAGCCAAGATTGAGCCAAATTGCAGTCAATCTTTAACAAAAACAACTTAAGAATTTAGCCCAAATTGCAGCCAAGAATGAGTGGTAAATTTTGTTGGCTTTTTGGCCTTAATCTATATTAATTTTGATGATTAATTAAACTCATCTTAATCAATCAACCTAATAAATCAAAGTGAGCAAACACGATTACATGCATTGCATACATATTTGTATACTTGCAATCATTGTAATATGTTGATTAAGATAATCAATTAAAGGAACATTGGGACAAAGACATCAAGACTCAAGACTTAGAATCAAAGCTTCGGACCAAGACATGTAATTTTGTATTTATTGAGTCCATAAGGTTTAATGTAAACTTGAGCACTAGGATTCTGTCCCGTCCAGATTTGGTAATCTGAACACCGCTCGGTCAACCGAAACATTTCTAGTTCGGTCTACCGAACACCTATCGGTCACCTGAATACCTCCCACCAGTAAAACTTAGGTGTCATCTGGAATTGCCATGACGGAAGACCGAACCACCTTCGGTCAACCGAATAGCCCTGGATCGGTTTTGGATTTCACTCCAACAGTCGTATTCGAATTGAGTCCCTAGAGCCCAATTGACTTGTCCCGCTTCGGACGACTGAATACCTATCGGACAACCGAGTCCTTCTTGGCTTTAGGTGCACAACGGCTATTGACACGTGACACTTGACCATTGTAACCAACAACTATTTGAGCTATAACTGTCAGCGCAAAACTCGCGTTAACTTCGGTCTACCGAAGTGTACACGGTCAACCGAACTTGAGTAGATCATAGCCCAACCAATCCTACTGTCCACCTTGGAACAGTGAACCGAATGAAATTCGGTTAACCAAACTTAATTAGGGTTAAATTGATAAAAGATACTGGAGGTTGGTGAACGGTGATCTGATATATAATCGGTCAACCGAATGCTTAATTCAGACCAATTCTTCGAACTACCGTTCTGCTAACGGTCGACCGAATATACATCGAAATCTGCTCAAGCTTAAGTCACACTTGCATTCCTATTGGTCCATTTCCCCACCAACTCCCAAACGGCTAGTAGAGCTTGAAAGCTTATAAATAGGACCCCTTTTGATGGTTTTGAGACCCTTGAACATATCTATCAATCCAATACTCAAAGTTAAATCATCTTCATCTTCAAACTGTCAATCATCAACACTCAAGCCAAAACTTCACCACTTGCATATCCAATTCCATATCCATATCAAATTGTGCTCAAGTATAGAGTGTTATTTAGATTGTGATTTTATCTCCCTATTCAAGAATCACCAAAGAGTTGTAAAGCTTTGAGGAAGCTCCATCTCGGGTTGTGAGAGGAGAAACAAGCGATGCGAGGTTGTTCGTGAGGCTCGGTGGTTGTAAACGACGTTGATCTCGGCCCGGAACGGTGATCGGTTAGTGGAACCGTAAGCGAGGCTCGAGGGATCGAGTGAGGCTTGCGAGGAGGACTATGACCCGAGTGTGGGTGTCGAACCTCTCTAAACTCCGGTGTCGTCAATTTTGTGGTTTGCACGTTTTATCTCTTAATCCTTCGATTAATATTTTTAATTCCGCATTTATCTATCGATTAGATTGTCATAGATCCTAACAAATTCAAGAACAATTCAGTGATAACATAGGTTGAAATCTGATAGTACAAGTTTATTTGATATGTACACGTCCAATTTTCACAAAACAATGCTTATGTTGTTAATTTCTTCCAAAATTTTGATCGGTATGTAAGTAAAACATCGGATGAAAAATAACGGTCCATTACGGAAAATGTAACACAGAGACACACGATTGTGAGACCCACTGTTACAGATAAGTATGATGACAATTACAAGTTTATTTGATATGTACAAGTCCAATTTTCACAGAATCATGAGTATGTCGCCAATTTCCAAACATTTGGTCGACCCGGAAGCACAAAACCCAGTCCCAAACATGCACCATTGCAATAATTAATGGGCACATCAGAGGTGGAAGTGGGAGTTGGATGGAAGTGAGAGGTTGGGGTTTGGGGCAATGGAAGTGAGACATAGATGAGGAATTCAGGAGCGATGGAAGTGGGAGGTGGATGGAAATGGATTTGGGTAATTAAACTGGTCAGGTTTAATTAAAATGTGTAATCAAACGTCTGTCAAACTTAAATTGGACAGAAGGTGACAACGTCAGTTACGGGTACACCATTGTAATTTCATAAGTTTTTCGAATGCACGATTGTAGATTCAAACTTTACGAATGTCATCGGAATCGAACTTTGTATTTTAGAGTTCATTATATAAAAAATAGGACCAGGTTGTATTATAATAATAATAATAATTATTATTATTATTATTATACTACTTGATATTCTAGTCCTCGGTTGATGAGTTAAATTTAAGCGAAAAGTACGGATCATGCAGTAAACCGGTAAACATAAGAAGTTGTTGCGAATTTCAATCGATTTTTTCATTTTTTTATCAAAGTATGAGTAACAATGGTTATAGATTCAAAGATGGTTGATATTTTTTGTCTTTTGTTTTACAAATAGATTAAAAGATAATGTAAAGATTTTTATGAGTTTTTATATAATAAAAATGTAATAAAAAATTACGATGAGATGAAACACTTAAAATATGAAAATATTTGCACATACATGAATTGAGAAGAGTGTTGCCCATTTCATTAAGCACAAGAAATTAAAAAAATTAAGCATAACTTGAAGTGATTAGACTATCAATTCATCAAATAACAACAAACATTGATCTAATTACAACTTCACAATTCTAGCAAACAAATAAGCAACGATATAATTTTAGGCATAAATTAAAAACTTACAAGTAACATTAATCTATCAAATAATTATAAGCCATATAACTCTTTCAAATGAATTAGCAAAGTAATAAAAAGTCAGAATATCAACATGACAGCCATAGTTCTTGACTCATCATAACCGATACCTCAACTTACAAGAAGAAAAGAGAAACATGAGAAGAAAGAGAAATTTTATTTAGCTAAGAAAAAAAATACAAGCTAAGTACATACAACAATGTCAGACTCTCCCCAAAGAAAATAAAAGAAAATTGAGATAAAAGAGAAATGCTTCTTTGATTAGAGAATACAATGTTCTATACAAAGGAAATGTGTTCTAAAAGTATTATTTTATATGTCAATTATTATGAATTAGAGATGCAAACATTTTGTTCCTTGATTAATGTATTTGTTTTTTGGAAATGTTAAGAAAGATATTCTTGGTCCTTAACCGTAGAGCTCTAAAAGATAATAATTTACATAAATCAAAAGTTATTCACAATCATGCTAATTGACATGGAACGTTAATTACCGAGATAAGATTGTCGTGTTGGTTAAAGAGTATTGTAGCTCTACAAATATTTAACGACATGTATATCAAAGAGGAAAATAGTTACTTTTATATATTGAATAAACATAGTAAATGAAACATTATGGAATTGTGTTTGTCTCATTAATGTTTCACTGTGTATTTTAATCCTAAGATACGAGACCTATATATTTTCACATAATGAGTGTATGATTTGATTATTATCAAAAGTTATCAATGAGTATAATGATAAATGTATTAGTTGGTTATACATTACTTGTGCCGAAAATGATGATATGTTAAAAATTATCATTGCTCATCTTGACTTGAGTTATGATATTGCTGAGCTCCTTGATAAAGCAAAATTATAATGTGCACAATGTAACTTGTGTATAGTTAGATATTTATAATTAGCTTGAGAGATCAAGAAATGAATATATAATACAAAAATCACATATTTTTACTTTGTATAATATTCTCAATATCACGAGGCAAAAGATAGACACAAGTGATATTTTGTATATCACTAAATGGATCGTGTTTAGTTCGAGTGAACAAAACATATTTGTTATTTGGGTAACTATAATGGTAGCTAGATATTACTTATAGTTTATGATATAATGTGTTTTATATCATTGCCAACATAACTTAGATTCTCTTATAGGTCACACTACAAAACTGGAAAACAAGAAATATGTTTTATATGATGTATTAAGTTTCATGTGTTATGAAATAATATACATGTGGTAAAATAAAAAAAATCAATATGTCGTAAAAACGATATAGTTAGAATAATAAATGAATTCGTATGAGATGTATATATATTATGGGTATAATGTTTTAAGATTATATATGATAATATATTACATGAAATAATATGATCTACAATATTATAACATATGAATTTGCTAAAATCACAAAGTCCAAATTTTGTTGAATATTAATCCAAAATTTGGTGGAGTCAAAAACAGTGAAAAATAGTCCAACCATTTGACCACAATTTTGCATATATTAATAAGAGAATTTTTACTGATTAATGATTTGATTTAATCCACATTAGTCAAATGTAGTTATGAGATGATGATGTGGCAAAATAAACAAGATATCATGTGTAAATGGTTTGCACGTGATGTAGTTTAGTGGAGAGATTAACAATGAATCATGCGTAAGTGGTTTGCACATGATGTGGGTTAGAGGAAATCCTATAAATAAGTTCATCCTCTATTCATTGTTAATACTAATGCAAAAATTCTCTCTCCCTAACTGCCTCATTAATTCATCTGAAAATTCTCTTAATTATTCAAGTTTTTGGAGATTAAAGTTTCAGGAGCTTTAGAAGGGTTATTAACTAGATTCTAAAATTGATTTAGAGATTGATTGACTAGTTTTTTTCCTCTAATTTTGTTTAGAGTTTGATGAACACTTGAAGGTGAATTGACAAACTATTCAACATGCAACACAACTCTGGATATTCATAAAATTTTTAGAGAACATTTGGGTATGATCATCTTTTTATTTATTTTAATATATATGTAGATTACATGATATTAGAATAAATATAAAATAATATACATGAAATCGTCGAAAATATGGAAATCGATCTTGTATGCATGTATAATTTATTTAAAATACATACATACATAGGGGCACGAAATCCTACATTATATAGAAGTCGGTTTCTCCGAGGTCAGTTGTCTTGCATGCCCGTTTGTCATGATGTCCGAATTTGAAATATCTTGTGAGAGAAGAAATCGTGCTCATTTCAAATATCTTTCCAACATCGCTTGAATCACTTGATTTAGATAATATGTGCGAGAGTTATTGCATAATTGGTGAGGGTTTATCTGGAGATTGAATTTCTAGATTAAGTTATCTTCGTCCTAATATTTGAGCCTTTTGTAATTTGGTTTTGAAATTTCATGCAAAAGAATAAATCTTCTATGTCCAATTCACTTTTCCAATGGACTTGAATAATCAAATTTGGTATTCATGTGTGGAGGTTGTGAATAAAACAAGTGGCATGTGTTGACAGTCCAAAATTTCTTCATCTGAATTTTCCTAATTGATGTTGATTACATAATCTGAATATATATATTTAAGTATTTTCCATCAATTTGCAACACAATAGAGAGTATATACATGTGGGGTGAATATATTGGATCATGCTCTTTCACTTTCACTTTATATACAAGTTTTTTCACTTTTCAATATTTTTAGCAATAATATCTATTTTCTTCTGACCTACAAAATTAAGATTATTCAAATATAAAATTAAGATGATAATGAAGATAAAAATAACAAATTATGCATCAACGGTCCTACCATCGCATGAAACATCACACCTCGTATCGGAATCAAAACTTGTGTCCTCAACTGGTAATTGGTGGACCCAGATATTACCAAACCCAAACTATGGCATATCCTACGTAACTATAAATCATCATGAAGTATTGCATTTTACTGGAATGCCACACATATCGAACTTCAAGGTAAGTGTAATGTAAATAAATGGCGTTGCAACATGCCGGGGTTATCAGATATTCAGATCTGATCCCTCGCGATCTTTTATGTATTTTATTTGACATATGTCCCTGGCATTCCATGAAGTTTGGTCTGAAAACAACATAGAATTTTTTGAAGGTGCAAGGCCACATCACATGGGTTGTTAATGTCTACCCTTCATTCTCCTGGTGTAATGATATATTACCCTCTATATATAAATATATATATATATATATATATTATACTACAAATTGAAGCAACAAAGGAGCTTCAATAAAATTAATTTAGTGTGTTGTCACGAGATTGATCTAAACAGTCGACCAGTCTAATATGTGAGCATGCCACAATTGGAGAATTTCCCATACGTAACAATGTGGTATCTACTTTTCATCTCTAACATTTCCAGCCCATGTATAATAATACTAATAAACATAATTTTTTTCTAAAAAACATTTCTTTTTTTGATAATATATAAAAACATTTCCAGTCCATGAATCGGTGTCGTGTCGGTATGTAACGTGGGACAAGGTGTGCCATAAATGTCTCCACAACAAGATTCAAGTTAAGCATGTGAAGCTTTTAAAATAGGAAGATGGGAGAGTTATGGTAAGATGCCATTCCTGGGGATTTTGTGGGTGTTTTAGTAAGTGGGATCGTGTGCTGGAATGACGAGTATACATTTCAATACGTCCGTGAGTCGTGAGAAGAATCGTAGTAGTTCGTTACGGACAAATTTTGGTTAAGCATTTTGTATTTTTCTCAATATTACGTTCGAGTCTCAATCTTTCTGAGAATAGGAGACCGATAAATTTATCTATCTCAACTTAATTACATATTTTTCTGTTCTCGTCGTGTAGCAAAGTATAGTGAAAGGCATATCAAAATATCTACTTACGAATGAACAATCTGTCATGTTTCTAATCTGCCGTTTATCTAGTGACGTTACTAAAGCTTGGATTTACTATGATTTATGATTTTGACGTCCTTGATTTTTCTAGTGCTCTCGATCTTTTTTAGTAGTGTTTCTGCTGGTCTTCTGGCGTGCCCAGCGGAAACACTATATATGTTGCGTTTATATTCAGCTGATAGGGATGGGATCATAGGAATTGAAGTTTCAGTTGTGCCATTTAAAATTAAGGTGTCAATAATATTAGTTGAAATTCATTTAGTAGTCAAAGTGGCAATGTAGATGTTTATTTTAAAGAATAAATTTAACCATCTAGTCTCACACCTAACTACCAAAGTAATGACCGACACTTCGGTCATCCAAGTATCACGGTTTTTTAAATGCCATATCCAACAAAGTATATTGTAGACTATGTCACTACAAATGGAACTCTTTCAAAAGTAACCAACCAAATTTAAACGAAACTCTGAAGTCATTTTCAAACTGTAGGTGCGAAACGAATTTTTCTGTTAGCCATTTATACGCTTTCTAGACAAAAAAGGGAAAAGCTCTACTTGTATGGATTACACAATTTAGATGGGAAGGCAGTCCAAAACAAAATAAAGATCAATTAATTGTAGAGAGACAAAAAGGGACAACCATAAAGAAGAGAAGATGGTCTTTAGATTCATTCCTTGTTTAGGTTCACGGACGAATATGTAAAGTTACAAATTAAAGTCCAAAGAGGCAAATAATTGGCCGCTTATACCCGGTTGATCATCTGGAATCTTGAGGGAGAGTAGGCAAAAGATGTTGTAGTCTTGCATCAAAACAGCTGGTTGGATAACGATCGGAGACCAATATCTGCCAACACCAAGAGCAACTGAGAACGTCTCCAATTAAAGAAGCAAACGAAGATTGGAACTAACAACAGAAAGTGTTAGATCCTAACCCTTGCTTACTGTTCTTAATTGTGTTTAGGGGAGGATTAGTGATGGATTGAGATGGACGGCTGAGATCGAGTGGGAGAAAAGTATATAAAGGTTGGTTTTACTCTCTCTCCTCACTCTCTCTCTCGTGTTCTCTTCTCTCTCACTCACTCACTCTCTCTCTAGACTCGTCTCTCTCTCGACAGCAAGTGGAGGTCGGCGTCGTGTGGCGATCGGAGAGCTCGAGTGTTGTTGAGGAGTCGCCGGAGGAGCGAGGATCGTTGTTGCGTGAGGTTTCGCGAGGAGGCGCTCGCCGTTGTTTCTTCAAAGGCTTCTTCAAGCCTTAAGGTATGTCAAACATGCTTTCAAGCTCACCTAGTGTTAGTGTGGGAGTGGGAGCGGTCGACGGTAGGCCGTTTCGGGCTCGTCGGACCTGCACAGCCGTTTCTGAACTATAAACGGTCGACCGGTGTTTTGGTTCGGTCGACCGGTTATAGTGTATTTTGGGCGAATCCCTCGCACCGGTCGAACGATGCCCTTTTGGGCGGTCGACCGGTTGTGCAATTTTTAGTGAGAGAAAGCGACCTGGGTATTTTCGGTCGAACGGGACCCCTTTGCCGGTCGACCGAAAGTACTGTTGTAGGTCGGTTGGGGCGTTGACCATCTAAACGGTCGACCGCCTGTTTGACTCGTTCGACCGACGTTTAAGTTAACTTAATGGCCGGTCGACCGGAAGTGTGGATTCGGTCGACCGTGATGTGAGGACTCTGGGTGAGTTCTACTGGTGGTTTTCGGTCGACCGATAGGGTTCGGTTGTTCGACCGTTTTACTGTTGATTGCGAAAATGGATTTCTACTGGTGCTTTTCGGTCGACCGGGACCCCTTTGTCGGTCGACCGTTTGGCGGGTTTTTCGGTTGGACCAGTTCTCTGGGTGAGGATCGGTCGACCGGAAGCCATGTTTTGTTCGACTGTTTTACACTGTTTTTGTGTGTGTGTGTGTGTGTTGCTATTGATTGGCTAGAAGGCAACGGGTCTCCGGCCCTTTTGGGGCGACGGCACAGACATTCCGGCCCTATAGCGATTAGTGGTGACACGGGTTGTGATTTGTGGCCGTGGCTCCGGCGAATGAGGCAAAGTCGTGGCTCCGGCGAATGAGGCAAAGTCGTGGCTCCGGCGAATGAGGCAAAACCGTGGCTCCGGTAACACTGAGGCAATGAGGGGGTTGTGTGGCCGTGTTTTGGACCGGCGGTGCCTTGTGTGCACGTGTGTTGGTGGGTTGGGGTGAGAGGACCCTTGAGACCCGTGTTGTTGGGCTATGGCCGGGAGAGAGGTCCCGGGAACTTAGCGAGTGTTTCTGTTGTGGTGTTTTACGTTTCTTTGCTCATTTCATTTCTGTCCATATATGTGTTAGGGTTTGGCATACTGGGTTTCCTCCTGGAAACTCAGGCATTCATTGTCTGCTTTCAGGCCGAGAGCGACGTTAGGTGGGTGGCGTCGGCGGAGGGAGCGCTCGAGACCTGATCCTGCTTCCCTACATTTTGAGGTGGTTGTGATTACTGTGTGTATTCTCTGTATATGATCTTTTGATGTAATCGCATTCGTTTGTAAACTCGTTCACATATATATATATTATATGTTGGTGCACCAGTTTGTGTATTTCTTTCGTAATGTCCTCGTTGATTGTATGATTTTAATTTGAAATTTTCCGCTGTGTTTGAGGACGTTATAGAAAGTCTGTAAATTGTCAGATACATGGTGACACGGGTTGTGATTTGTGGTCGTGGCTCCGGCGAATGAGGCAAAGCCGTGGCTCCGGCGAATGATGCAAAACCGTGGCTCCGGTAACACTGAGGCAATGAGGGGGTTGTGTGGCCGTGTTTTGGACCGGCGGTGCCTTGTGTGCACGTGTGTTGGTGGGTTGGGGTGAGAGGACCCTTGAGACCCGTGTTGTTGGGCTATGGCCGGGAGAGAGGTCCCGGGAACTTAGCGAGTGTTTCTGTTGTGGTGTTTTACGTTTCTTTGCTCATTTCATTTCTGTCCATATATGTGTTAGGGTTTGGCATATTGGGTTTCCTCCTGGAAACTCAGGCATTCATTGTCTGCTTTCAGGCCGAGAGTGACGTTAGGTGAGTGGCGTCGGCGGAGGGAGCGCTCGAGACCTGATCCTGCTTCCCTACATTTTGAGGTGGTTGTGATTACTGTGTGTATTCTCTGTATATGATCTTTTGATGTAATCACATTCGTTTGTAAACTCGTTCACATATATATATTATATGTTGGTGCACCAGTTTGTGTATTTCTTTCGTAATGTCCTCGTTGATTGTATGATTTTAATTTGAAATTTTTCCGCTGTGTTTGAGGACGTTACAACTTGGTATCAGAGTGGTCAGTTTCAGTGTCTTCGTCTAATGGAACCACCCTTAGAGTTGTGTCAATCATGCATGCATTGTTCTCATTCATGTTTTGTGTCTCCTGTGTAGATGGCTCCGAGGCGTGTGAGACCTTCTCCCCGAGACCGTAGCACCAGTGATGGGGTAGGTGAGGGGAGTAGAGGTGAGGAGCTGAGGACGCTCCAGGGCACGCTGGGTAGATTGGGTGAGATTCTCGAGCGCCAATCCGCCCATGCTGATCAGGGAGGAGCAGGCGCAGTGTTGGATCGGTTTATGCGTCAGCATCCCCCATCCTTCGATGGTAGCGGCGATCCTGAGGCAGCAGAGGACTGGGTCTTTAAGATCCAGAAGATATTTCGGGCGATTGGGTGTCCTCCTGAGAGGAAGGTTGATCTGGCCACTTACGTGTTGGACGGCGGTGCAGCCAACTGGTGGAGATCCACTTCTGCTGTGGTGTTCGAGGACAGTGAGGAGTTGAGCTGGGAGGAGTTCCTGGTGGAGTTCAACCAGCAGTACTTTCCGCAGCACGCCCGCGACAGGAAGAGAGAGGAGTTCCTGGCTTTAGAGCAGAGGGACATGACTCTGGCTGCCTACATCAGCAAATTTCACGCTTTGGAGCGATACTGTCCAGAGATTTATGTGACGCAGGAGCAGAGGGCTCGGAGGTTTGTGCGCGATCTGAGGCCGCAGTTCAGGGCCCGTGTTACCACGAGCATGCCACAGACGTTAGCAGACGCTGTGAAGTTCGCGACCATCATGGATCAGGATAGCCAGGACATTGAGGAGGCTAGGAGGTCGCAGGTGAAGACCGGAGTGCGTCCGGGGAGTCAGTTGTCAGGGAATCCGGGCAAGAGGCCTCTGATTGACGGAGGTGGACCACCGCAGGCTGGGCAGTGCAGGCAGTGTGGTGGAGTTCATCCGGGACGCGGTTGCGGGTCCCGTTCTGGCGCGTGTCATGGCTGTGGCCAGCTGGGTCACTTTGTTCGTTCTTGCCCGAGTAGGCCGGGTGGGCCTATTGTTCGGCCGGGATCATCCACAGCTGGTGGAGCTGGACCGAGTCGTTCTGCAGCACCACCCCAACAGGGGAAGAGAGCAGGTCGCGTTTTCACTATCCAGGCGGAGGAGGCTAGAGATGCGAGCACGGTGGTGGAAGGTACGCTACTTGTTGCAGATTTGGTAGCTAGGGTGTTGTTTGACTCTGGGGCCACACACTCGTTTATCTCTGAGCAGTTTGCGAGCGTGTTGGGCCACCCTGCGATGTTGACTGCCACTTTGGAAGTCAGCACACCCCTGGGTTTGGTGGGCACTGTGGGAAGATTTCTTCCCGGCGCCACGATTGCTTCGGGAGACCAGGAATTTCCAGCTGACCTGGTCTTGCTACCGATGGTGGACTTCGATGTTATACTCGGGATGGATTGGTTGTCCCAGTACGACGTCCGAGTCTTGTGCCGTGATAAGAAGATTTTGATTCCGAGGCGAGGTTTGCCTGATCTTCTGATCAGGGGATTGAAGGACCGCGGGAGTCGGTTGATTGTTTCTTCGGTTAGAGCTCGGAAGTTGATTCAGCAGGGTTGCAGGGCTTTTGTGGCCACCTTGGTAGTTCCAGACCCAGAGATGAGGAGGCTGGAGGACATCGGGATTGTTCAGGATTTTCCCGAGGTGTTTGCTGATGATGTCTCCGGGTTACCACCTCACAGAGAGATAGAGTTCGGCATTGATTTGGTAGCTGGGGCTACACCGCAGTCGAAGGCTCCGTACAGGATGGCGCCTGCAGAGTTGTCGGAGCTGAAGAAGCAGTTACAGGTTCTGATGGATACTGGGTTTATCCAACCCAGTGTCTCACCGTGGGGTGCGCCGATTTTATTTGTGAAGAAGAAGGACGGCTCGTTGCGGATGTGCATAGATTACCGGATGCTGAACAAGGTTACTGTGAGGAATCAGTATCCTTTGCCCAGGATCGAGGACATGTTTGACCAGTTGCAGTCAGCGAAGGTGTTCTCGAAGATTGATCTGCGATCTGGGTACCATCAGTTGAGGATTAGAGAGGCAGATGTCCAGAAGACAACTTTTCGGACGAGGTACGGGCACTTTGAGTTTCTGGTGATGCCGTTCGGGTTGACGAACGCGCCTGCAGCATTTATGGATCTGATGAATAGGACTTTCAGTCACTATCTCGACCGTTTCGTGATTGTCTTCGTGGACGATATTTTAGTCTATTCACCAGATATGGATCAGCACCGGGGGCATCTGAGGATTGTACTTGGCATTCTGAGAGATCAGCAGCTGTATGCCAAGTTTTCGAAGTGCGAGTTCTGGCTTCACAGTGTTGCATTTTTTAGGCATATCGTGTCAGGAGCTGGGATATCAGTGGATCCAGCGAAGGTCGAGGCAGTGACGCAGTGGAGAGCCCCGACGAGTGTGACTGAGATTAGGAGTTTTGTTGGATTGGCGGGTTACTACCGCCGGTTCATCAAAGACTTCTCGAGACTTGCTTCACCACTGACAGCGCTGACGAAGAAAGGAGTGAAGTTTGTTTGGTCCCAGAATTGCGAGGACAGTTTTCAGGAACTGAAGAGTCGGTTGACGATTGCTCCAGTTCTGACTCTTCCCAGCGGTAGCGGAGGTTATGTGATTTACAGCGACGCCTCAGGTGTTGGTTTGGGCTGTGTACTGATGCAGCACGGGCAGGTGGTGGCGTACGCTTCGAGGCAGTTGAAGGTGCACGAGAAGAATTACCCCACTCACGATCTAGAGTTGGCAGCCGTGGTTCATGCTCTGAAGATTTGGCGTCACTATTTGTATGGTGAGCGGTTCGAAGTCTTCACGGATCATCAGAGTCTGAAGTACCTGTTTTCACAGAAGGAGCTGAATATGAGGCAGCGCAGGTGGCTTAAGCTGATTAAGGATTTTGATTTCACCATCTCCTATCATCCGGGGAAGGCGAATTCAGTTGCAGACGCGCTGAGCAGGAAAGTGGAGGTGTCAGCTGCGAGTTTGTGTATTCAGGAGTGGAGGCTACTCGAGACATTGTCAGAGTGGAGGCCGTTCACCGAGAGCTCGGGGGGAGCAGTGATTGCGGGTCTTCAAGTGGAGCCGCAGACCGTCAGACGAGTTGTCCAGGCTCAGCACAGGGATGAGGATTTGACTAGTCTGCTACAGTCAGCTGCCAGAGATGGGTCGGACTTCACTGTGGGAGTGGATGGAGGTCTGAGGTTCAGGAGTCGGATCTGGGTGCCGAAGGTCGATGCGCTGAGAGATGACATCATGGAGGAGGCACACCGAGCCAGATATTCCATTCACCCGGGGAGTACGAAGATGTATAAGGATCTGCAGCAGAACTTCTGGTGGCGAGGGATGAAGCGTGATGTGGCTGATTTTGTGGCTAGGTGTTTGGTTTGCCAGCAGGTGAAGATCGAGCACCAGAGACCAGCGGGACCGATGCAGAGTATAGAGCTACCTGAGTGGAAGTGGGAGCACGTGACAATGGATTTCGTCACCGGGTTGCCGAAGACGAGGAGCTCCCATGACGCGATTTGGGTTATAGTCGATCGACTGACCAAATCGGCACATTTTCTGGTCATCCAGACTACTCTACCTTTGGAGGGTCTTGCGAGATTGTATATTGAGGAGATCGTCAGACTGCATGGGGTGCCAGTGAGTATCATTTCAGATCGAGATCCGAGGTTCACTTCCAGATTCTGGGGGATTTTGCAGCAGGCTCTGGGTACTCGTCTGAAGTTCAGTACAACATTTCACCCGCAGACAGACGGTCAGTCAGAGAGGACCATTCAGGCGTTAGAGGACATGCTGAGAGCGTGCACTCTGGATTGGGCAGGGCACTGGGATGAGCACTTGCCATTGATTGAGTTCGCCTACAACAACAGCTACCATGCGAGTATTGGGATGGCGCCGTACGAGGCTTTGTACGGGAGGCCGTGCAGATCACCGGTGTGCTGGAGTGAGGTAGGCGAGAGGCAGTTAGTCGGGCCTGAGATTATACAGGCGTATGCTGAAAAGGTTGATGTGATCAGGCAGCGACTAGCGACAGCTCAGAGCAGGCAGAAGAGTTACGCGGATCGGCGTAGGCGAGTATTGATTTTTGAGGTCGGCGATCATGTCTTTCTGAAGATCTCACCGTCGCGTGGGGTCATGAGATTCGGGAAGAAGGGGAAGCTCAGTCCGAGGTACATTGGGCCGTTCGAGATTTTGGACCGAGTTGGAGAGGTCGCCTACCGGATTGCGTTGCCGCCACAATTTTCTGGTCTTCATAACGTCTTCCACGTTTCGATGCTGAGGAAGTACGTGTCAGATCCTTCTCATGTGATTCAGATTGAGGTTCCAGAGATCCAGCAGGATTTGTCTCTCGAGGAGAGACCGGTTGAGATTGTGGATCGGATGGATCACCAGCTCAGGAGGAGGACGATTCCTATGGTTAAGGTCAGGTGGCAGCATCACTCTGAGCGAGAGGCTACTTGGGAGGTTGAGGAGGAGGTCCGGAAGTCGTATCCGGAGGTGTTTGGTAAGCACTGAATTTAATTTCGTGGACGAAATTCTTTTAAGGAGGGTGGATTGTTAGATCCTAACCCTTGCTTACTGTTCTTAATTGTGTTTAGGGGAGGATTAGTGATGGATTGAGATGGACGGCTGAGATCGAGTGGGAGAAAAGTATATAAAGGTTGGTTTTACTCTCTCTCCTCACTCTCTCTCTCGTGTTCTCTTCTCTCTCACTCACTCTCTCTCTCTCTAGACTCGTCTCTCTCTCGACAGCAAGTGGAGGTCGGCGTCGTGTGGCGATCGGAGAGCTCGAGTGTTGTTGAGGAGTCGCCGGAGGAGCGAGGATCGTTGTTGCGTGAGGTTTCGCGAGGAGGCGCTCGCCGTTGTTTCTTCAAAGGCTTCTTCAAGCCTTAAGGTATGTCAAACATGCTTTCAAGCTCACCTAGTGTTAGTGTGGGAGTGGGAGCGGTCGACGGTAGGCCGTTTCGGGCTCGTCGGACCTGCACAGCCGTTTCTGAACTATAAACGGTCGACCGGTGTTTTGGTTCGGTCGACCGGTTATAGTGTATTTTGGGCGAATCCCTCGCACCGGTCGAACGATGCCCTTTTGGGCGGTCGACCGGTTGTGCAATTTTTAGTGAGAGAAAGCGACCTGGGTATTTTCGGTCGAACGGGACCCCTTTGCCGGTCGACCGAAAGTACTGTTGTAGGTCGGTTGGGGCGTTGACCATCTAAACGGTCGACCGCCTGTTTGACTCGTTCGACCGACGTTTAAGTTAACTTAATGGCCGGTCGACCGGAAGTGTGGATTCGGTCGACCGTGATGTGAGGACTCTGGGTGAGTTCTACTGGTGGTTTTCGGTCGACCGATAGGGTTCGGTTGTTCGACCGTTTTACTGTTGATTGCGAAAATGGATTTCTACTGGTGCTTTTCGGTCGACCGGGACCCCTTTGTCGGTCGACCGTTTGGCGGGTTTTTCGGTTGGACCAGTTCTCTGGGTGAGGATCGGTCGACCGGAAGCCATGTTTTGTTCGACCGTTTTACACTGTTTTTGTGTGTGTGTGTTGCTATTGATTGGCTAGAAGGCAACGGGTCTCCGACCCTTTTGGGGCGACGGCACAGACATTCCGGCCCTATAGCGATTAGTGGTGACACGGGTTGTGATTTGTGGCCGTGGCTCCGGCGAATGAGGCAAAGCCGTGGCTCCGGCGAATGAGGCAAAGTCGTGGCTCCGGCGAATGATGCAAAACCGTGGCTCCGGTAACACTGAGGCAATGAGGGGGTTGTGTGGCCGTGTTTTGGACCGGCGGTGCCTTGTGTGCACGTGTGTTGGTGGGTTGGGGTGAGAGGATCCTTGAGACCCGTGTTGTTGGGCTATGGCCGGGAGAGAGGTCCCGGGAACTTAGCGAGTGTTTCTGTTGTGGTGTTTTACGTTTCTTTGCTCATTTCATTTCTGTCCATATATGTGTTAGGGTTTGGCATACTGGGTTTCCTCCTGGAAACTCAGGCATTCATTGTCTGCTTTCAGGCCGAGAGCGACGTTAGGTGGGTGGCGTCGGCGGAGGGAGCGCTCGAGACCTGATCCTGCTTCCCTACATTTTGAGGTGGTTGTGATTACTGTGTGTATTCTCTCTGTATATGATCTTTTGATGTAATCACATTCGTTTGTAAACTCGTTCACATATATATATATTATATGTTGGTGCACCAGTTTGTGTATTTCTTTCGTAATGTCCTCGTTGATTGTATGATTTTAATTTGAAATTTTCCGCTGTGTTTGAGGACGTTATAGAAAGTCTGTAAATTGTCAGATACATGGTGTACATGAGGTCGGTTTAACTTACTGAAACTACTTTGGGTAAGTTCGGTCGAGCTTTTTTAATTTTGTGTCGGATCTTGCTTCTACAGTTTTCAACCCATTAAATTCCAGTTTACTTTCTAAGGTAGGGTCCGGTACAAGTTAGCTTGTGCCCCAAAACGTTGCTTACTTTGTACAAATCATCTGGGCACCCTATGGCGACGGTGGACGTACGACATAGGAAGCAGCTTGTCAAGTGGGTCATAGTGACATGGGAGGCGTTGGTGAAGGACCTCAACTAAAAACTGGGGTGGTTTTATGTTTGTAAACTCTGAAGTGAAATAATCAAGTCAGAAACTCCAAAATATGTTGAAAATTATGAGCTTAAATTCCTAAAAATGAGTGAATCCTCGGTAGAACATACCAGAGCTTTACTTAGTTGCGTCAAGTCGAACAACAACTAAGTTGGTTTTGGATCTAAAAACCGCTGAGCTGAAATTGTAACGTCCCGTCCCCGAACCCGCATCGAGTCCGGGTCCCGGTCCGTCACTCATGTGCCCACTGACCCACAACACCCACCTATTGCCACAAAACTTAAGTTGGTAAGTGTTATGATAGTGGACTCATGTCTTTATATCCCACCCCAACATTCTCATGTTAAGCAATGTGGGACTAAACTTGGGGGTTTTACAACCTACCTCACTTAAACACCTGACGTCCTTGTCAGGGTCAGTCACCAAGCGTTGTGGGATTCTAGAGGTGGCTCCCACCCTTTAGGTGTAGCACTTAGTTCTCACAATTCCGGCTGGTTCAGGCTCTAATACCATCTGTAACGTCTCGTCCCCGAACCCGCATTGAGTCCGAGTCCCGGTCCGTCACCCATGTGCTTACTGGCCCACAACACCCACCTATTGCCACAAAACTTAAGTTGGTAAGTGTTATGGTAGTGGGTTCATGTCTTTATATCTCACCCCAACATTCTCATGTTAAGCAATGTGAGACTAAACTTAGGGGTTTTACAGAAATGGTCGAGTCAAGAAAGTTCAAAATTTTCATGAATTCCTAAAAATTCACCCCAAATTGATCCCACCTGAAATTTGTTCGGGTTGGGTACAACCATACTGGAGAAAAGACTATGAAAATTGCAGAATTTAAAAATAGTCAAGTTGGATCTAAATTTGGTCGGAACCCGATCCCTAGTCATTTGTACGTGCCATTTGATCTGTTAAAAAAAGCGGTAGAAAGTGCGAGGTAACTTCACTGAGAATTAAATATAAAATACTATTGCTCAAAAAATTAAAAGGATTGAAAATTTGAAATGGATGCTTTGTTGATGACAGATGTCAACCGTACATATGGAATCCGCTAGAATTAAAATACATTATGGAATGTTATAACATGATTCATGTTAAATACGTTTAATAACAAAATCCAAATTAACTATAACAAGTAGCAAGAACATGTCGTACAATAGCAAAGAAATGATTCATGTCACACAAGAAATGATGGCTAGAAAAACACACCGACGTAGACTCCTCTTTTCAGATGATATTGCCTCCAATTGAAGTACCAGTGCGGAAGGAAAACCAGTGATATTATCTTGGACTACCGCAATGATCAAGTGATTTCATACAAAAAGTGAAAAAGCATTCGACCTTTTAGAAGCATGTGGATGAATTCCCATTTTCTTTCCTTGTTATTTGGATTTGAAACAAAAGTCTACAAAGTCAAGGATATATATATATATATATATATAGGATTCCAAACTCACTAGATAATTCATATATATATATATGTAAGTATATATTTCAAATTCCAATCAAAGAAGAGGAAAAAAAACACCTACATAAAATTTGGGCCCGTTTGGGAAGATTATTGCTATATCCCTATTTAATTTGGAACCCAGGGATTCATGTACCACCCTCAAAAGTAATAATAATAATGACAAAAAACTGCAATATTCATGCTTTACAGAAAAAAGAGGAAACAATGGCAAACTTACAAATTAAAATTGGAAATGCTGTAGGACTACATATTGAGGAGGAACTTTAAAGGATTGCCTCTAGTTCTTTTATATCTTCGTCAAGCTCCTCAGGCTTGCTTTCTTCTTCTGTGTATGATGGCATATTATACGCATCGGCAATTGCCCTCCCCTTGTCTAGCACCACAGCAGGAACTGTTTGCAGCAATCTGAAATAATTTGAAAATTCAATTATGTTACTTGTGTTCTTGAAGCAGTCAAAATAGCTCAGCGTGAGACGAATGACCTGTCCAACGCGACTACAGAAACATTTATCTTGTTCCTAATTGTATCAACTTCAACTACTGGATCCTTTCTTGATGCGCGTAGCAGCAATGAGTCAAGATCCTTTAAGGCCCTACAAGATTGAAGGATCATAGTTAGTAGTTTTAAGGGCAAAATGAAGGACTTTCAAATCATTAATCATTCAAATATAAATAGATTTGATCTACGGTGTCATACCTTAAACATTCATCCACAGCCTCAGACGCAGATTTCCCTTTACCATCATCTGATGCATACTGGGCAACCTAACATTACGGAAGACTCAAATGGTTCAGCAAGAGGTATAATATTTTACCAAATTTAACTAATAAAACAATTACTAAACTTGAGTATTGACTTGTTGGAGCATATTATGCTTTTAATGACCAAACATTTCCTCATGTATAATGATTGGTATCAAGCAATATCTCATTGCAGCTTAGAAATTATAAATCTTAAAAAATGAGAATCGTTGCAACATGGAGGACATTTTTGAAAGAGTATTTGAACTCTTCTGCTAAAAAAGGCAGAGCATGAAAACTCACAGCACGAATGTTTATACGTAGTGATGCTGCTGGCCCAGAACGTAGCAAGGATCTGCTGATATCAAAATTCGGCTGATCAACATCAAATGATTTCCCTGCATTAAATAATTGGCTCATTGTTCGTGCAAATTTTTGAGTTAATGTTTGGAACACATTTCTTAGTTCAATAGTTCCCAATCCCTAGTCAAATTAAAGTAAATAATCAAAGAAAAGCTTAGTACACTACACAAAGAAAACGATGCGTACGCAGGTCCTTGAACTGTTCTTGACTCAACAAAACACCAGGCACATAAGCCTCCAGTGGATCAAGCTTCTTCCCGAATAAATACACATTACTTAGGGTGCATTTGGATGCATCATTTGTAAATTTGGTAGAATTTTCAAATAATGTTACAATTTAAGGATTTAAGAATGATGTGCTCTGAGTTTCTCTTGTTTGAAAGAACATGTCATTTTCAAATAAAAATAAGTGAAAGTGGATGTGAATCAGATGTGATAGTGTATCATTCACACTGATTCGAACTCAATTGGAGTTAGAAGTTACAAGAAAGCCATGAAATAAAAGATAATGTACATGTTTGGCGTGTCCCTGTATGACACGGTTTCAGAATCATACAAACTCAACCAGGGATTTGTTTTCGACAATGCTCGTATGAAGGTGATATTTTGAAGTGCCACAAATGATTTGCGAATTCTAATGTCACATTTGGATGTGCCATTTTTAAATTCACGAAACCTTTGTCCTTTAAATGAAGAGATAAACTGATCATGTTTGTCATGTTAAAAAATGTAGTGATTTTTATTTTCCATGTACGGATTCAACATAACACGTTGGTAGCACTTGATTTTGCTCGAATATGGTTTAAAATTGACGCATAAAAGCGTACATTAATGTAATCACGATCATATTGAAGTGTGATTTCGCAGTTCGCACTAATTTGGAATTTCTTATCGTCAGGCTACGTCATATGGAATTTCTAATTTCACCAATTTATATGAATTTTACTCTTGACTGTTTTTTGTATAGGATTGACATTTCAAAGTATCACGAGGGAATAACAATGTCAAAGGAGAATTATCCAAACAAGTCATTTACAGTTACAGATGACACACAATGAGATCCCAAGTTAAACTAGAATTCAAGTTTAACTATCCACCCCATCCAGATGCACTTAAGTTTAGATCTTCTCAACAGTCCAATCCCAATTTGACGTTTTAAACCACCATATCAAACATAACCAAGGGCAGCTACGTTTGAGAATTAACGTTCCGAAGTATTCCAAACTCAATTGTACAAAATCAAGACACCGAATTGCCAAATCGAAAATAGATGATCAAGTACAATATTAATACCAATGCGGTACCGAGAACTATAGAGAAACCCTAATCGGTTGGATTTAGCCACCAAATGCTCAAAACTTTGAACTATCTCACTCACCTCTTGACGTACTTGTCGAACAATCCAGCAGCGTAAGCACCTGAAAACCAACATAGAAAGGTTTTTTATTTACAACAATTGACCACATCGAATGAACGGCGATGGAGGCAAGAGAGGAACGAACTAACGGTTGGGATCGGAGGAGAGGAGGTGGAGGAGGAACAGGGCGGTGGACACGTGTCGCCTCGGGATGGGTTTGTTGTGCGTGGCGAGAGTTGGTGGCGGTGGCGGAGGCGGAGACGAGCATTTGGTGGCGTGGTTGGTGGAGGAGTTGTGTCGGAGGGGGGAGTGCTTACACGTAACTCCTGGGAGGAGAAGACGGGGGGACGCCATGAAGGGTAAGAGAGCGTTACATGATGTGTGGTACCCGACTTATCTCGTCCTCCTGGTGACGTGGACGGATGCGACGATACGAGATCGTCCACGTCTGCTGAGATTTGTGGGATTTTTTTATACTAATAATATGGTTTATATTAGGATCGTTATACACGGATGCGCGCGTCACGGACGCGCCTTATGTGGATCTGTACAGCTCAGCTACTTTCTTTGAGTCAGCGTCCAGTCAGCGAAATTTCTCTTCCCGCGTTTTGGTCTTTTTAAAAAATGTCGGTTCTTTAAGTTGAACGATTCCTTTCCCAATAAACAGATAAGACAATGTGCAGACCCTACGACAGCGTGCAGAACATTTATTCGTGCAGAACCCACACTTATCATAATAAAATATTTGTTTTTAAGTTTTACGTTGGATCAACTTAATTTGTCTAGCTTACTTTATGTGTGTGTGCGGTTTACATTATGTGTCTGTCCGGTTTACTTTATGCGTGCAGACCCTAGGACAGCAAATACACTTATTCCGGACAACAAATACACTTATTCCGGACAACAAATACACTTATTCCGGACAGTAACTACACTTATTCCGGACAGCAAATACATTTATTCCGGACAACAAATACACTTATTCCGGACAAACTTTCTGTTCCGTTTCTGGACACACTTTCTTCTTATTCTGGACAACAACTACACTTATTCTGGACAGCAAATACACTTATTCCGGACAACAACTACACTTATTCCGGACAGCAAATACACTTATTCCGGACAAACTTTCTGTTCCGTTTCTGGACACACTTTCTTCTTATTCTGGATAGCAACTACACTTATTCGGGACAACAAATACACTTATTCCGGACAACAACTACACTTATTCCGGACAGCAAATACACTTATTCCGGACAAACTTTCTGTTCCGTTTCTGGACACACTTTCTTCTTATTCTGGACAACAACTACACTTATTCCGGACTGCAAATACACTTATGTAGAATGTTTGTCCAGTTTATGTTGGAAGTTTGTGCAGAAATGGAACAGAAAGTTTGTCCTGTTTATGTAGAAAGTTTGCCCTGTTTATGTACAAAGTTTGTCCTGTTTATGTAGAATGATAGTCCAATTTATGTTGGAAGTTTGTCCAGAAACGGAACAGAAAGTATGTCCTGTTTATGTAGAAAGTTTGCCCTGTTTATGTAGAAAGTTTGTCCTATTTATGTAGAAAGTTTGTCATGTTTATGTAGTGTTGAACGTTTTATATTTCTACCGCAAGTGCACGGCCGCGATGAAGCGGTGACAAGTACGGGTCGTCCTCAGGGAGGTGAGCAGGCTCTTGTTTATCCGAAATCAAGTGGCAAAAAAGATGGAAGAGATGTTATTATGCTAACCTACACTACGCTAAAAGTACGAAATGTGAAAGAAGCAAACAAACGATGAAATAAGAACTAAGCTAAGAACAAAACAAGAATGCGGGAATACAGAAATGGGAAAAACCCCTAAGGGGTGGAGTGAGTGCACACAAGCAAAGAGGTGGGTGTAGAATACATTCTTTAAGCACAAATTAAGGTGGTGTTTATCAAGCATAGGAAGTGTCTAAATGTTATGGCAAAACCTATCAATCTATTCACCAACTTAGTTGATTAACATTTACATATGCAAGTTGTTTATTTCAGAACCTAAACAAGCATGAGAGGTGTCTAATCATTTTGGCAAAACTCATCAAGTTATAAATTCTATCCTAAACAAGCAAACATACATTCATGTTTTATCAACACATCAAAAATAAAGCATTCATCCCATTCTCTAATGCATGTATGTACATCTACTCCACCCCCCAAAGGGGATGGAACTACTCACTAAACATTTACACTAATTATTAAACTAAGGAAAGAAAGCATATTAAAACTAAGCTAGAAATAAAAGATGATTAAACTAAAACATGCACAAACAATAAAAGAAGCATAAAACAAACAATGAAAGAAACACAAAACTTTATTGATAAAATGACTCACATTTCAAGTAGCATCCTCCTACTTTAGTGTGTGCTTCAAGGCCTCACTTCTAGTAGGAAGAATAGCCACTTAAAATATGGAGTGATTACAATGGAAGGTGAAGAGTTCTATTTATAGCCATGGAAAAAGGCAAACCGGGACAATCCCCCGATGTGGGACTAAACAAACACCAAAAATAGCCTAAACGAACATTAATACAAGTCCAGGAGAAATTTGAGCGCATTTGGGCCAAAAGTGACCGCCAATTAGCGGTCTTGGACCGCTAATTAGCGGTCTACAGTGTCCGGATCGCTCTGGAATTTCTTGTGGGCTTTTCTGGAAGGCTTTGTTGGTATTTGATGCATCTATTTTGCATGTTGGAGCTCCGACCCGAATCGAATTGGTAAAATACTCCCCATGATGGTGTGGAGTATTCTGTTTTGCTCTTAGGTCCTTCTGTCTTACGATCAGGTCCTTCTCCCTTGCATCTTGGTCCCCAGATCTCACAATTCAGTCCTTTTTCCCAGCTTTTGGGTCCTTTTATGTTTCATCTCTTCAAACCTATTTATTCCTGAAAACTAAACATAAAACTCGTGACATAGCATTGTTTAGGTGAAAGATAATGGATATAAGATACAAATATGAGCATAAAATGATGTCAATCAAATACCCCCACACCTAACTTTTGCTAGTCCCGAGCAAAACAAAGAAAGAGAAAAGCATGCGAAAAACAAGAAATCCTAACTCACTTTCGTAGGAATCACGGTTGCACTTAGCACGTGCAACAAGCCGTTAAACCTCCTTGTCGCCAAGGAGGAGGAGTGTTGTCTCCTGAGGGTTTTCAGCGGAACAAGATGCATTAATCAATCTAGCTGCACGACTCGTTGGACTTATTTTGTCGATCATGGGATGCGGTAATACTACGGGTCGACTCTATATATGTAATCGGTCCACACACCTAGCTAGACTAAAGAGTTATTCGTGAGAGTTAACTAAGGAATTAAGTGAAAGACATGGGCAACCTTAACTTCTGAATGTGATACAACGTGTAAAGTCCATTTTGGTTCTTATTTGACTCTTTTTTTTCTTTTTTTTTCTTTTTTTTTCTTTTTTTTCTTTTTCTTTGGAGCATTTATTGATTGGTGTTTGATTCTCCCAGGGTCAGGTTTCGTGCATCATTGCCTATGAGGACTTACATTATCACGTACACCTTCCCCCAAATCTCCACATAGGGCGATCCCTACCACCCGTGTAACGGGAGTTCGGTCGGTGCATCCCGAGTCAGATGACTCGAAAGCACCAGGCACAAAGTCCCCTCAGACCTACTTTCCCGAGTGATAGGAGCCGTGCGAGAAGAGAGAACACCACTTATTTATCTACATGGGAACCAAAACCCCTACACTTAAGTTTCACAAAAAGAGATTAAGGGCCCTTGACTACGACAAACTTCCTTATACTAACAGACACGAATTATTTGACTCACTAGGTTCAGGGTGGACTTCTTTAAATTTTTGAGTACTGAAACCCTATGATTACACGCCCCCCGAGGGAAAACCGGGGTGCATCCTAACGACTCGATAAGACCTAAAGCCAGTAAAGTAGAAATCCTAATGCATCAAGTTCAAGACATTTTGGGAGCTTTCTTTTTACTTTGCCTCTCAACGGTTTTGTACATGCTAAACACACGCAAAACCCACAAAACATTTTCTTTCGCAAACACATGAAGATTTTGAAAGAAATGTGAAAATTTTAAAGCACTCGGCAAGCAAAAGAAGACAAGTCACCCAAGGATCATGGCAAGCAGATATATCAATGTTAAATGCGGCACACTAACATGACCCTAACAATGCACACAAAAGAAAACAAAAAATCAAAAGAAAAGACTCGACTATGTACACACGTAAAACACCCCCCCACACCTACTTCATGCATTGTCCTCAATGAATGTGAACAAGATACTACATGGATACATGCATGAAAAAGGAAAGATCTCACCAACATGAAGTACAAATGGACGTTCAGGGTCATGTTGATGGACACAAACCCAAATTCCCTCAAAACCTGTGAGAAGCTGAAGAAGGGAGATAAATACGTGAAGAGATTGGGCCCAAGTACACAAGGGTTGGGGCCCACAACAATCGATGCTCACTGAAGGAGTCTTTTATTACACACTTTTTTCTTTTCTTTTTTTGTTTTTTTTTCTTCTTCTTTTTTTTTGTTTTTGTTTTGTTTTTTTTTTACAACCAAGATATTCTCATAATCATTTGGTCAAGGAACATCAAATGAGAACATCATGTTTTGAGGACCAGAGACTTGCCGAGAAGGGCAAACTCCACTGGTACTCTGAGGTGTCATGAGGGGTGAAAGGTCAAAGCTGAAAGGCTCGAACCCCTCATGATATTGGTCGGGTGTGGGCAACAAAGAATGAAGTTGTGTTGCCTCACTAGGGTTTAATTGCTCATCGAAGAAAACCCTCCAACCAATAGGCGGGTGCATCGGAATGAGTTCCTCAAGCTCATTCGATGGGTGCAGCAGACCTGCATCACTAAGAATGGGGCTTCTCCCCAAGTCATCCAACAAGGACCTCCCACCATCACTTAGATCATCAAGCATAAGCTCGGTCATAGGTGGGTCCTTGTTGGAGTCAATATGAAGCTCAAATGGCTCAATGGCCATGGGACATGAGGTAGAGACACCTTCTGGTCTAGGCATATGGTGAGGTGTCTCACTCTCACTAGTACTCTCAACTGAATCATGCAACGAACACTCCCTTTGGACATTCATGTTCGAGGCCAGCTCACTCTGTTGCATTGCGAAGACAGGCAATGAGTTTTCGCTGGGCCCACGAACATTCTCAATGGGTTGCATTGGGGTTAGGGGTGTTCGTTGATTTTGTGGTGCTTTATCCAATTGGCGGATGAGATTTAGATTTAAAGGTTCATCCATGGGTTCCTGTTGCTTACCAGAGTTGAACACATGAAACTCGGCACTCATGTTACCGAATGAGAGCTTCATGAGACCATTTCTACAATTAATCAAGGCATTGGAGGTTGCCAGAAATGGTCTACCCAAAATCAAAGGTATTTGAGAGTGGGTGTTCGCAACAGGATTGGTATCGAGGACAACAAAATCGACTGGAAATATAAAATCTCCAACTTTGATAAGCACGTCCTCGATAATCCCCATGGGAATACGAATGGATCTATCCGCTAATTGGAGGGTGATCTTAGTTGGTTTCAATTCTCCCAAGTTCAACTGTTGATAAACAGAGAATGGGAGGAGGTTGACCGCTGATCCTAAATCAAGCAAAACATTGCTCAGTCTAGTGTCCCCTATCGTACACTGAATAGTAGGACACCCAGGGTCCTTGTATTTTGTGTAGGTGGGATTGGACAAAAGTGAGCTGATATTTGCAGCCAAGAATGCTTTCTTAGGAACATTGGTCTTCCTCTTGGTTGTGCAGAGATCCTTCAACACTTTGGCATATTGAGGTATTTGTTGGATGACATCCAACAAGGGGATGTTAACCTTTACTTGCTTAAACACCTCTACTATCTTGTCCATGTTGTCACTCTGCTTTTTGTTTAACCTACTTGGATAGGGAGCTTTTGGCAGGTAGGTTTTCTGCTGTGCCTGAGAAGAAAGCTTTGGTGTATTACCCTCACCCTCAGCTTCTTCTTCACCGCCATTCCCACTGGGGGGCTGCATAGATGGTGGTGGGTGTGGCAAGGAAATGTGATTGTCAACCTGTTTTCCATTCCTTAAGGTCACAATGGAATTGACATGGTGAATATGTTCCTCCACATGGTTCACTTGCCTCCCCCGAGGTACCACATTCTCATTTTGCATTTGTTGTTGTTGGTACATGCGGGGGTTAGCCTCAGGCTAGCTAGGAAAAGACCCTCTCTCTCTTTCATGTACAGACTGAGCCAATTGGCCAATCTGAAGCTCTAGAGATTTGATGGTCTGCTGATTTGAAGTGAGAACTTGACTCGTGGTTGACATAAAATTTTTCATTAAGTTTTCAAGTCCACGAGTCAAGGTCTCAAGCGAATTGAATCGGGTTTCCATATTATTGGAATTTGGGAAACCCGATTGATTGGTGGTTTGCGCTTGGGGTGGCTGATAGGAATGCGCATGCATGGGGGGTTGGTGTGATTGGTAAGGTGGTCTCGAGGAGTTTGGAGGACCACCCGGGGCATTAGTTTGGTTCCATGAAAAATTGGGGTGGTTCCTCCATCCAGGATTATAAGATGATGAGTATGGGTCATTCCTGGCTCTATCATAGACGGCGTTGACACGCTCCATCTCAGGAGGAATGGACTCACACTCGCTTTCTACATGACCTATCCTACCACATGAATGACAGGTAACTGGACCAGATGTAGACATGTGAGGTGCACTTTGTTGGTTTTGGAGCTCAATCGAGTCCATACGGCGCATTAAGGCCGCCATGCGTGCCTCGGTGGCCGTAGTGGTATCGATAGCAAATGCGGTACCCGATCTAGTCGAGTTTGCATTCGCGATCCTCGCTCCTATACTAGATGATGCAGGTGGTTCCCTCACACTCTCCCACTGCATGGTTTTCTCAGCGAGGTCTTCTAGGAAGGCCCATGCCTCCCTTTCATCCTTTCCCAAGAACTCTCCTTGACACATGGACTCAAGGAGCGTTCTGGACGGGATGTGAAGACCCTCATACACAATCTGACAAAGACGCCACAACTCAATGCCATGGTGAGGGCACGAGGATAGTAGCTCTTTGAACCTCTCAAGATATGCATGAAATGGTTCGGTCTCATGTTGATAGAACGAATTGATTTCGTTCCTCAATTTTTGAGTCTGATGATTAGGAAAGTACTTCTTGAGGAATGCAGATTGAAACTCATCCCAAGTCCTAAAGGAATTCGCCTGGTTGCTGCACAACCACTTCTTGGCGTCATCCTTTAGTGCAAAAGGAACGAGCCTAAGATGGATGGAGTCTGTGCTAAGTTGTTGCAGCTTGAACATAGCACAGACCTCCTCAAATTCCCTGAGAAAGATATAGGGGTCACCTTTCCCAGTGAAATGAGGGAGCATGGAAATGAATTGAGGCTTAACCTCAAAATGGTTCCCATTAGCCTCTGGTAATACGATGCATGAGGGTAGAGCTGTACGGCTCGGGTAGCATCGATCACGTAGAGGTATGGGAACGACAACTGGAAGCACTGGTCGAACAGGTGGGTCCAGCAACTGCTCCTCCTCACGGAAATTAGCAGCCATTGAACCCGGACTGCGTGCGACACGAGAGGAGGGAGGTGTCGAGAAATCGATGACCGAAGCCGGATTGACAACGCTCCTCGTCAAACGACCACTCTCGTCTCGTGTCCACGAAAGCATGCACAAAGGTGCACACACACAAAACAAAACTTTTTTTTAACAAAGAATGTGCGTAGAGGAGAAGACGGGGGAACACAGGAGAGAAAGAATGACTCAGGAGAGAAGGGAAGAAGTCCTTATGCTACGGCGGATGGGTACAGGTAGAAGCACACAAGCAAACAAGGCTCAAGCAATCCTAAGGTCGCTATAGGTCCTTACAGCTAGACGGCGCCTAACTGCGAGGTCACACGGCCTCAACACGTCTCACCTCCCTACAACGAGGACCACAAAGCCCAGCAAGTGAGCCAAGATCCGGGGATCTCGTCTCTCCTACTATCGACAAAGTGGGCAACGCCGATCAGGTCATGACGGTCGGGACCGGATCACTCTCCTAATGCGTCCGAATTCCTTAAGGCCAATGTCTACTTGATTTTAAAATTAGGCTCTTGATTAGTGTGGTTTTTTGGGGCGAAGGAAAGGGTGATGAAATCCCCCACCTTATCTTTTACGGGACAGCCCCTCCTTAGTAGCGTTTTGGAGTCCTAAATCTAGCAATCAACTCTCCAAACAACGCTCAACTCACACTTGTTGCAATGCACTTCCTACTAACTAATGCATGTTCATACGAAATGCATGAATGAGAGTAGAAGGTGCGTACCTCACGCCAGCTCTCAGCAACAGAAAATAAAGCTAAGATAAAAGACAATCTAAATGCCTAAGTCACATACATGATGCATGACCTAAACAAGAATGAATGCCTAATCTTTTGCTTTGAGTTTTAGGGTCCAAGTTGCTTAAAGGAGGTTTGATTATTGATCTGGGAACGAACTATAAGTCAAAACATGCCAAATTGAGTCCCAGATAACTAGATCATTTAGAGCAACAACAGCAAGAAATTAAAAGATGAACAGAGCTCACCAGACCGCTGATTGGCGGTCTGAAGTGCTCAGGTCGTCTGGAAATTTCTCCAGTAGCCTCCACTTGCTATTCCCAGTCTCCTGAAACAAAGAAAAACTACAACACACAAATTAAATCCACTCGAATCGTCCAAACAAGAGTCTGGGCTGGCACCTCCCCGGCAACGGCGCCAAAAACTTGTTGAACGTTTTATATTTCTACCGCAAGTGCACGGCCGCGATGAAGCGGTGGCAAGTACGGGTCGTCCTCAGGGAGGTGAGCAGGCTCTTGTTTATCCGAAATCAAGTGGCAAAAAAGATGGAAGAGATGTTATTATGCTAACCTACACTACACTACGCTAAAAGTACGAAATGTGAAAGAAGCAAACAAACGATGAAATAAGAACTAAGCTAAGAACAAAACAAGAATGCGGGAATACAGAAATGGGAAAAACCCCTAAGGGGTGGAGTGAGTGCACACAAGCAAAGAGGTGGGTGTAGAATACATTCTTTAAGCACAAATTAAGGTGGTGTTTATCAAGCATAGGAAGTGTCTAAATGTTATGGCAAAACCTATCAATCTATTCACCAACTTAGTTGATTAACATTTACATATGCAAGTTGTTTATTTCAGAACCTAAACAAGCATGAGAGGTGTCTAATCATTTTGGCAAAACTCATCAAGTTATAAATTCTATCCTAAACAAGCAAACATACATTCATGTTTTATCAACACATCAAAAATAAAGCATTCATCTCATTCTCTAATGCATGTATGTACATCTACTCCACCCCCCAAAAGGGATGGAACTACTCACTAAACATTTACACTAATTATTAAACTAAGGAAAGAAAGCATATTAAAACTAAGCTAGAAATAAAAGATGATTAAACTAAAACATGCACAAACAATAAAAGAAGCATAAAACAAACAATGAAAGAAACACAAAACTTTATTGATAAAATGACTCACATTTCAAGTAGCATCCTCCTACTTTAGTGTGTGCTTCAAGGCCTCACTTCTAGTAGGAAGAATAGCCACTTAAAATATGGAGTGATTACAATGGAAGGTGAAGAGTTCTATTTATAGCCATGGAAAAAGGCAAACCGGGACAATCCCCCGATGTGGGACTAAACAAACACCAAAAATAGCCTAAACGAACATTAATACAAGTCCAGGAGAAATTTGAGCGCATTTGGGCCAAAAGTGACCGCCAATTAGCGGTCTTTGACCGCTAATTAGCGGTCTACAGTGTCCGGATCGCTCTGGAATTTCTTGTGGGCTTTTCTGGAAGGCTTTGTTGGTATTTGATGCATCTATTTTGCATGTTGGAGCTCCGACCCGAATCGAATTGGTAAAATACTCCCCATGATGGTGTGGAGTATTCTGTTTTGCTCTTAGGTCCTTCTGTCTTACGATCAGGTCCTTCTCCCTTGCATCTTGGTCCCCAGATCTCACAATTCAGTCCTTTTTCCCAGCTTTTGGGTCCTTTTATGTTTCATCTCTTCAAACCTATTTATTCCTGAAAACTAAACATAAAACTCGTGACATAGCATTGTTTAGGTGAAAGATAATAGATATAAGATACAAATATGAGCATGAAATGATGTCAATCATGTAGATACAATGAGAGCAAAATGAGATATTGATGATACCTATTATTGATGGTCACTATTACACAATAAGATATAATGAGAGCACAAAGACAAACAAACAATACAAACACAAACACACACAAATTACAAAAATAATATATCTTCTCCCAGTAAATCACACACAAACAAACAATACAAACACAAACACACACACACACAAATTACAAAAATAATATATATTTTCCCAGTAAATCGGAAAGAAGATGTAAGACTTAAACATGACTGTCTCATTCACGCTGTTTACGTTGTGAAGAATCCTGGGAGTCGGCATCAGACGCTTCTTCAACGTAATATCTTGCTCGAAATGGTGATTAATTCTGAAGAGATGTACAACATAAACCGCACAGACATAAGTCTTCGCCACCGGATCCAACATAAATCACATTCGAAATGGTGACAAGAACCTCGGGAAGTCTTCGCACCAATACATCTTTGTTGCACTGTTAGAGTGCCCGTGACAGAAAAAGAATGAAGAAGAAAGAAAGAGTGTCATCATATTTGTATTTGCGTGGAGAGAGAGAACGTGCTGAGTTGAAACACATTTAATGTGATTTGAGTGGACATCAGGAAGAAAAAACAAAAAAAAACATTGCGTTGGCCACGTAAGGGCTGACATGGATGTCCACGTAAAGCGCGTCTGTGACGCGCTGCGTTCATAAATCATTTTCCTTATATTAAGGGTTTTTTTTCTGACGTAAGAGTATGACAACCCCAAACCAAAATCTTTTTTCCCCAACCTAATTATCCTCGTTCCTCGTACCTAATTTCTCCATTCTTCACATCAGCAAAAAATACTATGTAACTCACCACCCAATCCAACTCATTTTTCACTTCTTAACCTTAACTTCACTGTCAACTCTCTCTTTCATCCACGTCATTTTTTACCACATTTTCTTATTCTATCACAAAAATACACAACTACTAAATAAATTATTTCTACAGTGACTTAATCTAATTAAATTACGCTAATTGCCAAATAACTTCGAAAAATTTGATTTAAATAAAATTCGACAATTACATAATACGATGATTTTAAATTAAATTATTACAATACATATTACAAACAAAATTAATTTACTAATTACTTGTAATTATAATGCCCACCCGACGGGTCGATCGGGGGTCTCGCTACCTTTTTTTGAGTTTGGGATTTATTAGTAATTCTCTACCGATTTTTTGGGCTATTAATGTATTTTTGGGTGAACCTGAGCAAATTCGTGTGTTCTATTTTGCTAGTTAAATTTTTTTAATTATATACATTTACAATTATTTACAATTATCTTACTAATTTTCTTTAATTACTTACATTTATTTTTACTAATTTTGATTAATTATTTACATCTATCTTACTAATTTTCATTTTTTTAATTTTCACGAATAAATTCTAATTATATAAATTACTATACATATCAATTATATATTAAATAACAAATATAAAAACAAAAACCAAAACAAAATTAACAAAAAAAAATAAAATAAGCCAACTCGGGTCCGCCCCCAGGTCGGGACCCAACCTGGGTCTGACCCCCATTAAGGGGGTTGGGGTCGGGTTTGAGGGAGACTCGACCACAAAGAGCACCCGTTAAGGGTGCTCAAATACGTATACAAATACAAGTACTATCACTTATATATATACAGAAATTTTACAATAAGACCATGTCTCATTCTAAAAAAATGGGACCCCATATTTTCCTCTCTTAGATCTATATCCAACTGTTGGTTCATCCAACATTCAAATTATACATCCAAAGGGTAATATGATAAACTCCATCTCAAGAAAACGCCTCCGATCCATTCCTACTCTCTCCACAAACACATCGCCTCCCTTCTTCTCAACCTTTCTCCTCCTCATCCTCTGTCGATCCCATCTCGCCTCCACAGCAACCCAACCGCTGCTCCGCCTCCCGGAAGAAGGTGGGGCCCATCAGCTTTCGCTACTGCTGCAGGGAGACATTCTATGGGACCCACCGCTGCCCCGAGCACCACCGTTGCGACTTTGACTTCCAGACGGAGGGGAAGGAGGCAATCGCTCGCGTCAATCCCCTCGTCAAGGCCAACAAACTCAATAATATTTGATCGGAATATGGGAATGGGATTGATGTTGCTGGTATGAATGGAAATGGATTGTGATGATTTGTTTTGTTGGTGGTTGTTTTCTGTATTAATTTTTTTTAAATGTTGCTATTTTAATATATAAAATTGTGTCTTCCATCTACTGTTTGTATAACTCAATCCACTTGACCCATTTCCTTCGTCAAAGAGGGAGAAGATTTGGGACCCCTTTCTTTCTTTCTCATATTGCTTGCATTTCTTCTTCATCATTATTTTATATTATTCTGCTACAGCTGATATGTAGTAGGAGTCACAACTATGTACTCACTTAATACATTTGTTATGCTAATCCAACATGTTACGATACCTATTTTTGGTAGTTTTGATGTGGAGTGTCAACGAAGTTTGTGTTAGTAACTTTTTTCCCAGGAAATGTGACCAAATATTTGGTTTGCTTCGTAGTTCCTTTAGTATATCATATAATATATATATGTGTATGTGTTCAATATACAATATTATTAGTTTAATACATAACTATATCATTTAAATACACAACTGTATCATTTTTTACACAAGTTCAAGAACCCTTTAATTCATAAAAATATTATAAAAATACACAATTGCATTATAGGTTGAATATAATGTTGTTTAGTATGGTTTAACTTGTCTATTGGATATTTTGGTTAGAGAATATTTTTGAAAAATCATTATTAAAATACACAACTGCATTATAAGTTTAATATACACAACTCTAAAAGTTGTGTATATTAAGGCATGGTATGTGAGTTAAGGTATTGATTGGTGTTGGGGAGAGGGAATGTTTGATTTTGTATATATTTTGTACACAAGACTAAATTACTATAGTATGATATATTTTTCTATAGGAAAGAGAGAGAGAGAGGAAAGTGAGATGTTGGAGATACAAATGACATTGAACACTCTACAAAACTGCATTAAGGGTATCGAACTTGTGTAGTTATGTATTCCACCGAACATGAAGTGTAAATCCCAAAGATTTCTCCATTTGCATTAAATATTCTATATTTCTACTTTCTGGGCTTTTGAATGTTGCATCTCAACTTATTAAATATGCACATTTGCATCCCAGTTTCTGAACTTCTGAATTCTATATTTTTGAACAATCCCCTGTGGTTGTCTACAAGTCATAAGTTAACTTATTGTGTATAATATTAGATTACATGTCTAGATCCTTAGTTGTTGTTGTTTAATGTTGTCTTATTATAAAGTAATATTCAGTAGGTCTTCACTTCCAAAAATAAATTATTCACTTTCAAGAATAAACTAATATTGTTTGGTGTCTAATTTAGAATGATATTTTGTCATGTCATCAACAAGGAGATCCATACGTCCCAAGAGTTTGAACCGAGACTCATATTACAGGTTGATTATTCTTGATAGTGTTCTGGAGTTTCTGTTTTGTTTCGATTGCTGGAGTTTCTGCCTTCTTTGGACATATGGAGTTTCTACTTTTGTGGTCAAGAGTTTTGCCTTATGTGGAAGTAGTCATGGTGTCTACTGGAGTTCCTTGTTAGGATTGCCATGGTAGTTGTGGAAGTATTGATGATATATATATCTGACTTAATTTGTGGAAGTTGTGGTTTACCGTTGAGTTCAATTCAACCTATAAAATAATAATAGTCATGTATTGAACTAGTGTAGTTATGTTTTATACTAGAACAATTGTCTATTGAATTAGTATAGTTATGTATTGTCATAGTATTGTTATGTATTATTATTGCATTTTGTGTATTAAACTTTTATGTTTGTGTAATATTAAACTAGTGTATTTCTGTTACATCAGAACACGTCAGACTCAAATTCAAACGAATATCAAATCCAATTGAAATCTAGTGCAACTTTCCAGATCGAACTCAGCCATTAATGAATACATGAGTTGAATATTACAATTTCATTACAATATATACTGGGAAGTTGGAAGTTCAGCAAAATCTTCAAACCTTGTCACACTTCCGGCCGATGCAAGAGCTAAATATTAACACATGAACACAAAAGATTCAAATTTAAACGAATTCTTCAAATCCAACTGAAATGTTGTATAAATTCCCTAGGGTTGTAAGCGGGGTGGGGCAGGTTTTCACCCCACCGCTACCCGCCCCACCAAAGTTAAGCGGGTAGGCGGGGTCAAAAAAAATCTGCTACCCGCCCCGCGTAAGGATGGACTAGGCTATGCGGGGCGGATTGGCAGGTTTGGCGGGTTTAAAGTTTTATTAAAGCTAAATACAAAAATTAATTTATTTTCTTTAACGTTATCTATTTTAATCAAAGTTAAGTACAAAAATCAAGGAAAAATCAATCAATGTATGTTTTTAAAGCTATATACAAAAAAATCAAAACTAAATACAAACAAAATACAAAACATCAAACAAAATATAAGGCTTATGCGGGTTGCGGGTTATGCGTGGCGGGTTGCGAGAAAACCGCAACCCACCCCGCTTATTATGCGGGTTGTGCAGGTGACGGGTTGACGAGTAACATTTTTTTGTCCGCAACCCGCGTTAGGCGGGACGGGGCGGGTAAAATCCTACTCATTTACAACCCTACAATTTCCTAATATGACTGGATTGTATCTATGGCAAGCGTTGAAATTTACTATCTCATCACAATACACGGAAATATCAACTAAATTGTCCAATCCAATCCCATTTTGAGCAGACAAAAGCGAAAATAAACAAAAAACTCAATAAATTTCTTCAAATGCAACCAAGACCTCGAGAAATCTCGCGAAACTTACGGCGAATACATGACTCGAAAAAACACTGTTTCTAAACACTAAACCGAAAATCCAGCAAAATTTCACAATTTAACCTCGTTTCCAGCAGACACGAGATCTAAACACCATCAACACCCGAACAACACATCATGCCAAAATCCAATCAAACTCCACAAATCTGACGTACTCGACTCCTACCTAAACACCAAATAGCTCAACAAACCACACACAAATCTCTTACGAATCTCTAAATCCAAACTCGATTAACTCCCTCATGGTTGTCGATGGTTTGGTGAGATGGAGAAGGAGGGGAGGAGAGTGGAGGTCGATCTTCCATCGTCTTTTGGAAGGTTGCTGGAGGGGAGGAAGAAGGAGGACGAGATGAGTGTGATTGGAGAGGAACGAAAGAGGGAGGAAGGAGGACGTGATGGGTGCGTATGGAAATGAAGGAGGGGAGGTAAAATGAGGAAGGGATGATTACGAAATTATAATTTTTTCATCTTTCACCGTTATATTTGATCTTGATGGTGCATGTTTGTGATCTCATTATATTAAATTGAGACCTGATCTCATTCTAATACCCTCCGATATATATATATTATAGGTTGGTTAATGTTAGGTAAATGTATTGCATTGCCATAGTACCTTAGTTTTGAAATAATTGATCCACCAGGATAGCCTACGATGAACGTTTGGGTCCAAAATCGACGCATCACATGAGGGTGACTTAATTAGTGTAGTTCTTCGCAAAAAAATTCTTCTCTGGGTGGACATATGTCATTATTGTGAATTGATATTGTACAATACTGTAATTACAAATGACTAAACATCAATGAAATATTAACTACAACACTTGTGAAACAACAGTGGTAGATGTAAAGAGTACATTATTGAAAACACTTACTGTGTGAATTCCAGATTGACTACCAAAGGTAAGCAATAAACGAAACAACAATGTGGAGTATGAAGTAATTAAATGGTCAAGCAATGTTGAGAAGTGATAGTTGTCACCAAGCTAGATACCAACCTTCTCATAAATTTCCCTTGTTCTCGAGCAATCTAAGAATAGATGTTCCCTATCTTCCGGCGCATCTCAACCAAACGGGCTTTGGAGTTGGATGGTCGTAAATTTTAATGCATGTAGGAGCTTAGTTGATGTATAGGTTAATGGACTTGGTAACTTGTATTTATCGTTTATTAGACCTATGGCTTTGTCGGGCTTGTGTGGTGATCCAAACACCTTCAGATGTTGTGTAAGTACTTCGGTTTTTTCTACCATCTATACCCCTTTTTTATCATTTGTAAACGCCGTAGAGAGATTTTCCCAACATTGAATAAAAAGGGTGATGGAAGATTCCAATTGCATTCCCTAGTTCATCATTTTCACTGCAGTTCAAATGTTCAATACGTTCAAACAAAACAAAAAAACTCAGTTTATGAAAAGGCCATAAAGGAGAATTTGTTTTAAAAAACATTTTATCTAAATTGGTCGTTTTCAAGGTAAGTAATCTTCCCACATCTACCGTTTCTTGAAAAGTCAGCTGCAAGCCTGCGCTCCTGCACCTATCTTTCACAAGATAGTCATTCTATAATTAGAAGATAGCTTAAATATCCTATCTACAAAATAACTGTAATATCCTTAACCCTTACTTACGACTAATCTTGTTTTGGCCTTGATTAGGTGTTTAATGGAGTGGATTAGGATGGAGGGCTGAGATTGTTTTGGATGAGATGGGATGGATGGTGGAGATGAGAGGAGGGGTTTATATGTGGTGAGTGATTCTCTCTCTCCCTCTCTCTCGCGTTTTCTCTCCCTCACTCGCTCAAACTCTCTCCCTCTCTCTGATCAAAGCTTTGGCGTGCGGAGAAGCTCGAGCCGTGGTCCTCGGAAGGCAAGGTGAGGCTCGGACGTTCACCGGAGAGGAGTAGATCGTCGTTCGGTTGGTTTTCGCCGGAGGAGGTGTTTTGCGAGGAAAAGCTCGCCGTCGAGTCTTCGAAGGCTTCTTCAAGTCTTCAAGGTATGTCAAGCTTTACTTTGATGCTCACTTATGCTTTGGTGGGTGTTGGGGTGGTCGACGGTAGGCCGGAGGGCTCGTCGGACCCGTGCAGCTGCGTTCTGCACTATAATCGGTCGACCGGTGGCATGGTTCGATCGACCGGTTGTAGAGTAATTTGGGCGGAAACCCTTGCACCGGTCGAACGATACTCTTTGAGTGGTCGACTGGTGTTACGTTTTATCAAAGGGAGAAGGCTCTGGGTGTTTTCGGTCGGACGAGGCCCCTTTGCCGGTCGACCGAAAGCACTGTTGTAAGTCGGTTGGGGGCGTTGACCATCCAAACGGTCGACCGCCTTGTTGACTCGTTCGACCGACGATTAAAAATAACTTAAGTTGGTTCGACCGCGAGATGTTCCGGTCGACCGGTGCACTATGCGGGTTTTAGTGTTTTGTACTGATCGTTTTCGGTCGACCGGTGAGTTGGTGTCGTTCGACCGTTGGTACATTTTTACTGTGGCACGAGTTTTTACTGGTCGATTTCGGTCGAACGGGACCCCTTTGCCGTTCGACCGATTGACAGTTTTGTTGGTTGGACCAGTCCTACTGAGAGGATTCGGTCGACCGGTTGGGTGTTTTCGTTCGACCGTTTGGTGCGGTTTTCGTGTGTTCTTGTGTTGTGAAGCCAGCTCGAGATGACAACGGATCTCCGGCCCTAGTGGGGTGACCGGTGCCGGCCTGAGGGTGGTTCGCGTGTGGGGCCAGCTCGAGATGACAACGGATCTCCGGCCTTTGAGGGGTGACGGTGCCGGCCTGAGAGTGATCTTCTGGACAGCTCAAGATGGCAGCGGTACAGAGGATACCGACCTGAGAGTAATCCAGCGGTGCCTGGGGCACGTGTGCGTGTGGCCGAGGATATTTCCGGCTGAGGTGCCTGGGGCACGTGTGTGAGGGTTGGGCTAGAGGACTCGCGAGACCCGTCACTGTTTGGTGTCTACTGTGGTAGGGAGAGAGTTCCCGGGGACCCAGTGAGACGTTGAGTGTCTATTGCACTTCATTATCATACATGCCTTAGATGTCTAGTCATTTATTGTTTTAGAGGTTTGGCATACGGGGTTTCCTCTCTGGAAACTCAGGCATATTCATGTTTTATGTCAGGTCATAGGCAACATTAGGAGGTGGTGACCGCGGAGGAGCGCCTTCGGGACCAGATCCTGCTTTCCCTGTTTGAGGTCCGAGTGATTACATGTATATTTTTCCTTAGCTTTTGTTGTAATCACACTTTTGTAAACTCTCAGATATATATTGTATATATGTTGGTACACCTGTTGCCATTTTTCTTCGGTAATATCCTCGTGTTGTGTTTTATAAAAAAAAGAAATTTTAATTTCTTTCGTTTTTGAGGATGTTACAATAACTAACCACACCTTTGTTCAGTTCGGTGGATTTACACGAATCTTTGTTCATTTTAAAAGAGGAAATCACATACCAAGTGAAACTATAACTTAGGATGTGTTTGGTACGAGTGTAGTAACAGGAGGTGAAAAATTAAGATGGTAGTTTTCACTCCTTCAAGTATGTTTGGAATGGGAGAAAGATTATGGTAGAAAATCTATTATCCCATATGAGATAATTTATTTTTCCGATTTCTATTAATTTTATCTGATCAGGTTGGATTTTCTCAAGTTTGTAGATTATTACTTCATAATTTTTTTTCCTTTGACATACCAAGTCTGCGGAAACAAAATTTATAACCCGTTTAAAATATTACTACCATAATTATTACTTCGGAATTTTTCTTCCTTTAGTTTTTACCCTTATTCCAAACACATCTTAGTGATTAATAGACTTGTTAATCTACACCAAAACTCATATAGAATTATAGATAGAATTCTAACGGGTAAAGAACTATTAAAAAACGTAAGCTTAACAACGGAATAAATTAATACGCACCAAAACCTGAAAATTGCAGACCAATGCATGTATCTCGACAACGGGTCTCTCCCAATAAGTAGCGACGCCCTCTCGCCACCACATGGTTTGATTGCAACTTCCATGTTCTAACGTTCATTTCTATTACCCTCGAGATACAGTTCTTTCGGTTTGAAGATTGTGAGCGTAATGTATTATTTGGTAAAATCCAACGTTCTGGGACCGTCTAGGCGAGCCTAAGTGACCGGGGGAGTCCGGTCGCCTGGGCGATCGCCTAGGCGGTTGTGCGACCGCCCAAGTCTGGGCGCTCTTTTCTTTATTTTTAATTCAATTAAATTTTATAAAAAATCAGGAAAAATCGGGAAAAATAGGAAAACATGCACAAATATTATCTAAAAATACCATACATGTTTAGGCTTCGAAAAAACACCTAATTCATCGACCAAGACCTCACTAGGCACCCCCTCTACCCACCTAAACACTTAGGTATACAATTTATTGCTTAGTAGTACGATTACAAAGGTAACTCAGAGTTCATACAATATCAGATAAGAGAGAAATTAGAATTACAAGCTAACTAACTAATTTCATTGGACACATTGATTTAATGTCCAACTGGGAACCATATCATATCCTCCACCACCATCAGAGTTGTCAGAGTGGTTGTCGTTCGGATTGTCGACGTAGACATCATCTTCTTCAGTTTCTTCATCGTCGGATTGGACATATTGCTCGTCGATGTCCATCGGTGGTTGAGAACTCGATGCACCTGGATCTCTAGAACTAATGTGAAAGATGACATCATCCATGCCACCACGTAATAATGGCGCGTCCGATGCAGTGGAACACCGCACGTCATCGTGTAATTCTCGTGATGCATAGGGAGACTAGTGTCAGGTACGTAAGTCATATCTTAAAACTAGACTAATATAAAAATTTAGACTAATATGAAAATAAAATACTAATTAATTTAATACTAAAGAGAAGTTAGAAAGAGTGCACTTGATTTTGGCGGTTGAAGAATGAAGAAACCGGATCAGAGACTTCACTTTCCAACTTCAAAACTAAGCACCAGATCGAACACTTAATCGCAAAAACTTGGTGATTAGGAAACTTGATGATGAGAATAGAATTATGAAGAAGAAGAGAATGAGAGATGTGTGAAAAATGAAGAGGTTTGGAGGGGTTTATATAGGATTTGGGGGTAGTGGCAAACTTGTAATTTTTGGAGAAAAAAAAAGTGAGAGCCCTCCAACGGCTCTCGCCTAGGCGATCGCCTATTTCGCCCAGCTTAGCTGGGCGAAAGGCGGTGGTCGCCCAGGCGACCACCTACCTGAACGTTGGTAAAATCCACGTCTCGTGAAAATGATAATAAATTACTTTTACAATAGGACCGTAACTCACTTATTCTACAATAGAAGTCCACAAACAAACACCAATGGTCCATTAGTTTGTCAAAGTTTTGTTTTAATTTTTGTCGTAATTATTCGTATGTCAAAAGTTTTTTTATTATTAGACCATCAGTTTTTTATTATTAAAGAATTTTTTTGTTTATTTTTGTTTTTATTTTTTTAAATTTTGTTTGATTTTTTTTTTTTGAAAATACGTTTTATAATTTTTTTGATTTTTTTTCAAGATAGACTTCGAAATAACGTGGAGGAGAGAGAGGTTGTGATGAGTTATGGTTAAGATGTAAATAGTGTAGGAAAGAGAAAAAAGTAGGTTGGGGAGACAGAAAACTGATTTGTAAGAGAAAGAAAAAAAACTCACGATTTTATAAGTATTTTGGGTTTGTGTGATAAACCGCGTTGTTCTGAAAATCTGTTTTCTAATCACAAGTTCTTATCCTGTAATATTAATTTATCTTTTACGAGAATCGAAACCTGCAATATTCCCTGCAAAAGCAAACCCCACCATCTGAATTCAAACTTGAGAACCCCACCACCGTCCACCCTCAATCTGACGGTCACGATATATTCAGTAAACTCAGGGGCCATTACCCCTCCCGAGTTCTTTTTAAGCACCAGAATAAATCCACACCACTTGAGCCCACTCATCAGTCATCACGTAGCGAAGTTGGTTAAAGCAAGCAAGTACTCCGATCAGATCGCCATGGCAGCAGCTCTCTCCGCTTTCTTCCTCGCTGTTTCGCTCCTCCTCCTCTCCCCTCCTTCCGTTGACGGAAAAGGTGAGATCTAGACCGCTCTTTACGATGTTTGTGTTCCGTTTTCTGGTTGGGGTATGTATGAGATTCCTGTTGGTTGGTATTTGTTGTGCTTTGAGATGAATGGTGATGCTACATTTGGGGTTTGGGGTTTCTTTAGGTGGTTTTGTTCTTTTGCGATCACTTTGGGAGTGAGTTTGAGCTTCTGTTTTGTTGTTTTGGTTCGGGTTCTAGTGGATCAGTTGGTTCTTACGTTCTGATTCCAAATCTACATGTTTTGATGCATTTTAAGCTTGAATCTGATGTGGCTTTGTTTTGAAGATATTTGGAGACCCAGTGTTCTCTTCTTCTTTGATCTGCTTAAGAACAAGTATTGAGTTTCTTCTAGTATTCCTTCTTCATATTCCCATGTTTGATATTTATTGTGTTTAGGAATGGCGGCTGATCTTTCACTTAGGTGACTTGGTGATAGCTGGTTTGTGTTGGAAGCAAGACAGAATAACATCTGATGTTATCTTCTGTTCTTTTTTTTCTGCTCGATGACAATACTTTGAAAGAAGAAAAAAACTGAACCATCTGCTGGTAGTTGATTGTGGCTATTACAGAAACATATGAAAAGGAAAGAAAAAAAACTAGAAATATATTTGAAGATGCTTATTATTATAATTACAGACCACAGCATCAAAGGACATGTTTGAAAAGTTATGTTCAAATGTAGTATTGTTTTGTTAACAATTAAGCATTTATTTCCTTGTTTTCCAACATCCTGTAACAACTACATATTACCTTTTGACATCTAGGTATCTAGTTCTTAACTGTTGGTATTTAAACACCTACTTCCTGCTAGATTAAGAAATTTCGAAGCTCAAACTGAACCTAGTACTAGTAGGCATTACTTTTTCATTCACACGTTTGAAAAAAATAAATATAAAAAGTTACAACACACACAGAAAGCTAGACTAGTGCTTGGACCATCAATAAAGGCCAAATACCACGGGCTGTTTTACTCAGTCAGAAGTCTAAACTTCACTTAAGCTCCACAGGAACAAGCTTCATTGGCTTAATCAATATTGAATTATTTTTCTCTTCCATGTAAAACAGGCAATCCAGCTGAGGACCTTGTGACTGCACTAAACAGCAACCGAACTGCCCATAAGTCGACTTCCCTTGCCGAAAATCCCGGTCTAGGCTGCCTTGCTCTACAGTACATAAAAGCCTACAAGGGTCAGTGCAAGGATGTCGGTTCCGACAGCAGGAGACCAGCTCTTTCAGAGTTTTCGAGTACCTTTGCTCCTAACTGTGGAGTTACTGCGTCGACCCTTGGCCCAATCACAGGAAGGATAATTGCTTGCCAGACTAAATATGTTGACCCCGAAGAAGCATTCTCTAAATTACTCGCTAAAACGAGCCGCAGCTTGGACATAATGCAGAGCAATAACCACACACAAGTGGGAGCCGCTGTCACTGGGACCGACGGTGGATCGCCATATTTTTGGTGTTTCCTTTTCAGCAATAGACATGCTAAGGATACCTTTGTCTTGGAAGGTGGTAAGCCTAAGAAAGTAGAGGGATCTGGATGCTTCAGTGGCGCTAATGAAGATTGCAGTGCTGCTGCAGTGTTTCAACCAATGGTTTGGGCGGTTCTGGTGATTGTGGTAGCTTCTGCTTCGTACATGTGAATTGTTCGATTCGAGTGCCTGCTGCTTTTGTTTTTGCATCCATCGTGTGTCTGTTATGTTGGACTGTTACTCTGAAGTCATGTTTTGTTAACTCTTAGAATCAATAATTTGAACAAATCTGAGGCAAGTGGAACGAATTCCTTTGCTTAAGAATCCTACTTCTATCACCGCGTCTGGCTAATTATTTACACTTCAAGTGGTGGTGGTCCTATACCGTGCATCATCATTACTAGTACAAGTCTTTGAGCATAGTTGGATATTAATTCTACGTATCCAACTCAAAACATATTAACCTCCGTCATTAGAATTTAGCATTTGTGTTAGGATAATTTCTTCTTCGAGCAGAATAGCTCTAGAATTTAGACAAGATGAGAAAGATAAAAAATAGATTTTGGTAAATTTTGATTTGTATTTGCTTATAGAAATAAAAATATTACACCGTTTATATAAGAACGTATTTCTCTAACATGGAAATAACTAACAAGTAAAACAACAAAATAAGGAAACTATCTTATGTGCATCTTTATATATAGATGCCAACATATTAATTTAAATTAAGAACAATTAGAAAATAAATCAACTATGATATTATAGAGAATATTGTTTGACTTGATTGAATATTGGATAGTCCATCAACATATTAGGAAATAATCGTATCATCACCATGCTCTTCCAAATGAATCTTGTCAGGTTCTAGGTAGTCATGATCAATGCGAGAAAATGCACGACGATCCGGTGGCACTTTATTTTCAACTTGAAAATGGAGTTGATTGACGAGAAGAATATGGTGATGTGATAGGAGAGGTGTGGTGGTCTTGGTGGTGATGAAGGGATAGGATTTTGTCATGTCATAGTGATGGTTGGATGCGGTACGTATGGAGAAGCGGGACTTTTATACCCGTTACGTTTAACAAGATCCACAACTACAAAAAGTGACAGAGGTGGGGGGTTTTTTGTTGGTGGTGATGGAGAGGGAGATGGTGGCATTGGAGGTGGAGTAATTGGAGGGAGTGTTGGAGGAGGCATTGATGGAGTGGGAGGTAAAATCGGTGGTGAAGGTGGATGGGGAGATGGAGGAGACACATGTGGCAATGGAGGTGGCGGTGGTGGACTTGAAGGTGGTTCAGGACTAGGTGGAGTTATTGGTGGCGGAACGGGAGACGGAGGTGGGTGGATTAATAATAGTGGAACAATGTTGTTAGGATTGATGTTGTTGCGGTTGAGGTGTTGATGGGTAAGTAGACCTTGGAGTTTGGAGATGCGTTGGTGAGGGATGCAACATTGTCGTAGAGAATGGAAATTTTGTTGTCGTGGTCGTTGGATTTGTTGGTGAGGTGTGTGATAGCGTCTTCGAGAATACAGAATCGAGTACCTTCTGCCATTAAAGGGAGAAGACAATGAAAGCACCAATGTTAGGATAATTTCTCCTTCGGGCGGAGTAGCTCTAGAATTTGGACAATGTGAGAAAGATGGAAAATAGATTTTGGTAAATTTTGGTATGTAATTGCTTATTGAAATAAAAATTACACTGTTTATATAAGAACGTACTTCTCTAACATGGAAATAACTAAAAGGAAAACAACAAAATAAGGAAACTATCTTATGTGCATCTTTATATATAGATGTCAACATATCAATTTAAATTAAGAACAATTAGAAAATAAATCAACTATGATATTATAGAGAATATTGTTTGGCTTGATTGAATATTGCATAGTCCATCAGCATATTAGGAAATAATTGTATCAGTTTAATTCACTATTTACTAAAATTCAGTAACATAATCTTACTTATTGACATCCAGGTATTTAAACACTTTTTGCTGGACACTTACCTTATTTTTCTTGACATTGCATTATTGCAATCTTATATTCAGAAAAATCCAAGCTCAAACTGAGAGCCCCCTTAACCATCGGACAAGCGTCTTGTCCCCCCTTTTTTTTGTTAAAAATCTTTTAAAAAATTATTTTCAATTCGTTTAAATTATTTTATTAATTTTTTTTTCTACTGAAAAATATATTTATTATTTTTGTTTGAAAAATATATTTATTATTTTTGTTTTGATTTTATAGAATTTATTTTGAATTTTTTTCTTTTACTTAAGATTTATTTTCAAATGTCGTGGATGTGAGAGAATGTAAGTTGTTTGGAGTATTTTTAGGCATGATTAAAGGATTTTTTTGGACAGATGAAGTGAGATGATGTCACAAAAAGAAAAAACAGAATGCCCAGAAGTAACCTGGACATGGCTATTCATGGTCTGAAGTTCAGTTGGTGAGCCTGATAGGTACTACCTTTTTCATTCGTAAGTTTGAAAAAGAAAACCGATATGGTTAGGACACAAAGAAGGCAAGTCTAGTACTTGGGAAGATTAATGCAACGGAAGCAAGAAAGGAGACAAACATCGATAAAGACGAGATGCCATGGGCTATTTTGATACATAAGTTTTTTTTTCTTTTCTTTTTTGCCCAGAACACCGGAAGACCTCGAAAACTATAATAACAAAAAGAGTCAAAATCAATCAACTTCTCTAGAGTATGGTGGTCATTCCTATTTCACTATCTTCACTTAAAAACTTAATTCCGGCACCTTGGTAACAAATTCCAATAGCTTTCATCCATATAAAGATTGTCGTTGTTTTCTTTTTTCAATAAAGGACAGTCGAACTGCCCACAAGTCGACTTCCCTAGAAGAAAATGCCCTTGAGTTCATAAGATCCTACAAGGGCCTGTGCAAGGATCTCAGTTCCAGCTGTAAGGTTAACTTTCTAAATTACTGCAGCGAAGGGTGGATCGCCATACTTTTGGTGTTTCCTTTTCAGCGATGGACATGTTAATGACACCTTTGTCTTGGAAGCCGAAGAAAGTAGAGGGGTTTGGGTGCTTCAGTGGCGGCAATGAAGATTGCAGTGCTGCTGCAGGCTTCCAACCGATGGTTGCTGGGCGGTTGTGTTATCTTCTGCAGCTTACATTGTTGGCGCGTGAAATGAATCATTTGGTTGTAGTTTCTGCTGCTTCTGTGTTTTTTATCCATCCGTGCCCTTTTCTGTCGTATTCTGAAATCATGTTTTGTCCAATCTTGAGAATCAAGAATTTGGACCAATACCCAACGTTTTTTTTGTTTAAAATCCAATTTTATCTTCAGATGTGGCTACATGTTCACACAAGCGTAAATTACACACTATTTATTTTGTAAAAATCTTTATGAACATGACACTGTAGAAGTTTAACAACATGAAAATTGAAGGAAATTTCAACCACGTTCATACAGACTACAATGACTTCTGGACCTCTGGCATTTGAATATCTCCTCTGTTTGTAGCATATGAGTTACCACTCCCCCCATCTATTTTTAGCATTTGAATCATCCTTGATTTTATAATTTAACTTTCTTCTTGATAAAATCATAAGATGGCCTTAAGCATTAAATTGACGAAGTCAAATAAGTACGCAGCTTGCGGAATCAAATGCTGACATTGATAAATAACTACTTTGAAAAGTATTTTGCTGACGTTGGAAGCAATCGGCAACTCCGCAGAATTTTTTAGAAGCATGTACAATACAAATGCGTGTGATAATGTTGGAAGCAATCGGCAACTCCGGGTACTTTTAGGACATCTTATTTTCTATCTCAGTCACATTATTTTTTCTCTTCACCACGTCAGTTCAAACTAATCCCTCCAAATTTTTTCTTAACTACATCCAGAAACAACTCAAGCCCTACATTTTCTCTTATTCATGTCATTTGAGGATTAATTCTAAATAAAACACAAAAAATATCAAAAAAAATAAAAAAACATAAACAAATAAAAACATGTTTTCATAAAAATATATATTAAAAAAACAATTTTAAAAACATATTAAAAAACAATTTATTTCTGTGTCACATTTACTACAAGCAAATGGAAAACATCCGCATCATGCCATCACAGTCCACCGATAGCCGGATGATTTGGTATGAATGGCATCCTTTACATAGAAAGGATTAAAAAGATGATATGGCCTTCAGCTTTAAACACTCGTTTTATTCGGATAAAAATAGAATCTAAAATGGCATCTCAATTCTAGTCGATACTGGACGTCGTAGCTTCGTGGGTAAGTAAGTAATCAGAGACGTTTGCACCACTTTCTTCTAGTGTAATTTATAATTATAATCCTCTCAAGATAAGTACTACGTAGAAGTTGCAACTTTTAATACAAAATAATAATAATAGAATAAATCGACTCTTGGCCTACCATACGCACATAGTGCGCTGTGCGCGTCCTTTACATAGAAAGCCACACGGTTTAAATACGTAATCAACGATAATTTTATAATTAAGGAGCTCTTAAAGCAGCGAGACGTGACATAAAAATAGGAGCCATTTTGCTCCAATTCCGCATAAGATGATAAGACAGAGGACTCCTGGTCGGAATTCAAATACTGAATTGTTAAACATCGCCCCAAAATTACTTAAATCGCCCCTTGAAATTACCATTTTGCCCTTCTCTCATTTCTACTGCTATAACGCGACATTTTACCCTCCTATCACACATCTCTCTTCATATTCCTCTTATAATCATAAAAAATAATGTTTTGGAGGTCAGTAATGAACCAACGGACGCCCCAGTGTACTCGAATCTGGTAAAACATCTAACATCTTTTTAATAAAAAAATAATAAAAAATAATAAAAAATTACGGGCGTCTGACGGAGCCGCCCCCACGTAGGAGGGGGCGTCTGGCTAAGACGCCTTCCCCATGGGGGCGGCGTTTTACCCAGACGCCTTACCCATCGGGGAGGCGTTTTACCCAGATGCTCCGCCCTTGGGACAGGCGTCTGTGTAAGACGCCTCCTCCATGGGGGAGGCGTCTTAGCCAGACGCCCCCTCCTACGTGGGGGCGGCTCCGTCAGACGCCCGTAATTTTTTATTATTTTTTTAAAAAAATAATTGATTATAAATTTAGATAATTGTTAAATTAATTAATAAGTTAATAATTACTATATTCGGATGACCGATACCTCTTCGGTACACCGAAAATTCAAAAATTTCCAGATCCAACAATTTCAAAATCCAAAAAATTTGACAAATGTTAACACACCGTATAATTTTAATGTTTGTAAGTCATGGTGGTATTTGTAAGTCATGATGTTTTACCACCGGGGGATTTGGAACTTTAAAAATGTTGGATCTGGAATTTTTTTGAATCTTCATCACTTGCAAAAAAACTCATTGTAATCCGACCGGTTACCACCGAAAATTTGCAAAGAAACGTCAAATAATTTGAGATAACACACCGTATAATTTTAATTTGACAAAAAACATTAAAAAAACGGGACGTCTGGCTAAGACGCCTGTACCATCGTGGAGGCGTCTGGCTAAGACGCCTCCACCATGGTCGAGGCGTCTTAACCAGACGCCTAGACAATGGTATAGGCGTCTGGCTAAGACGCCTGTACCATCGTGGAGGCGTCTGGCTAAGACGCCTCAACGATGGTGGAGGCGTCTTAGCCAGACGCCTCCACGATGGTACAGGCGTCTTAGCCAGACGCCCGTGTCGGAAAAAAAAATCCGCCTCCGTTACTTCGCCTGATCTAGGTGTTTCGCCAGACATTTTCGTGGTGTTGGTACTAGGAATGTTTGTAAAACTGAGTCAATAACCTTGTTTAAAGACACGGGACGATATGGGTATTAAATATATTGTTAAGGGCAATTTGGTAATTTCAAGGGGCGATTTAAGTAGTTTTGGGGCGACGTTTAGTAGTTCCCTTCAAATAATCAAAAGTCACTAACCTCCTACCAAACTCCTATCCGTTGAACAGCCTAGATCCAGCGGTCTCAATTGGGCGTGGACTTGTGCTTACGTAATTTGGAGTAAATGCAAGGGTTTTATGCAATGGTTGTAATTTAAATACGGAGTACGTGGTGGGAAGTTGTTGTTGGATCACAAATTCTCAACCCATTGAGCCGAGACCAAATTAACGAAGATGGAAACAAGGATATCTGCGTTCGTCTTAGCTGTTTCGCTTCTGTTCATCTCTGTTTCTTCCCAAAGTGAGTTAAAGAGCGAATCAACACAGGCACTCTACCGCTTAATTAAAATGCTCAGTCGGTCGACCGAAAGTTAAAGAGCGGTCGACCGTTTTGATGGTCAAAGCTCCAAACCGACTTAGCATCGAATGGATCGGTCGAACAAGGTTAAGGGCGTTCAACCGTTTAATAAGTCAAAACCCCCAACCGACCCATTCTCATTGTTATTCGGTCGACCGGCTAAGTGGTCCCGTTCGACCGATAACAGCATCCCCCTTTTTCCCGCACAAATCTAGCATAACGGTCGACCGTCCTAAGACATCGTTCGACCGTTCGCGGGTAAAATTCCATATAATAATAGGATCGGTCGACTGCCCACAGGCACCGGTCGACCGATCGTCGTCTTCAACCTCTGAAATGGTTGAAATCCGACGGGGAATTCGACACCAACGTCGATCCCCAACACTCACAAGGCTTATGTGAGTTATAATGAAGATTTGGCATACCTTTTTGACGGTTGTGGAAGCCTCCCAAGCTTTGGCAACCTCAACCCACTTCTTCTTCTTCTTCTCCTCTTCCTCTTCTTCTCTCCTTCTTCTTCTTCACCAAAATCGCCTCTCTCACGCTCTGGTTAACTTAAGAAGTGAAGAAAACGTTTCAAATAATCTAACACCCCTATTTATACAAAAATCCAATCTTATCTTCAACTCACCTCCAAATCCTCCAATCCAAACAAGCCACCTCATGCTATACTAATCAAGGCTTAATTAGGTTAATTAGGTTTAGTTTAGTTTAATTTAGGTGTTTAGATTAGGTTATTACAATCTACCCTCCTTAAAAGAATTTCGTCCGCGAAATTGAAACAACTGACTTACCGGAACAACTCTGGATACTGCTTCCTGACATCCTCCTCGATCTCCCAGGTAGCCTCTCTGACACTGTGATGTTGCCACCTGACCTTCACCATCGGAATCGCTCTCCTCCTGAGCTGATGTACCATCTGATCCACAATCTCAACTGGTCTCTCATCTAATGACAAATCCTGCTGGATCTCCGGTACTGATATCTCAATCACATGAGCTGGATCGGCCACGTACTTCCTCAGCATAGAAACATGGAAGATGTTGTGAAGTCCTGCGAACTGTGGCGGTAGAGCAATCCTATATGCCACCTCACCGACCCGATCCAATATCTCAAAAGGTCCGACATATCTCGGACTCAGCTTCCCCTTCTTCCCGAATCTCATCACCCCTCTGGAAGGCGAGATCTTCAGGAAGACATGATCTCCTACCTCAAAAGTCAGCTCACGCCTCCGCGTATCAGCATAACTCTTCTGTCTGCTCTGCGCCGTAGCTAGTCGTCTCCGAATCACGTCAACCTTCTCTGAATACAACTGGATAATGTCAGGTCCAACTAGCTGTCTCTCGCCCACCTCACTCCAGCATACCGGCGATCTACACGGTCTCCCGTATAATGCCTCATATGGTGTCATCCCAATACTCGAGTGATAGTTGTTGTTGTAGGCGAACTCGATCAGCGGCAAATGCTCGTCCCAATGCCCGGCCGAGTCCAGTGTACACGCTCTCAGCATGTCCTCCAATGTTTGTATCGTCCGCTCTGACTGGCCATCAGTCTGTGGGTGGAAAGCTGTGCTAAACTTCAGACGTGTCCCCAGTGCTCTGTGTAGACTCTCCCAAAATCTAGAAGTGAATCTGGGATCTCTGTCCGAAATGATACTGACTGGTACGCCATGAAGTCTGACAATCTCATCAATATATAACTTAGCTAGACCCTCCAGAGCAAGAGTGGTCTTAATAGCTAAGAAATGCGCTGACTTGGTCAGTCGATCGACTATAACCCAAATCGCATCGTGGAATCTCCGTGTCCTCGGTAGCCCCGTAACAAAATCCATCGTCACGTGCTCCCACTTCCACTCGGGCAACTCAATCCTCTGCATCTGCCCTGCTGGTCTCTGGTGCTCGATCTTCACCTGCTGACAGACCAAACACCTCGACACGAAGTCTGCAACGTCCTTCTTCATACCTCACCACCAGAAGTTCCGCTGCAGATCTTTGTACATCTTGGTGCTCCCTGGATGAATGGAATATCTCGATCTGTGTGCCTCCTCCATGATATCATGTCTCAGGTCCTCTGTCTTCGGCACCCAGATACGGTCTCTGAATCTCAGACCTCCATCAACTCCAACTCTGAAGTCTGATCCATCTCTGGCAGCTAACTGTAACAAACTGCTCAACTCCTCATCTGTAGTCTGAGCATGAATCACTGCTGATACTGTCTGAGGCTCTACTCTCAATCCGGCAATCACTGCGCCCTCTGAGCTATCAGCAAATGGCCTCCACTCTGCCAAGGACTCTAGCAGTCACCACTCCTGAATGCATAGGCCTGCTACTGATACCTCCACCTTCCGGCTCAAAGCGTCTGCAACCGTGTTCGCCTTCCCCGGATGGTAAGAGATAGTGAAATCGTAGTCCTTAATGAACTCAAGCCATCTGCGTTGCCTCATGTTCAGCTCCTTCTGCGAGAACAGGTACTTCAGACTGGTGATCTGTAAACACCTCGAACTGCTCGCCATAAAGGTAGTGTCTCCAGGTCTTCAGTGCGTGAACTACTGCTGCTAACTCCAAATCATGTGTCGGGTAATTCTTCTCATGAACCTTAAGCTGTCTGGATGCGTACGCGATTACTCTCCCGTGCTGCATAAGTACACATCCCAAGTCAATACCCGAAGCGTCGCTATAGATCACATATCCTCCCGTGCCACTCGGCAATGACAAAACTGGTGCTGTGGTCAACAGTCTCTTCAGCTCCTGAAAGATGTCCTCGCACTTCTGTGACCATACAAAGGTGACTCCCTTCTGCGTCAGAGCCGTCAGTGGTGCTGTCAATCTCGAGAAGTCTTTGATGAAGCGACGGTAATAACCCGTCAGTCCAACAAAGCTCCTAACCTCCGTCACGCTCGTAGGGGTCCTCCACTGTGTCACTGCCTCTACCTTCGCCGGATCCACCGATATCCCCTCTGCCGATACAATGTGTCCGAGGAATGCCACTCTGTCCAACCAAAACTCGCACTTTAAGAACTTAGCATATAACTGCTGAGCCCTCAAGATGCTGAGTACAATCCTCAGATGCTCTCTGTGTTGCTCCACATCTGGTGAATAGATCAAAATGTCATCCACGAAGACAATCACAAATATATCAATATACTGCCTGAATGTCCGGTGCATCAGATCCATGAATGCTGCCGGAACATTCGTCAATCCAAATGGCATCACCAAGAACTCATAGTGTCCATATCTCGTCCTAAAAGCTGTCTTCTGGATGTCCTCATCTCGGATCCTCAACTGGTGATATCCTGAACGCAGGTCAATCTTCGAGAAAACCTTCGCTGACTGCAGCTGGTCAAAGAGGTCCTCGATCCTAGGTAAGGGATACCTATTCTTCACCGTCACCTGGTTCGGCATCCTGTAGTCTATGCACATCCTCAAGGATCTGTCCTTCTTCTTCACAAACAAAACTGGTGCACCCCAAGGCGAGACACTCGGCCTGATAAATCCAGAGTCCATCAACTCCTGCAACTGCTTCTTCAACTCTGTCAACTCAGCAGGTGTCATCCGGTATGGAGCCTTCGACTGTGCTGTAGTGCCAGCTACCAACTCAATGCCGAACTCCAACTCCCGGTGTGGTGGTAAACCTGGAATCTCCGCTGGAAAAACATCAGCGAACTCCTGTACCACCTCTATGTCCTCTAGCCTCTGAGACTCTGCCTCCGCAACTACAAGTGTCGCCAGAAATGCTGCACATCCCTGCTGTAACAGTCTCTGAGCTCTCACAGCAGATACAATAATGCGACCCCCTCTGCTTCTGATCCCTCTAATCAGAATATCAGGCAAACCCTTCCTCGGAATCAAAATCTTCTTCTCACGGCACAAGACTCGAACATCATATTGGGACAGCCAATCCATCCCAAGTATGACATCAAAGTCCTCCATCGGTAGCAAGACCAGGTCTGCCGGAAACTCCTGATCTCCCGAAACAACCGTGGCGCCGGGGACAAATCTCCCCCACAGTGCCCACCAGACCCAGGGGTGTGCTTACCTCCAACGTGGCAGTCAACATCGCAAGGGTACAACCCAACACTCCCGCAAATCGCTCTGAGATGAACGAGTGTGTCGCGCCACAATCAAAGAGCACCCTAGCTACTGAACCAGCGACAAGAAGTTTACCTTCCACAACAGCGCCTCCATCACGAGCCTCCTCTGCCTGGATGGTGAAAACTCTGCCGGTGCGCTGTCCCTGCTGTGGTCTAAAAGGTGGTCTACCTCCGCCTCCACCTCTGCCGGGTGCTGGTAACCCCGGTGGTCTGCTCGGTCCAGCTCCTCGGCTCGGACAGCTCCTAATAAAGTGGCCCAGCTGGCCACACCCATGACATGCTCCGGGGGTGAAGCACGGCCCGGAGTGGAACCTCCCACAACTACCACAAGGCTCAGGTCGTGGTACTGCAACTCCTGCTCCCTCGAACTGGGGCCTCTTGCCCGGATTCCCTCCAGTCTGACCTCCCGGCCGCCCAGAGAACCTACCCGATGGCCTCCTCTCATCCTGGTAGTTCTCTCTGTAGTCACGATCGAGAACAGTAGCACTCTTCATTGCATCGGCTAATGTGCGTGGCATATGTGTCAGTACCTTCGTCCTCAACTGCTTCCGGAGCCCTCGGACGAACTTCCCTGCTCTCTGCTCCTGTGTGATGTACATCTCGGGACAGTAACGCTCTAGAGCGTTGAACTTCCCGATGTAGCCTGCCAAAGTCATGTCTCCCTGCTGAAGACTCAGAAACTCCTCCCTCTTCGCATCCTGGACATGCTGCGGAAAATACTGCTCGTTGAACTCGCCAACGAACTCCTCCCAGGCTATATCATCTCTGTCCGCAAACACCACTGCAGATGTGGACCTCCACCAGTTGGACGCAGCACCGCCCAAAACATAAGTAGCCAAGCCCACTCTCGCCTCTGGAGGACAACCAATAGCACTGAAGATCTTCTGCATCGTGAAGATCCACTCCTCCGCAGCCTCTGCGTCGTACTGTGATGCATTGCATACATTGCATCATATGTCTTTCATTTAGATTACTTTTACATCAATAAATGCTACTAAGGTATGTGTTTAGTCGTATTTACAGAATACAGGGACCTGGATGCAAATTACCCACATCCCGAGCATAAACGCGTGCAAAAGACTCATTTCTATCATAAAGACCAAGTTCAAGATTATCGGGTTACGAATGGAAATGTATCCAAGCATAAAAGCATTCAAGTCCTAATTGCAAAAAGAACAAGGACTTAAGCACAAAAGTAGCCGGGGACTTAACTGCAAAAAAGTCAAGGACCTAAGTGCAAATCACGAGTAGCTTTTATTCTCTTGGAGAAAATATATAGAAAAATCAATGTATATCTCCAAATATGTGAAAGAATTAATCCGGAGTTCAAAAGAATGGAAAGAATCAATCCAGACGCGTAAAGGAGGATCAAACCATACCATAAACATTCAACCAAAATTCGGATTAAATCTGAGGAGATCATGCGGCGAAATCGCCGCACATTACATGCATCATGCGGCGGAAACGCCGCCCCCTAGTCGATCCGTGTGCTCCAATTTTGACCAGTCGTGTCTGGACACGTGTACTCTCCAATTCTATACTTAGGTCTCTTGTAACAACTATAAATAGACCCGAGAACGATGTTAGAAGGGTCCTTGGTCCTTAGTCTTAGGTTTTTATTTTTAGTCTTTGTCTTGTAATCTTCTTTTTAGTAATAAAATTCTGTTTTATTTTGTTTTGTTTTAATTTTCTTTTCTTAATGTCTCTAGGATCCCTTCTTCTTCCTCCCTCCATGAGTTTCTAACTCTTTCCAAAGGGTGGAGGTGATGGAATTAGGGGTAGAGAAGATGAATGCATGTTATTGTTTTAAGTTCGTGATTAGTATATTTTGATTACTTGAGTTTATGTTAAATCATTTATCTTGTAATGCTTCATAACTAACATGATTTATTTCAAGTTTCTCCATTCTCCAATCTAAACCTAAGTCTAGACCTCCACCCGACGGAATTCTCCATCTTTATTCTTGTTTTTTAGTTCTAATTGCTTTTGTTTCGTACTTTAGATAATTAAATCAAAAATACCAAAAACCCAACTTATTTCTTCTCCCTTCTTCCTCTTAATCGAAAATAACATCAACTACGAAATCTCTCCCTCCTTGTGTTCGACCCGTATTTGCCACGTCTTCATTGACACCGTGCACTTGCGGTATAAATTTAATTCTCATCATACTGCCCCAGAAAGGTAGGCGGATGCTGGCGCATAAACCGGTCATGCATAGCGCCAGTCCCCGCCTGCCCAGTCTGTGCCGTCTGCTGCTGTAGCATCTCTGTCAGACGTCCGACCGTATCGAACAACGTCCGACGCTCATCCTCCCAAGCCTCATCCCTCGCAGTCTCACTCTCACCGCGAGTATGGGCAACCGCCTTCCCCCGTCTAGGAGGCATCTGCCAAAGGAAACAAGACAATATCAATATAATCTGTGCATGCATGATCCTCTAGACCTAACTCCTAACTCAAAGGTAGTTTCTTTGGACAAGTACGCCGAGATCAACGCTCTGATACCAAATTGTAACGTACCCGAAAACAGCGGAAATTTAAACAATAATAAAGACCGTCAACGGTCAACACAGGGCACGTCACTGGAAAACAAACCAACATATATATATATATATAATATATAAGATACAGACCCACGTGGAAGTCAAAGTATACATAAGAGTCAACTGTGATTACAACAAAAATGAATGTACATGTAATCACTACCTCAACAAAAGAAGTATAAAAGAGGACACAGGATCTGATCCCGGGGGCACCGTCCTCAGTCACCACCTCAAACTCTAACCCTGCTCGCTACCTGAAATGCAAACAAACAAACATGTCTGAGTTCCCTGCAGGAACCCCGTATACCAAACCTCCTAAAATACGAAAAGGAAAATTAAAGACAATGCAATGCAATACACATGATCATCCGCCTCGGGCCCACAATAATGCCCTCACCGCCTCCGCGGCACTGAACCACTCCTGCCACTAGGGTCAAGTCAGTCCACCGCTGCCTCACAAGGGTCAGTCGACACCACTGCTCCCCAAAAAGTGCAGGAAGGAACCCCCGGTACACGCCGCACTCCAAGAGCGAGTCAGCCCGCCGAATACACAACTCGGGTCAGACGACAGCCGCTGCTCCCCCAAGAGCTGCCAAACGCGCACCCTGCCGGAACATCCTCGGCCTACCGCTAAACCCTCGCAAACTGCCCAAGGTTTACGGCACACATCCCTCACACCCCGCTCGGTAAGAGAGGAAACAATAATACAATAATACGCCTTCGTCGAAGGTGAAATCCGTAGCTCTCAAAGCCAGTAATCAACCGTCGCCTCGGAGCCGGTAGTCAACCTATACTCAACGGATCGCGTGTGGATAAATCCACCAACCTGCGGCAGATCGGTCGACCGCTAAAAGCACACCGGTCGACCGGTCCCCCACACAGTACACAGTACTGTACAAACAAGTCTACCGGTCGAACCACGCCAACCGAAATACCGACCAATCGGTCGAACAAAAGTCATCTAGCGGTCGACCGTTTGGATGGTCTACGCTATACAATTTTATATAATATATATATCCGACCGGTCGAACCAAGGGGCCGTTCAACCGATAACAGGACTTTCCGTATTTTGCCTAAGTGATATTCGGTCGACCAGAACTGCTATACAGTTCGACCGAATCAACACAGGCACTCTACCGCTTAATTAAAATGCTCAGTCGGTCGACCGAAAGTTAAAGAGCGGTCGACCGTTTTGATGGTCAAAGCTCCAAACCGACTTAGCATCGAATGGATCGGTCGAACAAGGTTAAGGGCGTTCAACCGTTTAATAAGTCAAAACCCCCAACCGACCCATTCTCATTGTTATTCGGTCGACCGGCTAAGTGGTCCCGTTCGACCGATAACAGCATCCCCCTTTTTCCCGCACAAATCTAGCATAACGGTCGACCGTCCTAAGACATCGTTCGACCGTTCGCGGGTAAAATTCCATATAATAATAGGATCGGTCGACTGCCCACAGGCACCGGTCGACCGATCGTCGTCTTCAACCTCTGAAATGGTTGAAATCCGACGGGGAATTCGACACCAACGTCGATCCCCAACACTCACAAGGCTTATGTGAGTTATAATGAAGATTTGGCATACCTTTTTGACGGTTGTGGAAGCCTCCCAAGCTTTGGCAACGTCAACCCACTTCTTCTTCTTCTTCTCCTCTTCCTCTTCTTCTCTCCTTCTTCTTCTTCACCAAAATCGCCTCTCTCACGCTCTGGTTAACTTAAGAAGTGAAGAAAACGTTTCAAATAATCTAACACCCCTATTTATACAAAAATCCAATCTTATCTTCAACTCACCTCCAAATCCTCCAATCCAAACAAGCCACCTCATGCTATACTAATCAAGGCTTAATTAGGTTAATTAGGTTTAGTTTAGTTTAATTTAGGTGTTTAGATTAGGTTATTACACAACTCATCGTCCACTTTCTCTTGACTTGTTTTTGCTATTTCATGCCCCCGATTCTAGAATTTAGATATTTAGTTTGTGAGGAAATACTACTAAATATATTAGAAAAAAATTGTAAGGGAAATTCTTGAACTTAGAATTTCATCATAGCATATAGTAGAGGGTTTTATTCTTTAGTAATAAGATTTCTATGAATATAGATGATTTGAAAGAATTATATATAGTTTGATTTATCTTTAATAAAAAGATTTGCTATTCCAATTCATTTGTCACATGAGAATGTTGTAACGTGACATTAAGCAAGCTTATTGAAATTTTTCACTTTTAATTACATCGACGATGTCTTCAAATTAACCTGTTGCAACATGTGCTACTTATTTGTATTAAAACAGAAACAGAAGTAAGCAACCCAGCCGACCAGCTTGTGAAAGTGCTCAACGGCAACAGATCCGCCAGTGAGTCCACTGGCCTCCCCTCTAACGCTGGTCTCGGCTGCATCGCATTGCAGTACATCAAGGCCTTCAAAGGCGACTGCGGCAGCGTAAACGACAAAGCCAAACGACCCGCGGATAAAGACATCAATGACACCTTTGCCCCTGCCTGCGGCGTCGACCCCTCGACCCTCGCCCCGCTCACTGCTAGACCGATCATTACCTGCCAGAGCAAATACGTCGAGCCCGAGATTGCGTTCTCGACCTTGCTGGTCAGATCGGTGAAGAATTTAGAAACCATCCAAAGCAATAACCACACTCAGGTCGGAGCTGGAGTTTCGGCGACAGACGGGAAGTCCCCTTACTTCTGGTGTTTGCTCTTTAGCAACGGTGCTGCTAGTAAAACGTTCATATTGAAAGGTGACGTAGTGCCGAAAGAGGCCGGACCAGGCTGCTTCAGCGGGAAAAATGTGAATTGCACTCTCACCGTTGACGATGATAACTCTGTGGCTGGGGTTCAAAGCAGGACATGGGTCGTGGCTGTGGCGGTTTTGGCTGCATATGTTTTTGGCATTTGAGAGTTTTCTCTTTACCACTGATTTTTGTGATGGAAATAATGAGCTTTGCCGCCTTTGGTAATTGGTATTTCTTCGTGTGATTTTTTTTTTCTTTTTCTATATGAATTTGGTTCTTTAGAAAAGACATTAGTTCATTAATTGTTTAATATATTGGTTATTTTGCTTATTTGTACTGTAAAAACCAACGACTTTGTAAAAACCAATTTTCGATGGTATTATCTTTATGTCGGATTTTTTTTTCCTGATTTCTTTCAGTCAAAATTCATAAAAAAGAAAGAAAAATTGGAAAGCATAAAACCAAACACTAGCTTTCGTAAGCTTCTGGAGTTAGAAAAACTTTGTATCATATCTATACAAGTACATTTATTAAGAAACAATCTTTGAGTTTTGACAATTTTTGTTTCTATCTAAAAAAATAAGAAAAACCCTAAACCAACTCAAGAAAAAGTCTAACCGTGTTTGTTTTCCAGCCAGCAGAAAAAACACTAGTACATTGGTCCAAACAGAACACCCCACCGTAGGTAATTTAATCTTTCGTTGGTCGGAACAACTTCGAAGCCTGGAACGACCGATATTTTGCAGAATGGACATAAGCATTGTCCAATAAGGATCCACCGGTCAATGCAATGACCGTGATATAAATACTTGCACTTGCACCTCAACGTCCGAATATGTTCTCCTTCCACCAACTCTTCCAAGCAAATTGGGCACAATTCACTCTCCCCCTCCTTACTTTTTACGTAACAGTTGTATGGCGTGTTCAGGAAAACTACTATTTTTGGGTCGCGTTGTACAGGAGGCGCTTCTACGTCGAAAGTTGCTGCCCAGTTGGCCAGCGGCTCAGAACATAGAAGGTGTATGAGATATATAATGATGACTAGCAAAATAAAGCTTATGATGACGATACCAACATAGGGTAGGATGGTTATATGAAATTTTTCATGTTGGATGACATAGGGTGGAATAAAATCGTAATTAAGCATTTGGTTTTTTAGAGGTATTGGCGAGTTAATATGTTGATATGTATAGTGTGTTGGGGTTATATAGGCCCCGGATCGGTTGGTCTCGGAATTGGGAATTAGTAAAAATAACATATTCTAACTTAAGTAAGCACTTTTATTTTAATGTAATTTATATTTTTAATCTACTAAATATTATTATAACCGTTTTTCAATACTAATAATTATCATAAACTTAATATTTATTTAAAAATTATTTTAATCATTTTAATAAAATAAAGAAATTAATCTCCCAAAATTTCTCATTTCACTCGAATTCATAAAACTCAAATAATTAGTTTTTTTCAATTACTTCTTTTATAATAAATTACACAATATATTTTTTCTTTTGCTTTGTAAATTTGTTTTCACTATTTGAGATTTTATTTCATGATTTTTTTTTTGTAAAATTGAATAATTTTTCACGTCCAACTACCCTTGAATCTCTTAAACTTTGGTGTTACAACATCAATACTACAACTTTCTCAAACTCTTTTGTACATACAATACGTGCAAATGACCTTGTAGCTATTTATAGTCAAACACAAACCTCCATCATATGTTATGCACACGAATCACAACCTTTAAGGGTGCTCTCAAGACAGCACCAAACCAACCTTTTGCTCAAGGTTGGATAAATATGCCATCTCACCCTCTCTTCTCAAATATTGTAGAAAAATCTCATGTTTTTCTAACTTGCAAGTAACCCTCCAACCTTCTCATAACTTCTAGAAATCTACATTTTTCTTTCCAGAAGGTGGTCGATCCTTCTTGAGTTTTATCTCTTTTTTATCTTATTCTCAAGGAGAGTTTGATCTCCATAAACTTGTAAGATTATTATTATTATTATTTTCCTAAAAGGTGTTTGTCTTAGTTTTTATCCTAGCAGTTAATTCGTGTGAATTTATTAAACAAAAAAAGATGGGTAGTTTTCTTTGTACAAGTGAAACAAAAATATCAAGAAAAATACAATTAGTGGATATTTTTAGTAAGAAAATATAGTAATGTTCTACCAAATATGGATGAAATTGTGGTAGTTATTGAAATTTCGATGGTGGTTATCGAGAACTGGAGATACATGTTCCGGAAAAAAAATCTCAACCACCACTTTTTTTCTGGTTAACCTATTCTTTAGTCAAAGAAAATGAAATGTTAATTGCTTGCCTAAAACATATTTTTATCCAAAAAAACTTTGTATAGTTTGAATGATTAAATGTTATTCGAATTTAAGTTGAAATTAAGACCAATCCAACCAAAATTTGAATCAAATTTGATTCATGTAATCTCAGGATGTTTCATCTCTAATTAATGACAAGATTGCGTTCTTTTTATTAAAAGTTATGGCACTAACGTGCAATTCACTTTCACTAATTTAAGTTGCAATGCGCTTAAAACAAGATAAAATCTAAAAATGCAATTCCACTATTAAGAAATCATAAAACATATCCACTGCATTTGTTTTTTATATGAAAAGGTAACATAATAAATAGTATCCCGTGAAATTCCTCATCATTTTACTACTATATCATAAAAGAAATTGTACTAGAAAAACATATATTGACCACTTCATATACAAAAGCATGCCAAAAATTTCTTAAGGGTGGGAAATATTAATCCCGGATCAACGTTGGTATGATTTCAAACGTTGGTTAATTCTAACTTGTGTCAGTGATATCACTTCATGTTGCTGGCTCTTTTTCAACAATAATTACTCGTAAAAAACCGTAACATATTTTCTCGATCACTTTATATTGGGTTTGAATTAGTTTCCTCGTTGTTCATTTTAATTACTTTTGACTTGGTTTTTTTTTGGAAGTTTAGAAGTTCAACCTTATTAATCGATAATCCACTTTGGAAGAAAAAAACTTGTTAGTCGATGTAATTCTGAGAAGTCTAGAACAAGTCAATTTCTCCGAAAATTCGGATGAAACTTCGTAGCATCCTTGATAAAAAGGGAAATATTACGATTAGATGGCGGAATTTATATGATTTCAACTCCATACTGGCTTGTTTTTCAACAAGAAGCATCGGTATCACATTGATTTGTTCAAGCAATGAATTTTAGTATGTTGGAGCAGCCCAAAATTTTGAAAAAAAATATTCATGCGTAAGAAGATAGATGAACTTGATTATGCATAATTTCTACCATTTTTGTTGGAAATTTGAAAGAAAAAAACACACATGCGTCTTAGCCATGTTTAGGCCAAAATAACCTATATAATCATCCATTTACATACATAAATACCTACGTACATATATACATTTATATATGAGGTCTTAACACCGAAACAAAAACATACAGTAATTAAAGAGTTCATACATACAAGGAAACATTCCTTCTAGCTCTTCGATTTCGTTTGATTGATTTTCACAAGGAAGACTTGCACTTGAGCACAAAGCCGAGCACAAGTAAGAAGGCTGCGATACCGCAAGACGACCCTCCAACACGATGAATCCAGTACAGATCAAACCTCACGTACCTCCGATCCAAAAGGTTCGAGAAGCTAATGGCAACGAGCAACAAAATGAGCAGCAAAGGCAGAAACCAGATGGCAAAGATGATTCCAACAATATCCGGCTCCTCCTCAATGATGATCTCTTGCTTTTGGTCGATGAATAGTGGAGATATAACCGCGAGAAGAAATATGGTAATCGCTACAATCCTCTTCGTGTAAGTCGGAGTAGTTTCCATTTTGTTCCCTCTCATCAATTTCCAAGAGCCCAAGAGGGTTGTGTTGAGTGAATACCTTCAACTATTCTTGAGAATTTATGCCATTAGAAAGATGAGTTCCTTTTACCTTTAGTGTCTGTCTAGAAGTATCTACTACTGTATGTAGGGACGACTCTGTTTTTGTTGTTGCTAAGTTTCTTAATTCTGGAACTGAACTCGGTTGTGATTGGGATTGTGAAGCTTTGGTTATTTCTAACATCATTAGTGAGACATTGATCAGCCATGAGGGAGAATATTGGGTGGGATTTGGTCTTGCCCATGAGGGAGAAGAATAACCACCAATAAATTTGGTACGTAGACAGTAGTGGACAAATGAAAATTGCTTGCCTACATTAGATAAGGGCTTTGGCCTTTGTGTTGGGTAGAATCAGATTCCTGAATGATAAGATAAGGTTTGTATTCTCACTTTGAAAATGGACCACATCACCTTACCATTTCCAGATGCATCTTCTGCTTGCCTCTGAGGTTTGTTCTTTTGACATTTGAACAGTGGGGCAAAATTTCCAAAAAGAAAATGAATATCTATTTTGTCCAACACTATTCCTTTTGTTATCCTTCAAATAGGTAGTCCTTTATATACAAGTCAATTTTGTTCAGATCTTTTATCCATACTTGATTTCAAAATTCAATTCCTTTAACAAAACAAGTACAGAGACCATTATTTTGATGTTGTGCTTTAATAACATCTAATGATTGTTTTTATAATAAAAAAATGCAGGTTATTTAATCATGATGTCACTAACTTCTTCCTAATTGACCCCAAAAATCTTCTATTGCTGAAGCCAAACCTGTTGCTGCCTTGCTGGATCGTTAACCGGAACAGCGAATTCCAACGAAAAATGATCTTTCTCCGGCAATGGCACTAATGCGCCATCAACACCATTTCCAACACAGAAATTTGATGCCGGCGGCAACAGCAATGGTGCGTTCCAAACCACCAAATTGCCATTGCTACCATGGGTCTCATCCTCCATCTCAAGAAAGGGATTGGTACCCTCTTGGCAACCGAATCCACCGGTGATCACACCTTCGAAAGCCCTTGTGAAGCTGATATTCCTACAGGCCGAGATTCCATTGGCACTCTCCGCCAGCATTAGCTCCCAATCGTCGTTACGCTGAGCAAAAGAAGCCGAAAGTTTCCCATCAAACACCGCCAAATCACCAGAACAAGAAGCAACAGAAGGGTCGTCGTCATCGTCGAAAACCACCAAATCCGGTACCACAACGTTCGACTCAACCGGTTGGGGCTTCTCATCAACATGGATATCCCCATCCATCAAATTCAAATCGGTGACAGCAACATTATTATTATTATTATTACCCTTATCTTCCAAATCTTTAGCTTCTTCTTCTCCCTTGGGCATTGCCTCCAACAGCATCATATCCGAAACCACGCTACTCGCATGACTTCTTCGTTGCTTGCTCTTCATCTCCTCATCCGAATCGTCTCCGAATAAAACCAAATCAGAAAGAGTATAACTCCTGCGAGAGCCAGTAGTCGGTCTGATCAGCTTCCTCCGCTCCATCCTTGGCGATCCGTCCTCCCTCTCCTTAGGCTTGGGAGGCAGAAGCAACTGGGCCGGGCCCTGCTTGTGCTTGTGCTTGATCTTCCCTGTGTCCTCGTTCGACTTGATGAAGTCGTTTAGCGTCTTAAGAAGCTTCCCGGAGATCTTCTGCACCTCGGGGTACTCCGACCGCCTCCCAACGGCCATGTTACGGCAGGCGTCGTAGAACACGGCCAGCTCGTCGAACTGCTTCTTGGCTCTCAGACATGTTTGGTACGCCCGCACGCAGGTTTGCCTCTGCAACTGGAAGAAACTGTCCAGTAACAGCACGATCCCGTCGGACACGTCCTTGTAGAGGTCGAAGCTTTCTCTGACCACAAGCTGGAACGAGACGTGGACTAGCACGTTGTTTCGGGCTGGACCGGTGGGTCGCGTGGCGATGGTTCGGTCCAACAGCCTCTGCCAGTACGCGATCCGGTCGAGGATCTCCGGCGGTTTCATGTCGGATATTGGGTTTGAACCAGTCAACGGCCGTCGGTTCTGGAGCTTTCCTCGCAGTCCGCACGTGAGGTGCTCGTGGAGGTAGAGCGCGAAAGTGCGGACGAAAGCCGTGTAGTCCCAAGGGTTGGTACCGACGGATTCGTCCCGGAAGTCGGATAGGTCGAGTAGGCGGTCCCCTCTAGACATTGCGGTGATCGCCTCACGGGGGAAGTGGGGTCCGCCATCGCGGAGGCAGAGGTAGACTAGGTGGAGACACTTGAGGGCGACGACCCAGTTGCGGGTGCGGTCTATGCGATGGGAGATGGCGGCGACGGAAGCGGTGGCAGTAGAGAACGAGGAGGAGGTTAGAAGGAGGAGATCCGACACGAGCCGGTCGTCGATTGGGTTCTCATCGTGGGTGGTGGCTTTGAGGACAAGGAGGTCGAGGTGGGCGTTGATGGAGCCGGTTGCGGTTTTCGACACAATCGCAAGGCCAATGCTGGTTTGGTCCTTCACCGTGCCAAGTGCCTTTTTGAATTTGCTCGGCATGGCGACGCCGACGACGGAAAGAGATGGTCGTATTGTGTTGGATTAGAGGTTGTTGGTGGGATTTGGGCTTGTGATTTGTTAGTTTTGGTTTTGGCGGGTGTTGGCTGGTGAGTTTTTTTTTTTGAATGGTTGTAACGGTTTTCTTTTGTTAGTAAAGTGGGGAGAGATTGTAAAGGGTGTGACATGGAGACCACTTCTCTTTGGGCAAAGGGAACTTGTGGACACAGACGCTGAACTATAAACATGAGGCTTCGCTGGATTTGTTGAAATTATTGAAACATTTTAAGTAATACTTGGATAACCTCTGTTGACATCTGACAACCAGCATCGATTTGAAATCTAATGTGGTGAAGTGTAATTATGGGGTTCTATCAGATCTTTCCTCAATCTAGGTTGCAGACGAATTTGCATTAGGATGTACTTAATCAGGGTTAAACCATTTCTTTTTGGTACAAAGGGAAAACAATAATAGATACTTATTTAGAGGAGGCGAATCCGATGGTTTTGAAAGATATATATTAGAGTGTTGTTGTATCACAGAAAAATAATTGTGCACAACTTTGAAAGATGGGACACATTTAACTGCGTGTTTTAGATGAGTTGGATTTCTATGTAATTTACTTTAAGTAAAAGATACAAGTCCCAGGCTCCCAGCCCTAACAAATTACGATTCAACTATGGGAGTATATAGCAAATAATTTTAAAACCAAGGATGAGTTAGTACTTTGTCCAAGATCTCCCGCTGCAACTGGACGGTCCAGATTCGTAACAGATTCAGTTGAAGGTCAACATACATTGATTGGGAGATTGAATGCTCCCATCTTTTTACCCCATTTATAATCAACAGAGATCTTCTCAATCTCCTCCAACTTTTACCATTGCTTCAAAATAAAAAAAGTAGAAGGATTTAGACAGGATAGAGAGAATGGGGAGGAGCAAGATTGCCATTGAGAAGAGACAGACGGAGAAAGATCGGAAACTAACGTACGGGAAGAGGAAGTATGGAGTGTTCAAGAAGGCTAGAGAGCTGTCAGCTCTTTGTGACGTCGATGTCTCTGTTGTGGCATTCTCGCCGACCGGGAAGCCCTCGTTGTTCACGGCCAAGACGGAGTAAAATCCATCTTTAATTGTTTTGGTTACATGATGAATCTAAATTTGCTTATAATTCTTACCGTCATTATTCTGTTATAAATATGATATTTTCTTGTGTGAACTTCTATTATATAGAGCAGAAATGATGGAGTATAATACATTTATTTGCTTATTTTTTTCTATTTACAAATATCTTTACTTTAGATTGCTTATTAATCCAAAATACTTGCAAAATTCTGAAGTGATTTGTCAGGTATTGTCGATAAATATTTAATGGTGGATCCAAACATCAAATCGAGAAGGTGTGAATTTTTTTTCCTTTATCCCACAATATATCATGTCAAATTACTAGTTCTTTATAATGAAATAAGAGGTTAAGTTGTTGTTTTTTGCCTTCTGGTTTTTACAGGATGCATGAACTTTTCCAAGTAAAAATCTACCTAAACCCTGTCCAAGCTGTACCTAGTTTACTCATGACCATCCTGTTTATATACATTTAACTCTTCATTATGCATTTTGTGCCCAAATTTTGCAATCTAGATTCTAAAGAAGCAGTGCATGCAAGAAGGATATGAGATCAAGCTTCCACCGCCTCCGAATCCAATCAAAGAGTATGAAACTTTTATCCAGCTTACGCAAAATTGAAAACATTGTGGCATTTATTATTTGAATTTTGCAGGTGGAGGAATCTGAAGGCGAGTATCAATTAAACGGAAAATATTTTGGATGGACCTGTCTTTATCGCTACCTAATTAAATTGAATAATATATAGTTATAATTATGATTAAGTAATTGTAACTTCTCATGCAGGAATATCACGATCGGATTGCTCAACTAGAAGAACAGATTAATAACGCAACACTGAATTTGAGGTTGTCATTACACAGCAGTGGATATTAATTTCTATTAAGATTTCAACCCATTAATCCGAATGTTTACATGATTTTTGCAAGGACTTGGACCAATCTGGAAGATATTGATGATGAAGAACTACTTAAGACAATGGAGGGACAAATTATCAAATCTATTGATTTCATTAGGCAGGAGATCAAGGTACTATTAATCTTGGTTCTTCATTTTTCAAGTGTTCATTTCTTATGTTTAAACTGTTTTCAGCACACCAGATACAGTTTGTGTACTAATCTCCTAACATGGATCTAGCTGTGTATTGATACGGTAGTTTCGTTGGAACTCTAAATCGTTCATTTGTTGAAACTAAGGCCATCCTTAACGGATGGCCAAAGGGGGTCGGGTCGGGGCCTAACCTGACCCCAGGCCCCTTAACGGGATACCCGGGCCGTGACTTGGGTCGGGGACCCGACCTGGGCTAAGACTCGGGTTGGTCTTTTTTTGTTTTTTTTAATAAATGATTAAAAATCAGTTTTTTAAATTTGTTGAATAATATTTAATTGATATGTATATGTTTTATATAATTAGAATTTATTTCTAAAAATTAAAATAAATGAAAATAATTAATGAAAATTAGTAAAATAAATGTATATAATTAAAGAAAACTATTAAGATAATTGGAAATAATTGTAAATGTATATAATTAAAAAAAATACCCAGAAAACAAGAACACACAAATTTACCCAGGTTCACCCAAAAACACATTAGTAACCCTTCATCGGGGAGCGGAACCCCCGACCAACCCGTCAGGGTGGGCATTGTAAATCTAACTTTTGAGTGTTATTCGTAATTATCGTAATTTAATTAGATTAAGTTATTGTAAAAATAATTTATTTAATACTTTGTGTATTATTATAATGGAATTGAAAATGAGGTAACAAGAAATGACGTGGAAGAAAGAGTACGTTGAAAGTAGAGTTAAAGTTAACGAGTGAAAAATGAGTTAGGTTGGGTTGTAGGTTGTGAAGAAATAAGATTGGTGTTAAGAATGGTCGTTGATCGCTCAAATGGTCAAATGACTGGTCTAAGTGTGGACAGTACTGGTCGGTACTGTTCTCACAAGTTGATGGATCAGTTTTGCAATCTTATTAAATTTGGGCAAATTCATCATCTTTTAATCACAACCATTTCTAATCTTACTGTCTTTTCATATCGAAGAGCGTGGATTGCGTTTATGGGGTTGTGCTGATTGTTTCACTTTGTATTATTTGTCCAACAATTTATTGTCAATTTCAAACTGTGATTTACCAATTCAGTTTCTTCCATCTTTTTAAAGTATTACTTAATTTTTCAGTTGAATCCCCAGCATGTAACTCACATGCTAATCCTTTTTTTTAGTTTATTCATGTTTGTATCCCCTTGTTCTAAAGAGTAATCATCAGTGAAATTAATATCACAAGCACCAATGAATGCCACCCCCGCCCATAGTATAGTCAATTCTAATTTTGATTAGGATGTTCAGATTGCAGAGAAGCGACAGCTTTCTTGGCCTTCAGCTGAGGCATACACAGTTGATGCAGCATCTCATTGGAACCAAACAATTCCTGCTTTCACTGAACGGTATACATTTCCCACACTAACTATATATATGTAGCACTCTTAATGATGGTATCGTGATTATCGGCTTAACTTAATATTTTGTTTTGAATGCAGGGGTTCAGTAGACTTCACGCCTTCGAGCGGAGATCGTCTTTGCCATGGAATTCCTACACCAGATTCAGTATTTATGGAACCATCATATGCTAAGACGAACTGCAACAATAATGAAATTCAGAGTTCATCATACCCGGGCTACGAGAGGCAAGATTTCGATCGTAGTGCCATAGAGCAACTGTTTGAAGGAGACTTTTTCCACGATAAATTTCATTAGTTTGATGATGGAGTGCCTCCAATATGAACTCACTAAGAAAAATAAAGACTAGTCTTATATGGATGACTCTTTGGTCATCAGATTTCTTTTTTATATATAATATCATAATTTACTTTCCAAAGTAAACGAAATCATAGGATGATGGAGTAGATACGATTTGGTTGCATAACGCCGTGATCTCTACAAGCTCAAACAAAAGGTTAAGTCCTTATCTTCTCCTAGCTATCCACTTGCTTATGCTGTAGGTACTAGTTTTTAAATTATTGTAATTCGTTTGAAAATTGCCGAAATTCCATACTACCTACAACGAAAAGAATCTACGAAAGAGATATTATCATAGAAAGTACAAACTCAACATCCTCAAGGAGTAAAGGGTGAGGTACTGAGGCCACCACATCAGAGAAGCTTTAAAAAAGAAAAAAATTAAAGGAAAAATTTCATTAGACTGGGCCAACTATAGCCGTTATAAACCAAAAGGTGTAATTCAAACTTCAAACAGCCAACTTCAGAAACCCCGCGAAAAAGCATGGCTCTGGTGCCCGCGAGAAACGTGTAGCTCACACAACTCAAATTTGCATCCTCCAAAGATAGCAACAAACATCTATAAGAACATCCAACAACTTGGTTTTATTTCAACCAGAGCAGAAGCACTTCAATCATCATATGGCTTCCAATCTCAGGAACACTTCTTCCCTCTCAAATCTACTTCTCACATTCCTAAACCTCATCCTCTTCCTCCTTTCAGCAACTTCCTTTGTGCCTATACTACTTCTTAGGAGCCCACCCACCACTTTCGGGCGGGCCCTTGTTGCCGTCTCCTCCCTTACAGTTCTCAGCTCATCCACAGGATTCTGTGCCCGGTTCTCATATCGGTGCTACATGACACATGTTTCTATACTTCTGGCCTCGATGGTTGGTCAATCACTAGGGTTCTTTGCACTCTTCCTTAGGGAGGAACGTTGCCTTGAAATGCTGAGAACTCGAAGACACCTAAGAGAGAGAAGATTTCTATTCAGAACTGTAGAGGGTGTTCTGTTAGGCATGTTCATTCTGCAATCTCTAGTTTTAATGTTGTCGTGCGCCTCACAGAGCTGCGGGGTAATTGAGCATGAGGGGCTAGAATTGGAAAAGGGAGAGACAACAAAGAAGAGAAAAAGGATGGCACAAGTACAGGTGGAGTCCATGGCAAATGCGGAAGTAATGGAAGAGATGAAGGAACCGGACGAGAAGTTGAAGAAAACGAGTCTAGTGTAACTTTTCAGCTCAATAACGTTCCGTAAATGTCGCAGCATCTACAATTAGATTTACGTACCACAAAGAGACTGTTAGCATCCTCTTTCATTAAACTTATGACACCTGATCTGAAATGCATGATGAATATACCAGCACTAAGCATCTTTGTTTAACTTGAGAATTTAAAATTTTGATTTACAGTGAAGCAGATGACTGCAATAGGAAACATCTGTAGATGTGAAACCAGAAACAAGTCTGATTTTGGCTTGTGATCATTTTATTATACATAAATATTATTATATACACATAAATTCTATGATACATATAACAATATAAGAGACCATGTCAGACTGTCAAGAGTCAGAATCATTTTATTGTGGATTGAAGTTTACAATACCTTAATTTGAATTTTCAACCGGCCAAACCCATGCAAATAATGAATTCCTCTTTCCTATGGATCCAGGCAACTGAAGAAGCACAGAATTGGTGACAACCAAGATAGAGCTCATAGCCATCAAACCACCTACAAGTTATGCAAATTATTTAAGGGAAGTTTCAACATAATATTAAATTAGTTTCAACTTGACGTGCTACCTGAAAGTGATGGAGTCATGGCAAAATCAAACTGAGGGAGGACACCAGCAGCTATCGGAATTGAGACGATGTTATAGGCAACGGCCCATGACAGATTTTGATGTACTTTTGATAATGTTGCACGAGCAAGATCTAAAGCATCTACAATCTGCTCATAGTTGTGGTAATCCATTGTTAAAAAAAATATAAAAAATATAAAATAAAAAAACAGCTTGTTCAATGTAGCTTATTCTGAATGGAACAAATAATGCAATTGATACATATAACAAGGACTGCAAAGAAATATAACAAAACAACAAAAGCAAGAGTCCAGCCAGGTTCTCCTTAAAGGATTAATTAAACCACCACCAATGACAATATACTCATTTTTCTTTGCAAAATACAACTGCTTCGTTGCTGCATGCCACAGTAAAATAGGACAGTATAGGTCCCAAGGGTTCAGACTGGACTTGCAATGGAATACTGTTCAGTCATCCATACAAACAAAAAATTAAAAATGCAAATTATCAGCTACAAGACTCATGTAAAACTAATGTTTTCTTTGAAATGGCTATTTAGATAGGGGCCAAGGAAGCTATGAGTCATCTTGGCTATGGTACTTCATTTTTATCAACTTAAGATGAATTATTTTTTATGATTTTTTGTAGATTACATCTATAATGTACAAGTAAAATGTGGTAATTCAAATAAAATGGATCATTATACAACTTGATCTAACCATTTCAAATTAAATAAATTGTAGCCGTTCAAATTTGAACATTTTAGATCAACGGTACAATTAACTTGGATTGACCTAAAATTTAGTATGTTTGAGATTGGTACATAATTATGCATTTGATTTGGTTTAATTAGAAAAATATGACTTTAAAATTGCTAAAAATGAAGTACCATAGCGAAGTTGGCTATAAGTTACTCATAGCTACATTATTTTCATTTAGATATCGTACAGATGAACAGACTGTGTAAGTAGACCTCGAACAAAACATAACATGTTGGTACTTGGAGTTAACAACATTAAACAATCTGTCTTATGCAAATACACTCAGAAATCTTAGAGAATTAGTTTGAATGTTATATAGCTTTCAAGAGTTATAACTGTACAAGGACTGAGGGACAAAGCTGTTCCATATAAACAACAAAGATATAAACACACGTATAATAATTAATAACCTAAGAAAGGCAACAGTCACAAAACTGAAATCTGCTATGAAAATTTACCTGCGAGAGTTTGTTACCCAAGAGAACTACAGAAGCAGCATCAGATGCAGCATTCTCCTTCGCATCAATTTGCAACGCAACCCCTACATCAGCAAGGGCTAAGGATGGTGCATCATTGATGCCATCTCCAATCTGAGACAATTCGACTATGAAATTTGACAACTAAAAAGAATGATGTACACTGTGAAGTTTCTATGGTGGATCAGAGAGATCAAATTGTCTTACCATCGCAACACGATGTCCATTAGCCTTCAAACTTGATATAAAATTTGATTTCAGCTCTGGAGTCAAAGATGATTTAATGCTTGCTTCTTCTATTCCAACCATTTTCCCTATACTTGCCTGTCACCTGATAATAGGAGAATATTGACACCTTTTTGTTGAAGCTTAAGATACAAAGACAGAACATCAGTCATTGGACCTGACCAAATAACATAATTATCAAAATTACCAACACAAATGGTTCTTAACATATCAATCTAAACTAACTTGTTTGCAACATTTTCCAAAATAAAGATTCCTTACAAAAATTTCAATATCCTTCGGTTATAAAGTTTATGATTGCCATAAGAACTCAAATATATAATCATCCAAACCATTTCGTTCTCTCTGTTCAACTCCTTTGAACCAGTGAGAAAGCAGAATCGAGCCTAGTTATCACATTATCCATCCTCATTTCGACAATTACCTTATGATATGGTTTTATAGATAATGTTGGTCGTAACTTAATGAGACAGTGAATGTAACCACGTACATCAAGTTATACCAAGCTTCTGCATTGACCTTTTTCATGCGAAACACTTTTCCATGACATTTGATTGCTAACAGTCACGAGTCATGGTTCATACCTTCTAACTGTCGATTCAGCATCATGACGCAATACATCAGTTACAGCAATGGCACCTATTACACCATCCCCTTCACGCCCCACATAGACAACTGATTTTGAGTGCTTTCCTTCAGAAAGGGAAATAATGCGAGTTTGAAGATCTAACATATCAGATTCTGTTAATCTTTTCTGGAAACGTTCATGGACCCATTCTAGTGTGCCAACTGCAACCAAAGATCCATCAACTTCTGCGAGCGATCCAAATCCAGGTTCAGTCAATTGACCTTGTGTGAAAGGGATTTGCATTTTTAATGATTCAGCTTTATTGACAATTGCCTTGGCTATTGGATGAATTGCTGTTTTCTCAACTGCAGCAGCTAAACGAAGAACTTCAGAATCTTCAAGTGCCAAAGAAGCAACAGCTGTAACAACTGGTTTTCCTTCTGTGAGTGTTCCTGTCTAAATTTAGAAATAAAAGTAGGAAAAGAGAAATCCACGATAAATTATACACGTGAAGAATACAACAGGCAATATAAACTTCGATTTTAAGATACAGTAGGTCAACATATAGAGGTCTTTGCGTACTTTATCTAAAGCAATAAAGTATATTCCAGCCAAACGCTCTAATACATCTCCTCCTCTTATAAGAAGCCCCTGCTTAGCCCCTGCATTTGGTATGGTTCACAAAAAAATGTGTTAGACAACAATGAAATAAGTTCTTATTCAATATAAAAGCAAGTTTTTAAACTGCTTCAAATGGTTTCACAGACATAAAGAACAATTTGAGGTCATCTGAATTTAAGAGAAAAGAAATAAATACCAAGTGATGTGCCAACTAGAATAGCTGTTGGAGTTGCAAGCCCCAATGCACAAGGACACGAAACTACCTGATGAAAATACAAAGATTAACACATCAATTCTAGATACCGAAAAAAAGAAAACATCAATTTTAAATTGATCGAATCCATTGAAACTAAAACGAAGGATCTTTGAGATGATATTTTTCCTAGCTTTTCATTTTCCATAACTGAAAAGCTTAGAGTTGCCATTATGTTACTAAAAGAACAGAAGGTGCAAGAGAATACTTAATAGCTAGCTGAGGTGAAAAGATGTGCAAATCTAAAGTAACAGGACGTGTAAAAATGGCCTACCAGTACATCCACGGAAAGCTTTAAACTCAGCAACAAAGAGTTGCCATCAGATCCATCAATCTCATTGAGCAGAACATCTGGAAAGATGTTTGTTCCGATGTAATACCTACAAAATGTAGAAATATACCAAGCTCGGAAAGGGCAGCAAGTAGGAATGCAATGGTATAGTGTTAATGAATAATGCCCATGAAAAACTAAACGGAAAAAAGTATGAAGTAAACAGGTGAAAGTAATAAAATGAGAAAGCATGTTTTAATGCATTGAATATTTTGATGTGATCCTTTGATTAAGTATGACTAGTCAGTTAATTGCAATGATCTGGCATTACTAACATAAAAGTGTCAAATTAGGTTGGATCAGCAATTCAACATTTAAGATCTCCCTAAGACAAATGTTGTTTTCATCCACTAGAAAAATATGAAATACGTGATCACCAAATAGAAGATGATCCATGTGTCCGTTGTGATGTCCTTCATATACCAATAAGCTAAACAAGGAAGATATTAGCATAGCAGAATTTCCATTAAAACACATCCATCGAAACCTACCAGACAAACAATATGCATAAGCAAAAAACAGAAATCCCATTTTTCCCTTCGTGTCTGTAAATAAATATATGCAATAGCATCGTTCAGTTTAATTAAAGCTATGGGTTTGAAGAAGTTGAAAGCATAAAGTACTACTGGAACATCTATTTGTTACAGTCTTATAGATCGTGTATTCTACTTGTGCTAAAGTAATTTCACAGTACCGGGCAAAAAGAAGGATGAGATAATGAATATTATAAAGATAGTAATGGGACCTTCAAGAGTTTAGGTAAAAGAATCTCATGAATCTAACAAACAGGGCATACCAAAAGGCAAATGTGGCAGCAGATAATGTCATGACACAATACACAAATGGTCCGGCTATTGAATCTGCTAGCCTTTGAATGGGTGCTTCATGTCCCTGTGCATCCTCAACCTATAGAGAACAAATAAGAAAACTGGGAAGAAGTGCAAAAGAAAGGTTATATATAAATAACTAACCATACGGATGATCTTGGAATTGTAGACATAGATCCAGTAGTAGACGCTTCAATCCTCAAAGGACCATCCTAGAGAAAAGTTATTGCATTTCAGGTATTAGTATCTGCTACAGAAATGCTCGAAGGAGTAGAGCAACACATAAAAGTGGTTTTAACCTAGTTTCTAGAGCCGTTTACAATTTTTAATGAAGAAGTGTATCATAATGAAGAACAATAATTGTCTTTCTATAAGCGAGATGAACAAATCAACAATTCCAAGTTGAAAAGACAGCTAAACATGGAGGGAACACCTCATGAGGTCCTTCAGGTCTGTTACTTTTTGTCAGGTGTTTGTTAAGCTCATAGACATTAAAGGAAAAGAATTAGCCTATATACGATAAATCATAGAGAGAACAAACCATATTTTAAGAAATACTGGGAGAATAAGATGCCACTTTAGATGGAACCATGATCACAAAATGTGAAGAAGTGCTTCTAAGACATAGTAGGTATTCCTCTTGTACAGAAAGTGTATCTAAAGCTCCTCTCTTTTTCAAGTAACAGCGTATCTGGTAACTGGATGTTATCGATCATTTCGCCCTTCTTCTCGTCCAGTGGGATGTTACATGAGCCTGAGGCTTACTACAACAAAGCATGTAGCTTGGTGGGTGATGACTTGGAAAAACATCAAAACAATTTAACTGGGCTATGGGAGTATTTTACTTAAAAAGGATATTCAGAGAATCATGGGGCATAAGAAACAAGCTCGGTTAATAAGAAGGCATGTGCTGGATTGAAAGGTAGAATAGGTAGATCAAGACAAAGAATTATCATTTGCCATCTTGCACTCTTTGTTGTTCTGCGGGCTAAGAGCTTGCCAAGGAGAATGACGCTAAGATAAGCTGTCGTTCTAGGGAGATTTTGTTTGTTATCTTATTTGTTTTGATGTTACTTCGCATAAGAATTGTTGGATGAACACAGCTTTGGCCAAATATCACAAATATGCAGAAAACAAACAGAAGAGCAGAAACGTTACCCAATTTATTGTCCCAGATGACACAGTTAGACCTCTCTCCTTGACTACTGGGAGAGATTCTCCAGTGAGCATGGATTCGTCAACAACACTTCTTCCAGCAAGAACCTCTCCCTATTTAGTCAGCCAGCAAGGGGAAGGTGATTTTTAGAATATCAGCTTCGAATTAAATGTAAAATAAACAACAAAACTATGGCACATGATGCCATCCAAAAGGAAAAGTAATTTCTTCAGAGGATCAGACATGATTGCGTGGTTGTGCCTATTTTCTAGGATCAATTAGCTTACACAATTACTTATTGGAAAAGAAGCAGATACAACCCTGGTGATTTATATATGTTATGCCCAACCCGCTCACAGAGACCCACATTATAAGAGGATAGGAAGTGATGTTTTCTTCTTTTAAGAAAGAAAAACTCGTGGAATTGATTAGTAAATTGACAAATTCTCATAAAAAATACATAAATCATAAATTCAAACACTAACCAAAGTAATTGTCTATCAGTAAAAATTGTCCAACATTTTCTTACTTGCAACACCAAAGAAAAGTGTCATTTCATAGTGCATGTCAAAAGGCAAACATGTCAACTGTACGCGTGAGAAATTAGCTAATAAATTGAAAACATTCAGCATATAATAAAGAATATGCCAATTGGCATCATTGATTTAAAAGAGAACCTACAATAGAGGCGATATAGATTAGGGTAAAGGCTCACGAAAAGTCGGGTCACATTTCAAAAGCAAATGCAATAGGAGGCTATGGAAGAATCATAGAATGAGAAAAGGCAGCATAACAAACTTGAGTGCAATTGAAATAAAAGCCAAAGTATTACTTTCCATCAAGTGCTCTAAGTTTTAGACCAACAATTGCAGGATATTAAAATATCAACTAAAAAATATCACATTCTATCAAGTGCTGTGAATTTTGGATCAGCAAACTGAAGGACTGCATATTCAACTTTGATTCCAGATAATATATATACCACTTTACTATCTGGTTCACTTGAACTCCATAAAGAAAACAGTATAATGATTAATGAAGGTAACAATTGACTCCAACTTATATTCCAAAAGCCCAAAAGGTTTGCAAATTGGAAGAGTTCAGAACCACAAAATTAAGCACAGAAAAATTCCATTTTTCAGGAATGTCAATCAATGCTTCTCATGGAATGTAAACTCATATGCATGAAATTATCAGCAACTTTTAATGGAAGCTCATCTCATAATAGATGATTTCACGGACTAAAATATGAGTTTGCCTTTAGATTTGACATCTCAATGTATTTAATTACTTTTTGCATTTCTGAGCAGAAAAAAGTGATCTAGAAACAATATAAAAGGTACATCATCTGTTAAACTTCAAGTTTATTCTATAAACCTGACTCATAGTGACGTACATTGACTGGTATGGTTTCACCAGGAAGAACAAAAACTGAGTCTCCAACTTTAACTTCATCAGTGGGAACCTCAATGCAAATGGAATCAGCACTTAAGGCACTTTCATCTGAATGATTGCCCTCAGAAGATGTAATGACCAGTCTTGACTGAGATGATACAAGAGACTGCACAGAAAAAAAGTTGAAGAATGTAATTTACAATCAATCGCGTAAGTATTTATTGGCAAGATGCATTTGCATCCTGTAAGTATTTAAGTTTGCATCCCGAACTCAGTTAACTAACAAACTAATAACCCAAGAATGATTAAAGAAAATGACGCTGAGTAAGGACAACCCTACATTAGCAACCAACGTAACCAAATGCCAACAATAATAATTATTATTATATTTTTAAGAGTTTTGATAAAAATTGTCTTTCACGAGTGATAGGCAATCTTGATGTACATTTTGGGAAGGAAATTCTAGTCACATGGGCTCAAGGTACTTGTAAAACAACCACTTAAGTTTGAAATTCTAGTTCAATACCTGGACATGTCAGATACACAATAAAACTGGTGCTCAAGGCACAAGATGGAGTCAAAAGTGTGCTAGCAGGTAAATTTTCAGCATTGGCTACAAAACTAGATCCTTCAGCTAGAAAAATCACTGCATAATCTTCTTTGTTGTGAAAAAAATTTAATAAAGGGAATCCAACACGTGTGAAGCTTACCAAAAGTTCATTCATATCGCTGGAGGCCCTAAGCCTCGCCTTCTCTTCCAGAGAACGCCCAAGAAGTACAAAACCAAGAAGCATGACCTGCATACTACAGAATAAGATTCTTGAATCAGAGTGACATATGCTCAGATTTTTTTTAACCAACAAAAGATAACCATGATGCAGTTAATTTGCAATACAAAAACAAATGAGGTGCATGGTTAAATTTTTGTTGCATTCTAGTTGACCATTTGATGTGGAATTGATAACCTAATCTCTTTCTGAAATTCTACACACACAAAATTCAGTCAATTTAAAATCGAATTATGAACAAGTACAGTGATTCCAGTCCTATTTCATTCACAAACAAATTAATTAAATACATGGATTGAGCTCTCCCAGCAATTTAGCATTGAATTGCAAACTCTTCTCTTTACAGCAACAACAAAGCCTTTAATCCCAAACCAACTTTTGCCCTTTGTGAACAGAAATATGGAACATCGCAAGAACTAGAACAGTGAGATATATTGTCCTTGTACCAACCCCTTTGATTGTATCATGGATCTACATTTGGAGGAATGAGAAAAGAAAAAAATATGTGTTTCTGCCATCTGAACTTTTATCACTTGGAAAACATGGTTTTCAAAGATTAAGATACATATAGATCAAAGAATGAAATTTGAAACGATACAAAGGTTTGCTTAGCATCAACAGTGTGTACTAGTAAATTGAATTTTTTTTGTCAACAGAATAAGAGAATACAGCCAAAAAACTCAATAATAGTTGAAGTTATATCCGTAAGAAAAATGAATAAGCAGATGATGAAGATAAATGCCGAAAACTGGACAACCTAGGCATCTAGATTAAGTCGTAATCTGTTTTTCTGCAATAGTTTTGCTAGTAATGAAATGTTTAACTGAACTAAGACAAGTAAAAGAAGCTCTATTTAATTTGATGCCTAGCCATAAAAGCCTCAAGGCCCTCAACCCACAGATCTCCTTCCGGGTATCTCATAAACAATGTTGTTTTATAAGTGCATCATTTTTTTCCTTTGTTCCAAAAGAAGGGGCACTTAGAGCAGCATGACACTCGGAATCAAAGAGGCAGGATAAAATAGATTCCTCACCGATTCATCAAAAAATGATGCATCCCATTCAAGTCCAGGATTGAGTAGCGAGACCTGAGGTACAAAAAGATAAACCAATAACATTTTGCAATGACGTAATGATGACTAATCATATGACAGAACTTACTGCACTTATAAAGAACGCAACAATTGAACCAAATCCAACTAGAGAATTCATGTTTGGCGATCTCTTGGCCATCGCCTTCAAACCATCTACAAGTATATCTGGAGGAAAACTCACCATCAGCAAGATAAAATTGGTAAAATTATAAATGTGTAAACAATGTTATTTCTGTGGACAAATATCATAACTTCTGAGCATAGTTTTCCGACAAATTAGATTGTTTTCCCAATTAGTTGGCTTTCACAGTAATGACATTTGGACTTCCATATGAATCTCCACTCCATTAACCAAAATTTTATTGTTCTATGACTTATGAGCCTGTAAACTACAATTAGAATAAATTATTACAATATGAGGTGAGTATGATTGTTAGTCTCAGTCTTTGCATTTTAAAGCCCAAATTCATATGTGAGCATAAGGATTGACTCCCAACCTTAGACAATATTGATATTTCTATGTATCCACATGACACCTTTGGATCACTTTTCTTAAACGGTCTTTGAATCACTTTTTCCCCCTTTTTCGAACATTCTTTGGATCGTTGTTGTCTTTTTCCAACATTTGCATAATCTAAGCTAGTAAACATAAGATGTTCTAATAACCCACAGAAAGCCATAACAGTATGGCACATAACTTCCAATGTCTCAAGGGTTTGACACGATGAGAATAGGACCAAGCTCATATGAATTTGTATCCCCTATCATAATAAGTTGTAATAACATGATTGGCAGAAACATTAAATTTACACATTCTTCCAACAGCCTAACAACTAACTATTTCGAGCCAAGTTAAGAATCTATTATGGGCCCTACAATTTCATGAACCAATGGCAGGCTAGAATCAATTGCAGACCCGTTTCTTACATGAACTACAGATTAAGATTAAGACTAAGTTTTGACAATTGAAGATGACAACTTTTGGAAGTCATACTCAAACCGGAAAGAACTGATAACTTCTTTCTTCCTCAAATACTAATAAGAGATGAGAATAATTCTATAAAGAGAGGAAATGAAGGTAAACTAGATTTATCAAACTTCATGTCTGTAAAACATTTGGTGCAAGAGCCAAGAGGTTAGCAACAACGGTAATGCATGCTGAAAAAAATCAAGATAGTAGCAAAAATCAGCAAGCCTGGTAAGCAACAACGAAGGCAATAAATAATACCTCTACCCGGTCCCAACAAAGAAACCACTGCGATCCCGCATTTCACATAGTTATCATGCAGCACCTCCCAAAACGATCCTGCACCGGAAAAATCAGAACAAGCACCCAAAACACAATTAACAAACACCAAAAACCAGTCCAGAAAACAAAAGCACACCATGAGCGATATGAATCCCAACGGAGTGCAACAAGTGGGAAGCATGAGAGCCACAGCAGAGCGCGACGAGTGTCCACGCGAAGGCGACCCGATTCCGACTCCTCCTTATCAACTCCTCCTTCTTCTCCACCATCTCCCTCCACTTCCTCACGTTCTCCCTAACCCCCTCCCCTCTCGTCCTCCTCTTCGACGGGAACCCGCACCCCGTCAGCCTCTCCGCCAGATCCTCCCCGGCTTATCCAACGCTCCCGGGCTTCAGCAGGACGGCGGCGGTCTCAGTGAGCATGTTGACGGCGGCGGAGTCGACGCGGACGTCGGAGGCGAGGATCGACTTGACGCGGGCGGCGCACGCGGCGCACATCATCCCGGTGACGTCGAGGAGGACGGGTGGTTTGGGTTTGGAGGGCCTTGCAGCGGAAGGAGGTGGGACGGAGGCGAAGAGGGTGGAGTTTGGGGAGAGGAAGGGTGGAGAGGGAGTTGGGGGTTGGAAAGAGAGGGAGGTCGAGGAGGAGAGTCGACATTGGTGGGGAGTTGGAACTTGGAAGGTGCCAGTGTGGGTAAGATAGGGAAGGTGTCGTTGGTTGGTGACGGAGCGAAATGAGGACCACATGTACGCTCGGATAATATATAGTGGACGTGGAGAGGGGTGTGGCAATTGGCATCCATCTTGTAAGACCAATTGCAGTTTTTAACCAAGTGTGATATCGAATACCCGAAGTATTTTATATTTGTGTGTGTGTCAGGGTATTATTTGCTTCTCATTTTGTATTAATTTTTTGGTGGGTGTTTTGTTTTTCATTCTTATTCTTATAAAGATTTTCATAATTATTAGATATTATTAATAGAAAGATGGACGTTACTGCATGAGGTTAACGTAATCGAAAGATGTACCTTTAAATTTGTAGTTTCAACTTTCAAACACAGGTTTTAAGGAATTTAAGTTGGGTGGTAAGAATTTTTTAAGGATTATCCAAAAGAATGAGTAAATGGATATTTTTGTGATTAATTTTCTCAACTTGACTAATTAGACAAAACCTCATCTATTTTCTCTCGATCAAGTGTATTTAAAGAGTATTCTATGCTCTCTATTTCAAATCTTGGTACGACTTACTTATGACCATTGTTCAAAAAGACGGCTCGATGCGGCCTCATATGCGGATGTGTGGGAGATGTGCATCGCATCTCCAAGATGCGTTCACCCTGATATAGTTTGCATCCTTGCCTACACAATCTCAAAACACCTGTGTTTTGTTTTTTTATTTTGATTTATTTAATATTGAAATATTGTGTTAGAAATTAATCAAAATTTTACCTAATTTTTTAGTTACATGTATATAATTTATAATTAATATATTTATATTATTTAATTATTAAACTACATATGCATCACATCCACATCCCATATATGCAGGATGCAGTGCCTCGCTGCATCGAAACCGTCCCGCATTTCTTAACATTGCTTACGACTACAATTGTACTAAGCCATGAATTGCAAATTGATAGTTGACAGAAGATGAAACATTTAAACATAGGGGTAATTACACTTACTGTTATGATCGATGGTCCTCTAATTACGATTTAAATATGGAATTAAGCAATAAATAATAATTAAGGAATTGCAAACCAAAATTTGACGCCAGAAATTTAGAGAGGTTCAGCACCGCACTCGGTAATAACCCTTCTCGCAAACCCCGTTTGATCCTCTGAGTCCCGCTTACGGTTTCATTAATCGATCTTCATTACGGGTCGAGATTAACATCGTTACAACACCGAGCTTCGTGAACATTCCTCACCTCACTCGTGTTTCCTCTCACAACCCGAGAATGAGCTTTTCGAAGCTTTACAACACTTGAGTGATTCTAGAATATGAAATTTGAATCACTATCTACAACACTCTAACTTGAGCACACTTGGATATATGATTGAGGATTGATATACAAGTGATGAAGTTTGGCTTTGAGTGTATTTTGGCTTTGAAGACTTGGGAATTGAGAGCACAAAGATTATGGAGGAATTGAGAGAATAGTGCTCTAGTTTGTGTCTCTTGAACGATGCTTATATATGCTTCAAAGCTAGTAGAGTCGTTCGGGAGTTGGTGGAATCTTGAACCAATGAGAAGCAATAGTTTAGTTGAAGCTCGAGCAGAATTCTGAGCTGGTTCAGTCGACCGAAGCCTATTCGGATGACCTAATGAAATGCAGGTTTTGCGCTGATGGTATGGTTCAAATGTCTGTTGTGGGCAACGGTCATATGCCACATGGAAAAAGACGTTGCACGCCAAAGACCAATAACGAATCAGTTGGCAGATAAGATATCAATCGTCCGCAAATGGACAAGTCAAATGGACTCCAAGGTAAAATTCAAATGTGACCATTGGAGTAAAATCCAAAAGTGATCTAAAGCAATTCTGTCGACCTGATGCTTTTCGGTCAACCTAATCAACAATTTCAGTTAGTAAAATCCAAAACTGGTCCATGACAATTCGGTCGACCTAATTGACAATTCCAGAGAGTATCCTAACGGGTACTGATGAGATAATTTTAGCATCTGTTAGGTGTTCAGTTGATCGAATTTGGTCGAGAATGAATCTTAGTGCTCAAGTTTACATTTAATATTATGGACTCAATAAATAAAAAATTACAAGTTTTATTCTTGAGCTTTGATTACAAGTCTTGAGTTTTTGTCTTAATGCTCATTTTCTTGATGAATCTTGATCAACCTATTTGAATAATTTACAAGTATATATGAAATGCATGTAATTATGTTTGCCCACTTTGATTGACTAGATTGATTGATTAAAAATAATTTGATTAATCATCAAAATTAATCTGGATCAATGTCTAAAAACTAACATTTACCACCCTTGAACTATAACCGAATATCACTTTTACCCCGTCAACTATTTTTTGTCACGCTAACACCCCCCTCAACTATTACAGGATTCTCTTATTTACTCCTGCCCAGGAAAATAATTTTCTGGTCCACATAGACAGAGTTGGTTCAACCTAACTCCTCTTCCTGATTCTGATTGTTCTAAACTCATCTCCTCTCACACACACAAACTTATGAAACCCACCAAAATCCTTATTTGTGATCCCCACCAAACTTGGCATCACTATTTTTGTGTTAATAGTTTTAGAGTTTCAAAGGGAAAAAATCATAAGTATAATCTATAGAAATCCAAAATCAAAAGATTTAAAGACATCTAAGTCCAAAACACATGTTAAATACAAAGCATTTTCATTTCACATAACTAGAACTACAAACAACAGTACAACATTCGATCTCTGACGCAATGATTCCAACTACAAAAATAAATAAAACAGATTATGCACAAGAATTCAAATATCCAACCACAACAAACCACCACAACTTAGTCAACCAAAATCCATCTCGTTCATAAGAATTCTACCACAACTAGGAGTAAAACAAACTACTACAAAACTGCAAGAAACCACAACATTATTCGGGTTGGGACTTTGTACACGTCATACAAAAGATTCGTGCATCCCTCTAGGGAGTCATAGAGGCGGTGCCGGGGTTGTTACGTGTTGTTGATTCACGAACGACTCTTAGTTCACACTTGCAATAGGCCAGTTTGACGACGTTGAGGGATTCACAATTGACTAATTTCGGTAATCATGACGCCAATTTGGTGTTTAGGGTTAGGTATCAAACCAATGATGAGTTAGGCTCTTGAATTTGTTCAGCGCTGAAGAAGAATGTCAAGTTAGGATTTCGACAATGGAAGATTGGGGATAAGGACCTGATACTGACTTGATATGGATGCATCTTCGTTAGTTTAAGGGTAACTTTGAAATTTTAGTTTACTTTTTACTCATGTGCAATCACGTGTGCATTAAAACTAACGGATACACCAAGAAAATGGGGTCTTTGGTCACCCCTAATAGGGAGTGTAAGTGTGAAAAAATAGTTACTGAATTGCTAAACATCGTCCCAAAATTACTTAAATCGTCCCTTGAAATTACCATTTTGCCCTTCTCTCATTTCTACTGCTATAACGCGACATTTTACCCTCCTATCACACATCTCTCTTCATATTCCTCTTATAATCATAAAAAATAATGTTTTGGAGGTCAGTAATGAACTAACGGACGCCCCAGTGTACTCGAATCTGGTAAAACATCTAACATCTTTTAATAAAAAAATAATAAAAAATTACGGGCGTCTGACGGAGCCGCCCCCACGTAGGAGGGGGCGTCTGGCTAAGACGCCTTCCCCATGGGGGCGGCGTTTTACCCAGACGCCTTACCCATCGGGGAGGCGTTTTACCCAGACGCTCCGCCCATGGGACAGGCGTCTGTGTAAGACGCCTCCTCCATGGGGAAGGCGTCTTAGCCAGACGCCCCCTCCTACGTGGGGGCGGCTCCGTCAGACGCCCGTAATTTTTTATTATTTTTTATTATTTTTTTAAAAAGATAAATGATTATAAATTTAGATAATTGTTAAATTAATTAATAAGTTAATAATTACTATATTCGGATGACCGATACCTCTTCGGTACACCGAAAATTCAAAAATTTCCAGATCCAACAATTTCAAAATCCAAAAAATTTGACAAATGTTAACACACCGTATAATTTTAATGTTTGTAAGTCATGGTGGTATTTGTAAGTCATGATGTTTTACCACCGGGGGATTTGGAACTTTAAAAATGTTGGATCTGGAATTTTTTTGAATCTTCATCACTTGCAAAAAAACTCATTGTAATCCGACCGGTTACCACCGAAAACTTGCAAAGAAACGTCAAATAATTTGAGATAACACACCGTATAATTTTAATTTGAAAAAAAAAATTAAAAAAAATGGGACGTCTGGCTAAGACGCCTGTACCATCGTGGAGGCGTCTGGCTAAGACGCCTCCACCATGGTCGAGGCGTCTTAACCAGACGCCTAGACAATGGTATAGGCGTCTGGCTAAGACGCCTGCACCATCGTGGAGGCGTCTGGCTAAGACGCCTCAACGATGGTGGAGGCGTCTTAGCCAGACGCCTCCACGATGGTACAGGCGTCTTAGCCAGACGCTCGTGTCGGAAAAAAAAATCCGCCTCCGTTACTTCGCCTGGTTTAGGTGTTTCGCCAGACATTTTCGTGGTGTTGGTACTAGGAATGTTAGTAAAACTGAGTCAATAACCTTGTTTAAAGACACGGGACGATATGGGTATTAAATATATTGTTAAGGGCAATTTGGTAATTTCAAGGGGCGATTTAAGTAGTTTTGGGGCGACGTTTAGTAGTTCCCAATAGTTAAGGGGGTGAAAGTGATACTAAGTAAAAATTTCTTTAATTTCTTTAAAATAGTTAATAGGCTATATTCGTTTGCAGTTATTGTTAGAATTGGTTCATAATTGTTAATTCAGGAATTCTAGGAGAAGCGGTCGACCGAAATTCTTGTTCCGGTCGACCGAATTACTCCAGGAGTCATGGGGCTCGGAACAGATCGGAGATCGGTCGACCGGTTCTGGGAATTCGGTCGACCAAAAAATGTCAGTAGATTTGGAGCTCAGGATTGATCGAGATTCGGTCGACCGGTGTTGGGCACACAGTCGACCGAAAAGCGACAATAGCTGCGAGATGAAAATCAGCATGCAGATCGGTCGACCGGTGTTGGACACGCGGTTGACCGAAAACGTCCAGGAGCTTTTGGCGCTGCACAGAAGCGCGGAACGGTCGACCGGCTCAGGGTGCGCGGCCGACCGACCCATGACAGTTACGCGAACTAACCGAAAACCGGTCGACCGATGGAGCACTCCGGTCGACCGTTTTCAGACAGTTATGCACGATCTGAATGATTCTTTGTACGGTTTTAGCCCATTATAAATAGGATTTTCATCCTAATCTTGTAACATAACATACAATACTTATTTCCTTGAGAGAGATTAGGTTGGAGAGAGATCTAGAGTGCTTTGGGAGACATATTGTTTCCAATCGTTTGTAATCTCGGAGACTTCTCTTGTTGGAGAATAGCTTCAAGGAAAGGAAACCCGCAGGAGACCCCCCCAATGACGTAGGCATCTTGTCGAACCTTGTAAAGTCGCGTGTGTCGTGTTTGCTTCAGGTGTGTTGTGTTATTGCTTGTTATTGCCATCTTATACGTGTTAACTTGTTGCACAAAGTTTGGAAGATGGTCAGAAGTTAATTTCCGCAATCAATATTCTCTATAATTTGTGGTGTGTGTAATCCGTGTCGCGTTAGTGCATCTTTGATCCCCCTCCCAACATCTAGTATCAGAGCATTGGTTGCACTTACGATGGCAGAGGAAGCGCGAAACTTTCGGTGGAGAAATTCACGGGGAAAGGAAACTTTTCAACATGGCAACGGAGGATTCGTGCGTTGATGTCTCAGACGGACGGGTTATTGCTGACGTTGGATGGAGTTGAAAAGAAATCGTCGAAGATGACTGACGAAAAGTGGGAGAGTCTGAATCTCCGGGCTATAGGGATCTTTTACAACTGAGTTGTGCCTCTCGGATGATTTGTTTTTCGAGGAATCGGCGAAGACCGCAGCAGAATATTGGAAACTTCTGGAGGAGAGGTTCATGAAGAAGAACCTTAGCAACAAGTGGAATCTGAAGCGTCAACTGTACATGCTTCGGATGAAGGAGAACACGTCGTTCATTGAGCATCTCTCGATGTTCAATAAATTGATAGCTGATCTGACTCAGCTTGGGGACAATATGGAGGATGTGGACAAAGCAATGTTGTTATTGACGTCGCTGCCGGACTCGTATGAGAACTTGGTGAACACGATCATATATGGCAATGATTCGTTGGTGTTGGAGGAGGTCAAGGGCACGCTGATCGCTTACGATACAAGGAAGAATTCTAGTAGTAGCTCTTTTGAGAAGGGTGAAGGATTGATTGCAGCACCGGAAAGGGGCGGGACGGGTAACAAAGGAAGAAGCAATTGAAGGGGACGATCCAAATCAAAGGGGAGATCCTTTGAATGTTTTTTTTCTGCAAGAAGGTCGGTCATATGAAGCGTGACTGTAGGGTCTTCAAGGTGTCGCTGCAAAAAGGGAAAGACGGGTACAATTCTGCCAGTGTGGTGGAGGAGAAGAACGAAGCCGACGTTCTAACAGTTTGCGCTGCAGGTATTGACAAATAATCATCTGGATGGATTTTGGATACAGGAGCATCTTTTCACATGTGCCCGGTAAAATAGTAGTTCACATCCTATGAGCCACTAAAAGGAGGGATCGTTGTTATGGGCAACGATGCACCATGCACTGCCGTCGGTATTGGTTCCGTACAATTCAAGATGTTCGATGGGTGCATTCGAACGCTGACAGGTGTGTGTCACGTACCGGAGTTGAAGAAGAATCTGATTTCTCTAGGAGAGCTTGATACTTTCGGGTGGAGATGGTCCGGCGGGGACGGAAAGATCAAGGTCACTCATGGGGCGATGACAGTGATAAAGGAAACCAAGGTGGGCAACTTGTATTGGATGCTAGGGAATGCAGTAGCAGGAAATGGTGCAACAAATGTTGCACGCGACGAAAACAGCACCGCACTTTGGCATATGAGGCTTGGTCATATGTCGAAAAAGGGTTTGTGTGAGCTACACAAACAAGGACTGGTGAAGGGTGTTAAAAGCTGCAAATTAGATTTTTGCAAGTATTGTGTCTTCGGTAAACAGCACATGATTTGATTCAAGACGGCTATCCACAAGACGAAGGAAATTCTGGAGTATGTGCACTCAGACGTCTGGGGACCGGCTCAGGTTCGGTCAAAAGGTGAAGCCGAATATTTCGTCACATTCATAGACGACTTCTCAAGAAAGGTATGGGTTTATTTTCTAAAAAATAAATTTGATGTCTTTGATAAGTTTAAAGTATGGAAGGCCCAAGTAGAGAAAAGTACATGAAAATTTGTTAAGTACTTACGGACAGATAACATAGGTGAGTACACCTCAAGGGAGTTTGCAAGTTTCTGTGAGAAAGAAGGCGTCACGAGGCATTTCACTACAGCACGGAGTCCGGAACAAAACGACATAGCTGAAAGGATGAACATGACACTATGTGAACGGGCAAGGAGCATGAGGCTCCATGCGAATCTGTCGAAGGATTTCTGGGCGAAAGCAGTAGATCTTGCATGTTACTTGGTAAATATCTCACCGTTATCGGTACTTGAATTAAAGACGCCTCAAGAAGTGTGGACGGGTGAGCTATTTGATTACTCGAGGCTTAGGATATTTGGATGCAAAGCCTATGCGTTGGTCGATGAGACACAACGGTCGAAGCTGGATTCAAAATCGAAGGAATGCATATTCCTTGGTTACGATAGGACGGTGAAATGATATAAGCTTTGGGATCCGGTGAGCAAGAAGGTACTCCTACGGAGTAATGTGGTCTTTGATGAGACAAGTTTGCTCAAGGGCCTTAAGGAGGAAGAGCAGCAAGAGAGTCTCATGCGGGAAGACGAAATTGAAGTTGAGGTCACGACTTCAAGGGAAGCATCGAATCAAGAAGTTCAGCAGGAAACAATTGACTCACGAGTAGAGGAAGAAGATGAGCAAGAGAGTATTGCTCAAGGAAGACAAAGGAGGATCACAAAGGCACCGGTGAGGTATGGTCACGATGATGCTAGTATTGCGTTTGCACTTGTTACCGAATGTGGGGACCCTTGCACATTCAAAGAAGCTATTGAGCAGTAGGACAGTAATAAGTGGATGGTGGCCATGACCGAAGAGATGGAGTCTCTTCATAAGAATCAAACTTGGGAGTTAACAGAGCTTCCCAAGGGAAAGCGCGCGATTGAGTGCAAGTGGATCTTCAGGAAGAAGGAATGGTCATCTCCTATGGAGGAGATAAAGTATAAAGCAAGGTTGGTGGCAAAAGGATATGCTTAGAAGGAAGGGGTCGATTACAACGAGATCTTCTCACCCACTGTAAAGCATACCTCTATTAGAGTGTTGTTAGCTATGGTAGCTATAGATAACATGGAGTTAGAGCAGATGGACGTGAAGACAACTTTTCTTCATGGGCACATAGAGGAAGAGATCTATATGAGACAGCCGGATGGGTTCATCGTACGAGGCAAGGAATGACAAGTATGCAAGCTGAAGAAGTCCCTCTGTCCTTAAGCAATCGATGAGGCAGTGGTACAAAATGTTCGATTTATTTATGATTAATAATGGTTTTGTACGGTGTGATTATGATAGCTGTGTATACTTGCGGAGTCTTGGAGACGGAACACACGTGTTCTTGCTGTTGTATGTCGATGATATGTTAATGGCGGCTAAGGAGATGAAGCATATAGATGATCTCAAATTGAAGCTTCACGGAGAGTTTGAGATGAAAGACTTAGGGAGTGCAAAGAAGATTCTCGGTATGGAGATCTCCAGGGATATCGAGAAAGGTGAAATTCTGCTCACTCAAAGGAGTTATATCCGGAAGATACTCGAGAGGTATAATCTCAAGCACGCCAAGCAGGTGGTCACACCTATTAGTGCTCACTTCAAGCTCTCGTTGAAGTGCAGCCCCTCTACTAAAAAGGAAAGGAGATGTGGAGAGAGTTACATATGCTAGTGCAGTCAGATCCGTTATGTATGCTATGATCTGCACTAGGCCAGACATTTCACACGCAGCTAGCCTCGTGAGTCGTTATATGGCTAACCCAGGAAAAGAGCATTGGGAAGCGTTGAAGTGACTGTTGAGGTACCTGAAGGGAACCATGGATGTTAGCTTGAAGTTCACCAAAGATAGAGCACAAAGGCAGGTGGAGGGGTACGTTGATTCAGATTATGCTGGAGATCTTGACAAGCGGAGGTCCACAACAGGGTACGTGTTCACTTTGGGTAGAGGTCTAGTGAGTTGGAGATCGGTTCTCCAACATACTACCGCGTTGTCTACAACGGAAGCGGGGTACATAGTTGCTGTCGATGCCGGAAAAGAAGCTATATGGTTGAAGGGTTTGGTTAGCTCTTTCGGAATGGAACAGGAAGTGACCAAATTGCATTGCATAGTCAAAGTGCAATTTATCTAGTCAAGGATCAGACGTTCCATTCATGGACCAAACATACTGAACTAAGGTACCACATGATCCGAGAGTGGTTCGAAGAAGGGCAGGTTGTTCTCCAGAAAATCGACACGAGTGAGAATCCAGCAGATATGATGACTAAGGTCGTCAATCGGGAGAAGTTCGAGTTGTGCTCGAAGCTTCTCAATGTCCTCAGAGAGTGAGAAGGAGAAGCGCTCCGGGGGGTAGCCCTAAAGGTGCTTCTAGGAAGCACAAAGGATGTGGGGGCAGAGATGGCTAAGGTAACAATTCTAAACCAAGGTGGAGATTGTTGGAATTGGTTCATAATTTTTAATACAGGAATTCTGGGAGAAGTGGTCGACCAAAATTCTGGTTCCTGTCGACCGAATTACTCCAGGAGCCATGGGGCTTGGAACAGATCGGAGATCGGTCAACCGGTTCTGGGAATTCGGACGACCGAAAAACGTCAGTAGATTTGGAGCTCAGGATTGATCGAGATTCGGTCGACCGGTGCTGGGCACACGGTCGACCGAAAAGCGACAATAGCTGCGAGATGAAAATCAGCATGCAGATCGGTCGACCGGTGTTGGACACGCGGTTGACCGAAAACGTCCAGGAGCTTTTGGCGCTGCACAGAAGCGCGAAACGGTCAACCAGCTCAGGGTGCGCGGTCGACCGACCCATGACAGTTACGCGAACTAACCGAAAACCGGTCGACCGATGGAGCATTCCGGTCGACCGTTTTCAGACAGTTATGCACGATCTGAATGATTCTTTGTACGGTTTTAGTCCATTATAAATAGGATTTTCGTCCTAATCTTGTAACATAGCATACAATACTTATTTCCTTGAGAGAGATTATGTAACGCCCTGAGCCCGGACAATTGCTCACTCGCCCGAACTCGGTGCGTTAAGATACGATCCACGATCCTGACCGCTGCGCACTCTGATATTTAAATCCATCTGATAGACCCATAATTAATCTGAAAAATATAATCAACAAATTATGAGCTCGACAGCCCGCAAGTACCAACCATCAATCAATCAGAATCATAGTCATGTGAAAAATAATACGGAATATGACATTCAGTCAATAAGCACAATCAAGAGACATGCATCACAAATAAAATACATGCATAACAATCTGGAACCCCCATTCGGATTCGACCACGTCCTGTGCTTCTGAAATCTATCAATCAGTCAGACGCACACCTGGTAGCTTCACACTAACGACAAGCAGTCCTTTCCTCTCTCGGGTGGCTCCACGTTGTCCGCTAGGCAGCTCTTTCCTAAGTTGCTATGCCAGAAACATACACACAGCCACAGGACATGTCGACCGAAACACCACCATGCAATCATATGCATATCCATAAAATCAATATCAATACTCTGCATGCATGCAACTACGAATATATGAGAGACAGACATGATATGAAACTGAAGAATAACGAATCAATACTTGCCTCAAAATCTCCATCTTTTTCTTCTCTATATTCTTCTCAAATTTTCATCTTCTCCTAAAACCACACAAGCATCCAACAATCTTAATTAGTACGTTAAGATATTTGATTATTACCTCAACTAAAAAATTCAGGATATTACATTCTACCATCCTTAAAAGAAATTTCGTCCTCGAAATTTGATCTCAATATTGTCTCAATACGAACAAATCAATACAAAATTTTCAACTCATTATTTATCAAATCTAAAAATCTAACACCATTTATCGCTCATAATTTAGATAATCAATCCAACCAAATCCAAATTCACATTTGAACTCAAGTCCAAATATCTCTAAATTCATCTTTCATTATTTATTAATAATTTGGTAGCAAATCCAACCAAGTCAAAATTCACATTTAAATCAATAGTCAATACTTCTAAATTCAATTTCTCAAATTCCAATTCAATCAAATTTTTATTTCAAATCCAAATCCTGACTAATTCTGAGGATCGTATTGCTCTGATACCATTTGTAACGCCCCGAGCCCGGACAATTGCCCACTCGCCCGAACTCGGTGCGTTAAGATATGATCCACGATCCTGACCGCTGCGCACTCTGATATTTAAATCCATCTGATAGGCCCATAATTAATCTGAAAAATATAATCAACAAATTGTGAGCTCGACAGCCCGCAAGTACCAACCATCAATCAATCAGAATCATAATCATGTGAAAAATAATACAGAATATGACATTCAGTCAATAAGCACAATCAAGAGACATGCATCACAAATAAAATACATGCATAACAATATGGAACCCCCATTCGGATTCGACCACATCCTGTGCTTCTGAAATCTATCAATCAGTCAGACGCACACCTGGTAGCTTCACACTAACGACAGGCAGTCTTTTCCTCTCTCGGGTGGCTCCATGTTGTCCGCTAGGCAGCTCTTTCCTAAGTCGCTCTGCCAGAAACATACACACAGCCACATGACATGTCGACCGAAACACCACCATGCAATCATATGCATATCCATAAAATCAATATCAATACTCTGCATGCATGCAACTACGAATATCAAGAGAGACAGACATGATATGAAACTGAAGAATAACGAATCAATACTTGCCTCAAAATCTCCATCTTTTTCTTCTCTATATTCTTCTCAAGATTTCATCTTCTCCTAAAACCACACAAGAATCCAACAATCTTAATTAGTACGTTAAGATATTTGATTATTACCTCAACTAAAAAATTCAGGATATTACAGATTAGGCTAGAGAGAGATCTAGAGTGCTTTGGGAGACATATTGCTTCCAATCGTTTGTAATCTCGGAGACTTCTCTTGTTGGAGAATAGCTTCAAGAAAAGGAAACCCGCGGGAGACCCCCCTAAGGACGTAGGCATCTTGTCGAACCTTGTAAAATCGCATTTGTCGTATTTTTCTTCAGGTGTGTTGTGTGATTGCTTGTTATTTCCATCTTATACGTGTTAACTTGTTGCACAAAGTTTGGGAGATGATCAGAAGTTAATTTCTACAATCAATATTTTCTATAATTTGTGGTGCGTGTAATCCGTGTCGTATTAGTGCGTCTTTGATCCCCCTCCCAACAGTTATGACCAGACACTCTTTGAGGATGAAAACAAGAATAGAATGATGGAGACCAGAGAACTCTTTGGGTGGTCCTCAAGCAGCAATGCTTTGAGGTACACTTATACAAGGGGGTGTAAGTGTGACAAAAAAATTCTTTAATTTCTTTGGTCACCCCTAATAGTTGGGGTCTTTGGTCACCCCCTTTTGTAGATTACTTCTTAATTTCTTTAAAAAAATCATTAATACGCTGCTTTTGGATTCGCACACGTACCTGTGAAATTAAAAATTCATAAAAAAAACACTGCTTATGGATTCGCACCCGTACCTGTAAGAGCAGACGCTGTTATCGTTAAACAATTATTGAATTCTACCAATGTGCTTTGACCGGCGTGGCACTTTAACCTGTCTGGTTTATATAGGTTACGATGAGAAAGAACTATACTTATAGTACCATTAGTCCATTACTGGTCAATTTTTAAAAAATAAATAAATAAATTGATACATTTGAACGATTTTAGGAATAAACAGAAAAGTGAATCATATCGACGATTAAGGTCAAAAAGATTATGATATAATTAAGAATATCGTATATATATGTATAAAAGCCACTTTTTGGGGGGAATATGGTAAAAATGATTCAAACTTATCAAATGAAAAATAAAAATTAACTGGTAGCACAGCTCTATGTACAAAATATGGGCAACAACATGCAACCATACACAAAATTTTGAAGCTAAAAAAGTCCAAATCGTTACAGGAAAGAGAATACGAAGGCTTATAAATATTCCTACCTACACATTTAATTTAACAATGCTGGTGCAAAAGTGACATATACAAAGACAATAACTGAATTCGCAGTAGTTTTAGAATAAATACACGTTGACTGCAGATAACCTCCGACTCCCTTGGGTTGCAAAATATTGAGTGAGACATGTGAATAAGGATCTCAAAATCAATCGTTCAGCCTCATAGATGCAGACGATCTAAGTGTTGGCAACGTTGGTATAATCTGTTATGTTCGATAAGTTATAATAGACCAGCCTCAATAAGGTTTCTTCTTCTCAGTGTTTCGTCAACCAATTTAAAGGTCTTCTTCACTAGTTTCTGATCCAGAGCAGTCGTTCTGTATACCTTGAATACACGATCAACACGATCGGGACCGCTGCTTTGAAAGTATAATTCCTCAAACTTCTTCTTTACAAACCTGAAATTAGAAGCTTGGTGGTTAAGGTTGCAATCACAAGCTGCATCAGATGCTGAAATAAGAACTGTATTTATTCATAATTGATAGGATGAATGGTATCACAATAGCAGACGTCTAAACTGGTCTTCATGACAAACACAAGCATAACTTAGTACTTTGAGTAATTTCTACAAATGGAGGTTCGTGATTCAGAACTTCCCCTACCGCTACTCACCTAGGGACGTCAACTATGTATTTTCAAATGTTCATCAAGGTTGTGGAGAACCAGATATCTAAATTGGCTTCTGTGTAATCTGTAGCTTCAATAACTTCGGAACTTAAGTTGCAAAAAGAGTTTGATGACTTAAAAATAGGTACCTTAAGAGTGAGTTCTCTCATTTTCACTCTAAAACGAGAGAGATTATGAAAGTGCAGTTCTAGACTTTTCTCAACTTCCTAGATACCAATCACACCCTAAGAGCAACATATATTTATATTCTTTATGAAGACATCATTATGGTAGTGAAAGTAAACTTTATTCGAGTAGTTCAACGGATATTTATTGTCTCAGACTGGGTGGGAAAAGCCCAGCTGAAACATACCAAAAACATGTGGTCAGATAAGCTCGAATTCAAACCCACTTTACATTTTATGGATGAAAAAATACACTAGAACTTACTCATATGCATGTTCAACTTCTTGCTTTCCGGTTGCCATGGGCTTGTAATCTTTAAACCACTCACATACATTTAGTGCGACCTGCAGTTCAGCATGAATATGTAAGTACCTAGGATGTAATTCTAGCCGCCTTTTCTTGAGTTCCAAGCTCACCTTTGGAATTTTCTTCTCAAAAATATCAAACTTATTTAGGAACAACATGAAGGATGTTTTCTGCAAGAGAAGACAACAAAATTGAGCATACTCTTGGAAAAAATTATAAGATTTGCTTACTTATATAAGTGTACCTCAAAGCATTGCTGCTTGAGGACCCACTCAAAGAGTTCTCTGGTCTCCATCATTCTATTCTTGTTTTCATCCTCAAAGAGTGTCTGATCATAACTGCAAACGAATATAGCCTCTTCATGCATTTATTTTACCTATAAGTACATCAATAAAATCCATTCCCATGTATGCATCGATCAGAACTTGCAATGGTGCTAATACTAAACCTGAGTATGACCTTTTGCGGGTGATGATAGATTACAAAACTTTGAAGCATGTAGCTTCCCATGATAACAATTTTATGGAATCGAAAATGTTTGTTTGTTTGTGGGAAAATATCATAAAATGTGAGAACCACCCTTTAAAAACCTTTAAGCTATTGACTTGCATGAAGTACCATACCTTGACCTATTTTTTTAAAGGATACCTGATTCTCAATATTTCTGCCGTAAGCTCATGGATGAACAAGTTCAGGCAAAAAGAAAAGGAAAAAAAAAGATGATCAACAAATCCCATCAAGACTAACATTACACCAATCAGCATCAGGACTTAGCTTATCTAAACTCTATTCCAAAACATGACAACTTACCCTGAGCTAATCACACCCTAGATCTATCATTTAGTAAGAAGCTTTTGTAACACCTTTATATCTGTCGTTTGGAAAGAAGTTTATCATATACTATTTCCTTTTGGAGGAGTTGATTACTTGGAAAATTTCATAAAAAAGGTGGGGTCCGAACTATTGAGTAAATAGAAGAACATTTACCAATAGGACAACAAAAACAGACAACCAAGATTACAAACCATAATCAAATAGAAATGGCCACTACTAGTTACTGCCCCTACTTTTGGTTAGCAACCATTAATGGAATACAAATCTATATCATATTTATCATCCAAGAAAACATTATTGAGACAGTTTTAAAAACAACAGGGTTGAATTATTATATTTAAGTAGGCAAATATCCAGACAATAGGGCAATGTGGTGAAGCAAATTAAAGCATCAAAATTTAAGGAAAGAAGCACACAGTCCATAAAACAACATGAGAATCAAAACCATATGTATTAAGAGAGGGAACTTTAGGATCCACGTTGATCCAAAAGTTTGAAATATAACAAAGATGATCCATTCCAACTTCTAACAAATTTTCGTTGATTTCTACTCATAATAGAGCTAACCATTGCACTTGATGGACGTAATTCTCTAACTAGAGTTTTTACTCCCTCAATGGTTACCTCCATGCTCACTCCACCAGAAAGCCAAAATAACAGTATATGGTACTTACTCACTGATAGAAGCACAAAATATTACTGCCGTAACCAAAATAACAGTATATGGTACTTACTCACTGATAGAAGCACAAAATATTACTGCCGTAACACCTTCAAATAAATGGATCCACTTCCTGCGTTCATTCCTTTGACCTCCAACATCAAAAAGCCTGTAAACTTCTCCACTTTTTTTGCTCTCACCAACAGGGCTGAAATAAAAGATTTCCATAGATATCAATATGTGTCAAGTACTCAAGTATGTTTGCTGTTTGGTAGACAATATTTACCATTAGCATAATCGTTTTCCAAAACTCGCAAATTCTATAAAATCGTAGTTTTTTTCCAGTAAACAATACATGTTTCGAGATGAAATCAAGATAGACAGTGAGGCACTGACTTGATTTGAAACATTTGGTTTCAATACTCATGTATAAACTAGAAGCAGCAACAACCATTATCAACGACATTATCTTAATACAACCTGAACTGTATCTCTACCACACCAGTAGTTCGAACTCTCGCATGAAGAACATCCTCCTGTAATACCAAATCATGTCAAATAAAGACAACCTTAAGATTTTAGAAAAACAATTTCCTGGAATAAACATGAAATAAAACCTACCTTTTACCAGAAATAATCAATTATCGAGAGGGTGTTTATGAATACTACCACATTAGCATGGTAATGCTAATCAACATAGGCAAAATAGGAGGGATAACTTTCTTAAACTCCCCCCAAATTGCTCATTTAATATTAGTTGTACTTAATCAATACTAAATGACATTAAATCACACCACTTATGTTACTACTACTTGGTGCTAGTCTGCTAGTGCTATTAATTAAAAATCTGGTTCACTCTGTTATAATTCTTTATTATATCTGTTAGTGTGGTAGTAGTCCGCCATCTACGAAAAATAGGATGCCAAGATTTAGACAGTTGGAAAACATAAATTCTTGCAGTGCTAAAATACACCAAGAAGGTCCTAATTGAGTTTTTGGTCAGTTATCCTTTCCTTGAACATCTCTAAATATATATTTGATGTGCATTCCTAGGTAGCAAGGAATTTTTTAAATAAATGGTCACATTTACAAATTATCACATAATGTTCATGAGCCAACTTTCTGAGAAAATGGTGAAAATGCATTGCTTAAAAATTTAGCGTAAATGAACAGATGGCTCAATTGCACAAAAGCTCATTCGCTCAATGGAAGTTCTTTTTTTGTGATCATTTATAGAGTGAAAATTGAAGTTCACAATTTTAAAAGAGAAATTCCGAGTATAAAACCTTGGTAGGCACATAATCGATATCTGAGAGGCGCTGCAAATTCTCCATGAAATATTGAGCACAGTCAGGAATTTGGAGAACATTTGCACGAGAATAAGTTGCCTGTGCATGACGAATTATGATTCTTCTTGAGAAAAGGAAAGCATGTATATGTCTAAGCTAGATGTCAAAATAAGAAACTACCTTGATGGCATCATCATTCCACAAAACTTCTATATCACGTGCAATCTCTTTGGTAAGACGGGGGCAGTCTAGTTGACCTCCAATTTCTGATAGTTTTTCACCAATCGCCTAATGCAAAAGAGAAACATCCTTAATAGTTAGAATATATACTGAATCCATCTTATTATAGCCCAACCAACTACTTTAATAATAAAATGTTAGGTCGAAGCTAGAATAAAAAACATGTCTTAATTTTATGCTGCTTCAAGAAGGTAGTACTTATTTGTCATCATAACAATGTCAATAGATTTTTATTTTTTTTATCAATGGAATTCTTTTATCGTTAAGTTGGTGTATGTGTACAGGACAATGACAAAAGAAATGTTCCATTTGAGTACACCATAAAAACATGAAACCATTAATGCTAAATTTGTTCATCTATAGAGTTGCCTGCGAAGCTACTAGGTAAATAAAACTTGCCAGAGAATATACACAATTGAAACAAGAAAGGCATAACCAAACCTTATTTTCAACTGAGACAACATACTTCGAAGAATTACTTTCATTTAGAGCTAATTCTTTTGCTCCATCATGCAACACCTGCAGGCACATCAATTTATTAGTAAAACCAGATGTCGAAACATTCACTTTTAGACTTTTGGCTTGCGCTAGCTGCACAAGGAGCTACCGACACTAAACAGAACAAACACACCCTTTTTCAGAATTGCATACTTTAATTGTCTGATAAACGTTAGCATGGATAACTGGTGCATAACTCCTGAGTTCTGCCTCATCAAATCCTGTCTGAAAAAGTAGCTTTATCTGCACGGTAAAAGGATTTTATTTCAGAATAGATGGTTAAGAAAAGAAATAGAAGACCAACTGGATAAAAGACAGAAAACGGTGATCTAACCTGCTTAAAAATTGTGGATTTCCCTGATTCTCCAGCGCCTAAAAAAGATTTATAGCTAGTAAACAAGACTATGAAAATAAGATTGGATCAAGGTTCAAAAATAAGATTTGGAGTTAGCATTGACCTCCACTAACAAATTTAACATCAGCCCCTCACCATTCATATCTAACTTGTACACCATGAAAATGCCATCACAAAATATCAAATTAAAGGAGAAGTTGTTGACTCAAAACAGTATGAGCACTTAGGACATGAAATGTTGTTTTGGTGTGAAGTGTCATTTTCACTCATCACTCAACCAGTGAATCAACTAAACTTCTCATACAAATACATCAGTGGATTTACGTCTGCAGAGATCTGGTAAAAGAGAGGTAGTGTAAAGAAGAAGATAATCACAACGGTCAAAAGTTTTCCTTCACTCTGGTCATGTCTACTTCATTTTACATTCTACTCTCAAAATTGACAACTAATTATTTGAAAACTGAAAAGGGATTTCAAACCGAGCACTATAAGGAAATCTGTTATATATAAACTTTGTACCAAGTAGTAGAAGCTTGTGGATGTGTTTTTCAGCCTTTGTTTCCTGAACAATACGTCTATCAATTTCTGCGGCCTGAAATAGCAACACACTATGAGGAAAAAAAAGAGAATAGATCTGAATAGAAATTTCAAGTATATTCGTATCCTCCTGATAACAATATGGAGAATTGTCCAAAAAAAAACACCTGCATACTTGAAGACTTGAAATTGAGGACGAGTAAATTATGCAATATTATTTTTCATGTGAAACAATACCTGAGCATTTTCTTCAGTATCAGCATCATTTGAAGATCTCTGGTTACAACAAATTGAGCCCATCCCGTCGAGCACAGTATTTAGCATGGGGGGTGCCCCTAAGCAAGATGCACCATATATGGCGGCAAAAGAATTTCAAAATTTGGGGTAGATGATATGTGCTGCCAGAAATTATCTAAAATTTTGACACCTGCCGAAAGAAAGGTGGTGAAGATGCAGAAGCAGCTACTGATTCGATAAAGGAATAGCAAAAAGAATAGCTGAAATTTCTTCGGACGCTCCGAGCGAAGTTAAATGTTGCAAATCTATCATCTCAAAAGACACCTAGCCACCTACATTATCCTTTTGATACAATTAACACCTAAATTCTCAATTCCTCTACCAGTGCAAATCCACCGTGCATCGGTGTAATCTTCGACCAAATTCCACTAAACTAATCACAAAGTAAGCATTCTCGAACAACTAAAAACAGAAATCAAGCGATTAATCTACCAATGCTGCAAAACTAGGGCACCGAAAACCACTCCCGTCCTAAATCGATTGATCAACCATCGACTTCCCAAACCAGAAAAGCGAAAGGAGCAAGTAGTGGAAACGAACCTACGAGAAGGCGACCTGTGGGAGGGAGGGATCGACGGAGGAGAGACGAGAGTGGATCTGTAGAGGGGGAGAAGACGGGTTGGGTTGGGTTGGGTTGGGTTGGGGGCAGAGAGTGGGTATTTATTATTTATAGTCTTCCCAGTCAAAGGTGCGGTTTGACTGGGAAGACTGGATGTGGTGTGGACTGTGGAGTGGGGATGTGGCAGGTTTGGATTGCACTTGACGGTTTTTGGGGTGGTCTGGGTTGGTTCTTTATTAGCTGCTCCGTGGAGTTCTGCTGCTGGAGTTTTTTTTTATATAATAATTGTTTGATTAATTTTTAATTATTAAGTTGAGTTGTGTAATCATATTCTACTGATCACTAATTGTTACGGGATAAGAATTTAACTGATGTCTTCACCTCATTCCACTAGTCATTGTACTTGTTCGAGCGTATTATTTTGGGCTTGTTTGATAATGAAGTTGAGTAGAAAACTAATATAATATGGGTTTAGGCATTTGAGGGTTGTAGTGAAACATATTAAAAAGGAAACATTAAGATGTTTGATGAACGAGGAATGCAAAAAGAAATTAAATCATAAGCAAGAGCGCAAACTGTAGTTTATATTTTCATTTTTATTGGTACAATACTGTATACCAATTGTGCTCGCTTGAGTTTAAAGGCACTGAATAAAAATATTAGAATATGTCATCTCGTTAGTTGTTTACTATTCATCGAAGAAAGACACTTCCCTTCAATTGCATATTATTCCCAAAAAAACACATTTCTCTGTATTTTTTCAAGTAAATCACTTCTGTGTTTTTCAAAGTACATATAAAAACACTTGTCTTTTTATAAGCGTTACAAACGAGAAGTTATGTTGAATTCGGTTGGGTACTCTCTCCTTGCTCGAATCTTCTGTTTTCAATGGCGGTCTACTGACCAATGGTCCAATACTGAAGTAGAACTATGAATATAAGATTGTGGCATCCAATGACAAGCCAAAAATAGTCGAAAAAGATTTTAAAAAAAAGGAATTGGAAACCAAATTTGCACAATCATATTTGGATAACAGTGATGTACAATTCCAATCATTCTTGATGTGCGGAGGAAGAACATGATTTGTTTGGATGCGAACACTAGTATTCTACCTACCAGGGGAAAAGAACGAAGCAACGTGGCCACTTGACATGTGAGATTCTAAAATAACAATAACACCATGTGCTACTCTGATTAGATTACGAGAATGTCATGCTTAAGTGGACAGCACATGAAGTACACGGCAGTACACAACGACTTTTCGGTGATATATACTTTTAATTATATTTATATTTTATCTTTTTTGATAGCTTCGATTCTTCGAAGTAGTTCCCTGGTTTTCTCTTCAAAAGAATATTTTCAGATGGGCTTTATGAACCTTGAGCCCATTGGATCCGGTTTTAAAATTTCATTCACAGAACCACAAAGATATCCAAATGAGTTAAGCTGAAAATATCTATTTGAATTCAATTTCAGGATTTTATAGAAAGACTAATCCTAACACCACTGCACAAGTTTCGTTGGAATTGCATTATAATATCAAGAGTTATCCTAAATGGTAAGTTGTCATGCAATAGATTAGGTAAATAAAAAACTATATACATTAATAATAACGTATGGAGAAACTACATTAACTTGAGTCTTGATATAGTCTTCTACTAAGAGTTTTTCGAATCGCCCAACAAGAAGTTCTTGACAATGGTGTTGAACCTTTCAGCATCCTCATATTGTGGAAGATGAGATGTGTTCTTTATAACCTCCAAGCTAACCTTCTCTCCAATTTGCCTGCATCCAGAACATAACGACTTAAACTCCATAATATCGTTAATTACAATTGACCATATAAAATCAATTTAAAATGCACACATCAAAATCTCATTTGTTGCTCGAGTAAAAATTGACTTTCATGTAAACTTAAAAGCAACGACATATTTTTACTCAAGTACATAATTTGCATGCATGCTTCAGATGACAATCAAAATTAATCTTATCAGAAAGAGAAACAAATTTAAACTGTCCTGATCTGTACACATGAAAACGAGTACATTGGAAGCTATGTTCCTGGTAGTCGTAATCCAAAGTTGTTTGGTTTAGCTTTCACTTGAACAACAATCAATGTAAAATATTGTTTGGTTTAGCTTTCACTTGAACAACAATTATGTGAATAATTAATAAAGCTAGTTGAAAGCAAAAACAAACAGAACACTGGTTTAGAATATTTCCTAAGATACATCATAGCCAAAATTAAGACCAAACGTCGTGCTCAAACCACCAACTTGAGTTTTTTATATATTGGAAATCCTATACTAGAAGTCGTGTATTAGTCGACACAAGATTGTTCTCATTATTTTGAAAAAAAATTAAGCACTTCCTATTTCTTAATGAGTTAGAGGCCGCGGTGACGAAAGATAGTGCCTCAAGAATAAGACGGTGATGATATTGATATATAATAATGTTAAAGTCACCACAAGATCGATAAATCTTCCGGAACACATTCCATTATGATGGAGACGTTTGAAAAAAGTGTATATGAAAAGACAACGACGTGGCTGCTAATTATATTTACGATCGAAACAAAATAGGAATTATGTGAAATGTAACATTTTTTGTTCATGTACTTTTTGATTTTGTACGCCTTCTCAAGTGGAAATAATTTGTCATGTTCTCCCCACACGATCAGAACCTCCTGCAAAAATCATATTTATTTCAGTTTCAAGAAATTGGAAACAGAAATAGAGGAACACGTCAATGGAATTTTTAAGTAATGAAATGCATGTGGTATATTGTAGTCTTCACCTGGGAAAGTTTCTCCAGCACTTCAGTTTTTTCAAGGGCAAGGCCATGTATGAGCTGCACCTTCTCCTCTCTGTTATTCGTATAAAGGGTCTGCAATAATTAGGACTTACTGGAGTCAATAACCCTCATATTTCAAAAAAAAAAAAAACGTAGATTTTGCATGTGTATCTAAACCTTATAAGTACATACGTGGCTCGGGGTAAAAGCAAGGGCTACGTGACATAATCAAGAAATAATCTGATTTCACTGTCCATGCAGATGAATTATCTACGTGACTCTAGTCATAAGAAGAAGAAAAAAAAATCTCGTATTACAAATTTAGGTTGCGCTCACGCAGTTTGACTCGACATCGAAGTTCAACTTTGGAACTCGAAAGCGTGCCAATCTGCCGATATGTCATATTTGGATTGTTTTTTGTTAGGAATTAAAATCAATTCCAAGTACGCAGCGGAATCGAAAAATAACAAATCCAATGGAGAAAGAAATCACAATTGCAAATTCAAAACACCAAATCACGTAAAAAACACGCAAGATTTAACTTGAAACCCCAATACGGGAAAAATCACGGACGACACAACTCAAAATCCACTACAGAGAAACATATTACAATGAGAGACTTATAGGAAACACGAACAACCAACGAGAATACCCGGTTAAATTTGCTCACACCAAATCAACAAGGATGTTCTCTCTCTTTTCAATCAAGAATGCAACGTAGACAATAAGAATTACCCTTAAGCAAAAGGGGACCAAATTGCATTTATATAGTAGGCCTAAACAAGTATTAATTGCACCAAAATCGTTTTGGAGAAATGTGCAAATCGTGGGCAGAACTCGGTCCACCGGTCGACTGAACATGTGCTTCGGTCGACCGATCTTCTAATCGTAGCGCAAAACAGGATCCATCGGTTGACCGAACCTTAAGTAGCGGTCGACCGAAAATAGACATGCATTTTTCCTGTTTGCTCGAGTGCATATTCGGTCGACCGAACCACTTAAGTTCCGGTCGACCGAAAAGTGACAGACACATTTTCCCCAGCTCCTCGTGTGTGCCCGGTCGACCGCACCCTTAAGTTCCGGTCGACCGAAAATGGACAAACACTTTTGCCCAGCTTCCACATGTGTTCCCGGTCGACCGAACAACTCCTCTCGGTCGACCGAAACACGACAGACGATGTTGTTGGACAAATCAGAACACACATCCGGTCGACCGAATGTCTATTTTATCCTACAAATATTTTAATCACACATTCAAGGTAAACAACAACAGTTTAAAATGTCTATTTTAAACTCTTCACGGTCCACATGAATACAAATTGGAAGACCATGTGTTTGTTTACTCTAATTAGATTGCACTAAATTAGATTGTCCATCTAATAATTTGGTATAAATTCATCTGACCGAATGACACAAGAGTTCGGAGGTCGTATTAAAAAATTCTACATGCTTTAACATAGGTCCATCCCGCAAACAACCTTTTGTGTTGATTTTTGGAAAATCTACGAAGATTTTGACAAATAATTGTCAAACGAAAAAAAAAGATAGAGAGATTTTTGGAAAACAGATTTATGAAATTCTCAATTCCTGTACAATTCTTTCTCATCCAAAAAGCTAATTTAAGGTTGTTTTTGTTGCCTTTTTATTTTTACCACTTAAATTTACTCTTCTGCTCTCATTTTTTTACATAATATTATTATTTCAAATAGAGTCCATCCATGTCTTCATTTGTATTTTTTATTTTATTGATTAAAAATACGATTTCTAATAAAAATAAAATCGGTTGATTTTCCTGTTAGTAGACATTTTAAATGCAAATAAGAACACACATATGTCCTGCGTACGACACATATGTCCCACGTGCGACATACACAAGTCCCGCATGCATGGGAGACACTCGTCTCTCCTAGGAAACACATTTGTCCTGCGTGGGACACATCAGTCTTGTGTGAGACACACATCTATACATATTGTAATGTTAATGTTCATGTGCATTGGGAAACCAACGGACACATATATTATCACGTCATCAAAATTTGAAAATAAATTAAATAGTTGATAAAAGACTTGAATTCCTTAACACCAGGATTTCATAAATGTCGTGTTAAAAGGAGATCATAAATCATTTTTCTTTCAAATATTAATAATTTACGAGGTTACAAAACAATAAATAATAAGAGAAATAAAAAAAAATTATACCATTATTATTTGCAAAAAACTATCATATCGTAATTTTTATATTTAACAAATGCAACTTTAGGTAAAAGGGTATTTTAATAATCTTTGAAAAAAGCAAAATCTAGATTGCAAGAAAAACTGAAAATCGTTTTTCCTAAAAATCTTCTTTTTTGAGATTTTGAGAAAATCAGATTTTTCTTAAACTTTCAATTCCAAAATTTGTTGCCAAATGGACCAGTCTTCCAAATTAAAGTGAAATATTAATTTTATACAAAAAAGTACAACTATCTGAATTTCTACGGTGCTCACATGATTTCAAACCGATGAATCAGAATAAGTCCTACTAATACAAGATGACAACAAATCTTTATTGAACTACATTAGAAATATAACATGTTTATCCAAACTAGTAAAACAGAGCGAATTATTTTTGAATTGCAAATCTTGTCGCTCAAAATATCCGTAAAAATCCTCGTTAATCCAATTAGATTCAAACTCCCAATCACATAATTCACATTCAACTTTCTAAATTATTATTCAAACCATCATAAATTTCTAACCCCAACAATCCAACATGCATGCAGGTATGTACAAAATTATTTAAGTTCCTAATTTTATCTACTACCCTATCTTCAATTTAAATCCCAACTTCTTAGGAACGAGACTATTGCGATTCAATCTTTGGTTTTCGACAACCTCAAACAGGCCGACCTGCACGTATAATTTATATATATACAAGAATTCTCTAATGAACCCAGAGCTTCACACAATATTCATCACTCGTTTCAAATTGTAATGTAGATTAAGAAATAAACGATTATGCTAATAAATAGTGAGATTAACTATAAATAAGATCCAATGGTGATATTGTAGGGGGTTTAAACTAAATTTGATGAGTTCTGAGCTTACTAGAATTTGATTATATATATGTATATATGTATGTATATATATATATATACACGTACTTAATTACCTTAACGACGTCCCTAAGCAAAAAATCCGGCGCAAATCCCAACTTCCGGTGAACAACCAACCCAACCAACTTCCTAACATTCTCCGGCGTCCTCGGCAGCATAAGCTCCTCAATTTCCACAACCCCAACCCTCCCCAACAACCCCTCATTATCCCTCTCCCGCTTGAGCACATCCGAGCTGGCAACCACCACCTTCCCCACCCTCTCCCCGCACATCCTCGCCACGTGGTACGCCACGAAGCCACCGTAGCTTGTCCCGACGGCGTGGAACCTCCCGACGCCGATCTCGTCGAGGAGTTTCACGACGCACTCGGCCTGGAAGATTTCCGACCGGTGCGGGGACCGGGTGGTGGAGGCGCCGAAGAAGACGAGGTCGGGGACGACGAGGCGGAAGTGGCGGGAGAAAGGGCGGACCTGGCGGTTCCATTGCCACGTAGGCTCCGGACCGAAGCCGTGGAGGAGGAGGAGAGTGGGTTTGGTCGGGTCCGGGTCGGAGACCCAGACGTGGAGGTGGGTCTCGCCGTTGGAGATGGGGATGGTTTGGCTCCTCAGGCCGGCGGAGGCGAAGGTGCGGTGGAGGAAGGAGGAGTAGAACGAGACTAGGCTTAGACACGACTCCATTTTTTTTATTGGTTGGTTTGGACAAGGTGGGAAATTAAAGAGGTATCGGGATAGGAGGACGATATTGGGGTTTGGAGAACGGGCGTTGGGTTGGGTTTAATTACGGGGGAAGGGACGGGATTTGTGGAGGTTTCCTAGTTGCCTGGTTGGTGCGGAGGGGTGGTTTGGGGATTCGGGTGGGATGAGTTAAAGATGGCTTCCCTAGGTGTGCGCGGGCAGCAATTGAATGGTCCCACTTCCATTGGAGATAATAAAGTCGATCTCAAAATTTACGTTTTCTTGTTGGATAATAAAGTCAAAACATTTACGGGCTTTTGTCACTTGTGACTCGGAGTCTACGTTATTTTAGGTTTTCGTCTATGCCTCCGTTTGAGGTGGTGTTGTTTAAAACATATCAATTATCTTTTTGCACTTTGGATCTCTAACGTTGATTGTCAACATATTTTTTCATTATTTTTGATAGTGTGTATTTTCTTAAAATACAATCCTAACTTAACTTCATTCAGATTCAATTTTACCTCAGATCTGGGTCTTAGTCCCAATTATTATAAAGTAGAGGTTTAATGTATTTTTTCGTAAAAAAAATGATATTCTTGAAAAGTAACAAATCATTAGCAAAGATCGCCAAATGTCACAAATTGAAAATATAAAGTATAACATGGATCTCTCTCTCTCGGTCTTTGTGAAAGTATAAAGTAGGTGAAAGACACATTTTAAAACTTGAGTTGAGAATATAGATTAAAGCAGCAAACCATAATGTTTTTTTCTTTCTTCTAAGGGATAAATTGCAATTTGGCCTCATAGCATTTAATCTTGAAATACGTTGCACCATTTTACCCCTCTTCCCTTACTGCATCATCTATTATAATGTTGACAAATTGCCTAGATCTATAGATTTCTATGCTTACATAAAAACTAGTGGACGTACAACAATTTATAGTCGATTTAAAAAAAAACATAGTAAAATCACATCCCTCCACAATTTTGCATGTGAGACCAAACTCATCCCTGGTGGACCTGCGGTCCAGTCATTGACAATACAAGTTAAAAGTAGACATCCGCTAATTATTTGATCATGTTACTTCAATACTATGAGTTTCCAAAAATATTTACAATTTTTTGATAACATTTTCAATATTTTGTTTTAATTAGTTTTAATGTTTGTTTAATATTCAGTTATAAATAATTTATTAATGTGGCTAAAAATATTTGTTTTTTTATTGTATAAAATACTCTAACATTTCAATACGCCGGGTTATCGACGTGATTTGGAGGTCGATTATTGGAAAAATTAAAAATAATTTTAAAAAAAATAAAAAAATAATATAAATTAGAAAACTTATTTTGAAAAAAAAATTAAAAAAAAATTACAAATAATTACAATAAAAAATAAAAACAGAAAATCAAAACAAAAACAGAAAATCAAAAAAAAAAATTGGCAGGAAAACGGATCGCTGGTGTGACCGGCGATCCGTGGAGGCACGGAAATTTTGGAAAAAAAAAATTTTCCTAAATTTCGAATTTTAGATTTTTTTTTATTAAATAAAAAAATTACGGGTCAAAAGTACAATTACGGCGATGCAACTTGCGAGCATTGAAGCTACGACTACCACAAAACAACACTGGTGCTTAAATAACCCATCCATCTTGTTGTTGGGAGAATGCTTTCATAGAAAACATGGCATACTTCTACTTGAAAAATAATAAGGAGATAATTATTTGAGCTCCTCTTCTATCCTTACCATACAGCACTTTGAATAAAAAACAAACGACTGGATCAAGCGGTTGACGATATCAGCTTGTTCCAGCTGACATGCATGCCCTGCATCCTCGACGATCTGGAGAGTTGAATTCTGGCCTAGGTGGCTGACATAAAAAACGATTCAGTTAGGTCAAGATTTATTTGTATTGTTTCAAATCATACTTAAGTATAATTTGAATCCTTATTAAGGCATTCAAAGGAAAAACATGCTCCAATACCCAAACAATGTTCTAATTGAATATAGAGCTGCAATATTAGTTTGGTTTTCAAACACCAAACTTTACGAAAAACAAAATTTATATCACACATGTGAGGAGGTATTGTGAAATTTGATGGCTGCATCATTCCATAAAAAATTCAAATACCTAATCAAACTATATCACGAAAATTGATATATTATGATTTTTTACTCAAACTGTGTTAGAGAATAGTCTCACATCGGTTAATTTGGAGACATTTTCCTCGGTTATAAGTTGTAAGATTGTTCCACCTATTAGCAATTGATTTTGAATTAGATACTCACACTTGAATATGATATCAGAGTTTTAAAGGTCCTACGATCGGTTTGACACATTTACCATTGTTGATCACGCATAGACAAAGAAGAAAAAATAATCTCGATCACGCGTGAGGGGAGTGTTAGAGAATAGTCTCACATTGGTTAATTTGTGGACATTCTCCTAAGTTATTTCCAGGCAAAACACTTCTACTTACCAAGTTTGTCAATGCACATTTGAAATTATTTTTTATAATGTTTTTAGCATTTACGTACCCAAAGAATATGTATAAACGTTCATATCACAATTCAACGACACTACTATCAAAGGGAAGCCCATACCTCTTCAATTGATGGGCAAGATGTAGAGGAAAAACTTTGTCCCGATTTCCCCATATAATAAGAGTGTCCTTCAGCAGATAAGTCATACGGATTTCAGATATAAAACACAATCTCAGTGAAGATATGCTGAGTCCAAACCAACCAAAAGCATGGCTAGTAAAAGTAGTGTTAGTTATAATGCAATGAAATTGGGCTACAACCTCTCACAGATTTTATTTAGTTTTCATAAGATGGGAAGTGAATTTGTGAATAACCCGTTTGGCAACCAAAGAAGAAACAGTGTCTTGTGGTATTTTTGAGTTACCATCACCTCCGGACAGGGGACCAAACATTGGTTCAGCTGTTTGGCTGACAACTTCTATAGGGGAATTTTTTGCTCCTACATGTAACTTCATAATTCCAAGACTGTTAAGGACCTAATTAATTAAGCAGATGTATGCATGAGAGTTTAACACAGAAAGTGAGCATTCTGGATGGGTCTCGCCGTCTCGGTGTCTCACAAATATACTTCACTTTTCCAAAAAAGGTGCCACAGCAACTAATAGTCTGATACTCTGATATACACATTAATAAGTATGAGAAATAAAACCATTGGCTTGTTTAAACTCCTTGCTAAGTAGGTAGCTAGTCCACAGTCATGTGTGCGTCCAAGATTATCTGGTTGTTTCTAATTTGATCAATTGATCAGCATAACACGTCCAAAGTTCAAAACTAAACACTATGTGTGGGCACTGGGCACACTAAAAACCAATCACTATCAATGACACGAACTTATGGTCCCATGAACCTTAAAAAAAGTAGCCATGAGATCTGAATGTTCTTCACCTGACAGAGAACAGGTAGTGGATGTACTCCAGCTCCATTCTGCAAGAGCTCTCTAAGCAGCTCCACTCTTTCATTCCTGTTATCTTTGTACATAACCTTCAAAAACAACAAATCTAAGACCACACGAAACAATTGAGAAAAGTACAATTGGAATTGAGTCCACCAAACATGACTTACTAATAGCATTGTTTCATACAGAACTCTTACAAAGATGAGTTATTCAGAACGAACGTTTGGAGGCCATCAGATCTCGAAGAATAACTTTTTTTACTTCTGCAACTATACTTTACTATGAAACTCTTGTAATATTTGTGGAGTAAAGTTCTCACTCTCAAGTAAAATTTGTAACCTTTTGGTTGGACCAGTACCGCTACAAAAGCCAAGCGCTTAAATGGAGTGTAGTGGATCTAATGTACTGTAGAAACACATCTTGATTTGAGCAAGTGAACTACATCCTAACTATATTATCAGGTTTAGGTCATCAGCACAAACAACTTTCACTTTAGGCACAATTTTGATAAGTAACAAATCAAACTCTCAGGGCTCAGTGAAACGCACCACCGAGCTCTGTTTTATCAAACAATATTTTTCATCACAAAACTCTGTATATGAAGTTTTGATTTATCTGAAAGTAGCTAATTAACTTTGACTGACATGTCGCAAGATCTTAGATCTAATGTTCCTAATTTTTTGGGTTGCCACTCTAGGATGACCAGCTAATCTGACATAGCTTGTCAAATGTTCATTTTCCTATAAATAAGCAATTGAAACTCACAAAGAAAAACCAACCCATTTATCAACCCATTAAACCTTTAAAAAAAGCTCACTTGATACACCACTATTTAGGATAACTCATTGACGACTTAATTTATAGTGTCTAATTCTCAAAGCGTGAATTATCAGATCTTCGATACCTGGATGAAGTCCCGGAGGAGGAAAGCAGGCATCCACTTGGGAGGCCGGAACATCGACCGCCTCATTAGCGCCATCAGGTCATCCGCCCTCTTGGGCAAGAAAACCTCATACACATCCCTCTCCTCACTCTCCACCAACTCCCTCTTCTGCTCCTCCGTGGCACACACTCCAGCTGTCAAAATAACCACCCTACTCACCTCCTCGGCCGCCATCTCCGCCATCCGGAACGCCACGAACCCTCCATAACTAATCCCGCACACTGCGAACCTCTCAACCCCCAACCGCCGCATCGCCTCGAGCACGCACTTCGCCTGGAACTCCACCGTCCGATCGGAGGTGTCAGATCGGGACTTCCCGAAGAAGAGCAGATCGGGAACGTAGAGGTCGAAGGAGGAGGACAGAGGCGCGATCTGGCGGTGCCATTGCCACTTGGAGTTGCCGCCGAAGCCGTGGATGAGGACGAGAGGGGTGCGACGGTGCCGGCGGTGGGTGGGGATCCAGAGGTGGACGGTGGTGGAGGCGTCGAGGTCGAGGGTGACGGGGAAGAGGCCGGCGAGGAGGAAGGAGAGGGAGAGGTGGAGGTCTCGGAGGGCAACAAAGCTGAGGCGGTTGAGGAGAGAGAGGAGTCTGGAGGCGAGGCGGAGAAGGAGGTGGGAGGTGGTCGGAGGTGGTGGGGCTCCCATTGGAGGGGGGGAGCGATGTGGTGCTCCGCCGGTGGAGGTTACGAAACTCACACTTGGCGTGTGGAGGGTGAGAGTGGGGGTGTCGGAGAGGGTTGGTTTGTTGTTTTGATTCTGTTGGTGCGGTGAGGTTATTCGCGGGAGCGTTTCGTGCTCCCGCCAGCAACGTGGGAGGAAAGGACGTGATGTTTGAACTTTTGGCAGAAAGCATCGCTCGTGCGATTTTTTTCAAAATAAACTTTTTTTTAAAAACAATTACCAAAATATAGCTCGATATAAAATATTTGTCACGTGAATAACAAAATAGAACACATGAATTTACTCAGGTTCACCCAAAAACACATTAGTAACCCAAAAAATCGGTAGAGAATTACTAATAAATCTCAAAATAAAAATCTTTAGTGGGCGCTGCCCCCTTGTCACCCCCGCCACCTCAACGGTGACCGAGATCTCGATCGACCCGTTGGAATGATAATTATTAAATCTAATTTTTCGAAATTATTTGGCAATTAACGTAATTTAATTAGATGAAGTTACTGTAAAAAAATTATATATTAGTTGTGTATTTTTTTGATAGAATAGAAACGAGGTAATAAAAATAATGTGGATGAGAGAGAGTTGAAAGTGGGGTTGAGGTTAATGAGTGAAAAATGAGTTCGGTTGAGTGGTGTGTTGCATAATATTTTTCGCTGATGTGGTGGAGAAAGAAACTGGGTTGGAGGGGAGATTTTGGATTGAGGTTAACAGTGCTCTTGTGGTTTGGTTTAGAATCAATAAGCGAAAAGAAAACATGATAGCGCACCAACTTGAAGAGACCGTTGACATTATGGTATGTGTCACCAACTTGAGGTTGAGGGAAATACCTAGGGTGCACCAACCAGGCGGGTCTAGTAGTCGAGACTACATGAGAGACGAAGAAGTACACATTTGGTGGCTTAAAGCGTGATGGTACGAGGAAGAACACCAATACTTGGAATCAGAGGATGTTCAAGGGAGGTCAAGGAGCATCAACAAGCATGGCGCGAGAGTGGCACTTGGGAAGTGCATCCTCACATGCGGGCAACCAAACGCGTTTGGGAAGCGCGAAGTGGGGCTGTGGCTACGAGGGCGCGCACTAGACATTGCCCGGGTAGCACACAGGCGTGCCCTCGAGGCGTGCGTGGGTGGGCAATGCCTAGGATTTGAATGCGCGGATGTTTGGGAAGCCAAAACCCATGCGTGATGGTCAGCAAGGGCTGGGAACGAGTCAAAAGAGGTGGTTGACCGTGTGAGAACGATTAGGCAAACTCTCCTTGAAAATAGGATTCGGTTATGGAACGGGTCCGTAACCGAATCGGGAAGAAAATTAAGTTGGTCGAAAAATATTCTCATTAAAAATATGGATTAGTTGTACTTGTCCTTAAAAATAAGGATCGGTTATACTTGTCCTTAAAAATAGGGATCGATCATATTTGTCTTAAAAAATAGGAGTCGGTTGTGGAATGAGTCCATAACCGAACGGATGTGGCATGAGTAGGCTGACTGGGTCAAACCCCACTAATGCATGCTTCTCCAACATGTTCTCCACGTTTTGGTCAAGGATGACCAAGTCCATAACAGTTTGGTTCGGTTATGGCGTTATGCGTTATAAATAAAAGACACTAGAGAGTGGTCTTAGGGGGGAGAATGAGCATTCAATTTTGCGTCACTCCTCCCCAACCGAATGAGAGTTATAGTGGGGATCATGGATCCCAACGTGTACATGTAGTGGGAGACTCGCAACATGTATAAAAGGGGTGCACCTCCAACCTGTGGAAATGACATCACGACTAGAGATGAAGTTTTCTAGTTGTTTCGGGTTTTTCCCTCCTTCCATCTCTATGGAATTATAATTCGTTTGTTCATAACAATAAAAAGTTGTGATTCCGCCAACGTTGTTTGTGTGTGTGTTTTTGTTTGTACTTGTTTAACTCAGCGGGAAACCGAGGGAGTTGTACGATTGTGTTGGGTTTTTTTCAATCTTCCCTGCGGTGATAGAACGTTTAGCGATGCCAAAATTTGAAAAATATTGAAATTTAATAGTCTCTGAAGAACTCCTAACACGACCGGTGACAGCATGCTTATTACTCATTTCTACATAATGCCAGCAAGATAGTCGAGAACGGAAAATTGAAAAAGAGAAGTTAGAATTCTGACAAAGGAAAATGTCCAAATGTCAGAACAAAAAAAAGAGAGTTGCAAATGGACAAAACTAAACCGCCGCATCCGAAGTTATCTCAAGAAGTAAGAACAAAATAAATAAAAGCTACACGCCTACATCACCTTGTACTTCTAAAAGCATCATCAAATGAATCACCTTTAAAAGACTAAAACAGTGCCAATTTCATAATAGTCAAAATGATTAAATAGTTTTAGTGATCCAGAATCCATCATCCTAAAATTCGTTATATTCACTCCCACGTGACCACAACACAACTCCCACGTCCATAGTACCTGGGGAAGCAAATACCGACAACGTCTAGCAAACTACGGGACACTGTAGTGGTTGCGAGATCAATGAACAAGACTATTTAACTTTAGATGTTTATTATGCATTTTCATTTATTTTGTAAGACTAATGCCAATATTTTGTCGTGAGCATTTTGTGTTTGTTTGATTTACATACAAAATCGTCATTCAACTAACCTCTTATGACAAATCTTCCAAGAACATCTCGTATTTTGATCATAGTTAAGACTGTGGACCGTATTTTTTTAATATATATACCTAATACTACCGTAATTTTTTTAAATAATAATCATTTTAAAAAAATTCGAAAACTAATCCAAAAAAAAAAAATTCAAAACTACGCAGATCGCGGGTCGAACCCGCGATCCGTGAAACCACGGATCGCGGGTCGCACCCGCGATCCGTGGGCGCGAGTTCTTATAAATACACGTTTCGTCCATTTTTTTTTCAATCCAATTATTTTTTCAATTCCTCGTACATTTCCACTTCTACTCTCCACACAGTTTTGAAATTGTGCCCGGTAATATTAATTTTTCTGATCCGTTTGTCTTTCCTGGTGTTATTTGAGGTAATTATTTTTTTCATTCTTATATTTATAGTTATTAATAATTGGTAATAATATCAAATATTGAAATTCTACTCTCTTCACAGTCTTCAAATTGTGCATGGTGATATCAATTTTTCTGATCCGTGTGTATTTCCTGGTATTATTTGAGGTAATTATTTTTTTCATTCTCATATTTATAGTTATTAATAATTGGTAATAATATCAAATATTGAAATTCTACTCTCTTCGCAGTCTTCAAATTGTGCCTGGTGATATCAATTTTTCTGATCCGTCTGTCTTTCCTAGTGTTATTTGAGGTAATTATTTTTTTCATTCTTATATTTATACTTATTAATAATTGTTAATAATATCAAATATTGAAATTCTACTCTTTTCACAGTCTTCAAATTGTGCCTAGTGATAACATTTTTTCTGATCCGTGTGTCTTTCCTGGGGGTATTTGAGGTAATTTTTTTTTTCATTCTTATATGTATAGTTATTAATAATTGGTAATAATATCAAATATTGAAATTCTACTCTTTTCACAGTCTTCAAATTGTGCCTGGTGATATCAATTTTTGTTATCCGTGTGTTTTTTCCTGGTGAAATTTGAGGTAATTTTTTTTTCATTCTTAATTTCTATTTATGTCAAATTATTAATAATTGGTAATAATATCAAATCTTGAAATAATTTGTAATATAAAACTGATTAAAGAATTTTTCATTGTAGTTAACAAAATGATTGCGGTAAGTGTGTACTTTGGCGGTGAAATAGTTCAAAATGCAAGTTACGGTGTAGAGTACACGATAGGTCCAAGACTTACACTTTCAACGAGCGAAAATGTAACCTTAGAAGAACTTAAGAGTTGGATATATCAAGGTTTGAATGTCGAAGAATCTCAGTACTCGATGAATATTCAATATCGTTGTAACATTGCACCAACCGGTTACTTTTTTTTTAATGTGATGTCTGTATATGATGAGAATTCTTGGAGAATAGCCTATGAAACAGCTTATTCCAAAATGGGAATGATGGAGTTATATGTACAGTTGAATCCTGTGGAAATTGAGTGGAGGGTTGAGATGTTTACAGGTAACCAACCGGGTAGTAGTAGTGGTGCAGGTTTCATATCTCAACAATCATGTGATGCAAACACCATAGCAGAAATCAGTCGACCTGCGAATAGAACTTCTGATTTCGTGCCTATACCAACAGATGATGAAGAAGAAAATGATGACGAAGATTACAATATAGATACAGAGAATGAATCATCAGGTGAGGACGACGAGGACGCTGATGAGATTGAGGAAGATGAAGATATTGGTCCGAACGTGAGTCAGTTAAGCCAATACAACCCATTTAGAGGGAGGGGTTCGGTTCACCCTGCTAAAAGCTTTCATGATTGTTCTAGTTGGGTTCCTGCAGATACATCATTTATAGAAAGCAGCGTAATAGTTGAAGGTCCGTTAGCTGAGAATCAAGCATTCTCATCAAAAGACGCTCTGAAGAACGCAATATCGAAATGGCACATTGACAATAATCGGGAGATCAAGGTGCAAGACAGCAGCAAAACCAAATATAGGGTGAGATGTAAAGATGAAAATTGTAGCTGGATGTTGTACGCTACACGGACCGGTTCGGGTGATGCATGGTCAATAAGAAAATGTCCGTATAAGCATATATGCAGGTCCACAGCTGCCCGATTTGATCATGCTCAGCTGACTGCAAAGATGATGGCTGATATCATCCGTGAAGATGTCGAAAATAATGTCTCGCTCCCGATTAAACATGTGTTTGGTCTGGTAAGAAAAATATTTCCAGGTGTTAATCCAAAGTACAATAAATTATGGCGTGCCCGCGAAATTGCTATTGCATACATGTTTGGAAGTTGGTCGGGTTCATATGCTTTGTTGCCTCAATTGTTAAATGCTATTAAACAATCAAATCCTGGAAGTAAAGTTGTAGTTCATTCTGACCCTTTACCATGCGCTGGTGTCCGTCAGTTTAAATGTGCAGCATGGGCTTTTGGTCCTTGTATTCAGGCATTCAAATATCTGCGTCCTGTTATCAGCATAGACGCCTCATTTCTTAAAGGTAGATACGAATGAAGGTTACTTGTTGCTGTTGGGTATGACGCTGAGAATCAACTACTGCCTCTTGCATTTGGGCTCGTTGAGAAGGAAAATATATCCAATTGGGGATGGTTTATGAGATGGTTGCGACGAGAGGTGATTGGAGATAGGAAGATATGTGTCATATCTGATCGACATGCTGCAATTAAACACATTTATAGGAATCCCGGTTACGGTTGGCACGAGGAAGGAAATGAAGCAGTTCACCGTTTATGCGCACAACATCTTGCCGAAAACTTGCTCAAAAATTGTAAGAATCAATATGCAGTTGACGCCTTCAAGGCAGCATGCAGACACAGTAATCCGTGGGATTTCAAAGCCAGTTTGGAACAAGTTGAGTATTGGAGTAAAGATGCATTACAATACATAAAAGGGATAAGGAAAAAAGATGAAACAAATAAGAATGAACCGGAGGTTCCTAGTAAGTGGTCGTTGTGTCACGACGGAGGCCAAAGATGGGGAATAATGACAAGCAATGCTGCAGAGTGTCTGAACAATGTTTTCAAAGAAGCTCGTGGTTTACCCATTTGTGCAATTGTAGAGGCGACATACTATAAACTGTTGGAGTGGTTCAACAACAGAAGACAACATGCACGTGTGTTGGCACAAAGAGGACACATCTTTTCCGAGAGGGTTACACAAATATTGGAAAAATCTGCAGCAGTTGCATGTCAACATGAGGTGAAAATAACTGATTTCGATACAGGAGTATATGAGGTCATATCCAAACATGAAAAAGTGAGCAGAACTGGAGGTAGGAGGGATCGTAGTTACAAGGTAATTCTACGTGACGACACCAGACCGAAGTGTACGTGTCGGGGACTACAAAATACAGGTATCTCTTGCAGTCATGTTTTGGCAGTGTGTGCCGCACGTAACTACAATGCCAATGAATATACACATTCGTACTACAGTGTCAACTCTCTAGTGCACACATGGGAGGGTCACTTCGATGTGTACGGGAAGGAAGAGGATTGGCCTGAATATATGGGAGACAAAATAATACCTGATAGAACTCTCGTCAAGAAAGGAAGGAGAAGGTCAAAACGTTTACCGATGACGATGGATGTCATGGAAGGAAGGATAGGTCCGGGTCATTGTACAGGTTGTGGTTCTATTAATCACCCAAGCGATCGTTGCAATGTAAGGGAAGGTTGAATGTATAGTAATGTTTAATATATTGTAATGTTGAATGTATTGTAATGTTGAATGTATTTTAATGTTGAATGTGTTGTATTGTTGAATGTGTTGTAATGTTTATAATGTTTATAATGTGTTATTTATAAGTCAAACCATATCAATTAAGATTACAAACCATATCAAATCATAAGTCAGTGAAAGTACAACCGCGAGTACAACTGAATTACAATATGAACTACTGCGTGGGAGTGAAAATCTTTGTCTTCATCTTGCGTCGGCAACCTCGACCGACTGGAGTCGCAACATGCACTGATTCTTCTTCATCATCAGAGACACGTATGGAACCAACTCAGAATGGGGTTGAGTCTGAACAGGTGAATGAGACTCAACAGGTCGAAAAGGTGACTGATTTTGAACAGGCAAATAAGGTGACTGAGTCTCGTAAACTATAGAAGGTACATGATTTAATTCACAAGTGTACCCTTCATCAGTGAATGGACTGAATATACCATCCAACAAAGTCCTGAAGTCTGTTTGCGGCAACTGAGGGGTATCATAATTACTACCAGGTGTCTGATAAGTTGGATAATCTTCGGGAATCTGGGAAAGCCCGAACTGCGTTGGCTGCGATGGTCCTGCGCCAATGTCACCATATGTTTCAGAATATCCAAACTGGGTTGGCTGCGATGGTCCTGCTCCAATGTCACCATATGTTTCAGAAGATCCAAACTGCGTTGGCTGCGATGGTCCTGCTCCAATGTCATCGTATGTATATGAACCTCTAAACTGCGATGAATCTGGGACAAAATCATCGTAAGATGCATTGGATAGCCTAAAACTATATGTTGTTTGGTCTGCAACTCTAGGTACAGGACAGTCATCACGAATCTCATTATTACCATCATCATCTTCAGGAATCGACTCCACATCTGCAGGTAATCCAGCATCACACAATACTCTTTCAAATTCGTGCACCTGATCGCAGTCGACAGCATCGAGTTGGTGACTCTTCAGCAACATTTTACAGAGTCCCTTAGTTCCACGTTTGTACAGCTGCTTGATAACAAATTTAGCCCGTTGAATACCACGTAAGTCCTGCAATTGTAGTTTGAAAATTAGATAGTAAAACACAACAAGGAACGTCGAATACGTCGAATTGTAGTTCAAAAAACATACCATACGTCAAATATGTGGTCCACCAGGAACGTAACCTAAGTCCTCGATAGAATCACGTGGGGGTGGCAATGGCCTTTCCAAACCGAACTCTATTTGGCCTCGTATGTAGACTGTGTACATACCATTATGCTGAAACCACTGACGATACCGTCGATTTTCTCTCGGATCATATGGTCGACCTTCATGAAGAATATGCGGTCTGTCCCACATTCGTATGTAAATTTCATGCTTCGCTGACCAATCATCTCTCTGTCGGGCCGCATGTACAATCTTATCAAGTCTTTTGAGTTCTGTCCACGGATGAGGTTCTGGCGGTGACGTCGTCTGATAAAATCCAAATTGTCTCATAGTTCTTTCTGGATAATGTCATGAAATCATCCAGAAATGAATCAAAGGCACTCTCGCAAGCCAATATGCAGCATCAGTAGTAAATACCCGGCCAGGAAGCAACATCATATTTTCATAATACGGCTGCCAGTTTACATGCTCATCCAACATACATTCAAATTCATTTCTGTAATGTGTAAGACAATTATGTGTGGCACTAACCTCATAAGTCTGTGGGTATTGCCACTTAATAGCAAATGGAGGTCGCGATTCTAGGTCGTCTCCACCTAAACACTCAGCATGACCCACGTGTCTCGGCCGGGCTACGGGAAACCGAGTCCAAGACCAGTGTTGAAGAAGTAACAATGCACCACCAATGTTCCTTTTTCCAGTTTGACATGAAATAGACAAGTTGCGATATAAACATGAAAGCACGGCCGCACCCCAATTGTATACTATCGGCTTGTCCAACACCTGCAAAAACCTCAAATACATAACTGGAACACCTGTCCCAGAGCTATCTGGGAAAACCATGGATCCAAACAAATCTAAAATGAAAGCCCGTGTATATTGTGCCACTTCTTCATCTGTGGGAAATTCTGGCAGATTCCCGTAATTTACCCGCAACCATTGCAAACTGATGCTAAATCTGGACTCTTTGAACATTTGTGGCTCATCTCCTCCTACCATTCTTTTACCTTTTTTCATAATCTCGGCGTTTATATCAATCCCGAAGGAATTTCTAATTAACTCACGACTATCTCCATCACTGTGCCCGATTATTGGAATATCACTGATAGGTAGACCCCACAAACAGCTAACATCCTGCAATGTTAATCCAACCTCCCCAACCGGTAAGTGGAAAGTGTGAGTCTCAGGACGCCAACGCTCTACAAGTGCAGTAATCAATCTATTGTCTGTCCTTGTATGTTTTATTTGGGCAAGTTGATATAATCCCAAATTTTTGAGTGCTTGACTAAAACAATCGTGGAAAGGAATTACTGGACGATGTGCACGACATTCCAAAACAGCCTCCGGCTATAATATATTCAAATATATTGTGAAAAATAAATCAATTAAAAAATGTAATTTAAATATTTAGAAAATTAACACAATATACTTTTTTTGGTAATTACATTTGTGCAAATATCATTGACTCTGAACATGCAATTTGGTATTCCGAGAAGTGGGGAAATAGATTCTCTATCCACTGCATCATTATACTCACGTTCGTTTTGTACAGAGCGTCTTCTACTTAAATGACTCATTTTGTCAAAACAACTGTCCATGAAAATAAAAACAGAATTAATTATAATAATTAAAAAATAATTTACTCGTACATTTCATGACAAATTGCATGTTATAGAAATAATGAAAGCTATAACAATTTAACACATAAATACAATTAATATTACAATTTTAATTTAACAGAAAATAATAAATAACTATTCCAAATACTTATATTATATAATAAATTTCGTAAATGTACGTTATACAAATTTTAAATGTATATACATTTAATTTAATTATAAACAGATACAAAATTACAACTAATATTTAAAATTAAATATAATAGAAAATAACAAAACAATTCCAAATAATTTAAATTTAACAAAGAAATTAAATCTTAATTTAAAATATTCTTAAGTAAAAAATTTGTGTAAAATTTACCTGAGTCCAAGATAAGCTGGGAATTAAGTGTTGTGCGAGCTCCGAATGGAAGAAAAACTAGAAGAGAAGTGTCGTCCGAACCCGAGAAGATAATAAAAACTAGTTGAGATTAACTGATTTTAACTCAAAATTTAATCTCAAAACTCAAAAATTAACTGAAAAGTTAATCTGAAAACTCAAAAATTAATTGAATACCTATGAAAACTCAAAAACTTAATAACTGAAATCAAAAAAATTTTAAAAAAAAACCAGACGGAACGCGCTTTTATAGCGCGATCCGTCCCACGGATCGCGGATCCGATCCGCGATCCGTGAAACACGGATTGCGGTTTGGACCCGCGATCCGTGGTGGCGCGGATCGCGGGTTCGAACCGCGATCTGTGTACTTTTGATTTTTTTTATTAGTTTTCGATTTTTTTTTAAAATGATTATTATTTAAAAAAATTACGGTAATACTACGTACCTTTCACACAAAAAAACCCATATCCTAACTTAAAACAGTGATGGTGGAATGTGGTGGGTAACCCATCTTCGTAATTTAAAATTAACTTACGGATTATCAAAACTCAAGTCCCAACCAACATGGCGTGAGTAGGGGTGCAATTTGGATAATTTGACTTGGATACCTAGTATATCCGAATTCGAATTCCATAATCCATTATCAAATTCGAATTCGAATCCGAAATTAGTCGAATTATCTGAATTCGAATCAGAATCTTTAAAAAATTCGAATACTAATTGGTATTCGGATATTATCCGAAATTAAATAGATATGTATATTGTAATTAATTTTTGAATACTAAATTTTGAAATCAAAATTTTCGAATACTAATGTGTATTTGGCGATGTATCTGAATAATTCAGATAATTCGAATTTGAAATACATTGTATTTGAATTCGTATACAATTTCTAATTGGTAATTTTTTTTAAACTATATCTGTATCCAAAATTAAATTGATAACATGGACTTAACCAAATATCAACTAAATAAAAAATTTCAAATCAAATATTTGAATCGGTAACATTTAGACCCGTAGACACGAGTCACGGAACCATTGGCACTTTACCAACACGGGCCGTTTAGGCGTGGAAATATCACCTTACCTTACCTTACCTTTCCATTCCACTCCCCCCTCCAACCATATCAAACTCCCTCCGCCTCGGCTTCTGCCCCACACTCCCACTTCCGCCACCAACCACCAAACCCTAGGATTCCATCCCCTCCCCCAATGCACGCCTCGGCAACCCCATCTCCGACGCCGGAGGCGATCCTAGAGTGGCTCCAGAAGGAGATGGGCTACACCGGTGCCCTTCCCTCCCCGGAGTCCCTCCGCAAGATCTGCCGCGGGAACATGATGCGGGTGTGGGGCTTCCTCCTCCAGAGGGTCCGCTCCGAGAGGACGGTCGGGGTCGTGCAGCGGAACATACTCGTGCACGGCTCGGCCCCCCGGGGGGAGCGGGAGAGGGGGAGGACGGGGTTTAGTGACAGGGAGATTGCTATTAGGGAGATGGACGCCTCCGAGGAGGAGGTCGTGAGGTTGAGGCAGGTGGTGCAGAGGCAGAGGAAGGAGCTTAGGGCCAGGATGACCGAGGTCTCCAGGGAGGAGGCGGAGCGGAAGAGAGTTCTCGACGAGAGATCGACTGGAAGGTGAGGGTTTTCTCTTGTTATTGTTAAAAAGTAACTTATGCTGAATTTTAGTGCCAATGCCAGACTTGTAGTTTATATATGTAATGGTACCTGATGTTTGGGTTAGGTTTTAATTGATTACATATCAAGACTTTACTAACTATTAATCTGGTGAATGCAATCTTAATGTACAACATTATCACATTGGCTTCTTCAATGTGATAATATGGATGGGACGATGTTCAGATAATCATGGGATTAAAAATTCGAAAAATAAAAGTAGAATGCAAGATGTGGTATTACATACGACCTGCAAGTAATTAATTTTAAGACTTCAATTCATTTTTCCATTACCATTCTGCATCATGAATATGGCCACTCACCTCTAGAAATTACATATTTTTTGAGAATTTATCAGGAGATTCAGGACCATGCTTGTAATGTGCATAAAGATCAAATGTTTACCTTATTCAAAACTTAACATGAGCTATCAAGTTACCGATGAAAACAAGCTATCAATCTCCGGACCATTTTGCAATAGACTGTAGGGCGTTATTATGATGATTCATATATGCTTGGAATGGTCTGATAGTTTCTTGTCTGTTGCACAGTTAGAGCACAATTTTCTGTATCGCAGATTCGCAGTGAGATAATGAAATAACAAAAAACGGGGCACAATCTATTTCTTCTGTTTACTGTTGCATCAACTTCTTTATATGACGAATCACACTCCCTTTGTTCCAAAGAGCCATCAGGTGATGTTTGACTCTTGAAACAATAATATCAAGATAAAACTCGCCCAACTTTCTTTCGACACGAGATTTCCAACAACACTGTCTGATATTTGAACCTAAACATGTCAAGCACGTGAATTATGTGGTCTCGTGGATTTGTTTGGTTTTGTTTTGTCAAATCATGCCAACTGTGAAATTATGCAACATGCTTAACCCACATTTAATTCAAGACTCAAGAGCATTATTGGCATATGACATGGTTGCAAACTGCCTTTTAGTAAGCCTCTGGTATTGCATTATGTTTATACATTATGTGTAAAAGGTGTTTTTAAAAGGAAAAATTATAAATGTTTATTTCTTTATAGTTTCTGGTGGACTGTTGGTGCTGGAAAAAACTCTCTAGAATATTATGTGGTATATTATAGTAGTTATGGAGTTCCATGTTGACCTTTCTATCCTGGGATCATATTTGATTTGGAGACATATATTCATTATCTTCAACTATATAAAGTTTCAATGTGTTTTCATATAAAATCTAAGTTCCTGAAAAAAAAAATCCTCTCTGTTTTTCCATTTTGGTTCACTGCTTATTTTCTTTTATATTTTCCTTCGAACGTATAGTATCAAGACAAACGCTTAGTGTGGTATGTGTTTTCATCAATGAAGGCATAGACAAGTTATGTTGGAGGCATATAACCAACAATGTGATGAAGCAGCTAAAATATTTGCTGAGTACCAAAAACGCCTCCACCATTACGTGGACCTAGCAAGAGAAGTCCAGAGGTCTATATCTGGAAGTGCCATTCATGCTGATAAAAGTTTTGATGCTAACGTAGAAAAAGAGACCGTTTACTCAACTTTCAAAGGAAACAAGTCATCTGATGATGCCATCGTAATGGAGACTACACAAGAAAGAAATATTCGTAAAGCATGTGAAACTCTTTCTGCTGATATGATTGAAAAGATACGAAATACTTTCCCTGCCTATGAAGGGACTGGCATTCATTTGAATCCGCAATCAGATGCCAGTAAACTTGAAAATGATCTAGGTAGTCAAATACCTGACTATGTTAAAACTGTTGCAGCAGCTGCTCTCAAAAACCCTCCGCTGCTACTTCATGAACTGTCAACATACACTTTAAGAGTCAAAGCTTTGATTCACAGAGAAACAGAAAAGATCGATATGAAAGCTGATGCTGAACTCTTAAGGTATTTGCTCCTTGTCTCTCCATATACTCTATTTTAACCCTTTCTTTTAGGTCAAGTGATCACTGATTTTTTTATATGCATAGTAATTGATCTGAACTTTGATGGCCCCTGTTGTTAACCTTTTCACCTTTCTATTTCTGGTCTTTGCCGCACTAGTGTTGTCTGACTTGAGCTTATGTTGCCTAGATACAAGTACGATAATGGTAGAGTAACAGATGGTTCTCCTGATGCAAGCTCCCCTCTACACTATCAAGTTTACGGTCGTGGGAGAGGTGGTACTGATTTATCCACAAAGGGATCTTTTAATCAGCTTCTTGAACGACAGGTATCTCTTCTGTCATGATGTCGTTTTCCTTTCTTGGCCGGAAAAAAAGATATTTTTCTTATTTTTTTCTGGTCAACAGGAAAGCAGTTAGCCCCATTGGAGACTTGCAGTATAAATATCTAACTGTCTGATGTTTAAATTTAGCATGCTTGCTTTTCTAATAGGTCTAATTAACATATTTGTTATTGATCTTCATTTGCGAGTGAAGAAAGAAGAAACACTATACACAGTTCATCAAGAGCTTGCATCCTTTCCGAATATGTGATCTGTTCAAAGAACTTTGCATGTTCCGTCACTCAGTTGTTCAACCATTAAGCTGTTCTATTTGATTGTTTATCCACTAGTACGTGTGTGTGTGTATTAATTAATGTGAAAAAGCTGAAAGACTTTTGCTCATTTTGGTTGTAGAAAGCCCATATGGAGCAGTTTGTGGCAACTGAGGATGCTATGAACAAGGCTGCTGAAGCACGGAATTTAAGCCAAAAACTGATAAAACGTCTACATGGGTTTAGCGATTTGATTCCACCACAGAAGGTTCATGGAGGAGCCCCTTCACAGAGCCATGGTAATATCAGGCAATTTGAGGTATGTAATACAATGCCTTTTCTTCTTCTGAACTCCATTCATCAATTATAAATACCTCGAATTTCATATATAAAAAAGATGTCAACATTTGATAGGCTGAGTTTTACCATAGAAGTTTGACGTGCTGATTTTTATTTTTTTATGTTTTCCTTGGAGTTTTTCATAGATTCAATATTTTGTAGTTAGATTTCTATGCCAAAGAACGGGAAGCTGCTGGGCTGCGGGCAAGCCTTAATACATTGACATCAGAAGTGGAACGCCTAAATAAACTATGTGCAGAGTGGAAGGAAGCTGAAGATTCATTGAGGAAAAAATGGAAAAAGATTGAAGAGTTTGATGCTCGACGAACAGAGCTAGAAACCATATATACGTCTCTTCTCCGAGCTTGCATGGTAGGTAAATCTAATTTGAGCTCTTTTATACTGCTTTTGTTGATTTTTATTTTGTTGTAACCTTTGATCCATATTCCATATGCAGTTTGGTTTTTCTTGCTTTCATTCATATTTTACTCTCCGAGGCTTAGTGAGTGTTAGACTCCAATTGTTTTTGCATGTATGACGGGGATCTTACCATCTGGATTTAATATCCAAAGTAAGCTTGCTCTGCGGTGGATGATTATGTGTTGATGTCTCCTTGATAATGGCTTCATGTCCATTTAGCCCGTGCTTGATAGAGGAGACTATTTTGGTGTCTTTAAGACCAAAATAAACTGGTCTAAGCATCTACTCATTCAAATGGTTATTTGATCACAGGAAGCATCAGCATTCTGGAGTCAACAGCCAGTATCTGCACGAGAATATGCTTCAAAAACCATCATTCCAGCATGCAGTGCTCTTGCTGATGCTTCAGGCCGTGCAACTGATCTTGTTGAGAAGGAAGTATCTGCTTTTCACCGAAGTTTAGACAATAGCCTATACATGCTACCTTCAACTCCTCTGGTTAGTTTTTGGTGGTGTATATGTTGTACATCCATTTATCTATATACTCGGTTTTTATCCACAAGCATCTTGTCCTCGTATTATACTTTTTTTTTCCTTTTGATTTTGGGATCTTTTTGTACATGTATTACTCCTACCCACATATATTATCATGCTTCAATGTCCAGTTGAATTGGAGATGGATTTTGGTCCAGAAATATTATATATTGTGCCCTAAACATTTTTTTCAACGTGCAGGCTTTAGTGGAATACATGGGTTCCAGTGGAGCTACAGGATCTGAAGCAATTGCAGCTGCAGAAAAAAATGCTGATTTGCTAACTGCAAGAGCTGGTGCTGGGGATCCGTCAGCAATTCCATCTATATGTCGTATTTCAGCTGCTCTTCAGTACCAAAATGGTATGTATGTGTCGATTATTTTAGTCACTTCTGGTTTGTGTTTATCCATATCCACAGTACCCTTTACTCTTCGCTATAATGACGACCTACTAATGTACTACACAATAATTTTATGTTATAAGGGAAAGATATGCATATTAACTAATGCTTCGACTTGTTTCGTCCGTATTCATAATGTATCTCATTACTGTTTGGGTGATTACATAAAAAGGCTTTACGTCTCACTAGGTACTGAACCATTAGATGCTGGCTTGGCCTCTGTTCTGGAGTCACTTGAGTTCTGTTTGAAGCTCAGGGGCTCCGAGGCCAGCATTCTGGAAGAGTTGTCCAAGGCAATCAGCTTGGTTAGCACAAGACGTGACCTGGTCGATAACAACCATGTCTTATTGAACCATGCACGTCATGTGCAGCAAGAATATGACAGGTAATTATCTTTTATCTCTTCATCTAACTAATTGGTGAAAGGTCTAAGTTTTGTGCTTTAGAGTTGTTTTCATTTCCATTTCCAAGCGAAACGAGTAGGACCTAATATATTCCCCAAAACAATATGTTAGTGACTTCTCTGCCAGTTTATTCCTTTTGTACTTGCTCAGGATTGTCTTTTACTCTTTTTTTATATAAGCGGAGATTGTCGACCACAACCTTGGCAAAAGCGTACAGCGTACACAGAAATTTTTTCGACTGAAAGGTCCACCACAAACCAGTAGCAAATAAAGGTTCAGCAAGCAAATTAGCTGAATAGAAATTAAAAAATTATATCAGAGGTCCAAAAGACCAAAAGTGCTTCCCACAATCCCAAGTAGCAGTGAAAGTATGCATGTGCAGTGCACAGATGTTATAATTCGGAAGATAGGGAAGGTTATTGAATGATTCCCATCTCGAACTCCTTGGAACACTTTTCTTTCTCTTCCATTTCAGCTACCAATCTAGGCTCTTCGGTGGCTCTTCTTTCAACTGGGTCGCCAAATTCTTTGTGTTCATCCTCTCTCTCGGCTTTCATGTCCTCTCTCTTCAGTGGTTGGCTCTGTTGGTCTAAATCCAGGGATACCATTGATATCATATATTATGTTCCTTGCTTTCTTCAAGAGATCGACTTTTCACCAAGTTGCTTTGCTTGGGCATCTGTCCTATTTTTGACAACTCAAAGGCAATTAACATGAGATGATATGATTGTTAGAAATATTATGGAAAATTCTGTAGTTGCTGTTGACCCGTACCACCACCCAGACAAAAGCAATCATAAGAATCCACCACTTTTTGCGACTTGGATATTATTCCTTACATAATAATACATTGGACCAAAAATAGGTGCTGTTTTCCTGGGTTACGTTGGATCCCATTTTGTCATTGATTCCCAGAAAGGGAAAGTCATTGGCATTTAAAAAATAGATGGTCGGTTGTTTCTGCTTCTAAGTTACAAAATGGGCATCTGTTATGTCATCCCCCCATCCAACCTCTAATTTCCCAATTAAATCGAATAAGCAATAACAAATTATTACTTGCTCATATTGTCTGCACCTGTTACAGGATGGTATATTCTTGTCGAAAATTGGCAGCTGAGAAGGATAATGTTGTTATGGAGAGATGGTTGCCTGAGCTCCGGACTGCTGTCCTAAATGCACAGAACTGTTTCAAAGATTGTCAAGGTGTTAGAGTTTTGGTAAGCAATACTGTATTTTTCTATTTTTTTCGTTCTTAAGTGTCTTCTTAGGTGGAGGGGCTTAACTCCATGCGGAAGTTGAGCTTAAATAGTTTGATTAGCAGTAACCTTGCTGAAGTGGTATTGAACGAACTTGCTACTACAGTTTATTCTCTGCTGAGAGACTTAATGCAGTTAGTAAAGTAGCATAAAGATCTTCGGAAAACTGGCTAACTGTTTTTATATCTTGCAACATTTGGTTGGAGATACTTTTGGGCAACCAGATGGATAACTTACTGAACATACTGTAAATAGAGTTTCATTTTATGAGCTAAATTTAATAGCTAAATCTGTGGTTTTATGATGAAATAATGTTTAGAACTTAAAATAGACATTCGTTTTGGCGTTAATAAATAGTGTTTATGTTCATGCAAATAGAACTCAACCCTTGCTCCTCCACAGGTCGATGAGTGGTGGGACCAACCAGCTGCAACTGCGGTAGATTGGATAACCGTGGATGGTCAAAATGTGGCTGCTTGGTTGAATCTTGTAAAACAACTTCAGATGGCCTTTTATGACCGGGAGCTCCTATGATTTTTTTTAGGACCAAGTCGCATATCCTCTGGGTGTATTTACCTGTTTTCCTTTTGATGTCGTCAAGCTTTGGTGTTGTTTGCTGTCACGAGAGTTTTCCGGCTTATCTGTTGAGTTGTGAGCTTAAGTTACAGTAATGTGTGTAAATCACAATACGTTTGAGGTCAAACGTATGTAATATTTGGCGCTATGGTGTTCTTTCTTGTCTAATACATATGGTGCAATACATATTGATGTTTAATGTGTTCCCGCGGAACGAATTTTTTATGCAATACATATGAAGTTCTATATGCTACCCTGGAGCATCATCAATTTTTCTTCACTTACGCGCTCATAGGATTGAAACATACTCTATTGATTTATTTATTTATGTTTACATTGTAGATGGTTTCTATGCAACAATTATAATAAGAACCTAGGCATGTCAATCGGGTCGTGTACGTGTCTTATCGTGTCGTGTATTGTTGGATGCTAACATGTACTGGGTATACACGGACATGACACGATTTGTACACGAATTCTTATCGGGTCGTGTAACACGATACACGATAATACATGAATGGACACGAGTAGTACTTGTACACACGATAACTACCTACAAACACGATAAGAATCTAATACACGATAAATACATGCATACACGAATAACCATGATAAAACATGTTTACCATAATATACACGATAAAGACCCGATTACACGATAGAGACGAAATTGTGGAATTTCTAGAAAATACCAAATAAACCTAACAAATACAAGAACATTATAATATAATACTAGTTTCCTCTAATTCAAAGCTTCAAATAATAGTTTCTCAACAAATAATTGTCTAATACTACGTGCAAAACAACATAACAATTCAAGACTTTAAGTTCATTTTCCAAGGCTCGAAATCCAACTTCTACTTCCAACTTTGTTTCTTCGTGTATTCCCCACATTACTTGATGAAGGATCTAAAAATACAAACAAAACATGAGCATCGATGTTATTATATTTTCATATTTCACAACAATTGAAAATAGCTAAAGTACCTTCGGATCTTGATGTAGGAGTATGGGTGCTTGTAATAAATCGATTCATTTCGCACTAAGTTCTCATTGATTGTGAGCCCTACAATATCCTCTGTAAGGTCATCTAGTGATGACCCTGTGGGTATAGGTGCTCCCACAATTCCTACAAGTTGGTCATACAACCATTTAAAATTCAAGCAATTTAAATATTATGATGATTTTGAAAGTAAACAATCTATTTAATTTACTTGTTTCATTGGATGCCCAATCTCTTGAACAAAGTAAACTTTCAACAGATTCATGTGACAGAGAGCTCCGTTCTTCATTTATGACTTTCCCTGCAATGCTAAAAACAGATTCAGAAGCAACTGTAGATACAAGAATTGACAATAGTTCTCTAGCCATAAGAGCAAGATTTGGAAATCTATATTGAGTAGATTTCCAATATGCAAGAATGTCAAGATCAATTTGCCTATCAAGTGTCTTATATTCCAAGTACCTATCAAATTCTAATTTTTCTAGAAATAAGTGGAGCTATGCATCTTTTTTGCATCAAATTCCTACAAAAGAATTATATAAATAGTGGTTATATATAGAAAAAGTAAATAAATGAGACCAATTAAAGACAAATATTAGGTAGAGAGATTATTACACTTAACACCGCAGCTGCAATACTTCGAGGTTTGGGTGTGGAACTGTGCTGAACTAGACGTTTTACTAATAGGATGTGTAGGAACAATGTCCTCGTAGACCCCAAAGAGTAACTTTAACTTCAGCTCAAGTTGTTTAAATTGGTGAGATGTGGGACCATACAATCTATCGTAACACAACTCCACAAATTCTAGTCTGTATCGAGGATCAAAAACAATTGTTATGACAATAATTGTACAATAATCTAATTAATATTTTTCAAACTTTATTTTTTGTCATTGCTTTAGTTAGCGTATTCGGTCTGGAACGTCCCGAAGAACCCCATGTCGCAGGGACAATGACATATAACTAGGGCTGTCAAATTCGTGTTTCGGGTCGTGTTCGTGTCGACACGATTTGACACAAATTCTTTTTCGGTCAACCCGAACACGAACATGAACACAATTTTTTTTTAAAAATCGACCCGAACACGAACACGAAATTATACACCTAAACACGAACACGAAATTAGTAACCCGAACACGACCCGAAATGACACGAATTTCTTTTCGTGTTTGTCTAATTCGTGTTTCGGATCGTGTTCGTGTCAACACGAATTGACACGAATTCTTTGTTTGTGTCAACTCACAACCTAAAAACAAAATAAACTTCATATTTCATCATCACTAACTCTTTTAAAATATAGACTAATAGTCTAATACAATGAGAAATCCTAACATCCATAAACATTCAACATCAATATAAACTCTATCCAAAAGACAACAACTTCATCACAAGCAATCAAACTTCCATAGACAATTCATAAACCTTCTTGACCAAAAAGATAAAAACTTTCATAAACTTCATGAGTTAACATTGAACTTCCTTGCAATCATGTCTCCAGACTCTCCACATTCCTTGTTATCAACCTGTGGGATGATGAGTAGAGTTATCAAAAAATATAGTAATAAATATATTTTATGTTAAATAAAAGGATTTGAATATCCACAAACCTGCTTGAGAATTCATTACTTCTTCCAATGAGTTATCAACATGAACAATTTCTTCTGTAAATATATTTGACATTCTTAAGTTGCTGCAGTGATATATACTTGAAGGAAAACATTCTTAAGTCTATACATAGACATATTCCTACTTTAGTTGCTACATGCATGCTACTAAATGTTGACTTGTCCAACTCCTCAAGATTTAGCAACGAAGTAATCCAGTATTAGCGGGCAAAATAATATATCAACTATCAAGGAACAGATTCATAAAAAATCGTTTTCAAAAACAACATACATTTTTCAACAACTTTCACCAAATCCGAGCATGCATTTCAGAGGATTCATTTTAATTTTTAACTACCACTCGAAAAATATAAATCTGGGACATTAGTCAAATACCAAATAACTAACCCCGTCCAAATGTTTTGCGCGAAGAGTGAAGGCTAAAGAGGTTAGATGGTGGTGTAGGTCGAACCTGAAAGGGACACGAGAGTGAGCGAGAGTATATGGCGAGGACGACAAGAGGAGAGGACGCCGACGACAAGGGAGGCGAGAGGAGAGGGTGAGGCCGGCAAAGACGGAAACAGGAGACCGCGAGTAGGGGTGCAAATGGTTACCAACTATCCGAGTATTCGATTCGAAAATTTCTATTTAGTTGGTATTTGGTAAGTTCTATCTTACCAATTTAATTTCAGATACGGATTTGGTTTAAAAAAATTTACCAATTAGAAATCGGATACGAATTCGGATATAAGGAATTTCAAATTCGAATTATCCGAATTATCCGAATTAATTACAATACATATACTTATAATAGGATACTTGTATTAGTTGTATAGGAATGAATGGTCATGATAATCATCTTTTAAAACCAATGGCCAGATCTTCTTTCAACCAAAGAAAGCCCTAAAAGTTACCTTTTTCCTTACCACCGCCTCCTCCACTCCTAAGAAAGCCCTAAGAGTAACATCCAAGTCCTCCACTCCACCGCCATTTCACAGAAGCATCATCTCCTTCCCCATTTCACCAAGCAAGTCTCCATTGGTATGCATCATCTCCTTCCCCATTTCACCAAGCACGTCTCCATTGGTATGCATCATCTCCTTCCTCATTTCACCGATCATGTCTCCATTGGTATGCTAACATCATTTTGCTGCATCATATGCTCCCTCTCGTTAATAGCATTACTCTTGTTTCATATGAAATTTATTCAACCTTTTTCCATTATTAACAGACCAAATATGCTAGCAAAGTCACTGGCATGTTTTCTGAAACTTAGGATAAGTGTGCTACTTGCGGTAAAACAACATATCCACTTGAGAAGGTTGTGAACTTGTGATGTCTACAACATTACATCGTAATTTTTTTGGGTTTGTTTTTTCATTGCATTAATGTAACTTATTCACCTCCTTGACTCCTTCCTTTGGTTCTTTGCTTTTATATGTTTGTGCTATTTTCAGAAACTACATGTTTTCCTTGTATGAAACTTGAAAAATTGTTCATCTTTTAGATTACTATTTTTATTTTAGATTAAATAAAATTATTATTTCTACTCCTAAGCATCTTGGTTTTAATAATGTTTTTTTTTGTTATATAGCATGACTGAAATGGTAGATAAGGAATGTGCAAATCCAAGTGCTGAAACGTCTAAGAAATCTACCCGAAAGGAAAGGAGGTTGTGGTCTAGTGCTTGGGTAGACTTTGATAGGAAAAGAACTGAGGATGGAATACTTGCAACATGTAAGCATTGCAAGTACGAAATGCCAGGAAATAGTGAAAGTGGGACAACTCACTTACATAATCATCTAAAACGTTGCATGCCTTATCGTAGAAAAAAAAGGAAAAGAGGTAGAGAAAGGACAACTTCGTCTAAAAGCAGGGGGCAAAAAACCAGATGGAACAGCTGAAATTGAGTGCTTCAAGTTTGATCAGGGTTTAAGTAGGCAAAAATTGACAAATATGTTTATCCTACATGAATACCCATTTTCCATGGCTGAACATGTTGGATTTAGAGACTTTGTTAGTAGTTTGCAGTCAGACTTTAAGTTGTTGTCTCGTACTACGGTTCAAGCTGATTGCAAGAAAACATTCCAAAAGGAGAAACAAAAGATTTATGACACATTAGGAAAGCTCAAATCTCGTGTTAGTCTTACTGCGGACATGTGGACAGCCCTTGGTAATGTGGGATATTTGTGTATGACTTGTCATTTTATTGATGAAAAATGGAAACTTGTGAAAAAAATTCTAAACTTTGTGTATGTGGAGTCTCCTCATGGAGCTGAAGAGCTTGCTAAGGTCATTCTAGAGCATGTTTATGCATGGAATATTGACACTAAGTTGTTTAGCTTTGTGTTAGATAATTGCTCTACAAATGATAAGATGATCAAAGAGATTCTTGATGATGCTAATTTCAAAATGAACTTGCTGGAGGATGGTGAATTCTTTCATTCTAGATGTTGTGCTCATATATTGAATTTAATTGTGCAAACCGGCTTGGGGGAAATACATGAAATTGTGGATAGAGTCCGTTCCAGTGTCAAATATGTTAAGAAATCTCAAGCACGTCAAGAATGCTTCAAAAATGTGCACAACAAATTGGAGCACCAGAAAAGGCATTGATACTTGATTGTCCAACTAGATGGAACTCAACCTATTTGATGCTTGAGAATGCTTTAGAGTTCAAAAATGTTTTTTCTCGCTTGCCTGGGTTTGACAAGTCATACAAATCTCCACCAACTTCCGAGGATTGGGATAATGTACAACTCTTAGTTGATAGTTTGGTTGTGTTTGTTGATGCTACTGAACGGCTTTCGGGTACAAAGTATCCTACTTTGAACTACTATTTTAATGAAATATACACTGTTCATGTTTCATTGAAAACTTGGTGTGACAGTCCGCATCCTTTCATCTCTGCCATGGCACAAACAATGACACTAAAGAAGGAAAAATATTGGGGTAAAATTAATTTTTTGTTCACCGCCGCTTGTATACTTGATCCAAGGTTCAAAATGAAATCAATAGAGTATTTCTTTGGGCTAGTATATGAAAGTTGGGAGGTAGATAGAATGGTTGAATCTGTTCGTACGGAATTTGTGCGGCTATATGGAATGTATAAATCCAGAATTGGCAGCAGTTCAGTTATTCAGAATTTGAGGTCTTTTGGCAAACAACAAGGCTCTAATGTGCAAGTTCATGCATCGGACAAAAATTCTAAACCGTCTCTACGTAAAAATCTGGGTCAGTTTCTTCAAAACACATCATCGCAGCATCAAAAATCAGATTTAGATATTTATCTAGATGAAGGGATTGTAGTGTCAGATGATGATGATTTTAATGTGTTGGAATGGTGGAAGTTGCATGAGGCAAAATATTCTATTCTCTCGGCAATGGCTCGTGATATTTTGACTATCCCCGCATCAACGGTTGCTTCTGAAAGTGCCTTTAGTACCGGAGGAAGGGTAGTCGATCAATATAGAAGCTGTTTGGATCCAGATACCGTTGAAACTTTAATATGTGGGCAAGATTGGCTAAGACACGAAGTGAGAGGTATTAAGTTTATGAATGCCTATCATTTATGAATCATTTATAAAGTTTGTATTATTTGCTAATGTTTTTGTTTTACATGCAGATTCTACTCTTCTTGAATCAGAAGATGCACTCTCAACACTCTTCTCAAGCTTGGAACGTGTTGATGTTGAAGAAAATTTGTCGGACGACAATTGCATCACTTAGATGCATGTACTTGTTATACTTAAAAGTTAAGTATATAGTTTCTCCTAATCTGTCATTTTAATTTGTATGTTCTCACTAACTTTGGAGTTTCTAATGTTTTTTTTAATGCAGGTGTTGGTAAAGAGCAGATGTTGATGAACAAGTGTTTCTTTTTGTGAAGTTAAGTTGAAGCATAAATATGCCACACAAGATATATAAAGTACATACTAACTTTTGTTTGTTATTTAAAGAGTAGATGATGATGAACATGAGTTTTTTTTGTGAAGACAGGATGAAGCATAGACACGTCAAACACAAGATATATAAACTATAGGCTAACTTTTGGTTGATGAATAGTAAGTCTAAACTTTTTTGTTGTAATTTGACTAAAAATTATGTTTGTTTAAACTAGTTTGGATGTTGGATGTTGGATACTTCATACTTGGCTGCTTTTGATCTCAATGGTTAATGGTTGGATGTTGTATATTTATTGCCTTGTGAATCTTTGATGTAATTTAAGCAGGTTAAGTTTTTAAATATGTTATGAGACTGTTATTTATTGATGCAAACATGCTAAACTACTTGTATTTTTGTGCAAATATGGTAGATATTATAAGTTTTACTTTTGTTTATCAACCATGTTGAACTTGAGGAATTCTTCAATTCAATTTCGGATAATATCCGAATACCGATTAGTATTCGAAAATTTTGAAATTTCGGATTCGAATTCGGATAGTACTAATAATTTCGGATACGAATTCGAATTTGGTAATGGATTTCGGAATTCGAATTCAAATTCGAATATACTATATATCCGAGTCAAAATATCCGATTTGCACCCCTAACCGCGAGGACTACGATGATGGAGAGAGGAGATGACGAGGACGGGGAGAAGAGATGGTGAGGACGAAGACGAGGACAGCGGGGGTTTCTCTGTTGGAGGCGGCTGGAGGAGTGGAGATGATGTTTGTTTTAGACTTGAGTTACGGTTAGGAATTTAGGGTTTTTTAGTTTTTTATTTGAATTCGGGTAATTTGTGTCAACACGAATTATACGAAACCCAAAATATATCAACCCGAATCCGAAATTTCATGTCGTGTTCGGGTTCGAATTTCGTGTCGTGACACGAATTGACAACCTACATACAACGTATACATCCTAACAACAATGTTAAACCGACGCTATAAAAAACCCCACAATATTTAACTGAATTCTGACATAAGTCCATCAAGTGATTAAGCTTAAACCGTCCATAATCATCATTAATTAAGAGATAAGTGAAGCAAAAGAGGTCGAAGTGGAGGAGAAATGCATGTGAACCGTGGGGATACTGGTATGATCCCAAGATCCTGCATCATACTCAATTATTATTATCAAACCCAAAAGTTAATAATTATATATTAAAATAAAAGCACGAAAAAGGGAAGAAACACCATTCCCCAATCTTCTAGATCGTTCTCCCAACCCCAGAACCATCGAGACACCAACCCCAACCCCAACCACGCCGCTCCCTCTTATTACTCCCTTCCCCTCCGATCCCCCACACCCTCCCTTCCAATGGCGAAGTACGGCGAAGGTGACAAGCGCTGGATCGTGGAGGACCGCCCGGACGGCGCCAACGTCCACAACTGGCACTGGGCGGAGCGCGACTGCCTCGAGTGGGCCCGCGCCCGCCTCTCCCACCTCCTCGAGAACCTAACCCTCGTCGACGGCGACCTAGGCCTCACCGTCCTTACCAAATCCCTCGAAAAACTCGACGGCGAGGCTTACGTCAACGTCCGCAAGGGCAAGGTCATCCCCGGCTACGAGCTTTCTCTCTCCCTTACCTTCGACGCCCAGACTCCAGAGGCTACCCTCTCCGGGACTGTCCAGGTGCCTTATCTTGCCGATGAGAACGCCGACGAGGACCCCGACCTCACCGTCGCCGTACGCGATGGGGATGGCCCCGTTGGGAGACGGATCAAGGACGCTATTCTCGCGAAGGGGAAGCCCATCCTTCTTTCTAAGATCAAGGAGTTTGTGAAGGAAATGGCCAAGGGGGGTCCTGTGAAGGACGAGTTGGAAGTTAAGAAGCATAGCAAGGTTGCGGCTTCGCCTTCGCCTTCACTGGTTTCGGCTCCTGCTTCGGCTGCGCCGGTGAAGAAGGTGGAGGAGAAGAAGAAAAAGGAGGGGTTTAAGACGATTACGGTGACGGAGAAGTTTAGTTGTAGGGCGAGGGATATGTATGAGATTTTGATGGATGAGAATAGGTGGAAGGGGTTCACGCAGAGCAATGCGAGGATAAGCAAGGATATTGGAGGGGAGTTCAGTGTTTTCGATGGGTCGGTTACTGGTGTTAATGTGGAATTGGTGGAGGCGAAGCGGATCGTGCAGAAGTGGAGGTTTGGGAGTTGGGCTGATGGGATCCATTCCACTGTAAGCGTTGTGTTTGGTTTGGTTGTTTTGATTTTTGTTATTTTTGAAATGTGGATTGAATAATGCAGGTGAGATTGGAGTTTGATGAGCCGGAACCAGGATTGACGATCGTGAAGCTGACACAGACTGATGTACCTGATGAGGACAGGTATCTTTTGAGTTCCTGTGTTTGTTTCTGTTACTTCCGTGATATTAGAAGCTTGGTCCTTTGGGGCACAAGTTAGCAACTAAAATTCTGAAATGTGGATTTCTAATTTTGTTCCTGTTGATCATATTGAGCTTGATATACCTGCAACTAAATAGCTAACATCTCACAATGAAACATTGATTAAATTGTTATTTGAAATTTAACATTTATATTCTCTTGTAATTTGAATGGATTTAATGTTTTTGGTTGAACTGTTGAAACAAGTGACAGAAAATCTGTACCTCCAAATATTTCCGAGTAACTTGGGGATATATGGTTGGAGAACAAGTTTTTTAGTAGTTTACCTATGTGTCTGTAACAGGCAGCTAATATCATGAATAAAAAAAGATATGGATGAATTATAATCCTTGTGTATCATATATCGAGACATGCTTGTGCAATTCTGATGTCAAGTTGCTTATCATCTGCTGTTGCTGGAAATGATGTCATTAGCCAAAATAGGTAAATAGAAGAGGGTGAAAAAAGTAAAAATTGAGTCTTAAGCATCTATGATGGAAGTTGGCCAGTTGGGTGTTTCTTTGTGTGGAAGTTAAGAGTCAAGAATTCTGTTCATGAATTTATCAACATTTGAGGTTTGTTATCTTAGTTGCCTTTAGGGATAGCCATGTTTTCCACCGTAAAACCTTTCTACGAGTTATATCCCTAACTTTTCGTTGTGAATGCCAACTTTTGCTCTCCTCGGTGACCTACACATTTGTGCATCCTATTGTACTTGGCTATTTCACATGTATTTAGCTGGACCTATGTACTATGATTCCTCGCTTGTGCAATTGTCTTCCTGTCTTTTGTTATTGGGTATTGGGGTCCGTTGTTGTTGGTAACCCATTTATCCTTAAAAAATTCCTGCTTTCTAAAAACTATAAGAGTGAGAAAGAGAGTTGATTCTACTCTGGCCAAATTGATCTCTGAACATCCCATGAATTGTATTTTGTAACTGCATCTTTACTGAAATGAAAATAGTTACAGTTGGTTTCTTACTCATTGTATGTTTGGTATTTATTTTTGTTTTAGATATGGTAACTCGACGGTGGTAGAGAACACTGAGAGAGGATGGAGAGATCTTATCTTCCACAAGATTAGAGCTGTATTTGGGTTCGGCATTTGAAAGGAATTGGTTTCAGAGCTCGTCTTCAAGCATCTATCTACTTGTTTCATTTCCTTGTCCTGAACTCCTGATATGTTTCTTTCTCGAATAGGGATTTGTGCGAGTTGGATGATGGTATTGCCTTGGTTAACTTATTGTTATTCCTTCACTGCAGAAATTTGAAGTGTAGTATTCTTAACTGAGTTATGTACTTCAGTATTTAAAAAGAGATTTTTGTCTTCCCGACATAGCTTTTGCCTTGTGTTTGATGGTTCGTAGTGTTTATATAAAGTGCAAGTAACAGTCACAAACCAGAGCCCTCGTGCAAAAAACAAACGGTTTAAAAATAGATCAGTAGTAGTTATCATAGGAATGTGTCTTGGTCCGTGCCAACTGAAAAACGCAAATTTGGCAGGTCAAGGCTCTTAACCCTGAGGATGTATTTGATGTGTGCCGTTCTTCATCAGTTTTTGCCTGTTGTAGTATTATGAGTTATTTGGTTTCTCTCGTCGGCGTTCAGTGGTTTTTTTATATGTTGTTCAACAGTACAAGAAATGTGCTCTTATGGTCTCTCTCTGGAGACATTTGATAATAAAAAAGTGCTTGTATGTTGTAACTACTGAAATCAGTCCGTTGTTGTGTATACTTGTGCTTGCCTGACGAAAAAGAAAGTTTCAGGCAATTTCTGGATTAAGTTCAACCTTTCCATTCATCTTTGGTGGCCCAGAGCCTTTGAGTAGCAGGAACTCGGTCCTCTTAACGTCGTTGTAACGTTTTTCAATCAATTAGCCGATGCACTTGGTTAAGTTTATGATATTCTTGAGCTGCTACTTGGTTAACATGTTACTCTTGTGCATATGATCCGCGCCTCGTATCTGACTTTGATGTTACCGTGAGCCCGTGACAAAATTAGATTATCTTTTAACACAAGGAGAAAAAGGAGCATTTGTTTCATTATGGTGCCCGTAGTCCAATTTTCATTCGACTGAATGTGAAAAGGGAGTTTTAGAAATAGTTTCCAAATTGCTAGGTCATTTAATCTTCATTTAGAAACTAGAAAAATCATCTATCATTATATCAGTATTAGTAAAACGAACATCATTGCAGGATTAGATGTCGAATTGTATGGGGACTATTGTAGTTCATAGTGTGGAATTGTATCGAGTTAACTGAAGAAAAAGAATCTTATCAGCACCTCTCTCAATTGTCAAACCCCAGCTGAGCTTTGTGGACAAGACGAAGGCAGTGGGCGATTAAGAATTAATGTGTGAAGAACACAATCTTGCCTGGATCCCACTCGTCCTGGATCTCGGCATCTTGCACATGCCTGACATTGCAAATCTGGTTCTGAAAAGAAACCATATCCCATGGGTTAATTGCTAGATTAGAGCTTCTGTGGACTACGTTGTGATTGTTATCTATGTGACTCTCTTTGTCTCTCACTTCTAAATTCTATCACGACCTTGTTTTGTGAGTTTAGTAAGTGTTTGGGTCCCCAATAAGCACTGTCCAGTAATAGTAATTACATAGTAACTTTTAATCCAGATATTCAGAATAATAGAACGTAACAAAATCAATTTCGGTCATCTTCTTGGTTAGTATCCGTTTCACTTCTGTAATCATAGCTATTTTAAGATAGAGATGTATCAACCGACTACCCCAAGTCATAATAAGATTCAAATTGTTAATCACAAAGAATAAAAATCACTGGGCCCATAAAGACTAAGTTTTGCAATCAATGGCCGCCTTTAAAATTTTATATTACTCCGAGGAATGGTTCAGATTTAGCTGTCAAAAGAAATCGTGTATTGATGCTCAAAGCAAAGCCATCGTTTTTAGGGCTGTCAATTTTACACGAAACACGATAACACGACACGAAAACGACACGAAGTTAGTGGACATGGATTGAGAATTTGAACACGATTAATAAATGAGTTGGATACGGCAACACGATTATTAAATGAGTTGGATATGAATTTCTGCTGCAAAAACGATTAACACGATTAAGACACGATAAAACACGATAAGTAATTGGGTAATTAGGCACACGATTACGAATACGACACGACTAATACCGACAAGTCTATAAGTAATATATAAGTTATAAATTATAATAAACAAATTCTAATAACTGAATGTCATATTTATAATTTTACCAATTATATATATAATTGGTTTGAAACTTTGAAGTTTGAATTCTGAACTCTGAACGAGTGGATAATTGTGTGTTAAACGTGTGTTAAATGGTGTAAACGGTAGCGGTGTTAAACGTGTACACGAAGTAACCCGTTTAATAATCGGGTATAAACGGGTTGGATATGACAACACGATTATAAATGGGTTGGATACGACAGAAATTTAGCAACACGATTATTAAATTGGTCGGATACGGCGCAGCACCTAGAACTTATATATAGGAGTTGACACGACACGATTAGTACACGACACGACACGATTGACAGCCCTAATCGTTTTGACGAATAATTTTATATCATAATCATTTTATTTTATGGTATATAACTAAAGCCATATGGACCACGTGATGTACAAGACTCTTATTAAGAGGCACTTTGACTACAATTTCACAATTAAAATTAAATTTCTATAGTTCTGTAAAAATGGATTGCTTCACCTTCATTCTTTTTGTAAAGCTGCTTCTCCACTCCTTAAGTCTCAACTTCTTCGAGAGACTACTTTGTCCTGTGGTCGAGCATTGCATTTAATCTTATCGACACAAACTTAACATTACTTTGACAACGTGCCCAAGCAAAATTACAATCACACTAATCTTCCACCAGTTTTTCGGCGTTGTCGACATAATAAGTTTATGGTTATACATATTTCTCAAAATTAATGACAGGAAAGAATATGATTGTTCTTCTAAGAGAACTGGGTCCCAAATCCCAATTGGTTAACATGCATAAACCTGTAATTAAAAATCTGCATGCGTGGCAAATAAATCGTGTTTATCGTAGTTTGTTTTGAATGTTTTGATCGAGATCGAACTTGAAATTTCATCAAAAAGTAAATGGAGAAGCTGCACAAACGGTAGTGCATATTTAAAATTTTCATTGTGTATATGTATATTATAGTACTAAGAATTTGTAGACCAGTCCAATATTCGAATATACAACCGATCCAACACGTTGAGAACTTACCTAAAATGTTTCTTCTTTCTTATGGATACAATGCATAAGCCACCTCTTGTTAGAGACTTTGCTTAGTTTAATTTACTTGCTGGAGAATTTGATGAGCTCACCAAAATCTTTTGCTGTGGCTATCTGTTAAGACCCTAACCTTGATTATGGACTAATCCCGTGATTAGTGGTTGCTTAGCATGGGAAATGGGAGAGAGAACAATAATGGTGACAGTAGGGGGCGGTTACTGTAGCGGGGAGTGATTGTGTTGGGTTTAAAAGCACCCATCAATCTTTCTCTCTCTCTCTATCTCTTTCTCACTTTCTCACTTCCGGCGACCAGGGGGCGTGGAGGTTGCTCCGGCGTGAGGCGCGGAGGTCGGTGTGTGAGGAGGCGCGCGTGCGATCGCGGATCGGAGGTGGTTTCGTGGGTTCTCCGGTGGGCGTCGTTGATCACTTTGTTGAGGTATGTCGGCTTACTAGTGTGGTTTTATTGTTCCCCACGTTGGTGGGAAGTTGAGGTCGGCCGCGGGAGGTCGGAGACCTCGCCGGCGACGAGAAACGACGTAAAATCATTGGCTGACGCAAGGTTGTTGTCGACCAACGGTCGACCGGTGCCTTCGGGCGGTCGACTGGTTTTACCTTTCTGCCTGACTTTAACCAACACCGGTTGAACGATACCAATGTGGCGGTCGACCGGTTGCATATGTGCTGGTGGGTTGGAGGCTTGCTGTCGAACTTCGGTCGACCGTCCCTTGTTTTTGGGTCGACCGAAACTTAAGTGTACTTGATGATTATGCATGATGTTCGACCGATTTATATATATTGTTCGACCGTTACATGACGTAGACTATTAGGATGACCATGGTAGTTTTCGGTCGACCGGGACCCCTGAGTCGGTCGACCGAGTAGTCTTGTGGATTTTGACCAACTCCGGATTTTGACATCGTGTTCGGTCGACCGGTTTTAGACTGTTGTTCGACCGTTTGGACTTAAGTGACGCGCAGAATAGTTCGACCATTGTAGACTTTCGGTCGACCGAACCTATTGGGGACGGTCGACCGGTTAGGCTTTTTCGGTCGACCGTTTGTGTGCAGAACTGAATTCCTGGTCTTGTGTTGTGCCAACTCTGTCCACGGAAACCCGTGTCCTCGCTTAGAGCGTGAGCCGGGAGGTGACGGCGGGTACGTGCTCGTGCCTACCCAGGGACCGCCGTGTGGAAGAGTGTGGACACTTGGGTCACACCACTCCCGTGTTGGACCGTGGTGTGACGTATTGTTGCCTTACTCTTTGTGGAGTAGCAGACCTAAGGGATCGCGGATCCCAATGCGTGTTGACGCAAGGCTCGTGGAGCATGATGACCCTGCAGACTACGGTCTGGACCCGTCAGATGTTGTGCCGACGATGCCGCCGAGGTTTTGCCGGCGATGATGGTGCCGACGATGTTCCGGTTTGTGGTTGTGTCGTCCGATGTTGTGTCAGACGTATGTTGTGTCGGCGATGCCGCCGATGTTGTTCCGGTGATGATCCCCGATTTGACACCTATCTTGGGATGTTGACCGACCGGGCTACGACTCCGTCGAAGGTGGTGTAGACCACGTGGTTCTTTGCGCGGAAGTGCGGATGCTCCTCACCGATTCCTTTGGCTCGAGTAGTTGCGTATGTGCCTACGGTAGGTTTCCGAGGGAGACACGTTGTTGTTGCTGGATTGATGTCCCTGTGGAACCTGTTGGGGGTCGTCGTTGTTGTTGGACTGAGGTCCTGTTTACCCTTGGAGGGATTTGATGCATTGTAGATGTGATATGACATGCTAATAGTATGATAGGTGCATTTACCGTACTGTTGCATTCATATAGGCGAGCTTGTTATACAAGATTTACTAATGGGATACTCAGGCATCGTTGTTTGATTCATGTTTCAGGACCGCAGTAGGTTCTGTCGGGTGGTGATAGCGGGCACACACATTTTGGGGTCAGGATCCTCTTCGTACTCTTCGAGGTCACCGTGATTGCTTGTACTTGTCTTTTATTGTATTGCTGTAATCACGTCTTTTGACAAACTCTGTTGTATTTTGGTGCACTGATTGTTGATTTATTTGAGTAACATTCTCGTTGATGAGTTTATTCGATAATCTCTTGATTGTTTAATTTTTTTTAAATTTTCGCTGTTTCGAGATGTTACACTGTGAGCAATAGTCTTACTAAAGAACAGATCCACCCTTGGGAAAATATACTATTAAAGAATACGCTCTCATGTACTAAAATAAGCTTGTTACATGCCAGAAGGAAATCCTAACCTAAATTATTAGCTGCTATCATATTTGCCACTAATGACTATTCTTTCGATCATTAAAAGCTCTGTTACATTAGTAAGTAATCCCATTGTACCAGCTTTTTGTTCCTAGAACATTGAATTTATTATATTTTATTTAAATTTATATTTCAATCAAGAACACTTACTAATTTTTTTCTTGTTTGAGGAATTAAGCTATCTAATATTCAACAATATTATATTGGCATTTTGGCAGAGTTATGAACCACACCACGGCCACAAAAAATTGTATATATATAGCAGAGAATTGGATATATTTTGCCGAGATTATATCATTATTAGCAAGCCCAAAAAATTCTTACATTAACTATGTCGTAAGAGAACTTTTGGCCTCCATATTATCTGAGAGAAAAGCATAAAAGGCCTAACATCAAGAACATTGTTGGAAGAAAATTTCCAAGTTGAAGCGTCCAAGAATTGCACTGGCCATTTTAATTTAATTTCTTTGACTAAAGCCTAGACTATTGCAACACACGAGGTGAGGTACACTATTTTCGTTAGGACCTAGATGCTTTGCTAGGTTCTACATTATATTTAAGGAAATATACATGTAAAGATAATTTCTAAAATTAAATTTTTTCTTGATATTCAAACGTAAGAACATAATCTTTCCTAAATGGAAAAATAAGAAAAGGAATGCCATCTACGAGAAAGAACATGATTGTTCATGAATGGAAGCAATTGTTGAATGTGGTAAAATGCTGCAGATTCTATGGAGTTAAAAATAATGTGATTTTAGTCATTCGACGTACAACTCTAGCTAATTCCAAAAGTGCAACTACTGTTACAAATCACTATACGTGTACATGTCCAGTGGTTCCTCATAAAAAGGTTGAGTATGTGGATCTTTTAGATGAAAAAATACAAATTATATTATGGAAAATCATGAGAAATAAGTCATAAGGTGAAAACATTACCATGGATCGGCGGAAAACATGATTGAAAAAGTCATTTTTACGTAAAAAAAGTGGATTTTACTCGCACTTATTCCCGTCAGGGGTGGAATAATGCCATTAGAATAATTTTAGTATAAAATGGTTCAAAATTGATGGAAAAATTCCAAAAAAGTTGTTTTAAAGTGGAAACACAAGGAAACAACCCTATTAAATAGAAATAAATACATGGGAGCAGAATTACAATGAAATTGATGATTGGGTGACTTGGGTCTAATTCTGTCCAATTCAAAACAAAACGTGAAAAATAACATAAGCAGGACAATATATTATCACTAACTGGAAAGGAACAATAACACAACCACCCCACAAGACCAATCTAATTTAGTTTTCTCCAAAACAAACTATCGCCATATTCCACCTACACCCTCGCGAAACATCGTAATCGTAAACTCCCTAACAGTAAATAAATAGGTAAAAAATTAAATTAAAATATAAAAAAACTGAACAGAAAACAATGTATATTGTATAATGTAACGTAAAAGTTTTTAACCACGCGCGAGCGAGCGATCTCATCCATCGCCTCGCCCTCCATTCCACGATTTCGGCCTCCATATAATTACCCCACAATGACCACATCTCTCTCTCTCTCTCTCGACGACGCCGAGGGATCGACCCAAACCAAATCTCATCGAAACAAACCCCCAATCCCACCCCCTTCCAGAACCTTCCTTTCCCGATCGGAAAATCGCCCCCCGATAAGAATCCCGAATCTGGGGTTATTCTAGGGTTTGGATTCGGATTCGGATGGACAGGTGAGGACGAAAGGGATCTGTGGGAGGGAATTCTAGGTCGAGATGCCCGCTCTCGTGCAGAGGAATGCCGCGCGATCAGGCAATGCGGCCGCCATGATGTGCTCGCTGTCCGTCTCCGCCGCCAGATCGGCGCCGGCGAAGGGGATTTGGTCCAAGAGGAGGGACGACGTCGGGTTCGAGCAATTGCAGAAGGTAGAGATTCCGCCGAGATGCGGATTTCGATTGCGCGATGTTTTCGTTGCAGTATTGTTTTCGTTTGGTTCGATTTGTTGTCTGTGAATGCCATATTTTTCTTGCTTTGATTTTTCAGATTTGGTTTTGCATTGACAGCCTGTCGGATTGATATGAGCGGGTGATTTTATTGGGCGATTTTGCTCTGGAGATGTTTTGTTCCGTCGAAGCTGATTGCCGATGAAATTTCGATCGTTATCGTGTTTATTTCTAATCAATTCAATGTGAAACCTAAGAATTGAAAACATTTGGTGACAGAATTTGTGGTTTTTGTGTTGCTGCTCATCTTTCACGATTTGGGCTTTTGTTTATTCATGTTTCCTTTAAAATGTTTCTAGCCGTTATCTGTTGAATCCATGTGTGAATGTAGCTCTCTATCTCTAGATTGGGTTTTTGTGGTGAAACGTTGGATAAACACTGAAATGCTTGTCATGTTTGGTTTTCCTTTATGATTGATTATTGGGGATTTGTTTCGTCGTATTCGTTGAACCAGTTTTGGAGTGAATTGTCTCCTCGTGCTCGCCGGGAACTCTTAAGGATAGACAAGCAGATGCTCTTTGAGCAAGCTCGTAAAAATATGTATTGCTCAAGATGCAATGGTTTACTCCTTGAAGGCTTCTCGCAAATTGTTATGTATGGGAAGTCGTTGCAACAGGAAGGAGGAGGTGCCCCTATTGACTACAAAGCGGGTACTCTAATCAATGGGACAGACAATGAGTTGGATGACATGCAGGACCCATCAGTTCATCCTTGGGGAGGATTGGTGTCAACTCGAGATGGATCATTGACGCTTATGGATTGCTATTTACATGGCAAATCACTGCTCGCACTGCAAAATGTAGGTCCTAAATACAACATGAAAATCTAAATTATGTGGACATATTCCTATTTTGGTTGATTAAAAAATATATTCCCATGTTGGCCATTACTTTCTTCCCAGGTTTTCAACAGTGCACGTGCTAGAGAGCATGAACGTGAGTTGCTTTATCCTGATGCGTGTGGTGGTGGAGGCCGAGGGTGGATAAGTCATGGAATGAGTAATTATGGGAGAGCACATGGAACCAGAGAATCGTGTGCGTTGCATACGGCCCGACTCTCTTGTGACACTTTGGTCGACTTCTGGTCAGCTCTTGGTGATGAAACCCGGCTTTCTCTTCTACGAATGAAAGAGGAAGATTTCATAGAGAGACTCATGTACAGGTAATCTTTGTAAGCCTTTTCCCGTCAATTAAAAGATATATTTCACTTCTACTATTTGATGAAGTTCTTGTAGCTACTTCTTTAACCATCCAACTACAAACTAAAAGTCGTTTGGGCAATGACCTGTAGGACATGATAATTAGCAGAAAGTATTGACTCAGCCGGTCATGTTCCTCTAATCATAGTTGTTGCGAAAAGCGCATATAGACAACAAACTGAGTTTGAGTTTAACAAAGAATGTAAATCTTTATTACATAGCCCTGCTGCTCAACCATCTTATGCATAAATTATTCTAAAAAAATGTGAAACCCAGTTTTTGTTGTAGAAATCACCTCACATTCCCTTCCTTTTGCTTATTCCACTGGAAAGTTCTTCTGTGATCTAAAAATATTTTCATATCACAGGTTTGATAGCAAGAGATTCTGCAGAGATTGCAGAAGAAATGTGATAAAGGAATTTAAGGAGTTGAAGGAATTGAAGCGAATACGGAGGGAGACCCGCTGTACAAGTTGGTTCTGTGTTGCTGATACTGCTTTCCAATACGAGGTTGGCATCCTATTTTATTCAAGTGTTCATACAACACCTGTGAGAAACATCACTTCATCTCTTCTGTTCTTTTATTATGCTGCTCTCTGTCAGTATTTCTTGGAAGATTGTCAGTGTAAAATCCCAATCCTAATGTCAGCTTATAATATGTGAAACTGGAATCATGGAAAAGATACATATCCATCATTTTTCAAACTTCTAACTTGAATCCATCACAATGCAGGTATCAGATGACACAGTACAAGCTGATTGGCATCAGTCATTCACAGATACAGTTGGAACATATCATCACTTTGAATGGGCAATTGGAACAGGCGAAGGAAAATCAGATGTATTAGACTTTGAAGACGTGGGTATGAGTGGAGAGGTTCATGTAGATGGACTTGATCTTAGTGATTTAGATGCTTGTTTCATTACATTAAGGGCCTGGAGATTAGATGGTCGCTGCACAGAACTTAGTGTGAAGGCACATGCATTGAAGGGACATCCGTGTGTCCATCGTCGACTTGTCATTGGTGATGGATTTATAACAATTACTAAAGGGGAGAGTATCCGAAGATTTTTTGAGCATGCTGAAGAAGCTGAGGAGGAAGAGGTAGGCGCCTCTTAACCTTTTGTTATCTGTTTTTGTCATCATTTTCTGGAAAATGCCACCTACTACAAACTAATATTTTATACTTCACCTGAATAACTGATGCAAGTTGCAGTAGGTGATGTGCATTCTCTTTCAGACTTTTCATATGCTAACAATTTAGGATTTATAATACAGGAGGAAGATGCTGTTGATAAGGATGGCAATGAGTTGGATAGTGATGGTTCTCGACCACAGAAGCATGCCAAGAGTCCCGAACTTGCTCGAGAATTTCTTCTAGATGCTGCAACCATGATCTTTAAAGAGCAGGTATTTGTAAATGGCCAGCTTGATGTTCTTTAGTGGGTTTTTAATTTGTTTGTGTGTTTCGAGTTGTGGTATGCACAAGAATGCATAAGTTGTCATAAAGACAATCTTAAAATGTTTTTTCATACATAGTTATTTGTGCTATGCACAAGCTGCACGTCCATTTGAGTGTGAGTCTTAGTGTTGCCAATTGTTGATCAATTTTCTGATCTAAACATTGGCAACCGTACTTTGCAAGATTGGATGATTTTGACTCCGCATGTTCTTTAATTTTCCATTATTATGCCACTCATGTTAGTACCTAGGAACTCCTACATATACATTTTAACCTTTCAGATTTTGTTAATTGACATTTGCCTGATTCTCTTTATCTCGAGTGACTTTTGTTAAGTGATGTGAATTTCTGAATTGTTCAGGTAGAGAAAGCTTTCAGAGAAGGGACAGCTCGTCAAAATGCACATAGTACCTTCGTGTGTTTGGCTCTAAAGTTACTGGAGGAGCGTGTTCATATCGCATGCAAAGAAATAATTACACTGGAAAAACAGGTTAGTTGGACGACCATTTGTAAATCAACGTTCTATATGCTATTTTTGTAAATATATACATACAGACACCCCAACTAGTTTGAGATAAAAGGCTTTGTTGTTGTCAATGTATATACATACAGACAGTGCATCATGGCCTCAAGGATTTACCTTTGTTTCCTAATGTACAGACCAAACTTTTGGAAGAAGAAGAAAGAGAAAAACGTGAGGAGGAAGAACGTAAGGAGAGAAGAAGAATGAAAGATAGAGAGAAGAAACTTAGAAGAAAAGAAAGGCTAAAAGAAAAGGAACGTGAGAAGGAAAGAAAAGATAACGAGTCAGACCAATCCGTTGCTACCAAATCAATATCTCAAAATGAACCAGTAAGTGATACTCAAGAAGAGCTGCCCAGTATAGCTGATTCTGTGAATTCTAATGGTGAAGGTGAAAACGACCCTTCTAGACTCCCATCTCCCCATTGTGTGGACAAAAAATCTCCAAGAGAGTCATTATGCTCTAAAAGTTTTGCTCCGGAAAATGATTGTGGTCAACAAACACATGTTGATAGGGAAATCGATGAAAGTGGCAACACCAGTGACTCTTTCATGCTGGAGCAGTCAAAGTCTGCTAGGAGAAAACTGAGGCTCAAACAGGGCTTCCTCGTTGACAAGGATCCAAGACAGTCCGGCAATTATCAATCTCACCTGGATAACTTTGTCAGTGTGCACCGCAGTGGCTCTGTTATCAAGGCAAATGTCCATAAATTTACTTCTTCTAGGTGCATTAATGGGGTGAACCGGAACTCAAGAGCAAGTGTTCAAAGGACGAATGGAAGAAATTGCATGACTTCCGGTGATAAGTTTCACCATTCAAAGATTAGATTGCATGATGAGCACCAATCTTGTAACTGTGACTCACAAAACAATCACGGAGTGAAAGATGGGTACGGTATATCTGTAGTCAAATCAGAATGGGAGATCAGGACTTACAATAAGGTACATGTGACATCAGATACATCCCGACCAGTGCACAGCAGCAGCAATTACAATAATGGATTCCATTCGACTGATAATTCCATCCCTATGAAAGGAAAACCTGAGATTGTTAATGGTCACTTTAACAGGATCAGTTTTCAGACAAAGAAAGTCTGGGAACCAACAGATGCACGGAAGAAATTCCTGAAACACAACCCCCTTCCTGATGATAAATGCGCCAATTCTCAAGTTGATCCTTCTGAAGAAGTTGGATGTTCGGCAATTATAAATGGAAATGAACCTCAGAGTATGACTCCAGCACCCAATAAGAATCACTCACTTGAAAATCCCGCATGTCGTGATGAATGTGTCAAGCCATCTAAGGAGTATAATGGTTCTCTAACTCATAACCATAGTCCAGGCAGTTTTAATCAAGGGAAAGATAACTGTTTTACAAAAGATAAAGGTGATGAAGAGGTTAATTCATATTCAGTGGCTTCAGTCAGGGCTGCCTCTCCCGTAAACAATGGCTGTGATACTATGATGAGTTCTTCTAGTTCAGATAATTGCTCATCATGTCTGAGTGAGGCCGATTGCGGCTCCAGCTCTTCTAGTGCACGAAATGCAGGATCCTCATCAACCTCGGACTCAGAAGATGCGAGCCAACATTCTGAAGCCAGAGATAACATTCCTGATTCCAATGACAGTGCTCATAATTCATGCCGGGATTTTGGGGCGAACATGGCAAACTCTGTAGGTGTTCCACCTATAAGCAGAGCGTTAACAGGGTCTCCAGTTACGAGCTGCACCGGTGATAACTTCACTAATATCCAACCAGCAAAAACTGGATACATCCCTGAGCAATTTGGATGCAATACTGTGCACAGAGGGCCCCAGGTATTGCCAATTCATAACCAGAGTTATCATGTCCCTTATTATTCAGCCCCTACAATTGCATATCACGGCCATGGTCAAGAATCTTGGTCAGCAGTACCCAGTCCTGGGATAACGTCATTTGCTCAGCCTCATCAGTACATATTGCCAACCCCTTTTGTGTATGGCTTACAGGGAAACCAACCTCCAGAGTTTTGCATGCAATACAATGGTTTGCAGCAATCTACTACAATGATTAATGGAAATCTTTCTTCATACCAGACTGTGCATGGAGACACTGCTGGAAAAATCAGTGGGCAAACAAAGAACCCTCTGGTGCTCAAGAAACCCGAAGTGAACAAGATGTGTGAGAAAACAGGGAGTGCTAATCCTATTGAAAGATCACATGTCCTAAGCAGGCAACCCTCACCTGGGCCACTGTCATCATCTGCTTGGGGAAATGGCTCTGTTGAAAAGGATAGGAAGTCAAGTGATATGTCATTTTCTCTTTTTCATTTCGGTGGCCCGGTAGCAGTGGCTTCAGGAGATTGTGTGGATCAGTCATCAGTGCAAACTGATACTGACTCAGAAAAACAGAGCAAAAATTTTTGCACGAAAGAGGAGGCAACAGTTGAAGAATACAGTTTGTTTAAATCAAAGCAAGCTATATTTCCATTCTTCTAAATTCTAATGTGCTTGCTGGGAAACAGGAAGATTCATCTGAGGAAGCAAGGCGGACTTTTTCTTGCCTTGTAATTGCTTTGTTGTGTAATGTTTGAGCAATTGCATTTGGTAACAATAATGGTTTTGAAGAATTTGGTATATTCTCACATTTGGTTGTGCTTTTCTTGTTTTAAAATTGTAGAAACCTGCGAATATTATTGCAGTAAATAGTTCTTTTGCAACAATATTCTTGTTGGTTATTTTGACGTTGAGTTTGTTTAACTTAATTGTTGTTCATTGAGAGCTTTATAAAATTATATTCCTCAACAGAAAGCATTATTTTCTACCGTATTTTGAAGAAACTTGCTCGTGTGGCTTTCGGGAACGTTGGTAGGATTGACCTATTGACTGCTAGTGCAGTAGTGGTAGTAGTGCTAACAGCTGTAAATGCAAAGGGGGCAGTCCCACCCACGGTACGTCGGTATCTGCTATTTTGCCCCCAAGAGGAAAGAGTTATGTTTGACTTGTGAGTACATTCATGTTTCGAAGTGAGGTTCAGGTGTTCAACAACTCAATCCGGTTCAATTCAGTTCTAACTTCACAGGTAGATAGGTTTATTATTTTTTTGCAAACCAAATGGCTAATGTACATGGTAAAAGTTTGTTGGCAGATTTGTTTTCTCAAATTCAGCATCATCACTATTATAGGTTTCCCGGTGCGTATAAGAGTTGATTGAGAAGAGTGAAACATTCCTCTTCAAACGAAAGTTCGAACCCCAACGAAGTAGTTGAATCATTCTAATTTTTTAAATACACCTCACCTGTTGGAAGCAGGATAAATACTAGATAATTTTGGGTCATCAAAAAAAATAAAAAAATCAGAATATTCACGAATGTTCGTCATTTTAAATGTCCAGGGAAGAACCAGCGGAATCATCCCAACTACTAAACACCCTAAAATATGATTCCAAGACCAGATGGATTGGGTTGTATTATTATCATCATAAAATAAAATAAAATAAAATACGGAGTTCCTATCTAATACATCGAATCTGAGAAGTCCGGTAAAAACCACACTCACAATCCACGTCCTCCCCATATCCAAACCCGGGACAAAGAGGGACAGATCAGTAATTTCCCGCACCATCACGATGAGCACGACAACTCCCTCGGTTCGGTTGACCCCAAATCAATCAACCCACTATATATACACACACAGCCCACCGCCCCAAATCCCACAGGACAGACAATAAATATCACAACACAATCCAATCCAATCCTTCGGACATGGGCGTGGTGGTGGTGGACGGGACAACAGTCCGATCCTTCGTGTCGGACGAGGAAGCCTTCGGCAAGAGCGTGGACGAGAGGTTCGCCTCCTTGGACCTCAACGGCGACGGCGTCCTCTCCCGCGCCGAGCTCCGGAAGGCGTTCGAGACCTTCCGACTCACGGAGACCCACTTCGGCATGGATGTGGTGACCCCTCCGGATCAGGTCACCGCCCTCTACGATGCCATCTTCGAGCAGTTCGACTGCGACCGCAACGGGACGGTCGATCTGGAGGAGTTCCGGGCCGAGATGAAGCGGATCATGCTTGCTATCGCCGATGGGTTGGGGTCGTCGCCGATCCAGATCGCGCTGGAGGATGACGATGGGAGTCTTCTCAAGAAGGCCGCGGATCTCGAGGCCAGTAAGATTGGGGCGGCGTAAGTAATAAGGCCGCTCTGAGGCTAAGTGTATATATATATATATATATATATATATATATATATATATATATATATATGATCGTTTTGTTTGTTCTTGGTTTACCTTTTGTTTTGTTTTCTGGGTTTTTTTAGTGATGAGTAAGTGTATGTTGTGCGAGTACACTCTTGAGTATGTGTATGTTTGTAAGTGAATGAATAAAAGTATGTATGTTGACTTTCTACCAACGTTATGCCAAAGTTTTAAGTTTGATAGACAGACGGTCGTCACCTTCTAATTTCCCAAAGAAACTACCTACACTTGCATCTTATTTTAGTTACCGTGTATGTGATTTGGAGTAAGTACTTATCAGAAATGGAGAACCTAACAATTAATTATTGGAATAACTTGGGTTAACGTAAAAAAAAATTATAATGTAGAGTTGGGTTTTTTTATTTATACTTATTGCAATAAAGTGAAAATATCAATAAAATGTCTAATACCAGTCTTTTTGTTTAGTGAAATGTTTGTTGAACGCTTCGCGTCACGGATGCTGCAAACCCAGTCAACAGAATGGCTGATGTGGGCAACCCAGTCAGCAGACGCGGCTGAGTTCGCTCTCTCCCCAGAAACAATTTCTTTGTTTAGTTTATTCCTCGTTTCGTACAAATTTTGCCATCCCTCGCCATCCCTCATTAATGCGTCTCAAATCACTCCATTCTTTCATCATGTTGGCGCTCCTACACTCAACATTCGTCCTCCTATTTCTTCCATTCTCTTTATTAAATTCATTTTTTTCCGGACACACACATCATTCATTTTCTTTAGTTTATGGACAAACACGTAACTTATTCCGGACACAGTTACTATTTATTCCGGACAGTTGGAATACTTATTCCGGACAGACGGAACACTTATTCCGGACAGACGAACTACTTACTCCTGATTTTTTGTTGCTGTTGTTTTATTTTCCCGATGCGTCCACCATCGCATTTAATGCTTTTCAAATCAGCACGTCCTCTGTCTTCTTTCTTATTGTTTGGCGCGTCACGGAGATACAAATATGAGTGTCTAGGTTATTCCGATCCTACGAACCATTCCTTCTTCTCTCCTTCCTCCATTTTTATTGTACTGTAATGACACTCGTAAATGTGTCCTCACAGCCGGCTCATGCCTCCAACGTCCCTCAAGTGATGATGAATTTTCCTTCCTTCGAAGAAGCCAAAGCATTTTACGTTTCATACGCTGATTCTTGTGGTTTTGGTGTGAAGATAAGGCAATCTCATTACGGTCATGGTGTTGTAATACGGGCCACTCTTACTTGCTCAAAGGAAGGTAATGCTCCCGGAAACCAAGGTGAAGGTAGACCGAAACATAGGTTATCCGGTAGGGTCGAATGCACTGCGCGGATTAGGGTCTCCGGTAATCCATCCAGAGGCTACGTAATTAACTACGTAGATCTCGAACATAATCACGCCATGCTGTCGGAAGACCAGATGCGCTTCCTCCGACAAAAACGATCCGTCCCGGAGTCCGCCAGAGCACGCATTTCGTGCAATGATGCTGCCGGTATATCTGCCGCCAAGACCATGCAATCTTTTGTGGTCGAAGCTGGAGGTCACGATAAATTGTCTTTCAACGAGCGGGACCTAAGGTTATTTATTCTCCACTTAACCTGGTTGAAGTTACGCATTTAGCTTTGTCATAAAAATTATGTTTCGCAGGAATGTTGTGACCGAGGTTAGAAACCTCAAAATGGGACCAGGAGATGCGCAAGCTATCCAAGATTATTTCATCAGGATGCAGAAGAATGATTCCCGCTTCTTTTACGTAATGGATATGGACGACGAAGGCAGACTACGAAATGTGTTCTGGGCCGACAGTCGTTCTCGAGCTGCTTACTCTTACTTTGGAGATGCAATATGTTTCGAAACAACATACATAACAAACAAGTATGACATGCCTTTTGCCCCATTTGTGGGGGTAAATCACCACTACCAATCCGTCCTACTCGGTTGCGCACTCCTCTCTTCCGAGACGACACAAAATTACATTTGGTTGTTCCAAACATGGTTGACGTGCATGAACGGTACGTGTTTTATTTTGTCCGGCTTTGTCCATTTTATGTTGTGTGCCTGTCCGGTTACTCCCTTACTTCTGTCCGTTTTACGTCTTTTGCTCGTCCGGTTTATCCTTTACGTCTGTCCGGTTTACGTATTTTGCTCGTCCGGTTTATCCCTTACGTCTGTCCTGTTTACGTCTTTTGCTCGTCCTGTTTATCCCTTACGTCTGTCCGGTTTACGTCTTTTGCTCGTCCGTTTTATCCCTTACGTCTGTCCGGTTTACGTATTTTGCTCGTCCGGTTTATCCCTTACGTCTGTCCGGTTTACGTTTTTTGTGCGTCCGGTTTATCCCTTACGTCTGTCCGGTTTACCCTTGACTCCTGTCCGGTTTACGTCTTTTGCTCGTTCGGTTTATCCCTTACGTCTGTCCGGTTTACGTCTTTTGCTCGTCCGGTTTATCCCTTACGTCTGTCCGGTTTACGTTATTTCTGTCCGGATTAACATCTGTTTTTATCTTGATCGCGTTGTGTGCAGATACAAGCCCCCCGGCGATCATAACAGACCAATGTGGCGCCATAGCTTCGGCTGTGAGGATTGTGTTCCCTGAAGCGCGGCACAGATTTTGTATATGACACATAATGAATAAGGCCCCTGTGAAGCTGCCCAAGAAGTACCGGGAGCATACGTTGTTTGACCTCAACAACTGTGTATTCGATTCCAAGACTCCGGCAGAATTCGAGCGGAATTGACAGGGATTTCTAGATGATTTCGAGTTGCACGACAATAATTGGCTCCGATCCATTTATGCAATTCGAGAGCACTGGGTACCTGCATTTTCGCGGGATTGTTTTTCCGCCGGAATGACATCAACCCAGAGAAGTGAGGGTATGAACGCCTTCTTCGATAAGTACCTCACATCAAGGACGACACTTAAGCAGTTCGTTCAACAATACGAACTCGCACTACGCCACAAGTATGAGAAGGAAGCTCAGTCTGATTTCGATTGTCAGCATAAGGCTCCGCAATTGATTTCGAAATATCCATTCGAGAGGCAATTGAGCGAGTTGTATACGGTGGGTGTCTTCAAGAAGGTGCAGTTAGAAATTGGGAAGATGATGTACTGCGACATCAATGATGAGTTCAACGAGGACGACACATTGCACTTCAACGTGACCGAACATGTATTGACACATATCCTCCCATTGTCGAAACGGTTCACAGTGCAAATTAGAGATGAGAAGTGGGTATGCGATTGCAGAATGTTTGATCACGTCGGTATCCTATGTTGTCACGTTTATGTTGTTATTGCCCGAATACGTCCAAACGCGTTGCTCCCCGAGTCTTACATCGTCCACCGATGGAGGAAGGATATCCGAAGGAGCTATGGAGTCAAGTTTCCTCTTCAAAGCGGCATAACGGGGAACGATGCGCTTCGTCGCCACGACGACATAATGGGTCGTGCGCTTTGGATCGCCGAGGCCGCTTTCGACTCAAACGACAGATATCTTCAGGCGGTAGAGGCACTTGAGTTGCTTAAGGAACGTATGCAACGACCTGATCCTGTGTTCGCTGGTACATCCGTTCTCAATCCGGATAAGACAATACGGAAAGGCAGACCGCCGAGCAAACGACGGATTTCTTTGTCTGTGAAAATAATAAAAAGTAACGTTAAGAAAATCAACAGGAAGAAGGCTCTACCCCCGTTACACCCTGCAGCACCCAAACCGGGGGATCACGATTTCGATGACTGGGACATGAATTTGCATTACGAGGGAGTTCCTCCTTGATTATTGTATTTGTCCTTGGTTGGAATTATTCCGATGTAATTTTGTTGAAAGTCATTGTAATTTTGTTGAAAGTCATTGTATGTAATTTTGTTGAAAGTCATTGTATGTAATTTTGTTGAAAGTCATTGTATTATTGCATAAGATTCAACCCTTTCTTTGCTTGATCGTTTGTGAATTAATTTCTCATGGCGACAAATATATTAAGTAATTTTAGTTTGTTGTATGTCTGTCCTGATTACGTTATATGTCTGTCCGGTTTATTTTTTATTTAAGTCCGGATTAAGTGACCAGTATGTCCGGAATACGTAATTAGGCCGTCCGGATTACATTGTTTGTCTGTCCGGATTACGTTATATATCCGTCCGGAATAAGTTTTATTTATGTCCGGATTAAGTTAACAGTATGTCCGGTTTATGTTTTATTTATGTCCGGATTAAGTGACCAGTATGTCCAGTATTTAACAGTAAGTGTATTTGTTGTCCGGAATAAGTGTATTTGTTGTCCGGTTTAAGACTAAAGGGTGTCCCGAAACGGAACAAGAAGTTTGTCCGGAATAAGTGTATTTGCTGTCCGGAATAAGTGTATTTGTTGTCCGGAATAAGCGTATTTGTTGTCCGGAATAAATGTATTTGTTGTCCGGTTTAAGAATAAAGTGTGTCCGGAATAAGTGTATTTTCTGTCCGGAATAACTGTACTTGCTGTCCGGAATAAGTGTATTTGCTGTCCGGAATAAGTGTATTTATTGTCCGGTTTAAGACTAAAGTGTGTCCCGAAACGGAACAAGAAGTTTGTCCGGAATAAGTGTATTTGTTGTCCGGAATAAGTGTATTTGTTGTCCGGAATAAGCGTATTTGTTGTCCGGAATAAATGTATTTGTTGTCCGGTTTAAGAATAAAGTGTGTCCGGAATAAGTGTATTTGCTGTCCGGAATAAGTGTACTTGCTGTCCGGAATAAGTGTATTTGCTGTCCGGAATAAGTGTATTTGTTGTCCGGTTTAAGACTAAAGTGTGTCCCGAAACGGAACAAAAAGTTTGTCCGGAATAAGTGTATTTGCTGTCCGGAATAAGTGTATTTGTTGTCCGGAATAAGCGTATTTGTTGTCCGGAATAAATGTATTTGTTGTCCGGTTTAAGAATAAAGTGTGTCCGGAATAAGTGTATTTGCTGTCCGGAATAAGTGTACTTGCTGTCCGGAATAAGTGTATTTGCTGTCCGGAATAAGAATAAAGTGTGTCCCGAAACGGAACAAAAAGTTTGTCCGGAATAAGTGTATTTGCTGTCCAGAATAAGTGTATTTGTTGTCCGGAATAAGTGTATTTGTTGTCCGGTTTAAGAATAAAGTGTGTCCCGAAACGGAACAAAAAGTTTGTCCGGAATAAGTGTATTTGCTGTCCGGAATAAGTGTATTTGTTGTCCGGAATATGTGTATTTGTTGTCCGGAATATGTGTATTTGTTGTTCGGAATAAGTGTATTTGCTGTCCGGAATAAGTGTATTTGTTGTTCGGAGTAAGTGTATTTGTTGTCCGGTTTAAGAATAAATTTTGTCCAGAAACGGAACATTAAGTTTTTCCGGAATAAGTGTATTTGCTGTCCGGAATAAGTGTATTTGTTGTCCGGAATTAGTGTATTTGCTGTCCGGAATAGGTGTATTTGTTGTCCGGTTTAAGAGTATTGATAATTTATACATGTCCTTGTATTGATAATTTAACCCAACACCAAATGTCATTGTATTGATAAATCATTCAAATAGTCTATGTAATTTTAATATGTATACATGTATAACTTTGTAAAAAAAATTAAAACATCCAGAGTCGTTTATTGTTGATCGCACATCCCAGAGTCTTCGAGTAAGAAATTGGCCAAATCGCCTCTAAAACGGTGAATAACCTTGCTCTGCTTCGGCTGAGTCGGATCAGCATTCTCCATCAAACGCTTGATCCAGTACAAAACGTATGGCCCGCAGTCGTTACTCCCCGCTAGCTGTCGTTGGCTACCCTTCCTGTCAACTCTCAGTGGCCATTCGACCGCCAAAAACCCTCGCCAGAATCCCGCTATCTTAGACGCGGTGCATTCATGAGTTCCGACTAAACGGTTAGGATTTTCACCTCTTTTAAGCGTGCGGGAGATGCTGTTGTACTGAATGAACTCTGATCGAGGTCCGTGGGCAACGAACAGAGTCCAGTGGCCGGACAAACAGCATGGCTGTGCGATGACGACTTCCTCCACATTAAGTCCTTCAATTTTTGGGAGTAAATAATCTTTCTTTATATCTTCTCCCTGTCCCTCCACAATCATTTCCGATTCGAAGGTTGATAAGCAGACCACCTTTTTTTGCCCTCCTCTTCTGACGAGTACCTCAATTAGGCCGTCAAGAGTTTCGTTGGTGATTTCTGTGCCTCGCGAAATTATTTCCTTGAGATCACCCCTGCTAATAATGCTGAGAACCCCCCTCCAGATAATATCTTTTGCTTCTCGCTCGGGAGCCGTTGCATTCAATAAACGATGTACCTCATCATTGGTCAGCGTTCTCAAGGCGGTCTCATCCACATCTGGCCTCGTGGACGAAACATGGGCGGCCAGTTCATCTTTCACTGTTTCTTCACTGGCTTCTTCGGGCCCTTTTGTTTTTGTGGTGGCTTCTTCGGCCTCCTTTATTTCTTCTTGTTTTTCTGCGGCAATCTTCTGTGCCTCATCTTGGCCAGATTTGTTTTGCGCTTCGTCTATGTGTTCTGTGCGCAAGCGTGGTTTAATAGTCCGCATTTTTTAAGGGTGCAAAATCGGAAGCGCAACCCCAACCTTCCTCTTTCCTTCCTCCTGTCTCCTCATAACTTCCTCCTTCCTTTCTTCCTCCTTCCTCTTCTCTCCCTCTTCCTCCCTCCGCTTATTTCTCTCTTCCTCCTCCCTCTTTTCCCCCTCTTCCTCCTTCCTCTTCTTCCTGTCTTCCTCCTCCCTCTTCTTCCTCTCTTCCTCCCTCCGCCTTTTTCTCTCTTCCTCCTTCCTCGTCTTCCTCTCTTCCTCCTCCCTCTTATTCCTCTCATCCTCCTCCTCCCTCCTCTTTTTTCTCTCTTCCTCCTTCCTCTTCCTCCTCTCTTCCTCCTCCCTCTTATTCCTCTCATCCTCCTCCCTCCTCTTCTTCTCATCCTCCTCCTCCCTTCTCTTCCTCTCTTCCTCCTCCCTCCTCTTCCTCTCTTCCTCCTCCCTCTTATGCTTCTCATCCTCCTCTCTCTTCTTCTTCTCATCCTCCTCCATCTTATTCCTCTCATTCTCCTCCCTCTTCTTCTTCTCTTCCTCCTCCCTCTTCTCCCTCTCTTCCTCCTCTCTCTTCTCCCTCTCTTCCTCCTCTCTCTTCTCCCTCTCCTCCGCCTCCCTCTTACTTCTCTCTTCCTCCTCCCTCTTTTCCCTCTCCTCCGCCTCCCTCTTATTTCTCTCTTCCTCCTCCCTCTCTTCCCTCTCCCTCTTATTTCTCTCTTCCTCCTCCCTCTTTTCCATCTCTTCCTCCTCCCCACGGACTCTCAGCTCACGACACTCTTCTTGAGAGATCCGGAGTTCTTCCTCCAGGTTGTTAATTTTAACGGTCGCCTCCCTAAGTGCTGCTTCGGCTCGCAGCCATTTCGTCTTCACCTCACTAAGTTCCAACTCTTGTAGCAGTGGGTCACATGGAATGCTGCATTCACTGGGTTGTATCCTTGGTAGAGTGGATGTTGAAGGTGTTTCCTTCGAGGCGACCGTTGCTTCTGCAGGAGTTGAAGGTGTTTCCTTCGCTGCGGGAGTTGCTGCTTCAGGAGGAAATTGATCCTCTGACAACAGTGAATGCTCCCGTGCACTGAGTTTTGGGGTGCCCTTCAACTCAAATTGGCCCGAGTATATCCGGGACAAGTTGATGCCTCGATCTTCCCATTTTCTAAGGATTTGGCGTCTGCTAAACATTTCGGTCCAACACTTGAACCGTGGAAATGCTGACCGGGGATCCCCCAATTTGAACTTCTCGCAAAGCCACACCTGAAAACAGGAATGAGTTAAAAAACAGAAACATAACATCCCCAGGACAGTCTCATAACGTTAATCAGAAAGACCAAACACTAATTCCGGACAGACACAACTCTTATTCCGGACAGACACAACTCTTATTCCGGACAGACGCAGACGTATTCCGGACATACAAATTACTTATTCCGGACAGACACAAGACGTATTCCGGACAGACAAGACACTCATTCCGGACACATACAGGACTATTCCGGACTGGCAACACACTTATTCCGGACAGGCAACACACTTATTCCGGACAGACAAGACACTCATTCCGGACACATACAAGACTATTCCAGACTGGCAACACACTTATTCCGGACAGGCAACACACTTATTCCGGACAGAGACAACACTCATTCCGGACAACCTCAAGACACTTATTCCGGACAGAGACAACACTATTGAGGACAGACACAAAACTAATCCCGGACAGACACAAGACTTATTCCGGACAGAGACAACACTATTCAGGACAGACACAAGACTTATCCCGGACAGACACAAGACTTATTCCGGACAGACAAGACAATCATTCCGGACACATACAGGACTATTCCGGACATGAAACACACTTATTCCGGACATAAAACGACACTACTCCGGACTGACACAACACTCATTCCGGACAACCACAAGACACTTATTCCGGACAACCTCAAGACACTTATTCCGGACAGAGACAACACTATTCAGGACAAACACAAGACGTATTCCGGACAGACACAAGACGTATTCCGGACAAGCAAGACAGTCATTCCGGACACATACAGGACTATTCCGGACAGGCAACACACTTATTCCGGACATAAACCGACACTACTCCGGACTGACACAACACTCATTCCGGACCAAGATGCTTACTTGTAATACGGCAACGCAACCAGACACGTAGCCCTGCTTCATAGAGAAGTTCGCTGACGATCTCCTCCTCGAGAGTTCCCGTTGGGCTTCCTCCAGGCCTTCAACCAAGAAAGTGTGAACCGCATTTGCCCACGCATATCTCTTGAGGCGCTTGAGGTTCTTAAGGTGTTTCGTGTACCACGCTTTAGTTCGCAGTGATCCATCGAAGAACAAAAAATGATTGAAAATCATAGAAATAAGGAGTCGGACGTGCTCCTCCTCCTCGCCCATCTTGCTCGTGGCGGTAAGATGACCCAGTAGCTGGGTGTTGTCGAGGTTAACCCCGTCACGTTTCTCTACGTACATGGCATCCATATCCACTCTCTGCCCATGTACTCTTAGTCCAAGTAGAAGGGCGACGTCTTCTACCGTAAATGGGACCACCCCAGTGGCTATTCTCAGACCGACTTCATTGGCGTCGAAGTGTTCGACGAACCAACTCAGTATCTCGTTGTCAGTTGTGACGTGAGGAAAGCTGAGGAAATGACCGAAAGGCGTCCGTTGGAAGACATTTTTCTCCTCCTCCTTCATCCGGTCGAACTGCTTGTGAAGGGCCGCGAAACCGCACTTGGTTTCGCGGAAGTAGTACGTGCTTCCCTTAAATCACACAAAAAAATTGTTAGAGGCCAATAATGAACCTTAAAATGAACCAGAAAGAACATGGTTGACAAAACACCTGCGCGGCTACAATTTCAGGAGCAATGGAGGTTTCATGTAGAGAAGGATCCATTTTCGTCTTGTCTTGGTTTTCGTTACTGGAATGGAAAGGTTTTGGAGCAATGAAGGTTTTGGATGAGCGTATGGAAAGGAACTCCGGGTGAAATGGGGAAAGTTACTCGAATGCTGTACCGCCGCTACTGATGTACGTGAAGTCGAACCGTCTAATCGTGATTTAGGGAAATGAACCGTCGCACCCAAGAAATCGTGATTTAGGGTAATGAACCGTCGCACCCAACAATTCGTAATTTACATTTCCCCGCGCAGAAGTTTTGGTTGACTGGACGCTGAACTGGCAGCTGACGTGTTATTCCACGTAGGACGCGTCACGGACGCTCGCGTCCGTATATAACTACTCTTTTGTTTAAGTGTGTTAGAATTTTAATGCTTTCTCGACTTCTCTTCCAAACTCCTATACTCTTATAATAGGTCAAATTACGAAGAAAAAAAATTGCTACTTTTTGCATAGTTCTTACTTACCAACAAATCGTATTTCAGTTAAAACAGAAAGTTAGATAACAAACTTAAACCCAGTGGCGAAAGAATCCAGCTTCGAAGAAATTAAACACAATTAAAAAACAACAAACGAAACCAAACCCAGAAATTAATTAAACTCAAATCCCCCTCCTCCCGGAGTCGGACTTAGTCAAGCTCCTCAGTCTCGCCAGAAACTTAACCTTCTTCTCCCAATTCCCCCTCGACGCCGCCTTCGCCTTCCGCTTCCTTCTCGCTCCGACCGCGACCTCCCAACTCCCCTCCGTCGACTCCCCACTCTCCTCCACCTCTTCCTCCTCCCCACCGCTCCCCATCACCCTCCTCTGCATCTCCCCTATCACCTCCCTCATCGCCACGTCAGCATCCCCTCTATTCCTTAGCAGCACCTCCCCCACCTCCGCCGGCGTCATCGCTCCGCCCGCCCTCACGCATCCCTCCGCCGTCTCCATCAGCTCGTGCTCCTCGATTCCCAGATACCCCCTCACCAGCTCCCTCAGCACGTGAGGCCCGCACGTGCCGAGCCGCAAGTGCACGTCCATTCGCCCGGCGCGCACCAGCGCCGGGTCGATTCCGTCCCGGTGGTTCGTGGTGAACACGATTATCCGCTCTTCCCCGCAGCACGACCACAGCCCGTCCGTGAAATTCAGCAAGCCGGATAACGTCACCTGACCGTCGACGTCACCTCCGCCTTCATCTGACAAGTCCCTTTTCTTTCCCTCCCGATCTCCGGTGAGATCGAGAGAGCAGTCGATGTCTTCTATGACTATGATCGACCGGTTAGTGGTTTGTATAAGCAATGCACGTAACTCACTGTTGTCGGAGACTTTGGTGAGCTCAAGGTCGTAGACGTCGTAGTGCAGGTAATTCGCCATGGCGGCGATGAGAGTAGACTTCCCCGACCCGGGCGGGCCGTGGAGGAGATACCCCCTCTTCCACGCCCGTCCGATCCGTCGGTAGAACTCTTTTCCGTCGGCAAAAGCATGCAAATCCGAAACAATTTTGTCCTTCAAAGAAGGATCCAACGCCAACGTGTCGAAAGTGGCCGGATGGCGGAAGGGCACCGAAGCCCAGCACTCCGGTCGACCGGGGATATTGGTGTGGAGCCTCCGATCCCGGGAGGATGTCTCGAACTCGACGGCACGTGCGGAGATGGAGGCAATGTAGTCGTTGAGTAGATTAGGCGCACGTGCGAGTGGCTTGGGGACGCGGAGGGAGAAGGAACGGCGCTCGTCGAGGGAGTCCTGGAGAGTGTCGACGTGGTGGGTCCAAACGACGCGGTGGGGCCCGAAGCGGTCGTCGACAGCGTGGTTGGGGGAGACGGAGAGGGAGAGGCGAGGTGAGTTGCGGGGGAGTGAGAGGGTGAGGCGTGGTTGGGTGGAGGTGGACGTGTCATGATCAGGTGGGTTGAGGAGGAGTGAGTGGAGGTGGAGGTGGAGGTGGCGGTAGAGGTCGTTGGGGTCGACGCTACAGTAGCCTATGAACTCCGGGACGTCGTAGTAGGCGAAGGGGGTGAGGGTGTCCTGGAGGGACTGCCAGAGGGAGTGGAGGAGCTGGAGGAGTTGGGAGGGGAGGACGTTCTGGAGGACGGTTAGGAGTCCCAGGAGTGACCACATTTGGGATAGGATCTCCATTCTTTCTTTTCTTAATCTTATTAATTGTTGCGATCGAAGACAAACAAATTAAAACACAAAGGTGGGACTGGGACTGGGACTGGACTGGACTGGGGGGTTTATGTAGGGATCAATGATCATGCATAGGGGATGTGAAAGTTAAAGTGAGGTACTCACGGCACAGCCTCCGGTGGGGACAAACGAGGCCATGACGGTGTCTTTGGGTTTGGGATGTTATTGACGTGAATTCATTGTCGTAAGTCGTAACACTTCAAAGTTGTTAAACTAACAGTGCGAAGATTGTTTAGTATAATTATCACACACACGTGTGTGTGTGCGTGCGTTTGGCCACTATTTGTGCTTGGTATAACAAATTGTCTCTTTCAAACTATTACTTCTTTTACTTACAAAATTTTCTTTTTGATCTTAGGTTACGTAGTTGTGTAAATTTTAGATTTGCAGTTAGTCATTTAAATACCACCATGACAATTAGTCGGAATAAGTTGACAATTAACTACTTTTAGTCGTTTTGCTTTGATTTGATGGGCGAATACATACTTTCAATTTTTGTAAAAGATAAATAGATATAATCCCCCTGAACTATAATTAAGCCCAAATTACTTAACTCCATGAACTTTCAAAGCTAACACTTGACCATCTGAATTTTGGATCGGTAACATTTTACTCCCCCAAACTTCTTTTAATTTCTAAAATTACATATTAACCATTATTTTTTTTCCTTTTTTCATGTTATTTTTTTTAAATATTCATAAATCTTACTTAAGTGTAGAGTTTGGTTAAGATCGGATATCAAATCTGTTTGAAAATTGAGTCATATTATTACTAAAATTCAATTCAAATATGAATAAGATGTGATGCTTTATTTGATCCAAATTTTACCATAAAGTTAGGTTTACAAGTGTACTAGGCAAACAACTCAAAAAAAGAGTTAACGGTTAAGTTGTAAGATCTAGCGATTAAAAGAAGTTCACGAGGGTTACGTGTTGTAGATCCGAAGTTCAATGGGTTTGATGTTAATTTTGAAAGTTCATCATAAAGTGAAGTTATTTTGGCTTATAGTTCAGGAGGTTATATGGAAATTTACGTAAAATGTTCGTGTTAACTTTGTAAACTTAAAATGTTTTTTTTGCCAACAAAAAGAGCAATCAGAAATGCATAGCTTGACTTGTGTTGAAGTTATAAAACAAAATATGCAAACTATGAAAGCCTTGTAAGGAATAATACTGAAAAGAGCCTTGGGGCAATGAACTGAAGGTCAGCCAAGACCACGTGGAAAGGGAAAGATTTAGGAGAACCAAGAATAAAGCCTTTTGAGGTGTTAAAAAGACAATTTCGAAAAGAAGCAAAAGATCCAAAGAAATATTGGGAGGGAAAAACGACTCTCCCACAACTCAATCCGTATTCTCTTCCTACCCAATCCAGTGGACAATTTAATATGCTTATGTTAGTGCTGTGTTGCAAAGTGTCTAACCTTCTAATGAAAGATAAAGAGAGATAAGGCACACACACAAAAAAAAAAAAAAGAAGCACAAACTATGGCATTGGCATGAGGCTAAAAAGAAACTTGAAGACAAAGACACAACGGAAAGCAAGAGTAGGAGGAATGATTGACAGAATCGATGCCTTCCTTTAAAACATGTCTCCCATTCCTATCCATATCTCTCTGTCCTCTGACATTGTTTCTTTCGAGAAACCATGCAAGCTGTTTGGGCAGTGGCGAGATATGCTCTCCTCGCCCTTGCTTGCACGGACTACAATGGGAATCTGCTCACTTATTGACATGATTGCCCCACTTACGGACTTTTAGGACATGTCAAATATTTGGGCTCATATCTTTGGACGAACTTAAGAGGCAGACGAGTTTCAGTTGATTTTGTACAAACAGATCGTGTGTTTGGATATAGTTCTTAAATGTCAATTTTTAATCTGAAGTTAGCTTCAACTCAGAATCATTTTTTTCTTGATGGTTGATAGTTGTTTGGATAAGAAGACTTGTGGTAATAGATGATGTCATGTCAAAGAAAATTTCTAAATTACCTATAGATTTTGATTAAATTAAAATTCATTATAAACTAGTTTTAAATTTTTTTCAATTTTTTTTCTTCTGAAAACATGTTTTTTTATTTGTTTATATTTTTAAAAAAAATAAAAATAAAATATTTTTTTACCCGGGATTGATCTTCAAATAATATAGAGCTAAATTAAATAAAAAATTATATATGTATATGTTGAAAATAAACAGAAATAAAATGGTCACAAAAACTCAACAAATAGAGAAACTGTCAGCAACCCATCTTATGAGTTTCTCCATTTCAATACAAAATATGACTCGCTTATCGTACGGGAAGCCCAATTCCCGAGGATGTATTCTTATGTTTGGATGTTGGGATTCATGGTAGCAGCTCCTAGGTGTTCAAGAAGCTGGGGTCCGTTGTATCCAAACGGGCCTTAATGTCTGTGAACGATCTATCACACCGGCACAGACCTCATTATTCACACACGGATCTGGTCACTGGCGTCATAGTGGAATCTTTTTCTGTTTTCAGGTGATTCGTGTTTGTTTCAAGAGCCTGTCGCTATCCCCGTGTAACTTATTGTTTGGAAGCCACTCATTCGGCTTGTTTGGCCTATATGATCATATCATGAGTTCACCGCTAAAATTCTAACGAGCAGAAAATAATATTTGTTAAAGTTTAATTATCTAAGCACTAGGAAATGAAAAGCTCGCGAATTCGTAATTAAGCTATTAAGTCCACAACAAAGTCATGTAGGACACGAAGTGGTATCAAAAATAATTTTAGAGTTAGTATTGTTTTGACTTAAGTAGTATCTAGTGATGATATTTTAGCTAGGGTTGTTTTGCAAATTACTTAGTTTTGTACTTTTGTAAACTTCTGTACATACAAGTAGGGGTGGGATGCGGGCCGGCCCGCCTCGGCCCGCCAAGGTTGGCGGGCCGGGCCGGGCCGGCTCCTGGCGGACCGTGTCGGGCCGGGCCGTGGGTCGGGTCGTGTTGGGTCTGGTTTTTTCGTGTCGGGTCGGGTTTTAAACTTTTTTTCAACTCAAAATAGAAATGATTTTCCCCAAAAAATGCCAATTTTATTAATGGTTTTTGAGAAATACAAGTTTGTAGCCGAAACATATGAATCATTACAAAAAAACCTAGGGGGTTCTAGGAAAAATTCATCCCATTTGGCGTGTTTTCGGCTACAATCTTCGACGTACGTCTACTGCTCCGGCCACGTCTCTTCGTCGTCGTCTTTGGCTTCGTATTGGTTCTGCACTCTGTCTTCTGCGTCCAACCAATCCTTGAGGCACATGCACATCTGCATCGAGTCGGGCGCGAGACTGTGTCGTCGATCCGTCATCACTCGCTTCCCTGCAGAAAAAGCCGCTTCTGACGCCACAGTAGACGCCGGAGCACACAATAAGTCCTTAGCTATTTCAGCAACTATGGGAAACCTACCTTCGTTGTGTTTCCACCAGTCTAGTACATCTAAAATTTTGGATTCTTGGGGGGACAGATATAAATCTAAGTTCAAAAACGAATATAATTCATTATGACATACATTTGAAACATATTTTTTCTTCTTTTGGGTTAACCACGCCCATGTAGCGTCCTCGTCGTCTTCTAACGGCATCGCCTGAACGGGTGGTTGTGATGAAGTACTTGCTACATTAGATCCTACATTATAAGTTAAACTATATTCTTCAAAATATTTTCTTAATAAAGCAATAGATGCATCTACATGGGCTTGAGGGTTATCATAGTTCATGTTTTCATAAATTTTCTTCTAAAAAAACTTGCAAACCTTCTTTTTTAAACCTATGGTCTATGACTAAAGCTAAACAAAACACTAGTGGGGGGGGGGATTCCAATACTTAGCAAATTTCGATTCCATTGTTGTAAATACATCTCCTAAACTATTTTGAAACCTATATTTTGCAAAAACTTTAGTAACTCTACAAATTTCGATTAAAAATAAGTTCGAAGTTGGATAATAATGTCCACTTAATTTTTTAGTAAATAGAAAAAAAGGTTTCAAAAAATCGACTAAAAATTCAACATTTAACCAATCAATTTCAGATAACATGGCATTATTTTGTTTTTCATTATAAAAAGTTGTAATAGCAAGTTTATATGGAATTGTCATTTTTAGCATTTCATATGTGGAGTTCCATCTATGAGGTGCATCTAAAGTAAATCTCTTAGGCCTAATGTCATTATAGGTACAAAATTCTCTAAATTGTTGATACCTAGATGTACTACTGACTCCACAAAATCTAATAGACTCCCTAACATTACTTACATAAATATTTAAGAATCTCTAATCCGTCTTGTACAATTAAATTTAAAGAATGACATACACATCTAATATGAAAACATTGGCCTTTTACGGGTGGTTCTAAAAATGCCTTAAACATTTCTACAACAGATGTGTTGTTAGTTGCATTATCAAAAGACATGGTTGTTATTCTCTTTTTAAATTTGTGGGTTGAAATAATGTCACTAACATGATCAAATATAGCACGAGTAGTGTGTAGATAATCTAAAGGTAAAAATGATAAATTCTTTTGTTTAACCTCCAACGATCATCTATGTAATGAACAGTTGTACATGCATATGCAAATTCATTAGGTGAGGTCCAACAATCACTAGTCATTGCTACTTTTTTATTTGTTGATTCAAACAAGTTAATACTTTTCGATCGTTCAAATTCAAATATTTTCATAGCTAAATTTTTAAAACTACGTTTACTCATATGTTTAGTTTCAGGATTAAGATATTCACACATTTTTCTAAATGCACTAGATTCGACAGTAATAAATGACAATTCATCTCTAATTATGTATTCCACTACATGTTCTCTAGCACGAGCATGATCAAATTTCCTAAATGTACCAGAACTACAATCTATTGCGGTTTGTCTAGAATCTTGCACAGATGAATTATGCCTAAGTTTACATGAAATTGCATGTCTAGTTAAATGGTCTGTGCCTGCACTAGTTTTAGCAGTACATTGTTTTTGGCATAACTTACAAAATGCAATGTCATTACCATCTTCATCTTGCCCTAAATCAAAATCTTCCCAAACTTTACTAGTTCTACGTCTACGTGATTTAGATGAAGATGCAACATTTGGCAATGCAACATTTTGAATTTCATTGTCAGAACTAGTCATGCAAATTACTAAGTAAAGCATAAATATTGTTTTCAAACTAGCCATGTAATCTAATGAAGTGAATGCAAAGTAAGTTTAGAAAATGCTCAGTGATTGGCGAGAAGTCGGTCGGACGAGAAGAAAACTCGGATGGAAAGCTAGACCCACTTTACTTCAAACTCGACCCGCTTTTCGCAAAACCCGACTAGCACAAATTGCTTGAAGATTGGAAATTTGGAATGATTAGAAGAGAAGAAGATTGAGAGAATTGGTGAGGAATGAGTGAAGGGGTGGGGGGTATTTATAGGATTGGTGAAAGTAAAAAAAATTGCTTGCTTATAGCCGTTTCGGGTCGTGCCGGCCCGCGCCAACGGCAGGCACGCCGGCCCGCCGCGGGCCGGGCCGGCACGACCCGCAACGGCTACTGCCCGGCCCGGCACGGCCTGCCAGCCCGTCGGGCTGCGTGCCGGGCCAGCATGGCCCAGGTCCGAGCTTTACATACAAGGTCATTACAATTTATCTCTCTAAATTATGTTTCAATTTTACTTTGTCATTCTACATTTTAAAAGACAACAATCATCTTATTTATACTTTCGTTTTGTAACACTTAAATCATCTAAACTTTAAGAATCTATTATTTTTTCACATATTCGTCATCATTTTTCATATTTTTTAACGTTGTATACATAATACATTCATACTCCTAATTTTAGGTTAATGTTCAATTCAATGTGGAGGTCAGATCTAGTTCGAATTTAGGTCTGATTGACTATCAGTCCAACCCAAATTTCGTTCAAATCAGATATCTAATTTGATCCGAACTTTAACATAAAATTAGGATTATGAGTATTTTAGGCAAATAAAGCAAAATAAAATAAAAAGACTAATTTTTGTTAAAATAATGAATTCTCAAAGTTCGAGTGAGGAATGCAAAGTGTTACAAAACGAAAGTATAGATGATGTGATTGCCGTTTTTTTAAAGTTCAGGAGACAAAGTAAAATTGGAGTGTAGTTCAGAGAGCGAACTATAATTAACCATTATATTTGAGAGGAATGAATTAGACGAGTTAGTTTTTGCTTTGTCCTAAAATTGTTGTTTTCTTCTTTTTCTTGGTGGATCTGTTGTGTCAAATAAGGGTCGATTCACAAAGATAATGTAATTTAATTCACTCCTCGTACTCGTACGGGAAGAAAAATGAGTTGGTTGGTTCCTAAACTAGTTATATCTATGAATGCAAAAATTGAACACATTTATCTAATTTAGTTAAAGCGTATAGAAATTCAAAATTAAAATCCCTAGTGGTTGAGATAATAATCATGAAAAAAACTATTCATACATGCTAATGTGTGAATTTAATTAAATACAAATTATTTTGAACATTATAACATTAGGGTTTCAAATTTATCATCATTAACCCTCGAGAAGTTCATAGTACATTCATGTATGAAAGACAAATATTCCTAGAGTTGAGATAATTCTCGCAAACTAATGCAATCATATTCAAATATAATTAATTTAAGTTTCTTTGATTAATATAACAGAAATTTGTAACATCAAATCCTTAACCAGACAAAGCTATAACACGATCCTAATTATACAATTTCTAAACTCAAGATTTATTGATTTTATACATATCAAAACCTAGTCATGAACTAAGCGATTATGTCATTTATTCATACGGATTCTAAATATACATAAAAAATATATTAAACTATGGATTTAATAACAAAAAAATTACGAAATTTATCTCACACATCACTTGGATTTAGCTATGCATGTCAATGGACTGAACGAATTTGATTTATTAATTAGAATCCAGACCAATCTAAAACAAGATGTACGAAATGAATCCAATATTTCAATCAAAAAGTAAAAGTATAATATATTGCTACAAAACTACTATATTAGTGTTAGAGTCATCTAATGAACTAAATCGACGAAAACCAAAGACAAATGCTATCGACGACAAACACCGGAGTCCGGAGACCACCTTCACGTTGGTTTCATCTGACCTTAGCCCTCTCACGTTTTTTTTAGATTATAATAAAATGTCACGAAACTCCCTCTCTTCCTTTTTAATTTTTTTAATATAAAAATGGTGATTTGGAATCAAGTCCCTACTTTCCGTTGATTTGTCGTAAAGTCGTGTATTTTGCTTCGTTTGGTTATCCTTCCATGTATTTGTAATAATCCCGACTACTTCCCGAAATTATAAAAAAAACACCTAGAGTAGACTAGCCAGTAGCATTCTTATTGGATAATATACTAAATATAAAGACTATTTAAATACATGAAGTATGACTTAACCATTTCAAGATATTCTCCGGTGGATTGCAGATTCTATCTCGCAGGACGGAGCTTGATTCCAGCCACTCACTTCTGATCCACTTCAAATTGCATTCTCCTAATAACTCATCCACCTATAAAAATTAAATAACAATTAATAGTGTGACCTTTTTTTTTGGAGGAAAAAAATTAAATGTGTGACCTACACTACTGGAATCTTGAACTATATGAAATACCTTCTATTAAATATCTTGTATTTTTGTCAAAGCATATTAGGTGCTTTGCTATATCTAACTTTTGTTGTGTTCTTTAACTTTGTTCTCTTTCTGAAAATGGACCTTGGAAGTCACATTTCCACCAGTATAACACATGATTAAGAATCCTAAGAAGAGCATCTTTGTTGCACATGGTTTACCTTTACTCTCGCACGCATAATGTGTTGTTCGTCGTCGTAAAACTACTTAAATCGTCCGTAAGATTACCATTTTACCCGTCTACACTTTCTACTAAAATAACTCATCATTTCACTCTTTTAACACAACTTTCTCTTCATATCACTCTTCTATTCACCACATAAGATGTCTCGGAGGCCCGGAAAAGAACCAGCGGAGACCCATTACTACTCACATCTGGTAAATTACCTTGTTTATTTCAATTAATTTTAAAAAAACATTTTTGAGTCGGGCGTCCGCGGGAGACGCCCGACCGAAGGAACAGACGACTGCGGGAGACGTCTCCCACGTTGGGCAGGCATCTCCGGCAGACGCCTACCACGTAGGGTAGGCGTCTCCTGCAGACGCCCGGGATTTTTTTTGTTGTTAAAATTGATTATAAATTGTGATAAAATTGAAATAAATTGAATATTATGTTAATAATGAGTTAAATTAGTTTAGTAAATCGTTAATAAATTTGTATTTTTAAATTGAATTAATAGTCATCGGGTTACCGTGGAGGAAAAGGGAAATCAATTCCCTTATGCGCGGTACGTAGTATAGCAGACGAGTCAGGTCCTCGTCATCCACGAGACCGGAGAGACCGCTGGATAAGACATGTGCCGATGCGGTACGTTTATCTAATTTTATATTTAATTGTAAAGTATATTTTGTTATTGTACGCTAATTTTTATTTTACATACAGTGGATGAGTAGGGCGATACAGTGTACGCAGCCGTTCTTGCGAAAGAGAGACGTCATGCCGAGTGAGGCGACGAGACTTGCATGTACAGATTGTGATCGCCTGATCGAGGATTGGAACAGCCAGTTGGGCATTTCGGACCATGATTCAGATGCTGAGCTGTAGTTGTCTTGCTTTTACTTTCGTTTTGTTGCACTGTTACTACATTTGTTGGTATTTGCTTATGTTTATTTGTGTACTCTTGTTATTTATTTCTGACGAACATATCTTCTATATCTTTCTTTGACTATCGTATTTTTTAATATTTATTTTTCATGAAAATATTTTCAAATTATTTCTTTAGATATCAAATAATATTTAAATTTAAAATACGGTAAAAGAACAACACGATATAAGTAGAAATACACGATATATTAAACATTACAAAAACATTACAAATTACAATCAAAATGTACCACGTAACCGGTTCCAATACTCTATCCTACTTTGGTACTGATCCTCCCATCCAACAACACTCTCATCTCGCATTTGATACCATAAGGTCGCTATAGGAGGTAATGGGAAATCATCAAGTAATTCCAAACGAATAAAATGTCTGTAACTCCCTAAATGAGCAATGACCAACTCTCTGACAGGCCTCGTCATGGCAGACAGACACTCCCAAGGTAGAACAGTAAGACACGGGAACACTTGTAAAAATACATGACCGCACACTTGTAAAAAGTAGCAATAGGAAACAAGTCGGATCAAACCTCCATATAATGATCCTCACCACAAACTCTCCCGCCCCAATCAATTCGTTGACGAGCCTCTCTCACATTGCCGAAATAGACACTCTCATATATAGGATGTGCACCTATCTCATTAGAAATCGCACGACGGGCGTACGACCAGTTCTCCTGACAACCATGAAAGACATCGGCAACACATCGAAATCCACAGTTGCCGAATACGTGGTATGCGTAGTTGTACACGTCTTTGTTGATATGTCAGGTACATAGTAAATGAGCTGACTCAGGAAAAACCTCTGCCACTGGTCGCATCAGCCCATCTCCCGGTCCGTAATTATTGCTGTCGGGCTAACAATATCCAATAACAGATCTCGCAACCTCTCCAACACCCACCGGTAACTAGACTCGATCTCATCCTGCAAAATCGCATATCCGACGAGGAAATTCATGTTTGTTGGAGTAACTCCAACCATCTCAAACAAAGGCATCTTGTACTTGTTCGTCTTATACGTCGAATCCATACAGATTACGAATGGGTATGTACGCAACAACTAAACTGAAGACGGATGTGCCAAAAATGCGTGAGTCAAGACATTAGTTTCTTCATCTGGCACAATCCAATGCAAATACTTATGCTGCACTGCCTCTCTCAGAAACTGCTGCGCGGGATTCCTGTCTTCAGATTTCGTCCTCCTCATGTACTCTCTGAAGTTGTAAATGTGTCTTTGATTCGGATTATCGTCCGGAAATTTCTTCTTTACCGCCAACAAAATGTTACGGGGTCTTGCTTATGCCTATGTCATATCACGAACAATTTGCTTTGCCCCAGCACTAAGTCCGGTGACCTGTCGGTGACCCTCTGAATAAACTGTCAATAGGTGGTTGTGCTGCCCATAGATGCTACTAGAAACAATAACTCATCCATCACGATCTCGTCGCTCCACCACTTTTACCAAAAACCGACAACCGCAACCTTTTCTTTTCATATTCTTTCGCAGTGCAATACTCGTATCACGTCTGCGATCACATCTGAGGTAACAATCCATCCGGTTATCTGCTTTTGGTTTGTACGATGATATAACCAAAAAAAATCCGGCTCCTATTGCAATTTGTTTCGCTCATTTACAACATTCCTCGATTGTTGTAAATATTTCTTTACTGTCAAAAAGCTCACTGTAATCTACTCCATCACCACCGAAATCTTGCAACGGAACCTAAAAATTTGAATTTAACAAAAAATTAAAAAAAACAAAAAAAAAATCGGGCGTCTGGATAGGCCGCCTCCACAAAGGGGGAGGCGGCTTAGCCAGACGCTCGAGTCGGGAAAAAAATTCCGCCCCCGTTACCTCGCCGGATTTTGGTGCTTCGCCAGACATTTTCGTGGTGTTGGTACTGGGAATGTGAGTAAAACTGAGTCAAACACCTTGTTTAAAGACACGGAACGAAATCAGTATTAATTGATTTGTTAAGGACAAAAAGGTTATTTTTGGGACGATTTAAGTAATTTTCCGGTGACGAATAGTAGTTCCCTTTTTTTTTCTTTGGGACACACTCATTGCTTTGAGTTCCTTTGGTACAGAAACATGCAATACAATGTCTAAAACCGTAGACCTTTAATTTTTGACTTTTTTCATTCTTTTCTTCTCTTGTTGCTTTTTCTCATTTTTTGCCCACCTAACGAAAGAGAATTATATGGAATGGCATATTCCCCTTTTTTTTACGAATGTAACAAAATTCGTTAACATGCATAATGTGTCTAAAAAATTACTTTCGTTGACTAGAACTAGAAGGCAAATATACTTGTAAAGTATAAAAACACGACTCCACACAAACTTGAATGTTCAAATTCTTCGAGGTGGAAAATTACATTTGTAGAATTCTAACATCATTCCGAGTAGTTTCTGATCACTCTCTCAGACACACTGTTTTTTTTTTGTAAATTAGGAATTTTGAAAATACCGTTAGATGTGGACCACCAGATGAGCTTGTCCTGTTCTGATACAATCTTTAACAGTCTATTGCAGACTCAAATGAGAAATGAGTCCGACCACACTTTGGATTTGGACAATCCTGCAAAGGGCACTCAGCACAGGTCGAGATATGATTTATGAACTCACCAGTACACGAGGACATGTCATATTTGAAGACAATACATGGATCATATTCGGCGGTGTATTAAGCCATTTGGATGTTCTTTCAAATTGAAGTTTTTGTATTAAGACTGCGCTCAAGTTGAATTGTTTGTATTAAGAATGTGCTCAAGTTTTGGTTTCTCAATTATTCGATATTGTGTTCCAATAAGTGATTTGGTCGTGGGTGGAGTCTTTAGGATTTTGTGTTTCTTAAAAGTTTCAAAATCTTTAGATGAAAATGTCATATTTTTTCCTATTATTTTAATTGGTTTTAGGATAGAATTACTGTGGTCTTACTAGTTATGGTGATATCTCAAGCTTTACTCCGGCAGGGTCTACCTCTTTCTAGCCCAACAAGTTAAACCAATCCATACCGAATCTAAGATATAACACGAATCGTTTGGAACTTCGACACAAACTAAAACGTGTGTAGCGCACTAACTTCCAACAATGAACAAAGATTTCTACCGTGCAAAAAAAAAAACGTTCGGAGCCTCGCAGGGATTGCTGACCATTTTTTACTGGCAAGAGAAAATGGGCTGGAATATTGGCACAGTGATCTTGTGGGCCTGAAGCCTCCTAGATGACCATTAAATATTGAAGTTTTCACTCGAGAAAAACCCCAAAAAAAATTGTGACTGAAAATTATTGCAATTTTTTGTCTAATTATTAAACAACATATATTTGGATGAGATACCTAGTTCATAACGGAACCCAATGGATCACGCTGGCCCAGCTAGATACAGACTCACTTGTTTGACCTCAAAAATAGATGTTCTCTATGATTGTTTTCACCTTAGAAGCGATATGAGACCGAGGAGATACTATACTAGTTTAGTATTTTATGCCGTTAAGCAACGTTTTTCTATCCCATATTGCCCGATTTACATTTAACAATTATTTCAAGCAAGGCACTTAGCGTGGCTCCACCAAACACAACTGCAACTAATGTTTCGAATGCAAGAGGCTGTGACTTCCATGTTGAGGAAGCATGTCGAATGTTTGAGAGAGAACAATTTTTTTTCTTTTCTTGTTCATCAACTCATCCCAAACACATGGTTCCCAAGGTCTCTTGTCTTGACCTTAAAAATTAAGTTAGCAACCATGGGAATAAGGAGTTTACTCTTAACCTAGTCGATTTAACTTGATATTACATTTGAAATGTATATTAACTTTAAACAATATTTTAGTTGGCAAACCTCCAAAATTTCTAGGAAACAACTCAAAGGTTGGAAGAGAAAACAAGTCACCCTTTCGATGGTTTTCGTCATCCATTTCATTACAAGAGAGAGTCGAACTAAGTTGAAGATTTGAAGTTTTGAACAGTTAGAAAAGCAAACTTGAACTCCACAAGTAAGTTAGAAAAAATGACATTTTCGGTCAGTCAAACCAAATAGGATCTTAATTAACGATTTCAATGAGGTCCCATTAGTGAATTGGGCTTGATTGGTATTGAGGAAGTCTGTAGACTGTACAAGTTTTGGTTATAATTTTAAAGAAAGAGATTACCATTTTATTGATTAACTAAAAAAAGGTATGAGAAGTAGAAACTCGTGTTTCACAATCTTTTACAAAAGGATCATACTTAGTTTGGCTCTACGGTTTCATTTCCTCACTTCGTCCCCCCGTTTGCATGGGGGAGGGGTGCACGTGTCTCACATTTACCTGAATTTAAATGTTTATAAATTCGTTTTAAATTGATTTTTTTTTTAAATAATAATCTGAAAATGTGTTTTTTTATTTATTTTGATTTTGTAGATTTTTTAATATATTTTAACCAGGATTGAACTTCAAATGACATGGAGATGAGAGAATGTAGAGTGAGTGAGATAGTTTAGGGGTGGTTAATGAGATTTTTTGGATGGATTAGATGACCTGACGTGACAGAGAGATAAACTGACGTGACAAAAAGAACAAACAAGTAGAGTGGGTAGCCGGACATTATTATTTCTACTCTTAAATAACATTGGCAATGGTCGAAAATATTGATTCACAAATGTTTGAATGCTACTCACAATGCAATGTGCGTTTGGGAAGAAAAGTCGTGCTGACATGTGGCATGTCCGTAGGGGTGCACATGGGTTGGGTTGGGTCGGGTTGAGGAGGGGTTCGGGTCGGGTCGGGTTGGGAAAATCAAAAACCCGAATTTTCGGGTCGGGTTCGGGTTGAGGGGGTCGGGTTGACCCAACCCAACCCGAACCCGATTTTTATTTTTTTTTATTTTTTTTTTATTTTTTTTTATTTTTTCCCAAATAAACCCGATCCAACCCGACCCAACCCGACCCAACCCGAAAATAAACCCGACCCAACCCGAAAATAACCCCGATTCAACCCAACCCAACCCAAAAATTTCCAAATTCGGGTTCAACCCGACCCAACCCGAAAATTTCGGGTCGGGTTGGGTTGAACCCGAACCGGGTCGGGTTCGGGTTCGGGTTGGATTTTTTCCCAACCCGACCCATGTGCACCCCTACATGTTCGGGTTTGGGCCTCAACCCGACCCAACCCGACCCATGTGCACCCCTACATGTCCGTTCCGGCGTTAGTTTTTTTTTCTGTTTTTTTTTTGCAGTGGAACCACAACTAAGCAAAATCTCAAAAAAAACTTTGTAACATATTTATCTTGTTAAATTAAAACTGTTATTTAAAAAAATCACCATTTTTTTGTCATTTCAAGATTTACAAAAGACTAACGTATTACTATATAATTTTTGTAATTTAAAAATCCAAATAACTAATGGTTAATTTAAATGGGACAATTACCTAATTTCAAACTAATATATATTCCTAACTTTCACTACTTCAACAGTCGTTTCTCAGGATTAACATTTTCAGAAAATTTATTATCAAATTTTACTTTTCTGAAGATTTTGTTCTTAACTTTAAATTTTCCAATTCCAACTTGTCTTTTTCAAAATTCACCAAGAAATATTTATTAAATGTTGTGATTGAGAAGAATATAAAAAATAAAATTGTGGTTAAATGTTAGTTTTTCCCCAAATGCACATTGCAGAGTGAGTAACATTCAAACATTCACAGATGATATGACAGAGATAGAAAACTAAGATAATATTTTTGTATATGCGATTATTGTGGATAACATTAAGGGGGAAAACTTAGATTACAACTTCTAGATTTTGATTTTCAAGTATCAGATTCTTGTCTTTTTGGGCTGGAAAAATATAAGTCATAAGATAAAGCATCCAGCTTAAGTTTTACGGTGAAATAATTTTAATCATTTCCTTCTTAATGTTTGACTTTTATAGACACGAGAGTTTCGTGGCTGCCGAGCTTTAATGAAAGTTACAAGTAAGAATCTGTAAGGATTGGTGCGTTGAAGCCGTTAGAAATTTCATAAGATCGTGGTTGAATTCTAACATCTCATTCCCCACGCAAGCGGTGGTGGAATCAGAAATTTGTTTAGGAGGTGAAAATATAAAATAAAAATATTAATATGTATTTATTGAAAAATTACAATTGGTATCGTTTTTATATTATGAAACGACACATCATTGCTTAATTAGTAATTTACTGAGTAACTTTTTTTCCGATATAAGCTACCGAATTACCATTCAACAAATGATTTTCTATTTGATTGCCCAAACGATTCTTAGCTATAAGCCAATACTTATTGCCGAAAATGGTCGTTCAACAATTGCAGTTTCATTCATTTGCTCTGCTAAATCATTAATTCCTTATAAGTTACAAAAGTCGTCCGAGTTAGGCATGCAGAAGATATATGTCTGGCACTTGTTAGAAAGTTTGACATGATTTATAGTGAAGACTTCATTAGGATAATATTTTTAAAACGAATTAGTTTGGATCTAAACACGACATAAACACGACATGTAATGCGTAAATATTATGTTATTTTCATTGAAACGATTGTTTAATTCTTGAACTTTTGTATATGTGACAAAGTAAAATAGCTCAACACGATGGTGATAAAAAATTATGATTTCTACTTTTCAACGTGGTTGGTTATCAAGTATAAATTGTTCTTATCCATAATATGAATCACAATTTCACATCTGGCACAAAATAAATACACTTCTTTTAATAAATCATCCAAGTCTTCATCTTATAATTTCACCACAATCTTTATTTCAAAATAAAGAGAAAAATGGGACGCTCACTCTTAAGAAAGAATTTATTAAAGTAGAGAAATATTAAAAAGAACAAAAACATTCTGTAAAGAAAAACATTTAAGAAAATGTCATATGTTACTTGTTCCTTAAAATTTTTAAAATCAAGAAAATAGGACGACAACTCCGTAATATTTTTATTTAAAAAAAGAAAAACGAAAATATCAAATTTTAGGAAAAGAAAAAAAAAAATCCAAAAATAATCGGATCGCGGGTCACACCTGCCATCCGTCCCCCGCCAAATTTTTTTTTCTGTTTTTGTTTTGTTTTTTTTCTTTTCTGTTTTTATTTTTTATTGTAATTAGTTGTAATTTTTTTTAAATTTTTTTTCAAAATATGTTTTCTAATTTATATTATTTTTCTAAATTTTTTAAAATTATTTTTAATTTTTCTAATAATCGACCTCCAAATCACGTCGATAACCCGGCATATTGATATGTTAGGGTATTTTATACAATTAAAAAAACAAATATTTTCAGCCAGATTAATAAATTATTTAAAACTAAATATTAAACAAACACTAAAACTAATTAAAACAAAAAATTGGAAACATTATCAAAAATTAGTAGGGTGTACAAACATTGCAAATATTTTTGGAGGTCGATACAACAAAAAATTAAAAACACAATTAAATTTTTTTAAAAAATAACAACAATTACAAAACATATTTTGAAAACAAATATAACAAAAAACATAGTTAAAACGATTTTAAAAAAATCAAAACATATTGTTTTTTAATTTTCTTTTATTGTTTTTGATTTTATGTTTTTGATATTTTAAAATTTATTTTAATATGTTTTTTAATATATTTGTTTTTGAAAATAAGTATTCTAATTCTTATTATTTTTTAAAATATTTTTTAAAAATATTTTCCAGAATCTACCTCTAAATCACGTGGATAACAGAGTTAGTTGAAAAATTCCCTTAATTTTTTTAATTAATAAAACATTCACAAATTTTTGTATAAAATAACAGAGTGGATAAGATAGTGGGTTGAAAAATTCACTAATTTTTGTATAAAATAACATAATTTTTCACGTGGATCCCAATTATTATTATTTTGATAACAAACAGAATATATATTTTTTTGGTGAAAATTTCCATGGATCGGGGTGTGAACCGCGATCCGATCCGTTGGATTTTTTTTTCTGTTTTAGTTTTTTTTTTTTTTCTGTTTTTCTTTTTATTTTAATTATTTGTAATCTTTTTTAAAATCTTTTTTTTTCAAAATATGTTTTCTAATTGATATTATTTATTCAAAAAATTTAATTTTGTTTTTAATTTTTTCAAGAATCGACGTCCAAATCACGTCGATAACCGAGCGTGTATTGAATTGTTAGGGTATTTTATGGGAACTACTAAACGTCGCCCCAAAACTACTTAAATCGCCCCTTGAAATTACCAAATTGCCCTTAACAATATATTTAATACCCATATCGTCCCGTGTCTATAAATAAGGTCTATGGTCTTGTATATTCATAATTTATCAGTAAAAACACCACGAAAATGTCTGGCGAGGGTGATGCATCGGGTGAGGTAAGCCTGGCGCGGGAAAATTTTTGGACCGAGCGTCTGCATTAGACGCCTCCCCCATGGTGAGGGCGTCTGCGTAGGACGCCCTCCCCATGGCCGAGGCGTCTAACATGCAAACATTCCCCTCTGTTCCGTTTGTTCCGATTATTTTTGGGAAAAAAATTGCAGCTGTTGGACAAACATGCAAACATTCTGACTTTACTAGGAAAGCGAGGCATCTAGAAATTGAATGGAAAAGAAAGTTTTGTCCTGTTAAAATCTATCATGCAAACATTCCCCTCTGTTCCGTTTGTTTCTCAAGCTAAGTGTCATTCAAATTGTTCACAGACCACATAGAAATACTAACTTTTCCGTGGAGAGTAGCATTTAGAAATTCAAGGTAAATAAAAGTTTTATAGTGTAAATATCCACTCTGGTATACAGTATCTTATCAATTATGAAATGGAGGAATCTGTTTTTTTTGTTGCCAAGTCTAAGGACTTGTGATATGTAAAAGTCAAATTACTTATGGTCTATATAATGGCTACGAAAAGCTAGGAAGCAGAAAAAGATCTACCGATTCAAAAACTAATTGAAAAACCAGAAAGGAGAACTCCATCATACACTGCTCTATTACAAAAAGGAACCATTAATTATAAGCAACAGGAAAAAAACATCCAACGTTTGTGTACCTTCATCTAACCAGAGCAATTGAAGCACCAAAGACTTCATGACTTGTCCTCCTTCGGAACATCTTTCCTTGGAATACGTGACACCACTTCCTTAGGGTGTGACTTCTCCATAGCTCTGGGCAGAAAGGAAGCGACAGTTACCAATTATATAACTTAGGGTCCGTTTGGCAACAACTTTTTAGGTTGATTTTGGAAAATCTATGGAGATTTTGTAAAGCAATGACCAAATGAAAAATGGATGAAGAAATTTTTGGAAAAATTGATTTTTTAAACTCTCAATTCCTATACATTTTTTTCTTCTCCAAAAAACTAATTTGAGGCTGCTTTTTTTGTTGTTACCTGTTGAATTTACTCTTTTGCCCTCAAAATATTTAATTTCAAATATTGATAATTTACAATATCATTACAAAGCAATATTATTCAAAATATTAATATTATCTAATTTTAAAGTTGATATTGTGATTAAGTGCTAAAGTTGGTGATCTTTTGTGTTGAGAATAAATAATGAGAGAAATATAGAAAAATATTTTACCATTATTACTTGCAAAATACTGTTATATCATCATTTATATTTAATAACAGGTCAACTTTAGGTTAAATGGGTATTTTAGTAATCTATGAAAACAAAATCTAGATAGCCAAACAAAAAAAAATGAAAATCATTTTCTAAAAAATCTGCTTTTTGGAGATTTTGAGGAAAAAACGTATGTTGCCTAAAATTTCCATCAGAAATGTTGTTTCCCAACGAACCCTTAGTATCTAATATTGCCATGTCGGAAGAGATTTTCAAAAATTAAAAACAAGACGAAATGTCCAACATGTATAACCTCACCCTCATAATATAACAGACACTTGTGTGACTGAACATCTCTTAGTCACTTGGCAGTTTGTGATCGTTTATGTAAAAGGTCAGTATTTTGTCAGCATCTATATCTAGCAGATTGGTAATATCTATAACATGAGAAACACAAGTGCTTTACAAAGTTCGTCCAAGCAAAACCCAAGAAAGATGACAACTCATATATAAGTTCTTCTAAACACTCATTTTTAACTTGTTTGCTACTCCTCTCTTTTGACTGAAGCATAACAATGTGGAGTTCACCTCTCCAATAACTTGGTGATCAATATAATTAAGCTAGCTCGAACTAAACAAAATGAGAAGTAGTGTATCAATGTCCCGGCCATACCTCTCAGCCAAAGAGTTTTGGTTTAACATGAACTACGTTTAATTGCTAGAGGCACTTTGATCACTGTCCCAGCTTTGGTTCCACTCACCCCTCCCTTCCAGTTAGTTCCTTTAAAGAGTGATGCATATATTTTTTATATATATTTTACAATGGTTCTATACTGTCAAAGTTTGACCATTGTGCCAATCAAACTTCTACCAAAAAAGATCAAAACTTAAATATAAAATTTATTTCTGTAATGCACTCCATGGGCCTTCCATAGAATATCCAGTTCATATAACCACTACTGGTCTGCTTTAACAGCTTGAAAATTAATGTGGAGAAACTTCATTTTATATATATGTTATCTAAAAATGAAGAAAAACGTTCAGCTTTGTCATTAAGATTGCAAATTTGAAGTATTGTACTGTGGAAAAACCCATAAACCTGCATGGTATACTATGTAATGGGTGTGGGAACAATGTTTTTATTCTTCTTTGATCATTAGTGTAGGACACCAATGATTAAAATAAAACTTGAAACATCAACACCACAGTCTAACAATATGAGGTCCTTACCTAGCATACCTTGGTGCTTTGGTTCATATCACATCAAAAGCAGTAAATCAAACCTTAATCCGGGAAACAAAAGATTGCACCAGAAAGAATATACGAAAAGCTCCATTTTACAGCAGGTTAATCTTGCAAAATACTTGTGCAAGCAATCCTGGCCTTACTTTTTATACTTGCATTTACAATAAACTAGTTCAGAGATAACATGGGTCAATTTTTATCTACTTGGAATAACAGACAAATGAGATATCAAAGAGAAGTGAAGGCTCTATAAGGAACACCGTAACACGATCAAGACTTAAACCCATTGGGGGGAAATTGGGCTTGCATTCTTTCAGCCACAACTTTCCTATCTCTTGACCAGTATGCCTTCAATATTAAAATTCAATATTAAGATTAAGCTTGTTTGGGTTATCGGCACTAATTAAACTCTTAAGGACATCATATTAAAATAGCTGACCGGTAACACAAAAAACCGAACAAGTTACGATAAAAATTCCTACTGCTGAAAGAAGTAGCAATCAAAGATTGCAGGTAATTGCAATAACAGTCAAGTTGCTCTCCCCCTTCCTCTCTGATGAAGGGCCTAAATCTATTATCGTAGAACTTGACAATAAGATTTGTAACCAGCATTCTTCATTGCTCATCCAGTTGCAACCAAAAAGGCAAAGCAGCAATGCAGGGAATAAGATTATAATTTAAAAGACGTGGACAAACAACTGCAACGAAAAAAGTCACAAGAACCTACTTTGAAGCGGAAGTAGATTCTTCCTCGAGCCACTGCCGTATCTGACGAACGTTGCGCTTGAAGATAGTAGTAGACTGCTTAACATCACTCCGGAGAAGCATAACTGCTGCCGTCACACCCACAACCGTCACGATAAAATTCGTCAAGCCCATGCTCAGTTCCTATCCTAACATACAAGAAACAACATCATAACCACAGGGCCAATAACCAGACAAATAAGCCTTTTGGCAGACGAAAAATCAAGTAGAAACTATTCAAATTAGTCCAACCTCACCAGTAATTCAATACCATTCAAATAAATTTCCGCACTTTTACCATACCATACTCATAATCTTGTAATTCTTACGAAAAAGAAAAGTAAAACAAAAGCCTGTGTAAATATATATTGGTGCATACACCCAGAAAGTAACTTTCTTAGTCTCGATTTGATTAAGCCGTAAGTGGTGGAACTCTTCTTATTAGTACAGTGTTATACGCTATTATAATATTATGTTTTTATGTTGGGTCTATTTCTTCGAAACTCCGAAAACCTAAACACAGAACCTAAAGTAAAAAGGCTCAGATGTAACATCACGTCGGCCGGACAACACTGGGCGTTCAGGGCACACTAATAGGGAACGTAATACAGCAGTGAGGACAACGATTATGAAGAAAGCAAGAGGTAAAGGAATTTACTGGTCGGTGATCGGCTTTCCAGGGAGAAACAGAGAAAACTAGAGGCGATAGTGTCGATCGTCGACCACGCTTGGCTCAAGCTAGCTGCGACCTTCAGGATTTTTTTCTATTTTTTTTGGAGAGAAAAAAGGAACAGTTGGGATTTTAGGATTTCAAGGAGCTTAGGAAAGGAAACCATCCCACAAGGGTGTCGATGGATATTTGAACATCCGTCTGTATCTGTATTCGAATTTGGACATTCGATCTGTAAAAAATATCCGTAAAACCGTATTCGTATCCGATCCATAAAGTCGTAGAGCAGATATGGTTATTGGTACATTCGGTCCGTATAATATCCGATCCGGGATCGGATATCCGTAGTACAACATCCATATTCATATCTGTATTCGGATCCGTAATATATATAGTTATTCTTTAAATTAATGAAATATTTATATGTTAAATATTTTTTCTATAAATTACTCAAGTATATAACCTATTCTAAATTCCTAACCCTAAACCTACCTAAAGTCCCCCAAACACAACTCCAGCGGATACATAAATACGGATACGGATAATATCTGTATTCGATTTATATCCGGATATAGATAATATCCGTATTCGATCCGTATATGACGGATTTTAAAATGGATATTCAATTTAATATCCGTCCGGATACGGATGTATCATTTGTTCCGATGATACGGATACAGATATTGGTAGATCTGGTCCATATTCGCTCCGTTGACATCCCTACCATACCATAAGGGGTTTTGTGCGCTCGGGCAAAATGAGAAAAAAAAAATCTTTTTGACCACCTCAGGGAATTATATTGCGTGAGAATTCATCCCAACTTGTCGTTGGCTTTTCTTGTATATTAAAAAAAATCATACACAAAAAGATTACCGAATACATTTCGATTCACCGGAATCATGATAACGAAAGACCGAATACATTTCGAACCATCAGAATCCTTAATGGAATCACTAGCATGGATGACCGAAATTCATTTATTCATCTGACACATTTACTAAGAGAAATTCCAATCTTTTTACTTGAATTCTCGTTTCAGTCCACTGATTGTATTTTGGTCTTCTATTTTCAGTATCCAAACTAAACAAAAGTTATTTTTCTAAACATACACAAACAATAAAAAATAAGTTGATTTTCTATTGAATTTTGTTTTCTTTTCCTTTCCATTAGCTTTGAAAATTACTTTTGACATAACTACTCCGAAAATCATTTATCACCCTATAACACCCAGCAAGTAAGTTAACACCGTATATGATTGAAAAATTAGCAATAATTAGGATTGGAAAGAATAAAATTCTTAAAACATGATTTCGCGGGTTGACGGGTTGGTTGGGTCGGAACAAAACCACCGGCCCACGTCGAGTTCGTTCCGAATCCAACAAACCATCAATCGAACCCCGTGCCGACGAACAAAACCTCGATCGACTCCGGCGCTCCGATGGCAGCATCGACCTCGAACACCCGCCCGGCGGCGTGATGGGAGACGACAGCGATTCCGGAGACTCCGAGAAGAAGAAGAGGAAGCTACACCTCGACGTCCCCTCCCCCCCCATGGCCAACAACTCCCTCCAATCTCCTGATAACAAAGTTGTAGCTTATTTCCCATCTCCATGCGCCATCCCCTTTATCTTCGCTTTGATTTGTTTTGTTTTTTAATTTTTCACTTGCAGGAGTACAATCTAGGGTCCTTGTTCGATTTCAACTTAGGGCTGACGTTTGCTTTCGCGCGATTCCTGATTCTGGTTGGCATTTGGATTTGGTTGTGAATTTCGTGAACTGTGATGGAATCTGAAGTCTTGTGTGGTAAAAACGGATGCTGATTTAGGAAAAGGAAACCCTAGCTTAGCCGAGTTATAATATTGTTATTCTGTTGAGGGAACTTTGAAGCTTCATACTTAGATTGATAAGTGGAGGCTTGGGATAATTTTGTTCTAGGTTCCAATGCGCTAGAAAGGCGGTATGTATTGTGTATGGAGTGATAGGTAGCTTTCGTCTCGACGTGTAACAGTGCAAGCTTTCCATCCGCCGTCATTATAGGTGCCCCGAGTTTTTCCTTGAGAGTTTAAAGTTTCTGTTCCTAGAGAGCACTGTAATTAAGCCTTGTGAGTGACTAATTATCGTTTGCATGAATGAAGGTCGTCCTCCAAGATCTCTTAAGAAAGAAGTGCACTCATTCATTTGACGGATGATAGAAGTAGTTTACATCTGTTTTCATAGAGAAATATGTAGAGGCTTTGGGTTTTGGATGCATCAATGAACCAGATGAAAACAGTGTTTGTCATCATAAGCAAACCCAACTAGTTTGATGTAATTAGTTGTCCTTCTCAACTGTGATATCATTAGCATTCATCTTCCGCTGTTGCCAATGTAGTCCACTAATATTTCTTGATTTAATTTTGTTGTTTGAATCTTTTGTAGTGCTTTTATTCATCCTCTTGCTGCCACTTGAATGGGTAAAACTTCACAAACATTAAAAGACAACATGTTTCTTAACACAGGTTGATGCTGCAGCCCTGCAGTACCAAAACCAAAAGCTGGTCCAGCAATTGGAGGCCAAAAAAGGAGAAGTTCAGGCCCTTGAAGGAAAGTTTAAAGAGTTGAAAGAAAAGCAGATTTCATACGATGAAACCCTTATAACAGTGAACAAGCTTTGGAATCAGGTTTTGCATAGTTCCTATATTTTTTGTGCAACTTGCTCATCATGCATGAGCTTTAGCTAATTGCATCCTTGAAACTACAGTTAGTTGATGATTTGGTTTTCCTTGAGCTAAGATTGGGTATGGATCCTGCCATACTGGAAGTCCTGAATACCGAAGAATGCACTAGAGGTTCCGTATGACAATATCTTTTTTCACATACCATTTCCATTATGTTATCTTGCGCTTCATTCCTTTCCAGATAATAATGTAGTTTTACTTTATTTATAGATGTAATTCCGTCGTGCCCCCCAGAGGAGACATTTCTGCACAGACTTCTAGGATCTTATCATGCTGAAAGTCTTCAACCTGGTGGCTTTGTGGCATATGGTCAGAATGCGCTTGTATCACGTTACTCGTCAACTGTGGATCTGATGAAGCGCATTGAAGAAGCTCTCAATGTACAAAGGGCTAAAACTGAAAGCTTGGCCAATATCTTGCAAGGAAAACCATCTTCTGAAGGTAGCAAGCTATGCATGCCTGTGTTTTTTTTATTTGCTCGCTGTAGATTACTTACGCTAGGGGCACATAGTTGCTGCTGTATTCCTGGCATTCTGGGAATTAGTCATTAAAATGACCACTACACAGCACATGAACACATTACAATAAATATATTATTCATTAAAGTTTCTCACATTTCACTCTTGTAGATATCATTATCCAGCTGCAGAAGATTGACGATTCATTGAGGGAAGAGGTCAATAACCTTCATAAAGCAGTTGACTTTCTTAACCTGAAGCACAAGCAGTATGCAGATGAAATACAGGCATACCTAGACAATCATCTAAAAGATCAGTCGGAGATAAATAAGCTTTCAGGTTATATATATACTTCAACAAAAGTTCATTCTGCTGTTTTGAAATTAATTTACATATCCTATAGTTTAGGGATGAATATGCCGTCTCCCTTGAGTACATTTTATGCTTAAGTTCTAAACTGGAATGAGCACGTAAACATTCAACTTCATGATGAAATTTTATGTGCCCAAAACATTACATATTTTTCTTGGATTTTCTCACATTATGGTGGCTTGTTGAATCATTTTCCATTTCATTACCCACCAGGTCAGCTAGAAGAAAGCATTGCAGAACTTGAGGAAAGTCGGCGCAAATTAGTTAATCTTAATATGCAAAGGGAAAGGATGTCCAAAGTGCATGTTCCAACTTTGATTATTTCAAATGGAAGCAGTTCTCCAGATAAGACCGTAGATAGAACTATGGGGCTACGGGAGCTCAAGATTTCAGTTGAAGAGGCTAAGGTAATACCTGTCATTGCTGTTAAGATGGGTTTTGTTTAGTTAAATTCTTTTGCCCTCTAGTGAATTGAGTAATCCTCTGAAATTCTCTTGTCAACTAATTTTTAGATTCTAGCCGCAGCTCGCCTGTCTGAACTTCAGGAAGTTGAAGAAGACAATTTAGTTCTCTCAAAACAATTGGAAGATCTTCAAGTTTGTCCCAACTGGGTTTACTGATCTGCTTATCTTTTATGGTATGGTACTGTTTCTGTTCATTCTTTGTGATTTATGACTTTCAATGGTTTCTTTGCTCCTTCTGTAGGAAGAACTTAAGGATGAGAAATATGTCATGTCCTCTAAAGCTTATAAAGTACTTCATGATCAATTCCAACGTCTAAACATGGAACACGAGCGGTACAAGACACTTAAAGATTCACTGCAGGTATATGTGCGTATGTATGTGTGTATGTGGTGATAATTAACCTTACTTTGTAATGCTCCATAACGAAATTGTTGAACATAAACCTCCAGGCAGATAGGAACCACATCCTCTACAAAGAGAAAGATTTAGCTACAAAAGCAGAATTGGCTGACGCTGCTAGGGCTGCCTGTAGCAATGCCAATACCGAAATTAAGGAGCTAGAACTTCAATTGGAGAAGTGTACACTTGAAAAGAATGATATAGAATTTAAATTAGAAGAGGCTCTAGAGGATGCAGGTAAACTCAGTTTAACCAATAGCAATATTCGTATGTTCTTTGTGGATGTTGGCAAGTGGCATTAAAAAGTATTAGTGTCTATAGGAAGAAAAGATGTAAAGGATGAAATCTGCGTTATGGCTTCGGCTTTGTCTAAAGAAATGGAAATGATGGAGGCACAACTGAATCGATGTAAGGAGGCAGCTTTTGAGGCTAACTCTTTGAGAGAGGAAGCACATGCTTTAGAAGTTATACTTCAGGAGAAGGTGTGTGGTCTTTTCTTGAACTAATGTATCATGTCATGTGTGTTATATTGAGTGTGAACTTTGGATTTCTTTTTGCTTGCCACAGGGTCACCGTAATTTGCTTTCTTATGCTTCGATAAATGCATGATACTATTTATTATTAACCTGGAGCAGAAAAATGATGTTTCAACTGATTTAAATAATTTATACCACATGGATCTACTATTTTTGTTCCTGTCAACTTTGTAATGTTATCTTTGTGCATTCTTTGGCTGTGATACTCTAGTTTCATTACATGTCATGTTGATGTAAAATTTGGAGTACTTTCATTTTGTTGGGCTGTTTGCACAGATACCAGGGTATTGACTGTTTAAGTTGTTTAGTTGTCAGCTGGCAATTAAGATTGCTTATTTATAAACTAGCAATTGTCAGATGCTATCTCACAAATATGTAGATATTTGCTTTACGTTCACGAACTTACAGTTGTCAAATGACATCTTACTTGGTTTTTTTGTAACATATCTTAAAATATAGTTACCTCTAAAACAGTTTTAGAATGTTCGATTTTGTTTTATTGAGATGTTGGACACTTCATATCTTTACCACTAAAATAATTTTAAGAATGTTCAATTTTGTTATATTGCACCGACGTTTTGATTTATTTTGGAAGAAGCAAAGAAATCAGCAAATATATCGGAGAGTTGGCATTGGGCTAGCCGAAAATCTTAGTTAATCCGAAGCTTGGTCAAAAATTCAACTGCTGGACGTTTACTCATGATTCAACAACAGTGTCTCTGCTCTGTGGGGGTAACACAGGAGATTGGATCTCATAGTTTTTGACATTTTATCTCACTTGTTTATTCATTTACGTAAACATATAATTGTTTCACATGGGGAATTTATTCCAGAGTTAATAATATATGTTTTCAGAGACTTGGTTGGGTTTATCTCCTGTCCAGTCCTGTGAAGTATTTTGTGCTATTAATTTTCTATCTTACTGCTTTTTTGTAGACAAGTGAGCACAGGGGCTTATCAGATAGGTGTGCTGAACAAAGTGCACAAATAAAATCACTAATAACTTTGGTATTTTTTTTGTTTACTTCTCTATTTGCCAACGCTTTGAAATTTATTCAAACACAAAACATGATTATTAACATCACTATTGCAGATTGAAAAATTGGAATTAGAAAAAAAGGAACTTGCTGCCATTCTGGATAGGCATGGGCAAGAATGCTTCGACAACCGGTTTGTTCATACTGATATTCTATTAATTTATGTTTTCTCTTGATCTTATCTGTTGTTTGCAGTCTATTGGGGTGCTATAGAGTTATGTTGGCAGTTTACCTACTATATAAGTTTTAGTTACTCGTGGACCCACATCCTGTAAAACTTGCACTTCTAATTTTATTCAACATTTATGTTCGGATTAACCATCTATGATGTGGTTATCCATATTTAGGATGATCCATGTTGATACATGTTGATTGTTGATATTTCTAGAACATATTAGTGTAGGGAAGTACATAACTGTTAACATTGTCATTCATTCTAGAAGTCATGTCATTAAAACCATCATCACATCTGCTTTAGGGAAGGGGAGAGGGGAAAATTTCCCTTAACTACAACTTGGAGAGGCACTCATAAAAAATGGCATCTATTGTTCCACATGTGGATTTTGTGTGAAACTTGTTGAGGATTTTGACTTTCACCTGACTCTCCATTAGTAGGTTTTTGTCCTAATCACCATTATATTGTAAAAAATATTTCCACTGTGAAGGATGGAGAGAAAATGGCTTCACAAGAGTGAGGTCCAAAAATTCTAGAGGTGTTTAAGAATGTGCTAAGTGCCCCAGGGATGGTGTGGCGTTCCTTTGGTTATGCTATTTTTTTTCTTTTCCTGTACTTGTGTATGGAGCCTCTTTGTCAGTTTACACACCATGTCTTTTTGTTTTTTTCTTTGACGCCCTTAATTGAACCTTATCAGTTCATTTCTGGATGATTAATACCATGGGCTATATCTATCATGCAACATGACACGATCCACAATCCCTACACTTTTAACTGGTCTTCTGATTCCTTGTTGGCAACAGCACTATCATCGAAATTAAGGAATCCGAGCACAGGGCTGAGGCTCAAGCTGAAGCTTTGGAATCTGCTTTAAATGAGCACAGTCTTGAGTTGAGGGTGAAAGCTGCTAATGAAGCGGAGGCTGCTTGCCAGCACAGACTTTCAGCTGCCGAAGCCGAAATAGATGATTTGAGGACCAAGCTGGATATTTCTGAAAGGTACTATTGATGTATTTCTTAAGGTGTAGAAATATATTAATCCGTCTTCCCTTTTGCAGTTTTGCCTATTTGTTGTACTACTGCTATGTTGGGTTGATATTGCATTGCACATATGGCTACCCTTTTCTATTTCTTGAATATAACGTCATTTCCCTGTTCTTAGGAGTAACACATTTTTCATCTCTTCTAGTTATTTGTTGAGATTTGAGAGTGCCATGAGATGACATCGTCTTGTAGGATTGACATGTTTAAGCACATGTTTAACATGTGATATTATTGCCATGTTAACAACATGTTTAAGCACATGGCATAGTATTGCCATGTTGAAAAGGCAGCCACACCCTACCCAACTACTATTGACGTGCAATTTTAACTGATAGTCAATATATTAGCACATTCATGCATGTCATTGTCAGTATGTCACCCTCAACATTTAGGTGTATATTGTTTTTTTGTGAGATTTTTTGTTGTTGCATAAGTAGCATTAAAAACAACCTTCCTTTTTTTTGGGATGTTTGGGCTACATTGACTTCGCACATATTTTCAGAAAAATGGTTGGAGATTTCCTACTAATCGATGCCCCTAAAACTTAGAAGTGTAAAAATCATTTATTTTTTAAAATGCATATCATAACTGATATAGATTGTAATTGTCATGTCAAGAAATTGTCTTTGATACAATTTCATGACATAACAACTTCATTGTGATTGATTTGATTTTAGTTCAATTGATTCCCTGAATCATTTGATTTTAATTCAATTGATTCCCTGAATCATTTGATTTTAAAGTGCCTCTAAAGATAAAACATCAAATGTTGACATGACTCACTACTAGAACATTTATATTCTTCATATCATCAAATGAATGTGAAATAACACTTCTATGTTTAGATGTCAAACAATGTCGAATAAATTCTGATTGGTTCATATTCCCCTCATAAATGCTCCAACTTTGGCTCATTTCTGGGGAGTAGTATTGCAATTTCACTGCGACGATGGGGATCGACTTGCTGATCCTAGAATGTGTCTAAAGATGTGAGGGGTTGAGTTGAAAGGGAGGTGCATCGTGCATGTTAGGGACGAACAGGAAAGATGTGACCTAAACAACAGGGAGGACAGGTAGAGCCTGATTCAGTACTATAAATGCCAAATCTGCATTACTTTTTTGATGAATACAGAAGATATAGGCTCAGATTATTATTTGGATGGGCAGATACCAAATTATAAGTCCAGTATACGAGTAGGTGTTTGGGGTGTTTTAAATCAGTGGGATGTTTTAAATCAGAGAATACTGAATGCCTTGCCTAGGTTAAGATTGATACAACCAATCTGGGGAATGCTATATGATAGACATTAAAAAATAGAAGATATTTGGACCAAATAGACATTGGCAACCTTGACATGCTCATTCAAGACAACATCAATGTTGCTACATTAGCAATTAATAATTAAGGAATCTTTTTAAATTCAAACATGGCAACCTTGTCATCGCCCAACTCTCCTTTCTCAAAACACTGTACAGCAGAGATTTGTCGCAATTTTAGGTGGTGATATGTGAATTAAATAATTTCCGCATCAAAACCTGTCGATATCTGTTGCTTACATAAGTTGTTGGTGTGTTGTGCATGTATGCAACCTAGCTTGATGAAAATTATAGGAATGAAAAAGTGACCATGATGGTTTATCAGGCACAGTTAATTATCTTGCTTTTTTGGAGTTTGTTGTATTGGAGTTGAATGGCTGTCTTCTTATATGCTTCTTTGACTTTGCTCTTTGCAGTAGCAGATATAATCTTCCAACATATCACAAATTAAGAATTTAGGAAGAGCTTCTAATAGAAAATTACAGCAAATACTTTAGGGGTTTCTAAGCCTTATTAAAGGCAAATGGTTAGGGCTTTGGAATGCGTGGGGGCAAACATTATAATAGCTTTCTCCCTTCTATCTCAGCGTTTGATAAGCCTCTATTTTCTATTTTTATTTTGTTGCAGAGATGTGTTGGAACTTACAGAAGCCATAAGAGTCAAAGATGCGGAAGCAGATGCTTATATTTCAGAAATTGAGGTCCTATATTGTTACAATATATGAGACGGTTTACTGTTATTCTTTTCTTCTCATCTATTCAATGCTCTTGATGTTCTAATTTTAGGCGATTGGGCAAGCCTACGAAGATATGCAAGTGCAAAATCAACATTTGCTTCAACAACATGCAGAAAGAGATGAGTGCAATGTAAAGGTACCTTTTTGTCTTGTTTGTTTCTTTGTGGCACACATGTTTGGAATCAATGATCCATCTACGGGTAACCACTGCACCACACCCTTTGTAGTTTCATATTTTTTAGTCTTACATTGAACTGTTCAAATGTTTGTCCTTTATTCTGATTCTATCTTTAAATCCTATTGAAATTTCAACCACCATAAGTTCTAACACCTAAAGTGAGCCTCGTGATATGACATTCCTGTACCAGAATATCATTTTTGGAACATCATTATCTTATGAGTTGTAAAACAGTCTATCTACAACATAGGCTAGTGATTGTTCATTTGATGCATTTCTTTTACTTAAGAGAGACTATATTGGAGTAAATTTTTGGGACTTGTGAATTTTGTTATCACAAGAATAGTTGGAACCCAGGAATGTGTGCTTGCTAACTCTTTTTTCTTCTCTCAGAGTTATTTTTTCTGTACCTAAAGAAACATGATTTTTGATAGCCAAAGGAAATTCAAGTCGAACAAGTGATTGAAACTCTGTTCAGACAAAAATAAACAATCATTTTGTCATGTTCCAAATTGATTGGTTGATCCTCTCATCTGTCTACAATTGGCAGACAAACTATCCTTAATTAGTCAATGAGATAGGATGTTCATTGGTCAAAATGTATTCATACTCGATCTTGGACAGCATCAACAGAAATCTGCCAAAGGTTCTGAATTTGATAATGTGCTCAGTGTTGGCCCCTTGGTGTAGTGATGACATCCTACATGGTTTTGGATTTTTTTCCTTGTTTTGATATGCTTATATCATATATTCTGATAGTTATGATAGATGCTGCCTGCATTTTTGAAAGTCTTGCTATGGCATATCCATGCATCTTCTGTGCACAACCATCATTTCTCAATAAAATTTACGGTAATACTCCTAAGTGAAATCTTGACCGCTTTAATTTATCTACGGTACTTAGATGACAATGCATTTTGAGGATTTCTTCTTAGGGGTATCCAGGAAGTTCATGGAAGTTTGGAAGTTCACTTCCATGACTTCCCCTCGTTTTAGAATGGAAGTTGTGGAAGCTACTGTAAGTATATATTTTTTAAGTCATGTGATATTTTTTAAAGTTTTCCAGGATACCAATCACCCAGATATTTTGGAGTATCAATCACACCCTTATTTGAGCTTCGAACATGATCTTATATCCTTCACTTCGAATTTTGACCCATTATTTCGTTCCTATACGTAACTTCTATAAAATTAAGCCATACTTGTTCGATGCACCTCATAGTTTTTATATGTATGACCATTAGAGATGACATATAAAGCCTTAGGATGTGATTTGCTTGCAGGAAGCGGTGAGAAGTCTAGAATTGCACTTCCATGACTTATTTTGGTTTTAGAGTGAAAGTGGAGAAACTCACTCCAAGTAATAGTTTCAAAATCTTGGATCTTCGATTGGAACTCCAGTCTGATTTTTTAATGGAAAACCAATCACCCAAAGTAATTTCAAATCCCCACTTCCTTAAAGTTTTCCTGCAAATCATTGACACCCTTAGCAAAGAACTTGATCACTCTCTTCCATATGTATCACGTATGCATGAATTTATATTATTGTTGTCTACTTCATTATGTACAATGGTGCTGTTGCTGCTAACTGTAGACAGTAATAGCAGTTCTATTTTCAATTTACAATATGAACAACTGATAAAGAATTACAATATATAAACATCCAAAAGTGATTATGCTCCTGTGACATGTCTGAACAGTAATATGTGTGGTCTAAGGTTGGCATGGGATCGTGATTCTATTGTCCAAACATTACCTCTTTTGTTGTGCGGCTGTAGGAAAATATTGTGATTCCAACTAATGGAGCTTAAGTAAATACACAGACTCCTTCCTAAAAATCATATTTGCCAAACCATACATATGTGGATGTGATTATAATTATATACATGTATCTATGTGTTTCATTGATGTTTATTTGTTAATTTGTCATTATAAATGAAAGGACACTAAGAAATAAGCCATAGTTTTAGTCCATCCTGACTTGATGAAGCAATAACAAACATAAAAAAACGCACATCACTTTCATCATTAATTTTCAAGTATATCAACCAAACAAAAGAAAACTCGAAAAGTTTTAATTGATTCTTACTCATACCTGATACCACTACAAGGTGTTTTAGACTTTTAGTTTCTGAATAGAAAATGTGGCTTGTATTTTTAGTTTAGAAACACCATTTTTTTGCTAACATTTTTATATGGATTATTTGGCAGTTGGTTTCTGATAGTGTCAGAATGAAGCAGGCCCATAGCTGTCTCCTCTCTGAAAAGCAGGCTATGGCAAAGCAGCTGCAGCAAGTAAACACATCTGTGGAGTACTTTAGGAGTAAGTTTGCCCGAGCTGAAGATCAGGTAATTTTACGAGTCATTTTTTTATTTACATTTTGTTGCTTAGATGTTTAAGGGCTAATTGCCCCTTGCAGGTGAAAACACTTTTGAATCAAGCTCTGAAAGCTTCCTCAGAGAACAGACACGTTGCAATTAGTATGGACAAGGCAAAACTGGAACTAGTGGTGGCTGAGAAAGAGCATAAGTGGCTGATTTCTACTGTTGACTCGTACGAGAGGGAATACCAGCAGAACCAGCAACAGATAGCCAGTATGCAATCTGAACTAGAAATTGAAAGGTAACTTTCAAAGCCTTGTTAAATTATTAGACTAGAACAAAGTCTTTAATCCCATAATAGTTGGGGTAAGTTAGAAATGAAACTCATTAAGAATACCGGTTCCGGCATATGAACCGTTTCCTTCAATGCATCTCTCCAAAGACAAATCCTTGAATTATTTCAATTCTAAAAGTCTTTTCTGATTACTTCCTCCCAAGTTAATCTTAAGAGTGCTTCTGCCTCTTTTAATGCCTTCCTTGCCACATGAAACTCCCCTTTTTCAAATTATTATGTTCATGTTTTAAAAAAATAGCAGACTGGTTTGTTTTAGATTTTTAGCGTACATCAGCATGAAACTTGGGCATCTCCGAAACCAGAGAGATGTGTTGGAGATGAAATATTTGCTATCTTAGAAATACTGATGTAATTAATTTTTTTTGCTTTGAAGTGCAAACGAGATAAAAATCAAGGTTTTCAGAACTGAACCGGACGTCGAACCGGCAACGTCAAATGTTCAAATGTTCAACTGGGGTCGGACCAAATCGAACTAGTTGAACCGGCGACGTCAGCATGACGTCATATATACATATTATATATAAAAATCTTATTTATTAAGACAAAATCTTTAAAATATCTACAATAATAACATTCATAAGGTGTTTTTAAAAAAAAACCACAATAAAACAAACAAACACCACACCCAACAAAACGCCCCCCTCTCCTCTTCCTGCTCCCATATCCCTTCCCCTCCAACACCTCCTTTCCCCTTCCCTTCCTCCAACACCAGATCCACCGTCTTCTCCTCTCTCTCTCTCTCATCTCTGGTTTTTCAACGTTGTCAAAGTCTTGGCCGGTGACACGGGAGTCTTGGTCGGAGGTGGTCGGAGGACCGACGAAAGCGAGAGGAGTGAGGGGAGGGTCGGCGTAGGGGAGAGGTGGGTTTGGGGAGAGGAGAGTTTCGGGGAGACCGACTAGGAGAATGTGGGTTTTTTAATTATTATTTTTCTTTCCGGATCCGGATGGCCGATTACCCGATTATCTCGAACCGCCGGTCCGACCAGTTGAACCTCCGGTTCATCACGATTCACTTCAAAAACGGTTTTTGCACCCTCACTGGACTGGACTGGCCACCAGTTCACGATTGAACCGGTCCGACCGGCCGGTCCGGTCCGGTCCGGTTTTCAGAACAATGATAAAAACATTGTATTTGTTGAATAAAAACTTCATTGGCATTACATATTTACACCAAAATCTATCTCCATTTGAATTTTACTTACGAACTTACAATTCAAAACAGCCTTCTTAAAGAAATATTTTGCACCAATTGTTTTTTAACAAAGAGACATATTTAGGCCAAATCTACGCCATATTCTATGCCCATTTTTTGTGTCAACACCATCGTACTGTATTAAAGTAGTATTGAAGACATTTGTCTTGTACTGACTAGCTAAATGAGAAGTATATCGTCTTGTTTTATCCATGTTGGGTTTTTCGAAGTATCCATGCTCTGTGAGCGAATGGTTACCACACACTTGGAATCCTACTTGAGTTGAGACTGCTTCACATTAATGTAATTAGCGCAGATTTCTTATATTGTGGTGTAATTTGTACCAGAAATGAAAAGAAAAAACTTGAAGAGGAGCTTGCTGAGGTGAAAGCTGAAGTTGATGAAATGAGTGCTGAGAATCAGGAACGTGCGATTCAGAAACTTCAGGACGAGATTAAAGAGTGCAAGGCTATACTCAAGTGTGGTGTATGCTTTGATCGACCAAAAGAGGTAAGTCAATCTAAGATGCATATGACTGTTGCTACAAGATTCGGAATTTGGACTTCAAATTAACCACCAGGCACCAGACCATTTAGCACTAACTAAAATGTGGGCAGTTGAGCAGTGAATCTTCCAGTCATCTATGCAATCTCAGGCCTTTTAATTTACAAGTGATAATTAAGAAATAAATAAATATAGGTTGACTATGTTATCATTATTATGTAATGTGTCAAATTTCTTTTATTACCAATATTTGTCGACTGACACTTTTTGAAATCTCCAGGTTGTGATAACCAAATGCTTCCACCTTTTCTGCTCTTCATGCATACAGAGGAATCTTGAAACTCGACATCGTAGATGCCCTGGGTGTGGAACAGCATTTGGACAAAATGATGTGCGGGAAGTTAACATATGACACTTCCCACTTCCTGAAGTGAAATTAACATTTTGTCGCCTAGGAAGTAACCACGTCGTTCATGTCTACCATTTCTAGTAATTATTTTGTTGTAGGAGACTCTTAAGAAGTAAAAATGTACATATATTTTGATTTTGTATATGGTAGGTTGAATAACAATGAAGTCGTGCATGTGACGTTTTTGGATCTTGGTTCACATGGCCGGAATAATGTTGCCATGGAAATGATAAATTTATTAAGTAGAAGAAAATTTGTGCCGTTGGGTTCCTTTTATAAATTAAATCAATCTGCTTTATATGTTTAGCATCCAGAAGATGTGTGTGCAAGGGGTTTTTTTATATTGTTTTTCTTTTGCATATTTAGCCAGGAATTTGAGATGCGGTTTGGTTTATGCACGGAAGATGGCAACAACTCTATATCAAAAACTCAAATTTACGTATCTTGTGGACGAACATGAAATGAGTGAGTGAGAAGGAGCTCAAAATGCATATTGTTTTTTAATGAAGGCCAGTAAGAGAACAAAGTATCAATGTAATTTGCTATTCGTTCGCATCAGTTGAAATAAAATTTCAGTAGAGATCTTTGAATTCTCAATGCAAATTCATATCCAGTTTGTTCATGTTACATGATCATCAAGGCTTCCTTGTACTCGGGCAAATTCCGTATAAATATTTTGATATTCTAGTAGAAAGGACAGCTTATTTAAGCATTACATGATGATACATGTTCGAAAAGAACGTCGCCCACTACAATTTGCTTTCCAGGTTTACCAAATTCTCGAGAAAACAGTACGCGAAGTAACTCACACAACGGTTGGGCCTGGGGTTTAGAAAGCGAAAGAAGAGAAGTTCGGTTTTTGTTCCAATTTTCTTCTCAATACTAACACTGTATGGAGGAGTTATCTTGCGTAGGGCTGTAAATGGGTAATATTTTACCCGCAACCCGCCCCGCCCCGCCCCGCCTAATGCGGGTAGCGGACAAAAAAATGTTACCCGCCAACCCGCTAACCCGCCACCCGCATAACCCGCCTAATAAGCGGGGCGGGTTGCGGTTGTCTTGCAACCCGCCCCGCATAACCTGCAACCCGCCTAATCAAATATATTATTAATTTTTTATATACCAAAATCATTTTAATGTTTCAATTTTACTCATAACCATTAACCCACCTTACCAAATCATTATTCAACACTAACCAAATGTCTAGTTTTTCACTCAACACACATCTAATTTCCCAAAAAATACAATGAGTAATTACTATTTTTCAAGTTTTGATGTTCTTTTATTTTTCTTAGAAAAAATCAAAAAAAATTTAAAAAACCCGCCAAACCCGCATAACCCGCCCCGCCTCACCTAGTCCATCCTTATGCGGGGCGGGTAGCGGTTTTTTTATTTTTGACCCGCCCCGCCCCGCCCCGCATACCCGCTTAACTTATGCGGGGCGGGTAGCGGTGGACCAAAAACCCGCCCCGCCCCGCCCCGCTTACACCCCTAATCTTGCGGAAGAAAAGTTGAATCCAGATTTCTTGTATTGCGGAAGAAAGGTTGATTTGAGACTTAACCTAAATCAAAGTAACCATGTAACTTTCCTATTGTAATAAATTTCTCAAGTTTTAGGTATAAACTTGAAAAAAATAAACACTTATAATTTATTGATTACATAGTAAATTAGGTATCAGTTTGTCATGTGATTTTGCATTCCAAGCCAACAGAGTTTTTCTATGTTATAATCTGTGTGAATGTGTGTTTATTGTTTTTCTTGTTGGTGAATGTTTTATTGTTGATTATCATGTTATGTAGCTAGAATACGAACTACACTTTAATTTTTAATTCCACACTTTCTCCCATCTTAAGGGTTTGGGTCGAATCCCATGACAACAACTATTACTTAACTATGCAACTTAATAATACAAAATAAATATCAAAATAGTCAACAAAGACTTGGGATTTTCCCAAAAAATAAACAAGTCATCTCACCTATATTTAGAGAACTTATCGATTGGATCCCCACAATTTACAGCTATTGCAAAGTGACTATTGGAAATGGCAATGCCACTATGTTCTGGTACGATGCCTGGTATAATAGTATACCACTTGCTGCAAGCCACCCGAAACTCCTTCAAAAATCAAAACAACACTTGATCACACTTAAAAAGTTCTAGGAAGATGAACCTTTTACCCACACATGGTTTAAACAGAGATTTAAGAGCTCATTAACTGAGCTGCAACTTAATTCTATGTATGGTTTCTATTTAGCGCATGAACCTACAGAAATGACTGATAAGCGGAGTTGGAGCCTCACCAAGAAAGGTGACTTTTCGGTTAAAAGCTTCTATAATTTACTTAACAATGGGGGGGAAAAATATCCTCTTTACCATCAAGTCTGGAAAAGTTTTAGCCCATTTAAAGTAAAAGTATTTATTTGGACGTTATATCAAGGTAAACTACTGACCAAAGATAATTTATTCAAACGAGGGATACCGATAAATACCTCATGTCCAATGTGTGAATTTGGGTACGAAACAATTGAACATCTATTCTTTACATGTCCATTTGCATCCACTTTTTGGGAGAGAGGAATGAAACTCGATTTAAACTTAACAATAGGAATCAATAAGTGTTTTCTTCAACGTGTATCAAATCAACTTGATTTAGAACATGAAGAGTGGAACAATCTGATCAACTGTTTCTGTTGGTCAGTTTGGAAGGAAAGGAATAATCGCACATTTCGACAATCCTCTAATTCTTTTTGGCATGTATTAAATGAATGTTATGATTTGCTATTACTTTGGGCAGGGTCAAGAAAAAGAGGAGCCGATGAGCTCTGTAAAAATCGGATCAAACAAGCAAGAATTGAACATTTCGCCACACTACCAACATTTATCACTACCCGAAACAATGTCGACATTCCAACGTTTGAAGCTTTGAATGCAACTTCCCAACCGGATGTAGCACATGAGGAAGAAAGACGAGCGGCTGAAGAAGCAGCCGAGACGGCCGAGCGGGTGAGAATATTTGAGGAGACGGGATACTTACCCCGGACAACTCCTTCATCCTCAGCTGACACCTAACATAAGGTGGTTGGATCATGACTAACACCGAAAAGGAGGTGGTTTTTGGGTAGTTTTGATTTGTTGTTGTTTTGGACCCTCTTACAACCATTTTGGGGTGTTTTATAGCTTAGGCAAAACTAATCACGGTTGTAATATTCTGTTACTTTGTTTTTTGATGGGAGGGTTGTGAAAACATTCATCCTACTTTATTATCTATGCAATTAACTATCTTCAAAAAAAAAAAAAAACTATTACTTAACCGCTTTTTAAAAAAACAAACATTACATTCTGGCTTATGGTGGTGGTTGACTTTACTTTTTACCATTTTCAGTCCGTGTGGTCGTAATTAGCTATGCGTGAGGTGTCATCAGATTCCTGTGTTTCGTCCGTACTTACTGTTTTACTATCTACAAAACACCATTTCAACCAGGAAAATGACATGATTATCCACTCAAATTGTTGCATCTTTTCCAATCATATCAACTTGGAAGTTGGATCTCACTCTCTCCCATCTCCTGCTCATTCTTTCTCCAACTCAAAAAACTCAAACTGAAACGATGCTATTTTCGGTCCTCAAACCCTCCCCTTTCCTACCTTCTCCCACCACCCAAAGATCCCACCTTTGCAAAACCCTCTTCCTACCACCCACTTCCATCAGACCCACCCGATCGAAGCTGGTCTTGCCAACCCACGCCTCGCTTCTGGAGAGCCCTGTGGCTTGGGTCGGGAGGATGTGCGTCTTCTACGCTCTTCTCAAGGCTGGCCTTGCTGGATCCCCTTCTAACCCTCTTGTGTTGGGTCTGTAAAAAAATTATAATAAAATAAAAAAATTGTTTTTTTTGGGTGGATTTATTGACCTTTTGGTGTGGGTTTGCTCTTGAAGGTTTGGAGAGTGGAGGTGAAGGTGATGATTATGGGTTTTCTAAGTGGCTTGAAGGCTTCCAGGGAAGATCAGGTTTGGTTGTGTTTTACTTTCTTTTTATATGTTGGTTTGATGTTGTTCTGCTTTAGATCATCCATTGAACTTAGGCTTGTAGTTGTTTGGAAATGAAATGATAGGTGATTTAGAGATTGATTTGGTAGCGGAGTGTGCCATTGGCGGTCACGTTTGCGATTCGCTCTTTTGATTTGTTAGGAGTTTGGTTTTGCGAAATAAGATTTTGCAAGTCTTTGATAAGCAATATACGTGATTGTCCCCATTTTTATCTTTTTATCTATCTGACTGGTTTGCATATTTTAGAACTCTAGAAAAGCTTATGAAGTTGTTGGTGTAAACATCACCAAAAACATTAACCGGTCGAATTTGTTGAACCATCAACAATCCTATAAACCAAAGATGTAGAAGCGTACCTGAATCCATAAGTCTATTGCTCTCCAAATGAGCGTGGGCTAGTCTTCCATATAAACATAACATTCCTCGCTCGACTAAGGAATTCAAGAGATTTAGGGTTTTGTGTTGTGCGATCTGTGGACGAAGACCCCTTTATCTATCAGACAATTAATGGGGAAGTTATTTTGGTAATTTCTATTCCAATCCATCACGAGATAAGACTTACCCTTCAGTCTTTACACTCAAAACGCCCACACCTGATTAGTTACATCAAATTCCCAAATTAACCCAATTTGTGTATAACACTTTTAATGGGATGTAATTATGACATTTATGGATCGCATGATCATTTACATATAAGCCAACGTTGGATTAAGGATCCCACTAGATTGATTAAAAATCCAATAGAAATTCTTCTGGAAGTTGTTATTCCTGTGGAAACACTCGATTATTTGCTAGCATACCGTTTGAATTTACTTGTTACATTAGTAGGGATTTGTATCTGCTTTAACCTCATGTTTAAGTAAATTATACAGAATTAAGACCTTTGGTGTTCTCATATATAATGAGTTAAGACGGCTTTGATCACAGTCCTGATATTTTTAAAACAAAATAAATTAAAATGCATATCCGACTGTCCTGTTTATATCAATCTTCTACTATATGACTTAAAGAAGCATATTCTGAACAGTGCCATTGTTGCTGCTGCTTTCTTCCTTTTTTGGAGAACTTCGTTGTTTCCAGAAAATATCTTTTGTTTATGTTTGTTGTTTTGTCTATAGTTTTTTTTCTCCCTCTTATATGGTTTTACCTAACTTCCTTAGATGTTATGTGATCAGATGATAAAGAAGCAATTGACCGTAGGAAGCTTGTAAGTAAGTGGCACCCCACAACAAAGGGTACTCTCAGGAGGAACTACAGAGTGCCTTCAAAACCAGCAGGACAACGTCTACTTAAAGCAATTGCAGCATTGCTGTCTGATGATGACCATTTCATAGATGCTACTTCTCATAAGGTGATGACACTGACAGCATTTTATTATTCTTTCATTTCAAGCTTATCCTGTGGAAAATAGATACTACTTAAATTGTCATTTTCGTTTGCTACTACTTAGTTGATACATTTGTTTCTTATGATTTACATAAGTACAATACCCATTGTGGACTAGTAGCGATCCTCAATTTTGAATCTTTTGGTATTCAAATCGGAAGGGCAAATTATGGTACAAAATCGTACATTGGGACATGTATAACAATTTATCATAGTATCCCTTCCAAATACATGCCACTGTCCTTGACCTTATCAAGAAAGGAAAAATATTTATAAAGTTGAATTGAAGTTTGGAGTTTCCTGAACAATTAAGGGTCTTTTGGAGCTGTGGTTAATGCAAGTTTGCAAGCTGTGCTCCAGTCCTAAACCATGTGGCTAAGCTGAATTAGAGTCAAATCTCAATGAAGTCCTGCATGTAATTAAATTTGTCGTTCTAGTATGAAATCCTTAGATCATAACAAGGAATATCGTGAAGTATTACAATATTGGTAATTTTGTAGTTCGGTGCAAATAATATAAAAACTACTTTTTTCCTGACAAATGTTGTGGCCTGATTGCCCAAGTTGTTTCTACTGTTCCTATATAATTAAGAGGTATTCTTGTTAAGTCACCATTTTACCCTAGAAGATTGATGGTTTTTCCTTCTTCAGGGTTGCCAAATAAGGAGGGAGAGCTCATGGTGAAAGCGTCTGCTGCAACAATGTCAGAGCGTTGTTTGACGAGCTGCCGACTCCACACCTACTCGTGGAAATAACTCCTTTCCCCGATGGACCTCTCACTGAGAAGGACTACACCAAGGCCGAGAAACTGGAGAGGGTGCTTAGATCTGGATCTTCTATTTGAAGTATTTACCATAACTGGCACTCTCTCTCTCTCTGTCTCTGGACCTGCTGTACATATGATGCAACACTGAACATTTTATCTGGTCCTCTTGTTTAAGTAGCACATGTGGAAAACCTAAGACCGTTTTGTATTGTAAAGAATGATCACCCGTCGACAAGAAACTATATCCAACTTTTTAATGATTTCATGTTCAGTGTTTCTGATGTATTATCATCTAGATCATCACTCTCCATTTGTGGAAGCTGGACAGCTTATTGATGTTTTTGACACAGCTGATTGCATCATTGTATGTATCCCAATTAATGCATGTCTAGCACTGATTCTGTAAACTTCAGATGGGCAACGTGACAGTAATTCACCCTAAGATGAAGATACTGCCCTAAAATCGTTAGTCTAGTCACCTATTATAATTTTTTCATTTATGACTACATGGCTAAGGCTCCTAGATTCTTTCAATCTCTAAGTGAATAAAAGTACTCTTACAAAGGATAAATTTTGAGAGATGCCATACCAATAACTGATAGGAACTACCTTTAGTCATACTACAAGCTGAAACAGTTAGGGAACAGTAAACAGTGAATTGAGAATGCATTTGAAGTGTTTGAATCCTATCATAGATAACCAACATATTAAACTGACAAGAAAAATGTAAAAGCCAAGGATGAATTGCCCTAGAACACCTGCCACAAGGTTCATTGATTGATTGCTGCCATCGGCATTGTCAAAGTCTGAACCAGTGAGGAATACGTTCCCAAATCTCACCTTGTGAAAGGTGAATGCCGATCGGAACCTCTATGTAACCTTCCAATTTCAGACCGATGCTCAGCAAATTGCATCATATTCTGCACTTGAAACATGCTGCTACTATTGGAGTTGCTAGTAATATCAGAGCCAGAGGTGCCAGCAGAGGCAACAAAGTTTCCATTATCGGATTGGAAGGCATCAGACTCCGATAGGCTCCATATGCCACCTAGTTGCAGCATGGAACCTCCAGATACTTCGTTACCATCAGCGGTAGGGGTGGAAGAACTATTGTGCAAATACTGCTGTCCTTGTTGCTGTTGCTGTTGCAGCAGATGCTTCATGTTAAGGAAGCGCCCGCCAACTCCTCTAACTCTTTTCATCGCATGAAGATGTCGAGACTCGTGAAGGTATGGCTGCAAAATCACAGATGGAACATAATTAATAACAGAAAGATAACTTTTATGAGTGACAAAGTTGTGATTGAAGTCCATGGAGTGATTTGAACAATGGCACACCTTACGGCCTTTGGTTTGCTTGAGCTGGGCCTCTAGCTTTGCTCGTGCCTGTCTCCTTCGAAGGATAGCATGATATTGCTTTGCATTTACGTATATAGCCTCGTTTTCTGTCATCTCTAGAGGCAATGGGACACGAGTAGATTGTGCAATTCCAGCCATTTGAGGATGAATCTGATTAGAGGGGTGAAATTTAGATATCAAATTGACAAACAATTCTAAAGTGGCTGAGGCATTTATTTAGAATAAAACAATAGATTGTAACCAAGGACCAATAATAAAGGCGAGCGGACTTTAGAAGTTGGTCCAGAGCTACATGCTCGGTGGCGTGATTTTTACTGATTCACATATCATAAATTCCAGAGTTCGGAAATATCAAAACAACTACCATATGATACTCAACACAAATGTCTTTAAAACTTAAAGGAACCTCAATCACACAAAAAATTCTTCCATTTAGAAAAGAAAAAATAAATCTGCTAACAATGACATGTGAAGATACTATGTGCTGAAACTAGATTTCCTTTACTGATCTAGATTTCCTTTCCCGATGTTGGTCACATTTCAAGACCAAAAAAAAGAACCAGTTGAACTGCTTACGATTGCATGTGGCCCATAAGCTGCCAATATTCCTCCCATGTAAGGTTCAGCATAAGGATAAGGCATGCATGTCTGAAGAAATAGGACAAATTAGATAAGCTCCACTCGCGAAGCTTGACAAATACATCAAATATTTTGAAAAAGAAAAAAAAATTAATGCCTGATATACTTACAACCGATGGGCCATAATCGTTTTTTAGATTCGGGTGGAGTATCTCTGGATTTCCCACTGATGGAACCGGCTTTAAATTATTATCAACTGCTTTCATTTTAGAATCAGCATAACCTAGAAACAGTAACACCATTAGATCCAAAAATGGTATACTAATCTGTTATTATCAGTGTAAAGTGTTGATGAATTTCGGCTTTTGAAAAAGTGAAGAAACGCATGGAAGAAGGCGATTCACGTGCTTGAACCGTAACTCCTTAGAGTTTCATTTCTAGCCTACCCCAACTAATTTGGGATTAAAGGCTTTGTTGTTGAAAAAGTGAAGGATATGTACTAACAAATATTTTCTTAGCAATTCTTGTAAGATTGGAAGTAATTATCATATGAAGATGGCATCTTAATTTTCACCACGAACAAGAGCTAAGAGTTAGAATCACATCGCATGAATCCCATGAATAAACTACATAAGAGCTGAGCAGCATACCAGACTGTGCAGATATGGATTGCTCAGGATCCCCACTGCTCACAACCTCTTGATGAGATTGACCTGTGGACTGAGTTGAGGAAGATTCTTGATTTCGCACCTTACGACTTGTTTGCTTCGTCTGTGGATTATTTTGATTTGGATTCATGTTTAGGCTCCAATTGTTTGAAAAGGAAGATTGTTGGACGTTCAACCCGTTTGAGTTCCACCAGGATGGACGAGCAATGCCACCATTAGTTGCAGAATAAACAAAACTTTGTTGTGAGTCTTTGCTGAAGTGATTTTGCATTCTCTCAAGGTGTAGGGAATAAGATCAATGCCTCAAATGAAGAATACTGAATGCTCTGTGGTTCAAATTTTAGTTCAAATGTGTGGTCGAATTGCCTGATGCCTAATTTGATGCTGCTTCAAGAGGGGAAAAAAGAAGGCTCACAATGTTATCATCCTAAAAATCAATAAATACTCAAACATAACATTCATTCACCATGTTATTCTTGATACCTTCTTGAAATCAAGAAGCACAAAATCTTAAGATGCTATTCCCAGTAAACCGAACTTCTATTGTTGAGGATAGCAAGCTAAGGTGCACAATAAAGATTGTGTAGCATCTTCACATACCAACGCATATTTCAGCAACAGGCTTTCTTATGTCTTTCATTACTTGTTTCTATCATTAGAATTACAGATATGAGAAGTAATTACATATTCCCTTTCAAAAGAACATCAATTATCAATAGCTACACAAAAATTACTAAAAATAGTCAAACATGCTGAATTATAACTAAGTACAAGACTGTAAAAATAGCAAACAAAAGCAGATGCCCAATATGTTTTAGAAACACAAAAGAAATTATGCAGCACAAGTGTACAACAATCCATAGTAAGAGACGAAGAAGATAAAAAAAAATCAAACTCGTTACAAGTAAAGAAAAATCAAACCACCCTTTTTTTTAAGGATAAGCTCTACAAAACATCTTGCAAAAGGAAAAATCCAGATCTACACATAAGCAGGAAGCAAACTCTCATTTATCCCAACCCAAAACCTAACAAACTTTTTTTCCGGAAAAAAAACCCCAGCAAAACCCCTACACCACCATCTCAAAACAGTTGGAAGACCCATCAAAGGAAACGTTCCCAGGGAGTCGGACGAAATCTCGTGGAAAAGGAAGGAAAAAAAGAGAGAAGAAGTCCAAGTGTGAAGATGTGGAGAGGAAAAGGGCAGGAAAAATAAAAACATGGGTTTTCTTTTGTCGGATGATGGGGAACCTTCTAATCTTAGCAAATGGTGGAAGACGACATGTTTCTTTCTGCCTTTGCTTTCTCTCTCCTCTTCTCTCCTCCTCTCTTCTCCTTACTCCTCTCCTCTTCTTCCTTCACTAACCAGTCTCCGTTCCCCAAATCAAAATCCCCAATTCTGCTGCTTTTGTATTTGTTTATTAATTATTTAATTACACATTTACTGTTCCATTTCTTACTTTAATAATCTGTGTCTTTTCTAGTTCTAGTTCTAGTTGGCTTTCTGCTGTTTTTTATTTTATTATTTTAATTTGTTTTTAGTGTTTTTTTGTCCTTTATACTCAACCCGCTATTATTAAAATTGGATTTATTATTGTTTAAACAATAAGGAGAATACTTTCCGTCTTTGGTTAGCGGTTGGTGGGTTATTTGCATTCAGGCTCATTATTTTTTTCTTTTCTGGTGAGCATATACGGTTGATTGTATTATTTATTTATTATTTTTGCAATGTGTATCTCAATTATTTTAATCTCTTTATTGATATTTTTGAAATATATTTTTATTATTGTTTAAACATAGGAAATTAGAAATGTTGGAATACAAGAATTCTCTAGTGAGCTCAGAGTTTAATTTTTCTAAATTAAGCCCCCACAATATCAACCACTCATTTCAAATTGTAAGGTAGATTAAGAAAAAACGGTTATACTAATGAATGGTGAGATTAACTGTAAATAAGATCCAATGGTAAGATTGTAGGGAGTTTAAACTAAATTTGATGAGTCATGAGTTCACTAGAGCTTGACCCTGTTGGAATAAGATTATGATTCCCCTCTTTAAAAAACATGATTTAATAATGTGAAATCTGATTGGTCTACACATCAACATTTAAGTGAAGTGTGACGAATCCAAATATATTATACACTGTGCACACATCTTGTGTTTAACAATGTAGAATTATTTTCTCGAGCATTTCTCGTACACACGTGAGTAAGTTTGTTTTTTCATGTCTATGTGTGGACAATATGAATTGAAGTAGAGCATCATATATCGATTGGTAAACTCTTGTACGATGTGAAATTTGATTAGTCTATCGTTCCAATAAAACTTAAGCATTTTAGTAAATAATAGCAACATATCTAATTTTATTATAAAGTATTGCGCGTATATTGTGCTCGGCAATGCTATATAGTTACCAGCATTGAGATGTGATCATGTGACCCGACAATACCCTGGATCATGTGTGTGTGTGTTTGACAAAGTACCGTGATGTCAATTTGTCTTTCTTTAGAACGAGTTCCTTTGTGTAATTTAGAAATGCACGTCTTCTGTTGTGCAGTGAATGTCCACGAAGAGAGAGAAGAAAAAGAAAAAAAGTAAAATGAGATCATATGTCATTTTTTAAGGGAACTAAATCTAAGGGAAAATTTACACTCTTACAGTTGAAGTTGCAAAGTCCAAGTTAACTTGTTCCCGATGAACTATCTTGAACTAGCATGTCTATCATTTCAAATTGGATTCTACTGTCTTTACAATAAAATTATCAAATGCAATAAATCAATTGACATGAGTAAAACACAACTTGTACAACCAATTAAGCCATGATTACTTTTTTTACATAACAGCTAACAAGACTATTAACATCACTACCTTTTGACGCATGACCTAACGGGACTTAAAAATTCATTTGGTGGTGACCATTTGTCACTTGTGGCAATCCGAAGTATAGCCTCATTTAGAGCTTAATTAATGGCAGCTCCCTTTTTACATCCTATGGGTAACTCATGGAGTTCAACATCATCTCAACGGGACATTCGTTTGTAGAAGCTACTAAATCAGGGATCCGGTTGTTTATTTTCCTCCTCAGCAGAATTTTTTTTCTCGAAAATATTAATACTTAAGCATTTGTATTAAGTACTTCTGTTAATCAACTTGCTGATAATGTAGTTGATTTTCTTAATCAAAAGTATGATAACCATTTATGCAATTTGGGAATACATTCTTACATTACTAACACAAAATTGTGCAATATATTATAATTCACACAAACCAAAATGTTTGTATTTTGTAGAAGTTGTAGACCAACAAATTTTTCACATGTCGCTGCACTTCAAAACAAGGTAACTATGATTTTTATCAGTGTTTCTTCTAAAAAAGTTAACCTTTTAGAATAAAAAGGATGCCAACTCTGGGAGTAAACATAAGTATGGTAAACACTTGTGGTTGCAATGCAAACAACAAAGTCAAATTGAATAGCGGATAGAAAATGGGGTGTCATTTTAGATACGATTTAGCAATGAAAGTTATAGTTAGTAGACTGTGGGTGATCAGAACCACATTAATTTTCATAAGAAATCAGAACCGACAAAAAATGTGACTTAAGCTTGTATACATTTCGTGAGAAAACGTTACATTACATTTACACATCAACGGTTGCTTGTGGGAAGAAGATGATGACGATGCGAGTGTAGATAACAAATTAGTAACAACATGTCACGTCAAAAAGAACGTTATTAATTTTAAGTAGGGTCTAATTGTTACGTTTTATTTTGTCGGCAATAAGACAAAACAAGCAACTCTTCTTTATTTTCTTGGTGGTTCAGTAGTTGCATGCACATTTGTGTTTGGTGACTTTGATTAAAACATTGTTAGCTGACTATATTGTTATTATTGTTAGTGGTTTTTCTTGAAGAATTTGATTATGGTTCTGGAAGAGTAGAGGGGCTTATGTGTAATTAGTCATATGTAATTGGGAAGTTGGACAATTTTAAATGTTGCCTATTCGACTATTCCTTAATGTGTCGAAAGAGCACTTCAGTTTTTAGGTAGCAACAATGTTTTAAAAACCAAACCGAAGAATGAACCGAAAACAACTCGGTTTGGTTCAAAGTGGTCGAACCGATGGTTCAACCTGGTCCAACCGATGATGACGTCAGCATGACATCAGCATTTTGTGAACCGAAGGTTGAACCGACTCCGTAGCGGCGGTCCAACCGACGGTCCGACCGATTGAACCGATTTTTCCTATTATTTTTTAACATAATAAGTAATAACAAAGTACCTAAACTATGAACAATTCAACAAAAATTATCCATTTGTAAAATAACTTAATTAAAACCAGTAAAAATAATGAACAAACATGTAACTAAGTAATATTAGTATTTCTTCTAACAAATGAACAAACATTTACTTCAACATCTAAAGCAGTAGGGGTAGTGGACTGTCCTAGAGATCCGCCGGTCTGCCAGCCTTGGTGGAGATCGCAAGCGGCGCGATGAGGGGTGGATTGGTGGAGATCGCGAGGGTGGAGGTGTGGTGAGGGGTTGGGAAATGAGCAGTAAAAAGTAAAAACCTTAGAATTTGGGTCAAAATTGAAGAAAAAAATAAAACAATAAAAACCAAATTTTGTTTAAATTGAAAAAACCGGTTTTTCAGTTCGACCAAACCGAAAAAACCAATCGGTTGGAGGTGTGGTGAGGGGTTGGGGAAGGATTAGTAAAAAGTAAAAACCGTAGAATTTGGCTCAAAATTGAACAAAAAATAAAACAACAAAAACCAAATTTTGTTTAAATTGAAAAAAATCGGTTTTTCGGTTCAACAAAACCGAAAAAACCAATCGGTTGGAGGTGTGGTGAGGGGTTTGAGAATGAGTAGTAAAAAGTAAAAACCTTAGAATTTGGGTCAAAATTGAACAAAAATTAAACAATAAAAACCAGATTTTGTTTAAATTGAAAAAACCAGTTTTTTTCGGTTCGACCAAACCGAAAAAACCGATCGGTTCGGTTTTCTTCGGTTCGCTCCGGTTCACGGAGAAACCGGTTTTTTGACCGAACCTACCGGTTTGCTACCGGTTCACGGTCCAACCCGGTCCGACTGCCGGTTCGGTCCGGTTTTTAAAACAGATGGTAGCAACGAAAGCTGTCGTTGGTTGTGCAAAAATGGTTGTTGAAAACTCAAATGAAGTTTCCAAACTAATCTATGGAGGAAATTGTGGCGTAACACCTCTCTAAACATTATATTTATGGATTTCTTCCTTATATTTCGACTACAAGCCTGATATGTTGAAGTTACTTGTTTTATGCTAACAAGACATTAATTTTAACAAGAACAACATCGACACAAAATATAAAAAATTGTAAGTGGTAAGATCAAGTGAAAAACCTGTTACGTGATTTAAATAGGCAAATCATCGAGTAAAAATATGATGAAGTGGAGCGATTTGTTAGCTTTCAATATTTTTGTAGGTTTTAAAATTTTAACAATATATATTAACAAATAAAAGAGTTTGAAAGGGTATTTTTGGAAATAACCCCAAAAATGGAATAATTGTTTGTGGGAGGAACCGAACGTGATAGGATTGCTTGATTCCTTTCCTTAATCCTTGTCGTCTCCACTGAGATAAGAGTGCGCGTGACATAAATATAATATATTTGGGCATAAGGGGGAACTGAGAAGAGTGGTTTTGAGTTGTGTCATCGATTATTTTTGTCCTGACATGTTTAAATAGTTATTAGGTAAATGTCCAACTTGGATCACCTTTTGTTTATACGACAAAATGGTTGGATTTTAGCTGCATTTGGAATAATTGTATCAATGTTTGAAAGGAAATGGATGTCACCTCATGATTAGGATTTGGATTAAATTGTGGTTGTTTGTTTTCATTTGTCTGTTGGTTATGACTTCTTTCGGAGTTTGTTCGAGTAGAAAGATTCCCTCCGTTTAGCGTTTAATATTCTGAGACTTTGCTCCGATTCCCACTTCAGACTTCAGTTGGTATTATTTATTTGTTATGTTGGCGTTTTTTACAACAATTATTTCCAAGTATAATATTTTTGTAATTCAATTAGATGGAGAAAATATGAAAAATTGTCTATTATTGAATATTGAATGAGTTTGAGCTCTCATTTCGGGGTAAAATCACGTAACAAAAGACATAGAAAAAATTGAAAAGTAAGGAAACAATTGATCTTTCTTTCGGAAATTCAATAAATTTCATTTCTGATCTCCTGCAAAATGCGTGCAAGAGCAAAAAAAATTGGTACAGGTGTGCAAAAGCAACAACATTTTATTTTATTTGTTACAAAAAATGCTGTTGCATTTAAAAAAGGTTATCAGGAACTATTCAACAGCAGTATTTAATTATGCTAACCATCATCCACAGAACCATTAAATAGAAATCTGGAAAAAAAATTGTCAGGATATATAGCTAATGATTTTCTTGGAGTCTATGGATTTTTTGCTTGTTTGTTGGAAAACCAGTGTCTAGATTAAATTGCAATTGTCAGCTGGAGAAGCTGGACTCAGCTAGTCCGTTATGGCCTATGGGCACTTTTGGTAATATTGGATACCAATATATTGCTATCCTTAAAGAGCTATTTTGGGTTGGCCATGGAATCGTGGATCATTATAGTTGTAAAGAGCTATTATAGAAAAATCATAATCCGTTAATAAACAGAACGAGTTATGGTATGAAATTTGTAACTGTTTAAATGAGACGAGTAGAGGTACGAGTGTTCACCTGTTCATTTAACTATTTAGCCACTAAATATAATTAATATATATAAATATATTATTATACAGAAATTATCTAGTAAATCCGATTCTTAATTTTTTTATTTTAAGTCCCCACCATATTCAACACACATCTGAAATTTTAATGTAGATTATAAGAAAAAACGGTTATGCTAATTAAAAGTAAGATTAACACCAATAGAAATCTAATGGTGCAACTAATCAAGGGATTAGTGCAACTACAAGGTTAGGGCCTAACACTTATGGTTAAGTTACATAACCTTGATTTTTTCGCTAAGAATTTCCTACAGCAAACCACCATTAGTCTAACGAGGCTGTTCTAGTTTTCTTAGAAAATGTTCAAAAAACATATTTTTATTTAAATGGGCCCACATTAAACTGAGCTAGACCCGAGATTTCCACGGGCCCATTTGACCGCCCAGTGGAAAGACAATGGAAGTAGCAAGTTTAGAAATCAGGACCTATATATATATATATATATATCTTAGGAGGTGTTGGGGACTTCAAATGATAAAAATATATAATCAATTCAAACGTATGAATTGATTAGCATGAATGTGTTCCCTCTCTCCAATCAGTGGAAGATTCACCGAACTGTCTCACGACGTTCTAAACCCCGTTCTAGTTAGGGGTGCACGTGGGTCGGGTTGGGTCGGGTTTGGGCCTCAACCCGACCCAACCCGAAATTTTCGGGTTGGGAAAAAATCCAACCCGAACCCGAACCCGAACCGGTTCGGGTTCAACCCAACCCGACCCGAAATTTTCGGGTTGGGTCGGGTTGGGTCGGGTTGAACCCGAATTTGGAAATTTTTGGGTTGGGTTGGGTTGAATCGGGGTTATTTTCGGGTTGGGTCGGGTTTATTTTCGGGTTGGGTCGGGTTGGATCGGGTTTATTTGGGAAAAAATTAAAAAAATAATAAAAAAAAATAAAAAAAATAAAATAAAAATAAAAATCGGGTTCGGGTTGGGTTGGGTCAACCCGACCCCCTCAACCCGAACCCGACCCGAAAATTCGGGTTTTTGATTTTCCCAACCCGACCCGACCCGAACCCCTCCTCAACCCGACCCAACCCGACCCGACCAGTCGGGTTCGGGTTGGGTTTCGGGTTGAACCCAACCCATGTGCACCCCTAGTTCTAGTGACAGCATTCCTACTTTTATTATCACTTCCGGTACTGGCAGGGGGAACAGGAGTTGTCACGATAGTGCCAGAGAAATGACGATATATCAAAATGAGTCTTCAATAACAGAGCTGAAAGTGGAAGAAATCAAAAATCAAATTCGTCAGGGCTCTTCTAAATTGTCTCCCCGGCCTTGTCTTCTTTAGTGCTTTTTCGGATCCCCTAGATGCAAAACCTAGCAATGCGATTTTCCCTTTTTATCGTGATACAACAAAACCGGGAAAGAGCCAGTATGTTCAACTTTGTTCTAAAACCCAAGTTGAAAGAGTGTCTAGCATTCTTGAGACTTTCCTGTAAAGTGGAAAGTAGTCATCAAGATAGAGTACTGTAGTTGCCCGAATGAATGCGTCAACGACGATTCCCTGGAACAGTACGAGGTAATTTTCATCCGAATTGCGAAAGAGTCACGGAACTCTAACTCTCGGGAGATTCAATAAAAGAACCCGAAAATTCTCTTTTCGATTGATCACGAGAGACTTCTTTCCGGAACTAGACCTGGGTGTCGTGCCATGCTGACCTGACATGACCTGTTACCCAAGTCTACTTAGAATGTGGGGAAAAGATTATGGTAGAAAAAATTATCACCCATACGAGGTAATCCAATCCCCTTCACTCACATGGGTAAAATTTATGAAATTTATTTTATTCACTTCTAAGTTGTAAACATCTATGTTGTAGAAAATATACAGTCGAATGACTAAAAATGAAATCTCACTGGATTTGTACTAAATTTGTTGGGTTAGGTTGAATTTTCTCAAGTTGAGATTATTACTTCATGAAATTTTCTCTTGACACCAAACATTGGGAAAAGTAATTATTACTCTCTTAAAATAGTACGCCTATAATTATTATTTCAGAATTTTTCTTTGTTTAATTTTTACAATTTTACCCTCGTTTCAAAATCAAAGGGAGAAAAATTCCAGAATAATAATTATAGAAGTAATATTTAGGAGAGTAATAATTACTTTTCCTTAGGTTTGGTACATTAAGGAAAAATTTCATGGAGTAATACTCTCAAAACTTGAGAAAACTCAACCCGAACTAACAAAATTAGTACAAATCGGATGAGATTTAGTTTGTTACCAAATAAATGTGTTAGAAGTGAAAAAAGAAAAAATTCATAAATTTGGACGTAATTAATAGATTCTTCTATCCAAATATTTCCTCCCCAGCATGCTTGAAGGGGTGAGTTAATTTTTCAGGCGCTATTACCCCAATACCAAACACACGCTTCACTTAAATAAACAAACCCGGACTTTATTCTATCCTTTATAAACTGTAGTGCCATCGGAAAGAAATTACCAAAGTCGGCCGAAATCCGAAATCGTTAGAAAACCTCTTCTCCGGATTGGTTCCAATTTTGCCCTCGGAGATCCACCGAATTCCCACCAACCTCTTCTCCACCGGCGGTCGTTAGGGTTCCGGCCGCGACATGGAAGGCGGATCCGTGTCTTACAACCCCAGGACCGTCGACGAGGTCTTCCGCGACTACAAGGGCCGGAGGGCCGCCGTTGTCAAGGCCCTCACCACAGGTACGACCCACTCTCGCTTTCCGAATCTCGTGTTTTCGTCTTCTCTGTTGGTTTCGCTTACTTGATTTGGTTTTGTTTCCCCTTGCAGAAGTCAACGAGTTCTACCACCAATGCGATCCAGGTTAGGGTTTTCCTTTCGATGTTTGTTGTCACCTTCAAAATTGCTGTTTTTGTGGCATGGATTTATTGGGATGTTCCGTTTGCCTAATCTCTGGTGTCCTCTTTGGTTTGTAAAAGGTGGAAATTTGATTCGCAAATCTGCTGGTGTTATTAGAAACTATATCAAGTTGTCTAATAAGTTCTTTTCATGTTTCGTGGGAATCAATAGTGGAATCGTATGCTTATAGAAAGTGTGAAGTAATTGGAAACTATAGAATTGCGTTTGGTACGTGAAATACAAAATTAGTGAGGTATGATTTAGAACCATAATACAGATTCTTTGATGTCTCTACTTTTACAGTTTTATTTGTGAAGTCGGATCACATTTTTACACGCATTATTGGAGATTTCTATTTCCTTTGGCTTCCTTTTTTTTCCTAAAAAATGTTCTCTTACATCAAATCTTCTTCAAAAGTTTTGTTGTGTGGCATTTATGTGTGATTTTCTCTACCAAATATTCCGAATAAGAGTCAGTTAGCCACGATATGTTTATCTTTCGATTGACACTTTGCCACTATTTTTTCACAGCTAGTGTTTCCCTTTCCATAATGTGCCTAATATCCAAAAGCATCACTAGCTTATACACCAACCTGAGTAGCCCTCAAAGGAGTCCAGTTCTACCCCCAGCAACTTGTCAACAGACTTCTTGAGACTTGATTTTTTCCCTCACAATCATGAGGCTTAGGGTAGCATGGCATTAATAAATGTTCATGTTTTGTGAGTTGTTTCTTTTTGCCCTGTTATTGTTGTTCTATTCTATCCACCTACCTTTTGAAAGTACAAAGTATTGTCTACATTACCGTGTAATTCATTTATGACCAGGGTATCTGTCTTTTTTCATTTTCTTTAAGTTTCTAGATCTTGATACTTGTGGTCAAATTCCCACATACTGGACCATTGGTGGCTGCAGAAAAGGAAAACATGTGCCTTTATGGATTTCCAAGTGGGCAATGGGAAGTCAATTTGCCTGCTGAAGAGGTTCCCCCTGAACTTCCTGAACCTGCCCTTGGGATTAACTTTGCCAGGGATGGGATGGAAGAGAAGGATTGGATATCTCTTGTCGCTGTTCATAGTGATTCATGGCTACTTGCCGTTGCATATTATTTTGGTGCTAGATTTGGATTTGACAGAAATGACAGGTAATCTTTGAGCAATTTCTCTACCATCTGAATAGTTTAACGATCTTGGTTCTTCCTTTGTTTCATCACTGTCAATTTCCAATGCTTCTCTGCCCTATTTATGATTTTCTTGTCAAATCAAATGTATTACTCTGTCTTAACTCCCGACTTTTGCCTCGGTAGGGTTGCAGAATGAAGAATTGTTCTATCTGAATCATACCCTGACATTGTAAAAGTTAAAGGTGCAATTAATGTCTGTCTAAATAAACACACATAATAAAAAATAATGTTGCCGAAAACTCATGCATTTTACAGTATAGATTTTCACAGACCTGTGTTGTGTATATTGAGGGGAGAACAAGAACTAGTACATACTGTTTTCAAAGGTTACAGCTTACGGTCATTGGAAACGAGGAGTGCATCAGATGGTATCACCGATTTCTTACATAAACCATAATATATTAGAAATACCCTTCAGATTTTGTGGCATAGGTGATGCCTTTCAAATTTGGAGGATGTTCGTGATATTTCAATGTTACGTCTGGGCACTTGATTTATGCGTAGAGCTCTAGAAAATGTTATCTTTATGCTGTAGGTCTAGTAAGATATACTTGAATCATCCTTCTTTTTTGAACCTTTACATATCCAATGTCTTCAATTCATTGTTTACATGGTCAGAGTGTTCAAGATGGATCTTCTTACTGACTGACCTGTGTCCTCTTAATTTTATTTTCGTTCACAGAAAGCGCCTATTTAACATGATAAATGACCTTCCAACTATATTTGAGACGGTGACTGAAAAGAAGCTAGGGAGGACATCTGCTACAAGTCAGAGCAGTGCAAAGTCCAAGTCAAACTCAAAGATGGTAGGCTTAAGCAAGATTTCATTGCACGGTTTTGTTTTCAGATAGTCAGTTTCTTCTATATTTACTATTTACAATTTTCTTTTGTTGGACTCATAGTTCTTTCTCCCATGCACACTGGTATTAAGTGTTAAAATAAGATCACACCACTAGTTTAGTCTTACACTTTTATTCCATCAGTAGCGTAGTTCCTTTTTTATGTTTGAATAGGTATAGAGATGGTAAGAGTCTATATGAGAATTCTTCAAGATAGTCGAGGGTAACCTCAATTGAAACAGTAGCCGATACAAGAAAAAATAACTTTTTTGGGAAGGATAAATGAATTGAACAAAAACGAGAAATCATGCTTCATCTTATCTGCAACTCCTCAACCTAGAAATAGTGATCAACCGGGGGTTTATGTAAAATAAAACAAAACTATCAGTCCTTTTATTACAAAGAATGTATCTTTGTTAACAGGTATCTTTTCTCCAGAAAAAATGAATGTGTAGGTTTTACCCATCTTATGTATTTTTCATAAGATAGGGAAACATAAAAGGATGCATAAAATTAGGTGGAAAATCACGGGAATAAAACTGTGGGTGAAATATTCGTGAACTTGTTAAGTCGCTAGACTGGCAGTTGCAACATAATAGTGATGCATTTCTTTAAACACGGAGTTCTCTAATGATATCTATCGACTGTCATGCATAAGGATTTCAGTCTATGGTGTGCCATGGCCTATGGGTCCTTTCCGTACCACTCAGCACCCATAGTCCCATATCCACACTAAGCACTCAAATCCAAAAACCCAACACCATAGCGTGTGATGACTTCCCGAAATGACTTTACTGAGATTTTGGTTTCTTACAGTGAAGGAACCGAGGATACAATAGTATTATAATATTTATTTTCCATAATTTTTAATCGAAGCATTCATAGAAAATCATAAAAACAAAACAAATTAACTTTAGTAATAAAGTTATTTGTAAACGTGGACACAGACAGATACATACAGTTGGCACAGCAAACTTGTTCAATTCAAGAGCCTTGTTCAATTTGATGCATCTGAGATAAAATTTAAAGCCCCATCCTGATTCCTGAGTGATAACAAGTATATAGAAACAGTGTGTCCCAAAAACATTTACATTTAAAATACTTGAGGAAGTACGTTGTGCAGAGTTCAAATTAAGATACTTTCTCGTTCAAATGGTTATGGATACACAGGGGTCTTTGAATGATCTGCATTATGATAATGAGTATGCCGGACAAATATAAATTAAACCTGTAGAGTGTAGTTCCACAATATGAACTTTCAAAATTTATATTCAAGATTCACGACTGGAGGTCTAATATGCTGGTACTAAGACTTGTTACTTCTGAAATTGATTAAAATGTTGTGATTTTTTCTTTTTCTTCTGCTCAAGCCTTTTGATGTTCCTTCCTAATGGCATTCATTCATTACCATATGCAGCAGCCGCAGCAGCGTGTTTCTGAGACTCAAATGAAGTACTCGAAGGCGGCACCACCGGCAGAAGAAGATGAAGACTCAGATGAGGACGAGGAAGAAGAGGAAGATGAACATGCAGATGCACTTTGTGGGGCGTGTGGAGAAAACTATGCAAGCGATGAATTTTGGATCTGCTGTGACATATGTGAGAGGTGGTTTCACGGCAAGTGTGTGAAAATAACACCAGCCAAGGCTGAACACATCAAGCAGTATAAATGTCCGTCATGCAGCAGCAACAAGAGAGCTCGGCCTTAACTAAGACGGGTTAGGATGTGTAGATTTTGGTGTTTGGTTTAATTTTCGGGATGGTTAATTCAATACCAGTGCTCCTGCGCCGCTCAAGTAGGATAATTATCATAGCTTAGGGTGATGTATTATCTTCTGAAACATGAGTTTCTTCTTTCATTATTGGGTTACCTTATTTTTTGGTGGGTGAGACTGTACTGGCGTTGTATATTTGTATGGACACCCTTTGTGTGCCAAAGAAATATACCAATTTCTTCCTACTTTTCAAGGAAGATAGTGTAACTACAAAACTCTGAAAATAATAGGCCGTCTCCTTTTTTATCGGATTGGAAAACTCCGATGTTAATAACTCGAGACCCTTGCATGTTTTGCATATGTTGAAACGTCTGCTATCAAGGTTATTAACTCACTGTACTATTGAGGTTCAAATAATAACATAAATAATTGTATCATTGATGTTGGACTTAGAAGTAAGAATAATGACCCAGTTGGACAACCCCAGTAATAATAGGACAACCCCCCATTTATCTTTCTTTTCGTCTTTTTGTTTTGTCACAAGAATCGGTGATGAAGTAGAATAGGGTTGCACAAGAATTTAGGTTGGAGGTTAGAAAGTAAGGTCAAATTTTGGACTCATTTGGCAACAGTTTTTTGGATCGAGATTTAAAAAAAATACTGTTTTTTCTTAAAATCTCAAACAAAAATAAAAGATTTTTGATAAAAGTGATTTTTCGGTTTTTTTTTGTTTGGCTGGATTTTACTTTTTCAAAGATCACTAAAATATCATTTTAACCTAAAACTGACATTTTTTCTCTCCAAATATAACAATTATGATTTTCAAGTAATAATGGTCAACGATTTTTTCTTATATTTCTTAATAATTACGAAGAATATGAAAGACGTGATTTTTTTGCATTATATAGATAATTTAAAATTAGATAATATTAATATTAAGAATAATATTGATTTGTAATATCATAAATTATCTATATTCGAAATAATATTCTATTGTAAGAATAGTGAGGGCAAAAGAGTAAACTCAAAGGTTAATAATAATAAAAACAAAAAATACTGAAATTAGAATTTTGGACGAGAGAGAAATGTATAGGAATCGAGGATTTTAAAATTCAACATTTCCCAAAAAAAATTATAATAATAATAAGCGTACATTCAAGTAGAGACTTCGGAAGAGGAATTGGCACATCACCGACCCCCTCCTACCCATCACTACTCGATGTATTTTCATTTCACCAATAAATAGTATTATATAAGAGTTTGTGTAGAGATCCAAAGTTAACAAAAAATGTTATTTGGAACCCTGCCCACTATACAACTTGTCGGCCCCAATTGGGCTAAGGCGTGGAACTAATGAAAAATTTGTAAGGAAAAATTAGAACCACCCCTATGTACTCTCCAATTCAGCAAGAAACATACTGAAATTTCAAGTAGATAGGTAGCCTAAATCCTTTCTTAATTTGTACTCTTGGGACCCATTGCTTCATCCATAGATTCAGTCTTGTATCTACTCTTGTCCTAGTTGCTTTAAACTTCTTAAGTGATTCTGATTAATCCCGACTTGGTTAGTTTAGGATTTCTGCAGCCCTCCTAGCTCTGCATCTTTGATGGCTGATCCTAAGCTTTGCCTGCAGCTTCATTTGAGATATTCAGTCCCTTCAATGTTGTGCTTGAAGTCCCTGCAGTTAGTTTAGCAATTTTTATTGTACGTGTAGATGTATAATTTGAATTGAAAGTGGGTTGTAACGAAGAGATACAACCTTTCCCCGACTAAAACTTTCCTAGGAAATGTTTTGGTCGGGTTAATGTTATTCTGGATTGTCCCCGGTTGGATGTAGAGATGAAGGCTGTTTTTGGTCAACACATTTTCTTTAAATGGCCTTTCCTAATTCTAATATAGGGTAGACCAAATTTCTCCATCTTTAATAGTCCTGTAATCTTTCTTGGTAGCTCAGAATATTCCCCTATGAGAGTAATATTTTCAGCAGACCCTGGAATGCCATAAGTCTTTGAATTCAACCTGCCATCTGCTGAGGTGAGGGTGTCTCCAGTCAGGGTAGACTCAATTTCAATGTTGTAAAGGCCTAGACCCTAGAGTGACACAGATTCTGAGTCCATCTAAGACTGTTCTGAATTCAACTACAAAATTAGTGCTATTACCATAGTTATTGTAGTAAGCATCATGTCACCATTGCAAATTCTCAGAATACCCCCTCTACTACTGACTCCTGGTTTCCTTTACTTGCACCATCTGTGTTAAGCTTTAAGTTGTTTCTTCCAGGATGAGTCCACTTGATTATCTCAGTTTCGGGTTGCCAGAAGACCATATTCTTTTCTCCAATCTGTCGAAGAATTTCTACCTCCTCAGAATTGTCTGATTTATTGGGTTTGATAAGTGGAGTGAGGTGGCAAATTCATTTCCAAAAAAATTACTCTCAATTTTTTTCGTTTTTCAAAATCTCCATAGATTTTGCAAATTAACCCAAAAAGTTGACCCTTCAAGTCAGGCCTAAAGATTCGACCAACACAATAATTTACATCTTCTGAAAAAACTATTGAATCCTCGATCAATTTCTAAATGGGATGCGATGGACTGCATAGATCAATGTCGTCCTCTCCAAAATGATATTGCATCTGGAAGAACCACACTACACAATCTACATGGGCTCAAACTCCAAACCTAAAAGCCGAAGGAGTCCAATTTGGGGCCAACCTCGAAATGGAAGGAATCCAATCCGGGTAGGGTTTGGGATGAATAATTAGAGAAGAAGAAGACATTTGAGAAAAAAAAGAAACAAATCCAAGCCATTGAAGGCTCGATGAGAGGTTAGGATTTGAGCGTCAAAATATTTTAGGGTAATTGATCCATATTCTATATATATGTTATTCTATATATATGTTGTACCCCGTTTGAACCCAACACAGAGCAATCAACAAGTACTTTTCCCCTCCTCCAAACCCTAGGTCGCGAAACCCTACATTCCTCTTCCATCCGGCGCAAGTTAGCAAAATGCACACCCGGAGCGGCATCGTCGGCAAGCGGCTAACGTAAGTCTGTGTTCCCTCTCTCCACTCACCCATTCTTCTTTCGACCAGTTTTGTGCATTTTGCATATTTCCTCGAATTTTCCATCGCAGGGTTCCCAATTCGCTCAAGGAAATGAAAGTCAGGTTGTTCGTCGGCGGAAAATGGGTGACCAGAAAGGGTCGTACAACCCCGGTCGATTTTCGCGAGGTTTGTAGTCTGATTGCTGTCGAGAGTTTGTGTGTGGAAGGTTTGAAGTCGTGGATTTTGAGTTCGAATCGGTGGGGAATCGACGACGAGGCTCTGAAATTTGAATTATATGGTACCCAGCAATGTGAGGAAGGAATATAAACCTTTGAGTAGTGATGAGGAATTGGAAACAGCTATAAAGTACCCGAATGCGAAGATGGAGTTGCTTCTGTTTGCCCAAAATATCCCTACTATGCCCACCGCGGTATCCGAACCAGAAACGGACGGATAGCCGTCCAGGGATACTTGAACCAGTGGGAGCGAATTTACCAACGGGCATTGGCAATGTGGGATCACCTTTATGCGACGATAACCGTTAACAGAACTTCAACTCCAATTGCTTCCGCTAATCACCCGAGAAGGTTCCCAAGAATAAGATTCTTTGGCAGAAGCAACCACCTTTACAAATTGGCAAAAGAGACCACCCCTGCAATTAGAAAAATGGCAGCGGTTAGTGAAAATAATCCAGTTGGGGTCAAGGCTAGAACCAATCAGTTGGATGGGGACGATCAGGTGTTTGAGGACAATGTGGGTGAGGGATCAGGAAGTAATGACCTTGGAAGACAATGTGGAAGCTTGATAAGAACTCGCTGGCTTTGTGTTCTCTATCGAAGCTTTGACGATGGACCACAACCGATTGAAGTGGACATGATGAGGCCGAATATTGCAACCGGAGTTAGGTTTGCTGATGTTAATTCTTTTAGAGTTGCACTTAGTCAACATTGCATCCTGGATGGATGTGCTGTTAACTTCACCAAAAGTGACAAAAAGAGGGTCACAGCTGAGTGCGAGGATCCTAAATGCAAGTGGAGAATTTATGCTGCCAGATTGAATGATTGTTGTGTTTTTCAGATAAAGACCCTTAGATTGCCCCATACATGTTCATTTGTTAATAAACGTGCTTCAAAAATGGCTAACCAGCAGTGGATAGTTTACCATTGTCTACAGTGGTTGTCCCAACATGAGGGATTTACAGTTCAACATATAAGAGATCAGTTGCAGAGGTTGTATGGCTTGGAGTTGTCGTACAAAAGAGTCTTGAGGGCTAGAAAGCTGGTTTTGAAGAAATTACATGGGAACGATGACAGATAATACATACTACTTCATAGTTCGGTTGGAGAACTTAATTTTTATGTTCTTTGTGTATGTATTTAATTTGTATGGGGCCTAGAACCACTACCACCAAGGATTTTGTCGACGAAGGAGAGGAGGGAGGAGGGGGCAGCCCTCTCTAGCAACTTCATTAGCAACAAATGAAGCAACCACATAAATAGAAGCAAGTAAGGTCAACCATTTTACCCTATAAGTCCCACGATAATCGATAAATCTTCTAAGCCAGATGGTTGCAGCTGCTCCTGAAGATCTTAACTGGAATTAAGGATTGTAAATGGACAAATGAGGTGTACCAGCTGTGGCTTACCTCTTTTCGTTTCTCATTAACCATGTGGTTGGGATCTATGAGTTGGTAGTTTGTATTGGCCAGTAGAAATTATATTTGTCTGTGAAGTTATTTTGTTGTTTCAATGGCTTCGGTTGAGATCAATGTAATGATATTTTGTATTGGCCAACTAATGTCATGTGAACTTATATCTGAAGTGTGAAGTTATTTAAAACTTAGTATGATTTGTTTACCATGTTCTGTTTGGTCTCTTTGGTTGTAATGTGCAGATTTAACTCTTACAGTTATAATCTGTTGAGGCTCAAAGGAAGAACTCGCAGGTGACCCTCCAACATAAGAAATTGAAAGTTAAAGGAGAGGAAGATAAGCTTGCAAACGCAGTATTGGGGCGTGTGGAGAAAATTATGCAGCAGACGAGTTTTCGATCTGCCGTGACAAATGTGAGATGTGGTTTCGTATCTAGTGTGAAAATAACAGCAGCAAAGGCAGAACACATCAAACAATTAGGATTAGTGTTAATGTTAACCGTGAATTCCTGATTCATAGTGCGACGAAAAAAGGGAAATGGCACAAAGGCTGTTGTTTTACGGAAGAAGCCCCACCGTTTATTCAATTGTTTCGAGATCAATAAGAGGTGCGCTTTGTAAGAATACCACGAGTCCACGACTACACGAGATATGTTTTTAGTTAACCGAACACGACGAAATTAGGCAAGAAGATGAAAAGGACAGCTCAAAGAATGTACCCCCATCTTGCACAAAAAGACAATTTTCCGAATCTCAAAACCACTATGGACTAATATAGTTAGACCAACAAAGGAATTAGTTTTGTGGGCCCTAGTTTAACATATGTTATCATCTTTGTTCTCGAAAGATTTATAAATACGATTAGCTAAGTGCACAGATATTACACGTGTAAGTTTAATCCCGTCAAGGGAAGTTTAGCCAATATTACAGCCCACAAGAAAATGGACTCTAGAAAAAACAGTTAAACGAGCTACAGGGAGTGTCGCATCCAATGTCCAGGGCAGTCCAGCTGCCTACATATTTAACTTTTTAAGGGTTGTATCCCAGGAATGCGTGTTCTCCATTTGCAAAGACAAGGATGGAAATGGAAGGTCTCGTTTCAGACTTTCATGTCCGCATCCAAACAAATTCTTTCGAAGTATTTTTGGCAATTTCTTCAGCAGTCACGTCTACTGGTGTATTAAGAATAATTAATATAATAATAATCGTAATAATATACAACTTACCATTCTGTTTTCATGGCATGTGAAATTCTTAGACCACCGTTAAGGCATTTATTGGACACCCGGTTTTCTCTCTCAGTCACGTTAACTTTTTTCTCCGTCACGTAAGCACAAACCAACACCCCACAAAATCCTTAACAATTATCCAATCCACTAAGTCATACTACAATATTTATTGTCACAGTCATTATTTTTCTCTTCTCTAAAACTCACAACAAACAAAAAAATATATATATTAATAATCATTATTGTAATTACTCAATTTAATTAATTCATTCGATTTTAATTAATAATTAATAGATAAATAGAAAAATGTTATTAAAATTTAGGAAACATCGTTACATAGTACATTAATTAGAAATTTAAATACTAAAACTTAAAAATACATCATTAAATAGTAAACTTAAAATACATTAAAACGTATTTCCTCCAAATCGCTGTCATATATTGTCGATCAAATCGACCTGAAGGTACAAATGTGTAGAGCGATCACGCAATTAATCTCTCCTTCTCGATTATATGTTAACATCCACTATATCATATCGAGACCTTCCAATACAGTTAGCGAAATACTGTACTAGGTCGTCCAAGGAATTTCCAGGTTAGTCATGAATAAATTCATTCCAATCTCCAAAATTAACGTAGGAGTCGCGTTCATCCTCCAATGAAAGAGATGACTTCTTCACGATCGCGAAACGCGCTTGCAAGACCACAAATGGACGTTCTACATCTTTGTGTACCGCTTCTTGTCGTTCAACAAATAATATGTCCTTTGATGTTTATGGATGAACGATGGACGAAATAAATACCGCCAATTTTGGATAAATATCATCCGTAAGATGGTATCCTATATCATATCGAGAACCGTTTACCTCAAAAGTCACAGGTGGAGCTCGTCCTTCCATTACGTCGTTGAAAGCGAGAAATCGTTGCAGGACATTTAAGTCATTGCATGAACCCGGAGTGCCAAAAAAAGAGTGTCATATCCACAAGTCAGCCGGCGCCACTGACTTAAGGATAAGAGTGACATTATCACAACGCCCTTGATATTGACCCATCTATACTACCGGGCAATTTTTCCACACTCAGTGCATGCAATCGATACTTCCACTCATGCATGGGAACCCACGCTGCTCGCCAATGTGAAGTAGTCGTGCTAAATCACTAGCATTAGATCTTCAGAGGTACTCACCGCCAAAGTTGTTATTACACCGTCACATATTTTTTCAAGTGCATTTCTTACCGTGGATTCGCTTAGCCTTAAGTATTTGTCCACCACATTAACCGCTACACCGTACGCTAACATACGACTGTGGTACATTTCTGCAGGCCGGAGATGCTCATTCTACCGGTGGCGTTCGGTACACGTTGGAAGAAGACCTACTCAAGCATCGAGGAGTTACAATACGTGCGTGACTACTCAAGCATCGAGGTCCTACAATACGCGTGAAACTACTCAAGCATCGATGTCCTACAGTACGCGCGCTCAAACAACGAGGTCCTATAGTACGCGCGTGACTACACGAAACACAAGTTAACCCATCGAATCTATATCTACCCCTCCAACTGACTTCTCTACTCAACACAATTCCTATCTTACTTATTCTACCATCACCTTACAATGTCTTCTTCACAAGACAATGATTCACCAGAGTACCGACGATCTCCACGTCGTCCACTCCCAACTAGGCATGTAAACGGATCAGGTACGAGTCGGGTATGCCCTCACCCGTACCCGCCCAAATTAACAGTATGGATGCAGGTGTATACCTGTATCCCATATTGGTCTACTCGTACCCGTCCCGTACCCGCTTGGTTAGCGGGTAATCGGCAGGTAAGTCGGTAACTTATCTAAAAATATTCTGTAAAAGTTCAAAAAATAAAAAAACACATAAACACAAAACAAATACCTTGACAATGTCCAACAAGTAGCAAACATCAAGATCATCATTAACAGCGCCCGGCCAGTTCCCGGGCGCCCTAGTTTCTCTCCCCGCCACGTCAGCTTCTCTCTCCGCCACGTCAGCTCAAACCAACCCCCTAAATTTTTCTTAACCACACCCAAAAACACCTCAAGTGCCCTACATTCTCTCCCATACACGTCATTTCGGGATCAATTCTAAACAAAACACGAAAAATTATCAAAAAATTCTACAAAATATAAACAAATAAAAAACTTATTTTCATAAATGTTTTTTTGAAAAAACGATGTTAAATTATTTTTAAAACATTTTTAAAACAAAAACACAAAAAAAACAAAAAAAAATCTGCACCAATGGGAGGGGGCCACATGGCCCCCCGTTCGGGTGCCCAGGGCGCATTCCTGGGCGGCCTGCCACCCGAAAATGCGCCCTGCCCAGGGCGCGCCCTCCCGTTAAAGGAGGGCTACCGGGCGCCCGGGCAAAGAGCACCCGTTAAGGGTGCTCTAACAAATATTTAACATTTCAGCTATTCATTTACTGAACTGCTAAACATCGCCCCAAAATTACTTAAATCGCCCCTTGAAATTACCAAATTGCCATTCATCCTATTTTTGCTTATATATCTCACAATTTCACTCTTTTTTCAAAACTTTCTCTTCCTATACCTACTACAGAAGATTAGGAATGTCTCGGAGGCCAAGCAAGCAGCCAGCAGTTTCCCCGGTGTACTCGTATGCGGTAACCTTACTTTATTTATTTTTTTTAAAAAAAAATTAAAAAAAGTGGTCGGCGTCCGAGGGAGACGCCCGCCGCATCGGGCGGGCGTCAGAGGAAGCCGCTCCCCCCATGGGGGGGACGGCTTCCGAGGACGCCCGACCCATGCGGGGGTCGTCTCCCTCGGACGCCGACCACTAGCGGGAGACGTCTGGGGAAGACGTCTTCCCGAAGGAGGAGACGTCTACCCCAAAGGGGAGGCGTCTCCGACAGACGCCTCCACCATACGGGAGGCGTCTCTCGCAGACGCCTCCACAATTTTTTTTTAAATTATTAAATCTGATAATTACTCTAATAAATTGTGATAAATCTGAAAATTTAATTTAACAAATTCTTATTAAGTTTAACATTTGTGATATTTAGTTTTAACAATTTTTGATTTAGTTTAACAATTGTTTTAATTTAGTTTAACAAATTTTGATTTAGTTTAACAATTGTGATAATTTAGTTTAACAAATTTTGATTTAGTTTAACAATTGTGATAAATATGATAATTTAGTTTAACAAATTTAACAAATTTGTAATTAAAATTTCAATTAATAGTCATCGGGTCACAGTGGAGGGAAAGACAAGTCGATACCATTACACGCCTTCCGTTCTTTAGAGGATGATTCAGCACCGCGTCATCCACGTAGACGGGGGATATCTGCTTCGGTCAGGAGGGAGAGAGAGGCATTACGTCGTCGTGAGGAGGATGATGATTCCTTCGATGATGAGCATGTGGACAGTCCCGACGACGGGAGCGACGATGATGACACGTATGAGTTAGAGCGCCCGGAGGTGGAGAGGCAGGGGGAGTATAGCAGAGGACGTGGTCGAGCGAGTAGTTCTACTTCCGCCGGATGGATGGTGCGGAAGGGTAGGGGTGGGAGGTTTACGACCGCGGATTCGAGCTCGTGCACTGTAGATCCCCGCGCTCAGAAGAAGAAGAGGGTACAGGACGATTCTTGGATCGTGAGCAGTATGACGCCTGATGGTCCTTTAGATGGTAGCGTCATTCCTAGTTTCTGGGGTCACATCGCTAGACGGATCTGGGACGGAGAGGATCGGAAGGTTCTGAAGTGCCATAATCGGCACAGAGCCTGTACAGCACTACAGGGTTGGCGGTCTACACTGAGTGCTGATATCAGAGAGGAGATTAGTGCCACGTATTTGGGGCACTTACCGTACAACATGTTCCCTTATCTCGACATGCCTTTGATTTCTGCGTTCGTGGAACGGTGGCAGCCTGACACCAACACTTTCCACATGCCTTTCGGAGAGATGACGATCATGCTTCACGATGTTTTCCAGATCCTGCGCATTCCTGTGGATGGTCGTCTGGTTAGTGCTCAGGGGTCGACGTCTGAGCTGAGGTGTTATGTGGCAGAGTTGCTTGGTGTCACACCTGATGGTCTGGCGAGAGATACAGCTTTATGGAGTGGTGGTGGTGTCGGCATCGACTCCCTTGAGGACCTATGCAGACGAGCACGACCTCCGCGGGCCGATGATACACAGTTGACGGCGTACCTATTCTTGATGTTCGGAGCCGTCTTGTTTGTCGACAAGAGTGGTTGTCGGATCAGACCACGCGATCTACTGGAGGCTAGGGACCCGGACACCGTTCGTGAGTACTCGTGGGGGTCAGCGACGTTGGCATACCTGTACCGTCAGCTTGGGATAGCTAGCCGTGCGGATTGTTCTGGGAATGCAGGTTGTCTTACGCTGCTGCAGGCGTGGATATACGAGTACTTTCCTGCATTCCGCCCGCATCGTGAGCGGAAGATTATCGACGAGGGTCATCCACGTTCGGGTATGTGGGCCGTCCGGAGCGAGGACAAGAGCGATGGACGATTGCGTTCCATCCGCGCACGGCTAGATCAGATGACTGCATCAGAGGTATCAAACTTTACACCATTTATTTAATTTTAAGATGTATTATTATTAATGTGTTAAACTTTAGGTGGAGTGGTTACCCTATGGTCCTGACCTAGCAGCGGATGTCCCGAGGACTTTATTGATGGGTCTTATTCGTTATCGGGATATCATAGAGCCTTATATGCCCGATCGGGTCTTGCGTCAGTTATGATATGTTCAGGTGATCCCGGTTGACATCCCGACACTAGAGCATGCGGTGCGGTCTGCGACAGCAGCGACGTACGACGTCAGGTTCCCCGCTTCTACAGCGGAATCGACATGGCGGACATTTCCGAGATCATGCCGACTGTCCCTTGGCGACTTCAGACGTAGTCGCGACCCCTCCGAGTGTGATGCACGTTATCTTGATTGGTTCGGTAGTTACTCACATCCTATCATCGTCCGTGGTGCCTCCCGGAGAGCAGATCGACCACCAGATAGGACGTGTGGCGATCTGGTAATTTTTTCATTTTATCTATATTTATTTGTACCGTATATTTTGTTAATGTACGCTAATGTTATTGTTATGTGCAGTGGATGGGTAAGATGATACGGGTTGTAGACCCAATCTTGCAGATGAGGGATGAGCTGCCAGACGATGCCAGAGCTGCATGCGGAGATTTGGATGAGATCATACACTCGTGGCATACTCAATTAGGCATCTCCGACCATGATTCGGATGATGAGTAGGCTGATCTGTTGTACCGTACTCTTAGTATTTGCATTTATATTTGTTTATCTGTCGTACGCTTATTATTTGTATTTGTGTTTGTGTTTGCTAACATATCGTACGCTTATTATTTGTATTTGTGTTTGCTTATTTGTCATACGCTTATTATTTTTATTTGTGTTTGCTAACGTATCGTACTATTATATATAATGCAAATAAAGCAAACATATCAAAACATATTACATAATAAAGCAACAATATATAGTGTACAAACATATCAAAACATATTACATAATTGTACAAACATATCAAAACATATTACATAATTGTTGCCAAGATGCTATCCTATTTTGGTACTCCAGCTCTCATCCAATAAAACTCTCATCTCGTACTTCAAACCACAGAGTCGCTATAGGAGGTACGGGGAATCCCTCATTCAAATCCAAACGAATGTAATGAGCGTAACTCCCTAAATGAGCAATAATCAACTCTCTGCACGGTCTCGTCACGGTAGGTGGACTCTCCCAAGGTAGAACTGTAAGACATGGGTACAACGAACCATCATTTCCGAGAGAGAACATAACTGCACACTTGTAAATATTTGCAATGGGAAACAAGTCCGTACACGTCTCCATGTAGTGATTCTCGCCACAAGGTCCCCCGCCCCAATTAATCCGGTGACGAGCCTGCGCCACACCGTCGTAGTATACGTGCTCATAAAAAGATGGGTTCGCAGCTAGCTCATTTGAAATCGAACGACGGGCGAGTTGCCAATTGTCTTCACCACTGTGAAAAACATCGGCGACACATCGAAATCCACAGTTTCCATCAGCACGTACATCATTCCACTGGTGTAGGAATAACATAATGATTCCTGGAATCCTATCCGCATATGGAAAGTCGTATACGTCAGCCCGCCCAGTCACTACAATATAAACAAAAAATACAGTTACATATAATAACAAAAGATACATATTTACTGAAATAAATAACAAAATTATAATAACAATAAATATAGGGATGATATACCTGATCCTCCCCTCACAGACGAAGAACCAGAAGATCGACCACGACCTTTGCTTCCACTACCGGAAGAACGACCACGACCTCTACTCCCACTACCTGAAGATCGACCACTACCTCGCTCTGCATACTCAAACGCACTAGGGTCCCGTCGTGTCGACTTTCCCCTTGGTCGACATCGTAGCTTTGTTTTTTCTGCAGGCTCTCTCAAATTCGCATGTTTGGGGTGTAGCTGCTCGAATAAAACCCGAGAGGCAGATCGAATTACGGTGGGGTCACTTCCTGCAATCTCATCAACCAGGCTGCGAAAATGTTCGGCGTCTTGAGCTGCCTGAGACACAAACTCTGCGTTCCCGGCTCCTTCCCCAATGACAAGTGTCCTCCAGAACGAATGAATCTGCTCTAAGTAAATTCTGTTGTCTGATTCAAGAAATCCGCGGATGGTACATGCGCAAGGTATCCCACGAGAAGTCAGAAAAGCGCACTCACAACGATATTCAACTTCATCATCTAACTGTTGCATTCTTTTCACCTCGTGACTCAGCAATTGCAAGCAGTGATGCGAAACTCGACCATTTATGTGACGATATATAGCAAATCTGAAATTAGTCAAATTTCGCCGTCTCGAGTCTTCAAGAGCGTTTCGAATATTCGTCAGCTGCATTTCAATAGCCGCGTTGACGCGCTCGAAAAGAGTGTTCAGAGCTGCAGTCGATGTAGAAATCCACTCTTTTAGAGCCGAATGAGCACTTTCGACCCTACAATTCGTGGTGTTCCCGAAATGAAGGACTTTTTCGTCCAATTCAGCACAAACTTTTCTTTATGCACCAACCACGTGGTGTCCAGATACTCCGTGATAGCCGACCACGATCTATACAAATCTTTCAGAGCATACACAGCTCTATCATACTCGGCTTCTGAAGTAGAAAACATGATTTTCCTCCATCTTCCACGCCTCAAAGTCTCTACCATCTGCTTATTTTTGCCGAATACGTGGTATGCGTAGTTCAATACGTCTTTGTTGATGTGCCATGTGCAGAGTAAATGAGCAGAGTCAGGAAATACCTCTCTCACTGGTCGCATAAGGCCTAACTCCCGGTCTGTTATTATTGCAGTCGGGCTGACAATCCCCAATAACAGATCTCGCAACTTCTCCATCACCCACAGATAACTGGAGTAAGTTTCATCCATCAAAATCGCATATCCAATAAGGAAATTCATGTTTGTTGGTGTGACCCCAATCATTTCGAACAAAGACATCTTATACTTGTTCGTCTTGTAAGTCGAATCCATGCAGATAACGAAAGGATATGTCCGCAACAACTGGACTGACGTCGGATGTGCCGAAAAAGCGTGAGTGACGACATCAGTTTGTGGATCCGCCATAATCCAATGTAAGTACTGACACTGCACTGCTTGATAGAGAAACTGCTGGACGGGATTCCGGTCTTCAGATTTTTTCCTCCTCATGTAATCTCTGAAATTATAAATATGCCTTTGATTTGGATTGTCCTCCGGAAATTTTTCTTTTACTACCTTCAAGATGTTTCGTGGTTTTGCTTACGCCTCAGTCATATCACGAACAATCTTCTTCACCCCAGAACTTAGACCACTAATTTGACGATGACCCTCTGGATAAACTGTCAGTCTGTGGTTGTGATGTCCATGAGCACTATTAAAAACGACAACCCATCCATCACGATCTCGTCGCTCCACCACTTTTATTAAGAAACGGCAACCGCAACCCTTTCTTTTGGTGTTTCTTCGAAGTGCAGTATCCATATCCCGAGACTCCATTTGATTTCGCCGGTCGCATCTCAAATAACAATCCATCCGACTATCTGATCTTGTTTTGTACGACGACACGACCAAAAAAAACCCAGCTCCGATAGCTACTTGTTTGACCCATTTACGACGACACGGCCAAGGGAAGGACGTCCTACGCAGACGCCCTCACCTTGGGGGAGGCGTCTAATGCAGACGCCCGGTCCAAAATTTGCCCCGCGCCAAACTTACCTCACCGGATGCATCACCCTCGCCAGACATTTTCGTGGTGTTTTTACTGATAAATTATGAATATACAAGACCGTAGGCCTAATTTATAGACACGGGACGATATGAGTATTAAATATATTATTAAGGGCAATTTGGTAATTTCAAGGGACGATTTAAGTAGTTTTGGGACGACGTTTAGTAGTTCCCCATTACCTTTATGCATACTATATGCGTGTTGTACAGAAAACTGGCCATTTCGGCTTTTCATTTCTGATTTGATCTGCTTTGTAATGCTATTTGAAGTTTTCCTACTGTTTCATGAAAAGCATATTGCTGTCTGTCTTCAAACAATTGATTTGAAACGTTAAATGCCTGAAACTTAAATTACTTAATACATAAGCTGCATGCTTGCATCCCTAGCAGATTTCTTGAACGTTAAATGTTTTATCCTGCTTTCTTTCTTAAAGTCGTATTACTTCACTAGCTGGTTGAATCTTTCTTGGGTACATTTTGATTTTCCAAACTAATAAATCAACACTGGTGTCATTTTTTAACCATACAAATTAACTATTGGATAAGACAAAATAGGAAGAAAAATCAGCAAATATGTTATAAATACCTACCCATGCCATAGAAAAGAGGATGTCAAGAGCGAAATTCACTTTATTTATAGGCAAAAAAATAATACTCTTCCTTCAAGTCTCGAACACATTTACCAATTTTGGAATAAAAATCTCTGAAAAACCCAAAACCAGAGAAGATCCAAACAAATAGAGAAGAAACAGATCAAGAAGGATAAAATATCAACTCAATTCCCATTTGGTATGTTCACTCGTCTCCTAAGTGCAGAAAGTAGTGCAAATATAAGCTGCATTATACCTGATGCGAATGACGAAAATATCGTTCAACCTCCAAGTCGTCAAGGAACACACAAAATCGTGACGATTAGGTCTCAAAAGACGTGGTCCACACAAGAGGATGAGAGACTTGTCTCGGCTTACATGGTTGTAAGTGGTGATGTGGTTGAGACGATCCAAAAAATGAGGTCCTTCTGGAGACGTGTGGAACGCATCTATGAATCAGCCGAAGCAGGTGCAGTAGAGCGTAACGTTGAGTCATTGAAGGGACAGTGGCGACGTACATCGCCGTGTGTGAACCAATGAGTCGGTTGCTTTGACTAGGCGGTGTGGAGGAAGAGAAGTGGTTTCAACGAGGACGATGTCATCAAAGAAGTGCAAATCATCTACGAACGAACACACAACATTAAATTTCAGTATATTCATGTGTGACTTATGTTTTGCAAGTACCCTAAATGGGAGTCTGTTACACTTGGAGCTACCAAAGGAGACGTCTCGAAGAAAGTCCGGAGAGTTTGAGCAGCAGGAAAAGAAAATGCATTAACGACGATGCGAGTCACGCGACACCATTGACGGACGAAATGATGTTTGAACCATGTCCTCGACCAGAAGGTGTTAAAAGAGACAAAAAGGGAAAACAATCAGTTCAGACGCAACTCGATCCCAATATGTTAGAACTGTGAAAGCAAATTGAATATAACGTCAAAATAAGAGAAGACAAGTACATGCGTTACCAGGAACGGGTAGAAAATAAACACTTTGAAGTTGAAACGAAGTTCCAAAGGGAACTCAACACCAAGAAGTTCGACGTACTATTTTCTCTCCGATGAAGAAGGAAAACAAGGACGAGATCGATAAAGAAACACTTGCTGAACTGAAGGAGTAGACTAAATCAGAAGGATTTCTGTAACTGCTTTTGTTTTAATTTGGAGTTAGCGTATGTTTCGTACTTTTTAGTATTGTTGTACTAGCATCTATTTAAATTTCGTAACCGTATTTGTATTGTATTTCATATACGTATTTCTGTTGTATTTCGTATCGTATTTGTATTATATTTCGTATCCAGAGTTTGAGTATACTTGTGTTTTGTGACTTATCTCAATTTTGTATATGATTTTTTCTTTATTTTTAAATTTAACTAAATCTTAATAAATCGAAAACAAATTAATTAATTATAAAATTCAAACAACATCAATACATTAACCACAATTACATTACAAAACCTAATTAATTAAATTACAATTTAACTAATCAATATATTAATCTAAATATATATCTAATATTTTTCTTTTAACTTTAAAAAAAAATCAACCAATCTGAAGGGCCACGTCACCCCCCGAATAGAGTGACCGGGCGGGTTTTCGGGCAGATACCCGCCTGAAAAGGTGCTCGGGCGGTTCCGCCCAAGAACCACTAACAGGAGGGCATATCGGGCGCCCAGTCCGGGGCCCGATGAAGACCACCCGTTAAAGGTGGCCTTGGCGTTTTTTTCTCATGTGTATTGTTTTCCTGAGTTGAAACCATTTTTTCATATAACCCTTTTTAACTAACCCGTCCATTCTATGAATATATAAATAATGCACGTGTATTTGGTATATGTGGGTTTGATAAAAACACATGGTAGATCTGATCTGACATGCATCGAGATAACTTCTCGGGTAATTGTATTTTCTTCCACCAAAGGATAATTAAAAACTAATTATAGGTAGAGTATATCAAGGATTAGCACAAGTTGATAAGGAATTTCCATGGTGAAAAGAAATATCCATAAATCCTAAGGATAGATGTGTATTTCTGCCAAATTTTTATGCAATGTACATAAAATTCTTGACATCCTTAAAGAAAGAGAGTTCGAAAGGGAGTAGGTGGAACACATAAAATGGCCACTAAATGACTGTATTCCAGTTATCAGTTCTTCCAGCAAATCGGCATCAAACTCTAGTCAGAAGGCATCAACCGAATTAAGAAACATTAAATACAACAAGAAAATATTAACCTTCAGCATCATGGCGGATAACTGAAATCTACTATCAACGTCAACATTACTCCAACACCGCTAAGGGGGTCGAGTGTACACAACTATACAACTGTAAAACAGTAAGGTTGTTTTCAATTGACCCGATAATGTGAAGTGCAACTAACCATCTAAGATTTCACATTAGATAAGAAATACAGATTGTTTAGATAACCAATTGGTATAGCCTATGATTCTCCAAATACCAAAAAACAACTTAATCTTTGACACAATGAAAATTAATGGACATAAGCTGAAATCTAGGATGTACAGTAAAATTTTGTAAACCTCCATCCACATTTCCAAAATCTTAGCTTAAATAATCGTATATATAAACTTATCCACAATTCAGGCAGTATTCTGTATCCAATCATTTTCTTAACAAAAAACGACGTTACAGAATCGGAAAGGTTAAACACACATCTTAGGACCCAACTCCAATATAAAACTCTCCACTCTCCAGACAAAGAAAAAAGTAATCCCACTGAGCCACATGCAACTTTTGGGCCATTCTAGGGACGCAATTAATCCCAGTTTCTGTGGGCAATTCAGAAATCAGATCCAACCATTAATCCTCCTCTCTATCTTTTCCGGAAAACAATCTTAAACACCCGACAGCTTCCTCCAGCCCACTGATAAGTCCCTCGGCAGTTGGATCCGAACCCGAAGCCCACCGGTTCACTCCACCCTCAATCATTCCACACTCTCATCTCTTTTCACTACCCGACACGCACCCGTACGTTCCATAACAACCCTATCATTTTTCTATTCTACTCCTTTATATACTCCAAATTCCTCCCATCAACCAGAAGAACGCCAGCCACTACGCTGCTCTAACCCACATTCCATTGTGTTGGAACACTGTGTCTCGCATCTCTGAGTAGGAAACAAATGAGTTTTCAATCTGTAGTGCGCGGAGACATCGATCTTGGGCGGATTTAATCCGGAGGAGTCGGGAGTCTCTCTCTTTTTAAACGAGATTAAAAGCTTCTTATCTTCTTAGGTACTAAACTAAACCCCTACTAATCATAATGGATGTAACAAATCCGTAACTTTTTTTATTTTAAACTTCGGTGTTTGGTTTTGTTAATAGGTAAGGAGAGTTTATTACCGTCGAACCTGGAAGGCGGAGCTAGAGATACGGATCCGGCAACCACAACGATGAGCTACGCGGCGGTGGAGAACAGCACCCGAACGGCAACGGCGGAGGTCCACATCCCGGCGGAAATAAACTGGGAGATGCTGGACAAGTCGAAATTCTTCCTCGTCGGCGCGGCCCTGTTCTCCGGCGTCTCCGGCTTTCTCTACCCGATCGTCCTCGTCAAAACCCGCCTCCAAGTCTCCCACTCCTCCCTCTCCTCCCTCCGCACCGCCTCCTCCATCCTCCGCCACGAGGGCCTCCGCGGCTTCTACCGCGGCTTCGCCACCTCCCTCACCGGAACCATCCCTGCTCGCGCCCTCTACATGTCTGCCCTCGAGATCACCAAATCCTCCACCGCCACCTCCGCCCTCCGCCTCGGCGTCCCCGACCCTGCCGCCGCCGCCATATCCAACGCCGCCGCCGGACTCTCCGCCTCCATAGCGGCCCAACTCGTCTGGACGCCCGTCGACGTCGTCAGCCAACGTCTGATGGTCCGGAACTCCGCCGGCCGGCAAAGCGGCGTCGAAGCCTGCCGGAAAATCCTGGCGTCCACCGGAATCAAGGGATTGTACCGCGGATTCGGGGTTTCGATCCTGAGCTACGCGCCGTCGAACGCGGTGTGGTGGGCGACGTACTCGGTCTCCCAGAAGGCCCTCCTGGGGACGATCGCGGAGAGGAGTGGGAAGGAGGTGGGGTGCGGGACGGTCGTCGGAGTTCAGGGGGTGAGTGCCGGGATAGCCGGAGGAATGGCGGCTGTGGTGACGATGCCGTTGGACACGATCAAGACGAGAATGCAGGTATTGGACGGGAAGGAGTGGAAAGGGGTGATTAGGACGGTGGGGGGATTGGTTGGGGAAGGCGGTTGGAAGGCTTGTTATCGTGGGCTTGGGCCCCGATGGGCCTCCATGTCCATGTCGGCCATGACTATGGTTACTACTTATGAGTTTGTTAAACGTCTCTCAGCTAAGGAGGGGTGCTACTCTGGGAGAAGGGATGGTTTGTGATTTTGGATTTCAATTTTTTGTTTGTTTGGGTGTATTATATATGGTTTGTTTTTTAGGTTTAATATTTTTTGTAGAAGTGGGAAAGGTAGTTTTATTGGGGTTTGAAAAATGGACTGGTAGTGATTAGTTTGATGATGGAGCTGACTGGACTAGTGGATGCTTTTATTCTCATGCTTAATTATTGATGCAGCAGTGAGCACTTAAAGCGTCTCCTAAGAAGGGATTATAATAAATTGATGTTGTGGCATTTGAAAAGGACGGGATTCAACTTGTTTGCAGAATCTTGTTCAACAGGACTTTGGCAATTTCGCTCTCACAATTATGGAACAGGATGTGTGTTAGGCTGTTACCTGAAGTGAATGCTATATACGAGCAGAAAAAATGGACTTCATTGTAATGAATAAGAAGATAAATGATCATCGTGAACTGGTGATGTTTTCATCCAATTTTAAGAAATTGCTACTACATTCTATTAGTGTTAGTAGCCGCGTGCAGTGACAGATCCAGGAAAAAACCTTGGGTTGCACTAGTAGCCTAATGTCAATTTAAAGATGAGATTAAATATGAAACAAATGAAAGGTAAATTACAATTTGACATTTGATCCAACTCCACTCTGTACTTCTTTCCATTGGAAATAATCAATAATCCCTTCACCTATTCTAGCAATTCACCACCATCCAATTCTTCTTCCTAATTTGTCTTTAATTTTATTCGAAAATTATCTCCCAATCTTCCTTTTTTTGCTTGGCTAAATATAAAGAAAATTTGACATTTTCAGAACTTTGTTAAAAACATTTCACGTGATATTATTAAAAGATATTTTTAGATTGTCAATCATTCAATACGCTGAACTTAGAAATCATAACAAAAGGGCATACAACTGTTGGAGGGGGAAATCAATATGTATAGTTTGTCATTTGAATTGCACCTTATCATCCTTGCTGCTTGAATGCATTTTTTCTTCTTCGAGAAACAACATTGAAACTTTTCAGCATTTGTAGCACACCTCATTTACTGACGAGAGCGACTATAGTCAAAGGTATTGTTCGTGTATCCTTGCTCGGTTCTCTTCCCACCACAGCCTTGCATGCATCTCCCCGAACCTCTCTCGGCTAAAATATCAATACAAGTTAGAAACACTTGGTTAACACCATGAAATGGGTTGCAATTATTTGCTTTATAGTTTGTCTTTTATTTTTACCTGAATCTAACCCGTCTGAGCTCCCTAACACCACCTGGAAGCGCCCTGATGGTGATATAAACCCCAGGCTCGTCCTGCTCCACCCATTCAGTCTCCTGATTGCTTGCATTGCTGATTGATAGCTCGCCGGACCTATCTGCCTCATGGGAGGAGCTGGTAGTTCTGACTGAAGCATCCATCGACGATCTCTCTGTCTTTGCCCCACTTATGCCAGACAACTTGGGAACGGTGGCATGGTGGTGGTGGGATCTGAGGGAGTTATGATCCTGAGATTCCAAAGACGAGTAGCCTATGCCACCACCACCAGTTGGTATCTTGTTGAAATTACGAGGAAGGCGCTCATTAGTCGATGGTGGAGTCACTGGACCGACCTCAGCAGGATCGAGTTTGCATTTCTGCCAGAATTGGATTAAGTTATTATGCTGGCAAAAGGAGAACAATAGATGATTGCAAGTATGTTAAACAGGTTGATACCTCATCTTGAGATCTTGGAGGGGTTGGGAGTGGGACGGCCTGATGGTTGTATCTTTGAACATTGTAAAGTTCGGTGACCTTCTCGTTGTTCTCTGCCCACCATCTCTGCGCTTGCCATTTGTTGAACATCTCTCGGCTAGCACCATCATCAACAATATAGTCAAGTCGTGTTTGTGTTTCATTAATTGATTCCCAGATTTGCTATTACAGTCGAGAAATTAGGTTCAATTTAATAAATACAACTGATTCACAGATTTATAAAAAGCCCAGGAAGATGAAAAAAGCACATAATCAGGAGGCCATGGGAGAGACTGCAGTGGAGACCCACTTTCCATGGGAAGACAAGGCATGTATAGTTGAAGTAGCTATTGGGAGAAAAATGTACAGCTGAACAACATGAAGCACAAGACAGGAACATATTGATGTTACAAGGCAGGAGCAATGTGTGCAACACATTTTTGTGCGATGTAAGCTACAAGTTAACTATCAAAAATGTGGTCAAAATCATAGGACCACATATCTCAGCTGGAAGACCCGAAGAAAAACACCATGCTACTATAAAAAGGTAGAATGTGACACTATCTGCTTGTCTGATCTGGTGATACAGAAAAAAAGGAATTTAATTCAGAGGAAAGTCGAAAGAAGTGACCATCTGGGGCCAACTTACTGTTTCTTCCGGACCTCCGTAGTAAAAGCCAAGTATAAACAATTATAGCGTGTCCCTTGTTGTTAGAGGCATCTTAGACCAAAGAAATAGCTCACATAATTGAGTACTTTGATTCCCTTGAGACAGCCTAGTAATTGTTTAAGTGTTTAACACTTTTAAATTGTCCAGAATGAACCTGTTTTAGCCGTTTAGAACGCCAAACAAAGATTTCGAAAAGATCAGAGGTTATTATTAAAAGCAAGATTAGCTGATAGTGTCAGGCTATCTGTTCCCTACCAGTTCAGGTCTCCTTTATTAAAGAAGGAAGAGAAGCATTCCGTCCTTCCCCATGAGAAACTCACTTCTTTTCATTTCTTTCTTTTTCCCAATTAAACATGCACTCAAAAACCCTAATTTGCATAGGCATTCTCTCAATTAACCAAGAAAATTCCTTCGGAAAAAAAATTAACTAAGAAAAATGAACAAAGAAGTTAACTCACTCCAAAATTTTCTCCATTAACAAGGAAATTGAATCAGTCCATAATTCTATAAATTGGTTGTTCAAATCAATTTTCTCTAATAAATTAAGCCAAACGCTTAAAAAACACTAATCATAAACAATCAAAATTTTCAAACCCTAATATGCATGGTCATTCTCTCAATTAAATAAGAAAAAACTCACTCCAAAATTCTCTCAATTAACTAAGAAATTAACTCACTCCATAATTCTCTCAAGTTCAAAACAATTCCCTCCAAGAAACTAACCTAAACGCTTAAAAAACACTAAAAGTAAACAACTTAATTATCAAATTTTGACACAATGAAGGAATCCTATTTGAGGCTTAAGACATGAATTAAGAAGGTAAGAACAATAATCCACATAGCAACATAAATCACATGAAGAAGAAAAACCAATAACTCACATGAACAATATAATTAAAACACCAAAAGAAAATATTTTTCCTAATAAACCCAAAAGCAGCAACAAAAATCCAACCCACAATCCTCAAATCACCTGAAATGGATCCTCTTGAGATCATTCCCCCCCTGAGGCAACGACAAAAACGTGATCAAAACCCCCGGCTCGACCTGCGCGACCCACTCCTTACTCTCCTCTTCGACCAACACAACCCCCGTCTCCGTCCTCCCACTCATCGACGGCGTCGCCTCGCCGCTCCTCACCTCCTTCCCCGGGGTCGATCTCGAGCTCTCCCCCGCCCGCCGGTACTCGTACCGGAACCCCTCCGCGGCGTCGCCGAACCGGGAGCACGGCTTGCATTGTCGGTACGCCCCGGAGGCCTTGAGGGCCATGTCCTTGAGCTGGGAGGAGAGGGACTTGAGGGCGTGGCGGGTTGAGGGGGTGGCGAGGGCGTCGTCGTCCTCGTCATGGAAGGCGGCGGCGCCGGGGCAGGCCACGCAGGTGAGCATTGGTTAGGGTTTGGGGGGGGAAGGTGGTGGAGTGGGACACTGTGGGAGTGTTGGGTCCGTTTGAGCTTATTAAGCTTGGTTGAAGATATTAATGGCAACTTGGATTGGATAGTTGGGAATTTGGAAGGGGTATGGTATATTGGTGTGTGTTTGTTTGTTTGGGTGTACCGGTTGGGCCCGGTGAAGTTTGGGGTTCCACCGGCTGGATTGGTGGGAAACAGGTTCGTTTAAGTTATTTTATTTTATTTTTATAAACCCACATTTTCCAAACTTACGTATCTTCGCCAAGCCCCAAATCATACGAGAAAGGCAATTGGCATCTACCAAGAATAGGATTACATGAGATCCCTTGTTTTATGCCATTTGAAGCACCAAAATACCATTATGGGAATTCATTGACAAGTATTGATACATAATGGGATTTTATACAGAGTTGTGGACAACCTAGCTTGCGGATGCAGCTTCTTGCAGCTGCTCATGTTCTGGAAGCTGCTGCGTTATCAGAGCTCCGTCCAAACGTGTGTGGGAGCTGAAAATCTCCAAGAGCTGAAAATCTCAATACAACGATTTGTATAGCAACGAGAAGTTGGCATCTGTTTGTTGGATTTATGTGACGATTTTACACCTTTTTTGTTTTTAGCATATACTTGCATAGTTTTTATTTAATCAAAGTCTATGGATAATTTGGGATTTTACTTCGAGAGGACATCTAGAACTCCAAAAACTTTATGTTCATCCAAACAATTCCCAACATCTAAGTAAGAAACTGTTCCTGGATCCACATTCTCATAAGCTAGTTTCCTACTAGAAGTTCATATCTAGTAGCTTCATCCAAACGCAGCCCTAGTCTCTCAAGATTTGTTAGCAAAAATATCTCAATCCAATGTATCAAATGTTGTTTCGAAGTCTATTGTTAGGACAACCCCCCCTGCATCTTTGCTTCCTTAGACAATCCTTAACTCCAACCCTATTTTTTCCCAACCCAGTTTCTCTATTTGTCACGTCAGCAAAAAATATTATGCAACCTACAACTCAACCTAACACATTTTTCACTCCTTAATCCCAACCTTATTTTCAACATCCTCGCTCATCAACGTCATTTTTTACCTCATTTTCTATTTCATCACAAAAATACACAAACTATTAAATAAAATATTTTTACAATGACTTAATCTAATTAAATTACATAACAAGCAAAAGTTACATTTAATTAAAATTCGATAAGTAATTATTACGATAATTTAAAATTAAAATATTACAATACATATTACGAACAAATTTAACTTGCATTCATTTCAAAGCGTTGCCATATATTTTCGATCAAATCGGTTCGCAATACCATATGTTTTCGGGAGTGTTGAACTCGATCTCTGTTATGCAGATATCTGTTAATACCCACGATACTATCAGTGGAATACCGAAGACCCGACTCGTTGAACTTTCGTCGATGTTTTGAGGTCGCTCGTGGATAAATTCGTTTATATCCACCTCGTCGGTGAGGTGGTGGGGTTTCAAGGGGCAGCGTCTTCCGAGAAATCAAACACAATGTATTTTGGAGTTGAGGATTTTCCATTAATTATGTATTAGTATACTTAATTTAATCGATTTATTTTACTAATTTTCATTATTTCTTTTCATTTGTTTTAATATTCATAAATAAATTTTAATTATGTAAAAACATATACATATCATTTAACAAATAAAAAAAATCAAATCATTTATACAAAAACAAAAAAATAATCAACCAACCCGGGTGTGCGTTTTTGGTCGGGTCCCCGACTCGGGACCCGGCCTGGATCTGCCTCCGTTAAAAGGGGCTAGGGTCGAGTTGAATCCCGACCCGACCCCGAAGATCAACCGTCAAGGGTGCTCTTACACGGTGAATTATTTCATTTGTTGTCATCACCGTGTCAGTGATAACTCGTATGCCCAAGAAGGCTGACTGCGACGGTGGTCTCACATTTTTTAGTTGGTTTGACAATCTGCTAGGACTCGCTATTAACTAGTGAGATTAGTTTAAAATCCTAAACATTCTCTGCAGCCACTTTATTTGATCCTTTGCTTTGGTGGGAAGAAGGGAATCCGAATCGCTTTTGTTGAGACCTGAGCATCCATTTTGATCGTCCCGGAAGGAATTGGAAATTCGGACTGTGGGGTTCCAGAATTGCCCTTTTGTTCTTTTGATGGACCCAACGGCGATATCACATTTTTACCGATTACAGGCCACAATTGCATCTTACGTGTGTGTTGTCTTTGTTGCTTTGTTCTAACTTTTTTAATAAAAAAATCATTCATCAACGTATTCACAGTTTTTACACTTTTACTTTACTTCTCATTCTATTCTAGACTTTTGGTAACCAAGAACATCAAAATGACCCCATGACAGTCCTACAACTTCTTTTTATGATAATTCTTAGATCATATATATAAATGGTGATTTCAATTTCTTAAAATAAGTTGCTACTGCTCTCAAAGGTTGTTTCCATTAAATTAGTAGGGTCAAATTTAATTATCAAGCAGGTTGAGTACCGATATCTTACCAATCAAGAATCGTTACGGAAGTGAGTATCAAACTTGTATTTCGTTCTCACCGAACTAATCCTGGAACTATCTAGGACACATGTTGTGTATCAAAATGTTTTCTTAAGTGGGTTTTTTTTAAATAATTATATTCCCGAGTGTATTTTGCTCGGATTCTCGGACACAAGATTATGATCATGCAATCAATACCAGTTCCTTCTCTTTTAACTACCAATTCTGAAAAATAATCTTATAATGAGTTTGATTGTCTTTAGATAGTGATGACCATTTAAGATAAAGTTGATGAGCAGTTGATTAGATAAAATATAAAAAAAACCTGTGAAGCTATGATGCCTCACGTGGGCAGCATTAAGAACACCATCCTCACTTGCTCTGCTCTGCTCTGCTCTGCTCTGCAAGCCCCAAGTGCCAGCTCCTTTTCATGCAGACCACAGTACATGTCAATGACTCCACCAGGCAATTAATGATTTAATTCGATGCTCAAATATGATAGTATTACTAGAGCTACCCAGTAAAAATAAACACAAACAGTAGTTAACAGCAACCTGTCCAAGAATTGCCATGTGGTTGTAGACAGTGCGTGCGTTGTTTGACAGAACACTTATTTGATATTCATGTTTCTACTGCTTGCTTGCAATCAACTCCTCCCTTCCGTTCTTTGTGCCAATTTATAACCCAGTCCTTACTTTGTACTTCATGTACTCTTGCTATGGTCCTTCAAGAATTTGAGGTTTCATATTGACTTTTCTTTACTTGGAATGGGCTTCCTTCCTTTGGTGCAAAGCATAGGTAGCAATATTAGCTTGATTGCACTCACACTTATTCCAGCCTAATTCAAAGTTCACTCTGACTTCACTTAAGATATGGGTCACCAGAACACCTTTCTCTAATATTAGTGGTTCATGACTACTCACATTTTCTTGTCCCATTGTTTAATCCATTTTTTAATCAAGCTTTGCCTTGATAGAACCAAATAACAACTGACAGCAGCTTTGTCGTCTTACGTTCAATCCATAAACAACAAATTTTGGTCTGTTTGGTAGGAATCAAATTAAAAAAGTTGAAATTTTTGGGGGACAAAATGCTTGTCTTCGTGACACCAAAGCCAACAAGTTTGGCATCATGATTCATGCTCATTGCAAGTTAGACTTTTGCATTGATTCATTTTGTAATCTTATCACGTATTTAATTATTAGTAGTCTGGAATTGCTTGTGGCCAACCTAACACATTTGCAGTGAGCACCAGAAGACCATATTTATGTTAGTAGGACCAAGATCCCCATAAATAAGAGCCGAGCCGTGCGTGCTTCTTGACATTTATAAATAAATGTACCATTATTACATGTGTCACCTACTGTTTTTTAATCACTTAGAACAAATTTATAGTCACAGAAATCATTTCCACGTACTGAAGTACACGAGAGCAAAACAGTTTGTAGGTGAGAAAATGCCACATAAACAAACAAAACAACCATTTTTATTAGGCAAACCCTCTAGAAATGTAGGCCTTGGTTCCATACGATCTACATCTATTAGCATCAAGAGTAATTTCTTGTGAGTGAGTTAGATTAAATTTGCGGGATTAAATGCTAGTTTCCCTGAACCTAATATATTAGAGCATTACAATACTACTAAAAGTTTTGAATGAATTATTGTGAAGTACGAACTATAATGAATGTTTAATTGTATGGTAGTAATCGATAACTCATATTTTGTTGAAACAAACCAAAAGAAGCAAGATATGGACGTTGAAGAAACATACCGTATAAAGATCCAATCAAGCAAATTAGGCGTATCCAATCCAACGCATATGGAATGTATTCCAACGGCTCCATAAGAAGTATGGAATGTATTCTACTATATAACACTCATGTAAAACCCTAAAACAATACAACAAAAAAATTTCTTCGTGCACTGTTCAAATCAACATGGTATCAGAGCGTGCGTTCTGAGAAGAAGAAAAAACCTACACCCAAACCCGGCCTCAGAGGCTTCCCTGAGCTCATCACCGGCCGGGACGCTAGGCGGTTGCGACCGCTGTCGCCTTCCACTCCTAGCTATGACAGACCACGGTGGTGAATCCCAACGCCTCACCACACAACCCCTCAATGGGACAAACTTCCTCACCTGGGCACGCGCCGTCTCCCTATCCCTCAGCGGCAAAGGGAAGTTCGGCCACCTCACTGGGAAGACCATCAAACCCACAGAACAAGGAAGCGAGGCAAAGCAGGAGGAGTGGCAAAACGCCGACCACCTCGTGATGTCCTGGCTCCTACAATCCATGCAACATCAAATCGCAGAAATCTTCATGTACAAGAATAGCGCCAAAGAACTATGGGACTCCGTTCATGAACACTATGGTAAGCAACAAAACTTTGCGCATATATTTAAACTCAAACAAGATCTTTCGCAGATCAAACAAAACCAAAAATCTGTGACCAAATACCTCGGCATGCTGAAACGAACATGGGATGAACTTGCTATCTATGAGCCACCCACCAAAGATCCCGAAATCATACAAGCAAGAACCGAGCAAGACCGTATTTACACGTTTCTTGTTGGGTTGGATTCAAGCTTCGAGGCGCTCAGATCGAACATCCTCATGGCGCCGGAACTTCCCACCTTCTCGACCATCATAGCGATGGTTAACCGGGAGGAAACTCTCCGGAAAACCCACACCGCTCAGTCGGACACCCCCCACGAAAATCAGGCGTTTGTCGCCGCAAAAAACACCGCAAACACCGCAAACACTCGCGACAAAGGTAAAAACAAATTCGGAAATAAAAGCAACGAATATTGCGATAACTGTAAGAAACAGGGACACAACCGGTCTACGTGCTACTTTCTCTACCCGCATCTCCGGCCATCTAGAGACGGCTCAGAGAGGAGGGGGGAGAGAAGCGGCGGCCACACAAACCCTAGCGGGAGAGGCGGCGGCGGCGCTCCAGGAGGAAACCCTAGCAACCAAGGAGAAGGAACGAAATGGGGCTCAGTCGGGTCGGCGTCGGATCAACGCGGGTTTTATAGCGTGAATGGTGGAGGATCCGACCCGTTTGCCTACCCGGACCCAGCGGTGACCGGTTCTACAAGTGCACCAGATCCGACCCAACTCAGCTCTCTCCTGGCCCACTTGAACACATTCTTGCAAACCAACACCCCAAATAAAGGTAATTGCTCAGGTATGAATACTTTCTTGAATAATTACAATTCTTGTCTTTCAGTAAATAATGATTCTAGTTGGATTATTGACTCCGGTGCAACTGATCACATGACAGGAAACCCTTCCCTGATTAATAATGTAAAAACTAGTTTAAATTTGTTGAATAAATTCGTCACTGTTGCTAATGGAGACAAAGTACAAATTAAGGGCACTGGAGAAGTACAATTCTTAGATAATAAAATACCTGAAAATGTTTTGTATGTACCTAATTTCGACTCTAATCTCTTGTCTGTTGCAAGACTCACGAAAAATTTGAATTGCAATATTATCTTCACACCTTTTGATGTAACCTTTCAGGATCGTACCACAGGGAGGACGATTGGTAGCGGGAAACTCATCAATGGACTATACGTGCTTGAAACTCAACCAAAAGGGTTAATTGCTAAAAATCCTACACATGATACTTGTCACCAAAGAATGGGACACCCATCTCACACAGTTTTACAAAAAATATTTCCTTTTTTTATACATGAATTATCTTGTGATGTATGTCGATTGTCAAAACAAACTAGACTTCCATTTTATGCTTCTGAAAATAAGACAGGTCGTGCTCTCGAATTGATCCACTCGGACATATGGGGACCCGCTCCCGTAGAATCCTATAATGGGTTCAAGTACTTTATTTCGTTTATTGATGATTTCTCACGTACAACTTGGTTATATTTGTTAAAAGCTAAATCTGATGTTTTTTTGGTTTTTTGTGAGTTTGTAGCCTTTGTCGAAAACTTGTTTGATTCTAAAATTCAGATACTTAGATCCGATAATGGATCTGAGTATACTAGTAACAACTTTCAAAGTTTTTTAAAGCAAAAAGGCATTTTTCATCAAACCACATGCATAAACACCCCTGAACAAAATGGTATTTCTGAACGAAAAAATCGTCATCTTTTGAATGTTACTCGTTCTCTGCTTTTTCAAAATCATGTCCCCAAACATTTCTGGTCAGATGCTATTTTAACTGCCACTTACATTATAAATCGTTTACCTAGTTCAACAATTCAAAACAAACAACCATTAGAAATCTTACACGGCAAACAAATGAGTCTTAATCATCTTCGTATTTTTGGTTGTACTTGTTTTGTTCACAGGAAGCGTCTGGACAAGTTTGATTATAACTCCATCAAATGTATTTTTTTAGGCTACTCTGTCAAGAAAAAAGGGTACAAATGTTATGACCCCATAAATTGTAAATTTTATGTCTCTCGTGATGTATCCTTCTTTGAGAATATTCCTTACTTCAACGATCATCACAATCCTTCCGCTGCACCCAAAGCTCCTCTACCAACCGCTGATGTCTTCGACACCACCACACCACCAACTCAGGTAGTCGACACCCCTCCGCTAGAGGAACTTGAGCCACCTATACAAGTGGACGACCGAGGGGGAGATGATGAAGGTATTCCTCCAAGGAGGACCACCCGTCCTACTCGTCCACCACCTCGACTCCAAGATTATGTGGTATCTCACGTCACTTATCCTATCGAGGACTACTTGTCCTACTCTCAAATAAAACCCACCTACTATGCTTTCTTAAGTCAAATAGACAAAATTAATGAACCCACCAATTTTCATGAAGCTAGTCAACACCCCAAGTGGACTAAGGCTATGGAAGATGAATTAAAAGCTTTAGAAACCAACAAAACATGGAGTCTTGTTATTCCCCCAAAAGGAATAAAACCAGTAGGCTGTAAATGGGTTTATAAAATAAAATATAACAGTGATGGCAGTATAGAACGATTTAAAGCCCGGTTAGTTGCAAAAGGGTACACTCAAACTTATGGGTTAGATTACCAAGAAACGTTTGCTCCAGTTGCAAAGATGAACACTGTTCGTGTTCTCCTCTCTATAGCTGTTAATTCTGGATGGAACCTCTTCCAAATGGATGTTAGAAATGCTTTTTTTGCAGGGCAACTTAGAAGAAGAAGTCTATATGACTCCTCCCCCAGGTTACGAATCCGATCCAGACAAGGTATGCAAACTCCATAAGTCCATATACGGACTTAAACAATCTCCACGCGCATGGTATGCTAAACTCAGTCACTCTCTTCTACTCTATGGGTTCTCTAAAAGTTCTGCTGATGCCTCCATGTTCACTAAACACAATCATAAAACCACTATAATTGTCTTAGTATATGTGGATGATATTATAATAACCGGAAACAATGATGAAGAAATTTCCTCAGTGAAACTTTACCTCAAATCAAAATTTAATATTAAAGATCTAGGCATCATGAAATACTTCCTTGGAATTGAAATTGCGCACTCAAAAAAGGGACTATTTTTATCCCAAAGAAAATATATTCTAGATCTGTTACATGAAACTGGGAAAATAGGGTCTAAACCAGCTAACACCCCGATCGAGACAAATCGGAAAGTTAGTCTAATTGACGATGAACCAATTCAAAACATAGGTCAATTCCAGAGATTGGTTGGCAAACTCATCTACCTCACAGTCACTAGACCTGACATCACATATGCCGTTAGCGTAGTAAGTCAATTTATGCATGCACCTCACAAAGGTCATCTAGAAATCGTTGACCGAATCCTACACTATCTTAAAAAAACTCCGGGTCAAGGTCTTTGGATGAAAAGAAACAACTCTAATACAATTGTTGGTTATTCTGATGCAGATTGGGCAGGAAGTCACGATCGAAAATCCACCACCGGATTTTGTACATTCGTTGGGGGAAACTTGGTCACATGGAGAAGTAAAAAACAAAATGTAGTTGCTAGATCAAGTGCTGAAGCCGAGTACCGTGCAATGGCCTCCACAACAAGTGAGCTAATTTGGCTCAAACAACTCCTCAAAGACATGAACATAAGCAACCAAGATCCTATACAAATGTTCTGTGACAATAATGCTGCAAGACACATCGCCTCCAATCCTGTCTTCCATGAACGAACAAAGCACATTGAAGTAGATTGTCACTTCATCCGTGAAAAGATCCAAGCAAAAGAAATCGAAGTTCCCTACGTCCAAAGCAAAGACCAATTAGCAGATATCTTCACCAAAGCACTCGACCAACGACACTTCCAAAACATTCTTGGCAAGTTGGGCTCCTTCAACATCTTCCGGAGCCAACTTGAGGGGGAATGTTGAAACAAACCAAAAGAAGCAAGATATGGACGTTGAAGAAACATACCGTATAAAGATCCAATCAAGCAAATTAGGCGTATCCAATCCAACGCATATGGAATGTATTCCAACGGCTCCATAAGAAGTATGGAATGTATTCTACTATATAACACTCATGTAAAACCCTAAAACAATACAACAAAAAAATTTCTTCGTGCACTGTTCAAATCAACATATTTACATATGGATATTACAAATTTTCAGTAAAATTGCTTGTTCAAATAAATCACAAAAAACATACGATTACAAACTTAATCATATTTACGGAAATCATACTACTTTTCTTACCCAACATCAATCCTCGAGCTCGAAACCTCTTTGCACAGGTGCAGATGCTACCAGCCGAGTTAAGCTAGAGTTGCATAGACTTTACCAGCCACTGGTAAGAAAATAAAACAGCCATTGGTAATCCAAGGCTGCTGCTGTTTAAGATTTATGTACCTAACCAGTTTCTGTTGAAGACCTAACTAGTATCTCTATAGTTATTATTCTACATTCTACCCTTGCAAAAATTAGATCCATTAGATGAACAAATTCAGTTTAGTCATTTCTTTCATCAGAAGGAAGGAAGAGTTGCTTAACGGATCATGAAATATATATATATATTTATAACTTGCCCAAGTTTGTAAACTATTCACGGAGACCTTCAAGTAGCCCATCCTCTTATCCACTTCAAAATAGACTTCTATACATAAGAACATTATCCCATATTTCCATTTATGATTTTTTTCCAGAAGCACGTAAGACATAGTTTGGGGAGTAAGAGTAGATACTTTCCACAATCACAATTGGACAAACTCTATAAAAGAAATGGGAATGAAAATTAACATTTTGAAAGCTGCACTGATTTTTCTTTACAAGTTCCCATAAATACAAAATTCATGGGCTTTAGGCTAGTCTGTTTGACATGATCATTGGGTTTGAGAATTATTCTCTTAATCATATTTTTATAGCATGTCCTATGTAATCCTCAACACCAAATCCAGAGATATGAATACAGTTCTGTTTATATCTACATTCGCAATGCCTCCTTCCCGTGTTGTTTCCCACCACTCTTTATTCTAAATTTCATTGCAACGTCAACAATATTCCTGTCAAAGAATCATACAAAGATTTCATCCAACTCCCAAAGATTTGTCAATTAAAAAATGTGGCTTGGCTTCAATGCACTCATTCAAGAGGACTTTCAGTCAGACCACGGAAATTTCAGCTTGGAGATCGTATTTGCCAATCAACACCCAAACACTACTTGCCACAGATTCTGACCTCTTAAGTGAATTCCCTGTATCACCCCCAAAAAGCATGAGTGTATTTCACCCATCTCATGGCTTCACAAACAAAAGTCAAAATATACTACATAGTATATACAAAGCACAACTTAGGGGAAAAAATATATCTAATCATCAAGTAGCTCTCCCCTGCTGATTCCTAGTAGATTTGCTGTAAAGCCTAGTATCGGTGTAACTTTCACGTTTCGGAGAGAGTGTTCTGTGTCTCTGAACGCGTTGGTGTCTAAATCGCGGTCTTTTCTCTGTTGGAGTTGTAATTTTGTCATTGTCTGTGGTGTCTGTCTTGTTAGATTTCGCAGAGTTATCTTCTCTTGTGTTGGCGTCGACTGCAGTGTACACGAATGTGGACTTCGGTATGTCCTTCAGGTCCTGAAGTTGCTCTAAAACTTCCACCACGGCGCTCATGTGCGGGCGGGATCTCGGGAGGTGGCTCAGGCATTGGTAGGCCAATGCAGCTGCCTTCTGGGAACCTTTGATGGAGTACTCACCCTCGAAGCTGGGATCCATTATCCGGGACAGCTTTCGTGGGTCATTTAAGGAGGATTTTGCCCAATCCACAAGGTTTTGTTCTCGGCTTGGCCGATGTTTGTCCAATGCACGCCTACCCGTTAGCAATTCCAGTAGAACAACTCCAAAGCTGTATACATCACTTTTAGTTGTTAGATGCCCTGTCATGACATACTCCGGTGCGGCATAGCCATGTGTGCCCATGACTCGTGTCGACACGTGTGTGTCATCGCCTTGAGGACCATCTTTTGCAAGTCCGAAATCTGAGAGCTTAGCATTGTACTCCTGGAAATTAAAATTGAAGTTCATTAGAGACAACATCAATGGGAAACTACATTTTTTTTCCGTCCAAATAAGAGGAGAAAGGTGAGACTTACCGAGTCTAACAAGATATTTGAAGCTTTAAAATCACGATAGATGACCGGTTGTTCGGCCTCGTGGAGGAATGCCAGGCCCTTGGCCGCACCCAATGCGATTTTCATCCTAGTGTTCCATGGCAAGCTTGCTATGAATCCTACGGAACAATAGAAAATTCAATCAGAACAAGCAATCCAACTATCCACCACCAACAAGCCAACCATCAACCATAGCAATTAATGTAATATCTATCTACTCCAATTGAAATTACTAAACTTCGGCAATGAAACCTACTAAATTTGGTCAGTATAACAAATCTGGCTTTCTTGTAGACTACTACACTATGCATCAATCTATCAAGCTAGCTACAATACACAGGACATTCTTTGGCACAAAAAAAATAAAATTCGAAGGAGATAATCAAAAGAAATCCAGGATTCTTACTCTTGAAAAGATGGTTCTCCAAGCAGCCTCTGGACATGAACTCATAGACCAGCAATCTATGCTCATCCTCATAGCAATACCCAATAAGCTTCACAAGGTGAGGATGCCTCAGTTGCCCAAGCAACACCACTTCCATCTACACAAACCAACCAAATTAGACATCTCAACAACAACAAATCAAATCAAGAACACATAAAAAACATAAAACCGACATGTTTCCGAAACACATTCAAAGTAATTAACATAATTACAAAAGCAGAGAATCCAAAGTTCTCACCAACCACTCCTTATGTCCCTGCAAGCCATCCAAGTCCAAGAGCTTGACAGCCACATTCTGAGCCTTCAACCCGGGCCGGAGCTTCTCGTCGACAAACCCCTTATAAACCGGCCCGAACCCGCCTTCCCCGACGAAATTACTCGTGGAGAAGTTCCGCGTCACGACCTTCATCTCCGCCATACTAAAAGTGCAAAGCTTCGACCCGACGAGCGAAGACGACAAGTCCGCCGCAGAAGCCGAGCTACTGATATCGGAGTACGAAAGCCTGGCCAAAGAAGACTGTTTCCTCAGCTTCTTCCTCTCCGGCGACGGGTCCGGCGAAGGCACGTTCTGGACCTGCGGAATGCACCCGGAGAAGAGGGATCTTGTTATGTCCCTAACCCGGTTTAGGGTTAATTGGTGATTAAAGAGGAGAGAGGGAGGTATGGAGAGGTTTGACTTTGGTGGAGAGAGAGAGAGGAAGTGATGGCTTAGGGGGATGGTGCGTGTGTAGGAGTGTGGTGGGGTGGTGTGGGTTGAGGATTGGGTTTTAAGGAGGAGATCTCCCATCTTCTTCTTCTTCTTCTTTTCCTTTCCCATTCCATTCTTCCACCACCTTCCTCACACTCTCCTTTCTTTTCCGGCGGCAGTAGAGGAGGACGGAGCTCGTGTGGTTGGTGACGAAGGCGGAAGTTTGATCCCGGCGTGAGAGGTGCGGAGTCTTGAGCGCGTGGTGGTCACCGGAGACGGCGTGCGCGAGCGGTGCTCCGGCTTTGTTCGTCGTTCTCGTGAGGTATGCCGCTCATTAGTGTGATTTTGTTGCCCACCCTTGTGGAAGGGTGTTGTTGGTCGGTCGGGGGAGGTCGAGGACCTCTCCGGCGACGCGTTCTTCGTAAACCCTCGGCTGGCGCGAGGTTGAAGACGACCAACGGTCGACCGGGTCCTTCGGGCGGTCGACCGTTTTAGCACTGTTTGCCCGACTTTAACCTTCACCGGTCGAACGATGCCTTGGGGCGGTCGACCGGTAGTGCATTATTGCTGGTGAGTTGGGATTTTCTACCTGTTATCGGTCGACCGGTCCTTGTTGTGTTCGACCGGAACTTAAGTGTACCTGTTAGTATTGTTTGAATTGTTCGACCGATTTATACTGCGTTCGACCGATTGCATGTTTGTTCGACCGGTAGTATGTTTACGTTCGACCGTTTGATGACGTAGAATACTAGGTTGACCCTGTCTGTTTTCGGTCGACCGAGACCCCTGAGTCGGTCGACCGATAGAGTGGAATTTAATGTTGACCAGACTCCGGATTTTGACCTCGTTCGGTCGACCGGTTTTAGACTTTTGTTCGACCGTTGGGGAATTAGTGTTGAGCAGTGAGTTCTACCGATTCAGACTTTCGGTCGACCGAATTCCTCGTGAAAACGGTCGACCGGTTAGACTATTTCGGTCGACCGAATCTGCTCAGAACTGAATTCCTGGGTCCTGTTGTGAATGCCAACTTTGTCCACGGAAACCCGTGTCCTCGCCTTGTGCGTGAGCCGGGAGGTGACGGTGGGCGCGTGATGCGTGCCTGCCCAGGGACCGCCGTTGGGAAGAGTGTGGGTGTTCGGGACGCGTCAGCTCCATGTATGGACCGTGACTTTTGAGATGATTGTTGGCACTTTGTAGTATAGCAGGCCTGAGGGATCGCGGATCCCAGTATTGATGTTGTGCGGGCACGCAACTGGCGTTGGGTGAGGTGACTACCGGCCCTTGGGGCTACGGAGGTCGCTGCCCTGCTTTTATAGCGGCGCGGTTGGTGTTCGCGGCTCGAGGAGCCTGATGACCTGGCAGACTTCGGTCTGGACCCGTCCGATGCTGTGCCGGACGTTGTGATGGACCACCGATGCTGTGCCGGTGATGCCGCCGAGGTTGTGCCGGCGATGATGATTGTTGGGCCGAGGCTGTGCCGGCTTGTTGTTTTCCTCGGCTGGGCACCTACCGAGATGATGTTGTTATACCTTCCGGGCGACGGCCCCGTTGGTCCCTGTGGCCCCGACCACTGAGATTTACAGATCTGTTTCTATCGGCGCGTAGACGTGACAGAGGCTCCCTGCCGAACCCTTGAGTAGTGTAGCTGCGTGTGGGGGGTGCGATGTCGCGGGCTACTAGACTGCATGTGCCTGCAGTAGGTCTCCTCGGGAGACTCGTTGTTGATTGTCGGACTGATGTCCTGTTTTACCCTTCGGGGGAACTGTTTTCCATTTCTGTTGATGCCATGACATGCTACTAGTATGATAGGTTCATTATGTGATGCATGCATATAGGTGAGTTGGCATACGGGGTTTCCTTCTGGAAACTCAGGCATCGTTGTTATATATTTTCAGGACCGCAGTAGGTCCAGTTGGGTGGTGATCGGCGGGGACGCGCATTTTGGAGTTGGATCCTCTTCTCGGGCCGCTGAGGTCGACATGATTACCTTTTTATCCTCTGTTGTCGTTTTGCTGTAATCATGTATCTTTTGATAAACTCTGATGTATTTTGGTGCACCACTTTTATGATTTATGAGAAGTAACAGTCCCGCCTTTGATTATTGAGTTGATTGTCTTGATTATTATTTCTTTTTAAAATTTCCGCTGTTTCGGGATGTTACAGATCTCCAGGACAACTTCTTCTTGCCCATTTGGAGAAAAGATTGGGCTTTCGGGGGTTTGGAGGGGTATGGAGAAATGGGTCGGTGGTGGATTGGGGGATGGTTGGGTTTGCTGGAGAGGAGAAGAGGGAGGAGTGGTGGGTTTAAATAGGAGGGTGGAGTTGAAATGGTGAGAGTCGTGAGTTGGCAACTTGAGAGCATATTTAACAGCGCCCGGGCTACCCCCGGGCGCCCTGCACTCTCTCTCTGCTACGTCAGCTTCTCTCTCTGCCACGTCAGCTCACCCAACCCACCCAAAAAATCCCCTTACCCATGCCCAGGCTACCCCCACCCACCCTACACTCTCTTTCATCCACATCATTTCTTAATTAAACAAATTTAATTCTCACACAACATTTAACAAAATACATTTTATATAAATCTAAGTTTAATTACATTATAATTATATTTTAACTCGAAATATTGTTAATAATTACTGGTAAATCACGAAATTATTATTAAATATTACGGAGCCACGTTACATTTAAGACAAACTGAAATAGGAAATATTACAATCAAAGTTAAGAAACAACAGTACATATTACATAAACTCAACTTTTAAATACTACATGACCAACTACGTTAACCGATTTTCAAACCGCTCCTCGTCCGTAGCGTTGCCATATATGCTCAATTAAATCGCCTTTCAGATCCAAATGTTGGTTCCTGTCACGCACTCGATCTTGATTGACAAAAAACTCGTGAATATCCGCTATACGATCGGTTGAATACGACGTTGCCTCAGCTGAAGTTCCAGGACGATCTTCCATAAATTCGCGAATATCTCCAAAATTAGCATAGCAGTCGCGTTCGTCCTCCACTATCATGTTATGCATGATGATACAAGCTGTCATTATTTTGGACAGAACGTCCTTGCTCCAGGCAAGAGCCGGGTTTCTGATGATCGTGAACCTCGCTTGCAACACTCCGAAAGCGCGTTCAACATCTTTACGCGTTGCCTCCTGCACTTCAGCAAACAATCTGTGCTTTGGGGTGTGAGGGTGAAGGATGGATTGGATGAAGGCCGCCCACTGTGGATAAATACCATCAGTAAGATAGTATCCCATATCATATTGAACACCGTTTACCTCATAATTAACAGGTGGTGCTCGGCCTTCTAGTATGTCGTCGAAAACCGGAGATTGTTGCAGGACGTTTAAGTCATTGCATGAACCCGGTATTCCGAAGAAGGAGTGCCAGATCCATAAGTCGTACGATGCCACCGCCTCAAGGATCAGAGTTGCTTTCCCAGCACGTCCTTGATGTTGTCCCTTCCAAGCAGCTGGGCAGTTTTTCCACTCCCAGTGCATACAATCGATACTCCCCATCATACCTGGAAACCCACGTTGCTCACCAACGTAAAGTAGGCGTGCCAAGTCATTTGCAGTTGGCCGACGTAAATACTCAGGGCCGAAGATGCGAATAACACCTTCACATAATTTGAGGAGAGCATTTCTGGATGTTGCCGCACTCATTCGTAGGTACTCATCGATCCCATCAGCGGCAACGCCATATGCTAGCATTCGCATTGCTGCCGTACTTTTTTGTAGACCGGAGATGCTCATCCTACCAGTTGCGTCCGGTGTTCGTTGGAAGAAGACATCAGATGCTTCGATGGCATTGTGGATGCGCAGGAAGACATGCTTTCTCATCCGAAATCTTGTCCTGAAAAGACTATCAGAATACACAGGGTTGTCAGAGAAATAATCGTCTACAAGGCGTCTGTAACCTAGTTCACGATCTCTATCTGGGTTCGTCGTTCTCCTTCGACGTTGCTTAGGACGTGTAGTCCTTTCGTAAACAGCCTGTCCGGCTAATTCAATAGCACGGTCCATTAGATTTAATGTCTCATTCCAGTTATCATCGTCCGATTGACCGGAGTTTAAACTATTATCCGACATTGATGAGAGAAGAAGCTACAAGTTGAGAAGTTAAGGAAATGTGAGGAATCAGGAGATAAATAGATGTATTTATAGTTGGGATGGTTTGGATGTATTTGTTGCACTGTTCACGCGTGATTGCACATAGTGTACGCGTGATTGCAAATAGTGCACGCGTGATTGCAAACAGTGCACGCGTGATTGAAAATAGTGCACCCATGATTAAATATTGCACCCGTGATTAAACAGTGTATTGGTTCTGGAAATTTCTTAATTTTAATTACTTACAAAAAATTATTACCCCACATTTATAACAAATACCCAATCCACTAATAACAAAATCAAAACAAAAAAAATTAATCACCAATGGGAGGGGGACACGTGTCCCCCTCCCATGGGCGCCCGGGCGTCTGCCCGGGACGCCCACCGCCCGGGCAAGCGCCCGGGCGGGTGGCCCGGGCGGGCGCCCCGCCCGTTAACGGGGGTGCGCCCGGGCGCCCGACCAGGGCGCCCGGGCGGGGCACCCCCGTTAAGGGTGCCCTGATTCTTCAAATCCTACCGAATGCTGGATATTTTTTGTATTTTTATGTTCGGTTCTTTTGCATCTATGTCGTTTGGTTAGATTTATATTTGCATTTTATTCATTTCGGTTTGAGTTGTTTGCGTTGATGTCCTTCGATTTGATTGTGTTGTGGCTTATACAAAGGAGGGGTTTTCTTCTTATAATTCTCCTTCGTCTCGAGTTTAGTTTTAAGGGTTAATTACATTTTGTCTATCTAAATTATATTTTAATATCACTTTGTACTTCTGAACTTTAAAAGATTTGTATTAAATCCATCATAAATTCGTAAAATTGTGTTTATTAGTGTACTAGTTAGAGACACAATACAAAAAATAGTAACAAAAAATTTACAAATGTGTGTTTAAATAATAAATTTTAAAATTCATGATGATAAAGTGTTATAAAACGAAAATTCAAGGGAAGATGTGTAATTGTTACATTTTAAAATTTTAAAATACAAAGTGATATCAATACATATTTCAAATAGTCAAACTTAATTAACTCAAGTTTTAATTGCATGCGCATTTTAAGTTTTGTAGTACCAAACTATTACTAGGAATCATAGCAAATGGATAAGAAATATAGCAACTTCGGAAGTTAACAAGAACATATTATCAAGTGACGGCAACGTAGAGCATATAAAGCTACACTTACATGGTTACGAGTATTATCATATAGATAGCGTAACCATTTCTAAATTATGAATCATTATTGGACAAGTTTCTAAAATCTTATGGTATATATATACCAATAAATCTTATACATTAATTCATAACTCGAGTTATTCTCCCGAAGCGTAGACATTTACTTGCTAGAATATATACTCCACACATTAAATTGGAAACTGTCGACTAACTATTATAAAATTGAAATTGAAGATGTTGATGCAAGAATAAGGTAATAAGTATAGAATGACAATCAATATGTCGGTTTCAAATAGGAAGATATTATCGACAAAGGTGCAATCGTAAAGCAATGGATGATAATATAAGCAAAAGAGAAGGTAATGTGCAAAAAAAAAAAAAAAAAATACTGATGTTGGGATTTTCATTGAAGTATTTGGAATTTCTAGTGATGCAATAAAGTAATAAACAATGTGCTGATGACTTTCTTGACCTGTGCCAGTTCACCAACTTTGAAGGGTGATGCGCGTTTATATATACGTGTTCCTTCTTTCACAAAAGAAGCTAAAAGAACAACTTTCTAAAACCAGTTTACATCTAAACTGCTACACAAACACAACTATAGTGAGCGTGTGATTAAGATTTCCAACGTGGAAATCACATGATTATTAAAGCCATTTTTAAGAAAAAATATATCCAGAAGCAGGTATTAAGTATTGACACAACTTGGTACCTATAATAATATTCACATCTACCGATCTACGTCATGGAATATTTTAAAATTAAGACCTACAAACCAAAGGCAAAATATAAAACGTTTATCATCCTATTTTATGTACATATTTATATTTTAAGTTAAATAAGAGACATATATTTCCACAAGCCGTTAGCCAGAGCGCTCGGACACCTGGGGTGGGGGCAAGTGTCGTTCCCATTGGTCAGATTTTTTTATTTGTTAATTTTTTTAAAAAAAATATTTTAATTTTTTTTTCAATTTTTTTCCTAAAAATAATTTTTTTATTTGTTTTGATTTTTGTAAAAAAAAATGTTTTAAACAGATCTTCAAATGGCAAGAAAATGAAATGCTGTAAGGTCGATAGGGTAGTCCGTGTTTGGTCAAGTAGAATTTTTTTGGGTAAACTGATATAGAAATCGGCACGCAGAAAGAGTATCCGGAACTGCTATTCATGCTCTTAGTACATGAAAACAACACAGGATTAGTTCGTACTTCATGCTTGCAGCAAAAAAGAACATGACACGTGTAGCTAAACCGTAGCCAGTCGCAGAGTTTCGATTTTGGTGGGCAAAGTGGAGTAGTACATCTCGCCAAAAAAGATGATGGATTTCAGAATCCATTATTGTGACTTTATTAGAGACAATATTATTAGTAAATAATAGCTATCTAGATTCTAGATCGATAGCTATCTCACACGATAGATCACACGATTCATATATGTAGAAGAGAGAGAGGTAAGAGAAATAAAGCAAAAGTAATAATCTAGATCTGTCGTGATAGATCGCATGACTAATTAATATAGAAGAGAGGCAAGAGAAAAAATATATATATGTATCAAGTATCAACTATAAGTATATTATCCATGAAAACGGGTGACATCCAAAACTGATAAAAGAGACGTGTAGTTTTTTTTTCATTTGCTGAAACATAAACATGGTTTCATTTTCAGTCTCACTTGTTGTTGTTTACCTTGAATAAGTGTTTAAAGTATACGTGCAGAAAAACAGACAATCGGTCGACCGGATGGAGTGATTCGGTCAACCGAATGTGTGTTCAATTTGACCAGCAAAGTGTCTGTCGTTTTTCGGTCGACCGGAATCTAGGATTCGGTCGACCGGGAACACATCTGGAGCTGGGCAAAAGTTACTGTCGATTTTCGGTCGACCGGAACCTTGGATTCGGTCGACCGGAAACGTTCGAGGAGCTGGGAGAAAAGTGTTTGTTGAATTTCGGTCGACCGGAACTTAAGTGTACGGTCGACCGAGTATGCACTCGCGCAAGCCAGAAAAGTTACTGCCGTTTTTCGGTCGACCGGTACTTCAATTTCGGTCGACCGTTTGTGATACGGTTATGGAATCGGTCGACCGTTGCAACCGTTCGGTCGACCGTTTGGACCCAGTTCTGCCCACGTTTTGCACATTACTCCACCCGATTTTGGTGCAACTTATACTTGTTTTGGCCTCATATATAAAGGCAATTTCGTCCCTTTTGTTTAGAGCGTTGATTCCTATTATTCACTTTTGTTCTTGAGAGAAAAGAGAGAGATAGCATCCTTGTGATTCAATAGGAGAGATTTGAGCCGGGTTTCTTCGTCGGTCCGTTCGCGTCTGCTGTAAGCATCTCTTGTAATACGTTTTCTCTATAGTGGATTTGAGCTGTGTCGTCCGTGGTTTTTCCCGCATTGGGTTTCCACGTTAAATCTTGCGTGTTTTGTGTGGTTTGGATTTCGGATTTGCATTTTGTTCTCAAGTTTAGACGATTGGATTCGTTAATTTTGTTCCGCTGCGTATTTGGGATTGGTTTTAATTCCTAACAACTGGTATCAGAGCATTTGGGTCCGAATTTGGGGAATTTTCGTCGATCTTTTGTCAAGTACTCATGACAAATAATTGGAAAATTGAGAAGTTGAGCCCAGATGTTAATTTCGGTTTGTGGCAAGTCAAGATGCACGCAACTCTGGTGCAGCAAGAGGTGGAGGACGTTCTTGAGGGCTTGGATAAGTTGCCAAAAGAAATGTCCGATCAAGATAGGCAAAAGCTTGATCGAAAGGCGATGTCAACTATTAAGTTGTCGTTGTCCGACGAAGTTCTGAGAGAAGTGTTGAAGGAGAAGACGGCTGCAAGTATGTGGAAGAAATTAGAGGAAGTCTACATGAAGAAGTCACTTGCTAGCCGGATTATCTTGAAGAAGAAGTTGTTCCTATTCAAGATGAAGACGGGTATCTCCCTTCAGCAACACTTGGATGATTTCAATGCAATCATCATGGACTTGGAGAAGGTTGAAGCAAGGTTTTCTAATGAGGATCAGGCGATCCTTTTACTTTGCTCGTTGAGTTCTTCATATGATCACTTCGTGGAGACGATGATGTATAGCAGGACCGACATCTCTCTTGCGGATGTCAAAAACGCACTCTCCTCCAAATCTGATATGGAGAAGAGGTCTGATGGTTCTGAGACGAGCAAAAGTGAGGCACTTGTTGCTCGTGATAAGGGGAAGGAGATGAGTTTCTCAAAGAACACCTCTTAGACCAAGTCGAGGGACAAATATATTATTTGTCATTACTGCAAGAAGAAGGGTCACAAGATTTCAGAATGTTTTAAGCTACAGAACAGAGAGAAGCAAAGGGGTTCTAGTAGCGGTGATCAGTCAGGTTCGAATGTCGCGGAGTCCGATTCTGATTTTGTGTTGGCAGCTACAGGTTCTTTTGAAGCTTCCGACGATTGGGTGATTGACACGGGCAGTACATTCCACTTAACTCCGAACAAACACTGGTTTTCATCTTATGAAACAATGTCAGGTGGAATGGTTGTGATGGGCAATGGTGACAGGTGCGAGGTTGTAGGAATTGGTTCTGTCAGATTGAGGACCCATGATGGCCTAGTCAAGATTCTATCGGATGTGCGACATGTTCCGAAGGCGAGCAAGAATCTGATTTCAGTAGGTAGCCTGACTGCAAATGGCTACAAATTCAGTGGTGAGGATGACTGCATATCCATCACCAAAGGATCACTTATTCTGATGAAGGGGAAGAAGCTTGGGCCCGGTAAGCTTTATATGCTTAAAGGAGAAACTGTTGTGGGTGACGTAGCTGTAGCGTCATCATTGTCTGGTGAGGAGAATGCCCAACTTTGGCATATGAGGTTGGGGCACATGAGCGAGAAAGGCATGGCGGTGTTGAACAAACGTGGTTTGTTTGGAAGTCTTGGGTTTATATTCTGAAACAGAAGAGCGATGTGTTTCAGAATTTTCAGCACTGGAAGGTTATGATTGAGAATCAAACGGGAAAGAAGATTAAGGTTTTTAGGACGGATAATGGTTTGGAGTTTTGTTCCTCAGAATTTAACGATTTCTGCAAGGATGAAGGAATCGTGAGACACCGAACCGTACGTCACACACCACAACAGAACGGAGTAGCGGAACGTCTGAATCGAACTCTCTTGGAGAGAGCTAGATGTATGCTTCTGAATGCTGACCTGACTAAAGATTTTTGGGCAGAAGCAGTGTGTATCGCTTGCTATTTAGTAAACCGTTCACCTCACACCGTTTTGGATATGAGAACACCGGAAGAAGTTTGGACAGGTGGAGCTTCAGATTTGTCCAAGTTGAGAGTCTTTGGTTGTCCAACGTACGCACATGTAGATCAAGGAAAGTTGAATGCTCGGTCGTTGAAGTGTATATTCCTTGGCTACGATTTGGGTGTGAAGGGTTATCGTTTATGGTGCAAAGAATCTCAGAAGCTCATGGTTGAAAGAAATGTTGTCTTTAATGAGCTTGCTATGTTACCTTCCAGGAAAGACACTGTTATTTCTACTCCCGTGTCAAGTGAGACTCCAGTTCAGGTGGAGCCACCGGTAGTGACTGTTGATGAAGATACCAGTGTGAAACAAGGAGAGAGTTCGAAACCTGAGGAAGATGAAGAGTATTTGTTGGCAAGGGACAGAGAGAGGCGGCTGACCAAGAAACCCCGTAGATATGCCGAATCAGTCCTTGCATATGCTCTTAGTGCAGCTGAAGATATTGGAGCCTCTGGTGAGCCAAGCAAGTATTCAGAGGCAATTTCGGCACCCGATTCAGCTGCTTGGGTGGGTGCAATGAATGAAGAGATGAAGTCTCTTCATAAGAACCAAACTTGGAAGTTGGTAGAACTTCCAAAAGGGAAAAGGGTCGTTAGCTGCAAATGGGTCTTCAAGAAGAAAATCGAGGGTATTTCATCTGTGAGGTACAAAGCTCGATTGGTTGCTCGTGGTTTTAGTCAGGTGGAGGGTGTGGATTATAGCGATATTTTTTCACCCGTTGTGAAGCATACTTCTATTCGTGTTTTGTTGAGTTTGGTTTCAATTCATGATTTAGAGTTGGAGCAACTAGATGTGAAGACCGCTTTCTTACATGGAGAATTAGAGGAGCAAATTTACATGTCCCAGCCGGAGGGCTTTGTGGTCGAGGGTAAGGAGAATCAGTTCTGTTTACTGAAGAAGTCGCTTTATGGGTTAAAGCAGTCACCTCGACAATGGTATAAACGATTTAATTCTTTTATGGTTGGACATGGGTACAACAGATCCCAGTATGACTGCTGCGTTTACCGAAATGTATTTTCAGATGGCTCTCTCATTTCGTTATTACTCTATGTAGATGATATGTTGATAGCAGCTAAGGACAAGTCCAAAATTTCTGAGCTTAAGGAGTTGTTGAAGGCTGAGTTTGAGATGAAGGATCTTGGATCAGCAAAGAGGATTCTAGGTATGGAGATACGTCGCGATCGTACATGCAAGAGTTTGTTTCTCTCCCAGCAGCAATATATTGAGAAAGTCTTGCATCGCTTTGGTATGGAGAATGCCAAGTCTGAAAGAATTCCTCTCGCAGCGCATTTTAAGCTCTCGATAGACTTGTGTCCCAATGAGGAGGAGGACAAGGCATACATGTCACGTGTGCCTTATACTAGTGCAGTTGGTAGTTTGATGTATGATATGATATGCACTCGTCCAGATATAGCTCAGGCGGTCAGTGTGGTGAGCCGTTATATGTCGAATCCAGGAAAGGAGCATTGGTCAGCTGTGAAGTGGATTCTCCGGTATCTAAAAGGTACAACTAAGCTATCTCTGAAATTCGGTCGATCTTCGTATTCATTAATGGGGTTTGTTGATGCCGACTACGCGGGAGACCGTGATAGACGAAGATCTATGACTGGTTATGTGTTTACTGTTGGGAGCACCGCTATTAGCTGGAAAGCGACGTTGCAACACACTGTTGCTTTGTCTACAACGGAGGCAGAGTATATGACAGCGACCGAGGGTATCAAGGAAGCTCTTTGGCTGAAAGGTTTATTTGGAGAGCTTATTTCAGGTCAGAATACAGTGGTTGTTTATTGTGATAGTCAGAGTGTCATTCATCTGACGAAGGATCAGATGTACCACAAAAGGACGAAGCATATCGACGTCCGTTATCACTTCATTCGGGAAGTTGTTGCTGAAGGAGGTGTGGTGGTGAAGAAGGTGGGCACTGAAGATAATTCGGCTGATATGTTGACGAAGCCAGTTATTTCGACTAAGTTCATGGTATGCGTGAACTTGGTTGGTTTGAGTTCCAATTAGGTGGAGCTAAGACGACGACACAAGAGGAAAGAAGTGTTCCTTTCAAAGAGTTACAGGGGATATTCAAGGTAAAGGTGGAGATTGTTGTTGTTTACTTTGAATAAGTGTTTAAAGTATACGTGCAGAAAAACAGACAATCGGTCGACCGGATAGAGTGATTCGGTCGACCGAATGTGTGTTCAATTTGACCAGCAAAGTGCCTGTCGTTTTTCGGTCGACCGGAATCTAGGATTCGGTCGACCGGGAACACATCTGGAGCTGGGCAAAAGTTACTGTCGATTTTCGGTCGACCGGAACCTTGGATTCGGTCAACCGGAAACGTTCGAGGAGCTGGGAGAAAAGTGTTTGTTGAATTTCGGTCGACCGGAACTTAAGTGTACGGTCGACCGTGTATGCACTCGCGCAAGCCAGAAAAGTTACTGTCGTTTTTCGGTCGACCGGTACTTCAATTTCGGTCGACCGTTTGTGATACGGTTATGGAATCGGTCGACCGTTGCAACCGTTCGGTCGACCGTTTGGACCAAGTTCTGCCCACGTTTTGCACATTACTCCACCTTTTTTTGGTGCAACTTATACTTGTTTTGGCCTCATATATAAAGGCAATTTCGTCCCTTTTGTTTAAAGCATTGATTCCTATTATTCACTTTTGTTCTTGAGAGAAAAGAGAGAGATAGCATCCTTGTGATTCAGTAGGAGAGATTTGAGTCAGGTTTCTTCGTCGGTCCGTTCGCGTCTCCTGTAAGCATCTCTTGTAATACGTTTTCTCTATAGTGGATTTGAGTTGTGTCGTCCGTGGTTTTTCCCGCATTGGGTTTCCACGTTAAATCTTGCGTGTTTTGTGTGGTTTGGATTTCGGATTTGCATTTTGTTCTCAAGCTTAGACGATTGGATTCGTTAATTTTGTTCCGCTGCGTATTTAGGATTGGTTTTAATTCCTAACATCACTAAGTGAGGTAGGCCAGTTTTTGGTGACATGAAATCGTTGGTTTATATGAGAGGAGTGCACAAATATCACATGTATATATCTTTTGAAATTTCAAAATGTATTTTGATTTCATTGGAATTTTTTTCTAATGGGTTATTGCGTTACTTTATATTCATGAAAGCGATTATTTGTGGTGACTACTGCCCACCTTTATCTTTTGTTTTGTACCTATTATATCAAAAGCTCAACCTATAAAGTTAGAGAAGTATTATGACTTAACTTTGACGATACATTTAACCGCAGGCTGCAGCCTAATATAGATTTCATATCACAGATGTTTTGGGGACAAGGAGAGTTTAGCCAGTTGAGCACCATGCAAAAACAGTATTTCATATTTTTTGTTTTTAATAGTAAAATAACTAAATATATATTTTCTTACTTTGTGGGCACTCACATTTATACGTATACATTAATACATGTCTTATTTGCATTTTTTATATATATAAAGTTTAAAGTGAGTCCATGACTCATTCAAGCTTAAGTGATCCCCAGCCGTAATAAAAGCTGTCAAACCGTAATAAATGATATATTTTGACACCGATAATTTTATGGGAAAACCAGAAGAAAACTGGGAAACCCTGGAAAAGGCCCTCAGTCAAGACAATGGTTTTAAGTGCAACATATGTTTATGACGTTCTAGTCTCGGCTTCGCGTCCAATCCATTCGTTATATAAAATATTAAGATTATAAGATATCAATCAAATAGAAGGTCCCCAACCAAGTAGGAGTGTAAACGAGCCGAACCCACAGTGTTTGAACTTGACTCGTTTAATAAACGATTCAGATGTCATGTTTGGGCTTCACTCGTTTATTAAACGAGTCGAGCTTGAGGTTATCTCGTTTGCTCGTTTAAAATTTTCAACAAGTTTGAAATACTTGATTATTATATATATATATTATATATATATCTCGTAAAATATAATAATTACATTTTATAAATATTGTTAGCATATAAATGGAATTTTTTTATAAATTATATGTTCTACTTTTAGGTAATTGAGATATAGAAAATAATATGTTTATTTGTGACATATATGTAATATGTGTATAAACTTAAACGAGTCAAACGAGCTCTTATCGAGCTAACCGAGCTGAACTAGGACTTGACTCGTTTATTAAACGAGCAAATTTTGGTATTTGAGTTTGACTCGTTTAATAAATGAATCGAGCTCGAGCTCGAGCAAGCTTACGAGCTTGAACAGAATTTGACAGCCCTCAACCAAGTCGTATATATGCATGCACAACTAGGAAACTTTGAAATAAACAAAACAATTCTCCCTCTGAAGTCTCAAACCACCATCCAAATCTCATTTTTGATGGACGTTCCTTTTGTTGACTTTTAAAAATATTTTACATTTTTTGTAATTCCATGTAATCGAATAAATTGATAACAAAGTCAACTATAACTCTATAAGCGTATAAATACATAATTAGAATTCACAAAGCTCACTTATCTATATCAATTAGATATTTGTAATTGAACTTCAAAGCATTGTTTAGGACATCACCTTTTTTATTTCCAATAAGTTACTAAATTAAACGTATAACAATGTAAACAAGAGGACAAAACTATTTTCCTATCTTCAAATACTTAATAGTTAAGTTAGGTGTGGCTAAGCAAAATATCACATTAAGTAGTGTACTTTTAAAATCTAGACATTATACTGAACTAAATTGCTTATCAAGCAAACCTAAAGAACCAAAAAATTTAAAACACAACTAGATGTGGATATTGTTGACTCACTCAGTTCATTAGTTTAACAAACTTAGTCCACGACTTCAAGTCGAAACCATGGTTGGTGTTGATCAGTAATCACCACCTAAACAAATTGAAAGATTTCTGGATTCTCAGAAATCCACGTCTGTCCGGTGGAACTGGATCATCATGCAAACTTTTTTATACCTAATTAGAATGTTGGGTCAAAATCTTGAATTCTTGATGTCTCAGGATTCTGAACAACCAGTACATGGTATACCAGCACATTGATTTTGGACTTGAATCTGCAGACATTGTTGTTAATCATGCTTACATAATATTTTTTGGTGACGGCTATATAATTTTTATTAAGAGACGTAATTTTGTTGGAATTTTGCAGATTTTGAATTTCAGTAATTTTTATTTTATATTACCTATTCTACTCTCCTACCCCTATTTTAAAACTCTTCCTACAAACATTACAATTAAACTATTGGGATTCGATCTTGGTCTTAACTATATTAAGACAATGAATCTCGTAACTAAACTAACCCAACTCGTAATTCCAATAACATGACATACTTAGTCAACACCTAGAGTGTAACATCCTCAAACAGCGGAATAATTTAAATTTTTAATAACACACAATCAACAGAGGATATCACACGATAAAAGGAAATATGTGCACCATATATATATATATATAATATATTCAAGTATTTCAAAAGTGTAATTACATTCCAAAAGGCTAAACAATAGATACAATAATCACTCCGACCTCAAATGAGAGAAAACATGATCAGGTAGCAGCGCTCCTCTCCTCAGTCACCACCCCCTATCGTCGATCACGACCTGAAAAGCAAACATACAATAATGCCTGAGTTTCCAGAAGGAAACCCCGCACAGACTAGTTGGGCTCCAAGGCTCTCTCACCCAACTGCAGTTCTCACACAGTTACAGGGCTCCAGGACTTTTTCACCCAACTCCCGCAACACACATTTCCAAGCTGGGCTCTAGGGCTTTTTCACCCAACCACAACTCTCACAACTGACAGTAACGCTCCAGCACGTTGAACCTTCAGGTATACTCAGCCAAGGTCGCATCTCCCTGCTCGAGGGTCATAAACTCCTCTCTCCTCCCATCTCTGACATGCTCTGGGAAATACTGCTCATTGAACTCCCGCAGGAAGTCCTCCGAACTGATGTCAGTCTTGCCCTCAAATACCACCGCAGATGTGGTCCTCCACCAGTTGGACGTGTCTCCGCCCAACACATACGTTGTCATGCCTGCCTGCCTCTCCGAAGGGCACTCAATCGCCTGAAGGATCTCCTGGATCTTCAGGACCCAGTCATTTGCAACCTCAGACTCTCCTCTACCATCGAAGGTAGGTGGGTGCTGTCTCATAAAGCGGTCGAGCATCGCTCCTGCCACTGCTGACTCTCCTCTGCCTGACTGGCGATCCAGCATCGCACCTAGTCGCCCCACCGTGTCATAAAGCATTCGCCGCTCCTCTGCCCAGTCTGTGCCCCAGTCTCACCGTTGGTGCTACGGTACCGTGGGGGAGGTCTCACACGTCTCGGAGACATCTATACACAAAGAAGACATCACACGTCAAAACCATAAATGCATGAACTAATGCAGACTCTAAAACTCTAAGGGTGATTTCTTTGGATAAGGACATCGGAACCGACCGCTCTGATACCAAGTTGTAACATCCTCAAACAACGGAAGAATTTAAAATTTAATAACACACAATCAACAAAGGATATCACACAATAAAAGGAAACAGGTGCACTATATATATAATATATTAAAGTATTTCAAAAGTGTGATTACATTGTAAAAGGCTAAACAATAGATACAGTAATCACTCCGACCTTAAATGAGAGAAAACATGATCAGGTAGCAGCGCTCCTCTCCTCGGTCACCACCCCCTATCGCCGATCACGGCCTGAAAAGCAAACATGCAACAATGCCTGAGTTTCCAGAAGGAAACCCCACACAGACTAGCTGGGCTTCATGGCTCTTTCACCTAACCGCAACTCTCATACAGTTACGGGGCTCCAGGGGTTTTTCACCCAACCGCCGCAACACACACATTTCTAAGCTGGGCTCCAAGGCTTTTTCACCCAACCACAACTCTCACCACAACTCGCCCCACGCGGACGACCACAACAACTGCACCTCCAACGTGCAAAACTGGACACAAACGGTCGACCGAACCAAAAATCCTGGTCGATCGAATCTCACAAACACAGGGCAATTGCCTCGACCGACACTCCATCAGTCAACCAATTCCCACCAACCACACTCATTCGGTCGAACCAAAGTCAATGATCGATCGATCGTTTAGAAGTCGCCTCCCAGGGTCAACGAACAAAACGACCAATCGGTCGAACGGCAAAGGGGCTCGTTCGACCGAAAGTCACTAGGGAAAGATCCCTCACGCACAACAACGAATCCGGTCGAACCCCCGAGCACTCTCGGTCGACCGAATTCCACCATAGAATTCCCCCTCGCTCAACATCAAGTCCGGTCGGCCGAACCACCTTCGGTCGAACCAACCGTCAATCCAACTTAAGTCACCGGTCAGACAAAGTCACACAGGCGGTAGACCGTTTAGATGGTCAGCCCCCCAACCGACCTATGACATTGCACACGGTCGAACGACAAAGGGGCCCCGTTCGACCGAAAGCCGCCAGGCTTGCCTCAAATGCACAACCGGTCGACCGCCCCAAGGGCATCGTTCGACCGGTGTGAGGCAGAACCCGAAATCTCATTAAGAACGGTCGACCGTTTGCACCACGATCATGCAGTAAAATCTGCTGCATGTTTACTTGCGACGAGCCGGAAGACCTACCATCGACTTCCAAATACTCACGCTACTAAAGTGAGCGAGTTGACATACCGTGAAGGTTTGAAGAAACCTTCGAAGAACCTCGACGACGCTTCCACGAGCACTTCTCCCAAAATCACGATCCGGTGACGAACCTCACGCTCGATCGACGATCACCTCCTCCTCGACAAGCATGAGCACACCTTCACCTCCTTTACTCTCCACTCAAACCACGACCACTGAAAACGAGGTAGGTTGAGAGAGAGAACCAAACAAGCGGGAAGGGTTAAGAAACCAACACTCACCTCCACGAGCAACCCACACACGACGACCACCTCCGCCTCGTAGGAGCTCAAACCTCTCGCCGGAGCACCAACTAGGAGAGAGAGACGTGAGAGAGAGTAAAGTGTGAGAGAGAGAGGAAGAATCACCAATAAATATCTCACCCCACCTCAATCCTCACCACTACATCTCCACCCTTCAATCCTATCTCCTCCTAATCACCACCTAAACATCATTAAAACTCAATTAGGATTAGGATCCCACGTAGAGGTTAGGGGTTAGTTAGAATTCTTATGTCACTTCTTGTTTGCAAAGCCTATCCAACAAGATTGGTTGAGTGTTATTTCTCAAGTAACTAGTGATCATTTATGTAAGATTATTTTGTTCAAAACCGAATTAGATAACTGCAAATTACAAAAAAATGATATATATATATTTGAAATGAGTAGTGATTATTGTGGGGGTTTAATTTAGAAAAATTAAGCCCTAAGCTCGTTAGAAAATTCTTGTGGATATATATAAGCCAAATCCCCCCCCCCACCCCCCCCCCCCCCCACCCCCCCCCCCCCCCAGTTTATGTGTTCTGTCATTTTCACTGATTTTAGTTCAGACTGAACTATATATCGTTACAAAATATCCAAAAGCATTATTGGCGGTCCATCCATATTGTAGCATATATCTGGAAGTCATTTCACATTAAAGAAAAGAATATATGCACCAATTATTCCAAACAAATGAACTGAAGATCTCACTCTACCCGCCATTGTCAAAATATATATCGACGTTATCTGAAGTTCGGACGGTGTCCATATCAATGTTAGGTGCTGGAAGTTTCCAAATAATTGTAATATCATGCTACCACATGATATGAATATGCCTCATTTCAGATTAGGTATATGATGAATTTCTATTAATGTAAACAATTATGTGCATCAACCTAACGATTTCGTTCCACAACCTTCGTCTTTAGGTCTATTAATTAGATGACGTGTGCATGTTAAATAGGTATTAAATATGATTTATATCAAAATAAATAAATAGGATTTGATGTTTGATGGGGTTTGAAGTTCGTCGACTATCAATATCCATGACTCGGTGAGCATGGCTTTGCGACAAACATATGTTAGTGTGTTTTAGACCATAATCAAGTTTATAAATACCTGGACAACTCAACTTTCATAAATACTTTATATTTTTCTTTTGTATGATGGATTTCCTTAGATGTAGTAAGACTAAAGATTAGTAAAGAATAGAGGATATTTTAGAAATGGTACCAATTAAGGATCTTATATAAGGGCATTGTTGCAAAAAACTCTAAAATTTATTTACTCAAAAGGTGAAAATTGGAAAAATGCTTTCACGTGGATTAATAATAATTTTGTGAAAACTGTCCTCTAGTAATTCGTATACATTTTAAAGTTCGGAACAACGAGGATTCGAGTAGGAGGATGTATGAGTGTGGGGGGAGATTTTTTAGTGATTTGCTTGAGTGCCACTAAAAACTTGCGAAATTGAAGATATCATTTCAAAGATTTATTTGATCTAATACCAAAGAAAACACATTGACTTTTGTACCATACCATTAATTTTTGTGGGCATATCATTATGTTAACATTTCTGTTAACTTTTTATAGTTATAATAATATTTAATGAAAATTTTGCATAACCACCCTTGAATAAACTCATAATACATAAATTTTAAATCTTTGTCAAAAATATCACTTGAATAATTTGTTAAATGTTTTTCAACTATCTACTTCCTCCCACCTCTCCCTCTCACTTCACTCTGTCTCTCTTCTTTCTCTATTATGTTTTTGTTCTCTCTCATCTCTACTCTCACTGAAGTAAAATGTTTGTTTATTAAACTATTCAAATATGATAATTTTATAAATTTAAAAGGTTCAATATATTAATATTTTGAAAAAAAATTAAATCTTTTGAAAATATTTTTTATATTAGCATCCTTAAAAATTCATTTATTTATTACCAAAATTCTTTTATAAAATATATAAAAGAATCATGAATTTGAAATAAGCAACAACAACAAAGCCTTGAAATTGTAACTAAAAATAAATAATTTCTAAAAGAAAAATTGTAAGAAAAATAAATATTTTTTCAAAAATATTTTTTATAAACGTAAATATTTTCTAAAAACTATATTTTTATCAAATTCCATTAATTATTTAATAATTTTAAAATATAAAAAACTATCAGATTTCATTACTTAAGCAACTAGTCATTAAGTTTAATGAGAGAGAAAGAAGAGATGAGAGAATAAGAAGTGAGAGAGAATATATGTGAAAAACAATTAATAAAATATTTGAGTGAATTTTTTGCAAAATTTACAACAAATATAATGAAATTTATGAATTCTCAATTTATTCAATTATTATTCTGTAAAATTTCCATTAAATATTAATATAACTAACATAAGTTAACAAAAATGTTATGACATGAACGACACAGTAGCGAACGTCAATGTTTTTGTTTGGTATTAGACCAAATAATTTTATTTCAGATGACATCTCTAATTTCATAAGTTGTCAGTGGCATGCAAGCAAATCACTTTTTTTAAGCAAAAAGGAGGTTTCCTCCGGTTATGTTAATAATTGATAAATGTGGGGGGAGTTGGAAAACCTTTTGGATTTAGTGGAGATTGTGTTAGGATGCCGTATTTGCTAGTAGTATTTACAAGTTCCATGTGATTCGGAATTGACAGATTTACAAATGACTTGATCTGTATTTACCATATTATACAAGCTTGTCACTTTGAAATGAAAACAAAATTTTTATATGATATTTTTGTTAATTTCCGAATTCATAATTGTATCAATAATATATATTTTGTATTAATTTGAAAGTTTAAAAAAGTTACGTAGAATTTCAAAAATATCATTGTGGATTTTGGTATTGACATTTTTTTGTTTAAAGGTGTAATTTCAAAATATCAACAAAATATAGTAGTTGCACATGTGACAATTTAAAATTACATGTTCAAGTAAAATTTCTTGTTGAAGTAACGCAACTAAACGCGATAAGTTGTTAGTTTTAAAGTTCAGTTGTAATTTCAACACCTTGAATTTTCTTCATTTTAGATTTTGGTCTCTAGATATCATTACAATTTCCGACCTCTTCGGTTTGAACCTTTTACAGCAGTCATCTTATGTAAATTTATTGCAATCTTCAAGTATCGCATCGATTTTGTAGCGGTCCTAGGATTAAAAATAAATTAATAAATCAAATGTAGCTTCGACAACACAGCGACAATAAAAATTATTGTGGATTTCCCCCCCAGTAAATTAAAGAAAGCACATCCACAAGAATTTATCTCTATATTCGTGTGATTTATCATCACCTTTGAGTTCACATAAGAAAACCTTTCGTTACGGTACCACCACCTCCCACCGTTCGGAAGGAAGTCAAGAAAGTCAAAACACTAGTAGTTCTACGTCCATGTCTGATGGTTAGTTAGGTTTGGATCGTATCTATTGATATATAATTGGGATTCTTATATATGTTTGATATTGTATTAAAGATGGCGTAATAAGACGTGCATTATTTTGCATTACTACTACAGAAAATGTCATATACGTCGGATGTTAAGGCCTATACACGTCGGATATCAGCACCTCACATCCGACGTGTATTCGCACGACGTCTATTCTTAGACGTCGGACGTATAGACATCCGACGTCTATTGTCCAATGAATAGATGTCGGATATTCAAGACATCCGACGTCTATTGTCCAATGAATAGATGTCGGATATTCAAGACATCCGACGTCTATTGTCCAAGGAATAGACGTCGGATATGCAAGATATCCGACGTCTATTGTCCAGTCAAAGGAATAGACGTCAGATATTCAAGATATCTGACGTTTATTCCCCGACGTCCAAGGAATAGACGTCGGATATTCAAGACATCCGACGTCTATTCCTAAACATTGACAAAAAAAAAATAACATCCTGCACAAACATACAAGCATATATAGACAATCATTCATTCATTCATTACAAAGAAATGTACAACACAAGTCTTTAGTTGCCACGTCGAGAATTTCCTCCATGTATCTCATCGCGTAGTGTGGGCTGAAAGGAAAGGAAAAGGAAGGAGGAGACACCTTGAGGAGTTTGTTGACAATTTTGCAGACCAAGGTCTTGAGGAAACCAAGTGGACGCATGGCGTCGACGACGACGTTAATCCTCTTTAAATCTACCTGCAGACAGAGGAAGGTAGGTTTAAAGATGATTGACGCCGCCGTCGACGCCATACAATTACTTGTACATCATTGTTCAGCCATATCGATGTAAATAAAATGCTGAGCAGACCGTATCGCTTTCACATACGCCGTGTGAATGTTTTTATCTATCTAATTATTCAAACATAATTAGAAAAGTGAACACATCATTGTTAGAGGAAATAAACTACAAATGAACAAAAATAAAACTTTACTTACATGGAATCTGACGTCCCCATAGTGGAACTGTAGTGACGGAGGAGATCGCGGGATGGATCGGAGGAATCAGACGGGATGGATCGAGGAATCGGATCGCGGCGGCTAGGGTTTCGTATTTTCTGTCTGGAAAGAGTGAAAGAAAACGCAACTGTCTGATTTCTTTTAAAGACATATAGACGTCGGATATTGCATATCTCCGACGTCTATTCCCCGACGTCACCAATAGACGTCGACTTCTGTGAAGTCCGACGTCTATTCCCCGACGTCTATTGAATATAGACGTCGTATTATAACAGACGACGTCTATTCCCCGACGTCTATTGGGTATAGACGTCGGAGTTATATGCGGTCGACGTCTATTCGATCTTCTTTATATTAGACGCCGGCCTTTGTAACAGCTGACGTCTATTAGGCGACGAGTATTTCCAATTCTAATAGACGTCAGCGGCTACCGAGTATTAACCTTCCTAGAAATGGCTCGATTAATCACATAGGCAATAAACAACCAATCAATCATCGTAAGCAGATTAGAAGAATGAAAAGGTTTTTTTTTTTGCAAGGTAACTTCCTCTTTCAGTTAAGTTAGTTGTTTATAGTATGGATACTGGATTGGTGGTGATACTTCTTTTTGCGTCAGAAAAAATTCCTTTCGTCCAGGTCTCTCCGGGTTTCATCTGGGTCCTTCCAAAATTGCAGATGAATCTTTGAGCATGACAAACAAGTACAAGATGCTTTAATAATGTCATTTGTTTATGTATTTCAGTTGTTCTCTTCAATTCTCTTCTTTATTACTTAAAATCTAAAACACATCAAAGAAACACTTGAGTAGCATAAAATTGGAATAAAATAAAAGATATGTAACATGAATGTACTCTATGATATGCCACTAATCAAGCCTCGTAGGTATGATTTGGAAGTTCAATGCTATCTAGAAAAAAATGTTTCAACAACTTTAGTAAGGAAAAGATACAAACATCACTCCAACAGTTTGTTGTTATCAATGTATTCAACTTTAACATTGCGGATAACCTATACAACTTGGCGGATACAAAAGTTTTTCATTGTCAGACAATAAACTACTAAGTACATTGGGTATATCACCCAAATTATCGACAACATCTCGGATCATATCCTCTAACCGATCACCTTCATTGACATACTCCTGCGACTCACCATCACGTTCGTCATTCGTACGTATTTCATTTTCACCATGTCATATCCATTGTGTATATATTTCATGAAAATCTTTCTCGAACAAATGAGTTTTTATATCTTTTACATATAATAAGAACATGTTAAGACAACTCCTACATGAACATAAGATATTTCTTTCATTTCTAACATGAACAATCTTTTAGGATTTTTTTGAAATTTATCCACCCCGACGTCATACTCATCACTCCATCGACTTACAAAAATTTAATTTTGATCCATAGTTATCTACACATCAAGAGATATACACATTGTAGAAATTTCGATCCGTACATACACATATGTATATACATATATATGTCGTATTGATAAATTTAAACGTTTGATTAATAAAGTTTTAAGTGAAGATAAAAAAAAGATATTCGTAAATACGAAGTTCAGAAGAAAATTTGGATTGGTTAAATGACTTCTCAAAGTTTCTTAACCTGAAATAAAATGACCATGAGATATCTCAAAAGATCACACTAGTGCAAAATAAAGAATAAATGTCGACAAATATACGTCGATTTACTGTAAACACGATGTCTATAGGTATATACGTCGCATGTAAGGGATAACTGACGTTTATGTTATATATAGACACCAATTTTTGTACAATAACTTACGTCTATACCTTCTTAATCATTTAAAATAAGAAAATTAAAATATTTTTTGTTCATATAATATGTTGAGTCATTTCTCATCATTTAAGCTCACATCAGAAATAATAACATATATATAAAACATGTAAGGAATCATTCATCGCAATTACTAGATAAAATCATAATAAGAGAAATATGTAAATATCTCATATGTGTTGAAGTTTTGTCACACATTGTAGAATTTTTTTGTTGATGAGCTTGATGTACTCTACTACTCCTTTACTTCTAAATGGGAGTTGGGTACTACATCATACTACAATAGGCAAATGTGATATATATATGTGTGTGTGTGTAATGGTCAAAAGAATGACACTTGGGGCACTTGGGTTTAAGATGGTTGTAATATTTTTATTATTATTTACCATTGTATAGCCGCCGGTTTTATAGGGTAGCGAACGTCGATTGGTCGTAAATTATTATTGTTATTATTTAAAAGTATAGACGTCAGTTTTATAAGGTCGTCAACGTCTATAAGTCGTAATGTGTGTATAGACGTCGGTCACCCTATATAGTTGACGTCTATAGATCATAATCGTGTAGTCTCACATCGGAATTTTTGTTGTTGTTGGAGTGGTTGATGTACTCCACCACTCATTTACTGCTGAACGAGATCGAATTGAGGCACTTGGGCATCTTGGGTTTGATTACTGTACAAGTTGAATGTCCACTATATGTTGTAATGTACATTTTTTGGTTATTTAAAGGTACAATAGACGTCGGTCATATATAGCCGACGTCTATACACCATGACATAGACGTCGGGGCAATATACGATAGTCGTATATACCGCCAAAATTTGTCGTATATACCGACATATATTGTCTTTTCAGCACTAGTGTCATATTCGTTGTCAGCAGCCTTCACTATGGGTTTACTTGTCTTTATATTCATTCCATTAAAAAATATTAAATAATTAAATAAATATTCACCACGTGTTTACTTGTCTTCAAGTGAATATCTCTTCAGCGGTTTGAATAAATTTTCCCAAAATAAAAAAAAAATCATTATTTTCATGCATAGACATGCAAAGAAAATTATGTTCCACAAGGTAAACAAATATTTGTAGTTATTAGTTGAGTAGCTAGCGTTAGAAAGGATGATCGGATTGAAGTCTATGATGAGAATGGAGCATACAGATCCCAGATGATCTGAGTCGATAAGATGTAGGTGGGAGCACAAAGTTTGAACCCGCTAGGTGATGATCAGAAATCAATGCCAGATTAGGTTTGAACATGTGCTAGTGCCCACCAAAATCACAGCTCCAACGTCCCAATTCTGAGGCCAAATTAATCAATCCATCAAGCAAGTTGGCTCAGTCCGAGTCAAATTGAATATAGGTCGATCAGTCTTGAGTCCAATGTAATCTGGTTTCTAATTGAGCTCATAAGAGTAGTCGAATGGTTTCTAATTTAGCTCACAACAGTAGTCGAATCCGGGTCACCCGTTTACCAGAGACATACTATATATATACTCGTAAGCCAAAATCCTAATACCACGAAAACCTTATTCTCTATTTTTTTCCGCTGCACTCTCTCTCTCTCTCGAACTCTAATCCTATTTCACATTTTCTACCTCGTCTTCAACCTCGATTTGGAGACCTCTTCTCTTCAATCAAGTGGTGATCTGAGTCTTCGCAGCTGGCACTTAGCACCTATTTAGACAAAAAACACTATCTGCCCGGACATGTTACGCAAATAACCCCAAGAAACAAAAACATAACGTGGACGTTCGAAGCTTGATAGAAGACTCCACGAAGTACCACGTCGTCAACTTCCGACCGAACACTTGTAAGCCTAGAAAACTTTGACCGCAGCCAACACCACTCCATCTCTCTACATATCTGTCTATATATAACACCACTTCTACTCACCACCATCAATCATCTCAGATATTATCTCTCGTCCTAAAAATCAACCAATCCACACATGGAAATGTTCTACTCTCTCTTTACCTCAGTTGAAGTTTCCACAACCACAAAGGTGGTGGTGTTCTTGCTGGTGCAAGCACTTGTCTACCTCATTCTCTCCAAGTCCTCCAACCTCTTCTCCACCGAGTCGACAGCGAGATCGTTGAGCTTTAAGACGGTGAGGTCGGCTAGCATTCGTCGCCTTCTGGCTGCCATATCCGACTTGCCGGGCGGTGGAGAGACCTCACCTTCTGGCCCCCGGGCTGCCCCTAGTCTTTGCAGGACACCTACTCCTTCCAAGGAGGAGTAGAAATAGGTTTGAGGAAGTTTTAGTTTTTTTGCATAACTCCATTTTGTTGGGATATATAAGGCTTTTTGATCTTTCTGTTGATATTGATTTTGTAGAGAGAGGACAACAAAATTTTGTTCTTGTTTCTTGTTTGGGTCTTAGTGGGCTTGTTGTTTGTGCAAATCGGTGATCTTTTTCCTATGAGAATCAGACCCGTCCTTATGGGTGTACATAGAGTTCTTGTAAATTAAAACATTGATTGGTTTGTAAAATTGTGAGGTTTTAGTTTCCTATTGAGAATTCGATTTTAATTACTTGCATTGCTGATCTGTTGGGCAAGAAATCCAGTTGTTTTTCACCTGCAATCTATCTTGTCACGTAAGAGTGAATGAAGGCCAATTCAACTCACAGGATTCCAGCATTCCATAAAAACTTTAAGAATATGAAGGGAGACTCCAACTTAACTGAATTCAGCTGAAATATCGTTTTGAAGAACTAGATATTTTTTACAAATAAATGTAAATTTTCACTATATTGTTGGTGGTTTCTCATGAAAGATAATATAGAACAAAGCAATGCAATCATTCTGTAGTTATGAAATTACATCTGAGAAGAAGGCATTGTTAGATTTACACATTTTTAGTTATATTTTTGGATCATTTCTTTGACTTCCTCCACCACAAGCCAAGCTTTGTGGCCTCCAATTACCTCTTCTCTCATCTCTCCATCTTTCCACAGCTGCCCAAGAACATATTTTGTTTCTCAGAAGATGCCATAAAAAAAGTCCCAAATATAAAACTGGATCGGGAAATATAACTTTAAGATGGGGGAAATCTAACCTGAATCGTTGGCATTTTCTGATTCGAATCCATAACAATGATGACAGAAGACATGGTAGTGAAAAGGAAAACATCAATATCTCAATCATAATGACAGAATCGTATTTACTAAAGTAACTAAATTAAACGTTGATAAAAAGTGGAGGTCTATGAAATCATGCTTACAGAAATGTTACCGCGCTTTACCAGAGCTTGCGAGACCTTATTCACATCCACATAATAGAATTTCACTCTATAAAATACAGAGTGCAATATAGTTAAATCATCTAGGTGGATTAGTTGCAAAAAACATTGTTTCTGCAAAGTAACAGCTTCATTTAGAACATAAACAGAACCGATCAAATTAATAGTTAAATTATTAATGAGATGATCAATTATAGTAGTTAAAATTAAGTTTGTAGTGGTAGATTCAATTATAAGTAAATGAAGATCAAACTAATAGTCATACAGAACCATCTAGTTAAATGACAATGTCATGCTGCTCTGTTCATATGGTGGATCGTGATATTACTTTTGGAAGGTGCGATTTAGAGATATAAAAATGAACAAAAACCCACGATATTGCTTCCAGTCTTAATCACAAGTTTCTAGTAAATACTTGCATACCTGCGGAATCTCCTATTCCTATAAATACTTTGATCAAGATGGAATCTTTGACTACAAGAATCCATATGCATCATTACAGCTCAAAAGTTTCACTGTAACATATGGACTAGCTTTTGCCAACTTCATTTCGATTGTCGTGCAAAAATGAAACAGAATTGTATTGATCGCTGAAGTTAGCGAAATATGGAAATCTCTCAGCATACGAAGTTCATATTTCAGCACATTGGCTGACAATATTATGCCAAAATGCATGCCTCTTTCGTTAAGTAAAAATCATAACTTAGAGGAGGAAAGAAAGCCGGTAGATAGTGGCTTACTTGGGGAAATCTGCGGCGAGTTTCTCCAGTTTGGGCTTCAAATATATGCACTTCCGACACCAAGCAGCCATCCTACTACACCAAAGTAGTTAAAATCATCGATTTCACAATTTACAACACCAACAGTATGAATATCTGTTACCGACCAATCAATGACAACAGAGTTGGATGTTCCGTCCCCCTGAGCTCGCTGGAGAATGTCGTCCAATTGCTCCGTGTCGTTGATTGCTTCCATCTCCACGGGCGTGGGCTTCGACACATCCCAGAAGGACCTTATCTCCGCTCCTCGTCTCCCACGTCCAACTCTTCTCAACTCTTTTCCACCCAACGGTTGGCATTGGAAGGATGAGCCGAAACAACCGATACTACTGGAAGGCTGCTGTTGCAGTCTCTGATGGAGCTCCTTCAGGAGGAGTTGGGGACTTGTTTGGGCTAAAACCGCCTCCATCTCCTACCAACAGTGCTACCAAGATCACTGCTTTGGAAATTGCGGATAGAGGTTTTATGCTTTATTGCTGAATTGGAGTTCTTGAAGGTTTGAGAGAAGAAACTGAATTTGGCTATTGGGTGTGATTGGCTTTCCCATTAGCAACACCCAGTATCTCTTTTATTTTTGTTTCCATGAGTGGAGGGGATGCTGCAAGACAGGAAGATATCTTATCCAAAGAGACTGGAAGACCAATAGTGGCCCACGGTGGCCAGTTGGAAGCAGATATTAACAGAAAATATATTGCATTCCTGTTGACAAATCCACCTGATCATAACTTGGTTGTTATATTTAAGTCCTGCAAGAACAACCATCTTATACGGCACAGTTTTGCATTTGAAACGAATGGGAATGGGAACATTGGAGCATTCATCATTCAGAATCAAATGTTTGCCACTGATGGAATTCAACAAAGAATCGACATAACAACGTCTGACTTCATAGAATCAGGATAAACGCTTCTTCTGATAAGAAAGAGTTGTACAACTTTCACGAGTCAGAAAATAAATAATGTACACAACACTACTCAACTGTAGTGCAATAACTCACAAATACACTACCGCTCTGCCATATTTTTATGAGTAAGAAAATCACAGACAGATTAGCTCTGCGTCTATGACAACTAAAAATTACACTGGTGATTAGGTCGTAAGAGGTTACAATAGATAGTCTAATGGAACATCACAAGGTTATTGTTTGGATCAATTTCCCTTCGAATCACCTTTACATCTGCATGAGTTGGGAGGAATCGGACCTCCCTCCGCAACTACCCAAGGATGAGTGGCAGCTTTCTCCAATGATATCCTCTTTTTGGGGTCTGCAATAAACATATGAGATCGGGCTCTAATTTTCCACAATATGAGTATCAATTTCCAAGAGGAAGCTCAATTCAGATTATTATTTTAAAGGCAAACAGAAGGAGAAATATTCATATGGTTTAGACACATTGAGATCAGTTGAGGAAATACAGAATACTGAACATTTATGTAAAGACCGACTTCAAACATTTCTGAAGGTATGACCTTGATTTTTTTATGAAGCAAAAAAATCGGATGTCGGATGATGAAATCAAGAGATGACAAAGAAATTACTCCAGTGAAATTTTATCATTCATAAACATTAAGTAGTGTAACATTCAACCAGTGCCCTGAAACAACGGCCAACATATAGACATTAAGTATTTTAATCTTAGATACTTGTGAAAGAAATCACATTCCCATTCCAACCATGTGTAGATGTTGAAGCATGTTTCTGTACTAACCTTTACATAGAAAGCTCTGAAGCAAATCCTTCAACAAAGGATCAAGGTCATCAGGTAGATACAGAGAACCATCGACAATCTGGGAGGAAATATTTACAAATTAGTGAGGTACCCCAAAGTAACTAGATAGAGAAAAACATCAAATAAGCATTGTCAACGTCTAAGTTTGGTTTAATTGTCCGCCAAAATGTCCAAAGCCCACAAACCCCTAATACTCTGTGTTTATTATGAGCTCTGGAAAAATTATTGTGCGGTAGACATGTGGAATGTTCAGTGAAACATCTAGCTCCAAAAGGTAGAATGACTTGTTTTTCGTGTCAATAATAACTCCTGTAGTATCATTCAGTTAATAACATCTGAGCAATGGCAAACACAACAAATTGTAATGCAAGGGTTCTGAGAATGGAGTTGATTCTAATTGAAGATAGCAACACATGGTGGCAAAGAAAATACCTTGTCGTACGTATCTTGTAAGCAATCACCAATAAATGGGCAATAGCCCAATACCATACAGTACAATGTTACACCAACAGCCCACGTATCTGCTACTTTACCACGGTATGTTAAACCTGTTGCATTGAATATATTATTATTTGAAATTATAAACAAGACCTTTCAAGGATTTTAAGCTTCCAACTCTTGTATTTTAACATAATTATTTATAAATTTCCTACCCACACAACATTCTGGTGCAGTGAAAACCGGTGTTCCAGGAGACCTTCCAATCTCATCGTTATCATCCTACATATGCAAAGAAATTTAACGGGCTTATATTGTTTAATGAAACAGAAAACAAATGTGAGACAGCCTAAGTAGCAAGAAAAAAGAGATAGTACATCAAAAGCTTTGCTAACACCAAAATCACCAATCTTCACTCTTCCATCTTTAGTCAATAAAAGGTTTTCAGGTTTAATATCACCATGCACAATATTCTGCATAAAGGAAAAATGGAACAGACCTTCACGAAACAAATCGCAGCAATTAACATGACATCATCATATATAACACTTCAAAATTTTGCATGAAAAACAAGTCAACAAGATGCCAAATTTGCTATATAATGAGACAACAGTACAAAAGCTGACACTGTTGGTTAAATATATGCTTCTGTAAATTGCAACAAAAACATGATCATTTATTTTGTTTTATGGGCCAAAAGTCAAGCATTAATCGGAATCAGTGAAGTTAGCATTTTAATAGTAAATAAATCTCCATGTTGTACTCATTCATACAGCATTTAAATTGGTAAATGGAGCAATATACGCTTAACTGACGGAATTCATTTAGCATCTTGCAAAATGCATCCAAAAGCATTTTGGTCCTTTCGATTTCATACCCTGTCTAGATCTCATTAGCTCTCATTATAACGATTTATACAGAGCGTTAATGTCCAAGGCTCAATTCTTTGACAACATAAAGCTACATCATAAACTAGATCTCAGCCTTCTACTATTGTAAGTGCATATTTCATTCTCTTCATTATAAGAGGAAAAGAAAATATGGGCAAGCAAACATATTACTCCTGGAAAAGCAAACATATTACTCCTGGAAAAGGCATGAATGATTTACATGAGCATGTAAATACATAAGCCCAGAGATTATGTCTCTTAAATATCTCCTTGAAGTGCTTTCACCTATACCACCTGTTGCCCCAGAAGCATCACATATTCTCTTACCTTCAACATACTCCAGTACTGTGGAAAGAAAGACACAATTAGATGAACTTAAATATGCTGAACAAAAGGAGTAAGGATAGATAAAACATAACACATAATTACCAAGGTACAGATGATCTGATTCTGGATCATCAATCACCTCGACGAGGTTAATGATGTTTGGGTGTTCAATTGTCTTCATAATTGAAACCTGAAAATTGAGGCACTTCAGTTGTAAGTACAATTTAATTTTCTTGATGTGCTTGGGTGTAGCGGCTCAGATCTTAGGTTGTGATGTTAATATTATTGACACCAAATGGCCAAGTTAAACACTTGTGAATTGTGATATAACAAAAAAAAAAACTAGTTGGTGTAAAACTAGAAATATAACAAAGACTCCAGGAAGACATGCTCTATTTGTGTTCCCAGGCATATGATCCAACATACAGAAAATCCAAGATGGACTTAACTACTAAAAGAAACTGATGAGAAAGATGTGATGTGTGTGGAAAAGAAAATATTCATGGTTCTCTCACACACTGTTTTGAAAACCGGACCGGATCAGCCAGTCTGACCGGTTCAACCGTGAACCGAAGGCCTGTTCGAAACCATTTTTTGCCAAGAACCGGGTTGAACCGGCGGTTCAGGAAAAAAACTCAATTATGTTTTTATTATCGGTACCCAATTATGTATTCAGTTATTCAATTACTACATATCCAAAAAAAACAAATTTATACCCAATCCTAGAAATATTGATATCGTAGATGTTTTGAATATTTTTTTCTTAATAAATATGACTATTGTATCTATAATATATATTTATGACATCATGCTGACGTCACCGGTTCGATTCGGTTCGACCCCGGTCGAACCTCTTAACCTTTGACGTTGCCGGTTGTTCTGAAAATCTTGCTCTTACACCATGTTAGCCCATTTTACATCAAGAAATCTAATCAACATAAGGAACATCCTCAAATAGCAACAATAAAAAAATATGTGCGGTGATGCTGTTTAAAGTACAGTCATGTACTTGATGACATGGCTACACACTTGACACTACACAGCCTGCCCTTTTGCTATTTAAGAAAAAGAACATCCTATAAGAATCCCAGAGTGATGGAATATTGAAGATTTCCTATGCACAATATAATACCATTTTAATTAATCCAACAGGGGGGGGGGGGGGGGGGGGGGGGGGGAAGGATCTTGCAATTATGCTTCAGAAAACTGTGTAAAAGTACTTTATGGACTCAGACAGGTGGTCAAAACATAATCTACCAAAGATGACCAAGGCCTAACTTGAACATAAGTCTAACAAATCAAGAAAAAAGTATATCAATTCATTGAGAGCATAATCATACCTCCCGACGGACATCTGTTAGAGCTGTCTCTGAAGGTGAAACTCGAACTTTGGACAAACGAGATTTGTATAGTGCCTGCAATATAAAACAATCTAACACATATTTTAATTAAAAAAATAGTTACTTAGTTTCATTGAGAATGCATGTTAAAACAAACACAAAATTACAAAAAAGAAAAACACGAGATACAATAAGCACAAAAATATAGGGGTGAAAAATCTAATCGCACCTTAATCGCATATGGCTTCCCGTTGTGACTGTTTTTATATAAAACCTGCACCATGTTAATCATCGATTAAAACAAAGTTAAAACAACACACACAAAATTAATAACATGTTTTCAACAAAACTTACCACTTTTCCGTAGCTTCCAGAAGCTATTTTGCATTCCTTAACGTATTCATTGATCGTCTTCTTCCCATTAGAGTCCTAAAAAGCAGTATAATACATTTACATATACCTAAATGACAATTTTTTCCTATAGTACATAGATGAATGAGTACGAGCAAGGTAAAGGGACTTCTTTAAAAAATACACCTCAAATACTCATACGCGGAATAAAAAACATGTGTCGTAGGTGAGAAAGACACAACATAAGCAAGTCATTTATCATGCAAAATGTATATCAGATGGTGAAATATAGGATTCGATTCATGAGTTGGTCTGTTTATGAAGACGTGGTTACTGAACTCTGAAGCAACGGTGCACTATCATGGTTTCGTAAATCCTCAAGCGAATGAAATACCTCATTTATTTTAACAAAGTTCATTTAATAAGGGACAGGTAATAAACTCACCGCGCCGCACTTCAAAAAAGTAGTCTCCTTGACTGGAATTTCTCGGCAGATGGGCCGATCCTTTGAAGGAAAGCATAGCAAGCTCCCACTGCCGCCATTTAAGACAGCATCGACCCTGTCCTGGTCATCAAACAAAGCACAATCCCTGGCGAAATGTTCGTCCAACATAGAATCTAAGGATTTGTCGTGTTTCCTGAAAAACCCTAGGCAACCACAGCACCCTATCTCCTGATCATACTCTGGAAGCATGAATCCAGACATCAATCTAGAATAACTGTGTTGCAAACTCTGCACCAAACAGAAACACATAATTAAACATCGAATTGAACAAAATCGTTTAAGAAAACAGAACTCCATGCAATGAACGGAGATCACCGAAAACGGAAGTTGGTAACATGACAGTTCCAGAACCAAAACTTGGTGCGGGTGTAATTCTAACCCGAAGACGTAAACAGCTACGGGGGGGAACGTATGCTCAGCCGAACCAAACCGCAGCCGTAAACAAGCAGAAAAATAAAAAAACCAATCAACAAATCGTCAAAAAGATGGAAACTTTCTGCACCAAACCCTAAAAAAACACAATCACGGATCAAAACCTGAATCGATCAACATCAACCTCCAAAAAAACCCCGAAACCACGACACACGGGACAAACGGCAATGCGGAATCAGCGATCAAAATTGTCAAAGCACGAAACTTTCCAAAATCGTCGAAACAAAAAGGGAATCTTTTCTACCAAATCTAAACACCAAACGCAGCTCCAGAAACCACACCATATCTATCCTCACCTAGGGTTTGGAGGGGCGAAATCGACGGAAAGAGGGATTTGACAGGAGCGCGGAATCGAAGACCAAGGAATTGGGATGGAGAAAGGGGTCTCTACTCTAAGGTTTGTAATTCGTCCCACGAGACGTGGAGTTTTAATTTGAAAAATAAATAAAATAAAAATAAATAATCGTCTCCGTCTTCTCTTTAAATATCAAAATTCCGTTGGGAAGGGTGGAATCACTGGACGGTGTTGGGTGTTCCAACCCGCCCATTCCAGGGTGTTTCCTTTCCTTTCCTTTTCCTTCCCACATAATATTAATATTCTCTTTCTTTTCTACTCTCTTTGTTTATCTTACATCCTTGAGTAGTTGTTGTTGTTGTTGAGCTTCTTCTTAATTTATTTTGGGCTAAGTTGGGAATATTCCAAATGTATGTGTGTTGTTTGAGTGAATCGTGAGCTGGGTTTTTCTTTCTTTTTTAACATTAATCTATTTTACCCTACTTCTATTTAAATCTCATACATGCAAAAGAAACTGTTGAAATTCTTAGCTCTCTCTTTGTCTTCTCTTTTCTCTCTTTGTCTTCCATTTTATCTTATTTTGCCCCTTCTTCGGTTTCTTTCTCTTTTATTATTGGAGAATACTTACATATTGATTCCTTGACTCCTACAATCCTACTTGAGATTGAGGGTATGTTTGGGTTGAATATGGCTTAGATCGGGTTATTAACTTAGTAATAAAGCAGTTTGTGGGTCGTGTGTGCATGGTTTTGGGCATGTTGTGGGCCTTGTGGCTCGTTGGGGTCTTATTTTGGTGAATTTATTGTGCTCATTCCCCAATGTTATTACAGATATACTTTTCGCGTTATACTTGTATTTATTGTATAAGCTAGGTTTGGATCGACCTAGTATGTCAAGACTTCTCTTGTGGGGATTATATATTTGATCTCGTGGTTAAAGGTGGGTAACGGGCCGTGGACTTACTCGTGGTTTACCAAGCATCTCTATTTGGTTGTCGAGCTTCTATCTTGCTTGATCGTTGTTTCAAGATCCGGTGCTTAAAGTTATGTCCTATTCTACTTGGACTTTTGTTCCCTTATTATATTAATGAATCATCGAGTCTCGTGACTCTTAAAAAAATTGAGCTAACTCCAGGTTCCATGAAATTATCGAAGTTTTATTTATTTCTTCCAATCCTCTTTGATTTTGGGCTTCTTGGCACATGCGTCTATTGATTGCAATGCCAAAAATGTAGAATGATTATGTTACTAATCGATGTCTAATAACTCATGGGGATGTAGCTCAGATGGTAGAGCGCTCGCTTAGCATGCGAGAGGTACGGGGATCGATACCCCGCATCTCCATTTTTTTTAATTTTAATAATTTTCCGCCCAATTTTACATCCTCACTTTAGTGCTATTTACTTCCCGTAGTCACGTTGTAACTTAAGTGTAAGTGGCACCCAATTTTGATGTTAAAATGGAACGTTTTATCTCAATTTACTTTAGAAACTTATTTTCATATAACATTTCAAATCTTTTCATTTAACTACATACCTATTTGGTAAAAAAAAGTGTTCAAATGTGGGCTGTATCACTCACATGTGATATGTTGTCTCGGGTCACATTCTCAACAAGTGTGTTGCGGTAAAAGATGTCTAGGTTGACACGAACACAATCAAGGGACACATGGAGTAGTACTATATAATATTTTTCAAAAAGTATAACAAAATATCGTGAGAATAGTAACTTCCCGTTTTACATTGTAATAAATACAAAACTTCAAGAATTAAATAATTATTTCAATGGAATACATATTTATTCATTTGTATATCGTGCTTAGATCAATATTTGTTTAATATAATATCATCGTAATAAATTCTCGACTATAGATCATGTTAAACTTTCTAATGATATTCAAACACATATTTTTAGTATGCGTCATTTGGGTGACTTTTGTAACTTGAAAGAAATTGATGTTTTAACAGAGAAAATGGTTGCAACTGCAACCATCGAAAGATCATTTTCGACAATAAATATTGCTAAGAACACTGTTTGCACAATCAAATAACTGATCATTGGTTGAACGATAATTTGGTAGTTTATATTGAAAAAAATTATTTGATAAAATTAATGATGAGTCAATCATGTATCGCCCCCCTAAACAAAAAATTTGGTTTCGACACTGTAAGTAAGTGATCGATCATTCGAGAAGAATGTATAAGCACGTTGATTGTATGGTGAGTCATGACAAGTTGAGGGGTTGTTTTGAAAATGTCTAATATAAGTAAAGTTAGTTGTTGGAAGTTCTAAATATGAGTGTGCAAAACCTGGTCCGATTTGGGCTCCGGTTTGAACTTTTGAAAAGTCTGGTTCTGGTCCGGACTTGATTTTGTTTTTTTTATTTAAAAATTACGGCCCTGGTCCGGATTCTCACCCCTAGTTCTAAATATGGCTCCCTGTGTTGTTTTGGTAGTTATTTTCCCATTATGCTTATTTTGTGTGTCTAGTATCATGTATAACCTATATGTGTGTGTACGTGATGCATAATGGACATATATTTACTCGGTGTGCATGGTTTCTTTGTGTTGTATCAAAACTTGGTGGATTCCTTGCTATTCTCCAGTGCAACACCAAGTTTTGATCCAACTGGAGAATCCGTTTGCAAACTTTCACCATTTCGTCTACACGTCATAGTGCTACCATTCTCCAACACAAATAGATTTGCCTATATAATCTAAGTACAAAGCATGCTTTACAACAATGTTTTCTACGCAATTGAAACATAACATTAACATAACATATTTGTTTTCTCCCGAAAGTAGTTGGGGGAGTGGTTTCACACCTTTCGAACTCAATTTCGTATCTCACTTGTAACAAAAAAATGTGTCAAACACCAATGCGTGTCCTCGCATTTCGCAAATGACACTAGACTTTCTGTCTACAACGTGTATGTAGTATACATGCACAGTCGTATGTGGGGTACGTACGACATCCAAATTGCAAGCAATCCTCATGCATGTCCTACACTTACCACATCCAAAACTACACATAAATAAGGACACATCTTTCATCTCTCATCCCTCCCCACAAGTGATTTCTCCACAATCCATTCCCTCCACTCCACTCCACTCCAGTTTTATTTATTATTTATTTATTAATAAAAAAAACTCAATAATTCCCTGTCTTCGGTCCTCACCAAACATGTCGAAACCCATCATCCACGCACTACACCCCTACCCAATAACGCCCCACCACGTCACTCGAAAACGCCACGTGGGCGTGGTGTGGGTCCAACCCCACACTTATCCAACCCAACTCCACCTCTCCTCCTCCCCTCCCATCTCCATCCCGTCTCCGACCAGGAAAGAATACCACCCCGACACCATGTCCCCGTCCAAGACCACCCGCAAGCTCGAGGTCGCGTCCCCCGTCCCTGCCGACATTGATATCGCCAACTCGATCGAGCCGCTCCACATCGCCGAGATCGCCGGGAGCCTCGGCTTGGACCCCAGGCACTACGATCTGTATGGGAAGTACAAGGCCAAGGTGGGGGTTTTTAGGGGGGGTTTGGGTGGGTTTGGTTTGTGATTTGTTGATTTGGCTTTGGCTTTGGTTTAGGTTTTGCTGTCGGTGGTGGATGAGTTGAAGGGTGTTGGTGATGGATACTATGTTGTTGTTGGGGGGATTACTCCTACTCCGCTTGGGGAAGGGAAGTCGACTACGACTGTCGGGCTCTGCCAGGCTCTGGGCGCGTTTCTCGACCAAAAGGTCAGAGCTTTCCGAGGATTTATTGGTTTGGTTTTGTTGGAACTTGTGATTTGTGCGTCATGTTCGTGGTGATTTAAGGAGTGCTTTGTAGTGGAGGTGTTTGAACCATTGTGTGATCGGTTATAGACCAATTGAGTTAGCTCGGTTGGAATATCTCTTGTTTTGGGAGATTCTTTGTCTTGAGATAATCAAGACAAGAGATCGAATCTCAGCGGTCATATTCTAATGTTTGGGAGGTTGAAATTTAAAATGAAAGTGGGAGAGTAGAGTAGATAAAAAAGAAGAAGATTGATTTCCAGGAAAATAGCCTAGAGTTCGGGAAATTGAACTTGAAGATTGATTTTGGTGATTAGTCTTTAGAATTTTCAGAAGCTGAAATGTTGTTTTTCTTTCCAATTTTGCTGTTATTTTCTGGTTATTGTATGTTGGCATAAGATTAGTGTCGATGTTTCCATGGTAGATGCATGCTGGCTTGGTTTCATAATATCATGAAATGTTAACGGCACATCCACAAAATTGTATCTTTCTCGGTCTAACTTTGAACAGTAGATGAAAACTTTGAAAGGAGCAGTTGCTACCAAGCCTACCATTTGGTGTTTAGGATACCTATTCTACATGGCAAGAAACTGATCCCAGATCCTTCATATGATAGTAAGGGGAATCTACTTGAGCATCTTATTGCTGGTAATCCCAATTAATTAGTATAAGGTCAGGCCAGTCAGGGATTGATCGGTCATCAGTTGTAGTTTGTTTTTGACAGTGTAATTTATTCAGTTATCTGGGCTTTACTTGTTTGATAGTCATTAAGTTCCTTAAAGTTAAAGGTTTGATAATGCCGGTAATTTTATTTGTTTTTCTTTATCTCTATCTGCTCCTCCTTGTTTCCAAAGTTGTTAAATCCCAATTGCTTACAAATGTATTCCCACCATTTCCCCTTCTATGCTTCTACATTCTATCACAATGAAGGTATTGGATCAGAATCAACTTTTTTATTGGAATAAGTAAAGCAATGTGGCTAATGATAATGCTCATGGTATAGCTCATACATTGGAGCTTTCGTTAATGCGTTCTAAATTTTGGTAGAAAATGTTAATATGAATTTCTCTGATTTCTTCTTTTTTGCATGATACCATCTATCCTGATCCTTCAATCTTCTAAGTCCAACTAAGCTTCCAATCTGGCAACCTTAGAAAATGACGGTAAAAACATGCTGATTGGGAATTTTATGGGGAACTCTTTCAATTTCTGACAATAAACTCATTTTTCCTTTGTGCTGCCTGCCGAGTATTTGACAGGTACTCGCAGGAATTCCTTGTTTTTAAACAGATAAGCATGCTCATTGTAGATCCATATGTAACAAAACAAGAGATTTTTTTTGGGTTGTAAAGTCTACCAACATGAATACATAATTGTCTGCCAGCAATATTTAGTGTGAATATTTTGTAAACTTACTAACTAAATTTTCCCTAGAATTCTTAACTTCTTGTGGAATTTGTTCCAAGATGATTTCAGTTCTACTACCCTGCAACTCTACTTTTATCTTACTACTACTAGCTTAATGCACCATGCAGCTTCTTTTATTTTTTTCCTGTAGCTATGACATTCTATTTAGGAAAAGTAGTTTTGAGCTGTTGCTCTATTCATTTTCTATTTAGCTTCTCACTTCTCATCTTAATTTTACTTGAGTAGGTTTTTACTTGTCTTCGTCAACCGTCACAAGGACCAACATTTGGAATTAAAGGAGGTGCAGCAGGTGGTGGTTACAGTCAAGTGATCCCCATGGACGAGTTCAATCTTCACATGACAGGAGATATTCATGCTATTACTGCTGCAAATAACCTTCTCGCTGCTGCTATTGACACCCGATTTTTTCACGAAGCTTCTCAGTCAGATAAAGCTCTTTTTAATAGACTTTGCCCTCCCAACAAAGAAGGGAAGCGGAAGTTTGCTGATGTCATGCTGAGACGGCTCAATAAGCTTGGAATATCAAAGACTAATCCCGAGGAACTTACTCCTGAGGAAATCAAAAGATTTGCAAGGCTTGACATTGATCCCAACTCAATTACATGGAGAAGGGTCATGGACGTTAATGACCGTTTCCTTCGAAAAATCACAGTTGGACAAGGCCCTGAGGAGAAAGGGATGGTCCGGGAGACAGGCTTCGATATATCTGTTGCTAGTGAGATCATGGCTGTACTGGCTCTTACCACTTCCCTGGGTGATATGAGAGAACGACTAGGAAGAATGGTTATAGGAAACAGCAAAGCTGGTGAACCAATAACTGCTGACGATCTGGGCATTGGAGGTGCCCTTACTGTTCTGATGAAGGATGCTATCAATCCAACTCTCATGCAAACACTTGAGGGAACACCAGTTCTTGTCCATGCAGGGCCGTTTGCTAATATTGCTCATGGGAATTCTTCCATTGTTGCCGATAAAATTGCTCTTAAGCTGGTCGGGCCAGGTGGGTTTGTGGTAACAGAGGCTGGTTTTGGTGCTGACATTGGAACCGAGAAGTTCATGAATATCAAGTGCAGATACAGTGGCTTGATGCCTCAATGTGCAGTAATTGTGGCAACAATAAGAGCTCTCAAGATGCATGGTGGAGGACCAGAAGTTGTGGTCGGAAAGTCTCTAGATCATGCGTATCTATCGGAAAATGTGGCTCTGGTTGAAGCCGGGTGTGTCAATCTTGCAAAGCATATAGCAAACACCAAGGCTTATGGTGTGAATGTTGTAGTTGCAGTAAACATGTTTACAACAGATACGCAGGCTGAGTTGGATGCAGTCAGAACTGCAGCTTTTGCTGCGGGTGCTTTTGATGCTGTTATCTGCACTCACCATGCTCACGGTGGCAAAGGAGCGGTCGGTGTTTTTCCTTGTCATTTTCTTATTTTTCTGAATTGCCATGACAATGTTTATAGATTGCCTGGATGTGGTAGTAATTGCATCCATATCTTGAAGAGTAGAAAAATTTCTTAGCAACCGATTGAATTCTTCTGCAGGTTGACCTTGGCATTGCTGTCCGGAAAGCATGCGAAAGCCACAAAGAACCAATGAGATTTCTGTATCCTCTTGACATTGGCATCAAAGACAAAATAGAGGCAATAGCCAAATCCTATGGTGCTAGTGGGGTTGAGTACTCCGAGCAGGTCAGTTTTCCGTCAGTCGTTCAGGCTATTTAAAATGGATAAAAACAATATATCAAAGTTTCATTGCCAAATAATTTACGTTTACAAGTAATCATTTTGTTGTCCCCGATGTTACATGTTCAACCTCTGATATTTTTCTTATATTTTGAAGGCTGAAAAGCAGATTGAGATGTACACCAAGCAAGGATTTTCAGATCTTCCAATTTGCATGGCGAAAACCCAATACTCATTTTCACACGTTCCATCTCAAAAGGGAGCTCCATCAGGATTTGTCTTACCAATTAGAGATGTGAGGGCCAGTATCGGTGCTGGGTTCATTTTTCCACTCGTGGGAACAATGAGCACCATGCCAGGTCTTCCAACACGCCCTTGCTTCTTCGAAATTGACATCGACCTTAGTACTGGAAAAGTACTTGGTCTTTCTTAGGTTTATTGCCCGATCCCCTTATCATCCCATTCTTATGAAATAATACCTCTACTACATTGCCAAATAAGTTTGTTTGTTTGACAATCTATCGTCACCATTCTGTTGTACCGAATAGGTATCAAACCAGTCACCGGTGCTAGTTTCTAGTTTTTGTTGTCACGATTGTTCCATTATTATGAGCCACGAGATTTCCTTGAAGCAGTACTTATGCTTACTACAAGTCAGGTTGTGAGACCATGTTGCTGAGTTTTGGTATGGAGATTTGGATGTTTCAAAATCTAATTTCTAGGCTAATTCCAACTAGTCAACGAACTCATATGCTACACAGCATGCATGCTATATGAGCTGCTATTGATCAGCTTGGTTGTTGATTTATGGATGATATATATGCCAGGTTCTCCATCCTTGAAGATATTAGTTGGGTAGAGATACGATGAGGGTTGAGTCTCATCTTTGTAATAATAGTTTACGTTGGGTCCGATGCGGGTTGTGCTCCTTGAAATGAGCACATGATTTAGAAAAAAACACGAGAAACAATCAAGACCAACGCAAACCTCAAATTGGGACAAGGTCAAGAAAATAACATGTTTCGGGCACTAAATCAAACTTCAACCTTAACAAGGAAAATGTAGGCATCTACAATAAGGATCAGAACACTAGACTGGTCAACTTTTTTTCCGCCAAAACACACTAACCGATAACTGCTTCGGGACTATGTTGGTTCCTCGAATCCTAGTAGTACCAAAGCCGGTTCGCCCCCAGGGTGTGGATCAGCCAAAAGCAGTTGGATATTGTTATTTGACGTCGATTTGATCCTATCAACCATCCTGGTGAAAATAGCGTAGGACACCTCTAGTTTATACTTGCAGCCCTATTATCCAAAAATAAGGATGAGTGCAAGGAAATTCTGATCATAAAAAAAAATATTAACGATGTTCCAAATCGGCCCACCGACTTAAGCTACGAGTTGACCATTTGGCATGTTCATACCATGCTGGATCTGCTGACTTCTTCCAACGTCTTGAATCCCTTCGCTCGCTCGCTCGCTCGCTCTTCGATGCTTCCTTGACACTTCAATATCTGACAATATCCACGATTCACAAAACACCCACGCAAACCTCAAACCTGGGATCCGAACTGCGGTCTGACAAATCGTGATCAAATGCCACAACACCAAACTAAACTAAACGTCGAAGCCCAGAATTTGGATCCAAAAGCCTATATATATATATATATATATAGTCAAGCTCTAGTGAGCCCAGTACTTATCAAATTTATTTTAAGTCATCTACCATCTCACAATTGAATCTTATTTACAGTTAATCTCACCATTCATTAACATAACCATTTTTTTCTTAATGTACCTTACAATTTGAAATGAGTGGTGGATATTGTGGGGGCTTATTTTTGCTAAATTAAGCCCTGAGCTCACTAGAGAATTCCTATATATATACATATACAAGAATTCACTAGTGAATTCAGGGCTTAGTTTTTCTAAATTAAGCCCCCACAATATTCATCACTCATTTCAAATTGTAAGATAGATTAAGAAAAACGGTTATGCTAATGAATGATGAGATTAACTGTAACTAAGATCCAATGATGAGATTGTAGGGGCTTAAATTAATTCAGATGAGCTATGAGCTCATTAGAGTTTGACCATATATATATAATTATAATTTTGAGCTTAGTACCTACTAGAGAATTATTGTATATATATATAGGGTCAAGCTCTAGTGAGCCCAGGGCTCATCAAATTTAGTTTAAGCCCCATATAATCTCACCGTTGGATCTTATTTACAGTTAATCTCACCATTCATAAGCATTACCGTTTTTTTCTTAATCTACCTTACATTTTGAAATGAGTGGTGGATATTGTGGGGGCTTAATTTAGTTTGATTAAGCTCTGTGCTCACTTGAGAATTCCTGTATATATATATACAGGAATTCTCTAGCGAGCCCAAAGCTTAATTTTTCTAAATTAAGTCCCCACAATATTCACCACTCATTTGAAATTGTAAGGTAGAGTAAGAAAAAACGGTTATGCTAATGAATAGTGAGATTAACTGTAAATAAGATCAAATGGTGAGATTGTAGGGGGTTTAAACTAAATTTGATGAGTTTTGGGTTCACTAGAGCTTGACCATATATATATACACACACTAGGGGTGTCAATGGATTGGATACAGATCGGATATAGGTATATCCATATTCGTATCCGTATGAAATTTACGGATACAGATTGTTTGCGGATATGAAAAGTTTATATCCGTTCGAATATTTAACGGATTTGAAGCGGATACGGATAATATCTGCATACGTAAACATAATTTCTCACTTTATAACATTTTTCATTTTCACTTAGACAAATTCTTATACATTGTCACATTTATAACTTTATTTGTTTGAAATATTAATTTACTTTATCTTAACTTCTATCACCATATTTTGAAAATGATAACAATATTCAATGTTTGAATAAATGTGTTCAATAGATATATTTTTATTTGAATAAATAAATTTAAACTATATATTCAAAACGTAATCACACAATGTTGAAATATGAATACTTCTATGTATAATAATATATTGCATAAGTATATGATACAAATATGGATACATATATTGAAATACAAATATGTAGTTCCAAAACGGATATTATTCGAATCGGATACAACAATATCCATATTCACCCTCAAATTGATGGATATTCCATCCTAGATACGAATACGGATTTCAGATATAATTTTTTCCACTATTAAGTTACAATTAATTACCAACTAGGTACAAATTATAAAATTTTAATAAATATATACATATATATGTTATGTATGATATTAATCGAATATTAATACATATACGAATATTAATACAGATCTTATAATACAGATATTCAATCTCGAATCAGATGTTATACGGATCAAATGATCGGGTGTATCAATATCCATATTCGCTCCGCAAGTTTCCGGATATCAAGTTTCGGATATTAATACAGTTTTATGGATGACGAATTCTCAGATAAAACAAATACGAATGCGGACAGATTCTCAGATTTCGAACATCCGCCGACTCCCCTGATACATACACATTGAACAACAATCTAACGTGTACAGCCTGACATTAATTTTCCCATTTGCTTCTTCTGATCATGATCCTCAGCTATTTTAATTAGGACTAGTAGTCAAAAGTACGCTACGTACGTTGACTCCACTTAATTATGATATTTGCAAATCAATTGCCGCTAAACAAAGCAACCGAAACAAGCACTAGATCTTGGCCTTGATTTGCTACTTGTAGCCGAATCTGAATGTTCTCCAAACTCAAGTACCATTAGATCTGCATGTCCTACGTGGAACTCAAGAGATCTGTTGCCAATCCCAATACTTTTATCTGTGTATGTGGAACTCATGAGATCTGTTGCCAATCACAAATTAATTTTTTTTTTCTAAAGCTTTAAAGTTTCAAATATTCACTCCTTTAAAATTTATAGTCTTCCTGCAAGTGTATAACTACTTAGCCCAACGTACAAATATGTTCCCAATCTAATTACGTCGAACAAAAATATATATATTTTTCCTATGTACGTCAGTAAGTGTGTGTATATATATGTATATGTATATGGTCGGATTTTTTGGAATGGGGTTTTATAATCTACTTTAATTATTAAAATTAACCTAGAAAATACATATATATTTGAATTTTACAATTCTACCCTTTACTTTTATCAAATTTCATAAACTATCGATATGTCCCAAAACAAAGTGATGACATTTGCACGAAGATCCATTGTCATAATTTCTACTTCCGTTGAAAGAAATCTAGGATTTCAGGGTGACTTCTTACCACTTCCACCAACCAAACTAAGAAACCCCACAAAAATGGCAAGACATATTAAATGAGAGAGACAGGTGGTGGTGTCCACTTTGTTAGCTTGCATGAGTAGCAGCATCCACATGTCCCACATGCAAACCCCACTTTGAAAGATCATTATATCTGCCATTGTTAATGGCATCCATAGGTTGGTTGTGCAGCACTTTGTTATATTTCTGTCGGTGGAATCATGTCTTTAACTAGTTTTTTGATCCAGCTTAATTTGTTTATTTGATCGTATGTACGTACGTACCCACGTGACCACCCATGTCGTTTTCCTCCATTTTAAGCACAACGAAAGTACCTCTCTTGGTCTACAATTTTTGGCCTGAGATTGTTTTTTCAACGTGTGTGCTGACAAGTAGGGGTGAGCAAAATTCGGTCCGGTCCGGGCACCCGGACCGAATTTTTTCGGTCCGGTCTTCGGTCCACAAAATTTTGGAAATTCGGTCTTCGGTCCGGACCGGACCGAAAATTTAAGGGGAAAATTCGGGTTTTGGACCGACCCGGACCGGACCGGACCGGACCGAACCTATTCGGTCCGGTCTTCGGTCCGGACTTCCCGAAAATTCGGGTTTCGGTCCGGTCCGGTTCGGTCCGGTTCGGTCCGGTCCTGGACCGAAGCTCACCCCTACTGACAAGGATGATGCGGGGGTGGATGGGAGCGATTTAACCTAAGTAAATTGTAATAGCACAAGTAACGGGTCGTTCTGCACGAGACAACCCGACAACCGGGTTGAAATTGGTCGTCGCTTTCTCACCAGGCCGTCAATGATTGACACGTTTTTTAAAGTTTTGTTGGTTTTTTGTTTTGATTTTTTAAAATTAGTTTGAATCTTTTTTTAATTTTTTTTGAAAATATACTTTCTAATTGTTTTGATTTTTTAGAATTATTTTTAATTTTTTCCCAAAATCGACACTGAAATGATGTGGATGAAAAAGATGAGTTGTAGTTGATTGTGGTTAAGAGGTGAATAATGTAGGAAAGAGAAGAAAACGGGTTGAGGAGAGCGAAAACTGACGTGGATGAGAAAGAAAGCTGATGTGAAAAAGTTAGAAAAGAAAGAGAAAACTCATGATCATGTCGTGCAAGTCATGGTTATTGATGGTCTAACTAGTCTTTGCAACAATCAAATTTATCATGAAGGGGACTATCAAAGTTGAGTTTGCATGCAGAATATATGCAAACCATTTGACTTGAAAATATTGAAATAAGTTCATCATCCTCTTCTTTTACTTAGGTGGTATAAGTTAAATATTTTTACCATATGCGGTTGGTTCAGTTGGATACGTAGTTTTTGGGTCGTGATAGACGGACGCGGGCGTCACGGACGCGCCTTACGTGGATCTGTACAGCTCAGATATTTTCTTTGAGTTAGCGTCCAGTCAGCGAAATTTCTCTTTTTAAAAAAACTCATCTGTTTAAAAACGCGCGTTTTGGTCTTTTTAAAAAACGCCAGTTCTTTAAGTTGAACGATTCATTTCCCAATACAAAGATAAGACAGTGTGCAGACCCTAGGACATCGTGCAGTCTCATTATTCGTGCAGAGCCCACACTTATCATAATAAAATATTTGTTTTTAAGTTTTACGTTGGATCAACTTAATTTGTCTACCTTACTTTATGTGTGTGTGCAGTTTACATTATGTGTTTGTCCTGTTTACGTTATGTGTCTGTCCGGAATAAGTGTATTTGCAGTCCGGAATAAGTGTATTTGTTGTCCGGAATAAGTGTATTTGTTGTCCGGTTTAAGAATAAAGTGTGTCCAGAAACGGAACATAAAGTTTGTCCGGAATAAGTGTATTTGCTGTCCGGAATAAGTGTATTTGCAGTCCGGAATAAGTGTATATGTTGTCCGGTTTAAGAATAAAGTGTGTCCAGAAACGGAACATAAAGTTTGTCCGGAATAAGTGTATTTGCTGTCCGGAATAAGTGTATTTGCAGTCCGGAATAAGTGTATTTGTTGTCCGGTTTAAGAATAAAGCGTGTCCAGAAACGGAACATAAAGTTTGTCCGGAATAAGTGTATTTGCTGTCCGGAATAAGTGTATTTGTTGTCCGGTTTAAGAATAAAGTGTGTCCAGAAACGGAACATAAAGTTTGTCCGGAATAAGTGTATTTGCTGTCCGGAATAAGTGTATTTGTTGTCCGGAATAAGTGTATTTGTTGTCCGGTTTAAGAATAAAGTGTGTCCAGAAACGGAACATAAAATTTGTCCGGAATAAGTGTATTTGTTGTCCGGAATAAGTGTATTTGCTGTCCGGTTTAAGAATAAAGTGTGTCCAGAAACGGAACATAAAGTTTGTCCGGAATAAGTGTATTTGCTGTCCGGAATAAGTGTATTTGCAGTCCGGAATAAGTGTATTTGTTGTCCGGAATAAGTGTATTTGCTGTCCGGAATAAGTGTAGTTCCTGTCCGGTTTAGGAAGAAAGTTTGTCCTGTTTATGTAGAAAATTTGTCCTGTTTTGTCCTGTTTATGTAGAAAGTTTGTCATGTTTTGTCTTGTTTATGTAGAAAGTTTGTCTTGTTTATGTAGAAAGTTTGTCCTGTTTTGTCCTGTTTATGTAGAAAGTTTGTCCTGTTTTGTCCTATTTATGTAGAAATGTTGTCCTGTTTTGTCATGTTTATGTAGAAAGTTTGTCCTGTTTATGTAGAAAGTTTGTCTTGTTTATGTAGAATGTTTGTCCAGTTTATGTAGAAAGTTTGTAGTGTTTATGTACAAAGTTTGTCATGTTTATGTAGAAAGTTTGTCCTGTTTATGTAGATGCAATGAGAGCACAATGAGATATTGATGGTACATATTATTGATGATAACTATTACACAATAAGATACAATGAGAGCACAATGAGATATTGATGGTACATATTATTGATGATAACTATTACACAATAAGATACAATGAGAGCACAAAGACAAACAAACAATACAAGCACAAACACAAACACACAAAAATTACAAAAATAATATATCTTCTCCCAGTAAATCACACACAAACAAACAATACAAACACACACAAATTACAAAGATAATATATATTTTCCCAGTAAATCGGAAAGAAGATGTAAGACTTAAACATGATCGTCTCATTCACGCTGCTTACGTTGTGAAGAACCTTGGGAGTCGACATCAGACGCTTCTTCGACGTAATATCTTACTCGAAATGATGATTTATTACGGAGAGATGTACGACATAAACCGAACAGACGTAAGTCTTCACCACGGAGCGTTGTACCTCTCTCCGGAATAAATCACCATTTCGAGCAAGATATTATTTCGAAGAAGCGTCTGATACCGACTCCCAGGGTTCTTCACAACGTAAGCAGCGTGAATGGGACGGTCGATGACACTCTTTCTTTCTTCTTCCTTCTTTTTCTGTCATGGGCACTCCAACAATGCAGCAAAGATGTTGTGGTGCGAACTCTTCACCACCGGATCGTCACATTCACGATGCTAACGCTGACAAGAACATCGGGAAGTCTTCGCACTGTCCCATTCACGCTGCTTACGTTGTGAAGAATCCTGGGAGTCGGCATCAGACGCTTCTTCGACATAATATTTTGCTAGAAATGGTGATTTATTCTGGAGAGAAAGAATGAAGAAGAAAGAAAGAGTGTCATCATATTTGTATTTGGGTGGAGAGAGAGAGAACGTGCTGAGTTGAAACACATTTAATGTGATTTGAGTAAACATCAGGAAGAAAAAACAAAAAAAACATTCATGCTTTGGCCACGTAAGGGCTGACATGGATGTCCATGTAGAGCGCGTCTGTGACGCGCTGCGTTCATAAAACATTTTCCTTTCCATAAAGGTTGCGTATTTTGCTATATGATCCGATCCAAACATAAAGACTTCTAAATTCAAGAAATTTTATAAAATTCTACCAAAAACATGTAATTACGATTACCAATAATTATCGTTGTATAACGAGAAATTCAATGCACTTACTTAAAATGTAATGTAACTGTACAACTTAGTACCTCCTTCAAGAAAGAATATTTGAAAGCTTTTCATAAGACATGCTTTTGTTGAAAAGATAATTTAGCCATACTAAAATGGCAGGCCTAAACCTGAGGTAAAAGGGAATCATGCACTACACGAGACTTCTTCCTCTCTTTCTTATACACTCACACTTCTTCTTACATTCCAAACCTTTCTTTTAATATGGGAACTACTAAACGTCGCCCCAAAACTACTTAAATCGTCCCTTAAAATTACCAAATTGCCCTTAACAATATATTTAATACCCAGATCGTCCCGTGTCTTTAAACAAGGTTTTTGACTCAGTTTTACTAACATTCCTAGTACCAACATCACGAAAATGTCTGGCGAAACACCTAGATCAGGCGAAGTAACGGAGACGGAATTTTTTTTTCCGACTCGGGCGTCTGGCTAAGACGCCTCCACCATGGTTGAGGCGTCTTATCCAGACGCCTCCACGATGGTCCAGGCGTCTTAGCCAGACGCCTATACCATGGTCTAAGCGTCTCGCTAAGACGCCTCAACCATGGTGGAGGCGTCTTAGCCAGACGCCTCCACGATGGTACAGACGTCTTAGCCAGACGTCCCGTTTTTTTTAATTTTTTTGTCAAATTAAAATTATACGATGTGTTATCTCAAATTATTTGACGTTTCTTTGCAAGTTTTGGTGGTAACCGGTCGGATTATAATGAGTTTTTTTGCAAGTGATGAAGATTCAAAAAAATTCCAGATCCAACATTTTTTAAGTTCCAAAATCCCCCGGTGGTAAAACATCCTGATTTACAAATACCACCTCGACAGGTCGTTCGGGGGTCGTTCGGGGATCTACAATTTTTTTGGATTTTGAAATTGTTGGATCTGGAAATTTTTGAAGTTTCGGTGTACCGAAGGGGTATCGGTCATCCGAATATAGTAATTATTAACTTATTAATTAATTAATTTAACAATTATCTAAATTTATAATCAATTATTTTTTAAAAAAAATAATAAAAAATAATAAAAAATTACGGGCGTCCGACGGAGCCGCCCCCACGTAGGAGGGGGCGTCTGGCTAAGACGCCTCCCCAATGGGGGAGGCGTCTTACACAGACGCCTGTCCCAAGGGCATAGCGTCTGGGTAAAACGCCTACCCGATGGGCAAGGCGTCTGGGTAAAACGCCTCCCCCATGGGGGAGGCGTCTTAGCCAGACGCCTCTCCTACGTGGGGGCGGCTCCGTCGGACGCCCGTAATTTTTTTATTATTTTTTATTATTTTTTTATTAAAAAGATGTTAGATATTTTACCAGATTCGAGTACACTGGGGCGTTCGTTGGTTCAATACTGACCTCCAAAATATTATTTTTTATGATTATAAGAGGAATATGAAGAGAGATGTGTGATAGGAGGGTAAAATGTCGCGTTATAGCAGTAGAAATGAGAGAATGACAAAATGGTAATTTCAAGGGACGATTTAAGTAATTTTGGGACGATGTTTAGCAATTCAGTTTAATATCTTTAACCACTTTATAGTTTATAACTTTTCACCACCACACCATAACGAAGGCAGATGTACATGCAACATGACAGTCAGACAGCCTCTGAGGCTTAATTATTCCATATATGTGAGCACCAAACTTTATTTCGCTTTACTTTTTTATGTTTAGTGAGAAGCACATGTCGCATTTGTATTTCCTAAAAATGATTGGAGATTTTTCATATTGATTCCGAAATATATAGAGACTTCCATCACCGTCGTCAATTGGACTTTCACAGCTCTTATCTTTGATATAGTGGTTTGATAGATTCTGTGAGCCACGTTTTTTTGCACTTGATAGGTACATATCTATTTAAGGTACTTTTTTTTTGATGTTGAGTGTTTACTTGTAATGATACAAGACAGAATTATCAACTTAAAAGGTAAGAGCATGGGACATATTACATAGTATCTAAGATATCATGGGATATTGGAAGTTAAAAGGTATTATCAGATTGATGGTGATTGGAATATTTTGAAGGGTATCATACTATTATAAAAACATTTCCTTATATATTTACTGTAAGTAGGTGATGGCAATTAAAATCTTAGCAATTTAGGAACTTTAGGTTCACATGTAACGATTCTCTGGAGATATAGAAACTTAATTTGGCACCCTTTAATTTAAAAACCCGATAAAGTGATAATAGCTCGAAATGATAAAAGCTTATAAAGAAAATAAATAATAAACGGCCGTAGGAAAATATTTGACTAAATTTCTTTATTATGCTTTCATTAACTTTCAAGTGAAGAAACTACCCAAAACATCCCATGCCATGTGCAAGATCCAATACAAAAATATAAAACATTAGTTATATGATATCTAACCTGAAAAATATTAAAATGTCACTGACTTAGGCTGGCGTTTGATAGCGAAACTATTCATGGTTTTTTTTTGGTTTATATAATGAATCCCAAACGTGGTTTTGATTTTTTGGAAAAATTTGGATTCCTCCTGTGAAACATGCTTTCACACAGCAAAGTGATTCAAAAACCATTTTCATTTCGTTTTTCCAGTTTTTTCTCTTCTTTGCCACTCTTCACTAAAATATACAACAAAATAATATTTTTGAACATAAACAATGAACAATGAGGAGCTTGCCAAACACCATGGTTTATTTGATGTCTAACGTGTTCGAAACCTAAATAAACTTGTCAATGATTTCTCTCTCGAAACAAATCAACTGTTCTTGTGCCAAACGCAACCTTAGTGTAATACTTTTAGGGTAATTGATTTTTTTCTGGTCTCAAAAAGTATACCAAATGTCAAATTTACCCTTGGTATTTTTGTACTAATTACAAATCATATCATTCTCATTCCCAACATCCCTAATTCTCCCTTAAATCCTAGAACATCACTCATACAATCCTACTTAGCCCACCGTGATGATGATGGTATTTTGGGATAAAATTGGAAATAAATTAAATTATATCTTATGTTTGGCTTTTAAATGAATTTTGTATAGTGATTGAACTTATGTAACTTATGGTTGACTTACTTTGGCCTTTTAATTTATTCTCTTGTATCTAATGACACTTGAAGTTAAGAAGCTTCCTTTACTGTGTTACGTTTTACAACGACACCAACATTGTTAAGTCATTCCACTTTAATGCCAGATAGATTAGCAGCTTAAAATTTACCTATCAGAGATATCATAAAAAACGCCAATCTATTATCACCAAGACCCCCGATCAGGAAATTCCTGAAAATATTTCACATCTGAAATGCTGATACCTTAAAAGTAAAACCAGTCAGTATTGAATTTGTGCATGGAGTGCATGGGGGTCGTACTTAGTATTCCATTCCTTTAATTTGTATTTTTTTGTAGTTGGCGTGAAGGATGGTACAAGTCCTACTTAGAATGTTGCTACTTGCTATTTTTTCATTAAAATTGAAAATGAAATTAATTCTATTCTTTTTCTTCATAATAGTTGGGATATTAGTGGATCTTAATGCAATCCACTTATCATCGTATGCTAAACTAGCGACTACCCCATGCGATGCGTAGATATCCATAAATATCACAATTTAAATGTCCAAACAACAAATTGTTAGAAGTTAACATGTCAATGATATTTGTTTGATAAATTTTCAAACAAAACCTCAAAGAAAAAAAACTTCTAAGAAAACTTTAACATCTACACAGAAAACACAACAATAACTTGTAGAGATACTCTACAAAATGAATTAAAATATTTAAAATTACATAAAATACAATAAGATAAAATTTTAAACAAAACATACAATGAAAAGAGTACTGCTAAAAATTTACTGAACTGCTATTCGTCGCCGTAAAACTACTTAAATCGCCCGTAAGATTACCATTTTGCCCATCTACACTTTCTACTAATATAACTCATCATTTCACTCTTTTAACACAACTTTCTCTTCATATCACTCTTCTATTCACCACATAAGATGTCTCGGAGGCCAGGAAAAGAACCAGCGGAGACCCCTGACAACTCACATCTGGTAAATTACCTTGTTTGTTTCAATTAATTTAAAAAAAAACATTTTTGAGTCGGGCGTCCGAGGGAGACGCCCGACCCAACGAGAGGGCGGTCGCGGGAACCGCCTCCCCCACAGTTGCCATCAGCACGTACGTCATTCCACCTATCCAGAAATGGTAAAATGATTCCTGGCAGTCTATCATTATATGGGAAGTTGTCCACGTCAACCCGTCCGGACACTGTAAGATAGGTAAATAACAATTAATTAAAACAACAAAATTAGGAGATAATATATTCAACCTCATTTAGATTACTGAAATATATTAAATAACATAACAACAAAGATATCGACATACCAGAAGATCATGTGCCCGTATTCACAGACGATCGAGACGAATTAGACCGACGACCCCTACTCCCAATACTGCCAGACCGACCACGACCCCTGCTCCCACTACTGCGAGACCGACCACGAACTCGCTCAGCATACTCGAAGGCACTCGGGTCCCGACGTGTCGACTTTCCCCTAGGTCGACCTCGTACCTTAGTATTTTCTTCGGGTTCTCCATAATTCGACTGATCGGGGTGTAACTGTTCGTATAAAATACTAGAGGCACTACGAATTACTGCAGGGTCGCTCTCCGAGATCTCATCCACTAGCTTCCGAAAATGCTCGGCGTCTTGTGCTGACCGATCAATAAACTCTGACATCTGGACTCCTTCTCCGATAACAAGTGTTTTCCAGAATGGATGAATCTGCTCTAAATAAATTCCATCACCTGACGCCAAACACTCGTACATGGTACAAGCACAAGGAATCCCATGTGTTGTCAGGAAGGCACATCCACAACGATATTCAATTTCATCACTTAAGTCCTGCATTCTTTTCAACTCCTGAGTCATTAACGACAAGCAGTGATGCGAAACTCGGCCATTTATATGCTGAAACAGAGGACCTATGTACTGTGCCAAATTTCGACGTCTCAAATCTTCAAGAAAGTTCCGAATATTCGTCAGCTGCATTTCAATAGACGAGTTGACGCGGTCGAAAAGAGTATCGAGAGCGGCAGTCGATGTAGTGATCCACTCTTTCAGAGCCGAATGTGCACTTTCCACCCTGCAGTTCGTAGTGTTGCCGAAATGAAAAACTTTATTCGTCCAATTCAACACGAATTTTTCCTTATGCATCAACCACGTGTCTTCCACATACTCTGTGAGCACTGGCCAGGACTTGAAAGAATCTTTCAGATTACGGACTGCTCTATCATAATCCGTTTGTGAATCAGAAATCATGACTTTCCTCCACCTTCCACGCCTGAAAATCTCTGCAGACTGCTTGTCCTTGCCGAATATGTGGTATACGTAGTTGTATACGTCTTTGTTGATATGCCAGGTGCATAGTAAATGAGCTGACTCAGGAAAAACCTATGTCACTGGTCGCATCAGACCCATCTCCCGGTCCGTAATTATTGCTGTCGGGCTAACAATATCCAATAACAGATCTCGCAACCTCTCCAACACCCACCGGTAACTAGACTCGGTCTCATCCTGCAGAATCGTATATCCGACGAGGAAATTCATGTTTGTTGGAGTAACTCCAACCATCTCAAACAAAGGCATCTTGTACTTGTTCGTCTTATACGTCGAATCCATACAGATTACGAATGGGTATGTACGCAACAACTGAACTGAAGTCGGATGTGCCAAAAATGCGCGAGTCAAGACATTAGTTTCTTCATCTGCCACAATCCAATGCAAATACTTATGCTGCACTGTCTCTCCGAGAAACTGCTGCGCGAGATTCCTGTCTTCAGATTTCGTCCTCCTCATGTACTCTCTGAAGTTGTAAATGTGTCTTTGATTCGGATTATCGTCCGGAAATTTCTTCTTTATCGCCAACAAAATGTTACGGGGTCTTGCTTGTGCCTCTGTCATATCACGAACAATTTGCTTTGCCCCAGCATTAAGTCCGCTGACCTGTCGGTGACCCTCTGAATAAACTGCCAATGGGTGGTTGTGCTGCCCATACATGCTACTAGAAACAATAACCCATCAATCACGATCTCGTCGCTCCACCACTTTTACCAAAAACCGACAACCGCAACCTTTTCTTTTCGTATTCTTTCGCATTGCAATACTCGTATCACGAGAACTCATCTCACGTCTGCGATCACATCTGAGGTAACAATCCATCCGGTTATTTGTTTTTGGTTTGTACGATGATATAACCAAAAAAAATCCGGCTCCTATTGCAATTTGTTTCGCCCATTTACAACCTTCCTCGATTGTTGTAAATATTTCTTTACTGTCAAAAAGCTCACTGTAATCTACTTCATCACCACCGAAATCTTGCAACGGAACCTGAAAAATTTGAATTTAACAAAAAATTTAAATAAAAAAAACGAACGTCTGGCTATGCCGCCTCCACCAAGGTGGAGGCGTCTGCCAATCATGCCTCCACATAGGTGGAGGCGTGTTAGCCAGACGCCTCCACCTTTGTGGAGGCGTGCATCTAAGCCAGCTCCAGCGAGGTGGAGGCGGTTTAGATAAACCACCTCCACCTATGTGGAGGCGGCCTATCCAGACGCCTCCACCTGGGTGGAGGCGGCTTAGGCAGACGCCCGAGTCGGGAAAAAAATTCCGCCCCCGTTACCTCGCCGGATTCTGGTGTTTCGCCAGACATTTTCGTGGTGTTGGTACTGAGAATGTGAGTAAAACTGAGTCAAACACCTTGTTTAAAGACACAGGACGAAATCAGTATTAATTGATTTGTTAAGGGCAAAAATGTCATTTTTGGGGCGATTTAAGTAGTTTTCCGGCGACGAATAGTAGTTCCCAAAATTTATCATTTAAAATATAGAAAACAGTCAAACACAACAATAACGTGTAGAGGGGTATTTGTGCCAAATTATCATAAATTAATAAAAAAAATGAAAGGGCAAAGTCCTTATACATGTTTTGAGTACAGGTTAATTACTTTTAAAGTAGTGATTGGTGCAAAACACTATGTATTGTGTTTATCAAAGTGGGTAGAAGTAGTGAAACTTGAGTAAACTTCGTAACAACCGATCTTAAGGGTCTTTTGAAAGATTAGATAAGAGACGTGTATAATATTAGATAAGAGATGTTGGGATACAAGATCTCACAGAAGAAAAATGTGTGCTGCATAAACACTTAGTGAACCCACGTGGAGATCATTACTTAGCAACCCCAACAAGAATAATGTCATGAGCCTAATCTCCTCACATGCAGGACTGGAGTTAAAATAATGAACAATATTAAGAATGGCAATTATGTATCAGAAAGGAACAAGCATCGATCAAGGGAGAGATCGGGAAGACCACAACTGTTGTAGACTTGTAGTCAAGTGTGGCAACGTTTTTATACATATTCCACCTCTGTCAAGAATTGTTGGAAGGAAATGGTTAGTATTTCGTGTTTATCTATCTTTTTATTGATATAACTAGTATTTCTGCATCCGAAGTAAACTGATATATATCAAAGAGAAATTGTCAGAAACTAGTAATCATATATGCTGTTACTTTCGCACTTGCACTATTGCAAAAAAAATGTATATTCGTTTCCAGATCCCGGGTTTTTAATCTAAAACGTAAATAGGAGATGTGATCTATGACACATGAGACCTCAACTTCCTCTGAGAAAAAAATATCAAAAAATGCAACTGGAAACATAAAAATCCTGCATGATAAGTTACAAACCATTTGAGGGTTATACAATTATGGAAGCGTAGCTAACTCTGTAAAACTCCATTCTGTCAGAGTCAATCAATTTCCAAATGCGATCTTTTATAATAAGTTGCCATAACAAACCACATTCCGGGGCGGTACTACGGGTCTGTTGGGATTTCGTCTATTTTCGTAATGATAATTTGGGATTTTAACCTTATAGATTCTTTGGATTCTGACTCTTTATATTATCAATATTTTCAAATATTAAAATCATAAATTGTATTCAAATTTCAACTCCTTTACCTGTATTTTTAACACACCGCGTAACTATATCACAGTATTTTGTGTCATTTTTAATGAACTTATAATTTTTTAAAAAATAACCCCTTATACGCACTTCACCAAAACTGGTTCTCTCACTCTTTGTAGAAAGTAAAACCAGTCTCTCTCCTCCTCTCTCTCCATAAGAAGTAGAAACTAATATCTCTCTCACTCCCTCTACTCCCCCACATCACAAACCCCAAGAGATTTGCAGCACCACCGACAACCCAATAAAAACCCAAACCAACTCATCTTTCTCTCTCCACTCTCTCATCGATTCTTGCTGATATGAAACACAATCCGTTAACCATAACTCCCGAACTCCGAACTCTGTTTCCTCTTCTCGGGGGAAGAAGAACCAAACTCTTCGCCTATGGATTCTTCGTCGCCTTTGTCTCCTTCACCGCCTACATAGCCTTCTTCCCCTCCGACGCCTTCCTCGTCTCCGTCGACGCCCGAACCGCTCCTTACAGGTCTCACTTCTCCTCCTTCATTTGCCGCTTGTTTCCGGGTTCCGCTTTCTTGGGGAAGGGAAGAAAGAAATGTGACGCCTTTGATGGTTTTGGGTCTTCGCAAGATGCTGTTTTTAAGGGGAATAAGAGTGATTTCGGTTTTGGGTCGCAAGAAAATGGTGATTTTGTGGATAAACAGAGCAGTTTGAGAAGTGGGTCGAGAGGGAATGGTGGTTTTGTGGATAATCAGAGCAATTCGAGTGTTGGGCCACCAAAAGATGATGTTTTTGGGAAGATAAAGAGCAATTCGAGTGTTGCATCTCTACATAATGATGTTGTGTCGAAGAATCGAAGCAATTCAAGTGTTGGAACTCAACAGAGTGAAGTTGTTTCGAAGGATAAGACCAATTCAAGTGTTGGATCCCAACAGAATGAAGCTTTTTCCAAGGAAAAAAGTATTTCAAGTGTTGGGTCTCAAATTGGTAACAATTTAAAAGAAACCGGAGTCTCTTCGAAGAACCAAACGTTTTCTGGCAATCCTCCAAATAAAATTCCAGCAAAGGAATCCCCTTCTACTTCGGAAAAGCCAGAGAATCGCTCCGGAGGATCAAAAGTTTCAAACTTCACAGAAGCAGCATCGAAAGGCAGTAGTGATACCAAAAATACCAACAACAATGACAAGCAGAATTGGAGTGTGGAGTCCATGAAGAAATGTGACCTATTCCATGGAAGATGGGTGAAGGACAAGTTCTACCCATTGTTCCCTCAAGGCTCGTGTCCGCACATTGACGAAGCCTTCAACTGTATCCTCAACGGAAGGCCCGACAAAACCTATCAGAAACTTCGTTGGCAACCCAGTGGCTGCAACATCCCGAGGTCTGTATTACTTTATGTTAACAATTCTTTCTTGTTTAGATGCCACATTAGTCATTGCATCGGGTGCTTATGATGTATATGGTTGTGATTGTAGACTGAATGGCACTGATATGTTAGAGAGACTTAGAGGGAAAAGGCTGGCTTTCATCGGCGACTCGCTCAACCGCAACATGTGGGAGTCACTGGTTTGCATTCTGAGGAATTCAGTTAAGGATAAGAAGAAGGTTTACGAGGCGTCCGGTAGAAGTCAGTTTAGAACTGAGAGTTCTTATACATTTCTGTTTAAGGTGCTCTAGATGTACCAAACCTATTGTTGTCTTGTAAATTTAGAATTTGAATTGTTATGTTGATGTTTACTTTGTAATTTGTGATTGTAGGATTATGATTTCAGATTGGAGTTCTTCGTGTCACCCTTTCTAGTTCAGCCATGGGAGGTGCCGGACGCCAACGGAAAGAAGAGGGAAACACTCCGACTCGATGTGATGGAGAAATCGGTCCACAACTACAAAGACGTGGATGTTTTAGTCTTCAACACTGGGCATTGGTGGACGCATGAGAAGACCTCGAAAGGGTAATTAGAAACAGCAACATAACAATTTAAGTTGTTTACCTATTTGAACTTGGTGGTTACAATTTGTGTTTTGTTGCAGAAAGGGATACTACCAAGAAGGCTACCGAGTTTACGACGAACTGGATGTTAACGAGGCTTTCAGGAAGGCTCTCGAGACTTGGGCTAAATGGGTGGATGCTAACATTAATTCGGAAAAGACACTCGTCCTCTTCCGAGGCTATTCTCCTGTGCATTTCAGGTATAAAGCTCCACCATTGTTTCTTAAATATTCAATTAAATCGTAATGATAATGTAGGATACCAAGATTGTTGCAAGATAAACTTTGTGTTGATTTGGCTAATCTATAGCACGATGTTGCTTGAGTTCTGATTTTTGGTTTAAATTCTCAGAGGTGGTCAATGGAATTCCGGCGGGCAGTGCGATTCTGAAACAGATCCCATTGATAAGGATGAGTACCTAACTCCGTACCCTTCCAAAATGAGCATTCTTGAATCTGTGATTAGCAAAATGAAGACTCCAGTTTCCTATATGAACATCACAAAAATGAGCGACTACCGGAAGGACGGCCATCCGTCAATCTACCGGAAGCACAACAGCTTTGATTTACAGGTCCAAGATTGCAGCCATTGGTGTCTTCCTGGTGTTCCAGATTCCTGGAACGAACTGCTCTATGCTGAACTAATCATGAAGCAGGATCGAGTGAAGTAGGGATTAGTTGAAGTCATGACTTCATCTTTTGTAGTATATGTTTGTCCAAAGAATACCACAGAAGAAATTATTAATGGGATCAGTAGTATTGATTTGTTAATTAAGGAGAGGCATAAAGGTAGGTGGATTGGTGATCCAATTGATCACATATAATACTGCTTTCTGTTCTGGCCTTCTAAGCTTGTAATTTGAGGGTTCTTCTCTGTATTTATTTGGAATAAAATTATTGAAGTTTTTCCGTTTTTGAATTGTGGCAAATGAATGGTGGCAAAAGATATTTCTACCTGCTTTAGCCAAATCTTAGAATGGTACATCTTATATTTTAATATCAAAGTTCTACAAGGTGGGCTAGCCTGGTTGGGTGACTTAAAGAGTTTGATGTTGTGTGACATAGATGTGGTTCCACATTCTGTTATATGCTAAAATCTTGCGTGAATATTGTTACTTGTAAGATCATAATTTCTCACGTCTTAGTGGAAGTTTTCTCATTGCTTTCCTAAGGACCTCACAAACTTGACCATGAATTCAAAACATTAAGTGAATCTGACCATAGTTAAGTTGGGTTAAGACATATTCAATTAGAACACACAAGGACAGCTTCAATTAGACATATTCATAAGCACCCGATGCAATTAGTCATTGCATCGGGTGCTTATGATGTATATGGTTGTAATTATATGTTTTATGATCTATTTAATGTATGTACGTGTTTCTATATTTCTTTATGGAATCAACAAATTTATAACATATGTAGGAAAAGATTTTACATAACACTAAATTGTTTACAGAAAGTCAAAAATGAGATTCTGAACCGCAGAGGATATCAATTAAGAATACTATTAGAATAATATTTGCAACGAATAGGTAATACCTGTATACCAGTGTACCTGACCCGTATGGGTACAGAAGTCCATACCCGTTTAAAAATTTGTACCCGTTAACCCGCTAGATAAACGAGTCGGATATGAGTATATGAATTATCCGTACCAGTATAGTGTTATCAACATATTATATATATATATATATATATATATATATATATATATATAAATCAAAATCTAACCTTAACCTAGCCTCCACTTAGGACTGTCAACTTTGGTTCAGCTCGATAGTTCGACTTGAACTCGACTCGAAAAATGTTCGACTCTAGTTTAACTTGAAAATAAAAGATCTTGGTAAAAAACAAAAAAAATCTTCAAACTAGGTTCGACAAACGAGCCATTGAACTCAAAAAAAATTGACGTTCCAATTTTTTTATTGTATTTGGTAATAACATAAGTTAATACTTATTGCTCGAAAATTCAAATAACGTTGTTTTTGTATCAAACAACCACGTACTTTGTGCTAAGAAAAGTGTGTTTGTAGCATAAAAAAGGTTTAAAAGGATCCACATGTTTTTTGATAGTAATCTGTAAGTGATATATTAATAATTTCACACTCAAAAACAATTTCAATGATATTCAACTACCATTCCCAAGCAAAAAGTAACTAAAGCCACTTCAATAGACGAGAATGATCCATCTGAAGCCTTTCAGAATGCAAAATAAAAAGAAGAGAAATTGTGAAATTTAACTACAACATTATAGAAGCATAACATAATTAATGATAGGAAATTAGAGGGACTAAATGCACAAAAAGGGAGATGATGATAATAAATAAATATAAAAAGGTCATAAACCCTAACAAGACTTCCCGCCTTAAAGGTGCTCTTAGGGTTCTTCCGCTCCTCTCCGCCGCCGTCGTCTCACGGGTTTGATTCCTATCCTCATATCTTTCTCTCACTTCACGTCTTTTCGTGATTCCGTTTTCGATCTCAACCCCCATATGTTATTTCCCCATTCCGTCTTCGTTATGCCATAAAGTTCCATCTTTTGGTTTACAGGTTTTGGGTCTTCCACAAAGATTTGTTCTTTTTGCTGTTGATTGCTCGTAGTTGTTTATTATTTGGTTTTTCTAGTTTTGATTGTTATGTTATGACGCAATTTTGTACCAGTTGATCCAATCTGACACATATTTGACCCATCTTTTGATATCTTCCGCCATGTTCACACTATACATATTAGCTTGTAGGAGTACATGATCTGATCGTTTGAGATAGACATGATCACTTGGGTGATCTTTTCTGGTTCAGTCTAAAAATCATCTAAATATTATATTTTGATAGCTTGTTATTTATGAAATTGACTGGATTTCGTTGTTGTAATTGTAATATACTAATATTATTCTCAATTTATATCCTCTGCGGTTCAGAATCTCATTTTCGATTTTCTGTAAGCAATTTAGTGTTATGGAAAAATCTTGTCCTACATCTGTTAAAATTTGTTGGTTCTATAAAGAAATTCAGTATCGGCTTCTTATGTTTGGACCCCGACTCAATTTAGTTTTGTGCAAAGATGTATGCAATGGAGTGTTGTGTTGTGTTGATTGCAGTTTGTGTTTATCCGGTGCTGCCTTGTTCTTCTTGTTAATTTCAAAACTAGTGACAACATTCTTAAATTCTCCCTTTACAGGAACCAGAATAATTTTTAGCAATATACAAAAATGGTGCACTATAACTTCAAGAGTATAACAGTAGTGCCATCTGGGAAGGAACTAACGGACATCACACTTTCACGGACACAACGGCAAACACCTACTGTGGTCCACAAGGGATATGCCATTTCCCGTATTCGCCAGTTCTACATGCGCAAGGTGAGGTTCACCCAACAAAATTTCCATGAGAAGCTGTCCGCCATCATTGATGAATTCCCTAGGCTTGATGGTATCCATCCTTTCTTCGGAGAGCTCATCCATACCCTCTACGACAGAAATCACTACAAGCTTGCACTTGGTCAAGCCAACACCGCACGGAATCTCATAAGAAAGTTAGCCAACGATTATGTTAGGTTGTTGAAATATGGAGACTCTCTTTACCGCTGCAAGTCGCTGAAGGTTGCCGCCCTTGGCCGCATGTGTACTGTCATCCGACGAATTGATGCTAGCTTGATTTACTTAGAAGAGGTTCGTCAGCACCTAGCCAGGCTGCCTTCTATAGATCCCAATACCAGGACAATCTTAATCTGTGGATATCCTAATGTGGGCAAAAGTTCATTTATCAATAAAGTCAGCCGAGCCGATGTGGATGTCCAACCATATGCATTCACCACAAAATCCCTTTTTGTTGGCCACACCGACTACAAGTACCTCAGATATCAGGTGATTGATACACCTGGACTATTGGACCGCCCAATAGAGGAAAAAAACATCATTGAAATGTGCACTGTGACAGCCCTGGCTCACTTGAGAGCAGCTGTGATGTTCTTCATTGATGTCTCCGGTACATGTGGTTATACTGTGGCCCAGCAGGCTGAACTTTTCCACAGCATCAAAGATTTGTTCATGAACAAGCCTCTTCTGATAGTGTGTAATAAGATTGACTTGCAGCCTTTGGATGGGCTTTCGGAGGATGATAGGAAGTTGATAGCAGGATTGAAGGAAGAAGCAGCCAAAACTTTAGTAGCTGAAGGTGGTGATCCCAACGATGAGGGGGTTTTGTTGACAATGAGCACTTTGACTGAGGATGGTGTAGTTGCTGTAAAGAATGCTGCATGTGAAAGACTTCTGAATCAGAGGGTTGAGGTTAAGATGAAATCCAAAAAAATCAATGATGTCCTGAATAGGTTTCATGTTGCCATTCCAAAGCCCCGTGATTCCAAGGAAAGGTCTCCATGTATACCTCAGGCTGTTCTAGATGCCAAGTCAAAGAAGAATGAACAAAAGGAAAAGAGGAAACTCGAGAAAGATTTGGAGTATGAGAATGGTGGGGCTGGTGTTTACTCTGCCAGTTTGAAGAAGCACTACATATTAGCAAATCCTGAATGGAAGGACGATAACTTGCCGGAGATCTTGGATGGACACAATGTTGCCGATTATATAGATCCTGATATTTTGCAAAGGCTTGCAGAGCTGGAAGCACAAGAGGGTTACCATCTGGGAGAGCAGGCTGAGGATGATCAGGAGGATGCTGAAATGGATGACAGGGATGATTTGACTCCTGATGAGTTAAAGGCTTTGGCTGAAATAAGGAAACAGAAGAGCTTGCTTGTTCAGAAACACAGGGCCAAAAAGAGCACAGCAGAAAGCCGTCCAATTGTCCCAAGAAAGTTCGACAAAGACAGGGAATTTACATCTAAAAGAATGGGGAGACAGCTGTCTGCCATGGGCGTAGACCCCAGTGCTGCCATTAAACGTGCTCGGAGCAGATCTGTCTCCAGGAAGGGTGAGAAGAGGGGAAGGTCTCTTGTTAGAGCTGATGGCGAAGCAGTGGACATGGATGTCGACCAACCAAGCAACAAGAAGCTACGGGTGTTGTCGAGGTCGAGATCCAGACCACCTGGTGAAATAGTGCCTGGTGAGGGATTCAAGGATTCTGCGCAGAAGCTCAAGGCTCTTCAGATAGCTAGGAATTCAACGAAGAAAAGAAATAAGGAAGCCCGCCGTGGAGAAGCTGACAGGGTCATTCCAAATTTGAAACCAAAGCATTTATTCTCTGGCAAACGCTCAAATGGAAAGACTGACAGACGTTAAGGTATGCATCCTTGTAATATTTTTTCCCACTATTTCTATACTGTTATGCACTTTGTTTGACATATATGATCAGTGAAGTAGTTCATTTTTCTGTTTCGGACATGTTTACAGAAATATGGCAACTTTTAATCTGTGGAAAAAGAGAAAAAAATGATAAATAATCATGTTGCTTTTTCTGCCTTGAAATATACTTTAGACATATGTGGTGCCTGGAGTTTATCACAATATTTGTTGGGGGTATCTTGATCTGCATGCGTTTTACTTTTTCATGTTTTTTTGAGCTGATTGCTTGTGTTTCAAATCTTAACTTCAACATTATGGTTCTAATTTGCTTTTCTGTTTTTTGTTACTAGCGGAAGAGCTAGGAAATTTCTATTTGGGACAGATACCACCTGAAGGTTGATTTGCTAGCTGACTTCTGCCGTCTCAGTTGGACCGTATAGCTCAGTAGTTTATTATATATTTCAAACCTTTGTTTGCAATCCAAATTGTTGTTTAATTTATTTAATTGTTTAAACATGCGGCTCTACATGTGCTTGTGTTGTCTTTTCTCTGTTTGGATGGTTTTCCAGAATTTGGCATAGAGTTTGTTTGTGAGCTCATTTCCATCAATGGGTGTCTCCAGAACTGTAATGTTACGATCATCTCTGTTTTGTTGTAATGATATCGGACCACATGGCGTTTAAAATGGTTGGGATAGGCAAGGAGAGACGTACATACAAGCATGTTTAATGGTTTTCCAGTCTAGGAATGCATATCTATGTCAAGGTTACGAAAACCATGCTCCATACATCAGTGTTTCTATCATGTTCTTTATTTTGACATTCCACAGGTAATGGTCCCTTTCTTAACTGTCTGTAACTTACGATTTCTGTTATGGAGCTCTACCTTGATGCCTTTTCTGCTGTCACCCTATTATCAGGAGGAGCCTTGGCCTTTTATGGTAAGTACCACAGGAATGTCCATTGCACGTAACAGCTTAGCCTATACTGTAGATATACTGTACTATTTTTCATGGTTAGGTTTTTGAGTTGGTTATCTGGTATCCTTAGTTGCTTGATACATTGTAAATACATCAAATGTTTCTACTACGTATTGGCATGGACAAGCCAAATACGGCTTATTATTTTGACATAGACAGTATGGATTCACATGTATGTTCTGTAGCTTTATAAAATGCAAGCAAAGAGGTCCAACAACAATGCACTCTCAAATTGGTATAAGAAATTATATGTTAACGTTTTAGACGGTGCTTATATCTTAAGACTAGTAAAGTGACTTCTTGAATTGTTTGAGTGAAGTTCTGGCATTCACAAACAAAATTTGAAGTTCCGTGGTAATCTTACTTCATAGGTATCTGTTCAGTTAATTGTCATTTTCATCAAGCATTCAGTCTGTTTTTATTAGTCCTTCCCATATCTAGGCTGCTTGATTTCATCGTCCAAATATTTTAATCAATCGCCAAAGCAGTAGTGTTGCTGGAGTATGACACCAACTGCATCTCCAAGCATGTACAAATTTTAGAATCAGTGCCTTCTATCTTCTTTGATGCTTTCTTGGTCAGTTCTGTTTTTTTTCCTTGAAAGGGCAAATAGTTGAGCTAAATAACTCTTGGAACGAAACCCTTTGTGCTTTTTATATGAGTCTCATTGTGATGGCTGGTATACGATGTTCTACGAACCAATAGGTTCCATAATCATCATTAACAAATGTTCTGTAAATTGGGACCTTTCAAATGGTCCTTGGGCCACTAGCTAGCAAGAATCTAGGATTAAGTTGAATTATGAGTTGGTGGAAGTCACCTTCGGTCTCCTGCAGGCTAGGTCAAAACCATTTGAAAGAAGGACATAATGTTTTTGAAGTCGTCTTGAATATTTGTACAATCCTATGCACTTAGAGAAAAAACCCGAGTCATGTTAGGTCTTAGAACCATTATTGTATCTGTATCAGTGTATCGTTACGAAACTCAAGCATTTTGGGTCAAGACAGTTGATAGGTGAGACTTGAGGGTGCCGTTACCTTTAGTGTTTACAATCCCATTCTAAGGGTATATCAAGATTTATCCAGGTCTAGGATGTAAACATCTATACAGTATTTCAAGGTAGTCCATCTTTTGGTCCATTAAAAAAATCCTGTATATACAGTTAAATCTCAACCCTACGTCTAAAACATTTACTTCTGATGTTTCCTTCCCCAACCCAAACGTTCCAAACCAAACACTCTCCCAAACCAACCCAACCCAAACCAAACACCTCCTCTCCTCTTCCGCAACCAACCCTTTGCCACACATCTTTCGTCCCTTCTCCAACTGCGGCAACCGTCGGTGCGAGGATTCGAAGCAACTATTCCTCTTCAAATTAAATCATCATCCACACTTCTGAAGAACGCATCCAAAAGACTTCATTCTCATCCCGGGTCTGGTTCTTCTCTTTCTACCACGCTCACAAAAGATTTCTTTCTACCATATTTTGTGTTTTTGGATTTCATTGGCGTGATTTTCCTTTTTCTTCAATGTTTTACTCTCTTGCATGCTCCTCCGTTTTAACATAACAGTGTTGTTCTGCAGTTGAGTATGCACACAAGGTGTTTGACAAGAGGATTATGCAAATCCTTTTGTGGTTATGTTCCACCCACTAAAACTAATACATGTCCGGTAGTTGAAGAATAAATATTGCGATGTAATGGTTTCATGTGCCCCCAAATATGTCGCCCAACAACACCCTCAAGGAGAGCATGTTCATCTCCCAACTTTGATCATCGTCGTACTTGTGCAGGTTAATATCATGATCACTTGAAGATTGAGAGTTTCAGTTTCACCTTCTGAGTTAAACCAGCTGTTTCTTTGCCATGGTGTTTGTATTGGAGTACAAATTGTGAGATTTGGTTTCTTTGCCATGGTTTACTTTGGTTAATGTGCATACGAACTTTCAATTTATTTGGGAATACAAAATAATGAATGCCAAAGTAATACATGTGTCAATGAAATCTCTAATGTCATTGGACTACCTACATGCTCTTTGAAATTCATGATTTATGTTAATGATATTGGTTGGTAAACCTAGGTGGATAAGTAAACGGTACGATTTACACGTTCTCGGTAGGAATGTTTCACACATTTGTCATCTTACCGAAAGATATATTTGTGTCTTCTGATTAATATTATATTAATGTTTCTGATTAATTGATGATATGATTTATTCTTCCGCTTTTCCTTCAATCAAATTGGAATTCGAAACCATCCCCATGCATACCTGATTAAGATTAGACTTGATTATGGTAAAATTATGATATTTTCAAACATTGATCTCAACGCATACCAACACATGATGGTGTTTACTATCAAATTCCTTTCGTTGGTGTTGCTCATCTTAGTTTGTCCTAGATGTTAGTCACACTACATGATAGAGGTAATGATATTGAACTAAACTTCAAAATATCTGTTCACCTCTTGCCTAATAAAGAGCAATAATGGCCATAAACTACCACATCATAAATGGATTAATACCACAATTGTCTGCAACAAAATCATATAATTGTTTAGTTCGTTGGGTTTCATTTGACTATTACTGTGAATTTCATTACGGATTAGAATTAGTCCTACTTTACTTCAATTTCATAATGTAAATGGATGTAAAATATCCATTAATATTATTTGAGGTGAAATGAGCTCAACAATCATAAAAGGTCCAGTATCAGTGTTGATTTTGCTTTTGGATTCAAACAATTGATTAAACACGAACCAAATGCCACATATGCATTAGTTTGATATTTTTTAATAATTATAAATATATATATAGTTTCATATTTTATTAAAGTTTAGTTTACACAACACATTAGTTATCTTTTAATAGTTTTGTTTTTCTTTAGTTAGCCACACAAACATTTTACATTTTCATGACACTTAAACATTTATTGTTATGGTTTGTGGAAGTTGCATGTATAATTCCAACATTGAAGTTGTTGGCCCCTTCCTCGATTTTGGACGACGAAGCAGGCTACAACATTGTGGAAGAGGCCGAAGACGAGGAAGAGTCTGGAGGTAGAGTTTGGTGTCCCCAAATATATGTATGATCTCATTGGAGTATTGTAGTCCAAGTAGAGATGTTATATGTTTTAAGTTTTAATCGCTGTTTAGCCTTGGTTGTCAAATGTCAACCCCAATTTAAATGATTAATTGTTAATACAATTTCTGTTAGTTTGTATATGAAATTGAGTAAGCCTACACTTATCTTTCTTATGTTGTTGAGTCGTTTTGACAACTTTACTAGCCTTTTTTGTTGTACCATTAATGGACAATATAGTTGACTGAACATGGCTAAAAACCCTTCCTCATCCTAACACTCATGCTACTTTCACAGGTTATAGAGTGTCTACGAAGCAATAAGACGTAAAGCTCCAAATACCTATTATGGCCGCATTACCAACATGGGTAGTAGATCGAAGCTGTGATGAATGATTTAAAGATTTGTGTCACACATTGATAAACCAATGTCAGTATTAAACCAAATTCTCCAAGTCTAATCAAGATATAAAATGGTCAAAGCAGGAATGTTTTCTCTCAAAGTGGTGGAATAAACATTGAAAGTATAATTTTTTTTCATTGTTTAAGCATAATGACCGATAGTCTTCTGAATTGCTAAACATCGTCTCAAAATTACTTAAATCGTCCCTTGAAATTACCATTTTGCCCTTCTCTCATTTCTACTGCTATAACGCGACATTTTACCCTCCTATCACACATCTCTCTTCGTATTCCTCTTATAATCATAAAAAATAATGTTATGGAGGTCAGTAATGAACCAACGAACGCCCCAGTGTACTCGAATCTGGTAAAATATCTAACATCTTTTTAATAAAAAAATAATAAAAATAATAAAAAATTACGGCGCGTCCGACGGAGCCGCCCCTACGTAGGAGGGGGCGTCTGGCTAAGACGCCTCCCCCATTAGGGAGGCGTCTTAGCCAGACGCCCCATCCTACGTGGGGGCGGCTCAGTCGGACGCCCGTAATTTTTTATTATTTTTTTAAAAAGATAATTGATTATAAATTTAGATAATTGTTAAATTAATTAATTAATAAGTTAATAATTACTATATTCGGATGACCGATACACCTTCGGTACACCGAAAATTCAAAAATTTCCGGATCCAACAAATACCCCTGTCGAGGTGGTATTTGTAAGTCAGGATGTTTTACCACCGGGGGATTTTGGAACTTAAAAAATGTTGGATCTGGAATTTTTTTGAATCTTCATCACTTGCAAAAAAACTCATTGTAATCCGACCGGTTACCACCGAAAACTTGCAAAGAAACGTCAAATAATTTGAGATAACACACCGTATAATTTTAATTTGACAAAAAAATTAAAAAAACGGGACGTCTGGCTAAGACGTCTGTACCATCGTGGAGGCGTCTGGCTAAGACGCCTCCACCATGGTTGAGGCGTCTTAGCGAGACGCTTAGACCATGGTATAGGCGTCTGGCTAAGACGCCTGCACCATCGTGGAGGCGTCTGCATAAGACGCCTCAACCATGGTGGAGGCGTCTTAGCCAAACGCCTCCACGATGGTGCAGGCGTCTTAGTCAGACGCCCGAGTCGGAAAAAAAATTCGTCTCCGTTACTTCGCCTGATCTAGGTGTTTCGCCAGACATTTTCGTGGTGTTGGTACTAGGAATGTTAGTAAAACTGAGTAAAAAACCTTGTTTAAAGACACGGGACGATATGTGTATTAAATATATTGTTAAGGGCAATTTGGTAATTTCAAGGGGCGATTTAAGTAGTTTTGGGGCGACGTTTAGTAGTTCCCATAGTCTTTTGTGTATATCTTGGAATTATGTGGACATATAATGATTGTTTAAGAACTATGAATAAATTTATAGGCTTTAGTACCCTAAAACTTTTAATAGAATAATAACACTTGCGGTTAAAAAGTTCCCACTAATGCTATCATTTCAGTGATCTAATTTTAGTTTTCCACGCCCATTACGTACTAGACCCCTTAATATTTATTTATATGAACCTTTTGATTTGGGCAATGGAAGCTTTACTATTCTATTTTTTTTTTCGAAAAAATGTTTTTTATTAATTTGCTATTTTTTATTGTAGACTTTAATCTAATTTCTTCATAAACTGGAAGAATTTTTTTTTATACTTTCACATTGGGAGTTTCTTATTTTCTTATTTGATTTCTCAAAGACTGAGATTTATTTCGGTGTTTTGATTTTTATATTTTTCATGTGATGACATTCCCAACCTCTTAATTTTTTTAATTAAAACATTGTTTGATGTCTACGTTTAAAAAATATCTTTCACCGTTGATACAGTCAAACATCAAATATTACTTATTTATAACTCAATTTCATTACAACCGAGTAAAATGCTAGTTATACTGTATAGCACATAACTCACACATTTATAATCCTAAATTCTTTTGCTTGTGATGTTAATTTTCTTCGTGAATTTCATTTTTAGCCTACTCAAAACTAATTTGGGATCAAAGGCTTCTTGATGCTAAACTGTAAATTCAAGCAATTTGACCATTAGATTTAGGATTTTTTAAATAATGGTTTAAAAAAAAGAAAATTTGAAGAATATAACGGAGCAAAACGTATTTGAAAAACTATGGTTATTAAAAACAACTATAATGTCGTTTTCATTATAGAAAAATGACACCGACAATGTCATTTTTAGTCCTTACTAAAACAACATAAATGATACCGTTTTTACTATACATAGAATCCTGAACCCGGATTTCTTGACGGATTCAAGGAAAAACAACAACACTAGTGTTGTTTTCATTCAAATGGGATAGCCAACCATCTCTTCCTCATCCTACCTCCAAATAACTCATCACTCCACATTACCCCCCTCTACCCGGCCACAAGCAAAGTTCAGGCTGGTTTTCATTTTTTTATTGGTTTTTATGACTTCGATATGAAATGCAATGCATGTATAGTTAATGTATGATTGTTGCTTTGAAATGTAGACTTCGTACACCCGAAGTAATGAGCTCCGATACCGGATTTATTATAGTTTTTTTCGATGGAATTATTACTTTCGTAGATGACATTCCAGAATACGAAGGTGGTTACAGACGTATGATGAATGTTAGTACCTAAATGCGATATGATGATCTTTGTAAAACGGTTTGTCGAGTTTGTGGTTTTCGAGAAGAGTTTGATCTCACGTTAACCTGCAAGTGACCACCATATGAAAAGTACACTTACACTGATGTGTTTGATGATTAGAGCACAACAACGATGCTATCTTTATTTAACATCGTGAATACGGTTGTATTGTTTGTTCAGAAACAACCAAAACATTATACTACTGTGCACCAAAATCAATTGACTGATGAATATCAAGCAATGACACAGACACGTAGTCAATATGAAGCAGATCCATCATCTGCAGTTCCTCAGTCTTTTTTGAACTATATGAGCGTACAACAATGAATATTAGTAATTATGAAGCAGATATAGTTCCTCAAGGAAGATGTGTTGAAGATGCAGGGAGTGATGAGACAGACGTTGGTGAGCCAGATGGTCAGATGAATGGTGAGGAAATAGACATTGTTAATGTAGATTTTAGAGCTGCAGAACATGTTTCGTCATATAGTCAGATTCAACTACCAGTGTCGTTTTTCCTTTAATAAAAACGACACTAGTGTTGTCGTTTTTCCTTGAATCCGTCCAGAAATTTGTGTCTAGTAAAAATGACATCACTGATGGCTAGTGCTGTTTTTATTATAATGAAAACGACGTTATAGTTACCGTTTTCAATAACCAAAGTTTGTCAAATAAGTTTTGTTTTGTTATATTCTTCTAATTTTCTTTTTTTAACCATTATTTCAAAAAAAATCCTTAAATTTATATGATATTTGATTTGGATAAAGAGTCTATGTTAGTTTGTTGATTATCAAAATTAAGTTGAGGGTGCCCGAAAAGCAACATCAACTTGTTCAAGAAAAAGATAAAATCTTGGTTTTTCTTCTTGGAGCTCTGAAAGCAAGTAGTATAAGTTTGAATTAAATACACTAACACGCTTGATGGTATTTATGTTGAGCAAGAACGTTGCATGTCATTTTGATGTTTATTTTGTGGCCATCATGCAATATTTTGTGGTAATACTCTAAACTTGTGCATATTTTCAATGAACAATTGGTGTTGTGTATTGTTTGGTACAAAATTGTTGGTTTTCAAAAAAAATCTTGCATTTCATATTGCGTTACCTTAAAACATTGTATCATTTTCTCCTAGATCTCAATCAGAACCGGATTTTTATTATAATAGTTCAAATGCAGGGGGATTGTTGTATTCGAAGATGAGAAAAGTCAAATCTGAAATGGTTTCTGCAGAAATGCGGAAGGTAACTGCATAATATATATTTTATAAGATGAACAAGTGTTGAAGCAGTAAGTACTAAGTAGTAAACCTTTAGCAAATTATTTCTCCTGGAGACAATTTCACAATTATTAGAATTAAGACAAAATGATGTTTTTTCCTTTCATTTTTAAATCCATTGCATTGATACTTGATAGTCAACCGGTTTTAGAAGATTTTAAAAATTATATTATGGAATCTCTTACTCCACCAAACCCAAATCTCCACGATTCATCTTCTGATCTCCCGTGTGTAATGTTGTGTGTGTCATTTTGTTGTCCCCGATGTTACATGTTCAACCTCTGATATTTTTCTTATATTTTGAAGGCTGAAAAGCAGATTGAGATGTACACCAAGCAAGGATTTTCAGATCTTCCAATTTGCATGACGAAAACCCAATACTCATTTTCACACGTTCCATCTCAAAAGGGAGCTCCATCAGGATTTGTCTTACCAATTAGAGATGTGAGGGCCAGTATCGGTGCTGGGTTCATTTTTCCACTCGTGGGAACAATGAGCACCATGCCAGGTCTTCCAACACGCCCTTGCTTCTTCGAAATTGACATCGACCTTAGTGCTGGAAAAGTACTTGGTCTTTCTTAGGTTTATTGCCCGATCCCCTTATCATCCCATTCTTATTGCCCGAGGAGGACGTGCCTGAGGTCGCTGTCCCGAGGTGTCGTCGTGTGAGATCCGGTGTTCTTTGTCGTTCTTCGCGAAAGAGGTATGTCAAGTTCTTGCATTAGATGTCTTTGTTGCTCACCCAAGTTGGGGTGGTGTGGTGGTCGGTCGGAGACCTCACCGACGACGATAAACAATGTAAAATCCTTGCTGGCGCAAGGTTGCTGCCGACCAACACCGGTCGAACGATGCCCTGGGCGGTCGAACGGTTGTGCATGTGCTGGTGGGTCTGAGGTTTGTCTGGGAGTTTTCGATCGAACGAGACCCCTGAGTCGTTCGACCGTTGCTTCGTGTTTTGCTCGAACCGAACGTTGACCATCCAAACGGTCGACCGCTCCTAACCTTTTGTCCGACCGGAACTTAAGTGAACCTCATTGTTTAGTATGTTGTTCGACCAATTGTTGTATATTGTTCGACCGACCTAGACAACTAGGATGCTCATGGTAGTTTTCGGTCGACCGGGACTCCTGAGTCGGTCGACCGAATAGACTTGTATGATTTTGACCAAACTCCGGATTTTGATCACGTTCAGTCGATCGGTTTTAGACATTCGTTCGACCGTTAGGAATCAGGTTTTGAGCACATAGTCCGACCGTTGTAGGCGTTCAGTCGACCGATTCCCTTGGGGAACCGGTCGATCGGTATACCTTTTCCTGTCGACCATTTGAGCCCAGAACTAAATCCTGGTCCTAGTGAAGTGTCAACTCTGTCCACGGAAACTCGTGTCCTCGCATAGAGTGTGAGCCGGGAGGTGACGGTGGGTACGTTGCTCGTGTCTGCTTAGGGACCGCTGGGTGGAAGAGTGTGGATACTTGGGACGTGTCGCCTCTGTATTATAGAGGGTGGCGTAGTTATGCTTTGACTATCATTAGAGTAGCAGCCTGATGGATCGTGGATCACATTGCTTTCAGCGGGCACGCAACTGCCGTTGGGTGAAGTGACTACCGACTTGGATGGCTACGGAGGTCGCTGCCCTACTTTTATGGTTTCGGTTCGGATCTGTCGATTATCTGGCCCTCTGTGTGGCGAATATGTTCTACTGACCTTGATAGACTGTGATTGCATGAGCCCGTGCGACCTGTGTGGCGGCAGCGAGGATCGTGTGTGGCATGTGTGGTACGGTCATGGACTGCCGATGATGATTTCCGGCAGGTAGCTCGATTGGGCACTTATCGGGTGAGATATTGTGCGGTCTGTGTAATTGCGGTGATGGACCAACTTGAGTGACGACTCCGTTGGTGTGGTGGTGGACCACGATGTTTTCAGATCTGATTCTACTCGCGCGAAAGTGCGAACGCCTCCTCACCGATCCCTTTGTCTTGGGTAGCCGCGTGTGGGGATGCGTTGCAACTGTCTGCTAGACCGTATGTGCCTACGGTAGGTCTCCTCGGAGACCTGATGTTTGTGGACCGTGTGGCCTGTGTGGCGCCGACGATGTTTGGACTGTGCGACCTGTGTGGCGGCGATGATGTTGTAGACCGTGCGGCCTATGTGACAGCGGTGTCGATTGTAGACCATGCGGCCTGTGTGGCAGCATGAACGATTGCGGGACAGATGCCCGATTTTACCCTTGGTGGGAATGTTGTTTTACTGCTTTGTTTCATGTCATACTATACTAGTATGATAGGGCATATAAGTGAGATTGTCATACGGAGTTTCCTTATGGAAACTCAGGCATTGTTGTTATGTTTATTTTTAGGACCGCGGTAGGTTCCGACGGGTGGTGACCGAGGGAGATTGCACTTTATGACTGGATCATGTCGTCTACCTATTTTATGTTGTTGTGATTACATGTTTTATGTATTTCGTATTCTGATGTAATCACTCTTTTGACAAACTCTTATGTAATATGATGCATCAGATATATTTGAGTATTTCTATGAGTAATGTCCCCGCTTTTGATGATATTTATCATTTTAAAAGTTTAAATTTTTCACTGTTCGGAGATGTTACATCAACAGTACGCTTAGTACGTTGACTCCACTTAATTATGATATTTGCAAATCAACTGCCGCTAAACAATGCAACCGAAACAAGCATGTCTTCACAAAATATCATTACACGCATCCAGTTGGCCTTGATTTGCTACTTGTAGCCGAATCTGAATGTTCTCCCAACTCAAGTTACAATTTATGGAATTTTATAATGAATAATTTTATTGTTAAAAATCGACCACAATTTTTACTGAGAAATTGACCGTGATCCTGATCCATGCGTACCACTGGATCTGCATGTCCTACCTGGAACTCAAGAGATCTGTTGCCAATCCCAATAGTTTAATTTGTGTGTGCAACTCATGAGATCTGTTGCCAATCACAAATTAATTTTTTTATAAAGCTTTAAAGTTTCAAATATTCACTCCTTTAAAATTTATAGTCTTCCTACAAGTGTATAACTACTTAGCCCAACGTACAAATATGTTCCCAATCTAATTACGTCAAACAAAAATATATATTTTTCCTATGTACATCAGTAAGTGTGTGTATATGTATATGTATATGGTCGGATTTTTTGGAATGGGGTTTTATAATCTACTTTAATTATTAAAATTAACCTAGAAAATACATATATATTTGAATTTTACAATTCTACCCTTTACTTTTATCAAATTTCATAAACTATGGATATGTCCAAAAAATAAAGTGACGACATTTGCATGAAGTCTAGTACTCATAAGACCCATTGACCATTGTCATAATCTCTACTTCCGTTGAAAGAAATCTAGGATTTCAGTCTGACTTCTTACCACTTCCACCAACCAAACTAAGAAACCCCACAAAAATGGCAAAGCATATTAAATGAGAGAGACAGGTGGTGTTGTCCACTTTGTTAGCTTGCATGAGTAGCATCCACGTGTCCCATATGCAAACCCAACTTTGAAAGATCATTACATCTGCCATTGTTAATGGCATTCATAGGTTGGTTGTGCAGCACATTGTTAATGGCATTCTTAATTTCTTATATTTCTGTCGGTGGAATCATGTCTTTAACTAGTTTTTTTAACCAGCTTAATTTGTTCATTTGATCGTATGTACGTACCCATGTGACCACCCATGGATGGGGGCAGGTTTGAAAACGATTTAACATAAGTAAATTGTAACTAGTCTCTGCAACAATCAAATTTATCCTCAAGGCGACGATCAAAGTTGAATTTTCGCACAGAATATATGCAAACCATTTGACTTGAAAATATTGGAATAAGTTCATCCTCTTATTTTACTTAGGTGGTATAGGTTAAATTTTTGGGTTAATTACAATTTGTCCTCCTGAACTATGTCTTGATATGACTTTGCCCCTAAAGTTTCAAAGTTAACAGTTACCTCCCATGAGTTTTAATTTTGTAACATTTTGCCTCATTGAACTTAAAAAACTCATTATTTAACACACATTCGACGTTTTTTTCCTAATTTTTTGGTTGTATCCCTAATACACTGCTAAACCTATATTTACGTGAAAGTTTGGATCGAAACGGAGATCTGATATGGTTGAAATTTGGGTCGGATTGAGTGTGTGTTAAATAATGAGTTTTTAAAGTTCAGTAGGGCAAAATGTTACAAAATTAAAGCTCAGAGGAAGTAACTGTTAACTTTGAAACTTTAGGAGGGCAAAGTGATACCCATGCATAGTTCAGGAGGACAAACTGTAATTAACCCTAATTTTTTTTACCATCTGCGCTTAGTTCAGTTAGATATGTAGTTTTTTGATTAATTTGGATAACTTTCCAATAATCGTGAGTTACATTTTGGAGTTTAACTAAAACATGTGCTATTTTCCATAAAGGTTGCGTGTTTTGCTATATGATCCAATCCAAACATAAAGACTTCTAAATTCAAGAAATTTTATGAAATTCTACCAAAAACATGTAATTACCATTACCAATCATTATCGTTGTATAACGATAAATTCAATGCACTTACTTAAAATTTAATGTAACTGTACAACTTAGTACCTCCTTTAAGAAAGAATAATTGAAAACTTTTCATAAGACATGCTTTTGTTGAAAAGATAATTTAGCCATACTAAAAGAAGGGAATCATGCACTACATGAGACTTCTTCCTCTCTTTTTTATACACTCACACCTTCATCTTACATTCCGACCCTTTCTTTTAATATCTTTAACCAAATAAGCCAACCACTTTAAAGCTTTTCACCACCACACCATAATGAAGGCAGATGTGCAACATGACAGCCTCTGAGTCCTAATTATTCCATATATGTGAGCACCAAACTTTATTTCGCTTTAATTTTTAATGTTTAGTGAGAAGCAGATGTTGCATTTGTATTTCCTAAAAATGATTGGAGATTTTTCATATTGATTACCAAATATATAGATTCCCATCACTGTCATCAATTGGATTTTCACACAGCTCTTGTCTTTGATAGAGTGGTTGGTTAGATTCTGTGAGCCACCTTTAAGATCTATTTGCACTTGATAGGTACATTACATATCTATTTAAGGTACAATTTTTTTTGATGTTGACTGTTTACTTGCAATGATACACCACAGAGTATGGGACATATTACATAGTATCTAAGATATCATGGGGATGATGGGATATTGGAAGTTAAAAGGTATTATCAGATTGATGGTGATGGAATATTTTGAAGGGTGTTATACTATTATAAAAACATTTCCTTATATATTTTACTGTAAGTCTGTAAGTAAGTGATGACAATTAAAATCTTAGCAATTTGACACCCTTTAATTTAAAAAACCGATAAAGTGATAATAGCTAGAAATGATGTAAGCTTATAAAGAAAATCAATAATAAACGGCCCTAGGAAAAGATTTGATAAAATTTCTTTATTATGCTTTCATTAACTTTTTCAAGTGAAGAAACTACCCAAAATATCCCGTGTCATGTGCAAGATCCAATACAAAAATATAAAACAATAGTTATATGATATCTAATGACACTCAAAGTTAAGAAGCTTCCTTTACCGTGTTACGTTTTACAATGACACCAACATTGTTAAGTCATTCCACTTTAATGCCAGATAGATTAGCAGCTTAAAATTTACCTATCAGAGATATCATAAAAAAACGCCAATCTATTATCACCAAGACTCCGATCAGGAAATTCCTGAAAATATTTCACTTCTGAATTGCTGATACCTTAAAAGTAAAACCAGTCAGTATTGAATTTATGCATGGAGTGCATGGGGTGGTATTCCATTGCTTTAATTTGTAGTTGACGTGAAGGATGGGTACATGTCCTACTTAGAATTGGTTAGCATATTGTACTTAGCAATTAGCATCGATCAATGGAGAGATCGGGAAGACCACAACTGTTGTAGTCAGCAACGTTTTTATACATATTCCACCTCTGTCAAGATTTAGTCTTTAACAACGTGGAACTCTCTATAATTCATGTCAGAATTGTTGGAAGGAAATGGTTAGTATTTCGTGCTTATCTATCTTTTTATTGATATAACTAGTATTTCTGCATCCGAAGTAAACTGATATATATCAAAGAGAAATGATCAGAAACTAGTAATCATATATGCTGTTACTTTCTCACTTGCACTATTGCAAAAAAATTGTATATTCGTTTCCAGATCCCGGGTTTATCCTAAAACGTAATTATGTTGAAGATAAATAAGAGATGTGATCTATGAGTCATGAGACCTCAACTTCCTTTGAGCAAAAAGTATCCTAAAATGCAACTGGAAACATAAAAATCTTGCTTGATAAGTTACAAACCATTTGAGGGTTATACAACTATGGAAGCATAGTCAACTCTGTAAAACTCCTTTCTGACGAGCATTATCTGTGTCATTCAAATTTCCAAATTCGATCTTTTATAATAATTGTCATGACAAACCACGTTGCGGGGCGGTACTACGGGGTCTGTTTTTTTTTTTGATAAAGGTTGATTTGCATTAAATAAAAAACGTTTAAAGTGTTATAAGCAAAACACTCCAATCAATATACAAAATAGTCCCCGTAGAGGACACAACCATAGTCAAGCATCAACGAAAAGACAAGTGCAAAGAACCATCATAGAAGCAGACTAGAAAACAAAAGCAGTCGATCTCCGTGAAAGGCTAAGAATGGTAGGTTTGGGTTGCCTCAGAGTCAGGAGGAAGCATGCCGAATTCTTCAAAAAATTGTTGACGTTCGGCAATTCCACAGAGTTGTGCCTCCTTCTCCTCTTCCAGCCTCTATTGGGTCTCTTCCTTAATGCGTGCAAGTCTGTGAATTTCAACAATCTCCTCTCCAACCAATGTCGCAAGGGCCAACGGAGAGGGTTGCATCGGGGAAGGAGTTGATGCTGCTATGTTATGAGTTGGCATTGCCGCCATCTGCATAGGGATCTGATCTTGAGTTGGCAGAACCAGAGAACGAGCCTTCTTTTGGGCGTCGTGTTGGAGTGGTTTGTCGCTTCTTTTGAGGGACCCTGTGTAAGATTCGAGTAGAATAAAATTATTAGACAAAATATTTGTAAAGGACGAGACAATGCCGCGAAATATTCTATTATTGCGCTCCAACCAAAGATTTCACCAGAAGTATTTATTAAGCAATTCCATGAAACATTATCTAAATCAAGACGATTACGAACATGTTTCCGAAAACTGGTGTTATTATCGGGTTGGAGGTTAAGGTCCAATTGTGCACATAATCGACTAGCAAAGTCACACTCGTAAAAAATGTGATATGTCGTTTCATCATTAATTCCACTACGGGGTCTGTTGGGATTTCGTCTATTTCGTAAGGATAATTTGGGATTTTAACCTTTTAGATTTGCAATTTCGTCTAATTTATCAAGATTCTTTGGATTCTGACTCTTTATATTTTAAATATTTTCAAATAAATTAATCCTAAATTGTATTCAAATTCCAACTCTTCTACCTGTATTTCTAACACATGTCTAACTATACTATACCACTAAGGTGTCGAATGAGTAACTAAACGTTTCAAATCTTTGATTTCAAAAATACATTTTTATCAAGTTGACATTCAATTCAAATAATGTATTTTGAAAATATATTATTCGTATAAAGTAATGTATTTGACTAAAAACGTAGTTTTTGTAAAATCATTTTTTTTATAAAAACAAAAAACAAAGAAGAAAGAAAAGACGTAACATATTTGAGTTAAAGATTTATAACGTATTATTTAGGATGATCCAAACACACCAATAAGAATCAGGATTAATAACTGTATTTTTCTAAAAAATACAATTGCTTAAAATATCACAGTATTTTGTCATTTAAATTGACCTTATAATTTTTTTAAAAAAACATACGCACTTCACCAAAACTGGTTCTCTCACTCTTTGTAGAAAGTAAAACCAGTCTCTCTCCTCCTCTCTCTCCATAAGAACTTAAGTAGAAACTAATATCTCTCTCGCTCCCTCTACTCCCCCACATCACAAACCCCAAGAGATTTGCAGCAACACCGACAACCCAATAAAAACCCAAACCAACTCATCTTTCTCTCTCCACTCTCTCATCGATTCTTGCTGATATGAAACACAATCCGTTAACCATAACACCCGAACTCCGAACTCTGTTTCCTCTTCTCGGGGGAAGAAGAACCAAACTCTTCGCCTATGGATTCTTCGTCGCCTTTGTCTCCTTCACCGCCTACATAGCCTTCTTCCCCTCCGACGCCTTCCTCGTCTCCGTCGACGCCCGAACCGCTCCTTACAGGTCTCACTTCTCCTCCTTCATTTGCCGCTTGTTTCCGGATTCCGCTTTCTTGGGGAAGGGAAGAAAGAAAGGTGACGCCTTTGATGGTTTTGGGTCTTCGCAAGATGCTGTTTTTAAGGGGAATAAGAGTGATTTCGGTTTTGGGTCGCAAGAAAATGGTGATTTTGTGGATAAACAGAGCAGTTTGAGAAGTGGGTCGAGAGGGAATGGTGGTTTTGTGGATAATCAGAGCAATTCGAGTGTTGGGCCACCAAAAGATGATGTTTTTGGGAAGATAAAGAGCAATTCGAGTGTTGCATCTCTACATAATGATGTTGTGTCGAAGAATCGAAGCAATTCAAGTGTTGGATCTCAACAGAGTGAAGTTGTTTCGAAGGATAAGACCAATTCAAGTGTTGGATCCCAACAGAATGAAGTTTTTTCCAAGGAAAAAAGTATTTCAAGTGTTGGGTCTCAAATTGGTAACAATTTAAAAGAAACCGGAGTCTCTTCGAAGAACCAAACGTTTTCTGGCAATCCTCCAAATAAAATTCCAGCAAAGGAATCCCCTTCTACTTCGGAAAAGCCAGAGAATCGCTCCGGAGGATCAAAAGTTTCAAACTTCACAGAAGCAGCATCGAAAGGCAGTAGTGATACCAAAAATACCAACAACAATGACAAGCAGAATTGGAGTGTGGAGTCCATGAAGAAATGTGACCTATTCCATGGAAGATGGGTGAAGGACAAGTTCTACCCATTGTTCCCTCAAGGCTCGTGTCCGCACATTGATGAAGCATTCAACTGTATCCTCAACGGAAGGCCCGACAAAACCTATCAGAAACTTCGTTGGCAACCCAGTGGCTGCAACATCCCGAGGTCTGTATTACTTTATGTTAACAATTCTTTCTTGTTTAGATGCCACATTAGTCATTGCATCGGGTGCTTATGATGTATATGGTTGTGATTGTAGACTGAATGGCACTGATATGTTAGAGAGACTTAGAGGGAAAAGGCTGGCTTTCATCGGCGACTCGCTCAACCGCAACATGTGGGAGTCACTGGTTTGCATTCTGAGGAATTCAGTTAAGGATAAGAAGAAGGTTTACGAGGCGTCCGGTAGAAGTCAGTTTAGAACTGAGAGTTCTTATACATTTCTGTTTAAGGTGCTCTAGATGTACCAAACCTATTGTTGTCTTGTAAATTTAGAATTTGAATTGTTATGTTGATGTTTACTTTGTAATTTGTGATTGTAGGATTATGATTTCAGATTGGAGTTCTTCGTGTCACCCTTTCTAGTTCAGCCATGGGAGGTGCCGGACGCCAACGGAAAGAAGAGGGAAACACTCCGACTCGATGTGATGGAGAAATCGGTCCACAACTACAAAGACGTGGATGTTTTAGTCTTCAACACTGGGCATTGGTGGACGCATGAGAAGACCTCGAAAGGGTAATTAGAAACAGCAACATAACAATTTAAGTTGTTTACCTATTTGAACTTGGTGGTTACAATTTGTGTTTTGTTGCAGAAAGGGATACTACCAAGAAGGCTACCGAGTTTACGACGAACTGGATGTTAACGAGGCTTTCAGGAAGGCTCTCGAGACTTGGGCTAAATGGGTGGATGCTAACATTAATTCGGAAAAGACACTCGTCCTCTTCCGAGGCTATTCTCCTGTGCATTTCAGGTATAAAGCTCCACCATTGTTTCTTAAATATTCAATTAAATCGTAATGATAATGTAGGATACCAAGATTGTTGCAAGATAAACTTTGTGTTGATTTGGCTAATCTATAGCACGATGTTGCTTGAGTTCTGATTTTTGGTTTAAATTCTCAGAGGTGGTCAATGGAATTCCGGCGGGCAGTGCGATTCTGAAACAGATCCCATTGATAAGGATGAGTACCTAACTCCGTACCCTTCCAAAATGAGCATTCTTGAATCTGTGATTAGCAAAATGAAGACTCCAGTTTCCTATATGAACATCACAAAAATGAGCGACTACCGGAAGGACGGCCATCCGTCAATCTACCGGAAGCACAACAGCTTTGATTTACAGGTCCAAGATTGCAGCCATTGGTGTCTTCCTGGTGTTCCAGATTCCTGGAACGAACTGCTCTATGCTGAACTAATCATGAAGCAGGATCGAGTGAAGTAGGGATTAGTTGAAGTCATGACTTCATCTTTTGTAGTATATGTTTGTCCAAAGAATACCACAGAAGAAATTATTAATGGGATCAGTAGTATTGATTTGTTAATTAAGGAGAGGCATAAAGGTAGGTGGATTGGTGATCCAATTGATCACATATAATACTGCTTTCTGTTCTGGCCTTCTAAGCTTGTAATTTGAGGGTTCTTCTCTGTATTTATTTGGAATAAAATTATTGAAGTTTTTCCTTTTTTGAATTGTGGCAAATGAATGGTGGAGGCAGTGGTTGATGTTTTCCGTAACAGATATTTCTACCCGCGTTAGCTAAATCTTAGGATGGCACATCTAATATTTCAATATCAAAGTTCTACAAGGTGGGCTAGCCTGGTTGGGTGACTTAAAGAGTTTGATGTTGTGTGACATAGATGTGGTTCCACAAACTGGACCTATCTAATTGGATGAGTTAAGAGCTTGATTTTATGTGACATAAATGTTTGAACATGACGGATTTCATACGGTTAAGAAACTCAGTAATTTTACTAAAATTTGTTGAAGTGTGTGTATTGGTGTGAGCACTTGAATGCCTTGGATATTTCTGGGTATATTGCGGTGTGCACTCTTGTCTGGTTGACTGTTGAATCCTGAAAATAAGATTGAAATTGATAAATTCTATGTGGAGAACGATTGTCATTGAAAACGCTTTTCAATTTTATTTTATTTTTTGAAATAGGCTTTTCAACAAACAAAAAAACATTTGGAACGTAGAAATGCCAACAACAAAAAAAGGTTTACACGTGATATACTGACATCTTCCACTTGGTGATGACGAGGTGCAAATTTGGAACTTTTGTGTTTATGGTGTGATAGTGGTGGTAACTTCTTCCAAATTTTATCTGAACGTGTAAAGATTCATAAGAGAAGCTTTGTTTACAAGCTTTTCTTGTTACAAGAAACTATGAAAAAGAAATTAAGTTCTGAAGCTCCTCAATAGTGGATACCGGATTGTGAAAGTTCTTGCAATGGTTGGATGAAATTGTAATTCTACAAGTGAATTGGATTAAATGGTATGGTTGTACTTCCAAAAGTAGGACTTTCGGCCTCTGTCCGAAGGGATAGATACGTTGTATTTTCTGCCTCATTCTAGTGTTTTGTCATTCTAGGCCCATGGGCTTGGAAAGCAGAAAAGTGTTTTCTCTACCTCTATTTATTCCGTTATATACTAAAATCTTGCTTGAATATTGTAAGATCATAATTTCTCACGTGTTAGTGAAAGTTTTCTCATTGCTTTCCTTTAACATGTCAGGACCTCACAAACTTGACCATGAATATAAAACATTGAAGTGAATCTGACCATAATTATGTTGGGTTAAGACATCTTAAATTAGAATACACAAGGACAAGTTAAACTTATTAAGAGTATTTTCTAGTTTAACTAAACCCAGGAAGCAACTCGTTATAGCTGGAGTTCGAGCTCTTATCTGCGAAGATTCGGATCAACTCAGGATCGAAGACAAGAGGTCTCAGATCAAGGTTTGAACGTGAATCAATAAGATTAGGGTTAGGGTTGAGAGAGAGAGAGAGAGTGTGTGTGGTGGAAGACGAAAAAGATTGTATTGATATTGGTTGTTCTTTGTTACACGCATATTTATAGTCTAGGTCACGATACACGGATGACTCGAATCCGATTAACACATGGAGCCTAACAAGAATCTGTACACAATCGGATCTGAGGATCCGACCAACACAAAGGTTCTGGCTTAGCCAACCTTAGCCTCAGAAGTGAGCATTTGAGTCCGATCAGAGTGGGCATGAGCGTTCGGCGAACCCTATACTGGCATTGACTCATGGACATCACCTAGTCGGCTTCATACTCGGTGCTCCCACCTTCACTCTATCGGTCCAGATCATTAGGGATCAATTTGCTCCCTGTCTCATCATAGGCTTCATCCGTTCTAACACTCCCCTTCAAACTTAGCCGGGGATGGAGGTTAAGTTTGCCCAAAGAGCATCTGAAGTCGTCTTTGGATAGAGGTTTGGTGAGCATGTCAGCAAGTTGAAGTCTGGATGGCACGAATTTGGTGATGAGATTGCCAAGTGCAACCTTCTCTCGTACAAAATGATAGTCAAGCTCCACATGTTTTGTTCTGGCATGAAAGACAAGATTTATAGATAAGTGAAGTGCACTAATTGTCACAGAAGAGAGTTGGAGGTTGGGTTAGAAATACTCCCAGATGGTTGCATTAACATTCATCCTTAGATCTACTAGTGGTTTTTGTGTCTTTCTGGGTACAATTGTATCTCCTGGAAATCAAACAAGCAACCAACTATCTCACGGTCAAGTGCAGAAGCAGAGTACAGGGCAATGGTTGTAGCAACCGTTGAACTAACTTGGATAACATTCATCCTAAAGATAAGTCTATGTATGGTTATGCCATAGTGCAGAGTGCCATTAATATATCTTAGAATGTGTTTTGCCAATTTGAAATGATAATTTGATGGTGAATGCATATGTTGGCACAATGAGTTAACAACAAACGAGATGTCTGGCCTTGTGATGCACAAATATTGCAAAGAACCTATTATATGTCTGAAGAGTGTGGGATTGTGGAAAACAGTGTCATTTCGAACTTTGACTGACCTAAGAGGCGTGAGAGTGCTAATGTATTTGGAATTATGCATATCAAGTTTCTTTGAAATGCAGAAAGCATAATGATGATGAGATAAAAACAGACCATCGGAGTTTCCATTCAGTTCAATGCCAAGAAAATGGTGAATGGGGCCAAGATCCTTCATGGAAAATTCATGCGTTAATTCATTAATTAAGTTTTCCATAGCAGAAGGATTAGCACATGTAATAATTATATCATCAACGTACAGTAACAGATATAATGATCCAAAGTCATGTGAAATGAACAATGAGTTGTCAGAAATGCTACTAAAGAAACCTTTAGTGAATAGGAAAGAAGCAAATCTATCATACCAAGCCCTAGGGGATTGTTTTAAACCATATAGAGTTCTTTTTAATTTGCATACATGGTTGGGTTTGGATATATCTACAAAACCAGAGACTTGATTCATGTAAGCTTCTTCTTCAGTAAAGCCATGCAAGAAGGCATTTTTTACATCTAACTATTTTATTTCCCAATTATGCATAGGGCTAAACACAATCCTAATGGTTGAAAATTTTACCACAGGAGAAAAAGTATCTATGAAGTCTCACCCTTCAACTTGTTTGTACCCCTTTGCAACCAATCTAGCTTTAAGTTTATCAAGAGTGCCATCAGAATTTAGTTTAACTCTAAACACTCATTTACACCTTATGATATTCATACCATAGTGCTTTGGAATTAAGTCCCAGGTGTTGTTGTTTGACAGGGCATTCATTTCGTCTTTCATGGCATTGTGCCAACCTGGGTGATGCAATGCCTCTTCAACAGATGCAGGTTCCTGAGGTATAGAGTTAATGTTATGAAACAAAACATATTTTGGATTTGGTTTAACAATATCTGCTTTTGATCTTGTAACCATCATGTGTTGTGAGTTATCCATGGCATTTGTATGGTCATCATGGGAAGTGGTTTCTTCAAACGTTCCTCTGTCCTCAGATGGTTCATCATGGGACACCAATTCCACATTAACCTCAGGTGTAGCATTGTGTTTAGGATGTTCCCTTTCACATCCTTCATCATTCCTCTCCTGGTCTAAGTGAGTCCCCTCACACATTTCATTTTCCTCATGAAGGTTAATATGTAAGTCATGTTCAACTTGGATATCATATTCTGGTTGTGCTTCATCTCCATGTATAATAGGGGAGATGTGTACAATGTTCTCTACTGAATTCTCATGGAATGTAGGAGAGATAGTTACAGGCGACTCCATTGAATTGGAGGGCTGATGACTTTCAATTTCATTTATGTTGGTGGTTCCTTTATTCTTCTCACAAAGCAATTCATGGAAGGTGCTAATAGTGCAATCATTATCAGTAGGAAGAAGAATTGATGGTGGATTTTTGTATGGGAAACAATGTTCATAAAAAATTACATGTCTACTTGTGTAAATCTTATTTGTGATGGGATTTAAGCATATATATCCCTTGTGTCTTATGCTATAGCCAATAAAAACGCAAGGTGCAGACCTTTCAGCCAATTTATTAGAAGAGTATGAGCTTAAACATGGAAAACAACGACAACCAAAGACTCTTAAGTAATCATAACCAGGTTGTTTAGATAGCAAGGTAACATAAGGAACTTCACCTTTTGAATTAGGAATGCGATTTAGCAAAAACACAGAGGTATTGAAAGCTTCCACCCATAAGCGTCTGGGGACACCACTATTAATCATTAAAGTGTGTCCCATATTTACAATAAGTTTGTGTTTACACTCAGCAACCCTATTTTGTTCAGGGGTATGAGGACAGGACATTTGCAAAATAATGGCATTTACAAGCAAATGATTTTGAAAAACTTTTGAAGAAAATTCACCTCCACCATCACATTGTAAAACTTTAATTTTCCCTTCAAACTGTCTTTCAACAAACTTTTCAAAAATCATATAGCATTCAAAGAAATCAGATTTTGCTTTTAGAGGAAAAATCCAAGTGAATTTGTTGTAATCATCAACAAAACATGCATAGAATCTGTGATTATTTCTACTTATTACAGGGGCAGGACCCCATAGATCACAATGGACTTTATCAAAGGGGTTTTCAGTAATAGAAGTAGAATGAGTGAACGGAAGTTTCATAGATTTTCCTAGGTTGCAGCTACTGTAAATAGGGAAATAGAGTCTGTAGGTTTGGATGCAACAGAGATGCATCCATCAAGTTTGAGTTGTTGTAGGACTCTAGAGTTTGGGTGCCCCAATCTACAATGCCAAATTTGTTCATCTACTGTTCTGTGCCTGTTAGAGAAGAAACTCTTATGCACATTACTAGGAAGGGTATAAAGATCCTTTAAAATCCCAGCGGTGACTGTGGTACCATGCTCCATATCTTTCACAAAAAATTCTTTATCTGAGAATTCTATGTTATAAGGGAAGGTTTTAGTGAATTTCTTAACAGATAAAATATTAACTTTCATACTCGGGCCTAGCAGCACATCTTGAAGAATGAACTCACCATTATGATGGGTGATTTTGGCATTGCCAGTGTGTGTGATGGGAACTAAGGTGCCATCTCCTATCATTATACGATCAGAACCATTATATGGAGTCAAAGAGGAGAGAATACCTGAATTACCTATTATGTGTGTTGAAGCCTCGGAATCCGGGAACCAATCAGTGTAGTGTCACCCATGCTCATGGATGCCATTGCCTGGGGAAGATCTCGAGAGACATATGCCTGGTTAAACCTATGCCAACATTTGAGTGCATCATGGCCTGGTTTCCTACAGATTTGATAGGATACAAGCTGGTGACGCTGTCCTCCATTGGCTCATTCATCATTCTTGGGGTTTTTGACCTCAGGAGGACCAAGGTTAGAGGTAGGAGGTGGCTGACCTTGAGGCGCAGGGGTGAACCCGCGACCTTTTGAGGTGAAGCCTCCGTCCTTCCTATCTTTCCCTTGGTTCTTTCCCTTGTATGACTGCTTTTGACCAAAATACGCCATCTGGATGTTTGCATCGTTGCAATGGACCTGCATGCGTGATTGATCGTTTTATATTAACCGCAAGTGCACGACCGCGTTGAAGCGGTGACAAATACGGGTCGTCCACTGGGAGGTGTGTCGACGCTTGGTTTGCACGAAGGCGAGTGGTAAAAAAATGGAGAGAAATGTTGGTTACACTAAACTACACTAAGATGCAAAAAGGAAATGAAGATAAGCAATAAAACTAAGCCCCATAGGGGGTAGAGAAATAATGTGAATATGAAGATGTGTGTGTGTTCAATTAAGCTCCTCACAAGATGTAGTGCATGAAATCATAAAACTACATCCAACTTTGCCTCCACATGAATTAAGATAAGACTACATCATTAAAACATACAAGACAATAATTGGAATGAAGCTAAATGAACTCAAGTATAAAGACTAGACCCTACTACCACATGAATTAAGATAAGACTACATCATTAAAACATACAAGACATTAGCTAAGGTAAATGCAACAAGAGCACATACACTACAAATTGTGTTTCCAATATTAACTTCATCCATATCCTAACCTTATCATTCCCCATAAAATAAGTCCACTAATCAAAGCATAAGCTAAGCTTCATTCAAGAGCATTAGCATATCAAAGATAAGAGTGAAAACTCATTAGATGGTTATGGAAATCATATAAAGCTCAAGGGATAAAGATAACACACACTTAATACACTACATGATTATATCATAAATTTCTCCACCCCCAAATGAGGATGGAACTACTCACTACTCATTACACTAACTATATTAACAAAAGAAAGCATAATACTGAAATGAAAGTTAACTAAGAAGGCAAGAAGTATTAAAGAAACATAAAAGGAAAGGAAAGACTAAACAAACATGCACAAATTAAAAGACAAGATTAAAAGAAACTAGAAGAATTATTTTATTAACAAATGACTCACATTGAAGGTAGCATTCTTCTCCACCTTGAGTTTTTGCTTCAAGGCTCACTCCTTAGTAGAGAGAATGCCACCAAACAATGGGTAATTACAATGGAATGTGAAGAGTTCTATTTATAAGCATGGAAAAAGCTAATCGGGGACAATCCCCCGATGTGGGACTAAACCAATACCAAAAATAGCCTAAACGAACATTAATACAAGTCCAGGAGAAATTTGGGCAGATCCGGAGTAATATGGACCGCCAATTAGCGGTCCAAAAACTTCGGATCGCGTTGGAATTTGTTGTGGGTTTTTCTTTCTGGTATTGTTGGTCTTTGATGCGGTTACTTGACTTGTTGGAGCTCCGACCCGAATCGAATTGGTAAAATACTCCTCATGATGGTGTGGAGTATTCTGTTTTGCTCTTAGGTCATTCTGTCTTACATTCAGGTCCTTCTCCCTTGCATCTTAGTCGCCAGATCTCACAATTCAGTCTTTTTTTCCCAGCTTTTGGGTCCTTTTATGCTTCATCTCTTCAAACCTATTTATTCCTGAAAACTAAACATAAAACTCGTAACATATCATTGTTTAGGTGAAAGATAATGGATATAAGATACAAATATAAACATGAAATGATGCCAATCAATGCGCATCTCAAAGTTCTGAAGAAGGGGAACTACATCATTGTAGCAAGGAAGGGGTGGCTTCAGGTAGGTGGTTGTGAATGGATTATACTCGAGTCCGAGTCCATTCAGCATCCAAAAGACCTTGTTCTGGTCACGAACATGCCTTCCAATGGCGGCCAACTCATCACACAAGGTCTTGAACCTCGTCAGATATTCTTGAAGATCTTTGAAGTTCTCTTTTCGGAGCATTTGCAACTGCTGAAGCAGAAAGAACTCACGTTCTTCGAAGTTCTGAACATATTGGAATTTTAAGGCTTCCCACACTTCGCGCGAGGTTTCAAGTTGAACTGCGACGCTAAGAACCTCCTCGCTGAGCGTTGAGATGATCCACGCCTTAAGTAGACAATCTGATTTCTTCCAAAGATCATATTCAGGGTTCAGAACCTTTTTAGGTTGCGATCCTTCACTATGAACCTCCACTTCCTTTGATGGAGGAGGAAGGCTTCCATTTACGAGCCCCATCATCCCCTGTGATTCCATAAGCCCCATGACCTGAGTTTCCCATAGGAGAAAGTTTGTCGGTTTCAGCTTCATGGACACAAAGTTGGTGACGTTGAGCCCGAAGGGGAAATGATACGTTTGTTTTCCGGAGATATCAGAAGATGACCCCATATCGATCGGACTTGCAGATCGTTCGAGGAGTGGCTCTAATACCATGCGAAGATTCGGATCAACTCAGGATCGAAGACAAGAGGTCTCAGATCAAGGTTTGAACGTGAATCAAGAAGATTAGGATTAGGGTTGAGAGAGAGAGCGGCGGAAGACGAAAAGATTGTATTGATATTGGTTGTTCTTTGTTACACGCATATTTATAGTCTAGGTCACGATACACGGATGACCCGAATCCGATTAACACATGAAGCCTAACAAGAATATGTACACAATCGAATCCGAGGATCCGACCAACACAAAGGTTCTGGCTTAGCCAGCGTTAGCCTCAGAAGTGAGCATTTAAGTCCGATCAGAGTGGGCATGAGCGTTCGGTGAACCCTATACTGGCATTGACTCATGGACATCACCTAGTCAGCTTCATACTCGGTGCTCCTACCTTCACTCTATCGGTCCAGATCATTAGGGATCAATTTGCTCCATGTCTCATCATAGGCTTCATCTGTTCTAACATTATCTTGGTTGTTCTTAAACCAATGTTTACATTAGCTTGAGAGAAGCTAGATTTTATACATGTACTAATGGACGATAATATATTTGGACAAAGATTCATCATACAAGATTGGGGGGAAAGTCCATTACATAATTTCTGAGAAAAATGCTGAATCATGGATAAAAAAATTCATCCATTCAACTATGCTGATTATGAAACTGTTCCAAAACCACGCTTGAATAATTTTCCAAAATGAATATTGATATTTATATCTTACAAGTTTCTAATTTAGTGCGAAGACCAGACTTTGTAGGAATCGTTGACTTTAATCATAGAATCATAGATCATAGTAGTTAACCATAGAGAATCTGCCCTAAGACATATTTACATTATTTATGCTCTAAGCAGATATGATATAACACCTACTAATAAAGTTTGAAGATTGTCCGATAATGTTTATAGTGTCCTATGCGGCTCTGGGTTTGTTTAAGGAAAGGAGCAGATAACATAAAATAACACGATTAACAGTGCAATTAAAGCCAAGATATAATATACGAAATAGTACAAGCCAGACCTCATGTTGATTAGTAAGCAGACAGCAAACCATCTTTTGACGTTAAACAAGAGTTGGAACTTCTAAAGTGTAGGAATATTTTTAAGTTGAAGTGTAACAACTCATACAGTTGTCCGTTTTGTAAATTAGATTAATGGCTGCACCAAGAATAGTTTAATGAGCAGTCTAGTACGTGTCAATATGTTTATATGTATCTTGAGGCATGTGTGAGGTCATCTTGTTTTATATGCACTTTAAACCTACCTAAATTTGTAAACTTGCTTACAAGACTGTGCATGTATTTAACGAAAATTGTATTTCCATTTGCAATTTTTATATATGTATATCATTTGCAAATGATTTGTATGAATGGCTGTATTTTTTAATTTATTATTAGTTTGTACCAATTTGAAATACTTGTATAAATTTGAACAATATTATCTCTTGATAGAAAAGCTTGAAATAAGATTGTGAAATACTTAACATCAACTCTGTAGCCTTGCAAGGACTATTGAAATACTTAACCAATTGTTATAATTAGTTTGATTGATTGATTAATTAGCTCAATTAATTAATTAATTATAATTAGTTAAATTGATTAATTGTTATAATTAGTTTTATTGATTGATTCATTTGTAAATTTAGTAATTTAAATCCATCAACGAAATTTTATTTCTAAAATTGAATTAATAGTCATCAGGTTATCGTGGAGGAAAAATGAAATTAGTTCCCTTACGCGTTGTATATAGATTAGATGATGATTCAGCTCATCGGCATCCACGTAGACGGGGTATATCTGCTTCGGTTAGGAGAGATGGAGAGTTTACGTCTTCGTCAGACACGTGAGGATTTCTTTGATGATAAGGATGTTTCAGATCAAGTGGAGAGTGACGACGACGAGAGTGACGATGGAGGCCGGGGGAGTATGGTAGAAGATGTGGGCGACATGGTAGTTCTTCTATTGCTGAGTGGGTGATTCGAAACGATAGAGGTGATAGGTTTGTGACTGATGATTCGAGTTCGTGCACTGTAGATGCCCGAACTCAGAAGAAGATGAGGGTTGTCGATGATTATTGGATCGTGAGTGTTGCGATGCCCGGTAGTCCTTTAGGTGTGAGTGACATTCCTAGTTACGAGGGTCACATTGCCAGATGTATTTGGGAGGGCGAGGATTAGAAGGTTCTGAAGTGCCATAATCAGCACACAACCTGTTCTACATTGCAGGGTTGACGCTTAGTTTTGAGTGATGACTGTATCAGGACCCTTACTGATAGTGGATTGGGTCACTTGCCTTCCAGTATGTTCTCTTGCCTTGAAATACCGTTGATATTTGCGTTTTAGAATGGTGGCAGCCTGACACCAACATTTTCCACCTGTCTTTCGAAGAGATGACGATCATGTTGCATAACATGTTCCATATCCTGCACATTCCTGTTGAGGGTCGTTTGGTCAGTGCTCCGGCATCGACGGAGCAACTGAAGTGTTACATAGCAGAGTTGCTCGGGGTGACCGTTGATAGTCTTAATCTGGACAGATACACAATATAATCTTGACAAACACAACTTATTCTGGAAAGAAACAGAACTTACTCTGGACAGACCCAAGACTTATTCTGAACAGACACACAACTTATTTTGGACAGACACAAAACTTATTCTGGACAGACACACAACCTAATCTGGACAGACACACAACTTATTCTGGACAGACACACAACTAACTTTAGATAAGTACACAACTTATTCTAGACAGACACAAAACTTATTCTGGACAGACACACAACCTAATATGGACAAACACACAACTTATTCTAGACAGACACAACATAATCTGGACAGAATAAGGTGTGAGTCTATTCATTTTAAGTTGTGAGTCTGTCCATGGGTGAACCAAAGGTTGCATGGGGAAATCAAATGTTGCATTGAGAACGTAATGTTGCATGAGAAAAGTAAAGGTTGCATGCGACACAAAATAAATATGTTTTCTAATTAATTTCAAAACGTAAAAGACATTTAACTTTTACTGACTATACTGACAATATCAACGTGCGTCCGTGTATCACTACTCTTTTCAAAACTAGTGTTAAGTAACAACTACAAGGATCGACCATCGTATTATCGTATCCGCATCATTATAGAAATCATAGGCAAATCACACTGGATAAATACATATAAAGAAGCAATAGCTTACCTAACAAACAATCATCTCAGCTAAAAGTTATGGTGAATTTTTCATGGTTGTATACCTAGAACTAGAAAATTGATAAATGGTCAATATTTATTTAAGATTTCTCAATTTATGTGTTTTTTTATACATTGTCGTACACTTTCTGTTTAGACATCATAATACCAAATGATATATTTATTTTGTAAGTTGAACTCGTACCTTGACTATTGCAGATCATTGAAGTGCAGATTAGACTATACTCACGTTTGACGGTCTTTGGATATATCATACATTGGTAACGTTCTTGGTGAGAATGCGTAATTCGAGAAAATACACCAACTCAGCCAATCAGAACCCGAACTCAAAAGGATGACTTAAGTCCAACAACAAAGGCTCGGATTTAAAACTTCATCCCTAAGGTAGCAAAAGTAATAAATTATCATTGAATTACGATCACACGTATTAACATTAGATGATGATGTAAATTCACTAGTGATTCATCTCTTGACCTTTCCAAAAGATGAAATGTTGGGTCCAACTCAACTTGAAAGGGTTGCTCTTCCAAACAAATATTTTCAGTTCAAAGCTCCCAATCATTACACCTTGCTTGCGCTTGCATCTTTGCCTTTGGCGAAACCATAGAGTCTCTTTTTTGTCTATTATGCATGCCTTGCTTTCCATTCCATCATTATCCAAATAATAATGACTATTTGTTGTTATCATGCATGCAATTCCTTGTCATTTATCCATTCCCAACATGGGAACACATATCATTTGATGTTGCTATTCTGCTTGTCATCTCGCTTTTGGTGGAATCCTTCCAAGGCGTCACGGTCGGTGGTAGATTAATGGGTGGTCACATGTACGCAAAAAGTATATGCTTGTGTGTTCCCTTTTAATATCAACAACAATCTTGCAATTTGAGCCACCTTAACGGGTAAATTTCAGGATTAATTTTCCAAGTGCTGCTATCATAGCATTTTTCATTTCTTTTTGATGTCGATTTTGTCGTTATAAGAGAATGAGCTTTTACCTAGTGGTTGGTCCAGTGGGTACATCTTAATTGGTCCTGCTCATCCTTGTTGTTCTAGTTGTGGTTTAAAATTACATAAATTTTTATAACACGATGGACCTTTTCTTGGATAGGAATTCATGTTACTTTTAATGATAGAATTTAAAGAAATATTTGAAATGTGCCTTTCCAGTTATTAAAGTCATTTCTAGTATTTCTTTAAAACCGATGAAGAAAAAATGGGTAGTTTTTTTACTAAAGTAAACATGGATATACAATGTATTATTGATGAAATGGAGATTATTCTTCGTAGAAATATATTTCCATCAGAACCAGTAGCGGAACCAAGGGGGAATATAATGCATATAATATGTATTATGATATAATGCATATTTCCACTTTTTTATAATCTGACAATATAATTTGAAGAATTATTATAATGTGTAGTTCAAACAAAAATTGAGAATAACTAGTGCAATACATAGGTCAACCAAATTATTAGGAGAATAAGTAATAGGATAATAAGTAAAACACATGAAATGTACAACACTTTGAATTATTATAAAAAAAGTGAGTTATTAAGCAAAAACAATGTGATTTTTGGAGAATCTTGTCCATTATTGTCTACAGTAAGAATTTATTACAGATCACCTTGTACAACAAAAAAATTGTAGAAAAAAGTTACCAATGTCGACTTGGTATAAATATAAATATGCTAAGTTATAGTCATAAAATATCATTGGTTAAATATTGTTAAGACTCGACAACAAATATTGTTAAGAACCGTCTCAACAATCAAATGGAAAATCATTGGTTGAACGACAATTTAATGGTTTATAATAAAAAAGATTTATTTGGTAAAGTTAGTATTGAGACAATCTTGTATCGTTTTCAAAAAATAATAACTAGTAGAGGTTAATTGTAATATATGTATATATATTATATTTCCGTCTCCTGGACTAAAATCCCGGTTCCGTCACCGATCACAAGCAGTTTAATTATTGATGTTAATCAATATCACGTAAATATATATATATATATATATATGTATGTCGAAAGTTTTCTACATGTCTTATTGCCAAAAGCTGTGGAAATAATATAGACAAAAAAACCATGAGTCATAGCTAGGAAATTCATTGCAACTTTGACCATATTTTCTACTAGAGTTCAAGGAAAGACAAAATATCATACAAAGTGATGTGAACGGGTTGATATGTTAATTGGATGGCAACAAACTAACGGATATCGTTAGGTTAAGGGATTCGACTTTCGGCAAATTTGTCTTCAACTTCCAGTCATTTGTTTGCATCTTTAATTAGTCCACTTGTTCATGATAAGACTTGAAGTTGAATGTTTTTTAGAAATCCAATATCCCACTTGACTTGTATCTTAACTCATAACCATTGTTAAGACTTGAAGTTGAATGTGTTTTGGAAATCCAATATCCCACTTGACTTGTATCTTAACTCATAACCATTGTTTAGACTGTTTGTTTATGTAATGCATACATTATTGATATTCTTGTGTGCGTCAGATCAGTGAAGTTGGCCTTAGGTAACTGGTAACTTCTTGTGGTGTTGTACTTAGTGTATGCGGAAAATGGATCAAACATTTGAGGCAATTAACTTTTGGGATATGGTAATGGGTATATGAGTATATTAGGGATGTGGTTGTATGACCACACTGGAAATACAGTTGATATTGGAAAGAAAATGACTCTTTTAGTCGTTTTTGAACCTAAGATTGGTAGACCTGATAAAAACTTCTTAAACAACCTAAGTTAAATCATGTAATTATAATACAGGTCATGAACACATTTTGATTGATCTCAACATGTGAATGCAAACTAGACTAGCCCAAGAGGGTTATTGAGCTTGTAAGGATAGATATATGTTAACACACATCAAACAGATCCCATGTGATTTTCTTTTCCCTCAGACTCCATAATGATGAAGACGTTGAGATTAACTATAATTAAATTAGCTAGTAAAACTTAGGGGCTATAAGATGGCCAAAACCAAGGAGTGAATCTCCATACAGTACCAAGGAATCATATCATGTAATATAGAGTATGTACAGTCAAATTTCAAGAATCATTAGTGGAAATTATATCTATTTATAAAATTTAAGAAACTCCTTAGAATAAAAAAATTAAGTATATTTAACTGTGGAAAATGAGAATTAGACTATACATATTTGATGACTTTTACATATAGTGATAATTGATCCGATGAGATATTGGAAAGTAGGAATGCAAATCTAAAATCATTATTCATCTATGGTTGACATTGTCCATGGAAAAGTTCCCAATATTTCATGATTAAGAGTCAAGAACTACTCATCTCTCTTCTTCTCCTTTAGTAGGAAAGCTAAAACAAAAACGTTGCACCAAATCCGGAATTTATAAGATAATAGGCAACGTCCAAATGAGGTTATTCTTCACGTCAAAAGTTGTTGGTACCAAACTATTTAAGAAAGGAAAACTGTAATGCAACTAGGGCCGTAAATGGGTAGTACGTGGACGGTTATAGGGCTTATCCATGACCTTACCCGTCTAATTAAACGGTTCGCGGTTCGGTTAGAAATCCGTTTATTTTTACCTCTACCCATAACTCTACCCGTTTAATTTAATTAAACGTTTTTGGACGGTTATATGGTTAAAATTTAATGGATACTAAAATCGATATAAGAATTGGATAAATGTTTAAATTGATAAAAACTTGTTAAAAAAACAAACATCCGTAAATTTATAATCCAAACCTTCAAAAATTCATAATCTAAACCTCCACAAATTCATATAAAACAACATCAAACATCCACACACAATGAGAATAATAATACAAACAATTATATGTTTATAATATATATAACAAAATATTATATATACTCATTATGTTTTGCGGTTAAACGGTTAAACGGATGAGTTAAATCATATAACTTTATCCGCCTCATTTATTAAATGATTATGATTTTCGTAATCCTTATCTGTTTATTTACTAAACGGTTATGATTTTTACAATCTGTGACTCTAACTTTCAGTTCGATTAGGACAGTTAAATGATTTTTACGTTACCCATTTACCGCCCTAAGTGCAACATATCAAGAGGCACTAATCCCAGTTTGTTCTGAAATAATTAAAACCACTTCACCATCTTTTATCTAGATAAACCCTGTCGTTTTCGTTCCCTTTTCATCTTCCAACAACACCTGCATTTATTTAACATGGATACCTAATCTAAGCTAAGCTCACTCTCCTTTTGACATGAAGTGGTTTGGAGCTTTCTCGTTTGTGATGAGTGATTACCTCACACAACAACATCACTAGTGTAGTTGCCCCTGCACCGCTTTGTTTAACTTTCACAACTTTTGCTGTCAATATTCGATTTTTATTTTATTTTCTTTAATATAGAATGTCGAGAAAAGAATGAAAAAAATAGAAACAGGGAGAACGATCAGAACGGTAGTTTACCCGAGTCATGATATAGAAGCGATGACGATGAGAACAGAATATCCCAAAAAAGAAACTAAACTAGGCGAAGTCAAACCTACACTAGGTAAATTCACAGACACCAAGCATACATGTACCAAATCAACTAAAATATGAAGCAAACCACAAGTAATCGACCAAACACTTAATTTAGGAAAAATTACAGGCAGATGCATAAGCCGATGTAAACAACGAACGACGATACAAGCTTCATACAATATGAAACATAGCCGATAGTATAGGTTAACAATCCAATAAAATGAGAACATAGAGAATCTCTATCACTCATGAGTCTCTGATCTTCAAGCAACATAGATAAGTAAGAAACGCTCACCTCCCTTGGGTCTTCTACTAACCTCTAATTTTTTTTGGATGGCTCCAATAACTTTCTAACTGCATGATTCCTTGCGCTATGCAATCAACAATAGATGACTCTAAATTTTGAAGTAAGCATTTTTTTCAACGTGGTAATCCCCATTTTATGTAGAAGATTTTCTAGGTTAGTGCAAATTTCAAATAATTTTCATGAATATGTGACTTTAGAACTTATTATAGCTGTGAAAACGGGTGTTTATAATTTTGCTTATCCTGAATCATCAGAGATACCATTAATGATCACAAAATGCTTCCATGAAACTGTGCTTGAAACATTCCCAAAGTAACAAGACAAGATTAGAAAGCTTGAAACTCTGAACCATTTACCATTCAAGTGATAACAAAACAAATGAAATTAAAAACGTACAAATTAATTAATTACCTTAAGAAAAAAAGGGTCCCAAAGATACATTTCATTCATATTCCAGTCCCCATGAATTATAATACCGAGAGAATTACCTATAAAATTAAACAAACTAACTAACAAACCAGCAATATTTACAAAACTACCCTTCGGAGCTTCCAAGGAAAATCAACTCAGGAAGCAGTGCTAGGAGGGTGGGGGTGTCGGGGGCCGAACGGAGAGAAGCGGGCCCGGGCGTTGGGCTCGTCGGTCGGGGCGGTCTTGGCGGTGGCGACTCGCTCGCAGGACGGACACATGGTGAGGGTGGTGGCTGGAAGGTGCATGTAGTAAGGGTGTGTAGTCTTGAGAGCCCTAAGCTCTTGGAGTTCCTTCTGTAGCCTCCGGTTCTCCTCCGTCAGCTTCTCACAGCACCTCTTCAGGTACTCGCAGTCCACTTCCGTTTGCTTCAGCTTCGTTCTGAGCTCCATTAGTGTTTGTGTTAGTATTGGTATTAGCATTCCATCAATCAATAACGCATGCATGAAGATAGTAGTGTTGCGTTTGGATTGTGTGATCAAGATATAGAGGGTTATATTCTATATTCTAAACTCCATTTGATTATCATCATCCGGTCTCAGATAAAAGATCCCAAGATCATTCCACCATCGTATAACTAATTACTTCATATCAGCTTGCTTAACATCCAATCATCACATAAATCAAGAATCAGGGATGTGAATCTATAAGAGCAGTGGGAAAGTAGGGTTAATAAGTCTTGGAAATTAAGATAAGAGAAATAGGATAGTGTGTCGGTTGATTTGACATGTGGGTGTTGACAAATCATAAATATGAAACTAAGATGGGGCTTCGTGCATTAATTAAACATAATTAATTACCTTGCTCTCCTGTTCTGGAACCACACCTCCACCTGCCTAGGCCTAAGATGAAGCTGCTTCGCCAACGCAAGCTTCTGCTTCTGCAAAACACCAACCAAACATATATTACATATCTATATCAAAACAAACAAACACTCACTTTAATAATACCATCTAATTAATCTCATGATCACTTACGGGGTTAAGAGTGTTATGCTCCTTAAAGCTCTCCTCCAAATAAGCTGACTGCTCCTTAGAAAGCCTGAGCTTCTTTCTGGTGATTCCATTTTCGTCCTCGTCACTCGCCCTCGACCCTCCAAGCTCCACCTGGAAACTCCCCGCCTCCTCCCCCGACGGCACCACGTTCACGTCCACTACCCCTCTACCTGAAACCATAATATTATATCATATTAACAACAAAAGAAAAACAAAAAGGAAAAAAATCCATCTTTTTTTAATTATAATCCGGTGGTGTGTCTCGCGGCTTACCGTGGTCCGGCGGGGAACGGAGGCCGAGCTGGGAGAGGAGGTGAGGCGGAGTGGGGAGTTGGCGCCCGACGGGGGAGAACGGGAGTAGGTTAAGCTGCTGCTGAACCGGCGGACCACCGGAACAGTCCTTGTCCTCGTTGTCGTCGTCGTCTTCTTCCTCGTCGTCCTCGTCCATGTCCTCGCTGCTGTCTCGTCTCCTCTCCTCTTCTCCCCTGCTCATGCAGAACCCCAGCTCGAGCCCGAGGTCACCGGAAGGAGCGGTCGGGGCGGATTTGGGGAGGAGGAAGAAGGGTCTTGGGGATGAACGTGGGTGGCCTAGAGTTAGCCCAAGCTCCATGGTGGATAGTGTGGGAGTGGAGGTTTGGAGAAGGGAGAGGAAGGGTTAGTTTATAAAGAAAGAGAAGAAGGGGAAGGGAAGAGGTGAGACATGTGAGGTCACACGCTTGGTGGAATTTGAGTTTGACCGACATTGCTTCTGACCCAGCGTGCACGTGACAACGGTTATTTTTTTATATATTACTTTGAATTATTTTTTTACGTTTTTTTTTGGGTTTTTTAACATCTTCTCCGTTGTTTAACATCCGGCATTTCGGCCCCGTCTTGAAGTTTCTCTCTCCGTTAGACATTGATTATGATTTGAATGTAATATTAGAATTTGTTTATAAAAGCTTTGCATTTTCTTCACGTTTTGACACAGCTTAATTGTTGTACGAATTAGAAGATATGATCAATTGGTCCAAGTACTAGTGAGATGCATGTTCAGTGTTGATTCGCAAACAATTCGTTGTCGGTGAGATGTAAATTTGTAATATACTTAATAATTAATATTATTCATACCACTTTAGAAGAAAAAAAAGCTTTGGTCACCGCCACTGATTTGGAAGACACGATGGGTTGTGTCAGATGTTGTACCGAAGTCTATCAGAATTTTGATAAAATTCGTATGTATTGCAATTGAACTTTAAATAATTTATAAACGTTAAACATTAATACGACCGAATTCCAAGATTAAGTTCGAATGCAGCATAAATAAGATAGAACTAAGCTAGAGAAGAAGATGCTACTTGAATTTGAAATCACCTTGACGAGGAAAACATAATTATGTTCATATTCAAAGCGTAAGATGTTGTCTTCCTCCTACAAAGTTCCTTTCAAACATACGTCGGGTGATGAATTACACTCACAATCCAGTCAAACATTTCGTTCATTTGTAACGTGATTAACGGTTGTCCGGTTTAAATCCGGTCTCAACTAGTCGTAATCACATGATATTTCACTAGAGTTTCTGTCCATTTTCCACACTTATATTTCGCAAAGCAAACGCCATCGGTTTCAGAACCAATTGTTTTTTTTCCACACCATTATTTAGGTCCACTCGTTAGTTAAATGTTAGTGTGGAAGTTGGAACTAGTAATGACAATAACAGTAATGGAGGGTATTGGTCAAGTGGATGGAACCATTAATCCTCTCCTACCCTCTGTCTGACCAAAACCAACAAAATGGAAAGAAACCCCCAAACAACATAAATCCAACAGTTACTGTCATAGAAAATTATTGCCCAACTACCGAATTACATAGAAAACCAGAAAACCTTGGAACATTTATAAACGTACCTTCCAGCAATAATAAACTATTTCATGGTTATTTTTATGCAAAACAAAAGATAGAGGAGGGTTTTAAATTTAAACCATGGAGGATGAAGGGCAGGGTGTGTGTGTACATCTGAACAAGCCAATGATGAGAGTCATATATTATTGTGATGATTGCCTGTGTGCTCGGAATCATTTGGAGCTGTGGGCATATAATAATTGCCTAAATAATGTGAATCGAAGTGGGTTCCAGGTTGTGGTCTTCGCAGGAGACATGTCACGTGATTCTCTATTGTAATCAACAGCAAAAGAATGGAGAGGTGATTACAGTTTCTTGCTATATTTCCACGCGGAATCATCAGTGTCTCAATTGAATGTTCCAAAATTAAAGTCTTTATAATTTGGATGTAATGATAAATTTCTAAAAATGAATTGATGATCTGGTAACGTGAGAGAAGGATCAAATGTGGGGTCGTCAACGCTATGGAAGTTCGGATAGCGCACTCAGAACTGTAATGATAAACGAGGATACACGTACACATTGGGCTAGAATTACATCGAAAGTTTAATCGATCTTGTAGTATTCGGCCCAATTATTGAAAATTTAATTAACGCAAGTCTAGCCTAGTTAATTAGCATGCAATCTTGTAGTCTAGCCTAGTTAATTAACGCAAGTCTTACAGTTGTTCTTTTTTAAGTAATTGACCAGGTCTTACCGTTGTAACAACAACATAAATACCAATATACCATAAAATGTCTTAGTCGTCTAGTTTCACGTCAACCTAGATATTACAGACATGTGGCAGATGGATTGTTCAAAATAACTTTGGGTAGGGGGTATCAATAAAATTGAGACCTTTTAAAAAAAAGAGGGGAGGATAATTATATTACGAAATAAAACATATACACTAAATATCATTTTCCCAAATGGAGTATGGTGAGTATTGCAAAAGATCTTAAGACCACCCGGGTGGTCTCCCGGACGACTCGGTCGTCCGGGTTGGTTTTATTTTATTTTTTCGTAGTTTTTTTTAATTTGTGTTGATTTTTTTAATGTTTTAGATTTATTTATTTGTTGTAGATATTGGGTTTAATTATTATTTGGTTTAAAAAATTTGGGGTATTATTTGATAAATAGTTTGGTGTTTCACTATATTAGCACACTTGGATTGAAATTAAACTACATTACACCGCTTAATTGAAATTAAACTAGATTTACAATGCTTAAACAGAAAATAAATTACATCATCTGCTTACGTACATTGACAAGCTGAATTTCATCATCCTCAGTCATTAAAAAGATAAAGAACTCGCATACAGAGAACAGAAGAACTCGCATACAGAGAACTCTAACTTCCGTTCTCTGTATGCGAGTTCTTTATCTTTTTACGATGGTGTGTTCAGCAGAGATGAGCAACCAGGTTTGTAGCGTGCACTTCTTGATCTTCTGCTACCGTTTTACCTTTCATTTTGCTTATTTTAATACCAGTACGACGAGGTTCAGGATGTGGTATAAATTCAGGGGTCGTCGTAGGAAAATTAGGAGGTGAGTTTTCATGGCGTTCCTCTTCGGATGACTCTTGCGTGGAGCGTTTACCACCTAAATAAGATCATCACTGCGTGCATCATAATGCACAACATGATAGTAGAGGACGAATGAGGTTCATATTCCATTATTTATGATACAACATAGATTGAGCAGGACCTCCTGTCCAACATAGGCGGCACATCAACTCTGGTTTCGAATCGGTTCTCCACCAATCGTGTTGTTGATGTTAATACATACATGGACACCAAAGAACGCATTTGTGAAAAAAGCAGGCATCTCGCCCTCAGATCTGACTTGATCGAGCTCATATGGCAACGATTCGACGGAATCGCAATTTTTTATATTTATTAGTATACATTTTCATTTTAATGAAATTTAGTTAATGTAATATTTTTCTTGTATTGCGCTACGTACAATGATTTAAATAAATATGTTTTTTGCTTTTTTATTGATAAAAATAATTAATTGGTAATTAATATATATTTGTTTGAATTATTAATGTTTTGAGTAAATATAATTAATTTTGTAATATAATAAAAGTTAGTGGAAATAAAAAATGTCGTGGAATAGAGATGTAGGTTTCTGGTGAGTTGTGGTTAAGAGGTGAATAATTTAGGAAAGAGAAGAAAGTAAGGTTGGGGGAGAGAAAATTGACGTGAAAGAGAGAGAAATTTGATTGGGAAGAGAGAATAGAGAGAAAACTCATGAAGTCATGACCAATGATGGTCTAAACTAACTATAGATTTTTGTTTTCAATTTTTTGAAATCAATTACATTCTTTAAGAAATTCCAGTGTATTCGACCTTTTTTTTGTTAGACTTAGACCTGTCAATTTTGGACACGACACGATTACACGACACGGACACGACACGATAAGGAGACACGATATAGACACGACTTTACACGAAATTTTTTGTATGATTGAAATGATTTATTACGATGTTTTGTGAACATATAAATATAAAACAATTGGTACACGATTTGACACGAACACGACACGATACACACGATAAGTTATTTTTATACACGAAACATACACGAACTGCATCTTTTGTTTGATAATCAATTGTTTTTACTTGATTATAGTCAATTAAGATGTTATTTAGAATGAAAATATCAATATAATATGTCACTTAACTATTTTCAATCTAAACATATTGAAATCTTTTCAATTTATACTATACACGATAACACGAAATCCTGACACGAATGCAGAACTGTCAGACACGATAGTACACGAACACGACCCAATTGACAGGTCTAGTTAGACTTAGTAGATATCTGACTTTTCTCCTATTTGTTTTACTCGGAAGCTATATTTATCCCCTTGAAATCAAATAGACCATTAATGGCATTCAAACACACCATGAATGACGAGTGGAATGGAATGGCCCTAAACCGTTCCCACGTCACAAGAACAATGTGCTAGTGAACAATACACTAGCTTTAGAACCACAGCAGCCCTATTTTGCACTTTCACCACACTCACCCACCACGCCGTTCCAAGCAATCGCATCCGCAGCGCTCAGTGACGTATGAACGGCTGGATTCGACCACAATACCAACTACTATCCCACTTACGTAAAAATACACATAAAACATCCTATGTCAGGTCGCTTCATATCTTGGCCAAACAAATTCAAATATAAAATACACGAGTAAAGTATATTAATTAATACTGAAGAAAAATCACATCCCAACGTGTTATCTTATCTCCTTCCAAGGCAGACGGCACGGTTGGGACCAAATCTTTTGCCGCGATCCGTTCTTGTCTAAGTCCCCGACATCCCTCTGATCGAAATCAGACGGCCGTTCGTGGATCATCTCCCCCCAAGTCAAATCGGCCTTCCCATAATTTCCCACATCATCTCACTCGTCACGTGACCATTATTTCCCATTGGTCAGGAGGACAATCATGAGACATGCGGTCTCTTTCGAGCAGACAGTGTCGCAGGCGCAATCATTAGTACGGCTCACATTCGCCAACCCTAGCGATCTTTGATGTGGGGTCGGCATCGGCAATAATACTGTTCTGATTGCGTCGTCTCGAGACTTAAATAAATAAGGATGTGGGAATTTGGATGTGGTGTGGGGGTTCGGGTCTGTCTGTGCCTACGACCGTACAGAGTTAAGAGTTCAGTACACCGTACGTGGGTTGATGGAGTTGGATCCGCCCGATTAAGAGGAATGTGACGGTTACACGGATCTTGATGGAGATCCGGAATCTCTAGAGTACAGCCCCTCCTGTCCTGCCAGTTGAGGAGTTGATACATGATATCGATGGTGTGGAAGGTCTGCATCACTTGCACAGATCTAAAGAAAGACTAAAGGCTCTTATTTGTCCCACGGACATCTTCTTCTGTCTTTGCAATTGTAAAAATTTTTTTGTCCTTAATAATCCTTTTTTCTAGTCTACAATTTTGTGAGATAAATTATTGTGAATGGCCAAATTATTCCTTCTAAAAAAATACGATATCTTTTGTTTTCATGCATTCTCTTGTTTGTTCAAGAAATTTCGAAAATTTTGCTGTTTGTCTCCTATTAAAATTTTCCAATAAGGACCAAAAAGAAGGTGTTTTGAGAAAAAAATGATCGTAATTGGTTCATAAATAAAATTAGGGTTGCTGAGGTTGAGCAAAAATGATGACAATTCTGGAGTTCGCTGATAAAGCCTTTTTTGGATCTCACACTTTGTGGTCATGATGTGGTCTCCTATTAATTCAAGCCTTGTAGTTTCACCTCGTCGTGTACTCTAAATTTTTCGACGTGTTGATGTTATTATGTATTGATAAAAAACTGAACGGCTAAACATCGTCCCAAAATTACTTAAATCGTCCCTTGAAATTACCAAATTGTCCTTCATCCTATTTTTGCTTATATATCTCACAATTTCACTCTTTTTTCAAAACTTTCTCTTCCTATACCTACTACAGAAGATTATGAATGTCTCGGAGGCCAGGCAAGCAGCCAGCAGTTCCCCCGGTGTACCCGTATACGGTAACCTTACTTTATTTATTTGTTTTTAAAAAATTAAAATTAAAAAAAGTGACCGGCATTTGAGGGAGACGCCCCCCGCATGGGGCGGGCGTCAGAGGAAGCCGCTCCCCCGACTACTAGCGGGAGACGTCTGGGGAAGACGTCTTCCCGAAGGAGGAGACGTCTTCGGCAGACGTCTCCCCCAAAGAGGAGGCGTCTCCGACAGACGCCTCCACCATACGGGAGGAGGCGTCTCTCGCAGACGCCTCCACAATTTTTTTTTTAAATTATTAAATCTGATAATTACTCTAATAAATTGTGATAAATCTGAAAATTTAATTTAACAAATTCTTATTAAGTTTAACATTTGTGATATTTAGTTTTAACAATTTTTGATTTAGTTTAACAATTGTTTTAATTTAGTTTAACAATTGTTTTAATTTAGTTTAACAAATTTTGATTTAGTTTAACAATTATGATAATTTAGTTTAACAAATTTTGATTTAGTTTAACAATTGTGATAAATATGATAATTTAGTTTAACAAATTTAACAAATTTGTAATTAAAATTTCAATTAATAGTCATCGGGTCACAGTGGAGGGAAAGGCAAGTCGATACCATTACACGCCTTCCGTTCTTTAGAGGATGATTCAGCACCCGTCATCCACGTAGACGGGGGATATCTGCTTCGGTCAGGAAGGAGAGAGAGGCATTACGTCGTCGTGAGGAGGATGATGATTCCTTCGATGATGAGCATGTGGACAGTCCCGACGACGGGAGCGACGATGATGACACGTATGAGTTAGAGCGCCCGGAGGTGGAGAGGCAGGGGGAGTATAGTAGAGGACGTGGTCGAGCGAGTAGTTCTACTTCCGCCGGATGGATGGTGCGGAAGGGTAGGGGTGGGAGGTTTACGACCGCGGATTCGAGCTCGTGCACTGTAGATCCCCGCGCTCAGAAGAAGAAGAGGGTCCAGGACGATTCTTGGATCGTGAGCAGTATGACGCCTGGTGGTCCTTTAGATGGTAGCGTCATTCCTAGTTTCTGGGGTCACATCGCTAGACGGATCTGGGACGGAGAGGATCGGAAGGTTCTGAAGTGCCATAATCGGCACATAGCCTGTACAGCACTACAGGGTTGGCGGTCTACACTGAGTGCTGATATCAGAGAGGAGATTAGTGCCACGCATTTGGGGCACTTACCGTACAACATGTTCCCTTATCTCGACATGCCTTTGATTTCTGCGTTTGTGGAGCGATGGCAGCCTGACACCAACACTTTCCACATGCCTTTCGGAGAGATGACGATCATGCTTCACGATGTTTTCCAGATCCTGCGTATTCCTGTGGATGGTCGTCTGGTTAGTGCTCAGGGGTCGACGTCTGAGCTGAGGTGTTATGTGGCAGAGTTGCTTGGTGTCACACCTGATGGTCTGGCGAGAGATACAGCTTTATGGAGTGGTGGTGGTGTCGGCATCGACTCCCTTGAGGACCTATGCAGACGGGCACGACCTCCGCGGGCCGATGATACACAGTTGACGGCGTACCTATTCTTGATGCTCGGAGCCGTCTTGTTTGTCGACAAGAGTGGTTGTCGGATCAGACCACGCGATCTACTGGAGGCTAGGGATCCGGACACCGTTCGTGAGTACTCGTGGGGGTCAGCGACGTTGGCATACTTGTACCGTCAGCTTGGGATAGCTAGCCGTGCGGATTGTTCTGGGATTGCAGGTTGTCTTACGCTGCTGCAGGCGTGGATATACGAGTACTTTCCTGCATTCCGCCCGCATCGTGACCGGAAGATTATCGACGAGGGTCATCCACGTTCGGGTATGTGGGACGTCCGGAGCGAGGACAAGAGCGATGGACGATTGCGTTCCATCCGCGCACGGCTAGATCAGATGACTGCATCAGAGGTATCAAACTTTACACCATTTATTTAATTTTAAGATGTATTATTATTAATGTGTTAAACTTTAGGTGGAGTGGTTACCCTATGGTCCTGACCCCGCAGCGGATGTCCCGAGGACTTTATTGATGGTCTTATTCGTTATCGGGATATCATAGAACCTTATATGCCCGATCGGGTCTTGCGTCAGTTAGGATATGTTCAGGTGATCCCGGTTGACATCCCGACACCAGAGCATGCGGTGCGGTCTGCGACAGCAGCGACGTACGACGTCAGGTTCCCCGCTTCTACAGCGGAATCGACATGGCGGACATTTCCGAGATCATGCCGATTGTTCCTTGGCGACTTAAGACGTAGTCGCGACCCCTCCGAGTGTGATGCATGTTATCTTGATTGGTTCGGTAGTTACTCACATCCTATCATCGTCCGTGGTGCCTCCCGGAGAGCAGATCGACCACCAGATAGGACGTGTGGCGATCTGGTAATTTTTTCATTTTATCTATATTTATTTGTACCGTATATTTTGTTAATGTACGCTAATGCTATTGTTATGTGCAGTGGATGGGTAAGATGATACGGGCTGTAGACCCAATCTTGCAGATGAGGGATGAGCTGCCAGACGATGCCAGAGCTGCATGCGGAGATTTGGATGAGATCATACACTCGTGGCATACTCAGTTAGGCATCTCCGACCATGATTCGGATGATGAGTAGGCTGATCTGTTCTACCGTACTCTTAGTATTTGCATTTATATTTGTTTATCTGTCGTACGCTTATTATTTGTATTTGTGTTTGTGTTTGCTAACATATCGTACGCTTATTATTTGTATTTGTGTTTGCTAACGTATCGTACTATTATATATAGTGCAAATAAAGCAAACACATCAAAACATATTACATAATAAAGCAACAATATATAGTGTACAAACATATCAAAACATATTACATAATTGTACAAACATATCAAAACATATTACATAATTGTTGCCAAGATGCTATCCTATTTTGGTACTCCAGCTCCCATCCAATAACACTCTCATCTCGTACTTGAAACCACAGAGTCGCTATAGGAGGTACGGGGAATCCCTCATTCAAATCCAAACGAATGTAATGAGCGTAACTCCCTAAATGAGCAATAATCAACTCTCTGCACAGTCTCGTCACGGTAGGTGGACTCTCCCAAGGTAGAACTGTGAGACATGGGTACAACGAACCATCATTTCCGAGAGAGAAGAACATAACTCCACACTTGTAAAAATTTGCAATGGGAAACAAGTCCGTCCACGTCTCCATGTAGTGATTCTCGCCACAAGGTCCCCCGTCCCAATTAATTCGGCGACGAGTCTGCGCCACACCGTCGTAGTATACGTGCTCATAAAAAGATGGGTTCGCAGCTATCTCATTTGAAATCGAACGACGGGCGAGTTGCCAATTGTCTTCACCACCGTGAAAAACATCGGCCACACATCGAAATCCACAGTTTCCATCAGCACGTACATCATTCCACTGGTGTAGGAATGGCATAATGATTCCTGGAATCCTATCTGCATATGGGAAGTCGTCTACGTCAGCCCGCCCAGTCACTACAATATAAACAAAAAATACAGTTACATATAATAACAAAAGATACATATTTACTGAAATAAATAACAAAATTATAATAACAATAAATATAGGGATGTTATACCTGATCCTCCCCTCACAGACGAAGAACCAGAAGATCGACCACGACCTTTGCTTCCACTACCGGAAGAACGACCACGACCTCTACTCCCACTACCTGAAGATCGACCACTACCTCGCTCTGCATACTCAAACGCACTAGGGTCCCGTCGTGTCGATTTTCCCCTTGGTCGACCTCGTAGCTTTGTTTTTTCTGCAGGCTCTCTCAAATTCGCATGTTCGGGGTGTAGCTGCTCGAATAAAACCCGAGAGGCAGATCGAATTACGGTGGGGTCACTTCCTGCAATCTCATCAACCAGGCTGCGAAAATGTTCGGCGTCTTGAGCTGCCTGAGACACAAACTCTGCGTTCCCGGCTCCTTCCCCAATGACAAGTGTCCTCCAGAACGAATGAATCTGCTCTAAGTAAAGCACACTCACAACGATATTCAACTTCATCATCTAACTGTTGCATTCTTTTCACCTCCTGACTCAGCAATTGCAAGCAGTGATGCGAAACTCGACCATTTATGTGACGATAAAGAGCATGTCCGAAATTAGTCAAATTTCGTCGTCTCGAGTCTTCAAGAGCGTTTCGAATATTCGTCAGCTGCATTTCAATAGCCGCGTTGACGCGCTCGAAAAGAGTGTCCAGAGCTGCAGTCGATGTAGAAATCCACTCTTTTAGAGCCGAATGAGCACTTTCGACCCTACAATTCGTGGTGTTCCCAAAATGAAGGACTTTGTTCGTCCAATTCAGCACAAACTTTTCTTTATGCACCAACCACGTGGTGTCCAGATACTCCGTGATAGCCGGCCATGATCTATACAAATCTTTCAGAGCATACACAACTCTATCATACTCGGCTTCTGAAGTAGAAAGCATGATTTTCCTCCATCTTCCACACCTCAAAGTCTCTGCCATCTGGTTATTTTTGCCGAATACGTGATATGCGTAGTTCAATACGTCTTTGTTGATGTGCCATGTGCAGAGTAAATGAGCAGAGTCAGGAAATACCTCTCTCACTGGTCGCATAAGGCCTAACTCCCGGTCTGTTATTATTGCAGTCGGGCTGACAATCCCCAATAACAGATCTCGCAACTTCTCCATCACCCACAAATAACTGGAGTAAGTTTCATCCATCAAAATCTCATATCCAATAAGGAAATTCATGTTTGTTGGTGTGACCCCAATCATTTCGAACAAAGACATCTTATACTTGTTCGTCTTGTAAGTCGAATCCATGCAGATAACGAAAGGATATGTCCGCAACAACTGGACTGACGTCGGATGTGCCAAAAAAGCGTGAGTGACGACATCAGTTTCTGGATCCGCCATAATCCAATGTAAGTACTGACACTGCACTGCTTGATAGAGAAACTTCTGGACGGGATTCCGGTGTTCAGATTTTGTCCTCCTCATGTAATCTCTGAAATTATAAATATGCCTTTGATTTGGATTGTCCTCCGGGAATTTTTCTTTTACTGCCTTCAAGATGTTCCGTGGTTTTGCTTGCGCCTCAGTCATATCACGAACAATCTTCTTCGCCCCAGAACTTAGACCACTAATTTGACGATGACCCTCTGGATAAACTGTCAGTCTGTGGTTGTGATGTCCATGAGCACTATTAAAAACCACAACTCATCCATCACGATCTCGTCGCTCCACCACTTTTATTAAGAAACGGCAACCGCAACCCTTTCTTTTGGTGTTTCTTCGAAGTGCAGTATCCATATCCCGAGACTCCATTTGATTTCGCCGGTCGCATCTCAAATAACAATCCATCCGACTATCTGATCTTGTTTGGTACGACGACACGACCAAAAAAAACTCAGCTCCGATAGCTACTTGTTTGGCCCATTTACATGCTTCATCGATTGTTTCAAAGATTTGTGTAGTTTGAAATAACTCACTGTAATCCACTCCATCACCACCGAAATCTTCCAACGGAACCTACAAAAAAATCATAATTAAAAAAATCAAAAAAATTCCGGGCGTCTGTATTAAACGCCTACCCCATGGGAGGGGCGTCTGAGTTAAACGCCCTTCTCAAGGGTGAGGCGTCTGCGTAGGACGCCTGACCCTAGGGAAGGGCGTCTACTACAGACGCCTTACCCAAGGGGAGGACGTCTACATAAGACGCCTCTCCCATTGCGTAGGCGTCTGCGTTAGACGCCTCGGCCAAGGGAAGGACGTCCTACGCAGACGCCCTCACCTTGGGGGAGGCGTCTAATGCAGACGCCCGACCCAAAATTTGCCCCGCGCCAGACTTACCTCACCGGATGCATCACCCTCGCCAGACATTTTCATGGTCTTTTTACTGATAAATTATGAATATACAAGACCGTATGCCTAATTTATAGACACGAGACGATATGAGTATTAAATATATTGTTAAGGGCAATTTGGTAATTTCAAGGGGCGATTTAAGTAGTTTTGGGGCGACGTTTAGTAGTTCCCATAAAAAAAAATAAACCTGACATGGTCGGTAATCAAGTCTTGTAGTTGCACTTTATTGAGGTGTTGATGGTAATATGTGTTGCAAAAATAAATGAACTTGACACGGCTATTAGTATTCAAGTGTTGTAGTTGCACTTAATCGGTTGAAGTTGTCGTATTATAGTTGTGTATTTTAGTAGTTGACGACAGTATGCAATGTAAAAAAGGATCAAATTGACAGGGTCAGCAAAGAATCACAATAATGAAACTTAGATACTCATTTCCAATGTGACAATCGGTAGTAATCTTGTGTTTTAGATCTTAAGGGCATCCCTTAACGCGGGAAACGTCAAGGTCGTGAGCAGGTCGGTCACATTTGACCGAGATTTTTTTTTGTTAACCGTGAATTTTTACGGTCGTGGAAGACCGGGGTCATCGACCTGGGCGTTGAAACGCCCGGGTCGACGACCCGGTCGTCCATTAAAAAAATATTAAATTTTTATTTTTTATTTTTTGTGTTTTTTGTTTTGATTTTTAAATTTTTTGTTTTAGTTTTTTTAATTTTTTTTTTGAAATTACGTTTTACAATTGTTTAGAATTGTTTAGAATTTTTTTTATTTTTTTTAAAATTTTACCAAAATGGACCCCGAAATGATGTGGAGGAGAGAGGTAGGTTGTTGTGGGTTGTGTTGGGTTGTGGTTAAGAGGTAAATAGTGTTGGAAAGATAAGAAGGTGGGTTGAGGAAAGAAATAGTTGATGTGGAAGAGAGAGAAAATTGATTTTGAAGAGAGAAAGCTGATGACCGGGTCGTCAAGGTCATGGTTAGCGATGGTCTAACAACTTCCACATCTTGTCAAACCCAAAACTTACACCTCAGTAGTAAAGGATAGCTAGGATTTGCCGTAAGCAATGACATACGATCATACGAAGTCTCATACCCGGATTTTTCTGATTTGTTAAAGTAAACGATGACCGTCGTTGGGAACAAGAGACAAACATCATTGGATGCGGAAGCTGGTCGTGGCTTTATCATCACTCTCATCATCTCATTACCTCAATAGGTCTAGTATTTAATGTTGTGACGTAATCTACGAGTAGTTGTGTGTGATGATGCATGCATTAAAGTTACCACGACTTTCCCGCGAAAATAACAAGTTTGCCATTATTCAAACTCCGGGGCTGAGTGGGGTTGTTAGACCATGTTTAACAGTAATTGGGTTACATGGTACTGCTCATTTTTTCCGTCATGTCAGCTTCTCTCTTCACCACGTCAGTTTACCCCACCCACCCAAAAATATCCCTTAACCATGGCCGAGCAACCCCCACTCACCCTACATTTTCTTTTTTCCACGTCATTTATTAATTAAACAATATAAATTCTTACACGACATTTAACAAATTAAATTTTACATAATATTAATTGAAATTACCACTTCTAATTACTTTAACTCGAAACTATTAAATCACGAAATTATTATTAGATATTACGAAACCACGTTACAAATTACATAAACTCAAATTCGAAATATTACATTCAAAGTTAACAAACGACAATACATATTACATAAACTCGACTTCGAATAGAACATTACAAATTGCGTTAAACCCATGTTCAAACCGCTCCACGTCTGTAGCGTTGCCATATATGCTCGATTAAATCGTCTTTCAACTCTAAATGTTGATTCTTGTTACGCACCCGATCTTGATTGACAAAAAAATCGTGAATATCCGTTATACGATCGATCGAATACCGTGTTTCCTCAGCAAAAAGTTCCAGCTTGATCTTCCATAAATTAGCGAATATCTCCAAAATTGGCATAAGAGTCGCGTTCGTCATCTACAATCATATTATGCATGATGATGCAAGCTGATGTATTTATAGTTGAGAAAATGCGAGTTAAATAAGTTAAAAATACCCAATACATTATAATTAACTCTAATAACAGAACCTCCACTAAAATATAAAAATTCGGGGCAACACGTGCCCGACCTGTTAACCATGTTCTCAGGGCACCTTTAACGGGGATGCCCCGCCCGGGCGCCCTGTAGATTTTACAGAAAATAAACATGCTCCTCACATTCGATAAAAACCGACTAGTGCAAGTCCTATGTAAAAATCTCTCATATGCAAATGCAACTATCTAAAAGATGGAAATAGAGAGAATTTTGGCTTTTACATACATAAGCCCATGTATTATAATAATAACATACATTCACAATCGCTGATTTGGAACATATAAACTCACAATTCCTGCAAAAACAACTCGAGCATCCATGCACGCAATATCGCTATAAACTATGCAATCTAGTTAGCAAGCATCTAGAATCTCAAACAATTCTTTGAAAAATGTTTTGAAATCCATTAAAAACATTTTTCATGCATCCATAGTTCAAAAATTAATTATGAACCGCTGTCCATCCAATTTCCAATGGAAAGATGAATCGCAGTTTTTCGGTTTTGTTGATTCTCTTACAAAATAATCGTTTATACTTAAAACGAAATTATTGCAAGTTAGACTTATGTCCAAATCATAATTCTAATAATTACATGCCATGTTTTAAACATTCAAAACATTTAAAACGAAATATTATAAAGAATTATTTCAACAAACATTTAAAGACCGAAAAACCGGTAAAACGAATTGTTTAAATCCTAGATGGTAAACTAAATTTGTTTACAGCCATAAATCATGAGAAAATTGAACCCTAAGCTCTGATACCACTGTAGGATTTCATGTTTAATTATACTTTTTTTTTATATGTATAATAAGGATCAATTTTCAATTTTCTAGAATCTATTGCATGCATTGGTTTGTTTTAACAAACTTGTTTCAAAAACTCTATTAAAACAAACATAAAGGAGCTCCGAAATTCATACCTAGAAGTTCTCTAAAACTTCTCGAAGATTCGGAGACCGTTGGGATGCTCCTCGCTGCGCCGGATGCCTCCGAGTATTCACCAAACTCTAAACAAGATCGGAGAGAGGTAAGCTAGTCTCTCAATCTCCGATTGGGTTTAGAATCCAATTACTAACCCCTCTTTAATTCTCTTGAGAAGATGATCTCTTAAGAACTAAACTAAACTTAAGAATTTGTGGAATTTTCGTGGAGAATTAAGGAGAGAGATTTTGCATGAAAAGCTATATTAATTAAGATGTAGAAAGGCAATGAGATAACCTCTATTTATAGGTTCTCTCCGAATTACCTATTCATGTGCAACCTCTTGCCCATGATTTCATGCAAAATTCCATCTAACCATCCATTATTTATTAATAAATAATATTAGCCACGAATTAAATCAATTATGTACCAATTTCATGCATGATCTAATTAATTCTTAAATTAATTCTGCATAAAACCGTCTGGACCGGTCGACCGTTTCAAGGTGCGGTCGACCGCTCGAACCAATGTTTCGGTCGACCGTTCAACATTCGGTCGACCGTTCGTAACAGGAACTATTCCATCGCAATGTTCGGTCGACCGACCGATCACTTTCGGTCGACCGTTCGAACAGATGAAAATTCCCTGTTATCGGTCGAGACTCGTCCGGTCGACCGTGCCCTACCGGTCGACCGTTTACTGCTATCCGGTCGACCGTTTGAGCACTGTTTTGCAGACTTGTTAAATTTCGGTTTAACCCCTACAAAATTTGACATTTCGGGATTAGTAGTAAATTCACAACTTATGTAACATATTATCCTATGTAATGATCAATCATTACACCCCATAATATTTACATCACATATGAATTTAATTTAGATTCTAATTATGTTATTAATCACAACATAACTTTGATTTTGCTTTGTTCACCCCATGTGTCATATTTTCTACATAAAACCCGACACATCTTATGAACTCAAAATCCCCATTCCTTGTTTCCCAGTTTTGTGGTGTGACCTATGGGAGGATCTAAACTAAGTTGACAGTGATATTAAGAGCTTAATATCACAAGCTATAAGCGGTATCTAGCTACACATTATAACTCCCAATTAGTTAGATGTCTTAATTCCACTCGAACCAAAACCCGATCCATTTAGTGATGGCGTGCACCACTTGTGTCCGTCCCTTGCCTCATGATATTAAGAATACACACAAAGTAGTATTGTGTCATCTTTGTCTTAGTATTCATTTCTTGATCTCTTTAAGCTAGTTATAAATATGTGACTTAACTCAAATCACATTGTGCACATTATAACTTTGTTTTATCAAGGGGCCCACTAATATCATCACTCAATTAAGAGGGGCAATGATAATCTTTTGACTAACTATCTTCTCCAACAAAAGTTGTACTTAACCAACTAATGCCTTTACACTACACTCATCGATAGCTCAAGACACTAGTCTAATTAAGAACTCCTTAAGCGATCGGATATAAGTCTCATATCAAAGGACCAAAGACACAGTAAAATATTAATGACACAGAAACACATTTCTATAATATTTTAATTATTAGGTCTATTCAGTATACAAAAGTAATATTTTCCTCTTTTGAATACCCGTGTTGTCACTCACTTGTAGAGCTACAATGATCTATGACAAACACGACAATCTTAACTCGGTAATTAATGTTCCATGTTAATTACCATGATTGCGAATATCTTTTGTTTTATGTAAACCAATATCTTTTAGAGCTCTACGGTTAAGGACCAAGAGTCTCTTCCTTAACACTTCTAAAAGACGAATAACATAAACAAGAAACAAAATGATTTCTCATTCAATTCATAATAATTGACATTTAAAAGTAAAACTTTTAGAACACATTCCCTTCACTTTATTCTAATATGTTAAGCCAAATTTCAATTTTTAATATGTCATCACACCGTTTGAAATTTAGCTAAAAACACGTAATGCATTCAAAAGAAATAGGAAAAAGACGATGGATGGGGTTGCAAGATCTTGAGGTGCATAATTCTTAAGAGACACCTTAATTATGAGTGATGATACTTGAACAGAGGGTTGACCAACTCATAAAAGTTCATTGGGGTCTATGTTTATCATTTAGATACAAAAGATAAACCTAGTTGTATGTGTGGGTACGATGGAATTTCACTCTCACCTAACTCGAAATTAAAAATATAAAACACTTTATTAGTCAGAAGGGTGATTTTAAGGTAATCTGAGAACGGTTCCGAAAAGTAAAATGTCAAAATACTAGGCATTTGAAATCCCAATGTCAATTTACAAGCATGTCAAAGATCGGATCGACTCAAAATACAAAGGAGTGAAAAAGCAAAAGACATCAAAAATTTAAGAAAGACGCGGAAGAATGAGTCTAGTTCTTGAAATTAGGGAGCCATTTTACCGGTTCAACATGTATGTGGCATTGTGGTATCATCTTTCTTTAATGACTCGCCATATTTAAGCTTACAAGAGAGGGTAAAAACTACGGACAACTACTCTCAAGTCTCAACCATGCACACAATTCCCGTTGAATTTAAAGCGTTGCACTTAATATTTTTAACCTTCTAGTTTTCTAACACCTTACTCTCTCTCTCTCAATCAATCAATAAATGTGTTATTTTTCAATATATTCACCATTATTTTTTAATTTTTTTGCATTAGTTTCAAGGATTATCCTTGATAATAACTCTACGACAAATTTTGATTTAAATATGCATGAAATTCATATTTTTTGTTCATTGAATGTGTAGAAAATTGGACACTAAATATAGATCAAATTTAATGCAAATCTAAATTCAAACTTGTCATAGAATTAGTGTAAGAGACAATTAATGTAAACAGTGCTAATTTAAAAAAAAAGATACATATCATAAAAAAAATAACACATTTTTTATGAAGATGATAGTAAAATGTAAGAAAAATGAAAATTCATTAGAGTAAGTGTCATGTTTTGAAGCTCAAATGTTCAGTGAATTGGATCCACTATTGAGGGAGTTTATCTGTTATTTATCCTTAAAAGAAAATATATAGAATTGAAAACATAAATACGAAGATAACATGCACACTTCCTTTGTAGTAATTTTATCTCTCTTTCTGCTACCATACGGTAGTCTATAGTTTATGTGCGGTTGTTAGAAGGAGAACAAAATGCAAAATCTTTCACTAAGGTATCATCCATTTTAATGTAATCTAATTGGAACCCAACATGAAACTAGTTTTGTTTAGTGTGATCCTAATACTTGTTATTCTAACTTCGGTCTGTAAAAGAACCCTGTACCAAGCTCAAACGGATGCAGACCGATAGTGTTAACTTTTTCCATGCATCTTTCAAAATGAAAACACGTTAGACAAAAAAAACGAAGCAATCATTTACCTTCCAAAAAATAGAAAAATGAATTATGGTGTGGGTCTTTTATATCACAGGTAAAGGAGAAAAGTGGGGGGATTTTGACAGAGAGACAGGAACTGAGTATACACTTCAGTTTGGCCCTTAATATACCTACAAACAAAATCATGAACACTGTCCTCCATGTAGCACATTGGCATTGCACAGACATTGGCAGCAATGATGGCAAATGTCACTCCAACGAAGCATCACACCAGCATACACCCAACAAGCTGCATGGGATAACAATCATGGACAATGATGCCAAACAACATTGTACATGATATCTGGGGCTTGCATGCTCTCACCAAAAGGAAACAAAGTTAGTCTAGCTAACAGGTGTGGGTGGGGTTGAATTCCGAGACCAGGGGTATGTTTGGATATGATTTTTATTGTTTAGTTTTTTCTAAGAAGTTATACCGTAGATGTCACAACTTGTCTTCAAATTTTTCTTACATCAGGATAAGTGCACATGTGAAACTACAGAAAATCCAAAAAATGTTGACTTTGCACATATGATAATGACAAATACAAGTATTTTATATCACATTGTATGAGAAGCTCTAGAGGAGCTTTATCCCTCATCTTCTCCAATCAAATACAAATTTGATATGGAAAAACGTGAAAACGTTTGAAGTTTGTCTTCTCTTAAAAGTTATTTGGATGTGCATGTACAACTTAAAAGGAATAAAAATCACCATAAAACTTTGAGAAGCTACATCCAAACATTACTTAAGATGTTCAACTATACATTCTACCTAATTATGTGAATTAACATGAAATCCTTCCAATCAGTCTACCAAGTCATTTAAAAAGTCATTAAGGACATAGATACAAAGTAGTGGATATTACTAAATCATGGAGCATCATGCACGTTTATTGTTATTACATGCTTAATCAAAAAATATTTGTTTGGTACTTAGTACATGCAAATGGACAACTTGTATCGGGAGTAAATGAGTTAGGGCGAGAACTCGTTAGCCAACGATGGTAAAACGGACAGAGATGCGTCATAGGTTTGGATCTTTGGGCGCTACGTTGACCGGCTTCGTCTTAGGACCACCAACCTCGAATCTAATATAACGTTGAAACACGAACATTATATGCAAAGAATTGAGACAAGTTTATTATAAAGTTGCTACGACATAGGCCAATGAGCAAAATTCTGATGAAATCTTACCCAAGTTCGAGTTTCAGGCCTTTAATTTATCTGGAGGAGAGCGACAACATATCAGCTCGAAGGATCCGGCGACCAAATTAATTTTTTTAATATAATAAAGTCTTGTAAACTTTTGTTTTGCAACAATAACTTGCAAAATATTAATGTTATAACGTGTCAACAATAAATGCTTGTGGTGTTGTATCGGGATTGATAGGTCTTTTTGTTCCAGTACAACTCAACTCAAGCTCATTCAAGTTCGGCTAAAAAGGGAATGAACTAAACAAAATCTTGGGGTGTTAAGCTTAATGAGCTGAGTATGAACTCAAATTACTTCGTTTTCTAAGATATATCTATTGATCATCATCTTGTACGTATCCATGTATGGCTCAAGATTCGTTTTTCCCCGATTGAAACCACTAATTAAGAACAAAGATCGATCTTAGCGGCCACATTTGCGAATTTGAGATGTTTGATATTTAAAATTGGGTGGATAGTAAAATAGATAAAATAATAAAAAACCACATTTTTTGACAACCGAGAAAAAGAAGTTTGAACCACATATTCTGTAATATTGCCAAATGCAAAGAATACAGCACTACAACAATACTAGAACTTTTGCTGCAACCACTTTTATGACATCGGAGTTCTTCGCCGATGACTTTGTCTAAATTAATGATGTGTATTACAGTTTAACTAAATTCACGCATGCTCACTTTACCAAATCTCACTACCAAACAAACAATAAGGAATGGGACTACAGAAACTAGTCTTAATTGATTAATTCTTAGTGCCGGTCAATCAAAACGAAAAGGAAGCCGTATCTTGTACACATCACCACGATGGGAAAACTCATCCACGAACACGACAATCCAAACACCATAAAGTGTTCAGAAGTAAAGAAAGCATTTATGATGTTTTTGACCAAATCATTCAGACGTACATTTGCCTTTCCAGTAATCACCGTCACTGTTATTCCATATTTTCCATGTCCCGCTGACACACTCCGCTGGTTCTACGCATTATTGAAGACAAACACAACACAACACATTTGATCCAAACATTTTATTCGACATATATACAGAGTATCCATCTTACATGCACCATTAAAATGTGCAAGTACAACCACAAGCTTTACGTACGTAAGTACACATGCATGCACGTACATCATCAGATACATTAGTTTTGTCTAATTTCACAAGTACCTTGAAAATAACTAAAGTATCACCAATATATATCTTTGACATCTCAACTCCATTAACAACGATTATTGACAAATACATAACTAAGTGGACACAAACATACGATTTACTACTTATATATGTTTTAAACACACAACGGAAAAATTACTAACAACAATTCAAACTAAGAGACAAAATAAGTGGAATCACGAACCAGCAAACGCTCCTCCTCCCTCAAATCTGCCAAATATAGATAGAATCCAATGACATATTCAAAATTCAAACACGATCAATCTACAAGTATTGGTCCAAAGATTTATGTATTGCTAAAAGAGGGTGAGAGCCAACCGATTACGAGTTAATTGGAGTACATAAACACCTCCACCACCAATTAATCTTCAACCATTATTTCCAATAGATTCAGGTGATGTTTCCAACCAGTCGTCACTACTCTCTAGCCTCTCTTACAATAACTTTATCCATTCATTTCCGTAGTTTACGCAATACATAATTGGTAATACAAAGACGACGTTTGCGGTTAATGGGCTGATTTACTTCTAATACGAACAAAAATCGAAATGTTTGATTCGAATGAGAGAAAAAGTTTACCAAGAAAGAAAAGAATCATTACTCCACCAAAAATCCGAAAATAAACCAACCAAAACTAACTTGACACTTACGGTGGTTGGGGATGTGGAGGAAGACAGAGGAAGACGGAGGAGAGGGCCGGAGAAGGGGAGAAGAGGTTGGAACGTCGATGCGGGTGCCAGAGATGCTGCAGATCGGTCGCGGAACGACAAGGGTTTGGTTGGGGTTTCTTCTAGAATGAATGACAGAAAACACAACTGTTCAATTTCTTTAAGACCTATATACGTCAGATGTTATAGACATCCAACGTCTATACCTCGACGTCTATATGCATGAGGGTATAGACGTCGGCTGTCTATAACATCCGACGTCTATAGGTCGACGTCTACATGATATAGACGTCGGATGCACCGAGTATTCGAACACCCGACGTCTATAGGTCGACGTCTATAGGGTATAGACGTCGGATACAATGGGTATTCCAACACCCGACGTCTATAGTACCCCATAGACGTCGACCTTGGTAACGACCGACGTCTATGTTATCTTCTCCCAACTAGACGTCGGTCGTTATAACTACCGACGTCTATTGGGCGACGAGTAAAGACTATTCTGCACTAGTGATGTAAATACATTATCTGAGGCTTTCTTATGCTTCGATCTATGTACATGATATATGATATTCTTTAGATCTTCCCTAGAATATTTATGGTTAATTTTGAACCTAGTGTTATAGTTTTTATTTTATCTATTTTACTTCTCTACCTTCATTTTAAATCATAACTTCTCTAACATTAGAATGAGACTACCATTCTTGATCTTGATTATTTCAAGACAAAAGATCACTTAACTGAACTAACTCAGTTGGTACATAGTGTTATAACTCAAAGTCCATGTTTTTTTGCCCATAAAGTTTGATCCTTAAGAACCTTAAAGTAGAAACATTTTTAATTGTCGTGAAACTATTTTAGGCGTCTAAATAAGGAAAATAAAACATCTTGCATATCGTATCAATGTGAATCTAACTTAACACTATGATCACCAATAGTTTCCCTTAGAGCAGAAATAACAGCGCCCGGGCTACCCCCGGGCGTCCTGCACTCTCTCTCTGCCACGTCAGCTTCTCTCTCTGCCACGTCAGCTCACCCAACCCACCCAAAAAAAAACCCTTATCCATGCCCAGGCTACCCCACCCACCATACACTCTCTTTCATCCGCATCATTTCTTAATTAAACAAATTTAATTCTCACACAACATTTAACAAAATACATTTTATATAAATCTAATTCTAATTACATTATAATTCTAATTCACGATATACTTATTATTACTATTAATTAATTAACAATATTAATCACTATTAAACCACAAAATTTTGAATATTTGAAATTCGAAATGCGCGTGAATGCACAGTATACGCGTGCGTGAAAAGTAATCCGCGTGATTGCACAGTATACGCGTGAAAGAAAAGTAGTCCGCGTGAATGTACAGTACACGCGTGAAAGAAAAGTAGTCCGCGTGAATGTACAAAATACGCGTGTAAGAAAAGTAATCTGCGTGATTGCACAGTGTCTAATTTTTTCTCTATATATACCCTACACAAAATACAAAACTCAACTTACACCCCATATCTCTTCCACAAAATACAAAACTCAACTTACATCCCATATCTCTTCTACAATGTCTTCTCCGGAGTACCATCGTTCCCCCCCTCGTTCCCCCCCTCGTCCACAATCAAATCCGCATCCACGCTATCCACAACCATATCCCTCACGTCCATTTTACCAACAACCATTCCAACAACCAGACTTCTCCCAGTACGCACCACCATTCCCACCACCTGACCAAAACTCACCATTCCCACAATTCTCCCACTACGCATCCCCAGATCAAAACTTACCATTCCCACAATACTCTCAATATGCACCACAATTCCCTTATAATCAACCGCAGTTCCAGATGTTTGGCCGACCCATGTCTCAAAAAAGTAGCCAGAGTATGGCGAACACTGAAGATGAGGGTAACGACGACGATGAGTCCCCACCACGACACACCCCCACACCATCATCCCCACCTCCACAGCGTCGTCACCGCAAGCAAGTCCAAACTGTCAAAGCCAATCCGAAGTTGTGGACCACAGCTGAGGACGAGAGACTTGTCTCTGCATATATGGAAGTCAGTTGCGATGCGGTGACAGAGACAAACCAGAAGTCTACTTCATTGTGGGTTAGAGTGAAACGTGTGTACGACATCTCCGTGGAAGGCACTGGCCTACCCGAAAGGAACGCAGAGTCCTTAAAAGGACGGTGGAGGAGAATTATACCTGCTGTGAACAAGTGGGTCGGGTGCTTCGATCAGGCATTCCGACGGAAAAGGAGCGGCCAGAATGACGACGATGTTGTCCGACAAGTGCACGTGATCTACGAGCGAACTGATGGGCCTAAATTTCTTTATTTTGATGCTTGGGTTATGTTGCGTAGGTACCCAAAATGGGAGAGTGTGATCTCCGGAGCTAATGTCGTGCGTGTTGACTGGGAGTCCCCGGAGTTGCACGATGAAAATAGTCCCCAGTCAGGAAGCCTTGGGAAAAGAAAGAGCACGGACGGCTCAAGGACGCAATCACCCTCGGATGCAGAAGAGCTGATGCCGGAGTCGTCTACACGCCCAGAAGGTGTGAAGAAGGCTAAGAAAAAGGCTAAGAGTGCATTACGCCCCGAAAGAGACACCGATGTTAGAGAACTTGCAGAACAGATTCGATACACCGCCCAAGTCAGAGAAGATGGTTTCTCCAAGCAAGAGGAGTTAGCGGAAAGGAATTTCCAGAGGCATTTAATAAAAAATAAGTTGGACATGCTCACTCTCTGATGAGGAAGGACAACCCGACGGAGAATGATCAAAATGTAATAGATAAACTTCTCGCCTGGGCAGAAGAGAATGGGTACGTGTAGTTTGTTGTAGTCCGTATTTCGTATGGTTTGTATTTCCCTTAGTTTGTATTTCGGGTTGTAGTAGTCTGTATGGTTTGTATTTCCCTTTATGTTTCATGTGGTTGGTTGTATTTCGTATTTTAGTATTATTAATGTATTGTTCTTATGGTATTGTTGTATTAATATTTTTTCTATTTAACTTGAAATTGTTGGTTCTAGAAATTTCTTAATTTTAATCACTTACAAAAAATTATTACCCCACATTTATAACAAATACCCAATCCATTAATAACAAAACATCCAATAAATAATTTAAAAAAAAAATTAACCAATGGGAGGGGGACATGTGTCACCCTCCCTTGGGCGCCCGGGCGGGGCGCCCCCGTTAAGGAAGCCCGGGCGGGCGTCCGGGCGGGGCGCCCGTTACACAAACTTGAAGTGAATCTAAAAGCGTCTACATGTGAATTTAGAACATGAACTTTATGAAAAGACAACAAAGCGATCAAACTTTACTCTCACATTCCTTGAGTAAACGAAATCATACTCACATTGACAAAGCAATCGTGGAAGTGAAGGCGAAGCAATGAAGCCCACATTCACATCTCATTCTTCATAGCTTTGAAAACCTCTCGACGGACTCTTTTCAACGCATTAGGACACGTTTTATCGTAGAAATCGGTAGAAAGTTCGCACTCAGCCTTCAAGCTGACACACAAACTAATCAAAATGAACCCTATCACATTAGCCCTTAACCTTTCACAAGACCTCATCTCTTCAAGTAATCTAAAAACAAGGCAATCTGAAACCGGATTTGATCTAATTAAGCTACCGAATCAAGTTCGCATTGCTCCAAGAAATACGACATTAAGAGCTACTTATATAGACATGTTCGAACAACTTCACTGTCTCATAGAGGAATAACAAATTATATGTAATACTTTAGTTCTCCATGCAATTACAGGCAGCCAAGACCATGGTTTAATTCCATCTGAGACGTGGATTGCATAAAATATTAGTGGATTCACTTCTGTTAATTCGTGAAAGCAAGGCATAGTGAAAATTAGGTGAAAAGCACGACTATTTGAAGTGTGGTTATATATGCGATCTCGGTAAACATGCAATTAGTTAGCACATATGATAGTGCCCTTTGATAAACCAAAGGTTCCACTTCACAACATCAATTGAAATTTGTTTAATTTGACTATTTGTTGGAAGCGAGTTTAGTTTGTGATATATAACGATCCTTATATGAGTTAGTGAGTTACATACATATATTGTTTTCACAAGTAGTTAGTGGAAAACACTCAAAACAGTAGTAACAAATTGTTAGAGAATCAGCAATGATGAGTTTTTTAAGATCTTTTAAAAGATCTTGGCTAACCGAGCTCAAGATACGAATTAACAAAAATACAAAAGTTGGACAAACCACCCCACGATTGCCTCTTCCCGCACTGATTGCGGGTTCGTTCGTGAAACGTGGGGGAGACACATATCTCCCCCCACTTCTTCTTTTGTTTTTTTTTTAAATTAGCGGGACCCAGTTATATTTATTTAAAAATACAATTGAGAGAAAAAAGAAGCTTACATTTTAAAACCAAGATATGTTAGAATTAAAATAATAATATTAAAAAAATCACCAATTTTTCTTTTCTTTTCATGTTCAATGGATACGCCCAAATTGTTATATAAATAATGTATTTTTTAATTACTAGATTTTCAGTAGTTAAATCATATTGGACAATCTAGATAAGTTTCATTTATCATATTACTATTATTCTTTGCAGATAATAAAATGATTGTTTTACAAATGATTAACCAGCAATTATTTTCGAAAAATTAAAATGAAAAATATTTGTAGCAAATTTTATTAAGAATTCGTATATAAAAGAGGTAAATAATGATATATATGTATTTGTAAATAAATAGGTTAGAGGAAGAAAAAAAACAGTTGATTTGACAACATCATATTTTTATAAGGTGCTATGATTCAGAAGATTGTGATTAACCGTTGTTTCGTAAAAATATGTTATGATTGAGAAGATGGAGAAAAAAATGTGATTAAATGTTGTAATGAAAAACCGACGTGGCAAAGATGTGTTCTTAGGTTATTCTTTATCTGCCATGTCATTTTCCATTTCGTAATATTTAACCACAATTTTATTTTATTTTCTTCTCAATCATAATATTTAATAAAAAAAACTTTGTGTCAGATCAGCTCTCTTATCTTTAACTATCAAACTCATTTCTTGCGCTTTACATATATATATATATACAGAAATTCTCGAGTGATCTCAAAACTTAATTTTTCTAAATTAAACCATCCCCACAATATCCACCACTCATTTCAAATTGTAAGGTAGATTAAGGAAAAAACGGTTATGCTAATGAATAGTGAGATTAACTGTAAATAAGATCCAATGGTGAGATATTAGAGGGCTTAAACTAAATTTGATGAGCTCTGGGCTCACTAGAGCTTGACCCTATATATATATTATCATTTAGCTTTTATATATTTGACTATTAATGTTTTACCTCTTTTTTTCAAACTAAAATCTAACTCTTGGAAAAGTGAAAACTATGAATATATTGAAATGAGGTAACTGTCTCATTTAAATTAACTACATGTTATTTGAAAAATTGAAATTACAAAATTTATATAACAATATGATGCCTATTTATAGATCTTGAGAACATAATTTTTTGATGATTTTTTAAATTTTAATAATTTTATTTTAGAAGATAAATACTTTACACAAGTTTATTGGGATTCTGGTTAGTTTGGGGTCTCACACAACTACAACACGCGATTAAAAAACTGAACTACTATTCATCGTCGGAAAACTACTTAAATCGTCCGTACGAATTATGATTTTGCTCATCTACCATTTCTACTTATATAACTCTTCATTTCACTCTCCTTACACCACCATCTCTTCATATTACTCTCATATTCACCAGAAAGAATGTCTTGGAAACCGAGAAAGGAACCAGCGGACGCCTCAGATTACTCAAATCTGGTAAAATGTCTTGTTTAGTTTTTTTAAAAACAATTTTTTTGGGTCGGGCGTCCGCAGGAGCCGTCTCCCCCTTGTTAGACAGATGCACGAGTCAGAATTTTTTTTTGTCTCCGTTACCTCACCGGATCCAGACACTTGGTCAGATATTTTCCTGGTGTTGGTACTGAGAATGTAAGTAAAATTGAGTAAAAAAACTTATTAAAAGACACGAGACGAAATTGGTATTAAGTGATTTTTAAGGGTAAAAAGATAATTATTGTGGATATTTAAGTAGTTTTCGACGACGAATAGTAACTCTCTTAAAAAAAGTTAAAGATAAAATCCACGGCCCTTGTTATTCTCTCTTGTCTTGGCTGATAATAATTTAAAAACGAAAATTTCTCCTCCGCCTCGTTAGGGCGGCGTAGGTTTTTGGTCCACCGTTATCTGTCTCACCTAAGTTAAACAGGTAAGTAGGACATGGTTAAATAAAAAAAATCTCACTACTCGCCCCGTCGAAGGGTAGAAAGCTAAATACAAAAAATCAATTTTTTTCCTAAACATTTTATATTTTGATTAAACTTAGATATAAAAATCAAGAAAAAATATATTTCTAAAGCTAAATACAAACCACCCGCATTAGACAGAGTAAGCTGGTAGGTCAAACCCGCTGCATATACTACGCTACTTCACTTTGTTGTGTCTTTAAAAAGGACTAAGCCTAAAATCTTTTGCGTGAACTTTTTTTCCTATTATTGCCTTGTTGTTGTCTACCATATCTTAATGTTTTAAACTATTTTACTGGATATCATTTGGTGATTGGCGTGTTATCAAATCCTAACTATGCATTACGTACGTACTTTGTCGGAAGCAGAGAATTGAGTTTTTTAATCAAAAGTTTGTACTTAGTTTTTGCTGAGTAGTTTTGGATAGAGAGGCTATTTATTTATCAGAATAAAAGGGCATCGGATATGTTTGTGATCATTAATGGACTTTCTATTCTAGTTAGATTGCAGGATGTAATATCCTATCTTTGGGATTTCACTCGTAATTTTGGACTAGTCAATATAATAAAATATATCCATTAACGAGAGTTCCATATCAAAACCTCTTATTCTTTCTTTAGTTATAAAAGAATTAATTACGATTTTCCACAACGCATTAGTCTGTCGTTATTAGCTCAGTTGAGGATTCACTTGTCTTAAGATAGTTAAGAGCATAAATCAAATCACAACAATCACATATTCACATTTGTATGTTTATATATTTAGGACTTAAAATGTGGTGGATAGTAGAGTAAATAAAAATAAATAAATAAATGTCGTAACATATTTGATTTACAAAATTATTCCTACTACGTGAAAGAATCTTCAAGTGCCCCAAGTATGTGCGAAAGCGCGCTCTTAGAAGAACGTATAGTTGTACCTGAAATGTAGTTAGTATGATAATATTCTAACAACATAAACATGGATGTCCAAGGTATTAATATTGTCGCTAATTTGCCTTAAAACTCTAATGCTCATTGTTGAGAAATTTAGATAATTTTATTATCTTGCTATGGTCACGAAATAATGACCAGCGGGTGAAGTGAAGGGTCACTTCTTCGGATAATAAAGTTATCATAGTTAGTGGGCTTTCTCATATACAGTCCAGCCCATTCAATCTTATAACAACTGGCGCACAGGTGCATTATGGTTATGTATATCAAGTTTTTAGTTTGACGAAGTTAAATATGATGCTATGGGTACAATCCGTATTTGGTTGTTACTCGATTAGTTGTGTGATAGATATCCTATGTGTAGTGGATAGTTATTTTTTTAAAAGTGATTACTGCAAAACATGAGTATTGTCTCACGTACACGAGGTATAACTGTATAAGTATGGTTTTTAATGATGACAGCATATCCAGGGACAGTTTGACAGTCATGACTCATGATTTCATAAGGACTTTTTTAAATAACTGAAATTTACCACTAACTTCTAATGACAGTGTACCTTAGCTTTCAACTTCGACAGGAATTTTAATTATAAACACACGGTGGATGGACTACATCTGGAGCTTTACAATCTTGTAGTGCTCTCTGTCAAGGTCAAATGGTGAATTCAATAATACAGTCACGAATCTATGTCAAAATCAACATCAAATAACCAACGAATAAATATGATTGGTTGTTTTGGAGGAACTAGAAGGTCTCAATTAGTATTGATAATACAAGGAACGTTGATAGACATGCACCACTAATTTGGAGGATCCACAGGGATGGAAACAGTGCATGCCATCCTGGCAAGACAGAAGACAGCTTCCCATCGCAACTACAAACGAATCCAACCATCATATCTTGTTGTTTTCTTCTACCTACCTACCAATACCATGTCCCCATGTACACTGGCCATCTTGTCGATTAAAAAAGATACAACTTAATCATGTAAATATATGATATCTAAATAAAGTAGAAATAAAACATAACACGAAGCCTAACATAACATATGTTACTATGTATATTCAAGGGCGGTACCAGGATATCAAGTTAGGGGCACGATTTATGTGACATACATAAGAAAATCTATGTTGTTCAAAATCCACAATGATTTATATTTAACTTTGTAAAATCTAAATTTTAAGGGAGAATCCAATTATTATGTACTTAACTATATACAACCCAAAATCAAGGGGGAGATCTAGGAGGCCCCGACCCCTTTGTCTATGAGAGCAACCTTAACGGGTCATCCCCCGGGGATGACCCCACACGACCGTTGATGACCCCATTGATCGGGTTTATTTATTTATTTTGATTTTTTGTTTGTTTTTTGTTTTAAAGGTTTAGGACTTTATATTTTGATAAAAATTAGGTGTTAGAGTTGATTATATTTTGATAGCTTTATAATTAAAGTACGAAAATATAATGAAATACACAAAGTTCTCCGAAATAGGAAATATTTTACTAAATTTAAAGTAGAATTAAAAAAACTAGACTAAAATAACAACTAAAACTGAAAATATGGAAGATAGATCATAAACTGAAAATAAGGAAGATATGTCATAAACTTACAAAAATAAAACGACAAAGTTCTACTTAAATATTTCGTCACTGATCTTTTCCAGGTTAATTTCATCCTTCGGGGTCAGGATGCTGAGTTCCTTGGCCTTCAGAAGTGAAATATAAAGGTTGTACTTTATAGAAGCCCGTCGGGTTTCTTCTTTCTCCCTCTCCAACGTTATCTTCTTTCGGCGAAGTGCAATTTCATCCTATTTGACTGAGACCGCGATTGCCTTTCGATTCGTTCCCACCAATGCATCGCAACTAACGTCCATGTACGACAAAATGAGGGCTTCGTCCTCCTCTTTCGCCCATACGTTCTTGCTTTTAAAAATCAGACCGTCCTTGGTGCACGTTGGGACAGACCGATGAGGCAAGGGTCTGCGTCGTCACTTCCCTCGTCATTTAGATTAGTGGTATCCTCATTCCTACTGGAATGACTACTGAGGAGTTGGTTGTATGTCTGAAATGGGAATTGTGGTTGGGAAGTACGTCCAAAGTATTGTTGGGAGCTCCCCCAGTTTTGGTACGGGAGTGGATGTTCAGAGTATTGTTGGAAGCTCCCCCAATTTTGGTGCGGAGGTTGATGTTGAGAGTATTGTTGGGAGCTCCCCCAATTTTAGTGTGGGGATGGATGTTCAGAGTATTGTCTGAGAAATGGTTGGGTACTACCTACGCCGTTTGGAAGGATAGGTCGGTAGTAGGGATCTGCTTGGGAGTACGCGGAAAATCCTTGAGGTTTAAAAAGACGACGATGGACCAGGGGTGTTCGATGGTCCTTAGTGTTGTAGTCAGGAGAAGACATTGGTTCATAAGATTTTGGAAGGTTGAGGGAAATGAAGTTGTGTGTGGTGAGTAAGGTGGACTTAATTGTACTTATAGAGAACTTCTTCTGATTTATTAGCTTCATAAACATGTTTTAAGATAATTATATTCACAGACAACGTTTCAAATTTGAAATCACGTGCGCGTCGTAGATTGTTAATCCGACGAGATAAGACATCACGCGCGTACTGTAGATTGTCAGTCCGACAAGATAAGACATCGCGTGCGTACTGTAGATTATGTGTTAAATAAATAAAGTATATGCAATTTGAATATATATATATTATTAATGTTTTTGGTAAATATAAATGATTTTGGAATATAATAAAAGTTGAGAATAAAATTAATGAAGTGAAGGAAAAAAAGTGTGATAGACATATGTCATGGTTAAAGGGTGAATAATGATGGAGAAATATGAAGTTGAGTTATGATGATGTGTCAGAGAGAGAAAGAAGAGAGAGAGTGAATGACCTAGGTCGTCCGGATGACCTAGGTCATTGCTACGGATGGTATGAGTGGCACCATCACTATGTATTTTGATGTGTAATGAATGTATGGTACTATATATTCATGCTTGGCCAGTTGATCTAAATATGCATCCTAGGTACATTGATCTTTCACAACCGTCGTCGAATAGCACTTTCGGTGTATTTCCAAATCATGGAATATCAGTCATCTAGGCTAGGAGCCTGTGATCCGATGAGGAACTGTATGTTCATGGAATAAGAGCACAAATAACAGCGTCCGGGCTACCCCGGGCGCCCTGCACACTCTCTCTGCCACGTCAACTTCTCTCTCTGCCACGTCAGCTCACCCAACCCACCCAAAAAACTCTCTTACCCATGCCCAGGCTACCCTCACCCACCCTACACCCTCTTTCCTCCACATCATTTCTTAATTAAACCAATTTAATTCTCACACAACATTTAACAAATTACATTTTATATAAATCTAATTCTAATTCTAATTACAGTTGGTTCTGGAAATTTCTTAATTTTAATCACTTACAAAAAATTATTACCCCACATTTATAACAAATACCCAATCCATTAATAACAAAACCTAAACTAAATAAATTTTAAAAAAAACCAATCGGAGGGGGACATGTGTCCCCCTCCCTTGGGCGCCCGGGCGTCTGCCCGGGACGCCCACCGCCCGGCCACGTGCCCGGGTGGGCGCCCCGCCCGTTAATGGGGGTGCGCCCGGGCGCCCGACCGGTGCGCCCGGGCACCCGGTCGGGGCACCCCCGTTAAGGGTGCCCTAAAAGTCACAGGATGAGGGACAATGTCAAGATTTCAAGTTCAGAGGTAAAATTTGTATAACATCTTGAAAAAAGTTTATGAGATTCAAAAATCTAGTATAAATATATTTAGCTTGGTAGAATCTAAACTTCAAGGGGGTAAAAAAATCCAAATATACTTAACAACGTGAAATTCAAAATCCAAGATAATAGGAGTTAATATCCCAGGCCCGTGGCCCCTATGTGCCATCTTCCTCCAAATCATTATCAAAATCTGAATAATATGATAAATAATCCCACCTATCTTCTTCTTCTTCTTCAAAAATCTACTTAGATCGTTACAAAATTACTAATACGAACATGTGGTGGTCACAGCGGAAGTCATTAAATTCTGTATCGCGAAAGATGTGGACGTGGTCGAGGTTATAACTAATTATGAATAGGCTAGTACGGTAGATACATGTCGAGAAAAAATCAATGAGTTCTGACCAACAAGTCAATAGAAGAATAGATGGGTCTAATCTTTCAGTCTTTGGTTTCCACTTTGCATCGAGTCACGACACTAATCAAAATAGGAAATTTTTTCAAAATAAATTTTTTTTAAAAAAAATTTGCCGAAATAAACCTCCACTAAAAATAATTATCAAACTAGACCCGCTGCCACCACGTGGTGACACGTGGCGGCGGCGGGTTTTGTTTTTTTGTGCATAAAGAACTCGGCATCACCAGTGCCGAGTTCTTCTTGGAATAACTCGGCACTGGTGATGCCGAGTTCATTCTGGGAATTCCAGGCTAGTTCCCAGATCAAACTCGGCATCACCAGTGCCGAGTTATTACAAGACGAACTCGGCACTGGTGATGCCGAGTTCAACTTGGTTTTTTATTGGCCAACACTTGACAATTTTTACTGATGTGATTCAAATAGAACTCGGCACTGAGAGTGCCGAGTTCTATATAAGAAACTGTTCTCCTGGCGCTCAGATCGTGCATGAGACGATTGACGCGCCAGGAGAACAGTTACTTAAATAGAACTCGGCACTGAGAGTGACGAGTTCTAAAGGCATAACTCGTCGTTACTAACGCCGAGTTCACTTAAAAAAAAGTGAACTCGGCGTTTCCAACGCCGAGTTCCGTCGGGCTATAAAAGCAGCCCGACGCCCCCAACTCTCCCCTTCCGCCGAGTTCTCGAGTTTTGAGGTTAGGGTTTCGAATTTTTTTCGTTTTTCACCGTTTTCTTGCATTTTTTATGTATTAGGATGATATACATTGTTGTTTTAGGTATGATTGTGGTGTTTTTGTTGGTTTAGGAACCCGTTTTGGTGCAAAATCGAAATCGAATTTGGGTTTTTAGGCAAAACGTTTTATTTTTTCTTTTTTAGTTGATTATTGAATTTAGTTTTGTTGATCATAGTTCTACGGTAGTCATCTTAAAAAAAGTTCAAATTAAGTATGATTATTGTGATTAAAATTAGATTTTTTGTTGTTATTTATGTTTGAATGTATGTTAAATTGAATGAATGTAAACCTAAAAGTGCTTTATTTGTGTTTAAATGTATGTGACTTTGAATGTATGTGAGTATTGAAGTTTGTAGTCTTGTTAGTTTTCCCAATTTACCAATATGAAAAATATAGGGGATGTTCTGTCAAATTTTTTAAAAATTCTCTGACATGATTCGTAACGTTGTTTATTGTAGTTGATTTTATTGGAGAGATTGTTCGACGTTTACAGTCATTTGCTTCTACACTCGATTGAGGTAATTCTCAACTTTTAAAGTCATTTAAACTCGGCATTCTCAACTTTTTAAGTAGTAAGTAATGAAGAACAACCATCTCATTTTTTAACGTGTTATGTACAGATGGAGGTTGGTGGTTCCAGTACTGGTTCAGTTAGAGGTAGCTACGCTTCACAGGGTCCGGTAGACAGATCAGTGTTGGTTTTGCAGGCCAACCACAAGTCAGACTTGTTCAAAGATTTTGTAAGTATTTTACATTTTCAAATTAAATATTTGCGCGTGAGTTTCAATATTCTGAAAGTTATCTAAATTTATGCAGAAGGATGTTGATGGTGTAAAATGCGTTGAGCATGGATCGAAGCTCAACGCATGGCAGATCACTGATGAGAGGATGTTGTTCCTGCTAGATATGGCAGGGTTTGACACAGTAACTCGGTTGGGCAGAGTTCAGTTGGATCATACGTTGCTGGGGGCGATGGTCGAGCGTTGGAGACCGGAGACTCATTCATTTCACCTGCGACATGGTGAGATGACGTGCACATTGCGTGACATCTCGATGATTACCGGCTTGCGCGTAGATGGATTGCCGGTGTGCGAGTCTCAGGAGTACGATTGGTAAGAGGTTTGCATGGATTTATTGGGTCAGGTCCCCGATGATTTGGGTCGTAAGGGTTCCGTAACTTTGGGTTGGTTGCAAGCTCAGTTTCAGCACTTGCCTTTTGATGCTGACGAGGAGACAGTTACACGACACACCAGAGCCTTCATTTTGTTCCAGCTGGGATGCAGTATATTGGCAGATAAGAGTGGCACGATGGTTCACTTGAAGTACCTATCCTTGCTTGGAGATTTGGCAGTCGCATCGGAGTACAGTTGGGGTAGTGCGGCTCTGGCCCACTTATATCACATGTTAGACGAAGCCTCACTGATTCCGACGAAACATTTGTGTGGTTTTCTTACGTTCCTGCAGTTGTGGTGTTGGGAACATCTACACATTGGCAGACCTTTGAAGAGGAGACCTTTAGCATACCCGGAGGACGACAGGGCACCATTAGGTGCCCGTTGGAGACGACCAAGAACATTCAAGGGTAGTGCGAAGACGACCACACTTGATTTTTATCGTAATGAGCTGGACGTGCAGGAATTCGATCAAGTGATCTGGGACCCTTATGCAAATTTGCTACTTAATCAGTTACCACCATTATGTACGGAAGGTTCAGAGATCTGGACGAGTCGCACTTGGCTTATAAATTTTGGTGAGGTGGTTATGCATTGTCCAGACCGAGTGATGAGACAGTTCGGTCTACAGCAGCACATTCCAGAGCCAATGGAGAGACATGTAGTGAAATCGGCTCAGGGGAGGTCGGATGTTAATTGGTTGGTGGAAAATCACCAATTCATTCAGCATTGGTCGCACCGAAGAGATCATCTACAGTTTGAGCGACCACTCCTAGGTGCCAATCCTGAAGAGAGCACACGACTGTATATGGAATGGTACTGGAGCATCACCGTCCGTTGGATAGTTCAGCACGTCTTGGCTCCAAATAATACATTATATAGACCTCGAGCGGGTAGAGAGCGAGAGATGGTAAGATTTAAACATTTATTTTAATAATGACCATGTATTGAAATTGTGTTTTACTGTTTCATAAACTTTTAATGAACTGTAGGTGCATGGGGTTTATGAGTTTCACGAAGAACTCCATCAAATTCACCAGGTGATCAAAGATCACAAGACAGGCTCTTCGATGGTTGGAAAATTAAAGGAAAAAATGAAGGCTTGGCTTATGTGTTTTGGTGCTGAAGAACCCACATTACATTTGAGTCAAGATCGCGTGGTTGAAGAAGAAGATTCACAGTCTCAAGAAGACGCTGACGGTCTGACTCAGGATACTGAGAATGCAGCACGAGGAGGGGGACGCGGCAGGGGGAGAGGACGTGCTCAAGCACGTCCTAAAAGGAAGAAGAGATTGAGAGGTCACTTAGGATAGATATGTAGTTGTGAATTTATTTGATTGTTTGTATGGTACTTTTGGATGTATGTTAAAATGTTGAACTTCATATTCCACTCGTAGTTGTATTGTATTTTATCGTACTTGTTTGTGTGTCGTGTTCGAATTGTGTTTTCGTTGATTGTGTCGTGGTTGAATTGTTTTCGTTGATTGTGAAACAGGAAATGAAAAAAAAAACTCGAGTTCTTAAATCAATGAACTCTACAAGAGAACTCGGCATCCTCAGTGCCGAGTTCTCTTGTTGTGAACACGGCATCACCCCTGCCGAGTTCACACCAATAGAAATCGGCATCTTCAATGCCGAGTTCTATGTAAGTTTTTTATTGGCCCACTTGATATTCCACTCGACTTGAGTTGCCAGGAGAATAGTGATTCAAATAGAACTCGGCACTCTCAGTGCCGAGTTCTCTTTGATTCACTATTCTCCTGGGCTCATATCGTGCATGAGACGATTGACACGCCAGGAGAACAGTTGCTTAAATAGAACTCGGCGTCCTAGATACCGAGTTCTAAAGTAATAGTTCGGCGTTGGTAACGACGAGTTCACTTAAAAAAAGATAACTCGGCGTTACCAACGCCGAGTTCTGAATGGTCAGAAAATGTGTGTGACATTCCTTCTAGCAGTGCAAATCCTTATCCTGGTCTGTCGCAATTTGAACCTTCACATTACAGTCATGATGAGTTTGCTGGAGGGGCTGGACCATCTACTTCATATCCTTACCTTGGGCTTGGTTTGTCACCTGTTGAACCAATTCATTTTAGTCGACCAGAAGGCCGGGAACAGATGCATAGCGTTGAAGACGATGACACTAAGGAATTAGGGGATTACAGCACACCTTTCGCTGTAGAAGATGAACCTGAAGGTGTTTCTGCTAATGAAGTCGTTCCGGAGACGCAGGATGTCATATATGCGATGGGTCAATCCATAAACCGTGAAGACGACGACGTTGTTGATGATGCAGTTGCTAACAACGATATGATTCCAACTCTTAATGAACTTCCCGATATCTTCGAGGACGACAACTGGATAGAGAATTCGGTAATTGAACACTCATTCTTCGATGCTGCGAACAATTTTGAACAGAGTGATTGGCATACGCAAGATGGTCGTTCTTTCTGGGATAAACGAATTTTCCCAACCAAAGATGATTTGGTTCATGCTCTGCAATCGTGGCACATTAAAAAGTTTGTTCAGTATTCAGTTGGGGTTTCTTCAACGAAACAGTATACTGTTCATTGTATTCGTCGTGATGAAGATAACTGCAAATGGCGTCTACATGCGTCTGTTCCAAAAGGCTGCAGATATTTTCAAGTTAAAACATACGACGCCGAGCACACTTGTTCCAATCCGATATTGTTAAACGACAACAAACAATGCAGTGCTAATTTTGTATGCGACTTGATAATGCCATCTGTTAGAACTAAGTTCACAATTACTCCTGCTGAAATAATGGAAAGGGTGAAGACCAAATACTCACTTGAAATCGGTTACGCTAAAGCATGGCATGCTAGGCAAAAAGCGTTGAACCGAATATATGGTGTCGAAGAAGACAGTTTTAAAGATTTGCGAAGGTTCGTCACAGTTCTCTGTCAGAATAATGAAGGATCTGTTGTCGAAATAGAGTCTGTCCAGATAAATTCAGACGAGGAGATGTTTAAGCGTGTATTTTGGGCGTTCGGGCCTTCAATTAGTGGGTTTCATTATTGTAGACCCGTTGTCAGTGTGGATGGAACGCACCTCTATAGCAAATATAGAGGTTTATTGCTAATTGCTGTGGGCACAGATGCAAACAACGGAATTTTTCCTTTGGCATTTGCTGTTGTAGAGAGCGAGAATACAGAGTCGTGGACGTGGTTCCTTCATTTGCTGGCAAGTAGAGTTACAAGGCGACCCGATTTGTGTATTATCACCGACAGATTTTCGGGAATAAATGCTTGTGTGCGAGCCGCATTTCCACCTTCGGAGGGCCATGTACATCGATTCTGTCTTCGACACATGAAAGCAAATCTTGCTAAACATCGAAATTGCAAGGAAAGATTGGGACAAATCAAGTTTTATGAAGCGGGTAAAACTCATTCATTTATGAAATTTGAAGAGTTAATGAAGGCTATTGCAGAGGAACATAAGCCGATATACGAGTGGATTCAACATCAAGGTCCTTTGGAAAGATGGACTTGTTGTCACGACGGGGGTCGACGTTTCGGATGTATGACAACTAACATGTCAGAAAGCTTCAACAATGTCTTACGAGGGGCACGCGGTATGCCAATTACAACCATGATTTTGATGACCTTTCTCCGCTTGAACAAATTCTTTGTTAAAAGAAGGGACGTCGCCGAGTCGTGGAATGAAACATATGTACCGACAGTCCACACCGTGGTGATGGCAAACAGCAATCTGGCCAGAACACATACAGTAACTCGGTACCATCAGCTGATGTACCAGGTTGAAGCCAATGACCAGAAAAAATACCTCGTGAAATTTGAAGAAGGAGTTATTACTTGCACTTGTGGATACATAATTGCAATGCACGTCCCATGTTCACATGTACTAGCAGTTTGCAGTGGCAGACATGCAAATGTCAACACTTCACATTTGGTGTCCCCGTATTATGAGGTTCAAATGTACAAGGAGGCGTACAAACCGATATTTATCCCAATTCCTGATGTGAGGTATTGGCCAGATCGAGGCACCATCACAATGAAGCCTCCCCAAACCAAAAGACCTCCCGGTCGGCCTAAATCAACGCGAATCCGAAACGAGATGGACGAACACTCTGGAAGAAAGGTAAGGTGTGGGAGATGCGGCGGTATAGGGCATAACCGAAAGCGATGCAAGGAACCTATATAGCAAAATATTTTGTATGTAACTATTTAGTGAGACGAATGAATGTAAGAGTTGATTAATTGTAAGACTTGTAATGTATTTGTAATGTATTTTGTTATGACTTGAATGAATGTACGACTTAAATCCTTTTTAAGAGTTGATCAATTGTAAGACGATAATTGTAAGACGAATGAATGTAATGTATTTTTTAGGACCGCAAATTTGCCTACTTAAGCCTATTGAATTGGACTTCTGCCTATGAAACTCGGCATCTAGAATGCCGAGTTCTATTGTAGACATGGGCCACCTGGCCGTCACCCATTTTCACACAAGATTTGAGTGCCAGGAGAACAGGACCAAATAGAACTCGGCATCCCCAATGCCGAGTTCTATCTGAATCACTGTTCTCCTGGCAACTCAATTCGACTGGAATGTCAAAGTGTTGGGCGATAAAAAATCAAATCGAACTCGGTATCACCAGTGCCGAGTTCTTCCAAAGCGAACTCGGTATCACCCTTGCCGAGTTCTCTCTGGGAGAACTCGGCATCACCAGTGCCGAGTTCTATTTGAATCACCTCAGAAAACGTCAAGTGTTGGGCAATAAAAAATCAAGTAGAACTCGGCATCACCAGTGACAAGTTCTCTATGCACAAAAAAACAAAACCCGCCGCCGCCACGTGTCACCACGTGGTGGCAGCGGGTCTAGTTTGAGAAATACTTTTGTTTGAGGTTTATTTTGAGAATTTTTTAAAAAAAAAATATTATTTTGAAAAATTTTCCATCAAACCACTAGGAAGAGGAAATACATTCAAACCACTAAAACATGTCTGCGTCACTGCATGTACAGTGCTCTACTATTGTGATCCTATTTTAGTGATCCAACATATGTTTCACCAAGATCATTTCCACCGAAAGATCAAACTAATTGTGGTAGTTGATCGAGCACAAACACAAATAAACAAAGCAATCCAACTAGTGATATCATATCACATAGTAGTCTTCCCACACAAACACACTTGCATGCGAATATGTCATAATATAGATTGTGCAGTTTCATGTTTGTTTCTGTTGGCATGCATGTCTTTGATTGGTTCTTATTCTTGCTCCGAAACTGGTTTAATTTTGTTGTAATTTGGTTGAGTGATTAATGGAAGCCTTTTGAGGTCAATATTTGAAACACTTGTATAATGTGCTTGATCATATATAGAAGAACTGAAAATGCACGTGTATGTATTGCAAGTCCAGTAGTGGCTTCTTAGTTCTAACGTTGAACCTTTTTTTAAATAAATTCTCAGACATGTATGTGAGATTTAAGTAGCAGCTCATATAATGAAAAATACCGAAATAATCAAACTATATATAGATGAATTGAACAAAAAAGTCAGAATTCTTACGGGGATTTTAGGTGTTGAAATGGGTTTTGTAGGTCGTAGCACTCAAATTACAGTCCGAGATTGCTTGAATAAGAAAAAAATATGGATTTTATAAAGAGGTAAGTTTATTACCGTGATACTTTTCCAATTACTTAGGCATTTTGACGTCTTATTTCTGGCGTTTATGAATTTTATGATGGGATCGATGATGTGAGCAAGTTGGATCAATATTAACGAACTGGACCACGCTTTTGTAGACTTCGCTTCAGGAAGGATATTGCATTGCACCCTCATGTTTATACTAAATAATAATGGATAAAATTACCTTAAAAGTGTTGAAATAGGAAAATTATATCTAAATATCAACGTCGAATTGGTGGCCAACTAGAACGTGGGGAATTGAGGATATGCATAATAATTCCATAAATTCAAGACTTTAAAACATAAACATGAGTAGAACATAGTACGTAAAATGCAAAACCCCCTTAAAATTCATAACAGACTATAATCCCAACGTCAATATCACGTGACGTATGACCGACAAGTCAACATCGGATCCAATTCCGACCCGCCCGTTTACGAGCCCGATGGAAGTAAAACAAAAGGATGCTCGCCGGAATTCGGATCCGCCAAAAGCGATTCCACCACCAACAGCAAAGAACGAAAAAAGAACACAAATGGACCCCACTCCCATCATGCAGACTGGAATTACGAAAGTACCCCTAAATTCCAACAAAGATGCCGCTCACTTCCTTCCTATCCTATCCTATGGCTTTGGTCTTCCTGTCCTCCCTTAATCCTTCCTTCCTTCCTGTGGCTCCACCCTTCATTCCTCTCTTTCTATGAACACTGCTGCCTCTGCCACTCCTGCTCTCTTACTACAAACACTGCTGCCCTTTACCCACCCCACACTTAACAATGTCACTCCTACTCTTATCTATTATATATATACATACTCATATAATTCATATATGCCTTAAAAACACACACACATAAATATATATATCATATATATGATCATTATGGTAAAATGGTAGCAGAGTGTGTGTGGGACAAGCATGTGATTTGCTGCACCAAGTTATAAGTCTTAGATGTTGTTTTACAAGGGTTGACACTAGATGTCCAAGATGGTAGTACATATAAGTATCCATTCACCATTTCATGTTTAATTAATTTGGACAGATAAAGGAAACTACAAAACAATAAAGTACTTAACGCAAGGACGGTGAAGTAGCTAGTTAGTGCAAAACACGTGCATTAATCCATCGTTCTAACAAATTTAAGTTAAAGCAAACAAATCAATCAACCCTAACGTACAGTCGAAAACACCACAAGATCGATGGTTATAAGTACAACATCACAAGATGCACCAAATATACATACATACATACTGCATGCATGCATGCACCATGGATCAAACCAACAAAGGTAGTGGAGCTTCCTCTACAACTGGAAGTGGAACCTCCACCATGGCCGACGCTTGGTTGGTCTCGTCAAGCAAACTACTCATCGATCGAGCCTTCACCATCCCAATCTTCCTCCTCCTCCTTGCAAGCTCCACTTCCTGATCATCCTCTCCCACTCCACTCCCCAACAAACATCTTTGCTCCTCCTCACCATTAATCTTGGTCTTCTTCTTCTTCTTCTTCTTCTTGCTTCCATTGCACTTGACATTGTTCATGCTCCTAAGCCTTCCCTTGCCGAGATGGTGCTCGCAAAGGGAGTACCCGACAAGGGTTTGTTGGCAACACCTCCACCCTCTCCCGTTGACTCTGCTACATCTCGACCCTTCCATCAACACTGCCGCCGTGCTTCTCCTTCTCCTCCTCTTCTTCACATGCCCTCCTCCTCCTCCTTCTTCCTTCTCCATCACCCATTCGCCATCGCTGTCGGATGTTTTTACCGCCTGGTTTGTGTTCTTGGTGTCGAGTTTGGTTTCCTCATGAACTTCTCCCTCTACTAATTCACCACTTGCTCCTCCACTCCGGTTCTTCGTTTCTGCGCCTGATCTGAGGGGTGCCCAAAACACAAAATCACTCCAGTCCATATTGTTGCACTTGCACCAACATTGTCATTGGTGGTTAATTTGTTTTAGCTTTTAATTTGGTGGATACAATCAAATATACGTACGTTTTATAGCTTTAGCAAGGCATGGTTGCACCACCGAAAAGAGTTATGTGCACAACAACATATGCACCACTATGTACTAACTACCACTACCACAACTTGATGTTTATGTTAGTGTAAATATAATAATAAAGGGGGGGTTATTAGAGGTAGCCCAGAGAGACCCAGCTAGCTAGGAATTGAAGACCGCATCTTTCCCTATCTATCCCTTACCACATAGCAATTAGCGCAGCAGATTTGGTTTGGTTTGGTTTGGTTTGGGTGTAAAAATTAGCAGTGTCGCTTTAACTACTACCGAAGTAAGAGGTGCAAATGGGGTGGGTTTCATATATATAGATATATAATGGGAAGTAGTGTAGTGGGGACTGAAGTAGTGAAGTGCACATTCAGATCATCCCTTATGTCCATCATGCACACAACAAAAACAAAACTCTTTCCTTTTTTCTTTTCTTTTTTACCACACACTATCAAATTTTAACCTCCACAAACAAAACCAAAAAAAACAAAGAAATTTACCCATTTGCTGCTGCACTTTGATTTCGAACACCACCACCATCCAAACCCCAAGCCTTGTGTTCATCATCCACCTGACAAAACGAAACAAAACAAAAATCAAACACACATATCCTCCCCCATCAGATGAGATCCACCACATTACACCACACACAAAACCCCACAACATGTAATATGTTTTTTTTTTCTTTTGAAAAGAAAAAGAGAAGACAAGAGAGGTGCAAACTAAACTAAACTAACCTGGAAGGGTGGTGGGTGGAAGTGAGATGTGATGGACAGATCTCGACCGTCGAAAGGAGTGGAAGGGCGGAGAGGGCAAAGGGTAGTGTTGCACCCACGAGGAGGGTTTGGGTTTGGGTTTGGGTGCAACACACCTCCAACTGATCCTTCTTGCACCACATGGGCATCTTGCCTCTGATCTGGAGAGATGAGGTGTTGACTCTGAACCTGACTCTGTGGCCTCCTCCTTATCCTCATGCTCAACTGAAGCTCTTCCTTTCTAGAGAGAGAAATAGAAACAGATGAGGAGAGAGAGAGAGGGAGAGAGAGGTGGTGATTTGGGGACTTGGGTGGGAGTGCAAGAGGCATAATAATAGGGGGAGGAGAGAGGAGGGGATAAATAAATAAAAATTGGAAGAATGAATAATGGGGTTTGTTGGGGGGTGATGTGCAAATGTGTTGGGGGTAATTAGATATAATATTTTTATCGGGTGCAGTTCCAGCACTTGGGAACGTGGGGGCGACCGTCTCCCGACCACGTGTGGTCGGGCTGGCATGCCTCGCACCGGATGTCTCCGGTTTCTCGTCCTTCTTGCGTATTTTTACCGCTTCGTTTTTGCTTCTTTTGTCTATCTTCTCATCTTTATTGGGTTTTTTTCTTGGAAAAAATTTCAAAATAATCAAAAAAAATAAAAAATTGGAAAAATATGCACTTGAGAAACTTAATTGGCAAAGTACGCACATTGAAAAACGGCACAATAAGTGCTATTTTCATTAAGTAAAAACGGCACTGTAGATGTCGTTTTTACCCTTAATGAAAACGGCATCAGTGATGCCGTTTTTACTTGGGCAATTTTTTCTTGGTTTCGAGATGTCGTTTTTATTTAATACTCGCTCACCGGAAATTTTTTGGATCTTCAAATTGTTTGATCTGGAAATTTTTGAATCTTCGTCACTTGTCAAAAAACACATTGTAATTATTGTGTGGGGGGGGGGGGGGGGGGGGGGGTTGTAACTCCAACACATTGGTCAGATCACTTTGGAGTTGTGACATATTATCCATTATCAAAAATTGGTTCGAAGATCCAACTGGTAATTTTTTGATAAGTAATGTGGTGTGATAAATTTGTATTATCGTGGTAACGGGTTGGATTACAATGAGTTTTTGGCAAGTGACGAAAATTCAAAAATTTCCAGATCAAACAATTTGAAGATCCAAAAAATTTCCAGGGGGCGCTGCCCCCTTGCAACCCCCGTCAACGCCGCTCGCTCACCGGTGAGCGAGACCCCCGACCGACACGTTTCTAGTTCAACATGTATTAAATAAAAACGACATCTCGAAACCAAGAAAAAATTGCCCAAGTAAAAACGGCATCAGTGATGCCGTTTTCATTAAGGGTAAAAACGGCATCTACAGTGCCGTTTTTACTTAATGAAAACGGCACCTGTGGTGCCGTTTTTAAATGTGCATACTTTGCCAATTAAGTTTCTGAAGTGCATATTTTTCCAATTTTTTATTTTTTTTTGATTATTTTTTATTATTTTTCCTTTTTCTTTCTTTCTTTTCGCTATGTCAGGTTGCACCGTGGATATTATTCACAAGGGTAGACGTTAATAAAATTGTACAAACGATAATAAATTTTTGTAATTTTTTGTGTGGAATAAAACAAAACTGTAACCTACCATCCGCTTACATACCTTGACAATATATCGTAAATACATTTACACCGCAAAAAAACATTAAGGTTACAATGAAGACTCATAACTTTGACATGAGTTTTGGGCACCTACAAATAGTCTTTCATCCCACTCCTTCCAAATTGTTTTAATTCTGGTGACAAATCCTAAGTTCAGAGCATATACACATATATCTTTGTCACAAGTTTCCAATGTGGAAGGCGAAGGGCATCACCACGACTCATGTATTTGCTAGCTTTTTTTATTATAAGTTTGATACTTAAGGAGTTAAAGGGAGTAGAAAATACTTGTTTGCGAACTTGTCGCCTAATTTTGATATAAATGTATGATGCTTTTGGATGTTATTAATTTTTATGCAATAGGATACCTTCCTACTATAAGCTATATTTATTTATTTATTTATTTTTGAAAACTTTTCCTACTAGAACTTTAAGTTACATCTTTCTTTGACCAGCTCTTGGCTTACTCAATGTTATATATCTACCCTTTGAACTAGTCACAATTGGATTTTTGTATGCTACAGTGGTTTGAAAAGTTTCATGCATGATAAAAGTTAAGATTCTACACTTTTGTTTGAAAGTTCCATCTACTTCATTCCAATTAAATTTCATGAAATGGCTCAGTTCCTCGTATTCAAATCCATTGATTTGGTTAATCCAAGACTTGCCCGATGAGACTCATTCGGCCTAACCCTAAAGACTCTATTTTTAAAACAAAACGGGACACCAAAATTAGTTTGGTTGGTAGATTAGAATTGATGATATCTTTAAGCATAACTATATTTCAGTGGAAAAAAAGGTGTATACATGCATGGTATGCAACCAAACATTATACAGCAGATAGAACCTTAAGTATATATCTTTGACTAATATCTAACTATTATATATAACTTCATCACGGACATGGTGCACACAGCCTTCGGCATATAATATTTAATTAGATCTTAATAGCTAATTAATATATTTCAAACAGGATACCTTTAACCATTAACTCCTAGGTTAGATTTGACATTGATTTGTGGAGTAAGTTTTAGTTAGAGAATTTTCCGCTCAATCCACGACCAATCCAGATAACTATTAACCACTTAATTGTGTGCCGAAATTGCCTGTGGATATGATCGAGACAAAAATTTCAGATAAGATTTCGTTTTTTGGAGGTTGTTGGTTTGTTACTATAGATGATAATGTTGTATTTGAATGAGGAAAACTAATAATTTCCTCCAGTAATTTTGATTATAACTACTTTTTTTCTCTTTAGTTGTTGGATCAAATTCATTGTTATGTTGTTCCATCTAAAAGAAAATCCATTTTGAGAATGGCCCCTATTTAATGAGGAATAAAGTTTATTCATTTTGCCCGTCTTCCCGAAATCATTTTTCCATTGGGTAAATAAATTCTGTGTGATATTAGTAGGATGTTTTGCAACTTTTTCTTTACATCAAGGGTTTTTCAAAAATATGAAAAACTCCATTTGTTTTCTCACCAATAATTTTGAATATTTTTATAAAATATAGTTTGTTAGTGTGGGACCCACGGAGTACGACATGCACGTCTTTGGTGGGCAAGCAAGACCAAACAATGGAGATGGAAGAATTTGGAGGGGCAAAATTGGAAAGAAAGGTCAAAAAATAAAGTGGTCTACTCACATCCAAATGCTCTCAGTGGTCGTCATGTGGGCTCTCGTATATTTTAAACTTAACCTCACAGTCTACTAATATCTTATGTAACGACAGCTATTTTAAAACATTCACTTGTCTCATTTTTAGTTTTTTTACTGACTCGTTCCTCCTCAAGAGAACAAAATTTGAACTCATAACTTGTAAAAATCGTGGCCTCAACCACAAGGGCAATTTAAATGGAGCTTCAGGGCAAGATCCGAACTGTTTGGTGGGTAATCTTCACGATATCTAGTTCTTAATTTGAAGTGCAAAAGTTGTTATTATTTGATATGATTAACAAGTAGAGACTTGAGTAACATGTAAAGATACATTTGGTACAATAATGACTAACAAGCATTAAACAGAGGAACATATCGCATACACGATGGTCAAGACAAGAGATTAAGTCTCAACAGAAGTATTCGCATGTTTGAGATTTAAAATTAAATAAGATAAGTACATAAATAAAAAAATATCAAATATATACAAGTGAAAAAACGTATTACTTAAGAAATATCCATGTTGTTTCTTTGGCATTGGAGTCGGCACGAGCTTGCTTAAGAAAGTGGTCATACCTATGAGGTGAATCCATGGCCTTAATATTTGTTTTTTTTCTTTCAATTTTACAACGCTTTCAATTATCTAGTAAGCACAAAATATTTTAATAATTGTTAGAAAGAAATTACAACTAGCTAGATGGGTCTACCAATTAGACAAAGGATACCAGATTGCAAAGTCATAGATTTCAGTTATAAGTGAGTTCTGAAGTGTGACTTCTATCATTCTTGGTATGACCTTCAAACTTCTACTTTGTTTCGGTTGTTCGATCGCCTTTCATTTGATTCGGTTCGGCTCATAACTCGATTGACCCCTCTAAATAATCCGAGCACGAGCAGACAAACATTATTTTGAAGAAAGAAAAATGAAGGCTAATATTGTTTGGTGGGGATTCGACTCTCACCAAATCCGTCTCCAGAGCTCACATCGACCACTATACTAACTTCTAAGGTTTGCTCTCGTTTGGTATATACCAAAAAAAATTGCCCTATATCGAAGTGCATCAGAAAACTACCTCAGTCAAGCTCTATAAAGGTACGAGTGATCAACAATATACAAGATCATGGAGTTTATAATGGTTCTCTTGTTAACAATAATAATAATAATAATAATAAATCTAACTAAAAGTTGAACAATTTTTCAAAGAGTATCATGTTCAAGAGCTCATGAGCTACTCAAAGACTTTAACTTCTGATGAGCAAACGAGTCAAACTCGCTCATGCTTCTATATATAACATTGCTAAATGTTTCTTCTATATATAACATTGCTAAATGTTTCTTTTAACCATGGAGAAGTAAAATAAGCTTACAGATGAGCGGTCATTTTTATTAATTGTTAAGCTTGCATGGTTTGCTCGAGCTTGGCTCCAATGCAAAATTGTTTGTATAACCGTGGTTGAACAATATAATCATTGGCACTTTGAAGCCAGAACTGCATGGATAAGAAAATGACAATACATTTTGGAATGAAAGCCTTATTTTGTATGTCCTAATGAAGTGGTATTAATTAACCTACATGAAGCAATAGCAGTTTCTGGTTAATTAAAACTTGGAGCAACCAAGAATTCATGAGTTGATTGATTTCAACAAAAAACCAACCTATTCCAGATGATTCATTTAATAGAGTTGCAAAGGAGTGGACCCATATTTGATAATTTGAAATTTACATTTGCATCTACTATAAGTACTAAAGCAAAACATGTTACACCATTTCTTAATTTTTGTGTCAAATATTGAGATTGTTTTATACACAAACCATCCATTTTAATTAACCTATCTGGCATGAGGGAAAAAATAATGATTTTCTAAGGGAGGATCTAAACAAAGACGAAAATATTAAATGTGGGGATTGGACATTTGACAAACTTACACATCATGAGTTCATGACAACGAAATGGAAAACCCAAAACAGAAAATTCAAAACCGCAGCAAAGTGGAAAAGAATAAAAACGTAGACAATTAAGGACAAAGTTCTGAAATCTTATAGGCAAGAAGACATGTGCAAGACAGATGTGTACTATGGAATATGAATATTATTTATTAATCACGAAATTGGGGTATATAGTAGGGTATCCCATCTCTCCATAAAAATATTGGAGGGACGTTATCATACACCTTGCAGTATATTTGGATTAGAGATTTCTATTAGTTGGTAGGGTTTGATTGTCTTAATTAATTGAACGGTACAATTTGTTAGAAGTAGGCGAGGGCTTGCATCTCACGTTCCGGTTGTTTCTTGGGATGAGTAGTTGCAAGTTTTAAAAAAAAAGAAGTCATTAGGTCATTGAAACCCGACCTAACTCAGTAGGTCTTTTTCGTGTTTGCCAGAGACGATACATAAAATAGAACCTTTGGGCGTGCGAACTTTGCCCTTTAACATTAGAAATAAAATGTTGCATATATTATTCTTGTGATAAAGAACATATATCGTTGGACGAGTAACGAGTTATAATATTTTCTAAAGCTAACTTTATAGTATGATATCATTGTAATGCTTCCATCTTAGTGTTGAGATCTTCATCATTACAAGACATGAGGTGTAGTTATTTTATATATACATGAAAAGAAGTCATTAGTACAACACGAAAGAACAAACCAATGATTGTGATGACAGAAAAGTACGAACTTAACTGTAAGATGCGGGAAAAGAGAAAAACTCTGCATGCATACAATGATTGTTACGACATACATGATCCGAAATTAAGTAACGTACATTAATTCATTACACTAGTCGCAGGGCTTTGTCTGTAACTCAATTGCGGTTAAGAACGAACAATTTTACGTAACTACTAAATCCTAAGATGGTTACCAACTGAACTCAAATTATAATCACTTCCATCACCGTAACATTCAAAATGGATCAACTCTCAGGATTGCTTCCTCACACAGTAAATTGCCTTGGAGAAACAAAATTATCCAATTTGTCAAGACAATCATGACGTACAGGAAAAACAACAGCTGACCAACACAGGATCATATTCAAGTTTTGACTTGATGTAGACTAAAGCCGAACACAACCTCACTTTGATATTAAATGTCTCCGTTGTTTGTTCTTATTGAATACATACACTTGTTTGCCGGGCAAAAAAATACAATGACATGCTGCATTCAACCTAAGGTAAACTAGACAATAAATTACATAAACTCCAAACTAAAATGAACTCGCAAGGAATTTAAAAAGAAAGAATATTAAAGCACCTTACACGGACGAACATGGGTCAAGAAATCTAGACACCCAGAGCAGAAAATAAACCAATAATATCTTCCAACTGCAACCCCAAAGCATCCGCCAGCCCTTGCCGCACCTTACTTTTCCATCAATTCGTCTCCATTAAGAACCGTAAGGAATCACATGGACTTTGATCTAATCATATTGTACAAGATTTATGCAACGTACTCTTTTTCAAACCCTTATAGAAGCCCAGCAAGCATTGCACCAGGATCATTTGATGGTAAAGCCGCTACAGGTGGTGCCTGGACTGGAGCCAGTGAGGGAACTGGAGCTGCTACTGGAATACTCACCAACTGTTCCTTGATGAATTCCTTCAACCTGGGGAACAAAATCTTAGGAATCCTAATCATTTTTCAAGTTACACGATTGCCAATAGAGAGAAAAAAACCCTACTCAAATGTTAGTGCTGGATCTCCTGAGGCAATTGTCATCCGAAGCTGGGTTCTATCTGACGGATCTGTTTCAATTCGTATCTGAAAAGGGAACAATGTTTTTTTCCTTCTGTTAATAGAGAACCAAACAAAGTTCAAGGATTGTCAACGGTAAACAGTTGCTCAAATCACACGTGAACAGCTGCACTTACACTTAAAAATAAACTAAACTAAGACGGGGGCTTGCAAGTCAGATAACAATTTACAAAATGTTGAAATATGGAAGCATGGAACAAATCAATCCTTCTGGAATTTACAACACGTTAATTCAATAGGCAAAGGCAAATTGCAAATGCTTTCCATTAGACCAAATTTTTAACTACTGATAAATATGTCCAAGGAAGCATCCATTTGCCCCCTAATTTAAGGAACTCTATACATCAGATGTTGACTGGACATGAACTTACCAAGCAAAGCATGGCATGAGTACTCTCTGAGTAGAAGGTGGTGCTTGCAACCAAATTATTGGGGTTCATATCCTGAAAAACAACAGTGTGAATCAATATTGGGTGAGTGTCTTCCATTATTCCATACAATCATCAGAGCTGTGAGCTTACAAGGCCTGTAGTAACACCTAGATGGCAACTACTAAACAAGTTTGTCATTTCAGGAATAGACAATGGCTTCACACCTCTAACCTGTCAATGCACATGAAAGATATGTTAAGTGAAAGACAACTCCATCCAGAATACAAAGTAAATCATTTGATACTTTGTCACCCGAAAGCCAATACATTGACTACTATTTATGATTAGATCGGCACAAAGCTACCAGCTATCCGAAAATAAATTATCTGGTGGATGACAACATTGGTACTCCTACGGGCTATGACATTGTTATAATGTGCCTCTTCAAATGAAATGTACTCTCATTCCCAAATTTGAGACCATATACAAAAAGACCGATGTACAACTAACCACTTCTTGAAGCTTCAAAGGTGGTGCAGCAAGGGACTTCCACTGCGGAAAGAACTCTTCAGCACTGACTGCTACTGGTTGGAGAAATTTATTCAACGTGGCTGGTAACCGCAGTTTGACAGCAACCTATTTGAAGAAGAAATGTTTCAAGAAGCCTCTAAAAAGGAAAATTATAAGTGACTAGAAGCCACTGGACAGAAAAGATGCTGCAGAAAGTACCACAGCAGCTCCAAATTTGTATGAGAAGTCAAGAACAGCGACATCTCTACTCGGACTAAGGTTCACAACTTCAAGTGGACATTGCACCTAAAAAAATAAAAATAAAAATAAGGATGACAAGTCGATGCATGTGGAAGAAATATTTTATGGCAGGATGTTATTGAAAACTAACCCACCTGTGCTCTGGGTGGAATTGTTTCGGGCACCAATGATAGTTCAATCTTCAAATGTGATGGAGGTAATATCAAAGCTCGGACAGAAGAAAGAGGGGATGTATTCTTGTTTCCAAGAAAAAGAACTAGCCGCCCATGATGACCTCGCCATTCTGCTTTAATGCCAATCTATATTGAAGCATATTTGTTTTTCAGAAGCATGTATTGTTAAGGAGAAAAATATAGAGAAACTAGGTATCATAAGGAGAGTAATTTCACAACTAAAAGCTATTAAATGTTTAAGGGTTCAAAATACAGAAAGAGCAAACCTGAATATGGGGATCTTCATAAAGAACACCACTGTCTTTGATGCACAATGCATGAAACCTTTCTGCTATATTGCCAATAGGCTGAGAAGACAAAGTAAGGTCAGCTACTTGGTCTGTGAGAATGACTAGAATGTACTATTATTTAACACCCAGATTATAAACATTGCAATTTGCAAGTACATCATTTTCAGAATGAACTTAGCACTGAGGTAATCAAACTGATTATGGAGTTCGAATATATTCCTGCTCAAGCGAAGACATGGGTTATTCATGGTTGCAATGCAGATTATGTTTGAAGGATCGGAGACTTGACCAACACATCTTGTATGTTAGATCTCATTAAACGTAAGGGGATTCCAACTTACAAGCTCAGGTTCTTAATTCTATAAAAATAAGAAATTGCACTGCTAAAACTGTGCTGCGTTATATTATTGGAGTCGGAATGCCGAAGGCTCCATCAGCTGCAGCAGTCCATGTTACCAGGCGCCAGGCGGAGTACAATGAACAATAATACGAAATGATGACCTACCACATAGTGCACACATTTGTTGCAGATTGGTACTGCTTAGGCTGAGTATTAGGGAGTTCTATCATAAAATGTAGGAGTTATCGTAAAATAAATATTAGTTACTGATAGTGACTTGTATGGGTGTGCGCCACAACATATTTTTTGGTCACAATTTACTCTCACCTAGGCCTGTTGTCATAATCAATGTTACATTGGAGAGGTTTTAGAAAACTATAAAAAAAACTCATATTTCTCAATATATTGGAGGCCAAATGCTGGTCACCAAGGGGAAAAACTACAATTAAGAAATTCTTCCATAAAAACACAAACTCACTGGCGCTGACTTGGACCCAAGTGAGCTGGTTTCTGTCTCTCTCGTTACTTGACTTAAAAAGAAAGCCTATCTATATGTTTAAGCTCATTAGCTGGCAATATTGGCTCATTTGATCTAGCTACAGTTCACTGGTTTGAAAGTTCATTTTACAAATAATGCAACTGCTACGCGAATTAGACTAAAGCATGAAATCATATCATACGTATGGCTCAGCAGACAGCTCTGACTCCAAAGTACATCAAAATGAGTGGGGTAGTGTAAGGCAGTTCAAAAATGTTGTCACCTGGACTGCATTTGGTTCATCAACAGTAGCTAGTGCTAATGGCCCTGCTGGTCCAGAAGCAGCACCCAACCCTGCCACCGAACTGGTCTCAGTTCCACCAGCACCACCATGTTCTGGGGGACCTTCAATGGCAAGTGGACCTAGAAGATCACCAAGGAGATCTGGCGAAGGAACAGGTTCTTGTTCCACTTTAGTTAAATCCCCATTTGCATGGATTGTTCCATCAGCTCCTGAGGTAACATCCTGCAGTTTTGTGCAGTTTAGTAATCATTCTAAATAAGAGCTGCTGATATATTAAAAATAACTTGCTGCCATTATACATCTAATACCACATTTTGGCTGGGCGCCTTGACCAGGGGAAGCTGTGTAGCATCTATAGATCCATTTACAGGTCGCTGATCAGTTACAACCAAGGCATTTGATGCTTGCTGCTGAGTCCTAAGCTTTATAGCACTTTGCTCTGCAGTATCAATTTCAGTATCTTCGGCTTTCTTGAGTAGAGAAGACTAGCCACATGACGTAATAAATGTGATTAAAAACCAAATAGTAAACACGTACAGAAAGAGGCATCATCTTTGATACTATTTGCATGCAATTGTCAGATCACAGTGGTGATGAAAACATCGTTAAAAAACAGTGGTGATGAGAACAAGTAAAGGTTTGCCATTGATATTAGAAAGTTCTCATTGATGTCTTCCATGGTATAACAAAGTATGAATTCCTACAACTAAATCATGCTCACATTGATCAGTAAGGATGTAAGCAGACACTGTTTTAAGTGAAGCCTGAATCCAAAAGTTACTAACAAGCTATACCCATTTGAGTTTTTCTAAGGTATTACTATTAATGACTTCATATGTGAATAATAGTTGTGGACATTTTGAAATTTGGTTGGTCCACCACCTCAACAAAGCTAAATTTACTTAGGTAATGGTTCGCAGGTTGAACTCTAGTATAGTGTTGCACACTTATAGTGCATAATCATTGACAAGTGAAAACATTCCCCCGCACGTGTGACGAAAAATGTTTTTATTCTCCATGTCTAACAATTGATGGTGGATCCAAATTTATCATAAAGAGTTGTACAATTTTGATGTTTAAACATGTCAGACTATCTTTTCCAACAGTCATGCATGGTTTACAACTATATGAAATGATATAAATGTAAATTTCCAATTAGAAGCGGGTTAAACTGAAAAAAAAATTGCACAGTATAATAAAGATATATTCATATTTGACGAGCAATAATAAAAAAACTTTGATTATTGTTTTGCTTAAAATATGTAATGCTTGTGGTGCAATTTAAACCCATCACTCAAGACCTAGTGTTCTTTGAGAGATTCAACAATTGTGCTAAATATATATGGCAACCAAGAAGTCTAACTGCAGTAGTACAAAAGGCTTAAAAGTAGAAATTTAGTGTGATTTGCACTGAATTTATATCATTATATGTCGTGGATATGGATATATGTCATCCCTTCTACAGGAATCCAAGCTCAACATAACAAAAAACTGAAGCACGGTTCTATGTTATTGGGTACTTTTTCATTTAATGTATCTTAGTTAGTGTACTTTTGAAATTTTATAAGCTTTCCTCAAACACACCTAAATACTATAAAATAGAATCAGGATATCACAATCTCGTCAAAAATAGGAGGTTGATCAACTGCATGTACCTGTCTCTCAGGAAACTTTGGCATTTCAGCCAGTATGTCCATTAAAGCAACACCTTTCTGGCTGAGAGCAAAATATTCAACTGCTCTTTGTTGAATTTCTACATCAATATAGCTTTCATATCTGGCCAGTTTTTTAATCAAGGAAACATTAGTTATAGATGGTACACCGTAATGAACGAAATTAACAAAATTAGGGACCCTCTGTATGTCTATTAGCTACAACTAATTCTTGTCTGTGTAGCTTAATTTAGGAATATTACATCCTCGCTCATAGAAGTTCCAAACTGTATAATAGAGATGAAGTGCAAAAATGTCAGTTGAAAGAAATCTTACTTTCTGAATATAGCCCAAACTTGATCCTGCAATTCAGGATCAGGGGGTTGTGTGTGCATCAAAATTTTGGCATATGTTGAAAGTAGAATGGCCACTGTAGCTGTCCTGAAATGAGTGATATTCTTTGTACCATGAGAATATGTAATCAATGCTGAGTTTGACTTTTATCAAAATTGCCCAAAAGCCCACTTACGATACGGTAGGAAGCTTGTCGTGTAGGATTGCAAAGATCTCCTTGGGGTTACAGCCAGGTCTTCTAGCCAAAAGATGACTATATTCTCCAAGTAGATAGGCACTAACCTTTTACATGTAAATAAAAATGTACTTATTATAGCAACTTTAAAAAAATGATGTTGTGTCAGTAAATCAGCATGGAATTTCAAGGTGTTCACTGAAAGTATTATTCTATCGACAAATGCACTTGAATTTAACATTAGAAATTCTTGGTTAACTTGACATACAAGAGTGTGATGATATCACTCTTTAAGCATGTGTCTTATTTGTGCCTCTTGAGCACTAGCATGATTAATCATGGAAGAAGGATAAACAGGCTTCAGTAGATAGGATTCAAACCTTGACCATAGTTTCGTGGAGAGCTGGCTTGTCAAGATACTCTCTGGCCTTTAGTGCAGCATAAGGCTGTTAAGATATCCAAAAAGTTTAGAGATGAATGAGAAGAGGAGGACATCATGAAACAAGAAGAATCTGAAAGAGTACAAAACTTGAAGACCAGGAAGTGCAAACCTGAAGATCGTCATTGTTTGTAACAAATTGGACCACACGGAACCATATATCATCACTGACGAAATCTCCTGCTTTATCAATTAGCTGGAGAATCACATCCACGTACCTAAGAGCCAAATTGCAAATGGTAAAGTTCTAGCTGTAGCACAATTCAAACTCATGTATGAAAAGGACAAAGGTAGAGGGTAACTAAACCAAACGATGATGGCTTAGACAACTGATTGCCTGTTAACATGATGATAAGAAAGTAATGCTAGATAGATCAGTCTTCAATTGCAATAATGACAAATTTACCAAGATAAATCTGGTGCAAACTTTTCTGCCAAAATGGCAGCCTTCAGTGCGAGCTCTTCACGCATGGCAAAATCCGCTGTGCCTAAATACTAACAAAAAACATAAATTTAAGAAGCATGATTCACATTGCACTGTTTCAGTCACCAGGACACTAACTACCGAACAGCGAGAAATAATGTTGTGAGCATATAAGCAACATTACCTGCAATAACTCTTCAACTATATCTTTTGCATTTGTAACGTCACACATTCCATAAAGCAGATCAAGAGCACGCCTTCTTATACTGAAGCACAAAAAGGACATGATACAAAGATTTCAAATCATGTTCAGATGCTCTCATTGGCAGACAGAAGTAATTACTAACCATTTATTAAAACAGTTATCGTTTTCTAGACAGAAAATAGTAAAAGGGAAGAAAACTCACAAATATTTAGAAAATTAAAGTACAATGCACCTTAATTACCTTATAAGTTTTTATTCTCTTTTCTAGGTTCACATTTACATTCTATTTAAGAAAGCTATGCATCAAAACCTTGTATGATGAATAAAATTGATCTATTCTAGCCAAGCATTCAACCAAATAGCTCCATAGCATACCTGACATCAGGATCTTTCAGAGAAGTAATAATCTGTGCTTGGTGTCTTTTGATTATATCCTGAACATCTGTTACTAACAACATCCTAGTCATGTTCTCCTGTTAAAGAAATACAGACAACATAAGCACCCCAAAACCCATTCATTAGTTCAAAAGATACCTGCTCTTGTAACTTACAGCTCTTCAATTTGACACGAACAAAATCCATGAAGGTAATTATTTAAAATGCGAAGATCACCAAAACTTACTAGGCCAAGATACCGGATGTTTGGCTCCCGTACAGAAATAAACTTCCCTAATAAAGCAACACACTGAGACATCATCTCTTTCTCAGCATCAAGATGCATGACCTATTGTAGCAAAGAAGAGGGAGAGAAAAAATATAATGAAAAAGGAATTGGATATATTATATTCTAACTCACAGTAGGGAGAATATTTAGCATATAGATGCATAACTGCATGGTAATTAAGATTTGACTACCAAGGGAAATTTTACAGGCCAGTTCAACAATATATAAAATGACATCACACCACAACAATTCTGGAAAAACATCAATTAATCACAAGAAAGAACAAAAAAGGTTAATATCAAAACTATGCACAGGATACAGCACCATGAACATCACTAGAACATTTTATGTACAAGTCTATACGAGAAAATTGCACAAGAAATTGAACAAAACAATTGATAACGCATAGATTACTAATCTCAACATGGAAAAATAAGAAGCAACTTAAAGAAGAATTTTACCAAAGCAAGGGCTTCAAAAAGAACGGCATGTGATGCATTGTTCTTGTTGACATTTTTCACAACATCCGTACCCATCAGGACCCGTTGCAGAACCTGCTAAGGGAAACAAGTTCAGCATAACAGAAAATCAGAACGAGATAACGTCCCTTGCAATAGTCCACATTTTATTATGTATCCTAAATTGCCTACATTGAAGTTATTTTAGCCTGAGAGTACCTGCCACTTTTCTAGAGATCAGTACATCAAACAATTAGAAAGCTTACATCAAACAAAGATCTTCTAGTGTTTGGGTCTTCTATAGTTGGGAAATACTGGAGAGCTCTCATCGTCTTAACCTACATAGAATTCCATCAAGAGATCAGTCCGATGTCAATCTTGATTAACATTGCAATCGAATATTATAAAAAAATACACAAGAATAAATTCCAATTGCCGAAAAAGAAAAGAAAAAAACAAATGACAGAACAAGCCCAGAGAAACTGTGTTGTTGAATAACTAAATTCAGATCCATACAAACAAATCAAGGTGGTTGCAGCATCCATACATGATCCATGACGGTGGCAATGATTGTTGAAGCAGAACAAGTATGCGGTGATTGAAAAACTCAAAATTGCTGAAAATTTCGAAAATCAAAAGTTCCCCTGTTTGTATCATTCGTAAATATTTAATTAGGGGGTGAAAAAAAGTTCAAAATTCTATAAGCTGAGAACATCAAAAGATTGCTCTTGGATTTTTCTCACAACGTTCACCTAGTTCCTGCCCTGGATAACAATGTAGTTTTGGTCACTTTGAAAACTTTTGCAAGTGGAGGAGCACAATCATCTGCTTGAAAAATGTTGCATTCTTCCAAACAGATAAGAGGACCTTAGATAGAAGCAACTGATATAGTGGAAAAGAGAACCTGAAGCCAAGGCGAAGGAATCCCATAATACGTATATTCTTGAGGGACATCTTGGTTCCTGGCAAGTCTCTCTAAAATTTTAACACATTTAGGAACACAATTCCAGTATGCATCTGTGTTGTTTGAAACCAAGGCGACAAGCAAGCTCATCACTGATGTCAAAACTCCCAAATCTCGCTCATCAAGAAGTTGCGCCATTCGATCTGACCTGGAAAAATGAAAGTATAACAATAGTAGGACCTCCCCTGCAGAGAAAAGAGGGGCAAAAGACTATTCTATGGTTAGAAAACCTACCAACCGTCAATGTTGACTACATCAGGGTTTTTCCTGTACAAACGCAGAAGACAAAGTGCAGCCTTCTTCCTCACAAGTGGTCTGCAGCTACTAGAAATCTGACAATAGGAAAATGAATCATTTTATTTACACCATGTGAAAACTACTATCACAAGAAGAAATTTTAGCTTACAAGTAACTTTTGAACATCAGGGGCCAGTGATTCAGCAAACTCTCTCCCGCCAATATTTCCCACCTGGAAAGAACCAGTAAAAGAAACACTGAAACAGTGTGTAAAATTCAAAAGTGCTCTTTCATACCCTAGCTGGAAATAAAGGAGATAAATAGAATTGACGATGCCATAAGAAGAAAGCTCCTTATCGCAATACCTATTGATATAAACCACCAAGGTGTGTGTTATGATGCAAAACAAATTGGCATAAATTATGATGGAACATGCATAGGTAATAGAAACTAATACTTGATACTAAGACTTAATCTGGTCTAGTCCATATAAAGTAATAAAAATCTCAGTGAGAACAATAAAGTTTCAGTTTCAGTACATGGAATTGTGAAAACTGCCCAGTAAAAGTCACACTCACGGCAAACTGAATGTGTCTATCTGGCTATTACTTAATTTGTTCAAGTAGCCACTAATTTCAATTGTCATTCCCAAACAAAGCATATAAGTATCGTGATCCTACAATCTTCATTAGTTTCTCTGCATAGAAAACTCCAAACAACATTCACGTACTTGTATAGTTCTATTACAATAAACAAAATAACAATTACCAGAAGGTAACACTTGTAGCAGTAAGTCAAGTATAAAGATCGTACCATTGTCATCGCCAAACATTGGAAGGTTTCATTACGACCAATAATGTCATTCCGCACGGCATTAATCACCATCCTTAGAAAGTCATGATTTTCATTCAGTAAGCACGAAGTTACAATATAACCAACCTGCAACAATTACCCATTGATTGGCAAGCAAAGGTAAGAGCCGTGTCAACTAAGTTAATGAAATTGCCCTCCTTAGTTGAGTTCAAACAATGGTAGCAAAGACATATTGCTTGTTAATGTTTCAGCCAGTAATGGACATACGGAGAAACTAATACAAGCATTACAACAAATATAGGCATCGAAAATTTATTTTTTCTGCGAATTTGACATGGAGGTACGGGTAGCCTAATTAACAACATAGGAAAGTGGCAGTATCGGTATGATATAAATTCATTCAAAATAGGCTTCAATCTTTTTTATCATTAAAATAGACTTCAACCCTTGAACCTTAAAGGGTCTGTTTAATAGAATGAAAGAAGTTTTCCTTAAGTATCTGAGCATTTCAAGAAAAATAGAACTCATAATAATCCTAACGTGGCTTCTGCAAATTAACCCTCAATCCTCCATGTCCATTCAGTAGGAGTACAGAGGGGAATAAAAGAAAAGGTTAAAAGACTGACACTCTCTTCACTGCTAGCAAGAAATACTTATATGTTAAAAAGTACAATAGCAGGTTGCAGCATGGGGAGCAACTCAAACAAAAACTGTAAAAAAAGGTGACGTCCCCTCCACAGGTCATCCCTATTGATCTGAGAGGTGAGGTCCTTCCCAGAAATAATAGTAGAACAGCAGATTAATGTCCCCAAAATCAACCGGAAAGGGGTACGCATGATGGTGTATAGGTGTCTCGTACTGTTGTAGGTACCACATGGAAGAACAGACTCTAGATGTATTTGGGCATCGTAAGTTCTAATTATTTTGATCAGAAACACAATGACAATACCAATTTTCATTTTTTTCCGAAAGGAATACCAATTTCCAATAATAGGAGATATGCAACAATAATGCATGAATTAAACTTTATTGTGCACTACCAAAGTCGGCACCCCAACTGTTCATATGGACTATGCACATACAGGAAACTCTTGATTTGAATGGATCAAGTCAAGCCACAGGGATTAAGGAACTTACAAGGCTAGTGACAAGCTAGAAAATTTCTGCTCCTAGTTTTGACCAAATCATCGATACCTACTACGAGCACTTGAATATCTGTTATTCTTTTGAGTTGTCCTTGCACTGCTTTGGTAAGAATTATAATTCTACTATTACCATATATATGTATGTATATAAAATATACTTCAAAAATAACAATGTCCACCTAAGGCACCCTGAAATCCTGATAAAAAATTCTACTGAAGATGCACTGAACAGCTAATTCAGGGCACAACGTTGAGAAGAGCAGAAAGAAATATAACAAGAAGAATAGCTTACTTGCTTTTCAGGGTACTTTGGTGCAGATATCAACGAAACAGCCTCCGTGTGACCAAAATCTACATCGTAGCCCAGCATATAAATGTACAACATCTTCCAAACATATTTCTTCTTCTCATATGGCGTTAAACCCTGAAAGGACAAATAAAATAAAATCTCTAAGAAGCAACCAGATAACGAGCATATTCAGTCAATCTAACGATCGAAAATCACAATACGATATTTCCTCAAATGCACTTCCACTATAAACCAAAATCAGAATTCTCTGTTTCAGCCTAAAAATGCCACTAAAAACAATCCAACTCCACACGAATCCGAACTGAATTCCAAAAAAGCCCCCAACTTTACCATCAACGCACTAAAAAAATCTCTGAAAAATGGAGAGGGCGACCTTCTCGTTCTTGAAGCGGGTGCGGATGTTGCCGAGCTCCTTGTCGACCCGGACGCGCTCCTGCTCCTTGTTCTGGCAATTGCGGACGTCGCTGATGAAGACGGAGAGGCCGCGCATACCCGAGAGCGCCATTGGGACCGGATCGGGGCGGATCTGGGGATGGGAGGGCGAGATCTGGAAACCCTAGACCGATTTCGGGACGGAGATTGGGGGTTGGTTTGGCATCGACACCGACTCACCCACCTTTGGAACTCTTTTTTCCACTGTTTTTGTTTTGTTCCCTTTCCGAAGGAAAAATGAAACGAATCGGTGAAGAAAGGTCTTGAGCCGGTAGCACTATTAAGATAGATCACTAGATGTTGATTCGTATCGCTTAATAACGAGTCGAACATGAGCAGACTCCGCTCGCTCGATGTTCGCTCAGTGATCACTCTATTATTACTCGAGATCTGATTATTATATCTAATTAACCTAAATATTCTATTCAATTACCCAATTGGTAAACTTATTTACCAAACTCAACATTTTATTTAACAAACCAAATCCAAACACCAATGAGAATCGAAAGCTTGTTAGTAATGAACTTTTTGTTTTTCATTGTTGTTATTTGTTTTCTAAATCAAAAGTTAAAATAAATTAAGATTTGGGGTAGGTGGATGATCTTATTTATTCATAATATGTTTGATGTTGTGAGTTGTCATATAATTTATGAGATTATGTTTGATATTAGATGTTTATTTTAAGATTGTGCTGATTTTGTTTGATCCATGCGTATGATCTTATTTATAAGATGATGATGTGAGTTGTCCTATAATTTATGAGATTGTGTTTGATTTTAGGTGTTGATTTTAAGATTTTGTTGATTTTGTTTGATGTTGATGTTGTTGTATAATTTATAAGATTGTATTTGATTTTAGATGTTAAATTTAAGATTGTGTTAGTAACTACTATTATATTTTTGTCTTAAGCGATATTATAATTTACTTGTTAGCAATTTAATACAAAAAAATCAAGTTCAGGTTAATACAAAAAATTCAAGTTCAGGCAAGCCGAACACGAGCAAAAATTTCCACTTGAAACCCTTATCGAGTCGATCTTGAGCAAGCTCGGATCGCTCGTTTATGGATCGATTACACCCCTATAAGTCGGGGTTTCTCGGAAATTCGGATAGAATTTTAAATAAATAAAAAATACTTAGGTGCAATTGAAATAAAATAACTATGCCATAATATACCGAACATTTTCAAAATGACATCCAAGTGTCTTCCTCGTGGTGTCCCATAATATGGTTGTACGAGTCTGCAACCAAAATAACAAAGTTCTCCTGTGATAAAGATACAAAATGCTAGAATAATGACAAACCAAGATAAAGAACCAATTAAAGCGCATGATTATTCTCGTCGGAAGCTTGTAAGTTATAATGCGTCTGCATGTTGTAGTATTTTTCCTAAAGTTATAATGCGTGTGGTTTTTCATAAAGTTGTTTATTTTGAAAGAACCTTAAAATCAATTCTTGTGAACAATTATGTAATATCCTGATTAATTGATTTTTAGGTGCCTGGTTGGTGGATTAAGATGGAGGATTGAGATTGATTTGGTGGTGATGAGGTGAATGGTTGAGATGAGAGGAGAGGTATTTGAGTTGGTGAGTTTCTCTCACTCATTCTCTCTCTCGTTATTCTTTCTCCCGCTCAAGTCTCTCTCTCTCGCTCCGCAGCTTTTGGAGGCAGGGTGGAGCTCACACGTTCTCCGGGTCGAGTAGATCGGGATTTGTTTGGTTGTTGCCGGAGTTGAGGAGATCGTGAAGTTCACCAAAGAATGAGCGCGTGGAGAAGCTCGCCGTTGGGTCTTCAAAGACTTCTTCGAGTCTTCAAGGTATGTCAAGCTTTACTTTGATACTCACTTATCCTTTCGTGAGTGTTGGAGTGGTCGACGGTAGGCCGGATGGCTCGTCGGACCTGTGTAGTAGCTTTCTGCACTGTAACGGTCGACCGGTCGCACTGTAATTTGGGCGAAATCTCTCGTATCGGTCGAGCGATACCTTGGAGGTGATCGACCGGTAGTGCAAATTGAGCGAGAGATGGAGACTCTAGGTGATTTCGGTCGAACGAGACCCCTTTGCCGGTCGACCGAAAGCACTGTTGTAGGTCGGTTGGGGTTTGACCATCCAAATGGTCGACCGCCTAGTTGACTCGTTCGACCGCCGATTTAAAATAACTTAAGTTTGTCCGACCGTGTGATGGTTCGGTCGACCAGAGTGCTATGTTTGAATTGGATTTTCTACTGGTCGTTTGCGGTCGACCGATGATCGCGTGTGGTTCGACCATTTGTGCTTTTTATTGTGACATGAAGTTTTTACTGGTCGAATTCGGTGGAACGGGTCCCCTTTGCCGTTCGACTGGTTGACAGGTTTTTCGGTTAGGCCAATCCTATGGAGAGGATTTCGTCGACCGGTTTGGTGGTTTTGTCCGACCGTTTGGTGCGGGTTTTTGTGGTTTTAGTGTTGTGGAGACAACTCAAGATGACAACGGGTCTCCGGCCTTTTTGGGGCAACGGTACATACATTACCGACATGAGAGTGGTTCATGGGTGTTGTCGGGTCAGCCCAAGATGCCAACGGGTCTCCGGCCCTGGAGGGGCAACGATACATACATTTCCGGCCTGAGGGTGGTTCTTGTGTTTGGTGTCAGCTCAAGATGGAAACGGGTCTCCGGCCCTAGAGGGGCAACAGTACAGACATTACCGACCTGAGAGTGGTTTACCGAAGCAGCTCAAGATGGCATCGGGTCTCCGGCCCTTGAGGGGCAACGATACAGACATTACCGACCTGAGAGTGATCCAACGTTGTGTTGTAGCCGAGGGTGTTTTCGGCTGTGGTGCCTGGGGCGCGTGTGAGGGTTGGGCTAGAGGACCCACGGGACCTGTCACTGCTTGGTGTCTACTGTGGTAAGGTGAGAGTTCCCGGGGGCCCAGTGAGACGATGTTTGTTTATTGCATTTCATACCATACATGTTTTAGATGTCTAGTTCATTTATGGTGATAAAAGTTTGGCATACGGGGTTTCCTTATGGGAAACTCAGGAATAGACATGTTTTATTTCAGGCTGTGAGCAACACTAGGAGGTGGTGACTGAGGAGGAGCACGTTCGGGCCAGATACTGCTTTTCTTATTTTTGAGGTCTGACTGATAACATGTATATTTTCCTTATCTTTTGTTGTAATCACACTTTTGAAACTCTCAGATATATATATATATATATATATTGTATATATGTTGGTGCACCAGTTGCATGTTTTCTTTGGTAATATCCTCGTGTTGTGTTTTATTAAAAATTTAAATTTCTTCCGCTTTTGAGGATGTTACAAATTGGTATCAGAGCGGTCAGTTCCGACGCACTTATCCAAATAAGTCACCTTAGATGTCTTTTAGATAGTTGCATTGTAGAGCATGCATGCATAATCAATTGATTTTCTGTTCTGATGTCTTGTGTGTAGATGCCTCCGAGACGCGTGAGACCACCCCCACGTGGCCAGAGTACCAGTGAGGAGACTGGAGCCGCGGATGTGGCTGAGGAGCGACAGATGCTCTACGACACTGTGCAGAGGCTGGGCATTCTTCTAGAGCGTCAGTTTGGTAGAGAGGAGACGGTAGGGGTGGGAGCGGTGCACGACCGTTTTATGCGCCAACATCCGCCTGCATTTGATGGCAGAGGAGATTCTGAGGCTGCCAAGGACTGGGTCTTTAAGATCCAGGAGATCTTCCAGGCGATTGGGAGTCCACCGGAGAGGATGGTGGGTTTGGCCACGTATGTGTTGGGCGGCAAGTTGTCCAACTGGTGGAGGACCACGACTGCAGTGGTGTTTTCGGGCAGGAATGATGTCAGCTGGGATGAGTTCCTAGGGGAATTAAATGAACAGTACTTTCCAGAGCATGTCAGGGAGGGGAAGAGAGAGGAATTCATGAGCCTCGAGCAGGGGGATATGACTCTGGCGGACTAGGTCCGGAAGTTCAACGCTTTGGAACGTTATTGTCCGGAGATCTGTGTGACCCCAATTCAGAGAGCGAGGAAGTTTATTCGGGGCTTCGAAAGCAGCTCCGTACTCGCGTGACTTACAACATGCCTCAGACCTTAGCATATGCCGTGAAGTTCACGACTCTCATAGACCAGGACTATCAGGAAAATTATGCAGAGTCCAGGAGGCCTCAGGGGAAGATTAGTGGACGTCCGAGAGTTCCACTAGCAGGAAATCTGGGCAAGAGGCCCATGATAGAGGGGAGCAACGCGCGCCAGCCTGAGCCGTGCAGGAAGTGTGGCAGGGTCCACCCATGGCAAGAGTGTGGGGGCCGTCCTGGAGTTTGTTTCAGTTGTGGTCAGCCAGACCATTATGCCAGAGATTGCAGGAGTGGACCAGACGAGTCTAGTGCTCGAGCGAGACCTCCAGTAGCGGGTAGAGACGGAGGTCGTCGTCCTTTTGTGCCACCTCAGCAGGGACAGAGGGCAGGGTGATATTCACCATTCAGACAGAGGAGGCGAGGGACGCCAACACTGTGGTAGAAGGTACACTTTTTATTGCTGGTTTGGTAGCCAGAGTGTTGTTTGATTGTGGGGCCACACATTCGTTCATTTCTGAGAGATTTGCGAGTGTGTTGGGTCGTACCCCTGCGATGTTGACTGTCATATTGGAAGTCAGCACACCTTTGGGTCTGGTGGGCATTGTGGGGGAATTTCCTCCCCGGCGCCACGATTATTTCGGAAATCATGAGTTTCCGGCTGACCTGATCTTGTTGCCGATGGAGGATTTTGATATTATACTGGGAATGGATTGGCTATCCCGGTATGATGTGCGAGTCTTGTGCCGAGAAAAGAAGATTCTGATCCCGAGGAAATGGCTACCTGATTTGCTGATCAGGGGAAGGAAGGATAAAGGTGGTCGGGTTGTGGTGTCAGCAGTGAGGCACGAAAGTTGCTTGTGCAGGGCTGCAGAGCTTTCGTGGCTACTTTAGTCGTCTCAGATCCAGAGATGGGGTCATTGGAGGACATAGAGATTGTCCGGGAGTTTGCTGATGTATTTTCAGATGTCTCTGGTTTGCCGCCTCACAGGGAGTTGGAATTCGGTATTGATTTGGTAGCTGAGACCACTTCACAGCCGAAGACTCCTTATAGGATGACACCTGCTGAGTTAGTCGAGCTGAAGAAGCAGTTGCAGGATTTGTTGGATACTGCGCTTATCCGCCTCAATGTCTCGCCTTGGGGAGCTCCGGTACTCTTTGTGAAGAAGAAAGATGGTTCATTGCGGATGTGCATCGACTACAGGGTGCCGAACAAGGTTATCGTGAGGAATCAGTATCCTTTACCCAGGATTGAGGACATGTTTGACCATTTGCGGTCAGCGAAGATATTTTCGAAGATTGATCTGCGATCCGATTATCATCAGTTGAGGATCAGAGAGGCAGATGTTCAGAAGACCGCTTTTAGGACGAGATACGGTCACTATGAGTTTTTAGTGATGCTGTTTGGATTGACAAACGCGCCTGACAGCTTTCATGGATCTGATGAACATGACGTTCAACCAGTACTTTGACCGATTCGTGGTAGTCTTCGTAGACGACATCTTGGTATATTCGCCAGACATAGAGCTGAAGGGAATGTGTTCTAAAAGTTTTACTTTTAAATGTTAATTATTATGAATTGAATGAGAAATCATTTTGTTCCTTGTTTATGTTATTCGTCTTTTGGAAGTGTTAAGGAAGAGGCTCTTGGTCCTTAACCGTAGAGCTCTAAAAGATATTGGTTTACATAAAACAAAAGATATTCGCAATCATGGTAATTAACATGGAACATTAATTACCAAGTTAAGATTGTCGTGTTGGTCATAGATCATTGTAGCTCTACAAGTGAGTGACAACACGGGTATGCAAAAGAGGAAAATATTACTTTTGTATACTGAATAGACCTAATAAGTAAAATATTATAGAAATGTGTTTCTGTGTCATTAATATTTTACTGTGTCTTTGGTCCTTTGATATGAGACTTATATCTAATCACTTAAGGAGTTCTTAATTAGACTAGTGTCTTGAGCTATCGATGAGTGTAGTGTAAAGGCATTAGTTGGTTAAGTACAACTTTTGTTGGAGAAGATAGTTAGTCAAAAGACTATCATTGCCCCCTCTTAATTGAGTGATGATATTAGTGGCCCCCTTGATAAAGCAAAGTTATAATGTGCACAATGTGATTTGAGTTAAGTCACATATTTATAACTAGCTTAAAGAGATCAAGAAATGAATACTAATACAAAGATGACACAATACTACTTTGTGTGTATTCTCAATATCATGAGGCAAGGGACGGACACAAGTGGTGCACTCCATCACTAAATGGATCGTGTTTTGGTTCGAGTGGAATTAAGACATCTAACTAATTGGGAGCTATAATGTGTAGCTAGATACCACTTATAGCTTGTGATATTAAGCTCTTAATATCACTGCCAACTTAGTTTAGATCCTCCCATAGGTCACACCGCAAAAACCGTGAAACAAGAAGCTTGATTTTTGGTTCATATGATGTGTCGGGTTTCTCATAGAAAATATGACACATGTGGTGAACAAGTAAAATCAATTATGTTGTATATATAACATAATTAGAATCATGATAAATTCATATGAGATGCATATATTATGGGGTGCAATAATTTATTGTTGCATAGGATAATATATTGCATAAGTTGTGAATTTGCTAAAACCCCCAAGTTCAAATTTTGTTGGAAATAAATCTAAAATTTGAAATAGGCAAAATCGGGTAGAAGTTCGGTAATCCGTTGAGGTTCGGTCGACCGAAGGATCTATGGATCGGTCAACCGAACGTGGAACGGATAATCGTAATTGATTGACCGAACTTGACCAAAGTGCCTGGAACTTTGGTACGGTGTACCGAACCAAAATCGGTCGACCGAATAATATTAAGTTCCGATATTTTCGGTTAACCGAATGGCACTCGGTCTTAGACGAGAATTCATCCGATCGGTTAAGGAGAATTTTTCCCTTTTAGAATCGGTCATCCGTCTAGTACTCGGTCAACCAATCGTGACATATTCGGTTAACCGAATGGGTCTCGGTCAACCGAACAGCGATTGATTTTCTGTCTTTGATTATTAAGAGATTAATTTGATTGATGGTTGGATTAACTCCAAACTTAGTCAAACGTTTTGTGGGTGCATGTAATACATGAAGGAATTAATTTATGAGAGAAAATGTAAAGAAAAACGTGGCTAAAGAATAGCCATGATTAAGAGTAAGATTGGAACCTATAAATAGGTCCTTATTCTCCCTAATTGGGATACACAATTCAATAATTATTTTCTCTCTTAATTCACCACAAAATCCCACGAAAATTCTCTTAGTTTTCTAAGTCTTTGGAAGGAGAAATCTCAGAGGCTAAGGAAGGGGTTTGTAGCTAGATTCTAAGCTTGTTTGGAGATCGATTGGCTAGCTCCTTTCTCTCCAACCTTGTTTAGGGTTTCGGTGAACACTCGGAGGCATCCGGCGCGGCGAGAAGCATCCCCAACGTCTCCGAATCTTCAAGAAGTTTTTGAGAACTTCTAGGTATGAATTTTGGAGCCCTTGTTTGTTTTAATAGAGTTTTGAAACTAGATGTTAAAACAAACTGATGCATGCATGAAATAAATCAAAGAAAATTGTAATTGATCCTTATTATACATAAAAATTTCGAAAATATATATGTATAATTAAACATGAAATCCTACAGTGGTATCAGAGCTTAGGGTTCAATTTTCTCATGATTTATGGCTGTAAACAAATTTAGTTTACCATCTAGGATTTAAACAATTCGTTTTACCGGTTTTTCGGTCTTTAAATGTTTGTTGAAATAGTTCTTTGTAATAATTCGTTTTAAATGTTTTGAATGTTTAAAACATGTCATGAAATTACTAGAATTATGATTTGGACATAAGTCTAACTTGCAATAATTTCGTTTTAAGTATAAACGATTATTTTGTAAGAGAATCAACAAAACCGAAAAACTGCGATTCATCTTTCCATTGGAAATTGGATGGACAGCGGTTCATAATTAATTTTTGAATTATGGATGAATGAAAAATGTTTTTAATGGATTTCAAAATATTTTTCAAAGAATTGTTGAGAATTCTGGATGATTGATAAATTAGATTCTGTAGTTTATAGCAATTGCGTGCATGGATGCTTGAGTTGCTTTGCAGGATTGTGAGTTTATATGTTCCAAAAACAGAAGCTATGAATGTATGTCATTATTATTATTATACAGGGGCTTATGTATGTAAAAGCCATATTCTCTATTTTCTATCTTTAGAATTGCATTTGCATGTGAGAGGTTTTTACATAGGACTTGCACTAGTTTGTTTTTATCGAATGTGAGGAGCATGTTTATTTTTCTGTAAAATCTACATCTCCGGTGCAAGAGGAAGTCGCCGAATAGAGCATTGATCGAGGATCGAGGATCAGGGATCGAAGATCAAGGATCAAAGGGAACATATAAACTCACACGATGTGGATTGTGTGAATGTTTAATTTCTGTTTTTAATTTCTGCTATGCATGTGATGAATGTGTTGAATGTTAGGATGTGTATGATTAATAATATGCATGATAACCTAAAATTCTAAATCACATGTTAAATTGTCCAACAAAAATTAAGAATAAATTTCCTTCTTATTTCATCCACTAGCAGCCATTGATCGAGGGATATTCTGCTCGCCCTTAGCGAGAGATAGCTCCCTCTATCTTTGGGAATAGTGGGAGGTATAAAGGTTGTCTGTTGTTGTGCCACAATTAAATATATGAGGTGTGTCTCACCCTAGTGAACCCCAAGTATGTTTAGTTGTGAATACAATAGATAAACGTATCTCGTATCAAATGAAAATAAGTTTTCTTAACATTACCTAGAGCCCTCGCTCGGTTTTGGGAAAAAGTTTTTCTTACGAGGATAGGTCGCATTCCCTCATAATTAAAACGACAAGAGTCACAAAAGTTTGAAGATGCTAAATGTTGCTAAAATTCAAAAAGGTTGTGATTAGAAAATGTTTTCTTACCTTGATGTTGTAATGTATTCGATAGCCCTTAGCTAGTCTATATTACAATTGATGGGATCTTGGATTACTGCATTTACGGGCAAAATTTTAATTGCAGTATTTACATCATATTCGATATATATATGTATGTATGTATGTATTAAAACATAAAATTGGCATTAAAACCTATATAATTTATTTTGTAGAAATGTCAAATATCCAACCAATTGTGCGATCTATGATCGAAAAGAACCCTTTGCAAAATGATGACTCAAACTTCATGAAATGGCAACTCAATCTTAATATCGTGTTGAGGTTTGAAAAACTATCTCATATTTTGGATGGTGAAATCCCAAAATTAAATGAGAAGGCAACCGATAAAGAGAAAGAGGCGATAGCCAAGTGGGAAGACCAAGAGAACCAAGTTCACGGTCTTATACTAGCATCCATGGGTGACTCGCTTCAAGCGAAATACTTGGATTCAAAACCCAAGAAGACCATGGAGGCTCTAACCAAGATGTTCATGGATAGTGCCCGAAAAGAGCGCTATAAGACCACCATCGCACTCACAAGGTGCCATATGGCGGAGGGAACATCGGTATCTATGCATTTTCTCACGATGCAAGGATACCTTGAGAAGTTGTCGAAGCTCTCTTCTCCAATGCCAGTAGACATTGCCGAAGATCTGATTCTTGGCTCTCTAGCCCCGTCCTTCAAGGACTTTGTGATGCACTATCATGTGCGTGAAAAAGGGGTGAGTCTTGAGGAGCTTCACAACGCTCTCAAAACGGCTGAAGTTGACATGGGCAAAGGTCAGGACAATCACGTCCTAGCCGTCCATGAGAGGAGCAAAAAGATCAACAAAGGTAAAGGCAAATTTACCAATGATACGTCAATCAAGAGCAAGGGAGTAGGAGGTACTCATGGGAGTGCTTCAAGGGGAAAATCTTTCAAATCTCCAACTCCCAACACGGAGTGCTTTCACTGTGGTGAAAAGGGACACATCCGACCGAATTGCCCCAAGTACAAGGAAGACCTTGAAAATGGGATGATTGAACGTAGGCGCCCGAGAAGCGCCATAGGTATGTTTGTTATTGAGATAAATTTAATCACCTCTATCCTTGATTTGGTAATGGTTACCAGATCTTGAGCTCACATAATTTTGATGTGCAGCTATTGAAGGATAGGAAGGAACTCGTTGGGAACGAGATGATATTGAAGATTGGAAATAGTACAACCATCGCTGCGACTGTACAAGATTCTATGGAGCTTCAATAGTCTAGTGATTTAAATTTATGCTTTGAAGAATGTTTGTTATATGCCTTCGATTAGCAAGAACATTTCTGTATCAAGTTTTAGATATGGATAAATTTTAATAAATATTTTAATTCTTGCTTGTCTATATCGAAGAATGGAATTTTCTATGCAAATACATTCATATAGAATGATCTCTATTTGCTTGAAATAAATAATAAACAAACTCAAACAAACAATAACAAAAGAGAAACTAAGACAACTCACGTGAATGATACAGTCTTGTAGCACTATCGGATTGGTCAAATAAATGACCAAGAGACTTTTCAAGAAGAAAGGAACGAAAACGAATAACTAATTGGATATGATACATTCTAATGTATGTGGTCCGATAAGTACAAGTGCAAGAGACGGTTTAAGGTACTTCATTTTGTTCACAGACAACTATAGTCATTATGACTATATTTGTCTAATGGGAAGCAAAAGTGAATTCTTTGACAAGTTCAAGGAATTCGAGGATGAAGTAATGAACCGACTCAACAAGAATATCGAGTCTCTATGAACGGTTCGTAGGGGTGAGTGGTTAGGATACCTAATTTGGCTCATTCCTAAAGTAGGAATAGGATATTGCTCGACATGGTTCGATCAATAATGAGTCAATTTAAATTGCCGATTTACTTTTGGAATTAAGCACTACAAATAATGACAAACTCACTAAATAATGTTCCATCCAAATCCGTGGAGAAAATTGTTTATGAGCTATGGAGTTGAAAGACACCTAAGCTCAACTTTCTCAAGATTTGGGGTTGTGAGGTCTACGTCGAGAAATTGATGTTGACCAAACTTCAAGCAAAAACGGATTAAGTGCTTCTTTATAGGTTATCCTCGTATGACAAGAGGATACTACTTTTGATATATCACCTCCAATCGAAAGATTGTAGAGAGAGATATGTTTTTCTGGAATTTCTGGAAAAGAGAGAAAAGTAGTGGGAGTAGAGTTGAGCTTGAGGAAACTCAAGATACTCTACAAGATCATGATGTGAATGTTGCATTCAAAATCATGAAGGCCCAACCGAGATTCATTTGGTTAGTGGGAGCATGAGCGAGAGATCCTTACAAGAAATTGTGAGAGAATCTCAATCATCCTCACCTAGTGTGCGTTCGAGAGTCGAACATGAACCTATTCCTCAAGAAATTGTGGAAGAAGTTCGAGAGACACAAGAAGAACCAAAAGAACTAAGAAGGTCAATGAGGGAAAGGAAGAAACCCAATAAGTATGTGGGACTTCATGAGATCATGGTACTAGATACCAAAGATCCCTCGACCTTCCGAGAAGCAATAGAAAAGACTCCAAACTATGCTTAAAAGCCATGGAATCCGAAGTAGAATCCATGTATGATAATCAAGTATGAAACTTGATTAGCCTTCCTCAAGAGAAAATATCATTTAGAATAAATGAGCTTTCAGGAGGAAGATAGACATGGATAGTAACTTGACAACCTACAAAGCAAGGCTTGTAGCAAAAATTATACTCAAATTCAAGAAATTGACTTTGATGAAATTTTTGAGAAGTTGTCATATTAAAATCTATTCGGATTATGCTCACTATTACCGCATTTCACAATTGTGGGATATGGAAAATGGATATCAAAATGACGTTCTTTAAACAGGAACTTGGAGGAGGATATGTACATGGTACAACCTCAAGGTTTTGATGATCCAAATAGTAGCGAGAAGAAATGCAAGTTTCGAGAATCCACTTATGGATTGAAGCAAGCATCGGGGAGTTGGAACAAACGCTTTGACGAAGAGGTGAAGAAGATTCACTTCATTCAAAGTAAAGGAGTACCTTGTATATACAAGGAGATTAGTGGGAGTCATGTAGTACTTCTGATCTTATATGTCGATGACATATTGCTCATGAGCAATCATATACCTTTGCATTAGCAAACGAGAAATTTCGTTGAAATCAGTGTATTCAATGAAAAGAAAAGGATGAGGCTCAACACATCTTGAGAATCAAGATACATTGAGATACATCCCGTAGACTCATTGGCTTCAGTCAACGTGCATACATTGACAAGGTCTTTGGAAATGTTCAGGGTGAACAATTCCGATATGGACAATATGCCAATAAGTATGAGTATAGGTGTGCAACTCAAGAAGTCTCAATGTGCTCAATCACACAAAGACTTGGAGTACATGAAGATATCCCTTATGCTTCGGCAAAAGGAAGGACCATGTACACAATGACTTGCACAAGACTCAATATCTCGTATGCTCTAAACGTGACAAGTGGTCACCAATCCAACGAAAGTCCTAATCGTAGGATTGCGGTCAAGAATATTCTGAAGTACCTTAACCGGACTAAAGATAAGGTTCTTGTTTATGGAAGACAAAGGAGAAAATAGCCGAGGGCTGTTTTGATGCAATTCTTATAGGAAATCTAGACAATAAGAGGTTGGAGTGATGATGCGTCATCATTATCGAAGGTGGAGGTATGAGCTAGTGTAGTTAGGAGTAATATCACTACAGCTAACTCAACCACCAACGAAAGACAAAATAAATAAATAGGTGGACACAACAGTGGCACAACTGATCCATTCAACAAACCTTCATACCAAGCTAAGAGACGAAATATATTTCGAGTCCATGGATCCGAGGGTCCATGTGGATTGGCTTGATAGGTGATTTGGGAAGGTTACCCTAGTTATTGATGTTTTATGCATTGAGAATGTATGTGAAAGAAAACTTTGATAACAAGTGGGAGATTGAAGGGAATGTGTTCTAAAAGTTTTACTTTTAAATGTCAATTATTATGAATTGAATGAGAAATCATTTTGTTCCTTGTTTATGTTATTCGTCTTTTGGAAGTGTTAAGGAAGAGGCTCTTGGTCCTTAACCGTAGAGCTCTAAAAGATATTGGTTTACATAAAACAAAAGATATTCGCAATCATGGTAATTAACATGGAACATTAATTACCAAGTTAAGATTGTCGTGTTGGTCATAGATCATTGTAGCTCTACAAGTGAGTGACAACACGGGTATGCAAAAGAGGAAAATATTACTTTTGTATACTGAATAGACCTAATAAGTAAAATATTATAGAAATGTGTTTCTGTGTCATTAATATTTTACTGTGTCTTTGGTCCTTTGATATGAGACTTATATCTAATCACTTAAGGAGTTCTTAATTAGACTAGTGTCTTGAGCTATCGATGAGTGTAGTGTAAAGGCATTAGTTGGTTAAGTACAACTTTTGTTGGAGAAGATAGTTAGTCAAAAGACTATCATTGCCCCCTCTTAATTGAGTGATGATATTAGTGGCCCCCTTGATAAAGCAAAGTTATAATGTGCACAATGTGATTTGAGTTAAGTCACATATTTATAACTAGCTTAAAGAGATCAAGAAATGAATACTAATACAAAGATGACACAATACTACTTTGTGTGTATTCTCAATATCATGAGGCAAGGGACGGACACAAGTGGTGCACTCCATCACTAAATGGATCGTGTTTTGGTTCGAGTGGAATTAAGACATCTAACTAATTGGGAGCTATAATGTGTAGCTAGATACCACTTATAGCTTGTGATATTAAGCTCTTAATATCACTGCCAACTTAGTTTAGATCCTCCCATAGGTCACACCGCAAAAACCGTGAAACAAGAAGCTTGATTTTTGGTTCATATGATGTGTCGGGTTTCTCATAGAAAATATGACACATGTGGTGAACAAGTAAAATCAATTATGTTGTATATATAACATAATTAGAATCATGATAAATTCATATGAGATGCATATATTATGGGGTGCAATAATTTATTGTTGCATAGGATAATATATTGCATAAGTTGTGAATTTGCTAAAACCCCCAAGTTCAAATTTTGTTGGAAATAAATCTAAAATTTGAAATAGGCAAAATCGGGTAGAAGTTCGGTAATCCGTTGAGGTTCGGTCGACCGAAGGATCTATGGATCGGTCAACCGAACGTGGAACGGATAATCGTAATTGATTGACCGAACTTGACCAAAGTGCCTGGAACTTTGGTACGGTGTACCGAACCAAAATCGGTCGACCGAATAATATTAAGTTCCGATATTTTCGGTTAACCGAATGGCACTCGGTCTTAGACGAGAATTCATCCGATCGGTTAAGGAGAATTTTTCCCTTTTAGAATCGGTCATCCGTCTAGTACTCGGTCAACCAATCGTGACATATTCGGTTAACCGAATGGGTCTCGGTCAACCGAACAACGATTGATTTTCTGTCTTTGATTATTAAGAGATTAATTTGATTGATGGTTGGATTAGCTCCAAACTTAGTCAAACGTTTTGTGGGTGCATGTAATACATGAAGGAATTAATTTATGTGAGAAAATGTAAAGAAAAACGTGGCTAAAGAATAGCCATGATTAAGAGTAAGATTGGAACCTATAAATAGGTCCTTATTCTCCCTAATTGGGATACACAATTCAATAATTATTTTCTCTCTTAATTCACCACAAAATCCCACGAAAATTCTCTTAGTTTTCTAAGTCTTTGGAAGGAGAAATCTCAGAGGCTAAGGAAGGGGTTTGTAGCTAGATTCTAAGCTTGTTTGGAGATCGATTGGCTAGCTCCTTTCTCTCCAACCTTGTTTAGGGTTTCGGTGAACACTCGGAGGCATCCGGCGCGGCGAGAAGCATCCCCAACGTCTCCGAATCTTCAAGAAGCTTTTGAGAACTTCTAGGTATGAATTTTGGAGCCCTTGTTTGTTTTAATAGAGTTTTGAAACTAGATGTTAAAACAAACTGATGCATGCATGAAATAAATCAAAGAAAATTGTAATTGATCCTTATTATACATAAAAATTTCGAAAATATATATGTATAATTAAACATGAAATCCTACAAGAGCAACATAGGGAACACTTGAGGATCGTGCTTGGCATTTTGAGAGATCATCAGTTGTACGCCAAGTTTTCGAAGTGTGAGTTCTGGTTAGACAATGTCGCTTTTCTTGGTCACATAGTATCTGGGGCTGGGATATCAGTGGATCCAGCGAAGATGGAAGCAGTGACTCGGTGGAGAGACCCGACGAGTGTGACGGAGATCAAGAGCTTTGTTGAATTGGCGGGTTATTATCGTCGATTCATCAAGAACTTCTCGAGGCTTGCTTCACCTCTGACAGCACTGACGCAGAAGGGAGTGAAGTTTGTTTGGTCCCAGAAATGCGAGGACAGTTTTCAGGAACTAAAGAGACGGTTGACGACTGCTCCAGTTCTGACTCTTCCCAGTGGCAGTGGAGGTTTTGTGATTTATAACGATGTTTCTGGTGTGGGGTTGGGTTGTGTACTGATGCAGCACGGTCAGGTGGTTGCTTATACTTCGAGGCAGTTGAAAGTGCACGAGAGGAATTACCCCACTCATGATTTGGAGTTGGCAGCAGTGATTCACACACTGAAGACATGGTGTCATTATCTGTATGGTGAGAAGTTCGAGGTTTTCACAGATCATCAGAGTCTGAAGTATATGTTTTCGCAGAATGAGCTGAATATGAGGCAACGCAGGTGGCTTGAGCTGATCAAGGACTATGATTTCACTATTTCTTACCATCCGGGGAAGGCGAATACAGTCGCAGATGCCTTGAGTAGGAATGTGGAAATTTCAGCTGCTGGTTTGTGTATTCATGAGTGGAGGCTGCTCGAGACATTGTCAGAGTGGAAGCCATTCACCACGGACTCTGAGGGCGCAGTGATAGCTGGACTGAGAGTGGAGTCTCAGATGGTCACGAGTATTGTCCAGGCTTAGAGGGATGACGAGCAGTTAGCTGGGTTGTTGCAGTTGGTTGCCAGAGATGGATCAGATTTCAGTATAGGAGTTGACAGAGGTCTGAGATTCAGGGGTCGCGTCTGGGTACCAAATGGGGGAGATCTGAAAAAGGAAATCTTGGAGGAGGCACACAGATCCCGTTATTCCATCCACCCGGGTAGCACGAAGATGTATAAGGATCTTCAGAGGAATTTCTGGTGGAAGGGGATGAAGACTGAGATAACAGAGTTTGTTGACAGATGTATGGTTTGTCAGCATGTGAAAATTGAGCACCAGAGACCCGCGGGACCGATGTAGAGGATAGATCTGCCATAATGGAAGTGGGAGCATGTGACGATGAATTTCGTCACCAGGTTGCCGAGGACGAGGAGATCTCACGACGCTATTTGGGTGATAGTTGATCGATTGACCAAGTCATCGCATTTTCTGGCAATCCGAACCACATTACCCTTAGAAGACCTGGCTAGGCTTTACGTTGAGGAGATAGTCTGATTGCATGGTGTGCCAATGAGTATCATATCTGATCGAGATACCAGGTTTACTTCCAGATTTTGGGGGAGTCTGCAGCAGGCTCTGGGAAATCGGTTGAAGTTCAGCACGACATTCTACCCACAGACAGATGGTCAGTCTGAGAGGACGATCCAGACCCTAGAAGATATGCTGAGGGCTTGTTTTCTGGATTGGGCAAGGCACTGGGATGAGCATTTACCGTTGATAGAGTTCGCCTACAATAACAGTTACCATTCGAGTATTGGAATGACACAATACGAGGCTTTGTACGGGAGACCGTGCAGATCACCAGTGTGTTGGAGTGATGTAGGCGAGAGACAGCCGATCGGACCTGAGATTGTGCAGATGTATGCTAAAAAAGTTGATGTGATCATGCATAGATTAGCGACAGCTCAGAGCAGGCAGAAGTGCTACGCGGATAGGCGTAGGCGTGCACTGATGTTCGAGGTAGGTGATCACGTTTTCCTGAAGATTTCACCATCTCGATGAGTGATAAGGTTCGGGAAGAGGGGGAAGCTCAGTCCTAGGTACATCAGGCCGTTTGAGATTCTTGATCGGATCAGAGAGGTTGCCTACAGGATTGCGTTGCCGCCGTAGTTTTCGGGTCTTCGCAACGTCTTCCACGTTTCTATGCTGAGGAAGTACGTAGCAGATCCTTCTCACGTGATTCAGTTAGAGGTTCCGGAGATCCGACAAGATTTGTCTCTCGAGGAGAGAGACCTGTGAAGATCATGGATCGAATGGAACACCAGCCCAGGAGGAGGACCATTCCGAGGGTGAAGGTCAGGTGGCAGCACCATAGTGAGCGAGAGGCCACTTGGGAAATTGAGGAAGAGGTCCGGAAGAAGTTCCCGGAACTATTTGGTGAGTTTCGGTTCTAATTTCGTGGACGAAATTCTTTTAAGGAGGGTGGATTGTAATATCTTGAACCTTAATTAACTAGGTTAATTGCTTTTTAGGTGCCTAATTGGTGGATTAAGATGGAGGGCTGGGATTGATTTGGTGGTGATGAGGTGAATGGTTGAGATGAGAGGAGAGGTATTTGAGTTGGTGAGTTTCTCTCACTCATTCTCTCTCTCGTTATTCTTTCTCCCGCTCAAGTCTCTCTCTCTCTCGCTCCGCAGCTTTTGGAGGCAGGGTGGAGCTCACACGTTCTCCGGGTCGAGTAGATCGGGATTTGTTTGGTTGTTGCCGGAGTTGAGGAGATCGTGAAGTTCACCGAAGAATGAGCGCGTGGAGAAGCTCGCCGTTGGGTCTTCAAAGACTTCTTCGAGTCTTCAAGGTATGTCAAGCTTTACTTTGATACTCACTTATGCTTTCGTGAGTGTTGGAGTGGTCGACGGTAGGCCGGATGGCTCGTCGGACCTGTGCAGTAGCTTTCTGCACTGTAACGGTCGACCGGTCGCACCGTAATTTGGGCGAAATCTCTCGTATCGGTCGAGCGATACCCTAGAGGTGATCGACCGGTAGTGCAAATTGAGCGAGAGATGGAGACTCTAGGTGATTTCGGTCGAACGAGACCCCTTTGCCGGTCGACCGAAAGCACTGTTGTAGGTCGGTTGGGGTTTGACCATCCAAATGGTCGACCGCCTAGTTGACTCGTTCGACCGCCGATTTAAAATAACTTAAGTTTGTCCGACCGTGTGATGGTTCGGTCGACCAGAGTGCTATGTTTGAATTGGATTTTCTACTGGTCGTTTGCGGTCGACCGATGATCGCGTGTGGTTCGACCATTTGTGCTTTTTATTGTGACATGAAGTTTTTACTGGTCGAATTCGGTGGAACGGGTCCCCTTTGCCGTTCGACCGATTGACCGGTTTTTCGGTTAGGCTAATCCTATGGAGAGGATTTCGTCGACCGGTTTGGTGGTTTTGTCCGACCGTTTGGTGCGGTTTTTTGTGGTTTTAGTGTTGTGGAGACAGCTCAAGATGACAACGGGTCTCCGGCCTTTTTGGGGCAACGGTACATACATTACCGACATGAGAGTGATTCATGGGTGTTGTCGGGTCAGCCCAAGATGGCAACGGGTCTCCGGCCCTGGAGGGGCAACGATACATACATTTCCGGCCTGAGGGTGGTTCTTGTGTTTGGTGTCAGCTCAAGATGGAAACGGGTCTCCGGCCCTAGAGGGGCAACAATACAGACATTACCGACCTGAGAGTGGTTTACCGAAGCAGCTCAAGATGGCATCGGGTCTCCGGCCCTTGAGGGGCAACGATACAGACATTACCGACCTGAGAGTGATCCAACGTTGTGTTGTAGCCGAGAGGGTGTTTTCGGCTGTGGTGCCTGGGGCGCGTGTGAGGGTTGGGCTAGAGGACCCACGGGACCCGTCACTGCTTGGTGTCTACTGTGGTAGGGTGAGAGTTCCCGGGGGCCCAGTGAGACGATGTTTGTTTATTGCATTTCATACCATACATGTTTTAGATGTCTAGTTCATTTATGGTGATAAAAGTTTGGCATACGGGGTTTCCTTATGGGAAACTCAGGAATAGACATGTTTTATTTCAGGCCGTGAGCGACACTAGGAGGCGGTGACTGAGGAGGAGCACGTTCGGGCCAGATACTGCTTTTCTTATTTTTGAGGTCCGAGTGATAACATGTATATTTTCCTTATCTTTTGTTGTAATCACACTTTTGAAACTCTCAGATATATATACATATATATATATATATATATTGTATATATGTTGGTGCATCAGTTGCATTTTTTCTTTGGTAATATCTTCGTGTTGTGTTTTATTAAAAAATTAAATTTCTTCCCATGTATGATTTGTTTACAAGAGAACTACAAGTTATTCCCATGTTATTTGTGATTTTTTGGATGAGACTGCGAAATTATAAGACGTGTTGTGAGGTTTTGCAAGGAAATGTTGTTTTGATGGAATAAAATGGTGGTACATCTAAAGGTGAATTCATATGAGTCGGTGGATTCTTGTATTTTCTAATTGGTGAAAATGTTTTTGATATGAAGTTTGTCTTTTGGTTCGGATGGGATTTGTTTGTAAGTGATTGCAAGTAATTCCCATGTTATTTGTGATTTTTGGATGACATTGCAATTTTGGGAGATGTGTTGTGAGGTTTTGCAAGGAAATGCTGTGTTTGATGAACTAAAAGGGTGATATTTTTGGTGTGAATTCATATGATTAGATGGATTCTTGTATTTTCTTTTTGGTGATTATGTCCGGGATATGAAATTCGTCTTTTGGTTGTGTTTTGACTAATGTAATTGTTTTTTCTTAAATTTGTTGATTTTGAAAGAACCACAAATTCAATGCTCGTAAACTCACTTTCATTATATATTTTTGTATGGAAAATGTAGTCAAGTAATACTATGAAAAATCAAATTTCCAATACTCACGTTGTTTGGTGTGTGAGTCAATATACTTAGTACTTCACATACTAAAATAATATTTTTTCTTAAATTTGTTGATTTTGAAAGAAGTGAACAATCAAACGTGATGTAAAAGTGTAACTCACTCGTTGTATGAGCGACGAGTTTCATAGAATTAACTTCAATGTTTTCACCAAATAATCAAAGCAGAATGTGTATTCCACAAAATTGTACGATAATTTCAATGTCTAGGTCCAACATATAGATGTCGATGTCAGAACTCATAAAGAGCAGAGTTTTCCCTAAAAAGAGCAATCCAGGTGTATTTGTGCAAAATACCCAAAAGAAAATCAAACTAACGTGACGTGACGAGAAGGAAAATAATAATAAACCCGCTAAAAAACAGAACATCCACTTCTCCTTCCCCGTCGATGCTGAAATCGTTGTCGCATTTTTGTTCTCCTCCGATTCCCCTTCGTCTCGGAATCGCCTCGATTGCTTCGAAGAAAATCACCAAACCCATCTCCTCTCTCATGGAAGGGTTCCTCTCCAAGAAGCCGTACCATCCGCCGCCTTGGGCGTCGCATCTCCGCCCCATTCCGTCCCACGTCTACTCCCTCGGACACGTGAGTTTCCAATCAAAGTTGTCTTCTTTTATGGGTTTTGGATGGTTTGGGTACGTGCAATTCTCCGAAAGCTGTCATCTTTGGAAATCCAATTGGTTGTTTCCACCATTTTGATGGTTTTTAGTGTGTTCGAGCATCGAGGGAAGTGGAGTTTGGTCTTCCTTGGAGGCTTAAGTTTTCGTTTTTAGAAAACCCAATTCGTTGTTTCTGCCATTTTGTTGGGTTTTAGTGTGTTTCGGCTTCGAAGTTACAGGGAAAGTGGGTGTTGTCGATGGAAAGCCCAATTCTTCGTCTCGACCATTTTGTTGGTTTTAGTGCATTTGAGCTTCAAAGCTATGAGGAAAGCAGGTGTCTTTTCTCATAGGGGCATAAAATTGTCATCTATGGAAAGCCCAATTCTATTTTGTTGCCTTTTAGTGGAACTTAATTATTATTATTATTATTATTGTGCTATTTTGTTTTTCTTTTGAAAATATTTTGTGGGGGATACTGTCCATGTTGGATGAGAAGTACATCTTACTCTGGAAGCTGTCATTTCATCTTTCTACAGGCCAAAGCTATTATCTTTAGAAATTTGAATCGTGTTATGATGTGTTACATTTTTTGTTACGAGTTCAAGCTCGTAAGAGTTTTCTCCCGGTCTTTTTAGTATTTTTTGACTCGAAGTTGTGATGTGATTTCTTTATAGGTGGTCAAGAGATGTATTACTGGTTAAGGTTGTTAAAGAGAGTTGCACAATTTATAAGTGTGAGTTGGAATTTCGTTGCATTTGTAGTAGTTTATATTAGATTCTCTATGTAACATAAATCATCCCATGGCATAAATCACTGCACAACGACAACCTTGTGAACTAAATTTTTACTCCTTTTTTGCTATGGACTCTCCTTAAACATGCATTTTTTGTTATGGACTCTCCTTAAACATGCATAAATCACTGCACAATTGCAATCTTCTTCTCCCCTACAGTTCCCCACTCCAATTCATAAATGGAATCTACCAAACTTGCCAGAAGGAACTGAAGTTTGGATAAAGGTGTTCATCGATCCCTTGGAATTACTTGAACGTGTTATTGTTTCCACACTAACATGGAATACTGGAATTCTAGCGTGACGACCTTTCAGGAATGCAATTGAGTGGCAACAAAGTCAGGAAACTGGAGTTCTTGATGGCAGATGCAGTGGCTCAAGGTGCCGATTGTGTCATAACAGTAGGAGGAATACAAAGCAATCACTGCCGTGCCACTGCAGTTGCTGCAAAGTATTTGAATCTTGACAGTTATTTGATCCTGCGAACATCCAAGGTCATTAATTTCTTTTGAAACATGAAACAAGCTGAAATAGCTTCATGTGTCTGATTTATATAATTTTTCTAGCAGTTATTGGTAGACAAAGATCCTGGTTTGGTTGGCAATCTATTGGTTGAGCGGTTGATTGGTGCTCACATTGAGCTCATCTCGAAAGAGGAATATGCTAATGTCGGGAGTGTGGTTTGTATTTTTCTCCCAACTGATGTTTTGATCCTTTTATTTTTGACGGAAAGTATTTCTCCTTTTTTAATTGGTCTTCTAGACATCAGAAAATTGAAAGATTTTTAGACTTCTTGAGCGATGTAATTTCTTTACTAGAAGGGTAAAGAAAATTGTACACTACAATCTCATTTCTTGTGTTGCAATTTGTTAATTATATATCAGACTCTTGCTGAAATACTGAAGCAAAGGCTAATAAAGGAAGGGAGAAAGCCTTATGTTATTCCGGTCGGTGGATCCAACTCACTAGGAACTTGGTGAGTTGTATTACTTGACCCGTGATCTTCACTACCTTCTTACTACCGTAGCTACTACTACTTCATACTTCAAGGTTAAAATTCGAGAGAGTTCTCTATCTGCGGCTTTCTTTGAACCAATCACAGTAGATTGGTAGAATCTGACTTGTCTTGTTTATAAGCCGAGCCTTATCTTTTTTTGTTTTTTGTAATTACTTATTGTGGGTGTCGAACTCAAAACTAATTGGTGTTGAGTGGAGGTGCACAAGATCTTAAGTCACAAAAATAGTAGGAATTTCCCACTGTGGGTCTATTATCAATAGTGATCATCATTGCTTTATAAATAGGGGCTATATTGAAGCAATAAGGGAGATAGAGCAGCAATACCAGACAGGAAGCAGCATTTCATTTGAGGACATTGTTGTAGCATGCGGCAGGTTATCTATTTCCTAAATCTGTTGCCTGCTTTCTTCTGGCAATTCATTCCATGACTATTTCTCAAAGGCCTGTATGAGATATTTACTGATACTTTTTCTTATTGCCCTGATTTAATTGGTATATGTTCAGCATATTCGCTTACCTGTTGTACGTATATTCACTCATCTAATGGCAAGACGTTTTACCTTATGCTCTAAAAAACTCCCATCATGTTTTTTTTACATGGTTTATTGTTCATCTTGCTCCATCTTCAAACTAGAAACTCAGTGCAAAATGATTTTGCATTACACCAATTTGAGTCTTCATCATTCAGGCTTGTTGGATTGCATTGTCTTTCCCCCCCTTTGTATCCCTTCAATGCTGATAAATTGATTGACAACTGCTCACTTGCATTTACTTCTCCCGAGAATTGTATTATTTGAATATGTAGTGGAGGAACAATTGCTGGCTTGTCACTGGCTTCATCCTTAAGTACATTGAAAGCAAAGGTGAGTCTTATCCTTCTTTCTGTCTCAAGGAATATTCACTGCAGGGTCTGTTTTGCAGCTGACGTTTTCTTGGCAATCACATCTCTATAATAATCTGCGCTTATACTTGAGTTGTTTAATGTGATGCAGGTTCATGCTTTTGCTGTTTGTGATGATCCTGATTATTTCTACAATTTTGCACAAGGCCTTCTTGATGGGCTGCAAGCAAATGTTAACACCCATGACATCATCAATATCCAAAATGTGAGTGATTCGATTCTGACCATGTTAAGAAACATCAATGTCGTTTTTAAGTGGTAATCTTAAACTGCTAAGATGGAACTGCTTTTTATTGAAACGTTGCTATTCTCCTACAGGCGAAGGGATTAGGATATGCTATGAACACCTTGGAAGAACTAAAACTTGTGAAGGAAGTGGCTTCACAAACAGGAGTTATTCTCGATCCTGTCTACAGGTTTGGTTCAGTTTTGTTTGGCATTTCCACATTTGTTTTTGTTAGTAGGTACCAAATTCTTGCAGTAGCGTTTAGATGGGGGAAGTGGGGAAGGAAAGTAGGTGGTTTTTTATGTGGTTCATGCGACTGTTTGAAATTGTAGTACCAAGTTGATTGTGAAAGAAAGTAAAGTGTACGCAGAATGAAACCACATTTTGTATGTCTATCTAGAGGGCTAGTGATATACTATTTTATTTTTAAGTCTCTGTTTTAATTATTTCTAATTATTTAACTACTAAAGAGACTCATTTGTACCTGTAAGATGCTTCATTCCTGCTGTTTGTTTTATTTCAATAGTTGCTGATAGGATACCAAACTTTTGTCCTTTGGCTGCAGCGGAAAAGCCGTCTACGGTATGTTGAAAGACATGTCTGAGAACCCAAGCAAGTGGAAGGGGAGGAAAGTTCTCTTCATTCACACCGGAGGTCTTCTTGGTCTGTACGACAAAACTGACCAAATGGCGTCCCTGGTTGGAAACTGGCGGCGGATGGAGCTCGACGATGCAGTCCTACGCAAGGATGGAACAGGGAAAATGTTTTGAATATCATTGCTTAGTTTCATTTCTTCCATTGGTTGTTTGCACTTTGCAAATATTTGCTTGTGGAATCAGCACAGCCTGTGAATTTGGTGTCCTGAAAACTTGATCGTGAAGTTTTATACCTTTGCAATTCTGTTACAGTGTAGTTCCAAGAGGCATAAACAGTAAAACAGCATTACTTGAGGTCTCATTTGGGACCATCATGTGCCACGTGATTATGGGATAATAATTTCGATGTATTCTCGATGTTACCAGATGAGGTCTGTCATTAAACCGTTCAACTCAACAAGATCTAACTGCTTATTACCTTTCAATCTGAATCAGCTGACACAAGATAAGATATTTTAGAGTAATTACGACCAGTTAATTATAACTCCGGATTCTGGAAGAAACATCATATAAATTTGAAATCCACGAAGAATAAATGAAAGATAATTTGCAGTTGTATCATTCAGAACCCAGCATGTGAACTGGTGTTGAGGAACGTTGCAACTTTGGTAGTGATTACATAAGTGCCGATAAATACAAATTTGGTGGAACATCTATACATTGTGCTGAAATAAGAGGAATAATCAGAATTGAACCTAAGAAGCTTTCTTGCACTGGTACCTGCTTGAAAAGATTGTATACAACACAAGGTTCAAGAAACTAAGTCCTGCTAAAAGCCAGAAGAAATAATCAAGATGTCCTTCATTCAAATTGTCAGGGATCCATCCAGTCCTCCCACCTGTTGTAGTAATGGTCATGACGATGGTCAGAATGAAAGCACTCAAGTAGTTTCCAAGAGCAGTTGTAAGAAGTTGAAGGGCGCTGCACAAACTTCGCATAGCATCTGGTGACTGGTCGTAGAAGAACTCAAGCTGACCAACAAATGTAAAAACTTCAGCAGCACCAACAAGAAAATACTGAGGTATTTGCCACAGGATGCTCATCGGTACTGCCACCTTTTCATCTACAATTCCCTCAGTCTTCACAATCTGTAGGCGTTTGATCTCCACGACTGCTGCAGCTGCCATTGCCAGTATGGATATGAATAAGCCAATACCTATTCGCTGCAGCTCTGAAAAACCTCGCTCCTTGCCTGTGAATTTCCTCGCTATGGGGACAATAATCGCATCATAAACTGGAACCCATATGATGACACTAATTACATCAAAAGTCGACAGAGATGCGGGAGGAATAGTGAAGGATCCAACTTTTGAATCAAGAACCATTCCTTGTTCTACGAACATGGTGGAAATCTGTGCATAAACGGCAGAAAACACAATTCCGGTGGCCCAAACGGGAAACATTCTTAGAAGTATTTTCAATTCCTCCACCTGTGTCACAGTACAGATCTTCCAAGGGTTGGAAAAAAATTCATTCTTAGTATCAAGATCCGTCACGGTAGCAGCCTTGTCAAGGAACCTGTATAATAGAAACTTCAGTTTCCAATAAAACAAAAGTAACCACAAAAAAACACCTTGACAAAACATCCATGCAAAACCACATCCAATGCAACCTACGTAACTTGGTCAAGTATTAACTCCAACATTAGAAGAAAAAAGCACATTCTTTAGTTTTAGATGCATCATGACAGATCTAAAATTAGCTGAGGGCATGTCATTGTGCATCTTTGTGTAGTCACAAATTCATGTTCACAAATCATATAAGAAAACAAGCAACAAAATAGATCCCAATATGAGAAAGGCATTATGATAAAGCTCCATGAAAATAGAATCCAGGCAAAATTACTAGAATACCAAATGATGCTTTTTATTGGATAATACAAAAAGCAGAGTCGTTAGAAGTTATAATACATACTTGAGCTGTTCGGTATGTTCCAACTTCCGACTACCTTTGATTGCTGAGTTTTTGTCTTGCACTTCATACAGCAGAGAGCTGTCAATAGGCGTCTGCACGTCCCATTTACTAACAGATGCCACCACAACCTGGCAGACTCTGGTAAGGGGGCTACCTCCCGGTTTCTGAAATCTATAAAGAGGCGTGCCAGAGAAGAAACTACCAATGGCTAATCCCATGAATATTGTAGGGATGCCAAAACCTAGGGCCCATCCATAGTTATCTTGTACGTACACCAAAACACTGCTAGATATAAGAGCACCAATATTGATTGAAAAGTAAAACCAATTGAAGAAGGATCCCTTCTTCACCCTCTCAACTGAATCTGTATCATCAAACTGATCGGCTCCAAAAGATGACACACATGGTTTAATACCACCAGTCCCCAATGCAATGAGATAAAGACCAAAAAAGAACACGGCATACTGTGCAAATGATGCTTCTGGGCAGACAGAACCTATACAAGGAGGAGGCTTGAAGGCAGGAACGAACGCTGACATGGTTAACGTGCTCATTCCCTGCATTTTGCATACATCGCAGTTCACTAAATAAAGCAATACATATGCCAAAACATTTTTTTCCCAAAAGATCCACTTTCCAATATTTTGAAGAGGAACCAAGTCACTGACCATATGGAGTTTTCACAAGATGTGTCTTTAAGGTGATGGTGGAAAATTTTGATAACAAACTACAGATATCACATGTACATGGACCCATTCAGTGTAACAGAGAGACAGCAAGATGATACTTACAATAAAATAAATAACAGAGAAAATTGCAATTGTCCAGTATCTTCCCCAGTATGCGTCTGCAAGTACTGCTCCAATAAGAGGCGTTACATAGCAAGTGCCTTGCCAAGTAGTGACATTTCTTGCAGCAGAAACATTTCCTTCATGAAGCTTTTTGGTAAGATAAGTTACAAGGTTTGTTGATATGCCATAGTAGGCTAAACGTTCACAACATTCGTTCCCTGTGGAACAGTTTCCATATTCAGAACCAAGCAATACCAAGCTTGAGTTTATAATGGAATGAATTGAAATAAGCAAGAAATCATACCTAATATAAAGGGGCAAGCCCTCCAGTTCCCTGTGCCTTCTTTCAAGACAGGATTGCCATTAATGTCTACTGAGCCATCACCTGTATACAGCCCTCTGTTTTCGTTCTGTAGATCAGAAAGATAATAATAATAATAAATTAGAATACACTTTCAGCAAATCAACAAAATTTATTTTTGTGTTAGCGATTAGTCAACGAGGTTACAATATACTGCAAATAGGTATAGGCACAGCAGCTGTGCATAGGCTACACAAATAAATACCCTCATCAAAAAATTTAACACCACCTCCAAAGTATTTAAGTTTTAAAAGTGAGTGGTCATGCATATTTGGAGACAACATCAGTGAAGTTGTTACAGCCATATGACAACATAGTTGTTTGTCCAAGTCACCACATAGTTGTCATATGAAAGACCAAAGATTATTTCAGTTAAACATGTGGGGAAGTGTTGAGATTTTTTCCTCACATTAGTAAAATAAGTTAACTGCCCTTACTCTGGTCAAACAGAAATTTAAAAATGAAATTATTTTTAATCGACCAACCCCTTCAAATCCCAAAACTTAGGCTAAAGAATAAAGAAGATGAATAACTGAATTCAACCATTAAGTAAGCGCTCTAAATAATCCTTATCAGAGTACCAGGTTACCATAAACAAACATACTCCCAATCAGTATCACCGGCTTTGACTTAGTTCAGGCTAAGCCACAAATATTGTCCAACTCCAGAGCATAAGTTATAAGATCTCTTATAAGCAAGAAAAGAAAATGACGAATTTGGATCCTTACCTCCAGGGCAACAACTCGTTTTAGATGAACAACTAGGAAACAAGACGTTACACTTCAACGTATCACATCTAAACTCATGTACGCAACTAAGATGAAAGGAGGAATGCCCTAATCATCCGCTCCGACTGACATATTTGAATCTATTTAGTAGGATGGAGTCGCTAAATATAAATTCCGTTTAAATTTGATATCGAATATGGTAATGATAGAGATAAGTGTATAAGATAATATTTGGTTCGTATTTATATCCGTATTTTTAAATTTATAAACTAAAAACATAATCCAATCCAATACATATACGTATCCGATTGTTGTTCGTATCCGTTTAACCTCAAATATGATTATGTATTATAAGAACCGAAAAATAACAATATCCATATCCGTATTCGTTATATAAATATGACACAAATATATCAAAAGTGATATTCCCTACGTATCTAAACTGTTTTCTGCCCTAATACTCCCCACCTAAGTGGATGGATTTTTAAAGGAGGTAATTTATCAAACTTTTAGTTCAGAATCTCAGATGAAGTAAACCATGATAAGATAATTCAATCGCACTATGTTTGATATACAGCTAATTCCAACACAATCGTCAGTCGAGTTCATAGCAATTTCGCAACTTCAATTCAAATCATTCGATTTCATGTTCTACGAAAACATCCCAATCCAGAGATCCAACTTCGGCTCCCAATTCCAATACCTTTCCGTTACAAACCGAACATCAAATTACTACTTTTCAACCAAAAAATTCGTCAATTATCATTCAAAGCCCCCAACTTCACCACAAATCCGACAATTTCTCGCCCCCCCCCCCCCCCCCCCCCCGAAAATCCCAAAATCGACCTCGAAATAGAACAAAAGCGGTACCTCCCGAAGCCCATCTTCGAGCAGCAACCTCTCCTCCTCCTCCCTCTGCTGCGAACCCATATTCTGTTCGATCCCAACCAACAAGGGCTCCATGTGTATGTATGTATAGTATCAACGCCGGAGGAAGTGGGGCCGACGACGACCCGGAGATGGAGGGCTGAGATTGAGGATTGGAAAGGAGATTAGTTCGTAGCCGTTGGATGAATTCGTCTTGGGAATCTCAATCAATCGTGACGTGTGGAAGTGGAACAAGTATGGGGACAAACCGCCGGCTTTATTGCTGAGCCGGATTGGATCGGATTCGAATGTCCTGAACTTAACTTTTGGTGAATCTGTTGCTTCTTGGATTTTGAGTTTGAGTCTGAGATAAGATAAGATTCTTTTTTATTATTATTGTAGGAAAATTAGATAAGATTCTAAATATGAGATTCTTTGCATTTGCACCCTATGTTTGCAATGTATTTGCATCAATTTTCTTCCGTCGCGGTATAACTTGAGGATATTGTACAAGTTTTCTTGTGGATTTATGTGACTTAGTTGTGATGATTCGTGAAGATTTTATTAAGATAAAATGCAATTTCCGTTAATAATGTTTCGATAGCAATAACATGATACACATCATTTTTATTGCTTTGTCATCATATCACGTGTATTTTTGCGCGTATTATATGTATGTGACACAAATTCTATGAGATAAGCACATAACTGTTTCACAAGAGCATCACCCCATGACATTACTTATTTGTTTCCAAACGTAAAGTAACGTTACGAAGTCGTAGTTAGGGCACCTTTAACGTTGCCCCGCCGTTAACTCGGGGCGCCCTCGGGTGGGGGGCACGTGTCCCCCCCATTCGTCGTTTTTTATTTTTATTTTTAATTATTTAGTGGAACTTTTGTTATTAATGGATTTAGTATTTGTTATTAATGTGGTGTATTAAATGATTTTGTATTTGGTGTTCTTAGTTAATGTAAGGTATTTTGGATTAATGTATTGGTTATTTGTTAATAATATATGTTAATTTTATTTAATCACACCCACACTGTTTAATCACGCGTGTACTGTTCAATTACGCGTGCCCTTTAATCACGCTTCCACGGAGCAAACACGCGTGCACTGTTGCATCACGCGTAAACTGTGCAATCACGCGTAAACTGTGCAACGGATACATCCACACCCTCCCAACTATAAATACCAGTATCTATCTCCTGACTCCTCACATTTCCTTAACTTCTTAACTTCTTCTCTCATCAATGTTGGATAATAGTTTAAACTCCAGTCAATCCGACGATGATAACTGGAATGAGACATTAAATATAAGAGTTAATTACAGTTTGCCCCCCTGAACTATGCATTGGTATCACTTTGCCCCCTTGAACTTTCAAAGTTAACAGTTACCTCCCCTGAACATTGATTTTGTAACACTTTGCCCCCCTGAACTTCAAAAACTCATTATTTAACACACATTCGACGTTTTTTATCCTAATTTTTTTTGTTGTATCCCTAATACACTCTTAAACCTATATTTACGTGAAAGTTTGGATCGAAACGGAGGTCGGATATGGTTGGAATTTGGGTCGAATTGAGTGTCAAACCGACCCAAATTCCAACCATATCCGACATCTGTTTCGATCCAAACTTTCACGTAAATATAGGTTTAGGAGTGTATTAGGGATACAACAAAAAAATTAGGATAAAAAACGTCGAATGTGTGTTAAATAATGAGTTTTTGAAGTTCAGGGGTGCAAAGTGTTACAAAATTAAAGTTCAGGAAAGGTAACTGTTAACTTTGAAAGTTCAGGGGGTCAAAGTGATACCAAGACATAGTTCATGGGGTCAAACTGTAATTAACCCTAAATATAATAGACTACGCTATTGAATTGGCCGGTCGGGTTGTTCACGAAAGGACTACACGTCCTAAGCAGCGTCGAATGAGAACGACGAACCCAGATAGAGATCGTGAACTAGGTTACAGACGCCTTATAGACGATTATTTCTCTGACAACCCTGTGTATTCTGATACTTTTTTCAGGACAAGATTTCGGATGAGAAAACATGTCTTTCTGCGCATCCACAATGCCATCGAAGCATCTGATGTATTCTTCCAACGAACATCGGACGCAACTAGTAGGATGAGCATCTCCGGTATACAAAAAAGTACGGCAGCAATGTGAATGCTAGTATATGGCGTTGCAGCTGATGGGATCGATGAGTACCTACGAATGAGTGCGGCAACATCTAGAAATGCTCTACTCAATTCTGTGAAGGTGTTATTCACATCTTCGGCCCTGAGTATTTACGTCGGCCAACTGCAAATGACTTGGCACACCTACTTTACGTTGGTGAGCAACGTGAGTTTCCAGGTATGACGGAGAGTATCGATTGTATGCACGGGGAGTGGAAAAACTGCCTAGCTGCTTGGAAGGGACAACATCAAGGGCGTGCTGGGAAAACAACTATGATCCTTGAGGCAGTGACATCGTACGACTTATGGATCTGGCACTCCTTCGGAATACCGGGTTCATGCAATGACTTGAACGTCCTGCAACAATCTCCAGTTTTCGACGACATACTAGAAGGTCGAGCACCACCTGTAAATTATGAGGTAAATGGTGTTCAATATGATATGGGATACTATCTTACTGATGATATTTATCCACAGTAGGCGGCATTCATCCAATCCATCCTTCACCCTCACACCCCGAAGCACAGATTGTTTGCTAAAGTGCAGGAGGCAACGCGTAAAGATGCTGAACGCATTTTCAGAGTGTTGCAAGCGAGGTTCGCGATCATCAGAAACCCGACTCTTTCCTGGAGAAATGACGTTCTGTCCAAAATAATGACAACTTGTATCATCATGCATAACATGATAGTGGAGACGAACGCTACTGTTTCGCTAATTTTGGAGATATTCGCGAATTTATGGAAGATCGTCCTGGAACTTCAGCTGTGGAAATGTTGTATTCGACCGATCGTATAACGGATATTCATGAGTTTTTTTGTCAATCAAGATCGAGTGCGTGACATGAACCAACATTTGGATCTGAAAGATGATTTAATCGAGCATATATGGCAACACTACGGAGAAGGAGCGGTTTGAAAATCGGTTAACGTAGTTGTTAATGTAGTATTTGAAAGTTTAGTTTATGTAATATGTACTGTTGTTTCTTAACTTTGAGTGTAATATTTCCTATTTCAGTTTATCTTAAATGTAACGTGGCTCCGTAATATTTAATAATAATTTTGTGATTTAGCAGTAATTATTAACAATATTTCGAATTAAAATAGAATTGTAATGTTATTAGAATTATATAAAATGTAATTTGTTAAATGTTGTGTGAAAATTAAAATTGTTTAATTAAGAAATGATGTGGAGGAAAGAGAATGTAGGGTGGGTGATGGTATCCCGGGCATGGGTAATGAGTTTTTTGGGTGAGTTGGGTGAGCTGACGTGGTAGAGAGAGTGTGCAGGGCGCTCGGGGTACCCCGGACATTGTTATTTGTGCTCTTAGTTGAACTTGATGAATCTACTTCTTTATAGAACATCTATCGAACACTTTCTTTATACTTACGTTATTACACTTTTTGTTACTAAACTGCTATTCGTCGCCCTAAAACTACTTAAATCGCCCCAACAGATTACCATTTTGTCATTCTCTCATTTCTACTGCTATAACACGACATTTTACCCTCCTATCACACATCTCTCTTCATCTTCCTCTTATAATCATGAAAAATAATGTTTTGGAGGTCAGTAATGAGCCAACGGAGGCCCCAGTGTACTCGAATCTGGATTAATATCCAACATCTTTTTAATAAAATAATAAAAAATAATAAAAATTTGCGGGCGTCCGACGGAGCCGCCCCGCGTAGGAGAGGGGTGTCTGGTTAAGACGCCTCCCCAATGGGGGGGGGGGGGGGGGGGGTTACCCAGACGCCCCTCTCCTACGCGGGGCGGCTCCGTCGGATGCTCGTAATTTTTTATTATTTTTATTAAAAAGATAATTGATTATAAATTTAGATAATTGCTAAATTAATTAATTAATAAGTTAATAATTACTATATTCGGATGACCGATATCCCTTCGGTACACCGAACAGAGATTTCCAAAGAAATGTCGTAGCTACTGAGAATAAATATTCGGATGACCGGGTAGAGATCGGTAAACCGACCCAATGATTCTAGTAAGATCAAAAACTTATCGTCTTTACGATTACGGTGGACCGATGAAAACTCGGTCATCCACATGGAACATGTTTGGTAGACCGAGAAGCAAACGGTCGATCGTCCCACATCTCACCTTACAATTAGTTTTTGCAAGTGATGAAAATTCAAAAATTTCTAGATCCAACAATTTTAAAATCCAAAAAAATTCTACCGTCGGGATCTTAAAAATTGTTGGATCTGGATTTTTTTTGAATCTTCATCACTTGCAAAAAAACTCATTGTAATCCGACCCGTTACCACCGAAAACTCAATTTGACAAAAAAAATTAAAAAAAAACGGGGCGTCTGGCTAAGAAGCCTCGACCATGGTGGAGGCGCCTGGCTAAGACGCCTGAACCATGGTGGAGGCGTCTTAGCCAGACGCCTCCACGATGGTACAAGCGTCTTAGTCAGACGCCCGAGTCGGAAAAAAAATCCGCCTCCATTACCTCGCCTGATCTAGCTGCTTCGTTAGACATTTTCGTGGTGTTGGTACTAGGAATGTGAGTAAAACTGAGTCAAACACATAGTTTAAAGACACGAGACGAAATTGATATTAATTGATTTGTTAAGGGCAAAAATGTTATTTTTGGGGCGATTTAAGTAGTTTTCCGGCGACGAATAGTAGCCCCCTTTTGTTACCATAACATATTTTATTGTATTGACTGTAGTTGAGGTAGTGGATTTGATCACCAAAGAATATACTACGGTCACACATATTTTGTTTCCTTTTCCTTTCCACTTCTACCGCTTCTAAGACCATCTTTAGTCATAACTTGGACGACCTGGTCATGAGCTTTCTCTCTCTCTCTCTTGTTTCTCTTCCAAATCGGTTTTCTCTCTTCTACACAAGTTCTCTCTCCAACTCACTTTCTTCTCTTTCCTACACTATTCACCTATTAACCACAACCTACATCTCTCATCCACATCATTTTTTATCTCCACTAACTTTTATTTCAAAATCAATTATATTTACCCAAAATATTAATAATTCAAACATATATATATTAATTAGCAATTAATTATTTTTATCAATAAAAATCAAAATACATATTTATTTAAATCATTGTACGTAGCGCAATACAATAAAATATTTTATTACCTAAATTTCATTAAAATGAAAATGTATACTAATAAAAAACAATTAATTTGTGGTTTCGCCGAATCATTGTCATATGTGCTCGATCAAGTCAAATCTGACGACGAGATGCCTGCTTTTTTCACGAATGCGTTCTCTGATGTCCATGTACGCATTAAGATTGACAACACGACCGATGGAGAACCGATTAGAAGCCAGAGTTGATGTGCCACCTAAGTTGGGTGGGAGGTCATGCTCAAACTCTGTTGTATCATAAATAGTGGAATATGAGCATCGTTCGTCCTCTACTATCATGTTGTGCATTATGATGCACGTAGTGATGATCTTGTTGAGGAGGTCAACGCTCCACGCAAGAATGAGACCTTTTATGATTGCCCACCGCGTCTGCAGCACTCCAAATGCACGTTCTACGTTTTTACGTGCTCCTTCTTGGCATTGTGCAAATAACCTATCCTTAGGAGATTAGGGCAGCGGGTTAGACTTCACGAAAGTTGTCTGCTGCGGATAAATATAATATGTAAGGTAATATCCCATATTATATGGATAACCGTTGACCGAGTATTGGATGGTAAGCACGTGTCCTTATAACACGTCATTAAAAACAAGAGACCGTTGGAGGTCATTCAAGTCATTACAAGACACTGGAACACCGAACAAGGAATGTCATATCCAGAGGTCATACGACGCTACAACCTCTAGGATAACAGTGGCTTTTTCACTTCGTCCTTGGTATTGTCCTTGCAAGGAATGTGTTCTAAAAGTTTTACTTTTATATGTCAATTATTATGAATTGAATGTGCAAGCATTTTGTTCCTTGATTATGGTATTTGTCTTTTGGAAGTGTTAAGGAAGATGCGTTTGGTCCTTAACCGTAGAGCTCTAAAAAATAATGGTTTACATAAATCAAAAGTTGTTCATAATCATGGTAATTAACATGAAACATTAATTACCGAGATAAGATTGTCGTGTTGGTCATCGATTATTGTAGCCCTACAAATAATTGACGACACGAGTATATGAAATAGAAAAAGATTACTTTTATATATTGAACAAACCTAACAGTAAAACATTATGGAATTGTGTTTCGTGTCATTAATGTTTTTTACTGTGTCTTGGATCCTAAGACATGAAACTTATATATTTTCACTCAAGAAGTGCTTAATTTGATTATTGTCAAAAACTATCAATTAGTGTAGTGATAAAGGTAATAGTTGGTTGTGCATGACTTGTGCTGGAAAAGATAGTCAGTCAAACGATTATCGTTGCCCCTCTTAATTGAGTGATGATATTAGTGGGTCTCTTGATAAAGCAAAATTATAATGTGAACAATGTAACTTGAGTTAAGTTACATAGTTATAATTAGCTTAGAGAGATCAAGAAATGAATATAATACAAAGATGACACATTTCTACTTTGTATATATTCTTAATATCATGAGGTAAGAGACAGACACATAGTCTTTTATTTCCTCTTCTAGTTTGTTTCCCTCGTCGTCAGAGGAATTAGTTGTTGAGGACGAAAAATTACTACAAGAAGACATCTATGAGGCTGAAGAATATAGTGAATGACTATGGCGGAATGACTTAATCCCCTATTTATGGATGGAGAATATGGTGAACAACTCGGTCGTTAGAAAGTTGTTCAGGTCATGAAAAAATGGACACGGTTGTGGTTGTGGTTGTGAGAAAGTGGTGTGGTTGTGGTTGAGGTTGTCAGAAAGTGGTGTGGTCGTGAGAAAGTGGTGTGTTTGTTGTTAAGGTCGTCAAAAAGTTGTTAAGGTTGTCAGAAAGTGGTGTGCTTGTGGTTGAGGTTGTTAGAAAGTGGTGTGGGCGTGAGAAAGTGGTGTGGTTGTGGTTAAGGTTGTCAGAACTATAAATATCACGCACATACATCGAAGTCATCACACCATCTAAACACTGAAAAGTTCATTGCACAACTTCACTACAAAACTTCACTGAGAATGTCGTCGTCTGACATCAGTGATCCCTAGGAAATGCTTCCCCAAACTTGCCCTCCCTATGGTGGAATGAGATTTTCCCACTTCACCGACCCATCTTCCTGCTACAACCCTTTCTACGCCAGTGGTTCCCAACCTCCACCACCTTAAAACCCGTACGACGCAAGTGGTTCCCAACCTCCACAACCGCAAAACCCGTATTATGCCAGTACGTACCAAAATCCACCACCACAAAACCCTTACTACGCCAGTGCGTACCAACATCCACCACCACAAAACCTGTACTACTGGGGTGCCTGCCAATCCTTTCCTCAACATCCACCACCGCCAAATGTATTGCAAATGTATTCGGGCTTGCTGAATACTGACTCCACTGAGTTCGAGACTCGTGATAATGTAGACCCTTGAACTGCAAGCTTGTCTCAACAGTCACCCAAACACACAACCAACCCACCAAAGGGAAAACATGGTTGGTCATACACGGAGGACGAGGCCCTCGTTTCCGCTTACATTGCCGTTAGTAGTGACGTGGTAGTAGGGACAAACAAGAAAGCTAACCAATTTTGGGCGAAAGTCAAATATTTATATGACAACGCATGCCTTACTAATGGCCAACTCAGACCTAGAAACCAAGACTCCATGAAAGGTTGTTCGAGGAGGACAAGTCAGGCAACGAGCAAGTGGGCGGGCATCTATGATGAAGCAACAAGACGGATAGCAACTGGACAAACCGAGGATGACGTGATCAAACAAGCTCATCTAATTTACGAGCCTGAGGCCAACATCGCCTTTCAGTACACCCACGCATGGAGAATCCTGAAACAAAACCCGAAGTGGAGTTCATTGGTCTCCGTACGCACTCAGTATCTTCCAAGTCACTTGGGAGGGGTACGTACTCCGACTAGACAATCATCCGGGTCCTCCAATAAACTAAGTTGTACTGACCCATCTGGCTCCGGGTCCTCCACTAAACGGAGCCATCCGAACAAGAACGCCACGAAAGCTCGCCTCCTAATTTTCCTACGACGATCCCTGAATTTATACCACATCCTTAATTTTGTCCTATCAGTATAAAAAGAAGCAAAAAGAAAGATAAAACGGTAGCAGAAGATCAAGAAGTGCACACTACAAACCTGACTGCTCGTCTTGCTGAACACACCACCGTAAAAGATAAAGAACTCGCATATAGAGAACGGAAATTGGAGTTTCAAAAACAGAAAGAGGAGCGACGTGCTAGGGACAAACTCTATGATATATACCTTTCACTACTGAACGTTAAAGAGTTGGGTTTAATGACTGAGGAGGACGAAATCCAGCTAGCCAATGTACGTAAGCAATTGATGTAATTTATTTTTCGTTTATGCATTGTAAATCTAGTTTAATTTCAATTAAGCGGTGTAATGTAGTTTAATTTCAATCCAGGTGTGCTAATATAGTTAAAATACCAAACTATTTACCAAATAATACCCAAAACATTTAAACCAAATAATAATTAAACCCAACCTCTACAACAAATAAATAAACCTAACATATTAACACATAAAAAACAAATTAAAAACTCCAGTGAGGGGGCGACGACCCAGACGATCGGGTCGTCGGGGGTCGTCTGGCCAGAGCGACCCCCGTTACGGGTGGTCTAAAAGGTATCTAAATTTTGGCACACCCCTCACCCCTTGCAGCGAGCATTTGACAAAGGATGTTAACAAGCAAAGAGCCTATGTTTGAAATCAAAACAAGAAGTGTAAACGCATAAAATGTACAAGATGTATCATTAACGCCTTTTGAGTGCTAATTGGAGTTGTGGATGGTAATTGATCAAACTTAAAAAGTGCTTGTCTAAATATGATCAAGATAAAGGGTGTAAACACAAAAATCTTGAAAGAAGATTGGTTCTAGGGCTGCACATGGGTCGGGTTGGCTTTGGTTCAAATTCAAAATCGAAGCCAATTCGATTTCATCATTTTTGAGTTTATCCAGAATTGAACTAAATCGTGAAAAACACAAAACCGAACCAACTTGAATCAGAAATATCAATTTGGGTCGGTTCGGTTTCGGTTTAACCTAAGAAACCTATTTAGATTGTAATAGGACTCCCATTGACCGATTCAAGGCAAATAATTTTCAATACATATGTGACGATATCACCTTACTAACATAACTACAAAAGTTTAAATAAAAAATTAAATCCTAATATACAAACATAATAGAAATGTTAAAGTTTAGGTTGAGAGTAAGAGGGTAAATAGGAAATAGGTGATACAAATATAAAATTATTATCACTATATATATATTTTTTACCAGTTTCGGGTTGCTTCGGTTCGACCCGACCAACAGAACTGAAATCAAACCGACTTGGTCGGTTCTGAAATTTTCAAAACAGAACCGATCTGAGTTTTTTTTTATATTTAACCCCACCCAATCGGTTCAGTTTGGATCGATTTTCGGTCTAACCCAACCCATGTGCACCCTTAATTGGTGCGTTGGAATGAATCTGATTGCGTGCACGAGTTGTCAAAAAAGTCGTCCGTCCGTTGGAATGATTCATTGGACTTGGCCTAACAAAGCAACAAGACCTAGTTAGCCTTAGTCTACTGTCAAGTGCTCTTACACTACATACATCATTCGTCCCGTTTTGAAGGGTTGTGAATGATATGTTTTTATTGGATGGGTGATTGTGATTCGTCTGCTAACTCAACGGATCAACTACATTCAAGTGGCTTGCCAGGTCAAACGGATAATCATTTTTTCCTTGTGTGTTATCCTAAAAAACTCTCCATGTCAAGCTATCAAGCTTAGAGGCTATCGTGATAGATTAATGCAAGTCACAATGCAAGTGAGTTTTGTATCTCATCGATATGATACACTTTGAAACACCGATGTGACAATGAAAATATCTCAAACTTACCAGCTGACAAATCCTAAGGGACTAAAATACTAATCTCACATTGTTAACCCCATCCCATCCCCCCCTCTCTCTAATCCTTTAACCCCCAAATCTCCACCCTCACTTCCTCTCTTTCCTTCTTCCTCCTCCAGCAGCTTCGGCGATGGCGACCCTAGCGGCGAGGAGCTCCGGCGACCGCGCGAAGGCGCGGAGGTGAACCGTCCCCTTCTCCGGTCTTCCTCTTCTCTTCCTAATGTACACCACCCACCCTATGTCCGTTTGTGTCGGGTTTGGAGGGAGTTGGGACTCCGGAAAGCAGCGAAGCTACGATCGAAGCGGCGCCGGGAAGCAACCGGCTTGGTCGGCGGGAAGGGCCGACAACTAGGGTTTGGTTGGTTTGGGTTTTGGTTTGGTGTTGCTGTTTTGCACGAGGGCCCTTGCAAAATAATTGTATTAGTTAAATAAGTTAGTTAGGTTAATTGCTAAAAAAACCTATAAGTTATTAGTATTTGGTTGAAATAATTAATTTAGAGAATTTCGGAACAGACCCGGAATTTAAATTTTATTTGATTTATTAATAAATAGTTGGGTTATTTACGGGATAAACTCTGAATTTATGAGTATTTGTTTGCATAAATTTATAACTGGATTAATTGCTGGAAAAGCCACGAATTTAATTGTATTTGTTTAATTTATTAATAGTTAGACTAATCGTTGGAAAACCCTAAATTTATTTGTATTTGAAAAAATAATGAAAAATTGGGTTAATTTCTTAATAAACCTTGGACTACTATAATCGTGAAAAATGATTTAATTTAGGTAAAATTGCCATCTTTTCCCTGGATTTCCTTTATATTTGTAGAAAATTCTGTTAATTGGGAAAATTATTATTTTTCATTTGGACTTATGAGAATTATGTTTTGTTCGGAAATTTTGGTAAAATCACACTTATACCCTTGTACCTTTGATTGTGAGGTTAGAGCTATAGACCTATAGTTTCTTTACACTACATAGATGATTGTATAGTCTTGTTTATGCTTATTGCTTTATATCTTGTTGGGGTTGTTGACCCCAGTTTTTGGGGTAAATTGTGTTTACCCCCTTGCCTTGTGAGATTAGGAAAGGTTCGCGGAACCGGTTGTTCATCCACGTTGTTACGAGTGGCCGTTGGAGCGTTGCTCACGAACTCGGACGTATGGTCGAGTAGTGGGGATGGCATGTGAGGCACGTATGACTAGAGGTTAGAGTGTTACCCCGTTGTTGTGGCAGTTCGAGATGATTTACCAACGTTGTTATGGGTGACCGCTGAAGCTGGGCTCGCAGTCTCGGGCGTGTGACAAGAGTAGGGCGTTGCCTTGTGGGCTGGATGTGCGGTCTTGTCAAGGGTGTAGGCTTGGCCTGGCTAGGAACATGGTCACCTTGGGACGTGTGACAATTCTACCGTGAGAGCGAGTTGAGTGTTGCCTTGTGGGGTTGGATGCGTAGTGGGGTTTAGGTGCACGCTCGACTTCATTGGGCGCGTGATCGCCTTAGGACACGAGAGCAGAGTGAGCCGTCAGGGACGACTAGACCTTGTTCAGCGTTGGGTTGGGGTGGTGGTGTACTGAGTCTTGATTTGAGACTCAGGTGTGCCTTGTACGTGTGCAGGTGGGACGCAGTAGGGGGCGAGAGGTGATTTGGCCTTGGGACGCGAGGACTAGATCGTGAGCTCAACTGATGTAATTTCCTTGTATCTCGTAGTTGATGTAGTAGGTTTTCAACTTCTTGTATTTCCTTCCACATTGTACTCTGACATTAACCATATGTTTGTGTATAGTTTGAGGCATCAACTTAATCATATTTTGATAATGTCCATTATTTGCTTGTTTATGGTCTTGATTGATGATTGTGTCCCAAGTAGGGATTATGGGTGTTACACAAATTCTTCTCCAAATAAGTAATTCTTTAGCAAATAATCTCATATTTCTATTGATAAGATTGATATTCAAAAAGCTCCAAAGAAATGAGAAATTGAACTTCCAGAATAAATTCTGAGTGATTTGTAGCTTGAAAGACTTTTAAAAAAGGTCCGGAACTTGAGTAAAAACATGTGCGGAGATTGACTTCTTGAATTTCTACTCTAAAATGAGAGAAAATCATGAAAGTGAACTTTCAAACTTCCATGAACTTCTTAGGTACCAAATACATCATAAACACAAGAATATGTGTGCAACATTTTATAAGAAAGTTGGATCCACTACCTTTCATTTATATGTTTAAGTTTTGTTGATGCAATGGACCAACTAAATTTCAGAATGATTGTCATTTTCTTTTTTGGACGACGAGTCGTAAGATTCTATTGATCGAGCCTTGTTTCCCTTCACTAGAAGGATTAGTCAGGTATTTGTTGCGAGGAAAAGGAAATACGTAAAAATCTCATGGAAATCGAACAAGTGGCACATGACAAAGGAGGTGCTGCTTATTTTTTAGAAACTTCTTAAGTCAAAGCATTAGACCACACAAAGATGAGAAAAAGAAACATGTCGATCGCTTAAAAACCCGAGAGTGGGGTGCTTGACTGTATATCATGTTTGGAGCTTGGTGATCCCGAGTTAAACTCGCAACTCGACACAACCGATCCACATCCACTTTGTTCAATACTATTCAACATGCAATGTATACGTTTAAATGTTAGCAAAAGACATTGATTTGTGCAAATAAGTGTTAAAGCAAACATTAACAAATAAAGATTATGAATGAAGCATGAGAGTTCACTTAAATGTACACAATAAACATGAAATTTAGGGTTTAGATACAAGGAGTATGGAACTTGGAACTACAAATGACAAAAATGCATTGACCAAAGTGCAATGAGATGTGGAATTTTAGTGCAACATTCATATGAATCCATGGTTGGTATACAACCATAAAAAAATTAAGCTTGTGAAGTGTAACATAAGAATTTAAAACTAGAAAAATAAACATGAACAGTGGATCTTAAATAAAGAACAATTCACTTGAAAACAAATAAAATAAAATAACATGACTTAGAAGAAACTAACATGAAAACGCTTAAATCGTAGCCAAATGAACATACAAACATGCTAAGGAAAATAAAAGGAAAAGAAGAATGAAGATTAGAAGATGGATATATCGGTGTTGACTCCGTCTCAAGTCACAAATTCAAATCTCTCTTTTCTTGTTGCATATTAAGCATGTTTGTTGAAGAGTGTATTATATCTAAATTTTTGTTCGAGGTGAGTTTGTAGGAAATAAAACATGGAATAGGATTTAACATAACCTACACTAGGATTTTCTCATCGTCACTAATTTCCAACCTCACTCAACAATGGAGGCTACCTCCTTACTTAAAGTGTTGGAGTAGGATTAAGTTAGAATAATTAACTAAGCTTACGTGTTGTTGTCATTAATCAATCTAACACAGATTAGAGTTAAACTTAAGTTAAATAATTGAAGGTAATGATGAGCTATGAGATATAATGTCTGACTTTGGCTAATTCCCGACAAGTTTCTTGGGTTAATTGTCTCCAAAACCCTCGTTAAACTTAACTACACACCTATGGTTGGTTAGACATGGTTGAGTTCGTGTGTAAGGCCGGACAGTGTTGGTCAACATGAATGGAGTCGTATATTAACTACAGATTTAAGAGAAGTTTTAATTGCAGCATGTGTTTGCTCGAGTAGTTAGGATGAAAGGCGTCTTAGATAAAAGAAGAAGACTTTTTTTCTTCTTCTCAATCATGTTGCGTATTTCTCATGAAACTAGGGGGCATGCATGGGAGGGCAATCTCTTCCCCGAAATTTTTGAGAAATATAAAGGAGAAGTAATAAAGGTATAACTAATATCATTAGGGCTCCCTCCCCCTTCTCTCCCTCCACATCTTCTCTATTAGTTTGAAAAAATTTAAAAAACCTATTAAAAATAACTTCAATGTACGGGAAGGGGCGACAACTAGGGTTTGGTTGGCTTGGGTTTTGGTTTGGTGTTGCTGTTTTGCACGAGGGCCCTTGTAAAATAATTGTATTTAGTTAAATAAGTTAGTTAGGTTAATTGCTAAAAAAACCCTATAAGTTATTAGTATTTGGTTGAAATAATTAATTTAGAGAATTTCGGAATAGACCCTGAATTTAAATTTTATTTGATTTATTAATAAATAGTTGGGTTATTTACGGAATAAACTCTGAATTTATGAGTATTTGTTTGCATAAATTTATAACTGGATTAATTGCTGGAAAACCACTAATTTAATTGTATTTGTTTAATTTATTAATAATTAGACTAATCGTTGGAAAACCCTAAATTTATTTGTATTTGAAAAAATAATGAAAAATTGGGTTAATTTCTTAATAAACCTTGGACTACTATAATCGTGAAATATGATTTAATTTAGGTAAAATTGCCATCTTTTCCCTGGATTTCCTTTATATTTGTAGAAAATTCTGTTAATTGGGAAAATTATTATTTTTCCTTTGAACTTATGAGAATTATGTTTTGTTCGGAAATTTTGGTAAAATCACACTTATACCCTTGTACCTTTGATTGTGAGGTTAGAACTATAGACCTATAGTTTCTTTACACTACATAGATGATTGTATAGTCTTGTTTATGGTTATTGCTTTATATCTTGTTGGGGTTGTTGACCCCAGTTTTTTGGGGTAAATTGTGTTTACCCCCTTGCCTTGTGAGATTAGGAAAGGTTCGCGGAACCGGTTGTTCATCCACGTTGTTACGAGTGGCCGTTGGAGCGTTGCTCACGAACTCGGACGTATGGTCGAGTAGTGGGGATGGCGTGTGAGGCACGTATGACTAGAGGTTAGAGTGTTACCCCGTTGTTGTGGCAGTTCGAGATGATTTACCAACGTTGTTATGGGTGACCGCTGAAGCTGGGCTCGCAGTCTCGGGCGTGTGACAAGAGTAGGGCGTTGCCTTGTGGGCTGGATGTGCGGTCTTGTCAAGGGTGTAGGCTTGGCCTGGCTAGGAACATGGTCACCTTGGGACGTGTGACAATTCTACCGTGAGAGCGAGTTGAGTGTTGCCTTGTGGGGTTGGATGCGTAGTGGGGTTTAGGTGCACGCTCGACTTCATTGGGCGCGTGATCGCCTTAGGACACGAGAGCAGAGTGAGCCGTCAGGGACGACTAGACCTTGTTCAGCGTTGGGTTGGGGTGGTGGTGTACTGAGTCTTGATTTGAGACTCAGGTGTGCCTTGTACGTGTGCAGGTGGGACGCAGTAGGGGGCGAGAGGTGATTTGGCCTTGGGACGCGAGGACTAGATCGTGAGCTCAACTGATGTAATTTCCTTGTATCTCGTAGTTGATGTAGTAGGTTTTCAACTTCTTGTATTTCCTTCCACATTGTACTCTGACATTAACCATATGTTTGTGTATAGTTTGAGGCATCAACTTAATCATATTTTGATAATGTCCATTATTTGCTTGTTTATGGTCTTGATTGATGATTGTGTCCCAAGTAGGGATTATGGGTGTTACACAAATTCTTCTCCAAATAAGTAATTCTTTAGCAAATAATCTCATATTTCTATTGATAAGATTGATATTCAAAAAGCTCCAAAGAAATGAGAAATTGAACTTCCAGAATAAATTCTGAGTGATTTGTAGCTTGAAAGACTTTTAAAAAAGGTCCGGAACTTGAGTAAAAACATGTGCGGAGATTGACTTCTTGAATTTCTACTCTAAAATGAGAGAAAATCATGAAAGTGAACTTTCAAACTTCCATGAACTTCTTAGGTACCAAATACATCATAAACACAAGAATATGTGTGCAACATTTTATAAGAAAGTTGGATCCACTACCTTTCATTTATATGTTTAAGTTTTGTTGATGCAATGGACCAACTAAATTTCAGAATGATTGTCATTTTCTTTTTTGGACGACGAGTCGTAAGATTCTATTGATCGAGCCTTGTTTCCCTTCACTAGAAGGATTAGTCAGGTATTTGTTGCGAGGAAAAGGAAATACGTAAAAATCTCATGGAAATCGAACAAGTGGCACATGACAAAGGAGGTGCTGCTTATTTTTTAGAAACTTCTTAAGTCAAAGCATTAGACCACACAAAGATGAGAAAAAGAAACATGTCGATCGCTTAAAAACCCGAGAGTGGGGTGCTTGACTGTATATCATGTTTGGAGCTTGGTGATCCCGAGTTAAACTCGCAACTCGACACAACCGATCCACATCCACTTTGTTCAATACTATTCAACATGCAATGTATACGTTTAAATGTTAGCAAAAGACATTGATTTGTGCAAATAAGTGTTAAAGCAAACATTAACAAATAAAGATTATGAATGAAGCATGAGAGTTCACTTAAATGTACACAATAAACATGAAATTTAGGGTTTAGATACAAGGAGTATGGAACTTGGAACTACAAATGACAAAAATGCATTGACCAAAGTGCAATGAGATGTGGAATTTTAGTGCAACATTCATATGAATCCATGGTTGGTATACAACCATAAAAAAATTAAGCTTGTGAAGTGTAACATAAGAATTTAAAACTAGAAAAATAAACATGAACAGTGGATCTTAAATAAAGAACAATTCACTTGAAAACAAATAAAATAAAATAACATGACTTAGAAGAAACTAACATGAAAACGCTTAAATCGTAGCCAAATGAACATACAAACATGCTAAGGAAAATAAAAGGAAAAGAAGAATGAAGATTAGAAGATGGATATATCGGTGTTGACTCCGTCTCAAGTCACAAATTCAAATCTCTCTTTTCTTGTTGCATATTAAGCATGTTTGTTGAAGAGTGTATTATATCTAAATTTTTGTTCGAGGTGAGTTTGTAGGAAATAAAACATGGAATAGGATTTAACATAACCTACACTAGGATTTTCTCATCGTCACTAATTTCCAACCTCACTCAACAATGGAGGCTACCTCCTTACTTAAAGTGTTGGAGTAGGATTAAGTTAGAATAATTAACTAAGCTTACGTGTTGTTGTCATTAATCAATCTAACACAGATTAGAGTTAAACTTAAGTTAAATAATTGAAGGTAATGATGAGCTATGAGATATAATGTCTGACTTTGGCTAATTCCCGACAAGTTTCTTGGGTTAATTGTCTCCAAAACCCTCGTTAAACTTAACTACACACCTATGGTTGGTTAGACATGGTTGAGTTCGTGTGTAAGGCCGGACAGTGTTGGTCAACATGAATGGAGTCGTATATTAACTACAGATTTAAGAGAAGTTTTAATTGCAGCATGTGTTTGCTCGAGTAGTTAGGATGAAAGGCGTCTTAGATAAAAGAAGAAGACTTTTTTTCTTCTTCTCAATCATGTTGCGTATTTCTCATGAAACTAGGGGGCATGCATGGGAGGGCAATCTCTTCCCCGAAATTTTTGAGAAATATAAAGGAGAAGTAATAAAGGTATAACTAATATCATTAGGGCTCCCTCCCCCTTCTCTCCCTCCACATCTTCTCTATTAGTTTGAAAAAATTTAAAAAACCTATTAAAAATAACTTCAATGTACGGGAAGGGGCGACAACTAGGGTTTGGTTGGCTTGGGTTTTGGTTTGGTGTTGCTGTTTTGCACGAGGGCCCTTGTAAAATAATTGTATTTAGTTAAATAAGTTAGTTAGGTTAATTGCTAAAAAAACCCTATAAGTTATTAGTATTTGGTTGAAATAATTAATTTAGAGAATTTCGGAATAGACCCTGAATTTAAATTTTATTTGATTTATTAATAAATAGTTGGGTTATTTACGGAATAAACTCTGAATTTATGAGTATTTGTTTGCATAAATTTATAACTGGATTAATTGCTGGAAAACCACTAATTTAATTGTATTTGTTTAATTTATTAATAATTAGACTAATCGTTGGAAAACCCTAAATTTATTTGTATTTGAAAAAATAATGAAAAATTGGGTTAATTTCTTAATAAACCTTGGACTACTATAATCGTGAAATATGATTTAATTTAGGTAAAATTGCCATCTTTTCCCTGGATTTCCTTTATATTTGTAGAAAATTCTGTTAATTGGGAAAATTATTATTTTTCCTTTGAACTTATGAGAATTATGTTTTGTTCGGAAATTTTGGTAAAATCACACTTATACCCTTGTACCTTTGATTGTGAGGTTAGAACTATAGACCTATAGTTTCTTTACACTACATAGATGATTGTATAGTCTTGTTTATGGTTATTGCTTTATATCTTGTTGGGGTTGTTGACCCCAGTTTTTTGGGGTAAATTGTGTTTACCCCCTTGCCTTGTGAGATTAGGAAAGGTTCGCGGAACCGGTTGTTCATCCACGTTGTTACGAGTGGCCGTTGGAGCGTTGCTCACGAACTCGGACGTATGGTCGAGTAGTGGGGATGGCGTGTGAGGCACGTATGACTAGAGGTTAGAGTGTTACCCCGTTGTTGTGGCAGTTCGAGATGATTTACCAACGTTGTTATGGGTGACCGCTGAAGCTGGGCTCGCAGTCTCGGGCGTGTGACAAGAGTAGGGCGTTGCCTTGTGGGCTGGATGTGCGGTCTTGTCAAGGGTGTAGGCTTGGCCTGGCTAGGAACATGGTCACCTTGGGACGTGTGACAATTCTACCGTGAGAGCGAGTTGAGTGTTGCCTTGTGGGGTTGGATGCGTAGTGGGGTTTAGGTGCACGCTCGACTTCATTGGGCGCGTGATCGCCTTAGGACACGAGAGCAGAGTGAGCCGTCAGGGACGACTAGACCTTGTTCAGCGTTGGGTTGGGGTGGTGGTGTACTGAGTCTTGATTTGAGACTCAGGTGTGCCTTGTACGTGTGCAGGTGGGACGCAGTAGGGGGCGAGAGGTGATTTGGCCTTGGGACGCGAGGACTAGATCGTGAGCTCAACTGATGTAATTTCCTTGTATCTCGTAGTTGATGTAGTAGGTTTTCAACTTCTTGTATTTCCTTCCACATTGTACTCTGACATTAACCATATGTTTGTGTATAGTTTGAGGCATCAACTTAATCATATTTTGATAATGTCCATTATTTGCTTGTTTATGGTCTTGATTGATGATTGTGTCCCAAGTAGGGATTATGGGTGTTACACAAATTCTTCTCCAAATAAGTAATTCTTTAGCAAATAATCTCATATTTCTATTGATAAGATTGATATTCAAAAAGCTCCAAAGAAATGAGAAATTGAACTTCCAGAATAAATTCTGAGTGATTTGTAGCTTGAAAGACTTTTAAAAAAGGTCCGGAACTTGAGTAAAAACATGTGCGGAGATTGACTTCTTGAATTTCTACTCTAAAATGAGAGAAAATCATGAAAGTGAACTTTCAAACTTCCATGAACTTCTTAGGTACCAAATACATCATAAACACAAGAATATGTGTGCAACATTTTATAAGAAAGTTGGATCCACTACCTTTCATTTATATGTTTAAGTTTTGTTGATGCAATGGACCAACTAAATTTCAGAATGATTGTCATTTTCTTTTTTGGACGACGAGTCGTAAGATTCTATTGATCGAGCCTTGTTTCCCTTCACTAGAAGGATTAGTCAGGTATTTGTTGCGAGGAAAAGGAAATACGTAAAAATCTCATGGAAATCGAACAAGTGGCACATGACAAAGGAGGTGCTGCTTATTTTTTAGAAACTTCTTAAGTCAAAGCATTAGACCACACAAAGATGAGAAAAAGAAACATGTCGATCGCTTAAAAACCCGAGAGTGGGGTGCTTGACTGTATATCATGTTTGGAGCTTGGTGATCCCGAGTTAAACTCGCAACTCGACACAACCGATCCACATCCACTTTGTTCAATACTATTCAACATGCAATGTATACGTTTAAATGTTAGCAAAAGACATTGATTTGTGCAAATAAGTGTTAAAGCAAACATTAACAAATAAAGATTATGAATGAAGCATGAGAGTTCACTTAAATGTACACAATAAACATGAAATTTAGGGTTTAGATACAAGGAGTATGGAACTTGGAACTACAAATGACAAAAATGCATTGACCAAAGTGCAATGAGATGTGGAATTTTAGTGCAACATTCATATGAATCCATGGTTGGTATACAACCATAAAAAAATTAAGCTTGTGAAGTGTAACATAAGAATTTAAAACTAGAAAAATAAACATGAACAGTGGATCTTAAATAAAGAACAATTCACTTGAAAACAAATAAAATAAAATAACATGACTTAGAAGAAACTAACATGAAAACGCTTAAATCGTAGCCAAATGAACATACAAACATGCTAAGGAAAATAAAAGGAAAAGAAGAATGAAGATTAGAAGATGGATATATCGGTGTTGACTCCGTCTCAAGTCACAAATTCAAATCTCTCTTTTCTTGTTGCATATTAAGCATGTTTGTTGAAGAGTGTATTATATCTAAATTTTTGTTCGAGGTGAGTTTGTAGGAAATAAAACATGGAATAGGATTTAACATAACCTACACTAGGATTTTCTCATCGTCACTAATTTCCAACCTCACTCAACAATGGAGGCTACCTCCTTACTTAAAGTGTTGGAGTAGGATTAAGTTAGAATAATTAACTAAGCTTACGTGTTGTCATTAATCAATCTAACACAGATTATAGTTAAACTTAAGTTAAATAATTGAAGGTAATGATGAGCTATGAGATATAATGTCTGACTTTGGCTAATTCCCGACACGTTTCTTGGGTTAATTGTCTCCAAAACCCTCGTTAAACTTAACTACACACCTATGGTTGGTTAGACATGGTTGAGTTCGTGTGTAAGGCCGGACAGTGTTGGTCAACATGAAAGGAGTCGTATATTAACTACAGATTTAAGAGAAGTTTTAATTGCAGCATGTGTTTGCTCGAGTAGTTAGGATGAAAGGCGTCTTAGATAAAAGAAGAAGACTTTTTTTCTTCTTCTCAATCATGTTGCGTATTTCTCATCAAACTAGGGGGCATGCATGGGAGGGCAATCTCTTCCCCGAAATTTTTGAGATATATAAAGGAGAAGTAATAAAGGTATAACTAATATCATTAGGGCTCCCTCCCCCTTCTCTCCCTCCACATCTTCTCTATTAGTTTGAATTTTTTTAAAAAACCTATTAAAAATAACATTACCCCTTCGATACTTCATTATTCGTCGTAACATTTCTCTATTTGATGAATTCTCTACTCACTTCAATGTACATATTTTTCTAAAGGTTCAACCTGTAACGTCCCGAAACGGCGGAAGATTTAAAATTTCAAAATAACCAACATAACAGACAACTCACGCGGGAACGTCACTAATATATAAATATATAAATCCGGGTGCACCCAAAATACAAGGAGTTTCCAAAAGAAGTACAACTACAATACTGATACAATGAAATAGAATACATGTAGTCGTACGGTCTAGCAACTGCCGAAGAGGATCCGACTCCAAAGCGCTCCGTCCTCGGTCACCACCCACCTGGACCTACTGCGGTCCTGAAAAAGATGCAACAACAATGCCTGAGTTTCCAGAAGGAAACCCCGTATGCCAACTCACCTACATGCATGCATCACATAATGAACCTATCATACTAGTAGCATGTCATGGCATCAACAGAAATGGAAAACAGTTCCCCCGAAGGGTAAAACAGGACATCAGTCCGACAATCAATCATCGGGTCTCCCGAAGAGACCTACTGCAGGCACATGCAGTCTAGCAGTCCGCGACATCGCACCCCCCACACGCGGCTACACTACACAAGGGTTCGGCAGGGAGCCTCTGTCACGTCTACGCGCCGATAGAAACAGATCTGTAAATCTCAGTGGTCGGGGCCACAGGGACCAACGGGGCCGTCGCCCGGAAGGTATAACAACATCATCTCGGTAGGTGCCCAGCCGATGAAAACAACATAGCCGGCACAGCCTCGGCCCAACAATCATCATCGCCGGCACAACCTCGGCGGCATCACCGGCACAACCTCGGCGGCATCACCGGCACAACATCGGTGGTCCAACACAACGTCCGGCACATCATCGGACGGTCCAGACCGAAGTCTGCCAGGTCACGGGCTCCACGAGCCGCGAACACCAACTGCGCCGTTATAAAAGCAGGGCAGCGACCTCCGTAGCCCGAAGGCCGGTAGTCACCTCACCCAACGCCAGTTGCGTGCCCGCACAACATCAACACTGGGATCCGCGATCCCTCAGGCCTGCTATACTACAAAGTGCCCAACAAACATCTCAAGTCACGGTCCATACTCGGAGGTGACGCGTCCCGAACACCCACACTCTTCCCAACGGCGGTCCCTGGGCAGGCACGCATCACGCGCCCACCGTCACCTCCCGGCTCACGCACAAGGCGAGGACACAGGTTTCCGTGGACAAAGTTGGCGTTCAAAAAGGGAACCAGGAATTCTGTCCTGGGCCCAAACGGTCAACCAGAAGAGGTGAATCGGTCGACCGGTTCCGGAAAGGAATCGGTCGACCGTACTCCTAAAACGGTTTACCGCTGCGCTCAAAACAGAACCCCAACGGTCGAACAAAGGTCTAAAACCGGTCGACCGAACGAGGTCAAAATCCGGAGTCTGGTCAACATAAAATTCAACTCTATCGGTCGACCGACTCAGGAGTCTCGGTTGACCGAAAACAGACAGGGTCAACCTATTATTCTAAGTCATATAATCGGTCGAACGCAACCCTCCAACGGTCGAACAACAAACAATCGGTCGAACGTCACATGCAATCGGTCGAACAAATCATGCATAACTAACAGGTACACTTAAGTTTCGGTCGAACAAAACAAGGACCGGTCGACCGACAACAGGTAGAAAAATCCCAACTCACCAGCAATAATGCACTACAAGTCGACCGCCCCAAGGCATCGTTCGACCGGTGAAGGTTAAAGTCGGGCAAACAGTGCCAAAACGGTCGACCGCCCGAAGGATCCGGTCGACCGTTTGTCGTCTTCAACCTCGCGCCAGCCGAGGTTTTACGAAGAAACGCGTCGCCGGAGAGGTCCTCGACCTCCCCCGACTCGACCAACACTTCCCTCAAATGAGGGTCAACAAATAAACCACACTAAGGAGCGACATACCTCACGAGAACGACGAACAAAGCCGGAGCACCGCTCGCGCACGCCGTCTCCGGTGACCTCCCCGCGCGTCCACCTCCTCGCACGATCGCCTCCTGGAGCTTCACACCGATGCCTCCTCCTCTGGTCGTCAGAAAGGAAAGGGAAGGAGTGAGTGAGAGGGAGCAACGAATGGAAGAGAGAGAGAGAGAGATTTTCGTTATAAAAACCTACCCCTCTCACCTCACCATAACCCTACACCATCACCCTACCCACGACCCATACCTCCCACGACCCCACTGTTCACGCACACCTTCCCTAGGCAAACTCCCTCCTTAAACATCATTAGCCCACTAACCCTAGGTTAGGGATCTAACAATCCACCAAACTTAAAAGGATTTCGTCCCGAAATCAAAGCAACTACTCACCGAAAAGCTCTGGATACTGCCTTCTGACATCCTCCTCGATCTCCCAAGTGGCCTCGCGCTCGCTGTGATGCTGCCACCTGACCTTCACCATCGGGATGATCCTCCTCCTGAGCTGATGATCCATGCGATCAACAATCTCGACCGGCCTCTCCTCGAGCGACAAGTCCTGCTGAATCTCTGGAACTGCAATCTCAATGACATGCGACGGATCTGCCACATACTTCCTCAGCATTGATACATGGAAGACATTATGCAGACCCGAAAACTGTGGCGGCAATGCAATCCGGTAGGCAACCTCTCCAACTCGGTCGAGGATCTCAAACGGCCCAATATACCTCGGACTGAGCTTCCCCTTCTTCCCAAACCTCATCACACCTCGGGCAGGGGAAATCTTCAGAAACACATGGTCGCCCACCTCAAAACTCAGCACTCGTCTGCGTCGATCAGCATAACTCTTCTGCCTGCTCTGTGCTGTGGCCAGTCTCCTCCGGATCACATCAACCTTCTCTGCATACATCTGCACGATCTCTGGCCCCACTAACTGCCTCTCGCCCACATCACTCCAGCATACCAGTGATCTGCAAGGCCTCCCGTACAACGCCTCGTACGGTGTCATCCCAATACTCGAATGGTAGCTGTTGTTGTAGGCAAACTCTATCAGCGGCAGGTGCTCATCCCAGTGCCCTGCCCAGTCCAGCGTGCATGCTCTCAGCATATCCTCCAAGGTCTGAATCGTCCTCTCTGACTGACCATCGGTCTGCGGATGAAACGCTGTACTGAATCTCAGACGCGTCCCCAAAGCCTGCTGCAGACTCCCCCAAAATCTGGAAGTGAATCGAGGATCTCGATCGGAGATGATGCTCACTGGTACTCCATGCAACCTGACTATCTCCTCCACGTACAACCTAGCTAGACCCTCCAAAGGCAACGTGATCCTGATCGCTAAGAAATGCGCCGACTTGGTCAGTCGATCGACTATCACCCAAATCGCGTCGTGGAATCTCCTCGTCTTCGGCAATCCCGTGACAAAATCCATCGTCACGTGCTCCCACTTCCACTCAGGAAGCTCAATACACTGCATCGGTCCTGCTGGCCTCTGATGCTCAATCTTCACCTGCTGGCAGACCAAGCATCGCTCCACAAACTCTGCAATATCCCTCTTCATGCCATTCCACCAGAAGTTCCGCTGCAGGTCCTTATACATCTTCGTGCTCCCCGGATGAATGGTGTATCTAGCTCTGTGTGCCTCCTCCATGATGTTATCTCTCAGCCCATCAACCTTCGGCACCCAGATCAGACTCCTGAACCTCAGACCACCATCAACCCCCACACTGAAATCTGATCCATCTCTGGAAGCCAACTGCAGCAGACCAGCTAACTCCTCATCCCCCTGCTGAGCCTGAACCAACTGTGAGACGGTCTGCGGCTCCACCCGAAGCCCAGCAATCACTGCTCCCTCTGAGCCCTCTGTGAACGGTCTCCACTCTGACAAAGCCTCGAGTAACCTCCACTCCTGGATGCACAAACTCGCAACTGAAACCTCCACCTTCCTGCTCAGCGAATCTGCAACCGAATTCGCCTTCCCCGGATGATAGGAAATGATGAAGTCGTAGTCCTTAATGAACTCAAGCCATCTGCGCTGCCTCATATTCAGCTCCTTCTGCGAGAACAAATACTTCAGACTCTGATGGTCGGTGAAGACCTCGAACTGCTCGCCATACAGATAGTGCCTCCAGGTCTTCAACGCGTGAACTACTGCTGCTAACTCCAGATCGTGAGTCGGGTAGTTCTTCTCGTGCACCTTCAGCTGCCTCGAAGCGTACGCGACCACCTTCCCATGCTGCATCAGAACACAACCCAAGCCTATCCCTGATGCATCGCTGTAAATCACGTAGCCTCCACTGCCACTCGGTAGCGTCAGAATAGGTGCTGTCGTCAATCGCCTCTTCAGCTCCTGAAAGCTGTCCTCGCACTTCTGGGACCAAACGAACTTGACGCCCTTCTGCGTCAACGCTGTCAGCGGCGACGCAAGTCTGGAGAAATCCTGGATAAACCGTCTGTAGTACCCTGCCAGCCCTACAAAACTCCTGATCTCTGTCACGCTCGTCGGGGCTCTCCACTGAGTCACAGCCTCGACCTTCGCCGGATCCACCGATATCCCATCCGCTGACACAATATGCCCCAGAAAAGCCACCTGATCCAACCAAAACTCGCACTTCGTGTACTTGGCAAAAAGCTGCTGATCCCTCAAGATGCCAAGCACAATCCTAAGGTGCTCTCGATGCTGCTCCCTGTCAGGCGAGTATACCAAGATGTCATCCACGAATACCACGACAAATCTGTCAAGGTACGGCTGGAAGGTCCTATTCATCAGATCCATGAATGCTGCAGGCGCATTCGTCAGTCCAAATGGCATCACCAAGAACTCGTAGTGGCCGTACCGCGTCCTGAAGGCTGTCTTCTGAACATCCGCCTCCCTGATCCGCAACTGGTGATAACCCGAACGTAGATCGATCTTCGAGAACACTCTCGCCGTCTGCAACTGGTCAAACAAATCATCAATCCTGGGCAAAGGGTACCGGTTCCGAACGGTAACCTTGTTCAGCATCCTGTAGTCAATGCACATCCGCAACGATCCATCCTTCTTCTTCACGAAGAGCACAGACGCTCCCCATGGAGAAACACTCGGTCGAATGAACCCGGACTCCATCAACTCCTGCAGCTGCTTCTTCAGCTCTGCCAACTCAGCAGGTGCCATCCGATACGGTGCCTTCGACTGAGGTGTCGTACCCGCAACCAACTCGATGCTGAACTCGATCTCTCGGTGCGGCGGTAACGCTGGAATCTCTGCTGGAAACACATCCAGGAACTCCTGCACAATCTCTATGTCCTCCAGCCTCCTCGACTCAGGATCAGGAACTACCAGCGTGGCCACAAACGCTCTGCATCCCTGCTGTATCAGTCTCTGTGCCTTAACCGCAGACACAATCAGACGACCCCCTCTGCTCCTCGCACCTCTGATCAGAACATCTGGCAAGCCCTCCATCGGAATCAGGATCTTCTTCTCACGGCAAAAGACCCGCACGTCGTACTGTGATAGCCAGTCCATCCCCAGTATGACGTCGAAGTCCACCATCGGTAACAAGACCAGATCAGCCGGAAAATCATGGTCTCCCGAAGCAACTGTGGTGCCGGGGAAAAAGCTCCCCACAGTGCCCACCTCACCCATGGGCGTGCTGACCTCCAAAACATCAGTCAGCAGCACAGGGGTCCGACCCAACTCGCCAGCAAACTTCTCCGAAATGAAGGAGTGTGTGGCGCCACAATCAAACAACACCCGAGCTACAGAACCAGAAACTGAAAGCGTACCTTCCACGACGGTGTTGGAGTCCCTAGCCTCCTCAGCCTGGATAGTGAAGACTCGACCGGTCCTCCTGCTCTGGCCCGATGGAACAACTGACCGGCTGCCTCCGCCTCTGCCTACTGCTGGTGGTCCTGGCCTCCTGCTCGGCTCTCCCTGCCTCTGAGGACAATCACGGACAAAATGTCCCATCTGACCGCAACCCATACACACTCCCGTCCGACGGGGACACTCCTGCCCTGGATGGAACCTCCCGCAGTAAGTGCACGCTCCTGACTGACGTGCTCCTCCTCCATCGAACCTGGGCCTCTTGCCCGGGTTCCCTGCTCCACGACCAGCTACTCTGCTGCCGGTGCTCACTGGCGCCTTCCGCGCCTCCTAAATACACTCCCTCTGGTCCTGCTCGATGATCGTAGCATGCTTCACCGCATCTGCAAGGGTCCGCGGCATGCTGTTGATCACCCGAGATTGAAGCGGCTGTCTCAGTCCCTTCACGAACTTCCTCGCCCGCTGCTCTGGGGTCACATAAATCTCAGGGCAGTAACGCTCCAAAGCGTTGAACCTGCTGATGTAGCTCGTCAGTGTCATGTCCTTCTGCTCCAGCGACATGAACTCCTCCCTCTTCTGATCCCTGACATGCTGGGGGAAGTATTGCTCATGAAACACCTCCAAGAACTCCTCCCAGCCGACATCTGCACGGTCATCAAACAGAACTGTGGACGTAGATCTCCACCAGTTGGCGGCCTCGCCATCGAACACATAGGTGGCCAGCTCCACCATCCTCTCAGGTGCTACTCCAATAGCACGGAAGATCTTCTCCATCCGGAAGACCCAATCCTCTGCAACCTCTGGGGCCCTCCTGCCATCAAAAGTCGGCGGGTGCTGACGTATGAACCGATCGTGCTCAGCTCCCACCCCGCTCTGAGCGCTCTGAGCTGCCTGACGCTCCAGAAACTCGCCCAGTCTGTCCCAATGAGCACCAGATGTGTCGTCACTGGGATCGCGATCGCGTGGAGGACTCCTCACACGCCTAGGTACCATCTGTCACCACAACAATCAACAGATAAGCAACAATGCATGCAAGAGCTACAAAAATAATGCATGCCTCTAGCACTACTCCAAAGGGTGGTTCTTTAGACGAAGACACAGGAATCGACCGCTCTGATACCAAGTTGTAACGTCCCAAAACGGCGGAAGATTTAAAATTTCAAAATAACCAACATAACAGACAACTCACGCGGGAACGTCACTAATATATAAATATATAAATCCGGGTGCACCCAAAATACAAGGAGTTTCCAAAAGAAGTACAACTACAATACTGATACAATGAAATAGAATACATGTAGTCGTACGGTCTAGCAACTGCCGAAGAGGATACGACTCCAAAGCGCTCCGTCCTCGGTCGCCACCCACCTAGACCTACTGCGGTCCTGAAAAAGATGCAACAACAATGCCTGAGTTTCCAGAAGGAAACCCCGTATGCCAACTCACCTACATGCATGCATCACATAATGAACCTATCATACTAGTAGCATGTCATGGCATCAACAGAAATGGAAAACAGTTCCCCCGAAGGGTAAAACAGGACATCAGTCCGACAATCAATCATCGGGTCTCCCGAAGAGACCTACTGCAGGCACATGCAGTCTAGCAGTCCGCGACATCGCACCCCCCACACGCGGCTACACTACACAAGGGTTCGGCAGGGAGCCTCTGTCACGTCTACGCGCCGATAGAAACAGATCTGTAAATCTCAGTGGTCGGGGCCACAGGGACCAACGGGGCCGTCGCCCGGAAGGTATAACAACATCATCTCGGTAGGTGCCCAGCCGATGAAAACAACATAGCCGGCACAGCCTCGGCCCAACAATCATCATCGCCGGCACAACCTCGGCGGCATCACCGGCACAGCATCGGTGGTCCAACACAACGTCCGACACAGCATCGGACGGTCCAGACCGAAGTCTGCCAGGTCACGGGCTCCACGAGCCGCGAACACCAACTGCGCCGCTATAAAAGCAGGGCAGCGACCTCCGTAGCCCGAAGGCCGGTAGTCACCTCACCCAATGCCAGTTGCGTGCCCGCACAACATCAACACTGGGATCCGCGATCCCTCAGGCCTGCTATACTACAAAGTGCCCAACAAACATCTCAAGTCACGGTCCATACTCGGAGGTGACGCGTCCCGAACACCCACACTCTTCCCAACGGCGGTCCCTGGGCAGGCACGCATCACGCACCCACCGTCACCTCCCGGCTCACGCACAAGGCGAGGACACGGGTTTCCGTGGACAAAGTTGGCGTTCAAAAAGGGAACCAGGAATTCTGTCCTGGGCCCAAACGGTCGACCGGAAGAGGTGAATCGGTCGACCGGTTCCGGAAAGGAATCGGTCGACCGTACTCCTAAAACGGTCTACCGCTGCGCTCAAAACAGAACCCCAACGGTCGAACAAAGGTCTAAAACCGGTCGACCGAACGACCTACCCACGACCCATACCTCCCACGACCCCACTGTTCACGCACACCTTCCCTAGGCAAACCCCCTCCTTAAACATCATTAGCCCACTAACCCTAGGTTAGGGATCTAACACAACCAATATCACGGGGAACACCCCCATCTCTTAATTTTGAAAATTTTAAGGATCTGAAAATTACAACATTTTTTCTTGAAACAAATCTTTATTTTCCTAATTTGGTCGATCTCTTCTCTTTTTATTATACTTATTTTCCAAAAGGTAGAACCATTATCATGGGGACCAAAACATTGTTAATACCAAAACAATCAAAATAATGATTACACATTTAAATATAAAGATCGGTTGCTAAAGGAAGTGTACTCGTTGTGGCTAGGGTGAAACTATAGTTTCAATTATGAATAAACAATTTATACTTGATCATCTACCACGTGAAAGAATTCAAAAATGACATTTTTTTATCGTCATCATGTAGAGTTGTCATTTTGACATAGATATGAAACTTCAAGAACCACACACTCGTATCAATGAAGAATTAAGTATTTGCATGTTGTGTTTAGATCCATCTGATTCTTTCTTTACTTTTGATTTGCAAAAAATAGTTTATTTAGCATGGATTATCATAATAAGTTTTCCACCATAAAGAGTGATGGACTATATGACGAGCTTTAAACATCTTTAACATACGTAACTAGTTCAGATGACTTTTTTAAGTTGGAAAGAATTAGGACTTTAAAATTTAAAATAACAGGGAAGAAAGAAAAAAAATACGTAGTACCCTTTGATTTACTAACTACCAAGATTAGCTTTAACACTTCTAGTTGCAATTGCAACAACTAACAACTGTAAGATTATTTTTGACAATAAATATTACTACACTGTTTGTGCAATCGAATGGAAGATTATTGCTTGAACGCTAATTTTTTGCGCGTTTGTTCAAAAGGATTTATTTGAAAAAGTTAGTGACATTACGATTACATATCATTTTAAAAATATGAAGTTCGTCTAAAGACGAAAGCAATTATAACTGAATCAGTTCCGATAGTTGGGTCTCCCCCTCCAGCTGAATATGTGTTACATCTAGTTTTGATTCTTCAGTCTCAGGGGAATCCTAAAGGGTAAAGAAGGCATTGCAGTCACATTTTAAATCATGGTTACTCGTTACTGTTAGTAGTGCTATTGTTAATTTAGTGAACTGCTAAACGTCGTCTGTGAATTACTTAAATCGTCTGCACCAATTATTTATTTTGTCATTCTCTTATTTCTATTTATTTACTCTCTTCGTTCCACTCTCCCACCACATTTTTCTCTTCATTTTCCTCCAAACATCAAATTTCAATCACCAAAAATAATGTCTCAAAGAGCAGGAAACCCCCCTGCAGACGCACCGTTAGATTCGAATACAGTAAAATTTCTACCTCTAAAAAAAGGGAGGCGTCCGACGGAGACGCCTTCCCCAATATTTTATTATTATTTATTAGTAATTGGTAATTAGTAATTGCTAATTAGTTATTAATAATTAGTAAATTTAGTAACTTAATTTCATCTAATGAAAATTTATTTCTAAAATATAATTAATAGTCATCGAGTCACCGTGGAGGAAAAAGAAAATCACTACCATTTTGCTATGTGAGACATTATGAATAAGATTCAGGTCCTCGTCATCTACATACCTGTGGTATATCCGCTTCGGTTGGGAGGGAGAAAGAAGTCACGTTATCATCACACATAACAACTCGTTTGATGTGAGGATGTTTTCGACGATGAGGACGGTGACGAGGAGGGGTGGTATGGTTGGAGTTGGAGCGGGAGGAGTATGGTAGATGAAGGGGGCGACATGGTAGTTCTTCTGCTGCTGAGTATATAGTTCGGAATGACAAATATGGTAGGTTTGTGAGTGACGATATCAGTTCGTGCACTGTGGAGGCCCGAAGTCACAAAAAGAAAATGGTTGATAACGATTCTTGGATTGTGACTGATATAATGTCTGGTGGTCCTATAAAAGGGAGTGTAATTCCTAATTTTGGGGGCCACATCGCTAGACGCATTTGGACGGACGAGGATCGGAAGGTTCTGAAGTGCCATAATTGAAACAAAGTTTGTACTACACTGCAGAGTTGGGTTCCTGTCTTCAGAGTTCAACATCCTCATGTAATCTTTACAGTTATAAATGTGTCTTTGATTCAGATTGTCCTCCGAGAATTTCTTTATTACGACCCACAAGATGTTACGCGGTTTTGCTTGTGCATCAGTCATGTCACGAACAATTTTCTTAGCCGCAAGACTAAGACCGCTGATCTGTCAGTAACCATCTGGATAAACAACAAGGTTGTGGTTGTGCTGACCATTTGAACTATCAGTAACTACGAATCATCCATCACGCTCCAGTCACTCGACCACCTTTATAAAAAGGACATCCGCAACCATTCTTTTTCGTGTTCTTCCGTACTGCGGTATCTATATCCCGGGTTTTCATTTCATTTTTGCGATCACATCTCAGATAACAATTTGTCCGACTATCTCGTTGTTGTTTATAAGAGGATGCCAACAACAAAAAAGCTGGCTCTGATGACAACTTGTTTCTTCCATTTTATAGCGTCTTCGCATGCTGGAAACATTTCCTAACTTACAAAAGACTCACTGTAATCCACGCCATCACCATAATCCACTGTAATCCGTATGGATTACTATTGGGCTACGAAACATCTTCGTAATCACTGGATTACGGTGTGGATTACGGTGTGGATTACACCGTAATCCACACCATCACCGTAATTTCAACTATCAGTAACTACGAACCATCCACTGTAATCACTTATTTTACACGTTTCGTAGCTCACTGTAATCCACACCGTCACCACCAAAATCTAACAACGGAACCTGAAATAATTTGAAATAACACACTGTATAAATTTAAGATTTTTTTATTAAAAAATCGGGTGTCTCCAAAAAACACCCCCCATGGGTCCTAACCAGACACCCCACCCATGGGGGGCGTTTTTTGCAGACGTCCCGACCAAATTTTTTGTTTTTTTGACTTACCACGCTGGATTCAAATGGTTCGTCAAACATTTCTTGGTGTTGGTACTGATAGAGTAAGGGTAATTGAGAGAAAAAAATTATTTTAAGAGACAGGATAGAATGAGAATAAAACGGAAAGTGAATGGCAAAATGGTAATTGGTGTGGGCGATTTATGTAATTCATGAGCGACGTTTAATAATTCCCTTTATAAACCTGGAGAACCGGTCGTGCCGGTTCGGCCTGACACGCCTCCGGAGGCACGGTCGTCTTGTCGTGCTTGAAACGACACTGTTCCAACGGCTCTAAGGTGTTTTGTTTTTTTAAATTACTAAACTACCCCCGTCCACCCTATATAAGCCCCCTAACCCCTCTCAGTTTCATCACCTAAATCTCTCAAAATCTTCTCTAATTTTCTTTTTAATTGCTCTGATTTTGGTGGAGACGGATCGAGTTTAAGTTAAAACGTGAAGCCTAAAGTTATAAGTAGACCGCTAACTGTCGATTTCGCGACTCCTTCGCTCATCATTTCACAAGCTTTTCTAATCTTTTAAATAGTTAATTCTAGTTAATCAATCATCGTCATGACTTTCTCATTAATGAAAAAATTACTTTTTGTTTGCATATTTAGTAATTTTCATGACTTTATCATATGATTCTTAAAATAATGTAAACACACCAACTCCCCCTCATGTTAATCCACCTAGACCTACATGTATAACTATTAGGGGAAAAAAATCTCCAGTATGGAATGAATTTGATGAAGGACGAACAATGGTAAAATGCTTATTTTGTTGAAATTTTAAATGTAATGGATACTAAGTTTAATAAATATTGGAATCCTCATCCATTTAGTTTTGTTTAGATTTTATTATGGATATTAGATTTAAGCTCATTGGTTCACAAATTTTCTTGGAACAAAATTTTGAAAATATGAATTATGAAAATTTCCAAAATCATGTAAATAGTTGTAGGTCTTTGTTTATTCAATTTTTTTGAAAAATATGAAAGACTACATAATGTAAATCAAATGTGTTCAAATATTGTCACTTCATCATCACAACCACCTCCAACTGCAATGGATCCAAATGATGACGACTTCCAATGAAATTGGTTAATTCAAAAAAATAAAATTAGTGCAAACTGACACTGAAAATGAATTAATTGGATATTTAAACATTGAACTTTTCTTAAGTATGACTCAGTTAAAATCTTTTGATATTTTATGCTGGTTGAGAAAAAACTCATGTAGGTTTTCACTAGTCTTCTTGATGACGCGAGACTTATTATGTCATCCGACGTCAACTATGACGTTGGATGCTGCTTTAAGTGCATGTAAACGAGTCTTGTTTGATAAGAGGTCAAACTTGTCTGACAAGTCAATCGAGAATATAAAACATGAATATTCACGACAGCAACGACGATGAAGATTGAAGAGGATTTAGCTATAAACCATTATGTTAAAGGAGTAATTTTTTTCTAATACTCAGGTGTTTTTATTACTCCATAGGTTTAGCTAGCCTCCGAGCTTTATTAATATGTAACAAATATATTATTTCCTGAATTGAGTCAACAATTATTGATAAAAAAATTGGTTACTTAATTTGGTTAAAAATAAATTATGATTGTGTTTTTGTTAATTCAATTGTGATTGTATACTTAATTTAAATAAAAAAAACAACCGAAAAATCAAAAATCCACCCAACCCAACGAAAGAAAACCCGACCCGACCGCCCCAGATATGACACGGTACGACCCGTTTATTACTTTATTTTAGTGCCCGATACCGAGGTTTATTACTTTATTTTAAAATAATTCCAGTTCCCTACCCCAAAAACACCTCACTTATATCATTAGTGCATGCCAATTGGTTTGTCCATTGTTCAAGGTCCGTGTTACATCTGTGTTAGGTGAGTAGCACAAAGTAATCGAGATGGAGGAATTCGTTTTCTGAATTGCTATTCGTCGCCCTAAAACTACTTAAATCGCCCCAACAGATTACCATTTTGCCCTTCTCTCATTTCTACTGCTATAACGCGACATTTTACCCTCCTATCACACATCTCTCTTCATCTTCCTCTTATATTCATAAAAAATAATGTTTTGGAGGTCAGTAATGAGCCAACAGACGCCCCGGTGTACTCGAATCTGGTAAAATATCCAACATCTTTTTAATAAAAAAATAATAAAAAATTGCGGGCGTCTGGCGGAGCCGCCCAGCGTAGGAGAGGGGCGTCTGTGTAAGACGCCTCCCCCTAGGGGGCGGCGTTTTACACAGACGCCCCGCCCAAGGGACGGGCGTCTGGCTAAGACGCCTCTCTCCTACGCTGGGCGGCTTAGCCAGACGCCTCTCTCCTACGCTGGGCGTTTTACACAGACGCCCGCAATTTTTTATTATTTTTTTATTTTTTTATTAAAAAGATAATTGATTATAAATTTAAATAATTACTAAATTAATTAATAAGTTAATAATTACTATATTCGGATGACCGATACCCTTTCGGTACACCGAATAGAGATTTCCAGAGAAATGTCGAAGCTACTGAGAATAAATATTTGGATAACCGGGTAGAGATCGGTAAACCGACACAATGATTCTAGGAAGATCAAAAACTTACTGTATTTACGATCACGGTGGACCGATGGAAACTCGGTCATCCGCATGGAACATGTTCGGTAGACCGAGAAGTAAACGGTCGACCGTCCGACATCACCTTACAACGAGTTTTTGCAATTGATGAAAATTCAAAAAAAATTCAGATCCAACAATTTCAAAATCCAAAAAATTTCCAGGGGACGCTGCCCCCTTGCCACCCCCGCCACCTCACCGGCGAGGTGGAATGCCGCTCGCTCACCGGGGAGCGAGACCCCCGAACGGACCTGTCGATGTGGTATTTGTAAGTCGGGAGGTTTTACCACCGGGGATTTTGGATCTTAAATTTTTTGAAAATTTAATCACTTGCAAAAAAACTCATTGTAATTTGACCCCGTTACCACCATTTTCGTGGTGTTGGTACTAGAAATGTGAGTAAAACTGAGTCAAATACCTTACTTAAAGATACGGGACGAAATGGGTATTAATTGATTTGTTAAGAGCAAAAAGGTAATTTTTAGGACGATTTAAGTAGTTTTCCGCGCGACGAATAGTAGTTCCCATTGGTTTTTCATAGCCGTGGGATTTCAGAAACTTAGCAAATTAATCAAAGAGAGGAGAAAGCTAAAAGTTTAATGTAAGACCTTAGTTCAAGCTACGTACATGCTAACAAAAGATATTTTTTTATTAATAATTGTTGACCCAATTCAAAAATGCAACAGTTGAATAGTATGCAACAGTTGAAATAGTATGCAACAGTTGAATAGTATGCAACAGTGCAAAGTTTTGTTTACAAGTTTTTTGCGAGAGTTTTTAGTTACAAGTTAGGCATCAACTTTCCCCGTAAGCAAACATGCACGGACTTATATATTATTATTAAATTTACAATCTGTTGGCTTGCCAAATAATGACATGATGATCGCAGCTTTGATAAAAAGTTGATAACATATTAAGGTGGAAATCCAATAGGCTATGCTCCTTTGAAGTTGTTTTTAATTACCCACACTAGTGCAGAATTGGTTTTACTCGTCGCCAAATAGACGTCGACCGTTACAACCACCGACGTCTAGTGTGGAGAGAACAGAATAGACGTCGGTTGTAATGGAAGACGACGTCTATGTGACACTATAGACGTCGGGTTTTGGAATAACACGTTTAGCCGACGTCTATACCCTATAGACGTCGACCTATACACGTCGGTGGTTTGTGTACCTTTTATATCCGACGTCTATAGGGTATAGACGTGTCCATATAGACGTCGGACGTAATGGACAACCGACGTCTATATGTCATCCACATAGACGTCGAGGTATAGACGTCGGCGTTATATAACATCCGACGTCTATAGGTCTTAAAGAAATCAGACAGACGGTTTTCTTTCATTCATTTCAGACGAAACCCACCCAAAAACCCTAGCCGTCCCGCGACCGAACTCTCCTCCGCGACCAACCTCCGACCGATCTGCATCGTCTCCGGCACCGCAGCGAGCTCCCAAACTCTCCTCCACATCTCCGACCCTCTTCTCCTTCTTCCCCCGTCTTCCTCCGTCTCTCTCCACATGTAAGTTTTCTTCCATCAACCATTTGTATTTTCTTCCAAAAGAATATCGGGCTTTGTTTGGATCTCCCCTTCCACTTGCGAGTTATTAACTACTATCACAAACAAATGGTGGTATGTGTTTGTATGGAATCCATCAAAGCCCTCATTCAACCCTTTACGTTCATCTTCGATAAGTATGGAGTTTGTTTGACCTTAACTAGTATTGTAATTTTGTTGTCAACCATACACAACTGATAGAAATGTTTTCATAGTTAGGTCATGCTAATCCTTTTTTCGGTGATAAGGCTTGCAGATAACAATGATTTGTAGTTTTAGTCGGTGTTCAATACTTAAAGATTTCGATGTGCTAAACTTTCTTCAGACAATCAATCTACCAGTTGTACAAAAATGACAGCTCAAGAAGAATTTCTTGCTAACTAAACTTACTGTTATATCTTTTGCCATAAGCTGTGGACTGTGGTGTCTTGTAAGTTCTAACGTTTCTAGGTTCAAAGTACATGAAGCAATCTTACTAAAATATAAGAGAACTTGAAAAAAATGTGTATGAAATCAATGTGTGTAGCTTAAATGAAATAACAAATGAGTATTGGATCACTTAAAGTTCGTAGTCGCTATATAATTTCCTTGATCTGTTTTATTTTCTTATTTTATGTTGTTGCACCACCTTCTTAAGCATTTTGAAGATTATGAAGGTTGAACGTGCCCTTAAACACACACGTGCACACACACACACAATGGTGGTATGAGTTTGGTTTTGGCAATATTAGGTATTTGTTTTTTGACTCTGTAAGCTCTTCCGCACTGTGTGGTCAATTTTTTTTTTTTGCAATTTCATTCCAAGATCAAATGGTACTTCCAATGTTTATCAGAAGTTTGTTAATTAAATGCTACAACTCTTGCCATTAGAAATAATAATATCCCATTAGACGATAATTCCGGAAGATAATCCGAAATCCATCCATTAGATGAGTCAACAGATCATATAATAGATTGTTAAGTTTTCAATTTGTATATATGTGTAGTTTTCTATGGGTTTGCATAAAAAGTGTCCAAATTAGAATAAATCTTTAGTTTAGTGAGTTCATACATTTATTTGTGTTTATTTATGTTTTGTCTAGTTAAATGTTTATTTATGTTTATTTATGCTGAAAAAATGATCTTTCATGTTTATTTATGTTTTGTCTAGTTAAATGTTTATTTATGTTTTGTCTAGTTAAATGTTTATTTACTTTGTTTAGTTAAATGTTTAGTTTATAATAACTCATTGCCCCCCTTAAACAACTTTACCTTTAATAACCCAAAGCAAAAGATTAGACAATATTTGCTAAGTCATTCATCATATAGGATTTGCATGCATTGTATTTTTTGATTATTTACGATTTCTATCGTAGATTGCTGGCGTAAGGTACGTACTATCTTTCACTCATCATTCATTAGAAAGCACGCATTAGTTAGTAGGACTTGCATTGGAACAAGAGTGAGGTGAGTGTTTGTTTGGTGTGTTGTTTGTTAGATTAAGGTATGAAAAACACTTAGGGGACAGTCACCTATAGGAGATGAGGTAGGGGATTTCATCACCCTTTCCTTGGCCCAGAAACCACTTAATAAAAGAGCCTTAATAAAATCAATTAGACGTTGGCCCCTAGGAATTTCGGACGCATTAAGGAGAGGAAACCGTTTAAGACCGTTATGGCCTGAATGTCGTTGCCCATCTAGTCTCCCTGAGATTTTAGGAACCTCCGGGTTCTTGATTTCCTATAGATTAGTGGTCCTCGATGTTTAAGACCGTTTCCGCCTGAACGTCGTTGCCCATCTAGTCTCCCTGAGATATTAGGGACCTCCGGGTTCTTGATTTCCTACAGACTAGTGGTCCTCGGTGGGACCTCGAAGTTAGGCGTCGTCTATTACTAAGGACCTATAGTGGACTTTAGGTTTGTTTTGGCCTTGATTGTTTAGTTAGATTTCTAACATTCCTTATTCCACGCTAGATTAAGGACTTCATCTCTTCTCCTCTGAGTCATTCTTTTCTCATCTTAATGTCTCTGAATCTTCTCATCTACGAACACATTCTTTTAAATTGAAATTTTATTTATTTTCTTCAATAATAACTATCATTTTTGCTTCTGTTTAGATTGAAATGGATCGAGAGTGGATAGTTTCAAACAGATTGAGTGATGAGTATGAGAACGGAGTGAATATGTTCTTAGAGGTTGCCAAAAAACATTCTAAGAAAATGAAAGACAACGACATGGCGTATTGTCCGTGCAATAAGTGTCATAATATGTCAGTGTTGACTTTTCGGAAAATGAAAGATCATTTGTTTGAGAAAGGTTTCGACCCAAATTACAGACGGTGGATATGGCACGGCGAAAATGAATCATGTAGTCGTTCCAAGAATGATGGAGAAGATGTTAGTGTGGAAGATCACTTAGAGGAAATGGTTCAGGATATGGCTGAAAAGTTTTCGTCCAACCCCGATTAACTTGGTAATTTGTTGAGTGACAATGAGAAGCCGTTGTATAAGAATTGTACCAAATTCACTAGATTGTCAGCGGTGTTGAAGTTGTACAATTTAAAAGCTGGAAATGGTTGCTCCGATGTGAGTTTTACATCAATGTTGAAGTTAGTGAAAGAGATGCTTCCAGATGATAATGAGTTGCCAGATAGAACTTATGATGCAAAGAAAGTGTTGTGCCCTATGGGAATAGAATATAGGAAGATACACGCATGCCCGAATGATTGTATATTGTATAGGGGTGAGTTTGAAAACTTACATTCCTGTCCCAGGTGTAATGTTTCAAGATACAAAATGAAACGTAGTGGACCAAACCACAATGAAGAGGCTGATGAGATGAAAATCAAAGGACCTCCTGCTAAGATTTTGTGGTATCTTCCGATAATACCAATGCTTAAATGTTTGTTTGCGGGTAAAGAGGATTCCAAGAATATGACATGGCATGCTGATCGTGAGAAACCAAATGATCAGTTGCTACGTACCCTGCAGATTCACCTCAGTGGAAAAAAATAAATGTCGACTTTCCTGTGTTTGGTGAAGAATCGAGGAATGTACGACTTGGGCTATGTACTGACGGAATGAATCCTTTCGGTAGTTTGAGTAGCATTCACAGTTCTTTGCCCGTTCTGCTTGTAATTTACAATCTGCCCCCGTGGTTATGCATGAAACGCAAATATATCATGTTGTCCTTAATGATTTCTGGTCCGAAACAACCTGGAAAGGACATCGATGTGTATTTAAGACCTTTAATTGATGACCTAAAGAAATTGTGGGATGATGGAGAGTCAGTTTTTGATTCTTATCGTCAGGAGTCATTCGTAATGCGGGCAATGATATTTTGCACGATTAATGACTTTCCAGCTTATGGTAATCTGTCTGGATATTCAGTCAAAGGTCATAAAGCTTGTCCAATTTGCGAGGAAAATACATGTTCTTTGCAACTAGTTAATGGTTCTAAGACTGTCTATCTCGGTCATCGGAGATTTTTGCCGAACTCTCATCCTTATCGTAGGTTGAAGAAGGCATTTAACGAAAAACAGGAGTTTCAGAATCCGCCAGTTGAAATCAGCGTCGAAAAGGTGTATGAACGTATAAGGAACATTGAATGTGAATTTGGAAAACCGTACAAACGAGCAAACGACAAAAGTAGTTGGAAAAAAAGATCAATATTTTTTGATCTCCCTTACTGGAAAACTTTAGAAGTTAGACATTGTATTGATGTGATGCACGTAGAGAAAAATGTTTGTGATAGTCTTGTTGGCACTCTGTTGAACATACCTGGTAAAACCAAAGATGGATATAATGCAAGACTTGATCTTGTTGATATTGGTATACGAGCAATGTTGGCACCAGAGAAGAAAGGAGATCGGAATTACTTACCTCCAGCTAGTTATACATTGTCTAGAAAGGAGAAAAGAATTCTCTATCAGTGTTTGCACGATGTAAGGGTTTCACAAGGTTATTCTTCAAATATCAGTAATCTTGTTGTTATGAAGGATTTGAAACTTGTGGGGATGAAGTCTCACGATTGTCACACTTTAATGCAGCAGTTGTTACCTGTAGCACTGAGATCCATATTACCGAAAGATGTTAGACAAGCAATAATAAAGTTGTGTTCCTTTTTCAATAAGATTTGCAGTAAAGTGGTCGATCCTGTGCAGTTAGACAAGTTACATAATGAAATTGTGGTCACATTATGTCAGTTGGAGATGTTCTTCCCCCCGGCTTTTTTCGACATTATGATTCATCTTGTTATTCATTTGGTTAGAGAAGTTAAATTGTGCGGACCAGTTTTCTTAAGGTGGATGTATCCTTTCGAGCGTTATATGAAAGTGTTGAAAGGTTATTGCAAAAATCGTCAAAGACCAGATGCTAGTATTATTGAAGGATACATAGCTGAGGAGGTTATCGAGTTTTGCACTGGATACCTAGCAAACACCAAAACTGTTGGACTTCCGAAGAATCGTCATGATAAACGTGCCGATGGTAAAGGGATACGTGGGATGAAAATGTTAAATCCAAATGGCGATGACTTAATGACAACATATTTTTATGTGTTGTGCAATTCGAATGAAGTTCAACCATACCTAAATGAACACATGAAGTTTCTAAAGGAAAGAAATCCTTTGTGGAGTGATCAACAAGTAATTAATAGTCACAATAAGAATTTCATCTCTTGGTTCAAAAATCTAGCATACAAGCGTGATGTTTCTGAGACAATACAATGGTTGGCTTACGGTCCGCATTCTGTTGTTATAAGTTACAGTGGTTATGATATCAATGAATATTCTTTCTACACAGTTTGTGAAGATGCGAAAAGTGCTGTTCAGAACAGTGGCGTCACCTTAATAGCAGAGTCATTGCATTTGTCTAGTTCTAAAGACAAGAATCTTGTATACGCCGACATGTCCTATTACGGTGTAATTGAAGATATATGGGAGCTAGACTTTGTTAAATTCAAAGTACCTATATTTAGATGCAAGTGGGCTGATAATAAAACAGGAGTTCGAGTGGATGACTATGGCTTCACTTTAATTGATTTTTCAAAACAAGGGTATAAAGGAGAACCTTTTATTCTAGCTTCCCAAGCGAAACAAGTCTTCTATGTGGCTGATTCGTGTGATAAGAAATGGGCAGTAATTTTGGAAGGGAAGAAAAATATTGTATCAGATGATAGTCTGATCGAGTATGAAGAGACACCACCTTTCTCTAAGCAAGCACCTGAGTTGAACTCGGTAGATGAATAAATAAATGTTGAGACTTGTATGTTTAGAGATGACCACGGTGAAGGTATATGGATTGAAAATCCATTAAGGAAAAAAAACAGTAAAGGTGCAAATTTTCTGTTGTAACACATTGTAATAGACATTTAATCCATGTCTTTACGTTATTTAATTACTTGAATTTATCTTTTATAGTATAATGGCTCCGAAAAAGAAACCCACTTCCTCCGAGTCTGAAGGTTCGAAGACATACAGTACACGAGGTCCTTGTCTCATGAAAGAATTCGTGGGCAGAAGAACTAGAGACGGTAGAGTTCCAATCCAGTTTGATGATCGTCTTGAGCCCTTAGGCATGCTATTTGATAGTTGGAAAAGTTTTCTGGGTAGCTTAGCGAGGGCCAAAGTTGACATTTGTTTATCCAGTTGGGCTGATGTAGATGAGAAGTTGAAGGACACAATATGGGATAATGTGCAGGTAATGGTTCCATTATAGATTTCTATAGTTTTAGTTGAACTTTTGATATATATAAAGTTAACGTGTTGTAGGAATCTTTTGAGTTCCAATCCACTGACAAGTTGAAGAAGAAGTGGATGACATACATGTCAGTTCGTTGGAGGGATTTCAAAACAAATTTAACGAACAAGTACATATTCGGAGACTACCAGGATAGAAATCCATGCGATGTCTATAACTTTATCACTCCGAATCAATGGGAGCTATTCAGAAAATCCAGAGATAGCCCGGAGTTTGAGGTATACTAAGTTTAATTTATAATATAGTAACTGAGTTTCAAAACAAACTTGTTAGTTATTGATTTTAGTGACAATCTAATAAACTTGATTTTAGGTCATCCGAGCAAAAAACCAAAAGATTAGATCTTCTAACAAGTATACACATCGTATGTCTCGAGCGGGGTACCAAAAGTTAGAAGCACAAATGATGGCTGAAAAAATTGCTCAGAAGAGACAGGAGGCAATTGACTCCGGTATGAGTGAGGAGCAAGCAAGTAACCTATCTCCTCCTTCTCCCGTAGCTCGTTGTGATTCTTGGAAGAGAGTGAGAGTAAACTCCAGAGGGGAGTACGTCACAGACGAGTCGCAAGCTATCGGTTCGAAGATAGTAAGTTGCATCACTTATATATATGTTATTAATTCAGAATCATTAATTTTATATTGCTCAAATGATAGTAAATATTGTTTTAAACTTAGGACTCTCTGAAGTTGAGAGAATCTCAAGGCGAATTTGCTTCCGATGGTCGGAATGATATTCTACGCGAGGCCTTTGGAAACGACGAACACCCCGGTCGTGTGCGAGGGGTAGGGAGTAGAGTTGGACTTCGACAATATTATGGGAATACTCAACGGTCTACTTCGATGACTGGTCATACCAAATGCCAGCAAGAGATCGCAGATTTGAAGAAGTCTTTGCAACTTCTTACGGAGAGATTGGATCGTGATTTGCCTACTTCTCCTACCCGTCGTAAGACCGGTTCTTCCGCGGAGACTACTCCAGTTCCGCCAGTGTTCCACCATCATCGACATGATGATTTCGTGTCTCATTCTCGAGAATTGGCCCTCGTCGACAGTCCCTCGTTTGGAAAGTTCGCGGATGGATCTAGATGTGCTTTATTTGTCGAAGACCCTGATCGAAGATTGGTGGACACGGGAAAGTTTATAACATCTCCAGACACCACTTCACAGAGGTAGGAGAGGGAGAATTGAAGGTTGCAGTTGAGAGTTGCTTAGATCCTGGTGCTTTTGTGCCATTTCCGGAAGAAGAGATTGTTACTCTCGGCGATGCTATCGGTGAGTTCGTGCGTTGGCCTAGTTATTTAGTAGAGCTAAACGACAAACATGAGGTATAGTTTAACTTTGAAAGACTTTAAACTTGAAATTTGTTAACAATTGTATTTTAACGGTTCTATACATCTTTGTAAGGTGTCAAGCCCCCGGAGCAAAGGGTCAAACAACTAATCTCCGATTAACATTAATTCGCTTCCAAGTAGGTGCAAAATGTTGTATCAATGTATGGTAGGTAGGGAAGCACAATCCCTAAGTACCTTGGACTTGGATGGGGATAAAGGGTTGCCTCCCGCTTTGTACGTCACCAAAGAGGATATCATGCAGTTCATGGCGATGGATTCGTTGTGTATCATGATTATCGACGTGCAAGTGAAGTGTTTTTTTGTATACAATGAAAAGTATTGAATAATTTTATCAAAACTATAATAAATTATAATTTTTATACTTGTAGACATCTTTACGACGCCAGAAGGTCAATATTTCCCGAGGATCAAGTATTTGGATTTATCAGTCCATCTACATATATATACGGGAATGATGATAAATCGGGTCAACTTGGGACATTCTTTAAAGAAGAAGACAAAAGATATTATCTGCTCCCTTATCATGAGAAGTAAACTTTGTAATTCAAAGTGAAATTTTATTTTGTAATAAGCTTCTAATTATATATATAACATGGCTCATTGGATGCTTGTCGTTGTATGCCCCACGACTAATTCGGCATATTGGTTTGATCCGTTGGGGTCGAATAAACCAAGGGACTCAATAAAGAAACTTCTAAATATGTAAGTTCGTTTAGTTGTCAAAAAAGTAATTCTTGGATTTTTATTAGTATTATTGAATGATATTTTCACTTGTGCTACTCAGGGCAATTAAGGTTTACAGAGCTTTAGGTGGTAGTAGAACAACCACAAAATCTGGAATAACATGGCATGGAATGAGAGTACGTTCTTTCCCATTTTTGTTAATTAAGTTAGGAACAAATATTTAGCGAATTCCTATGTTTGTAGTACCGGAAGCAGGTTGGAAATACGGAATGCGGTTACTACGTGATGAGATACATGGAGGAAATCCTCGATGTGGCAACTCAAGACGTATGTCTAACCGAGGTAATGTAGATCGTTATTCAATTGTATATTCAATTGTAGTTTCAATATTTAGTTATTAATATTCAACACACTTGTATTTTTTTGATAGGTTTTCCCAAAAAATAGTGATCCATTCTCGCAACAGGAGCTCGATGAAACTCGCGACCGATGGGCTCGCTATTTCATCAGAAACATGCTGACGAACTAAGAGGTTCTACTGCCAATTGTATTTTTTGTAATTTAGTTAACAAGTGCACTTGTATTACAAACCTACACTTTATGCCTTAATATAATCGCCTTAATGTTAGAATGAATTAATTGCAAGTGTGTTGAATGTCAATTGTATGGATGTATGTGGGATGTATATGGATGTATGTGGATGTATATGGATGTATGTGGATGAAATTTATAGGTGAACGAATTTGGTGCAGTTGTATGTACACGACGACGATGACTAAAAATAATTTCGTCGGATCCTTTTTTTTTTTGTCCAGGTTTGGGAATAGACGTCGGTTTTCTTCAGAGGAATAGACGTCGGCTTTCTATGTAATCCGACGTCTATCCCTAACGTATAGGCGTCGTATGTTAGTTACCCGACGTCTATCCCTAAAGTATAGGCGTCGTATGTTAGTTAACCGACGTGTATACCTAAAGTATAGGCGTCATATGTTAATTAACCGACGTCTATACATATAGGCTTATACACGTCGGAGTCTAATTAAGACCGGCGTCTATTTGTTAGGTATAGACGTCGGCTATACGATGGCCGACGTCTATGTATAGACGACACACACATATACGTCGGAGAGGGGTGTGCTGATATCCGACGTGTATAAGCCCTTACAGCCGACGAATATTCCCTTTTCTGTAGTAGTGCCAAAAAAATTCACATGAGGTTTACGATCAATAATTAGAAATAAACTAAATGAAATTATTATGCAGATAAATGGGTTATGACATACTTGATTGGGATTACCACGTTGAATCTTCTTCTTTGGATTTCTGAAATTTTTGCAAGAGTTGATGTGAAATACTTTGTATATTAGTTAAACTTATAGTAGCTACAAGATATTATTAAATACAGTCGTGCCTCCGGCACTTCTCTTTTTAACGTGTATTCCACTTAAATGCCCAAGTTTTCAGTTCAATGAAACCCAAAAGACTAAGTTAATCCACCATTACCAAAAGAACAAGGTTTGGTATTTAAAATCCGTGAATGCAAAACATTGGAGACGATTTATAAGACGTGGTTTCGGCACTGGACTTCAAAATTGCGTGCAAGTTTGAAGTTTTTGCACCCACATATATCTATGCTGCTTCATATATAATCTTCACATCTATCTTCAATCTCTATAACTTGTTTAAGGGGTGAATTTTTAATTACCCACCATAAATTCAAAATATCATAGGAACCCTCTTATGTAATCACAATTTTCAATTAACATCTAAGAATCTATATTTAAACGCTAACTTTGACAGGTATGTATTACTTAATATGAATAAAATTGACTTTAGAAGTTCGAAAGTGCTTCGTAAACACCATTTATAGTGAACAAATTAAAAAGAATTCAATTTTTTTTCCTTTTCTTGCAAGGGTACGTATAATTGAAAATCTACTTTAAAGTGGAGGATACTTAAAATATGTTGAAAATTTAAAGGGTATTTGTGATATTTGAAATATTTGGAGAATATTTAGTATTTTTCGCTAAATGAGAGTCTGGTTTTGTACGAATGTATACAAATGGGCATGCAATCACGAATAATTAAAGAAGAGTAGAAGGATATATCATATGTGCAATATAAGTGTATAGAAAATATTTATATGAAGTACAACTTCTATATTACTTGAAAAATATATGATAGCACGCATTGCAACTCATCCGATCATCCGAACAAAGCCAGCTTGCACATATATCACCTAGAAAATAAAACTCTAGCTAATTAATTAATCGTCTTTTTCTCGACCATCCCATACATAATATGTTCTCATTCTTCCTGATTAAATTAAACAAATTAAGATGAATATAGTCATTTTCCGGAACATTAGTAAGAAGGCTATCAGCTTCAATAAACATTTGATGTAGCAAAGGAAAGTCAAAATAAGGGTGTACATAATTTTGATATCTCATATATTGGTTAAGAGTTCAATAAAAACACGTATCGATAACAGAATAAGTTATCAGGATTTGTATTTCAGCTCCATTTCATTAGAATAATCTGTATATGCACTTCTAGAGTTGGATGAGAAGGAATGTGTCCCAAAAGGAATCATGGAATTTCCTCAAGAGATGCTTGCCGTCCACTTCCTTTAAGACCGGCCGTGAGGTTACACATCATATGTTCAAACATACTTTGTCATTGTTTTAAGAGAATTATTTGACATTTGTTAATAGTAAATTCCACGGTGGTATACATTTTAGCATCTGGTTTTCATCCTGGTAATGCATTAGTAAATGGTTTCTATCTTTAAGATCTTGTTAGGTTTTGAATTTTGTGATAAACCACCTTTCCGGCTTCCCCCCCAGGAAATGTCACTATAGGTCAAAGCATGGCTCTTCTTCTTTAGAAATAAAATATAATTAGGATATTATTTTCATAAAGCTTGAAAGGACTAGTCCTATATATTTTTGGGTGGTAAACAAAATATCATTTTCCCAGCTTTAGGTTTGAACATTGACATTATCCAAATAAGAAAAGAAACAGGGAAATTAATATTGATCGGTAGGATGATATTATACAGAATTTTAGCGTGTTTTCTAATAGGGTATCCATTTATGAAATTTGCGATCTTACAGGGTATAATTACATTCTCAATAATTTGTCCTGCTTAGACCATACGAATAATTACCAAACCAAGTTAAAAAACTAATTAAATTGGATAGTGGAGGTACATGGACGCCCAACTTGAATTGATAGATTCTATCAGAAAAGGTTGAATTGAGAAACACCTACGTTTCGGATTTCATAGGATTTGTTGCATGTCACTATCAACTTTAATTTGGTCATATTAACTAGCTACTTTTGAGAATAATATAGTGTTACAACTTGCACCTGATACTTTGGTTCCATTGTGAAAATTATAGGCTCAGTTAACTAACACTAAACATGATGGTGTAGACGTGCAGGAATAGTTATATGGTTATAAAATCACTTCAAATTGGAAAAGAATATAAATTTAAATATAATAGAATAAAGTGTAATGCATAATTAAAGAGTATACTTAGTTTTACTATATCAAAATCAGAGTATAATTGAAAATATGGTTCGAATTACAAGGCACCAGAATAATATAGCAAATGGGAGGATCTTTGCATCTATACTCTCCAATTTTCCAATTTGATGTAGATTACTAAATATAATTATCTTATTATAACTTTCTCTTAACTTTTTTTATACCTAATAATTAATCTTCATGGATCAAACTGGGGAAGAATTCAATTAATAAAATGTTAACGGAAGGAATACTTGGTAAATAATATTAAATGATTTTAAGATGTCGATGTAAACATGACCAGAATAAATGGACATATGCAAAATGCCCTAATTAAATAATTAACCAACAGAAATGATATATATATATATATATATATATATATATATATATATATATATATATATATATATTGTTATACAAGAGAGGAGGTCAAAAGTTTATTTAGAGTAGAAGAAACCACCCATAGAGAACTAGAAGAAAAGTGGAATCCTTTGAATAAACAAATCCATTTGCCAATGTTAGTCTTCCTACACCAAACCATCCATCCAACACTATAAAATCTTCCGGTCCTCTTGATCAAACCATAGAAAATCACATCCCAAGCTAATATCTCTCCTTCAAGCATTACCACCACGTACATTATCATCATGGATCTCTCTGATTACACCTTTGGATTGCGTTACTTCCGTTCCTCCCAATCAAAGTAAGTTTTTAATTTGTTCCGAACATTATTCTGATTAAAAACATGTACATGTCACCATGTTATGGACACCTGATGTGTTTTCCAAACCTCTCGTTGTAATTAAGGTTCCAAATGCCGGAGAATTCGATTGCGAAAGAGACGGCATACCAGATCATCAACGACGAGCTTATGCTGGACTGCAACCCGAGGCTCAACCTCGCGTCGTTCGTGACCACGTGGATGGAACCGGAGTGTGACAAGTTAATAATGGCCGCGATTAACAAGAACTACGTGGACATGGATGAGTACCCTGTCACAACTGAGCTCCAAGTATGTTCGTTCGTTAACGTGTAGTTCACGTTAATAAATCTGTTGGTATGATTAATTCAAACTATGTAAGTCAATGCTTAAATTTTGGTTGCAGAATCGGTGTGTGAACATGATTGCGCACCTTTTCCACGCACCTTTGAAGGAGAAGGAGGCGGCAGTTGGAGTTGGGACAGTTGGGTCGTCGGAGGCGATCATGCTTGCCGGATTGGCATTCAAGAGGAGGTGGCAGAATAAGATGAAAGCCCAAAATAAGCCCTCTGATAAGCCTAACATAGTCACCGGTGCAAACGTCCAAGTATTTTTAATTACCTGTTGTTTTCGTTGCAATTAGTTGCAAAATGAATTAGGGTTAATTACAGTGTTGCCTTGTGAACTATGTCTTGATATGACTTTGCACCATTGAACTTTCAAAGTTGACAGTTACCTCATTTGAACTTTTATTTTGTAACAATTTGTCATCCTGAACTTTAAAAATCTATTATTTAAACACATATTCATTTTTTTGCATTTTTTTGTATCCCTAATACTGTAACACACTCCTAAACCTATATTTACGTGAAAGTTCAGATCGAAACAAAGGTAAGATATTGTTGGAATTTGTGTCAGATTGGTACTAAATCTGACCCAAATTCCAACCAAATCTGACATCCATTTTGATCTGAACTTATAGGTTTAAGGGTGTATTAAAGATACAACAAAAAATACAAAAAAATGACGAATGTGTGTTTAAATAATAGATTTTTAAAACTCAGAATGACAAAGTGTTACAAAACGAAAGTTCAATGAGAATATCTGTCAACTTTGAAAGTTCAAGGTGCAAAATGATATCAATGCATAGTTAAGTGAAACAAACTGTAATTAACCCAATAAATTAATCAAAAGGACAATTTCATTTATGTCCTTAAATACTTTGAAATATCTCACAAACACCTTTCAATACGCAATGATATATATGTTAGATATACTTTACGTAGACCAATTTTGAGTCTTTACATTTAGCTCAATCGGTAGATTCATGATCCTAGATTAACTATTATATCCTCATCAGTTAAAACTTCAATTTAAAGATGTATATATACATATATTATGCATAGGTTTGCTGGAAGAAATTCGCGATGTACTTCGAGGTGGAGCTAAAGGAGGTTCCTTTGGAGGACGGATACTACGTTATGGATCCCGCAAAGGCAGTGGAAATGGTTGATGAGAACACCATATGTGTTGCAGCCATCTTGGGATCCACTCTTAATGGCGAGTTCGAGGACGTCAAACTTCTCAACGACCTCTTGGTTGAAAAGAACAATTTAACAGGGTACGTACGTACCTACGTATATACGTACATACATATAGTTTGATCTCCAACACATTCTTGTATTCATGTTTTTCGTTTTGGTCGTGTGTAGTTGGATTTTATTTTGAAATTGGAAGGTATATATTTGAATGACAGATAGTTTCGTGAAAAGTCTTTTTAGGAATAAACTAAAGAGAAAAGTGCTTACTTGACGCAAAAGGGTGTATGTAATCTGCAATCAAATTCAACTTTAACTTGGTCAAACCCCATAGCCCATAGATTTGCTGCTGATGAAAGTAGCAAATTGCAAGGAACTCCCAAAATTGTATGCCATTGTATAATGCATGTGGTTTTCTATTTTAGAAACAATGAAGAGTGATTTAGGATTCAATGGCTAATGGGAATGTGAAGCTATTCTGATCAATAGTATTATGAACCATATTTTGAGCAATTTGTATCGAATGTTAGTTTACTGTGCATTTAGTGTTACAAATTACATAAGCAAACTTCAATTATACTTGCATTAATTGGTTTTCATTGATCTCTTCCAAAAAACTCAAACTTTGATTTTACATGTGATGCATGTAGTTGGGAGACACCAATTCATGTGGATGCTGCTAGTGGTGGTTTCATTGCACCATTCATCTACCCGGAGTTGGAGTGGGATTTCCGGCTGCCGTTGGTGAGGAGCATCAACGTAAGCGGCCACAAGTATGGGCTTGTCTACGCCGGAATCGGGTGGGCGATATGGCGGAACAAGGAGGACTTGCCAGAGGAGCTCATCTTCCACATTAACTACCTTGGTGCTGATCAGCCTACCTTCACCCTCAATTTCTCCAAAGGTAACTTTAACCTTTTCTATTAGATCTTGGTCAATCACTTAATTTGATGGTGCTTTTTGTTAACTAACGATGATTAATTGATTGTAGGGTCGAGCCAAATCATTGCCCAGTACTATCAGCTCATAAGGCTGGGGTTTGAGGTCAGAACTGTTGCTTTTTAATTTAATATGGAGTGTGAAATTTTAACATACACTTGATATGTTATTCAGAAACGTAGGCTTATCTATTAATTCTAACATCACTTGATATGTTAAAAAATCTTAATTAATTATGATGTTTATGCATGAAAGGTCCATTGAGAGAGAAATAAATGAGACGTGAATTGACACGAAAAGAAAAAAAAGTAACTAAATGACATCGTTGAATTTTATACAAACTTGATATTTTTAAATGCTTTATAAGCTAGTGTATTGTTTTTGCCCGGCCATTATTATCTATTTATCTATGTTTTCTAGTATGAAAAAAAATCATGTTATTTCACTATATATATCACTCCAATTACATGATTAATTCTCTTCTGGTTATGCTTAACAACATGTACACATGATTCTTTTGTCGACACAAGTATATATATGTTTGTTTCACACTAAAAGGATATGCTACAAATTGATGCATGACACATACATTTGAACTTTACACACAGCAATATATCATTTTTGGATATTCAGGGGTACAAGAACGTGATGGAGAATTGCCAAGAGAACGCAATGACACTAAAACGAGGCTTAGAAGCCACAGGACGCTTCAATATAGTTTCCAAAGACATTGGGGTCCCCTTGGTGGCCTTCTCCCTCAAAAACAGCAGCGGCCACACCGAGTTCGAGGTGGCCGATCGCCTCCGCCGCTTCGGCTGGATAGTACCCGCGTACACAATGCCACCTAACGCGCAACACGTCACAGTGTTGCGTGTCGTCATAAGAGAAGACTTCAGCCACAACCTTGCGAATCGCCTTGTTGATAACATCCAGAGGGTGCTCCACGATCTTGATGCCCTCCCGAAGATGGTGCCGGTCACCATGGCGGTGGCCAATGGTGGCGAGAATGGCGCAGAGGAGGAGGTTAGAGTGAAAATGGTGAAAAAGAAGTATTTCTCTGTTTGGAAGAAGTCTATCATGGCTAACAAGGCGAATGGTGTTTGCCAACCTTGTTAAGATAATTAAGTTTGATCTTCATCTTTATTTATATGTTTTATTATTATATAGTTGTCAATGTTTCTTTTGAATTGTTGCGAGTAGATGCTTTTAATTATGTGTTTTGTAGACATTGAAATAATCAATAAAGACATTCGGTTGTGGGTTGTCAATGCAATTTTCTTCTAAGAAATGCAAAACTAATTTTAACAAGAGAGGGTCTTGAGAAAATAATCACCCATTGCTCGTGGTAAAAAGTGTAGGAGAATACACATTCAAGGGTTTGTCTTAAGTAAGCTGTTGGAATACCACCAATATGTGCACCTTAAACAACTTAGTAGGATTCAAGGGTAAATGTAACGTTTCGAAATAGTAGAAAAATTAAAATTTTAAAAGATAGATATATCAATAGATCAAATCACCGGGACGCTACGAAAAACCACATATATATAGAATGGTGCACTGCATAATACAAGAAAACAAAAGTATGATTACATCACAAAAGATATACAATATATACAAGTGTAATCATATCAACCTCAAAACACAAGATGACATGATCTGGTCTGGGTGCGCTCACCCTCACTCACCACCTCCTAACGACGGTCACGTCCTGAAATGCAAACATAAAATAATGTCTGAGGAATTTTCCCATAAGGAAATCTTGTATGTCAAACTCCTAAATGCATGAATTAAACAATAACATGACATGATATGAAAATGCAATACAACACAACCATCGCCGTCAAGCTGGGTTCCCGAGACCTCTCTCCCAACCACAGTTGACACAAACCAAAACCGGGTCTCAATGGTCCTCTCATACCAACCCCACAACACACTCGTGCACACAAGGCACATGTCGGAAAATCATCGGCCAACAAACCACACGTGCACACAAGGCACCCGCTCCTCAGAGCCACAACCATGACCGCTCTCAGGTCGGAATGTCCGTACCGTCGCCCCCAAAAAGGTCAGAGACTTGTTGCCCTCACGATAGATCACAACAACAAATAACACCAGCAACAGATACAAAAATGGGCAGAAACGGTCGAAACGGTCGAAACCCCACACAAAAGCCTGGTCCAACAGAAAAACCTACCAACCGGTCGAAAGGCAAAAGTGGACCATTCGACAAAAAATAACCAGTAAAATCTTCCTACACTCAAAGTGCACGATCGGTAGAACAAACAAGAATAAACGGTCGACCGAAAAAAAAATCAGTAAATCCAAACATTGAATCAAACTACACCGGTCGACCGAAACAACAAAAGGCTGAACGAATTTCAAGTTATCTTAAGTCATCAGTTGAACAGAATCTCATGGCGGTCAAACATTTGGAAAGTCTACACCTGAACCGACTTACTACAGTGTAATCGGTCGATAAGATCAAAAAGACGGTCGACCGTTTTTTGGTCTTCATCCCCAACCGACTTACCACAGTGCATTCGGTCGAACGACAAAGGGGACCCGCTCGACCAAAACACCTAGAGCTTGCTTAACATGCTTGACTGGTCGACCGCCTAGGGCGTCGTTCGACCGGTGCAAGGCAAAACTCCACAATTAACACTGGCAACGATCGACCACTGCACCAGCCGATCGACCGAATTCAGCAGAAACTCTGCTGAAACAGAATTCCCGACGAATCTTTCGGCCTACCATCGACTCCATGATCACTCATACTAACATAAGTGAGTCTTAAATACAAGCTTGACATACCTTTTAAGGCTTGAAGAAGCCTTAGAAGAACCAACAACGATCGCTTCCACGAGCACTTTCTCGCCAACACAAGTTTCTCCGGTGAACTTCTCTCGGCCGACGATCGCACCACCTCGTCACCTCAACAACGAACCTTCTTCTTCTTCTTCTTAACACTTCACCACCAAACTCAGAGGCTACGAGGGAGAGAGGATGAGAGAGAGGCTAGTGCAAGTGAGAGAGAGAGAGTCAAACCTTAAATACTCTTTTCCTCAACCAATCTCAGCCGTCACCTCAAACATCTCCATCATATCACCCTAAACCTGATTAAAACACTAAACAAGGATTAGGATCTCATAGTAAATGTGTTTCAATATTGATTACTAATTTTTTATTGGAATTATTATAGTCGGTAAATTTTTGACGATGGAATCCTAAGATGCTAACCTGAAATCTCAAGCGTTTTCCCACCCGCTACTGACGTGGATAGTCCGGATGGAAAAAATTGGCCCCGTCAGTTTTGCGCCCAATCAATTTTTTTTCTATTTGAATTAATACCATACAACTCTACAAGTGACAATACTCATCCTACTACTTGTTACGGATGTACCCCAAAATCGTAAATTATGTTTAATTTAAATTTGAAATCTATGTTTGATTCTTAGTGATTTAGTTTGTGTCATGGTCTGATATCTTGTACGTAAATGTGTTGGATTTCATTTTATTGGTGGTGTTAAGGTAAAATGTTTATAAGGGTCTGTTTTGTGGTCTAATTTTCAAGTTTTATATTAATTGCAGATCAATATATACTTGGGAGATGATTGAGTTTGTATTACCGCTTCTTGTAGTTGCTTTGTTTGACTTGCAGATGATTTAATTGTTATCGTCAAGTGTGTTTTGAAAAAAAATTCCTTGTGTTTTGAAGGTGTTTTGTTGTGTGTTATGGAAGCTAACTTTGTTTTAGTGGTTAGAGCACCCTTAACGGGGGGTGCACGCCCGGGCGTCCCCTTGTTAACGGGTCGGGCGGCCGCCCGAGGTGCCCACCCGGGCGTCCAATCGGGCACCGGACGTCCCGAATGGACGTCCGGGGCACCCTTGGGTGGGGGCACGTGTTGCCGCCCCATTCGTCCAATTTTTCTAAATATTTTTTTATTTTAGTGGAGGATTTGTTATTAGAAGTAATTGATAATGTATTGAGTATTTTTTATTATTGTAGGGTGATAATTTTGATGTTATTAATTTGAAAAATATTTTAAATTTTTACATTACCTAAATCAAAGGTAAATCCATATTTAATGCTTAAATTAGAAAATATATTAATACTAAAACATCATAGGAACAACATGTTGCGTTATGAAATACATGAAATACAACAAACTACACGTAATATAAACTACATGAAATACGAACTAATGTAAACTAACAAACTACATAAAACCATTCTCTTCCGCCCAATCCATGAGTTTCGCAATCATTTTTTGATGTCGCTCCGACGGGTTGTCCTTTTTCAAGAGAGAGTGAAGCATGTCGAACTTAGTTTTTTTTACATGTTTGTGAAAATTTCGCTCCGCTAATTCATCCTGCTTGGAGAAACCATTTTCTCTCACTTGGACGTTGTATGCAATTTGTTGTGCAAGTTCCCTAACGTCGGTGTTGCATTCAGGGCCTAATGAACTTTTACCCTTGTTTTTTGTTTGCTTCACACATGGTGGGTGTGTAGATGATCTTGGCGTCATTTCTTCTGCCTTCAATGGTGATTGTGTCTTGGAGTCATCCGTGCTCTTTCTTTTCCCAAGGCTTCCTGAATGAGGACTACTTTCATCGTGAAACTCCGGGGACTCCCGACCAACACTCACGGGGACTCATCGTCGTTGTCATTCTCTTTTTCAGTGGCTGTCATACTAGGACTACTTACTTGGGACATGTTGCGGCCAAACATCTAAAATTGTGGTTGATTTTGTGGAAATGTCGGTGCGTATTGGGGAAATTGTGGGAATTGTAGGTTTGGTCTAGTGGTCAGAATGATGATGCGTATTGGAAGAAGCTTGACTGTCGGAATGACTGTCGGAAATATGGACGAGGGTATCCTTGTGGATAGTGTGGACGTGGATTTGATTGTGAACGACGAGGAGAACAGTTGTGATCTTGAGAAGACATTGCGAAGTTGTGTGAAATGTATGTTGTGTTTTGTATAAGGTATATATAGAGGGAAAATTGAGTACTGTGCATTCATGCGTGTACTGTACATTCACACGAATATTGTGCATTCACGCGGACTACTTTCGTTGCACGTGTAGACTGTGCATTCACACGTGGACTGTGTATCCACACGTATACTGTACATGCACACATACACTGTGCATTCACGCGTGTACTATGCATTTCTAGTTTTAATTAATAAAATTTTCCGTGGTTTAATATTAATGTTAACTACTAATTATTAATATTAATCATTTCGACAATTGGTACGTAATTAAAATTAGAATTATGTAAAATGTAATTTGTTAAATGTTGTGTAAGAATTAAAATTGTTTAATTAAGAAATTATGTGGAGGAAAAAGAGTGTAGGGTGAGTGAGTGTAGTCCGGGCGTGGTTAAGAAATTGTTTGGGGTGGGTGGAGTGACCTGACGTGGCAGAGAGAGAACATGACGTCCGGAGGTAGTCTGGACCTTGTTATTTATGATCCTAAAATAAAATTGGGCTATTTTTGGGTTTTATATCTCCACATTGATTTGGGATTTTATATCTTCAAAATTGGCTGACGAACGTTAAATGCGGCGTATAGAGTGGGTGTACGAAGAAGGAGTGGAAGGAATGTTTCCCCCCTCAGTTTTCGTTTGTCCTTCCCAGCCTGATCGATCACATAGGACGGGTGGGAAAGTGGGTACTTTACTTACCAATTTGAATGGACCAGAAGTCTTAAACTCTTAAAAGTTAAAAAGTATCATGACCACCGTGAATCTATTTTCATTTGGGTCATTTTGGAATTATATTTATATTGGGCTTGTTGTGATGTGCATTTCAAAGCAACCACATAATGTAGAGTTTTCAAAGAAATAGAACACAAGAGGTCATCGACCATCAACTTGAAGAGATTCATCTCATCTACTACAACTGACGCCAAAAGTTAACGTATTGGTCAATACAACCTAAGGCTGTAACTCAAAAGTTTCTTGTTCACAGTTGAGATGTTGAAAGGAAAAATGCAACTACTTCTGGTAGGTTGACGTTGGTGGTTCCTTATCGCCCTAAATCCCAACCGTGACAAACCATATATGTCCTACAGAAGCTTTGCTTTAAAATGTTGTGTGTTAACAAAACATTAGTACATTACTTAACTTCTTAACAACCAATCTTCCTCGGTACTTCTCATGCAAAGTTGCACATATTCTATTATTTAATTTTGTTTCCATATAAAGTAGGTAAAATTTTCAACGATCTTCAGCATCTCCAATGTGAATGGCCCACCGTTACAACTATCTTTTAGAAAGCAATGCAACTACTAGTATTTTTCATTCAGGGCACTTTGGAGTAACATAATAACCTTTTTTGTTAAAAGAATGGCTAATTGTGTTGTCAGCACGTTCAGCAAGTCATCAATTTTGAATTTCGAGGAAGAATTAATTCTATTGGAAAAGGAATATTACGTATGTCAAAGACCAAATCTTGGCAAAAAAATTATGTCCGAATTATCTTTACAACAACTACAAGACCGAATCCTTTTCCATACAGACAGGAGCAGTCTTGAGGATTTTACTTCAGTTGCAATCACAAGTAGAAAATTAAAAAGTTACCACTAATCCCATCAATGTATCCACATTAAGTAGCATACAAATCCTCATATCACTATCAGTAACATCTTCAACACTGTTGTTATTTTGATCAATGTTTGTAGTTGTTGCGAACGGTGGTAATATATTAATCACCGGCCCATGACGTTGTTTTCCATCAGTTCTTATCAAGAGCAGTTTGATCGTAATTGCCATTCGGTTCGTGGCAAATTGTTGTGTCCTTCACCCTAAAGGAGTGGTCTTGCTCCCAAGTTTAATCTTATTCTGATATGACTTGTTCAGTCTATTTTTTCGGTGTGAAGCAAACTTTATTTGTGATGATAACAAACAGTATAACCATTAGCCATGGTTACGTTTGCTCCAGATTTCAGAAACAGTTTAATTGATGTGCACTTCGCTTATTTTTAAAGGACATCTAACAGCACTATTTTTTTATTTTAATTTCTATAAGATTTTGAATTGTATCCACTATATTGTCGCTTTCAGGAGGTAATTAAGCAGTAAATTAGTGAAAGGAAAATGTGTTTATATGTTAATTAAAGTTGATGTTCCTTTCCTTTGCCTCAACTTCTTTTGTACTGCAACACGGGTCAAATGAATATAGGTCATGCATTCCAATCAATCAAAGCTTAGTAAAATGTTTATTTTGAAGCAACTTAGAGACGTTTCATTTTCAATTTGTACCTCTTTTTTTTAATGTAATTTTCCAAACTTAGTGTTGCGTTTCATTATTAGCCTTATATGCCTTATTTTGTAACACACACTCTGCAAGTTTGTCAGAAAAGGAAATAAAAGTTTAAGCAGGAGATTGGATGTCTATAATCACAACTTTAGGAAAGTTGATTGATACATATCCTCCAACGAGAAAACTATTCATATAATAATATACCCCTTCAATAACAAAATGGTCACTGGGGTAGTTATTTAAACAGGAAAAGGTTCATATATAACAGTTCAATTTAGAAAAGTATGAGGTGGAAATGCATATGTTGTTAGGTGAAGTTGGTATACTTCTAAAATAGACCTTGCTAGAGAAATTTTCTCAATGTGGGCTTCCTACCATTCATTTTTCACTTTGGAAGTTAGGGATTCCTTCAACACACAGACATCACTGATTCAAACCCTAAACCTCTTGTCATGTTGACATTTACTTGCATTACTTTGACCACTTCTTCTGTAATAACCTAATCTAAAACATCTTAATTAACTAAACCTAAACCTAATTAACCCTAATTAATCATGCATGAAGAGGTGGAGGTGTTGGACATGTGGAAATTGAGGTGGATGACTTGGGTTGGAGGCTTTGGAGGTGGAGTGGGAGATAAGATTTAAACTCTTCTATAAATAGGAGTGTTAGATAAATTGAAACGTTTTGCTTCGTTGTTGAATTATTCAGAGAGTGAGAGGAGTGATTCGGAGCAGAAGAAGGAGGAGAGAAGAAGTAAAGAAGAAGAAGAAGAAGAGAAGAAGAAGAGAAGAGGTGTTGAAGGGAGCTCGGGAGGCTTCTTCACTCGACCAAAGGTATGCCAAGTCTTCATATTAACTCCCCAAGAGGTGTGGGAGTGTAGAGGACGGCGTTGGTGCCGTTTCTCCGGTGAAAACCCTACTGGACGGAGGTTGAAGACGACTGGTTCGGTCGACCGTTAGGTGTTTCGGTCGACCGAACATCGTTTAAATGATACCTGTCCAGTAGGAAGATGTATTGTTCGGTCGACCGGTAGTTGGGTCGGTCGACCGATATTTATAAATATTAACTTTGTTCCCGGAACGGTCGAACGATGTCTGTGAGACGGTCGACCGTTATGCCAAATTTAAGCGGGAAAATAAAGGGTTGCATTAGCCGGTCGACCGGTGTTGTTTCGGTCGACCGAACCCAGTAGATAGATTAGACAGGCCTTCGGCCGACCGAGTGTGTGTCTCGGTCGACCGAACTGCGCAAGGTCGGTTCGAGCGTTGACCATCTAAACGGTCGACCGCTCTGGATCCGGTCGACCGACCGCGTGCAGTTTTCCTGTAGTGAAGTGCTTGTTGATCCGGTTAACCGGAAGAGTTCCGGTCGACCGAATTCAGTGGGCAGGATTCATGCAGGCATTCTTATCGGTTGAACGGACCCTGGTTCGACCGACAGGATATATATGTATATAAAATGTATAGCATAGACCTTCCAAACGGTCGACTGCTAGATGACTTTTGTTCGACCAATTGGTAGGTATTTCGGTTGGCGTGGTTCGACCGGTAGACTTGTTTGTACAGTACCGTGTACTGTGTGGGGGACCGGTTGACCGGTGTGCTTTTAGCGGTTGACCGATCTGCCGCAGGTTGGTGGATTTATCCACACGCGAGCCGTTGATGTCAGGTCGACTACCGGCTCCGAGGCGACGATTGATTACCGGCTTTGAGAGCTACGGATTTCACCTTCGACGAAGGCGTATTATTGTACTACCATTTTCCTCTCTTACCGAGCGGGCTGTGAGGGATGTGTACCGTAAACCTTGGGCAGTTTGCGAGGGTTTAGCGGTAGGCCGAGGATGTTCCGGCAGGGTGCGCGCTAGGCGACTCTTGGGGGAGCAGTGGCTGTCGTCTGACCCGAGTTGTGTATTCGGCGGGCTGACTCGCTCCTTGGGTGCGGCGTGTACCGGGGGTTCCTTCCTGCACTTTTTGGGGAGCAGTGGTGTCGACTGACCCTTGTGAGGCAGCGGTGGACTGACTTGACCCTAGTGGCAGGAGTGGTTCAGTGCCGCGGAGGCGGTGAGGGCATTATTGTGGGCCCGAGGTGGATGATCATGTGCATTGTATTGCATTGTCTTTAATTCCTTTTTATATTTTTAGGAGGTTTGGTATACGGGGTTCCTGCAGGGAACTCAGGCATGTTTGTTTGTTTTCATTTCAGGTAGCGAGCAGGTCTAGAGTCAGGTGGTGACCGAGGACGGTGCCTCCGGGATTAGATCCTGTTCTCTTTAGTAGCTTCTTTTGTTTGAGGTAGTGATTACATGTACATTCACTTTTGTTGTAATCACAGTTGACTCATTTGTATAGTTTGACTTCCACGTGGGTCTGTATTTGATATATTTTATATATATATGTTGGTTTGTTTTCCCGTGACGTGCCCTGTGTTGACCGTTGACGGTCCTTATTATTGTTTAAATTTTTCCGCTGTTTTCGGGTATGTTACAATTTGGTATCAGAGCGTTGATCTCGGCGTACTTGTCCAAAGAAACCACCTTTGAGTTAGGAGTTAGGTCTAGAGGATCATGCATGCACAGATTATATTGATATTGTCTTGTTTTCCTTGGCAGATGCCTCCTAGACGGGGGAAGGCCGTTGCCCATACTCGTGGTGAGAGTGAGACTGCGAGGGATGAGGCTTGGGAGGATGAGCGTCGGACGTTGTTCGATACGGTCGGACGTCTGACGGAGATGCTACAGCAGCAGACGACACAGACTGGGCAGACGGGGACTGGTGCTATGCATGACCGGTTTATGCGCCAGCATCCGCCTACCTTTCTGGGGCAGTATGACGCAGAGGCTGCGGAGGAGTGGATCTTCACGATGCAGAAGATCTTCAGTGCTATTGGTTGTCCTCCAGAGACGAGAGTGGGCCTGGCTACTTATGTTTTGGGCGGTGCTGCGTCCAACTGGTGGAGGTCCACATCTGCAGTGGTGTTTGCGGACAGAGATGATATAGCCTGGGAGGAGTTCGTTGGCGAGTTCAACGAGCAGTATTTTCCGCAGCATGTCCAGGATGAGAAGAGGGAGGAGTTTCTGAGTCTTCAGCAGGGAGACATGACCCTAGCAGGCTACATCGGGAAGTTCAACGCCCTAGAGCGTTACTGTCCCGAGATGTATATCACACAGGAGCAGAGAGCAGGGAAGTTCGTCCGAGGGCTCCGGAAGCAGTTGAGGACGAAGGTGCTGACACATATGCCACGCACATTAGCTGATGCTGTGAAGAGTGCTACTGTTCTTGATCGTGACTACAGAGAGAACTACCAGGATGAGAGGAGGCCATCGGGTAGGTTCTTTGGGAGGCCAGGAGGTCAGACTGGAGGGAATCCGGGCAAGAGGCCCCGATTCGAGAGAGCAGGAGTTGCAGTACCACGACCTGAGCCTTGTGGTACTTGTGAGAGGTTTCACTCCGGGCCGTGCTTCACCCCCGGAGCATGTCATGGGTGTGGCCAGCTGGGTCACTTTATTAGGAGCTGTCCGAGCCGAGGAGCTGGACCGAGCAGACCACTGGGTTTACCAGCACCGGGCAGAGGTGGAGGTAGACCACCTGTTAGGCCACAGCAAGGACAGCGCACCGGCAGAGTTTACACCATCCAGGCAGAGGAGGCCCGTGATGGAGGTGTTGTCGTGGAAGGTACGCTTCTTGTCGCAGGTTCAGTAGCTAGGGTGCTCTTTGATTGTGGCGCGACACACTCGTTCATCTCAGAGCGATTTGCGGGAGTGTTGGGCTGTACCCTTGCGATGTTGACTGCCACTTTGGAGGTCAGCACACCCCTGGGTCTGGTGGGCACTGTGGGGAGATTTGTCCCCGGTGCCACGGTTGTTTCGGGAGATCAGGAGTTTCCGGCAGACCTGGTCTTGCTACCGATGGAGGACTTTGACGTCATACTTGGGATGGATTGGCTGTCCCAATATGATGTTCGAGTCTTGTGCCGTGAGAAGAAGATTTTGATCCCGAGGAAGGGTTTGCCTGATATTCTGATTAGAGGGATCAGAAGCAGAGGGGGTCGCATTATTGTATCTGCTGTGAGAGCTCAGAGACTGTTACAGCAGGGATGTGCAGCGTTTCTGGCGACACTTGTGGTTGCGGAGGCAGAGTCTCAGAGGCTAGAGGACATTGAGGTGGTGCAGGAGTTCGCGGATGTTTTTCCAGCGGAGATTCCAGGTTTACCACCACACCGGGAGTTGGAGTTCGGCATAGAGTTGGTAGCTGGTACTACACCACAGTCGAAGGCTCCATACCGGATGGCACCTGCTGAGTTGACAGAGTTGAAGAAGCAGTTGCAGGAGTTGATGGACTCTGGATTTATCAGACCGAGCGTCTCGCCTTGGGGTGCGCCAGTTTTGTTTGTGAAGAAAAAGGACGGATCCTTGAGGATGTGCATAGACTACAGGATGCTGAACCAGGTGACGGTGAAGAATAGGTATCCCTTACCTAGGATCGAGGACCTCTTTGACCAGCTGCAGTCAGCGAAGGTTTTCTCGAAGATTGACCTGCGTTCAGGATATCACCAGTTGAGGATCCGAGATGAGGACATCCAGAAGACAGCCTTCAGGACGAGATATGGACACTATGAGTTCTTGGTGATGCCATTTGGATTGACGAATGCTCCGGCAACATTCATGGATTTGATGCACCGGACATTCAGGCAGTATATTGATATATTTGTGATTGTCTTCGTGGATGACATTTTGATCTATTCGCCAAATGTAGAGCAGCACAGAGAGCATCTGAGGATTGTACTCAACATCTTGAGGGCTCAGCAGTTATATGCTAAGTTCTCAAAGTGCGAGTTTTGGTTGGACAGAGTGGCATTCCTCGGACACATTGTATCGGCAGAGGGGATATCAGTGGATCCGGCGAAGGTGGAGGCAGTGACACAGTGGAGGACCCCTACGAGTGTGATGGAGATTAGGAGCTTTGTTGGACTGGCGGGTTATTACCGTCGCTTCATCAAAGACTTCTCGAGATTGGCAGCACCACTGACAGCTTTGACACAGAAGGGAGTCACCTTTGTATGGTCGCAGAAGTGCGAGGACAGCTTTCAGGAGCTGAAGAGACTATTGACCACAGCACCAGTTCTGTCATTGCCGAGTGGCACGGGTGGATTCGTGATTTATAGCGATGCTTCAGGTGTTGGCTTAGGATGTGTACTTATGCAGCACGGGAGGGTGATCGCGTACGCATCCAGACAGCTGAAGGTTCATGAGAGGAATTACCCGACACATGATTTGGAGTTAGCAGCAGTAGTTCACGCACTGAAGACCTGGAGACACTATCTTTATGGCGAGCAGTTCGAGGTGTTTACAAATCATCAGAGTCTGAAGTACCTGTTCTCGCAGAAGGAGCTGAACATGAGGCAGCGCAGATGGCTTGAGTTCATTAAGGACTACGATTTCACTATCTCTTACCATCCGGGGAAGGCGAACACGGTTGCAGACGCTTTGAGCCGGAAGGTGGAGGTATCAGTAGCAGGCCTATGCATTCAGGAGTGGCGACTGCTGGAGTCTTTAGCAGAGTGGAGACCATTTGCAGATAGCTCTGAGGGTGCATTGATTGCAGGGTTGAGAGTAGAGCCTCAGACAGTATCAGCAGTGATTCATGCTCAGACTACAGATGAGGAGTTGAGCAGTCTGTTACAGTTAGCTGCCAGAGATGGGTCAGACTTCAGAGTTGGAGTGGATGGAGGTCTGAGATTCAGAGACCGTATCTGGGTGCCGAAGACAGAGGACCTGAGACATGATATCATGGAGGAGGCACACAGATCGAGATATTCCATTCATCCAGGGAGCACCAAGATGTACAAAGATCTGCAGCGGAACTTCTGGTGGCGAGGTATGAAGAAGGACGTTGCAGACTTCGTGTCGAGGTGTTTGGTCTGTCAGCAGGTGAAGATCGAGCACCAGAGACCAGCAGGGCAGATGCAGAGGATTGAGTTGCCCGAGTGGAAGTGGGAGCACGTGACGATGGATTTTGTTACGGGGCTACCGAAGACACGGAGATTCCACGATGCGATTTGGGTTATAGTCGATCGACTGACCAAGTCGGCGCATTTCTTAGCTATTAAGACCACTCTTGCTCTGGAGGGTCTAGCTAAGTTATATATTGAGGAGATTGTCAGACTTCATGGTGTACCAGTCAGTATCATTTCAGACAGAGATCCCAGATTCACTTCGAGATTTTGGGAGAGTCTACACAGAACACTGGGGACACGTCTGAAGTTTAGCACAGCTTTCCACCCACAGACTGATGGCCAGTCAGAGCGGACGATACAGACATTGGAGGACATGCTGAGAGCGTGTACACTGGACTGGGCCGGGCATTGGGATGAGCACTTGCCGTTGATAGAGTTCGCCTACAACAACAGCTACCACTCGAGTATTGGGATGGCACCATATGAGGCATTATACGGGAGACCGTGTAGATCGCCGGTATGCTGGAGTGATGTGGGCGAGAGACAGCTAGTTGGACCTGACATTATTCAGTTGTATTCAGAGAAGGTCGACGTGATTCGGAGACGACTAGCTACGGCGCAGAGCAGGCAGAAGAGTTATGCTGATACGCGGAGGCGTGAGCTGACTTTTGATGTAGGAGATCATGTCTTCCTGAAGATCTCACCTTCCAGAGGTGTGATGAGATTCGGGAAGAAGGGGAAGCTGAGTCCGAGATATGTTGGACCTTTTGAGATATTGGATCGGGTCGGTGAGGTGGCATATAGGATTGCACTACCACCACAGTTCGCAGGACTTCACAACGTCTTCCATGTTTCTATGCTGAGGAAGTACGTGGCCGATCCAGCTCATGTGATAGAGATATCAGTACCGGAGATCCAGCAGGATTTGTCATTAGATGAGAGACCAGTTGAGATTGTGGATCAGATGGTACATCAGCTCAGGAGGAGAGCGATTCCGATGGTAAAGGTCAGGTGGCAGCATCACAGTGTCAGAGAGGCTACCTGGGAGATCGAGGAGGATGTCAGGAAGCAGTATCCAGAGTTGTTCCGGTAAGTCACTTGTTTCGAATTTCGCGGACGAAATTCTTTTAAGGAGGGTAGATTGTAATAACCTAATCTAAAACATCTTAATTAACTAAACCTAAACCTAATTAACCCTAATTAATCATGCATGAAGAGGTGGAGGTGTTGGACATGTGGAAATTGAGGTGGATGACTTGGGTTGGAGGCTTTGGAGGTGGAGTGGGAGATAAGATTTAAACTCTTCTATAAATAGGAGTGTTAGATAAATTGAAACGTTTTGCTTCGTTGTTGAATTATTCAGAGAGTGAGAGGAGTGATTCGGAGCAGAAGAAGGAGGAGAGAAGAAGTAAAGAAGAAGAAGAAGAAGAGAAGAAGAAGAGAAGAGGTGTTGAAGGGAGCTCGGGAGGCTTCTTCACTCGACCAAAGGTATGTCAAGTCTTCATATTAACTCCCCAAGAGGTGTGGGAGTGTAGAGGACGGCGTTGGTGCCGTTTCTCCGGTGAAAACCCTACTGGACGGAGGCTGAAGACGACTGGTTCGGTCGACCGTTGGGTGTTTCGGTCGACCGAACAACGTCTAAATGATGCCTGTCCAGTAGGAAGATGTATTGTTCGGTCGACCGGTAGTTGGGTCGGTCGACCGATATTTATAAATATTAACTTTGTTCCCGGAACGGTCGAACGATGTCTGTGAGACGGTCGACCGTTATGCCAAATTTAAGCGGGAAAATAAAGGGTTACATTAGCCGGTCGACCGGTGTTGTTTCGGTCGACCGAACCCAGTAGATAGATTAGACAGGCCTTCGGCCGACCGAGTGTGTGTCTCGGTCGACCGAACTGCGCAAGGTCGGTTCGAGCGTTGACCATCTAAACGGTCGACCGCTCTGGATCCGGTCGACCGACCGCGTGCAGTTTTCCTGTAGTGAAGTACTTGTTGATCCGGTTAACCGGAAGAGTTCCGGTCGACCGAATTCAGTGGGCAGGATTCATGCAGGCATTCTTATCGGTTGAACGGACCCTGGTTCGACCGACAGGATATATATGTATATAAAATGTATAGCATAGACCTTCCAAACGGTCGATTGCTAGATGACTTTTGTTCGACCAATTGGTAGGTATTTCGGTTGGCGTAGTTCGACCGGTAGACTTGTTTGTACAGTACCGTGTACTGTGTGGGGGACCGGTTGACCGGTGTGCTTTTAGCGGTTGACCGATCTGCCGCAGGTTGGTGGATTTATCCACACGCGAGCCGTTGATGTCAGGTCGACTACCGGCTCCGAGGCGACGGTTGATTACCGGCTTTGAGAGCTACGGATTTCACCTTCGACGAAGGCGTATTATTGTACTACCATTTTCCTCTCTTACCGAGCGGGCTGTGAGGGATGTGTACCGTAAACCTTGGGCAGTTTGCGAGGGTTTAGCGGTAGGCCGAGGATGTTCCGGCAGGGTGCGCGCTAGGCGACTCTTGGGGGAGCAGTGGCTGTCGTCTGACCCGAGTTGTGTATTCGGCGGGCTGACTCGCTCCTTGGGTGTGGCGTGTACCGGGGGTTCCTTCCTGCACTTTTTGGGGAGCAGTGGTGTCGACTGACCCTTGTGAGGCAGCGGTGGACTGACTTGACCCTAGTGGCAGGAGTGGTTCAGTGCCGCGGAGGCGGTGAGGGCATTATTGTGGGCTCGAGGTGGATGATCATGTGCATTGTATTGCATTGTCTTTAATTCATTTTTATATTTTTAGGAGGTTTGGTATACGGGGTTCCTGCAGGGAACTCAGGCATGTTTGTTTGTTTTCATTTCAGGTAGCGAGCAGGTCTAGAGTCAGGTGGTGACCGAGGACGGTGCCTCCGGGATTAGATCCTGTTCTCTTTAGTAGCTTATTTTGTTTGAGGTAGTGATTACATGTACATTCACTTTTGTTGTAATCACAGTTGACTCATTTGTATAGTTTGACTTCCACGTGGGTCTGTATTTGATATATTATATATATATATGTTGGTTTGTTTTCCCGTGACGTGCCCTGTGTTATTGTTTAAATTTTTTCGCTGTTTTCGGGTACGTTACATCTTCTCCTTAATTAATTATTCTTTCTAATTAAAATCCATCCATTTTGTAGTATATATGGCTTACAAAAACTACTTTGTGTCGCTTGAATAAGTTGCTTTGATCAGTTTGTCATTGTTCATGAAGAACATCAAGGCGAGGAGAACCTGATTCTGGATCAAGCAAATTATTCACCAATTTTATAAGATCTGAGAAATCTCATAATTGTAGTGCATTGCTAACTAAAAAATCATATGATAACGCTTGATGTTTTTTCTTCTAAAAAACGTTGTATTTAACGGCTTTAATTAGTTACAAAGTGTTATATGTGAAAAAGATGGATAATGGCAATTGAAACGAGACAAAGAAGAGAAACGAGAAATACTATGGAAGCAAGAACTTTTTAGTGCTAGACGTCGACCTACTTTCTACAACGACTACATTGTGCCGATTTGAAGTTATTTTGATGCTCCAAATTTTGCTTTCGGGATGACAAGAGACTGTTAACTTAAAGGAGAAAGTTACAACATGTGATTATATTTCTGTTTTCCCAAGAGGAGATAATATAATGGAGGAAGGTGGTGTGCTTGGCAATGAAAAGGCAATATAGTGGTGGTAGAAAGAGACTTGAACCAGTCTAAAAGATGGGTAGGCAGTGACAGTTACCAGTCTAATGAGATTCTTCTAGTCTTTGTGAGTTTAATTAATTGGCCTCTTTTCTTAACACAACAAAAGAAGTTTGTTTAGACATCTGCTTGGAAAGACCTAACCAGCTAAGTCCCTTGAGTTGTTCACATTGAACAAAAAATTCAAATATAATATAGAATAGTGTTCTTATATATGATCTAGCATGTATACATATACTCATATATATGCATGCATAACTTAGTGAGTTTGCCATTTTTCTTTAAGGAAAATAAAGTTTTCACTCTTTTCTTTATCATAAGGAAACGTCCAAGTACATTGCATGTAGCAACATGAATATATAAGATCACTATATATATCAAACCCATCGTCTCAAACCTTACAACAAGTCTATGTTTACCTTGGAAAACCAAGACGTCAGCATGTGTATTATACGAGGTACGTACAACACGATAAGTAGTACATGTTGATATATACGTACGCTCAACAGTTTGACGTTTACATATGCCTACATAGTCATTCTTGCCTATGATTTGTGGCATTTAAGAAAAGTCAGGGTGATTAAAAAAACTCTTCAAAGTCTGTAGAAACTGTATGTAGAAGTAGGAAACATATTGTTGACTTGGTAAGGAAAAAACCCTAGGGGTGGCCCTCTAACTCTATCGATACATCCTTATACAATAAACACTGGAATAATAGCCACATTCAAGTCGTCAACAAACATGAAAAAAACTTCCACGTGCAGGTGAACCAATTATAGGGAAAACACACTCATCAGTGTCTTATGTTAGCCAGGTCTGAACCACAAGTATTAGAGGAGAAAAATGTTGAGAAACGTACCACAACAGTGCATTTAACAAAGTAGAAAATTAGAGGTGTACAAGTAACGATCTCCTTACAATAAATTTGAATATCGATGGGTCTCGTAGAGTGTACACCAATCACCGGGTTGCTTTCTTAAGTCCAAATGACTTATGATTTAATTCATTAGATAAGTGGTGGGTGTAGATTTGGTGGCTTATATATCAGTTAATTATAGTTGTTATGAATCAATTGACATAAAACGGAAAGCATGTCACCGAAATAACCGAGCTTCAGCATGTGAATTCATTAAGATATATTGGAGCTAGGTATAATCAAAATCCACTGGAGAAAATATTTGAAACATATATACTTATTTGCGTTGGATGTAAAAAAAAAGAGAGAGCTGCCTTTGTCATTCATTCTTCTCAGTTTTCAATACGTAAAGAGTTAAGAGTGCGTCATATTCTCTGGAGAAACTAAACAACATCACAAAAGACACCCCTAGACAGGAGGGTTAGACACAATGTCGACTGACTGGACATATATACGAATAATTCTAAAACTCCGAAATAAATAGTTTTTTTTCCTGTCATGCATGCATCATCAATAAAACTTAGAATGCTTTATATTTTTACTTTAATTTAACCTTATGGCACAACATACATCCTAAGTATATACGCAGGAATCAAATTTTTCTGGTCAGTTGCATATAAATAAATGTATATGACTATATCTGAGTGACATTTATAGAGATTAAAAAAACATATGGGCCAAATTGTTTTGACTTTGACACAACAGTACAATACCCTTGACGAATTATTCAAAATAATAAAACGTTTTTGAGAATAAGTACAACGTTAATTTCTTCCAATTTTTTACAAGTTTGAGTTTTGCTTGTTTCATAGCTCAACGAAAAATAAATGAAATACTTAAGTTTTGCAAAAACATTTTGAACCCGTGATCTCTTGTGTCCATGAAAGGTGGTTCGCCTTTGATGGAATTTCTGTTTTCATGCATGAGTTTGAACATGTATAAGAATGAATCTAAGTGGGATATCTCAATGTAATTATATCATGCATGCACGTATATTTCTATTTTGTTTTGTAAGTACATGATATATATATATATATATATATATAATATATATTTATAAGAAAAGGTTACTATCTACTAATATCTACAAATTAATATTAATTACTAATTAATTAATATATCATCTTTGATAGAAGATATTAGGTCTGAAAAGTGGGGAGATTTTGAAAGGAGAACAGAATTCTACCCGTCAAGCAACCTATCCCTCTCTCATCTTTCATAGACCCCAACCACTGGTGCAACCTCCAATTCCTCACTTACAAAATAAATTATCCCCCAACCCACTCTTGTCTGGTATATATATAACTACATGTCGGTTAATTGTCCATTTATTATGTCTACCACAAGAAAAGAAGGAAATTAATTAAAGTCTCCGCAAGTTTAATTTAGTTCCTTATAAAGTTATAAGTACCTTTTGTATATATTCTCAATACTCCTCCCTTGCTTTAAACTGGTTTCCTATCGATCTCCACTTGAAACCAAGAAGATTGTCTATAGGAATTGTGATCAAATCAACCAACTCGCTCCTAGTTGTGATCACATGTGTAGCAAAGGCCACTGGAGACCCTCAGAAGATGAGAAGCTCATGGAGCTGGTTAAGCAGTATGGCCCTCATAACTGGAATGCTATTGCTGAAAAGCTTCAAGGAAGATCAGGTCAACATCGATCATCATGCATGAAATCAAAGCTAACCTTCTTTTTTGTGTTAACGATTGATTAAACATGTGTAGTTGTTTCGATATACGAAGCTACCTAGCTAGCTAGATGAATGGTTGATACATAATTAACTTGTGGGCATGTTATATTGTGTGAATTAATAAATTGATCAGGGAAGAGTTGTAGGCTGAGATGGTTCAACCAATTGGACCCGAGGATCAACCGTAGCCCGTTCACGGAAGAGGAGGAGGAACGACTGATTGCGTCGCAAAGGCTTCATGGAAATAGGTGGGCGGTAATTGCACGGCTTTTCCCTGGTCGAACCGATAACGCCGTGAAGAACCACTGGCATGTGATCATGGCAAGGACTTGTAGAGAAAGATCAGGGTGTTACGCTAATACGTCAGACGACAATCTAATTGATCAGGAAAGTAGAATTCCGGCGAATAAGAGAAGGAGAATTGAGGAGGATCCAAGAATGATAATGTCCCTAATCGAGACATATCATAGAAGATGTTACAACAACAATCTTAACATCAATTGCCATTATCCAAAGATGTCTAGAGGTAAGAAACAAAACATTTGGGTTGCTTAATATATTTATTGGACATGGTACAAGTGTTTCTCTTTTTTTTCTTCTTCTTTAAATTATGTTGTGTTCTTTACTTCTTTATGTTCATCAGATACCGATAACTCGATCGAATTTTACGATTTCCTACAAGTGAGGGACTCCAATTCTGACGAAGCGAAGTCAAAGGATTGTTCAAGCACATGTGAAGAGGAAGGGGGAGAAGTAGATGAATCGGAGAAGATTTCATATAATCGGCGATGGGTACCTTTCATAGACTTCTTGGCTGTTGAGAAGTAAACTTCCTCAATTTCTTATAATATTATTGACGTGAAATGTAAAGCTGCATCTTGTAAAGCTCAATTTGACGGAATCTTAATACAAATATATGTCTATAATTATGAATCCTTCACATGAAATCTAAATTAAGTACGTAGTTACTTGATCATACATTACATTTCGTCGATAAATCATTCCGATATTTAATCATCTTATATATGGTCACTATATATGCATCTATATGTTAACTAATTAACTAAACCCAAGTTAGAAAAAACAGTAACCACACTGTCTATTTCTTCTATGTGACAACAACATGAATTTCAGTCAGGAAAACGTAAAACCTCTTTTCGTTGAAATTCAATATTAGTTATTGTTTAGAAATAAAATTACATTGATGGGAAAAAAGTTTTTTTGCCCGAATTTGATGAATAAAGAGTTATGGTGAATTGTATGATTTGTATCCTTATAACCCAATATACTTGGACTTTTATTTGACGTTTCAATTGCTTCGCATGCACACTCAGTGCCAACTGCTAAGCTCTTGGAAAAGCATTAAAAAAATCAAGATAATATTTGGATGCGAAGGAAGCTAACTTTTGAGATTTTGAATACAGAATATGATTCTTCCGGTCAAAATTGGAATTATTTGAATGCCAAGAAGCTTTTTCTAAATCCGTGGTTGTTTTGTTTAACCAAATTCCTAAAGTATCCTCCAATGAAATAAAAATATATTACTCAAAATTGTAGGATCATATATCAATTGTTTTGCATAACTATCTTTTATACAACAAAATAAAAGAAAATATTAGTAATAAAAAAATTGAAGTATTACCTGAGATTTTTAACAAAATCAAGTGCAGATTTTTAATAAAAAGTTGAAGACATCAAATTTGTGAATAATGAATAACAAAATCAAATGTAATTTTCTTAATTCAGCAGGATAATATGATCTAAATTTTTCGGTCACCAAGAGAAATTGGAGAAGTTCATCAATACAAACTAAGCTTCTCCCGTCAATACAAAAAATGATATCGGGATGCGCACAGTAAGCTCAGATTCTGACTCCCCAAAAATGTTTGGATGCCTTACAGACACTAGCGGCTCATTAGGTGTGGAGGAGTTGGGAATCACCTCCATCCAAACGTACCCACGGTACTGTAAACAAGTTGAGTTGGCTCAACTCCTTCATAATTTAGTCAAACTTAAGTCAGAGTTTTTTAAATCAAAATCCTATAATATTAATAGTTATAATTCAGTTATAACATATTGACATAATGCAATACAAGTTATAATTCAGTTAAAATTCGACTAGACCCATTTAACTATTCGAGTCGGGAGAATGATTCAACTTGTTTATTTCTGAGTCCAGCACAAGCAATTAACAATTATAATTCTAGCTAGTTTTCGAGATCGTGTTTATCCAATAAAGCATCACCAAGCCATTTCAGAATTTGTATGGTTTAATGGGAGAATGATATGAATAATGACTTTAAATATGTAAATACTCAATTGATTGTTGTCGTCGTCGTCACTGTTGTGAAAACCATTTTTAAATTTCTTATCAAGAAGAGAGATTCAACGTTGCGCAGCAGAAGCATAGATAGATCGTTTATTGTGTTCTATGTCTAGTTTATACCCATCAGGCTTGGGACATGTTAGAAAGAACACTAGACACAATGAAGGAAATAAATTGATTCTCGTTGATTTAGAATGAAGGTGATGGAGACTATTTATAGCATACTAGAACCATGAATACATTTGTACCTAGACACTAATTATAGAAAATCTAGAGGATTCTAATACTAAGAATGTAGACTAGTATTAGGTACAATGAATGTTACAATAAATTGAGTTACAATGCATGTGGACTTATATGTAGGGCCTAATGGGCCAGATTAGTTTTGGGCTCTAACACCCCCCTTCAAGCGGATAGGGGGAGAATCCACCAGAAGCTTGGACCGAAGATGTGTAAATCGTTGAATGGCGAGAGGTTTGGTCAAAATATCAGCCAACTAATCATTGCTGGATACAAACCGAACTTGAATCTGCCGTGAAGAGACTTGCTCGCGAACAAAATGGAAGTCAATAGCAACATGCTTCATGCGCGCATGGAAGACAGGATTGGATGCCAAGTATGTTGCGCCAAGATTGTCACACTAGAGAGTTGGAGTTGCTGAAGAGAACTGATCTAATTCCAGAAGAAGGTTTTTAATCCAGAGGACTTCAGCAGTGGCCTGAGAGATGCCTCGATATTCTGCTTCAGTTGATGATTTTGCTACGGTGGGTTGTTTCTTTGACCTCTAGGAGATCAAATTTTTGCCCATAAAGATGCAGTAACCAGTAGTGGATCGGCGATCATCTTGATCTCCAGCCCAATCTGCATCTGAAAATGCATGAAGACCGTTTAAGTTGTTGGAAGAATTTTTATGCATGTAGAGGCCAAAGTCTATAGTTTGTTTGAGATATCTTAGAATTCGTTTTACTGTTACCCAATGATCTTCAGTTGGATGATGCATATATTGACAGACTTTGTTGACAGAAAACGTTATTTCTGGTCTAGTAAGTGTAAGATACTGAAGAGCACCAACAGTGCTTCGGTACAATAACGGATTAGTCATAAGAGAACCTCCTGTTTTGGATAGTTTAACGTTTGGACATGCAGGAGAAGACAAAGTTTTAGCATTTTGCATATTGGTTTTAACAAGTAAGTCCTGTATATATTTGTGTTGGTTAAGAAATAACCCGTTGGAGTGAAAAGTTGCTTCAATTCCTAAGAAATAATGAAGAGAACCTAAGTCTTTTAAAGGAAAGGCAGAGTTAAGTTGAGAGATAACCTGTTGAAGCAATAGAGAAGAGCTACATGTAACAATAATGTCATCCACATACACTAAAATGAATAATACGTGACCTTTATTTCGTAATACAAATAAAGATGAATCAGACTTAGTGGGATAAAAACCAAGAGAACGTAGTTTATGTGCCAATTTAGTAAACCAAGCACGAGGAGCTTGCTTGAGCCCATATATAGCTTTACGAAGAAAACATACATGATCTGGATAAGAATTATTAATAAAACCAGGTGGTTGAGACCTGTAAACATGTTTAGGTAAATCGCCATTTAAAAAGGCATTATTAATATCAAGCTGTTTGATTACCCAGTTATTAGAAATGGCAAGGGTAAGCATAATCCTAATAGTTACAGGTTTAACTACAAGACTAAAGGTATCAGAATAGTCAATACCCTCCTCTTGATGAAATCCTTTGGCAACTAAACGAGTCTTATATCATTGTATAGATCCATCAGGATTTCTTTTCAAACGAAAAACCCATTTGCACCCTATCAGATTTGTAGCATATGTTTTAGGAACAAGGGTCCAAGTGTTATTCAGAATTAGGGCATTATACTCATCATCCATTGCTTTTCTCCAGTTAGAATCTTTGGAAGCTTGAGAGAAGCAAGTTGGCTCAGTGCCTTGGAGAGAAGAAGTGGATAGAGGATGTCTGGTGGTGGCATAGGTCTGAAAACCAGGAAATGTTTTTGTTTTCCTAGTATTGTCCCTATTTCTTGTGGTCATGGGATGACAAGGATTGGGTGAGGAGGTAGGTTCAGAGTCAGAATTTGAGTTTTGTGGTGTGGATGAAGTAATAGGAAGAGAACTTGGAATAGTCTCAGTGAGAACCAAAGTGGGAGATACTGGAGTAGCAATGTCAGTATTGGTTAAGATAGGTATGGTAGAAGTAGATAAGCTACTACTGCATGATACCTTAGTCTTATTAGCCCCCTCATAAGGAAAATGAGTTTCATCAAATATAACATTACGGGCAACAAACATCTGATTAGTATGTTTATTATAACATTTATATCCCTTATGCATAGTGCTATATCCCAAAAATACACATTGACAAGAACGAGGTTGCAATTTATTGGAATTATAAAGTCGTAAACATGGAAAACATGAACAACCAAATACTTTTAAGACAGAATAGTCTGGAGCAGTTTTGAACAATTTTTCAAAAGGAGAAATAGAAGAATTAGTATATGGCAATCTATTAATTAGAAACACAGCAGTAGAAAATGCATGATCCCAAAAATAAACTCGAAGAGAAGCATGAGTAAGAAGAGATAAGCCACAATCAACTATATGTCGATGCTTTCTTTCTATAGAACCATTTTGTTCATGTGTATGAGGACAAGAAACTCTATGAGTAATGCCATTTGACTCAAGAAATTTAGAAACGGATCTATATTCACCACCCCAATCACTTTGAAAGCTCTTAATTTTGCATGAAAAGAAATTTTCAGACTGTAACTTGAATTTTTGAAATGTAGGCAAGACATCAGACTTAGAAGCAATAGGAAAAACCAAGTGTAACGACTGAAATCATCTAAAAACTAACATAAAAGCGACAACCAGTATGAGAGGTAACAAGGGCAGGCCCCCAAACATCAGAATGAATTAGTTCTAAGGGAACGTTACTTTTAATGTGTGTAGTAGTGTAGGGTAGTTTATTGTTTTTAATAGAGAAACAAGTATGACAGTTATTTATCAAAGTTTTTCCTGCAGTAGGAAGGACATGTTTATGTAAAACAGAGTGAACAATGCGTGCAGAAGGATGTCCCAGTCGTCTGTGCCAGATGTCAGCAGAAGTTCGTTCCCCGTGGAATGCAAGTTTCCTAGGTAGGGAACTAGGTAGTTGTAGTCTATAAAGATCATGATCAAGGTGCCCCTGTAGTAGGACCTGACCCGAGAAGAGATCCTTCACAAAGCAATGTTTGGGAAAAAAATCAAAATATACATTGTTATCTGAAGTGAATCTAGCTACACTTAATAGTTTTCGAGTAACACTAGGAACATAAAAAACATCATGCATTTTTAGTAATTTAGAAGATGAAGGAACAGTAAAAGAACCAGTGCGTAGGATAGGCAAACCTGCTCCATTAGCTGTTCTGATAGAATCACAACCTGTATAGTCCGTCGAATTCTGAAGTGATTCTGGGTCATTTGTCAGGTGGTTTGTGGCTCCTGAGTCAGGATACCAGGCATCATCTGCTATGTTGCAAGAGGTTGCCATCATAGCAGAAAGAGAGGGGTGTTGAAAGGACTGATCAAAGAGTTTGTAACATTGAAGGGCATTATGACCCATTTTGGTACAGATTTGACATTGAACGCTAGGTCGAACAAGGTTACCAGACAAGTTTGGAGTGGGAGGACGATTATTATTGTTATTATTGAAAACCCTTCCACGTCCACGCCTTTTGCCTCTGTTATTGCGCCCTCCTCGATTAGTTGTCACAGGTGCCCGAGTTGCAACATTAACAGAGGACTGAGCAGTAGATAGGTTGCTTTCCAACCACATTTCATGAGTAAGAAGCATGGCATGTAAATCTTCTAAACTTGGAGAATCAGAACGAGTAGATATAGAAACAACAAAAGAGTCATACTTAGTCCCTAACCCAGCAAGAATATAAAGAACTAGATCAGAATCAGAGACAGGATGAGCTACAGCTGACAAGCTATCGACAATAGATTTCATTTTTTGTAGGTAGTCGGAAATAGAGAGATTTCCTTTTTTGTTGTTTGAATTTGTAATCTGAGTTGAATAATACGTGAACGAGACTGAGAAGCGAAAGCTTTTTCAAGTGTAACCCAAGCAGAACGAGAAGTGGTGCATCCTACGGTTTGTCCTAACACCCCCTCAGATAGACTCGCAAGTAACCATCCTAACAGTAGTTGATCTTGTCGAGACCATGCTTTATATTCAGGATTGAGAATAGTTTGAGTGTCGTCTAAAACGGACTAGGGGTAGGAACAGAACCATCAAGAAAACCATACAGATCATTACCACGAACAATGGGCATGATTTGAGAGCGCCAAAGTAGGTAGTTCGTGCGATCAAGACGCACATGTATGGGAAAAGATAGATTTCCAGAAACGGATATGGTGGAAGAAGTGGTAGTGTTTGGCATGCTAGTGGAACTCTGACTGGAAGTCGTCATGGCTAGCAGAAAGAAGAAACAAAATCCAAAAAAAATGAGGGAAAAAATAATTCAGTAGTTAGAAAAATGGTGTTTATATAAAAAAAATATGTCTCTGTTGAGGGGAAAAAAGGAGAGATAGAAATAGTAGAGAGAAAAAAACGGAAATGCTATAAAGCAGGGAAAAAAACGATATGGTGTATGTTTGCAATTTTTTTTTACAAAAGGAAGAAAAAAAACTGTAAGAAGGAAGAAAACAGTTCGTAGTTCTTATGAAAACAGAGATATGATAATGAAGCTTTGACTGTTAGTCATCATAGCTGATCAAAATAACAAAGAAAATATCTCTAACAAAGACAAAGGATCACCAGAAACTTCAGAAGTAGAGAAAAGCTAGAGACAGACGCCAAAGTAGCGCTGGATGTGGTGAGGGTGCTCAAGAAGAGCACCGTGGAGAGGAAGAGTTTGGAGGAGAAGGGGAGAAAGATAGTTTCTGTTAAAGAAATGTGTTTTATATGGCGAGAGGAAATATCTCAGTTGTTTAACCAAGAAATGAGCGATCAATATGAGTTTCTGGAGTGTTCGCGAGGAGAACAAAACAGGAGTCGTTGGATTAAACGAACGGAGCAGATCTGTTACGAAGAAAGACAATCCGTGGATAAGACGGGAAGCGATGTGAGCCGTTCGATGAAGACAAGACTAATGGGTCAGATTGATTCTTGAAAAGCACAATCCGTGGCTCAGATTAGCACAAATATAAACCGTTGGATGAGAAAGGTGGATGGTTGGATGTTTGCTTAAAGAAGCACAGTCCGGAAGAAATGGATGAGCAGATCCATACCGTTGGATGAAGAAGAGGAAGGGGAAGAGTTTCTAAGATGGATTTTCTTGGTTTTCTTGGTTATGGGCCAGAAAGAGAGGAAGGGAAGGGTGAAGATGGGCTGGGTTGGGAAAAAAAGGTGGACTGGAAAAACAAATCAAGATGAGGTATTGGTTTGGGTTTTAACTAGGGGTGTCAATGGATGTTCGAAATTCGGAAATTCGTTCGCGTTCGGTTCGAAAAATATTCGGTCCGAACAATATCCGATCCGAATAATATTCGATTCGTGTAATATTCGGGACATGCGAATGCGAATATGGATATTGATACATCTGATCCGAATAACATCTGATCCGAGATTGAATATTTGTATTATAAGATCCATATCCATATTTGTATCATATACGTATGCAATACATTATTATACCTAGAAGTATTTATATTTCAACCTTGTGTGATTATATTTTGAATGTATAATTATTAAATTTACTTATTCAAATAAAAATACATCTACTAATCACATTTATTCAAGCATTGAATATCATTATCCTTTCTAGAATATGGAGTTAGAAATTAAGATAAAGTGAATTAATATTTGAAACCAAATAAAGTTATAAATCTGACTATTTATAAGAATTTGTCTAAGTGAAAATGAAAAATGTTATAATGTGGGGAATTATGTTTATGGATGCGGATATTATCCGTATCCGATCCGAATCCGTCAAATATCCGAACAGATATAGACTTTTCATATCCGCAAACAATCCGTATCCGAATCCGTAAATTTCATGCGAATGCGAATATGGATATACCTATATCCGATCCGTATCCGATCCGTTGACACCCCTAGTTTTAACCATACTAGCTCTTGATACCATGTTAGAAAGAACACTAGACACAATGAAGGAAATAAATTGATTCTCATTGATTTAGAATGAAGGTGATGGAGGCTATTTATAGCCTATTAGAACCATGAATACATTTGTACCTAGACACTAATTATAGAAAATCTAGAGGATTCTAATACTAAGAATGTAGACTAGTATTAGGTACAACGAATGTTACAATAAATTGAGTTACAATGCATGTGGACTTATATGTAGAACCTAATGGGCCAGATTAGTTTTGGGCTCTAACAGGACATGACAATCAAAAGATTATTAATTAACTTAACACATATATTATTGTCCATTAATATTCGACAACGACAAGCTTGTGGACGAAGTTGATATACGTTGAGAACAAAGAAAACATATAACATATTTGAGCACTTGGAGAGTATTTTCTGAAAACACATAACAGATAAGTGAATCACCCTTGATTTTCTCTATATCTTTCTGATATCGGAAGCTTATCCGCTTTATGTGTGTTACATTGGTTCCGCCATCCAACTAAAAAAATGCTAATTTTTTTAAAAGAACATCCAACCTAAATAAATCTCTGAAAAGTAGGCCTAACCCAAAAGCCTAAGACCAACCCATGAAAGCCTCAAAGCCTAAGACCTCCGTTTCCTTTTGGACACAGGGTTCAGGTTTTTGCTTGATCCTAATCCAATCCGCTAACGAAACGACTTTACGGATTTCATTGTTTAAAAAAATTGAGGTAAAAGGATTGATGAATAATGAGTTAGGATTTTTAATTGATCTTAATTAGACCCACAGAGGGAATGGTTTTACGGATTTTTTTTTTAAACAGATTGGAAATTTCTACGGTGATCCAGATCCACACTAAACTAAGGAAATCGGATTTATGGATTTTAATTTTTAATTGGATTGGAAATTCCAACCGGGGTTTAGATTTAAGTATTTAACGAGTTGGTAAGTTTAAAAATCTCTCCCTTCCCCTTCCCGCCGAAAGCCCCCGGCCTCCAACCCAAATGCCGTTAACCTCCCACTACACCCTCCTCCGCCACGCCGCCGCCTCGTCCGATCTCTTCCTGGCCCGACTCACCCATGCCCGCATCACTACCTCCGGCCTCTCCTCTGTCCTCCTCCTCTCCAACACCCTCCTCACCACTTACTCCCTCTGCCACTCCCTCCCCTCCGCTCGCCTCCTCTTCCTCCACCTCCCCCGCCGCGACACCGTCTCCTTCAACTCTCTCCTCTCCGCCTTCGCCCTCCACGGAGACCCCCACCAGACCCTCCTCCACTTCCGCCTCCTCCTCCGTTCCCCTCTCTCCCCCTCCTCGCTATCCTTCACGCCCCTCCTCAAGGTCTGTGGTGGGGACTTTGGGGCTCTACGGATGGTTCATAAGGCTGCGTTGGGTTTTGGGTTGGTGGTGGATTCGATGGTGGCGGGGTCGCTTGTTGGGGCGTATGCAAAAGTGGGGGCTTTGGGGGATGCCAGGATGGTGTTTGATGAAATGCGCGGGACGTATAGGGATTGTGTGGTTTGGGGGATATTAATTAGAGGTTATTTTGAGAGGGGTGGCGATGAGGATGCGTTTTGTTTGTTGAAGGAATTGCATCGGAGTGGGACGGTTTTTTTTGGGGTTGTTTTGGGGTCGGTTTTGGATAGGTGTGGTATTAGGTTGGGATTGGAGCAGGCTCGGGGTCTTGCTGTTAAGGTTGGGGTGCTGAATGGGGGTGATGTTGTTAGTTGGAATAAGAAAATGTCTGAGTGTTTGCGGGATGGGAGGAGAGGGGATGTGTTGGGGTGTTTTTCCGAGATGAGAAGATTAGGTGTGGGTTGCGATAATGTTAGTTTTATATGTGTAATTGGGTCTGGGGAGTGTGGGAAGCAGATTCATTGTGTGACGTTAAAGTTGGGGTTCTGCGATGTTTCTGTTTCAAATAGTTTGATCAACATGTACTCGAAGATGGGTTGTCTGGACCATGCGAGGCAAGTGTTTGATGAGATGGAAGATATGGATTTGATATCATGGAATTCAATGATTTCGAGATATGCAAGACATGGACATGGGGATGAGTCAATTGAGCTCTTCTTGACAATGTTGAATGAGGGTGTGATTCCCGATCACTACACTTTGGCAAGCCTTCTCGGGGCTTGCTCAGGGAATGAGAAAAGTGGGTATTTATGTGAGCAAGTCCATTGTTTCTCTGCAAAAGCAGGGCTGCATTCCGATTCTTTTGTTCTAACAGGTCTCGTTGATGTTTATTCAAAGAAGGGAAGCATGTCAGATGCCAAATCCCTAGTTGATTGCAGTATTTGTTTCGATTTAGGCTGCTTTAATGCATTGCTGTCAGGCTATGTCGCGAATGGATACAGCAGCAAGGCTTTGGATTCCTTTGTGGCTATGCAAAACATGCACGATAAGACTGTTAATGATTTCACTCTAGCAACAATCCTTAAGGCATGTGGTAGTTTAGTTGCACTTGAACATGGTAAACAGGTTCATGGCTTGGCCATGAAGCTTGGTTACGGTTTAGATTTGTGTGTTAGCAGTGGGATATTGGACATGTACATAAAATGTGGTGATATAGCAAGCGCATCATCCATTTTTAATTCCATACCATCCCCCGATGATGTAGCTTGGACAGCTTTAATATCAGGATGTGTAGAGAACAGCTACGAGGAGTATGCACTCGACCTTTATCATCGAATGTTGTGTTCCGGAGTGCTTCCAGATGAGTACACCCTTGCGTCCCTTGTCAAAGCTTGCTCTTGCCTCACTGCGCTGGATCTTGGAAAACAACTCCATGCCAACTCTGTAAAGATGGCATGCTCTAAGGATACGTATGTTGGAACATCAATTGTTGACATGTACGCTAAATGTGGTAACATAGAGGATTCGTCTATATTGTTTAACAGGATGGAGTTCAGAACCTTATCTTCCTGGAATGCCATGATTGTTGGACTCGCCCAGCATGGGTTCGGCAAAGAAGCACTTGACCTCTTCCATAAGATGCGCATTCAGGGTCTGGAACCAGATAAAGTAACATACGTTGGTGTGCTTTCAGCTTGCAGCCATTCTGGAAAAGTATCTGAAGCTTATGAGTACTTCCAATCAATGTCCAGAGACCATAACATTCAACCAGAAGTAGAGCATTACTCTTGCCTAGTTGATGTTCTTGGGCGTGCTGGACGTGTCACTGAGGCAGAAAACGTTATTAAAACCATGCCTTTTGATGCCTCTGCGTCGATATATCGATCATTGTTAGGTGCATGCAGAGTCAAAGGCAACACAGAGGTTGGAAAACGAGTGGCAGAAAGGCTTGTTTCTTTGGATCCACTTGACTCCTCTGCATATGTTCTTCTGTCAAACATATATGCAGCTGCATACCGATGGGATGAAGTGGACGAGGCCCGACACAACATGAAGAAGAGAAAGGTAAAGAAAGATCCTGGTTACAGTTGGATAGAAGTAAAGAACAAAATCCATATGTTTGTCGTGGATGACAATTCTCATCCGGAGGCATCTGCTATATATGATAAGGTGGAGGATTTGATGATGAAAATCAAAGAAGAAGGGTACACAGCGGACACGGATTTTGTTCTACATAATGTGGAGGAAGAGGAGAAGGAACGATCACTTTACTATCACAGCGAGAAGCTCGCAATTGCTTATGGTCTTATTAGTATGCCTGCACTGTCGACGATCAGAGTGATAAAAAACCTTCGCATTTGTGGTGACTGTCACAATGCTATCAAGTACATATCTCAAGTTACCAGTCGTGAAATTGTGGTTCGAGATACAAATAGGTTCCACCATTTCAGGGATGGCGCTTGTTCATGTAGGGATTACTGGTAAAAAATGTACATATGTTTTGTGAATTATTATGTAACATTCTTTTTATGATAATTAATAATTTAGAAGTTTTAATTTACTCATAACTTCGAAAGTACATTTCATGGTCGTATTTTTAGGGGTTCTACAAACTAAGCAAACTCTGATTGGTCTATCCATGTTGAGATTGGTTGTGCGCTCGCAATTTTCTTCTACTCAATTTAAAGAGTAGACTGTATAAAAACCCCTAACGTTGCATTAGGAATTAATTTTTTAGAAATTTATTTACTAAAATCAAGAATCTCATCACCAAAAAATTGATTTCAACCCATTAGAATCTCATCAAGTAACTCAATCATAAAGTAGTGGTAGGAGATTATGTATTTTTTTTGGAAGTCAAATTTTATTAGAATCAATCTTCAAGTACATCCTAAATCTATTACTGGTTTAATTCTTCCAAAATAATTAACAAGATAGCTTTGAAGTTTAACTACAAGCACATATGTTTTCAAATCAAGGTTAGTTAAATCTTTATTGTAGTGAAGGAAAACCTTTATTATAGTTGGTAGAGCTTAAATAAACTTGACTTTTCCACATGAAACAAAAACCACATCACACAAAAATACCAAAGTTAAAAGTGTGGAGCATTGGGAAATATTATACGTTTCAATAATGGTTCCATCACCGGCCCATTCACTGATATGAAAACCTAAGAGGTAAGAACCTAGGAGAAGACATATATACCTTAGTACGTAATATACATATTGTCTTTTTTTTAAGGTAATAATATACATATTGTCATGTATGCATATATATTTTAGAACTTTTATATATACTTGAAGAGGTGCTTGAATCAAATTAAACTTTTACACTTATATTTTAAATTTACACGCCAGGGAATTTACTATTTTGAATTCTTAGATATCTTTTCTTCATATATTTAAATACTAGTTGCATTACATATATACTGCAAGCACAAAGCCACAAGTACGTAAATATATACTTACTTTCATGCTTACATCCGGCCGGTTATACATATATGTACTCTTATCAATTTTTGAGACATCTTTTCTCCAAACTCAGTGAGTGCATGAATAATGGATACTTATAGAAGCTACCCAAAAAAAACTCTTCAATTTTGTAGTTAATGTGCAAAGACCCCACAAGCCTTGGCTTGTCTAGAGAGAAGATGCAAACAAAGATATATGTGTAAAGCATGAAATAACATCGAACAAAAGTTAACATTCCGAGAAGAGAGAGTAATCTTTGAACGAAGTTCTTCGAGATCATTTCTTAGGCTGATGATTTAGTACATTAAATTGGTTGAGGTAAACAAGTACTACAAGGTAATAGTTACTAGCTATAAGATTTGGTTGACATACTTTTGTATTGATATCCTAGTAATTAGAGTAGAACAAAAGAATAACTCACACTGCTTCGAGAAAATAAATTTCATTCTACATGAAATCTGAAATACATCATTGATGGTTAAGATTTACACATGAAATATACTTTGCCTTGGCTTTCGACGCCTGAGCATTATTATAGTTGATGGCCATCAAATTACTCTTTAAAACTTGGGGCAGAGATTTGGAGAGAAAGAGCTGGTCTAAAATGTTTATCTTCGGAAGTACATGCAGTGGACAATAAGCGGCCGACAAGTGAAATTTTTTCCTTTGTGGTTCATCACAAACACATATGTTGCTTGCATTTCTAAAGTTTGTGAAGATGATAACCTAATTAAGAATGCGAACATATTTAATTTCCTAACCAAACCATGCACATCAAACCCAGAAATAACACATTCTTGAACCAACGATTAGGATTTCCGAATAGATGCAAATTACACAGCAAAAGATCGATACAAGAAATACTTCTCAATGAACTAAAATTAACCACCTAAGCTTAAATTGAACTCTTCCAGAACATTCAAGAAACAAACCAACAAATAAATCCACCCACCTCTATCTAAGAAACTCTTAGCCTAGAGACACACAAATCAAAGTTATTAATCAAGAAAATTAAAACACTTAGAAAAAGTTCAAAAAACAAAATGGATACTAATTAGCTAACCGTAGCTTGGAGAGGATTCAACACCCAAAGTAGAAGAATCCGGTGGACCACCACTACCTTCACCAACTTTAGCACCACCACCACCAGAAGAAGAAGACTCATTCTTATGGTTATGCATCCAAACCTTAAATACTTGTCTACTTACTCCAATCTCCCTACAAAACCTCTCCACCTCCTCGCCTCCGGCCGCTTTCCTCGGCATCTTCCACCCAATCTTCTCCGCGAATTCCATCATCCTCTCCTTTTGCTCCGCCGAGAACTTTGTCCTTGTCCTCTTCTTGTTGTAAAAATGGCGGTCATCCTCCGATGTGGGCATGTATCCGGTCACCACCATGTTCCCTCCAAACCCGATATCGGTGGTGGATGGTGTGGAGGTCACTTTGCGGTGGAAGTTCCGGTGGCAACCGCAAGCGGCACAGCGCATGGTCTCGGGGTTTGCTGCGTCCGGCGTGTACTCGCCACAGCCGTCAGTGGCATAGGTGCCGAGGGTGGCGGCATGGTTGCGCATGCAATCCTTGTAGATCTCCTCCATCACCCACTACACCATTAGGCTCTGTGTCTCTTCACTATGTATGCTTTGTTGTGGATGTTAATTAAGATCTGGTCATTAAATCTAGTCATAATTGGTGTTTAGTTTGGATTTTTATTGTTACATGATCAGGGTTGAGCTCAAAGTAGACTCCCATGCATATTGAATGGTAGATCTTGGGGGGTAGGTAAGTGTAAGTCTTCTTCTGAAGAACCATTGGCCGGTAACATTAACTTATCATCAATGTATAGTATTTAACAGTTTAAGATCTCAAATTAATAAGTTATAACTTGAGTAAATAAAGTAAAAGAACCTATGTACGTATACGAGGACTCTTTATCCTGAGTGTGATTTCTAATTGGTAGATACAGAAAAAAAAATGTAATTTTGATTTTGAAGTTGAAAAGTCAAAAGGAATAAGAGTATATGACGACAGTGTCAGTATAACCTAATTAATTATATACGCGACATGATACATGTTTAGATAAATCTTTAGCAGCAAATTTTAGTGTGATTGGACAGTCTGAACATAACTATGTCTATGCCCATTGGATCAGTATGTTAATATACAATTGTGTAAGATGTTAGGTTTTAGTTAATTATAGTTGCAATTTATTTATGTCTTCATACCATGGTTCTTTGCAATTAAGGTTTGTTTATCGATCGGATTAGGGTTTTGGATAATATAATATATGATCACGTTCTTATATTTTTAGAAAGTCGCTGGATCAATTTGCGCCCATTTTAATTTGTATAGAAGAAGTCTAAACTGCTAGTTTTGGATTCTCAAACACTGTGCTGACAAGCTGGTTTGTCCCCTACAAATTTAGGTAATTAGGTTGTCTATTTTTAGTAAGAGTGCCCCCACAAGAGTCAATATTCAAATTGTTGAAACCATATGAAAATGAAAGCATATTTTAACTTTCTATATTATCCAATACCTACGTCCAGCATCAGTTAACTATATTCTAGCTAATTTAATTTGAAACACGAAAAACACAATGAGGACCTGGATTTCCCGTAATTTTTTATATAATAAAAATAATTTCGAATTTTAGGATTTTAGGATTTTTTTTCCAAAAGTAATCGGATCGCGGGAGTGACCGCGATCGTCCCCTCATTTTTTTTGACGGATAGCGGGTGTGAACTGCGATCCGTCCAATTTTTTTTAAAAAAAATATCCACGGATCGCAGGTGTGAACTGCGATCCGTCCAATTTTTTTAAAAAAAAAAATCCACGGATCGCGGTTCACACCTGCGATCCGTGGAAATTTTTAAAATATATTTTTTAAGAAAATTTAACAGATCATGGTTGTGAATCGCGATCCGTGATTTTTTTTATGTTTTATGTTTTTCTGTTTTAGTTTTATTTTTTTATTTTAGTTTTCCTTTTTTATTGTAAATATTTGTAATCTTTTTTTATATTTTTTTTTCAAAATATGTTTCCTAATTCGTATTATTTTTACAAAAAAATTAAATTTGTTTTTAATTTTTTCAAAAATTGACCTCCAAATCACGTCGATAACTTGGGTATTGAAATGTTAGGGTATTTTATACAATAAAAAATAAATTTTATTAGCCAGAATAATAAATTAGTTACAATTAAATTAAAAATGATTTTAAAAAATCAAAACATAAAACACTACAACTAAAATCCGTTACTTTTTTATTTTCTTTTATTGTTTTTGATTTTATGTTTTGTTTTTTTTAAATCATTTTAACTATGTTTTATATATATACCTATTTCAAAATATGTTTTCTAATTTTATAAAAAAAATTAAAAAATTAATTTAATTAAAATTTTTAACTGTATCGACTTTCAAAAATATTTGTAATAAGTGTATAACGGATTTTTACAACTTCACCAATTTTTGTTTAAAATTAGTTTTAGTCTTTGTTTAATATTCAGTTGTAAATAATTTATTATTCTGCATAAGAAATTTGGTTTTTTATTGTATAAAATAACATAATCTTTCAACCCACTCTTTTATCCACGTGATTTGGAGGTAGATTTTGGAAAATATTTCAAAAACATTTTAAAAAACTTAAAAAATAATAATAATCAGAAGACTTATTTTCAAAAACAAATATATTAAAAAACAGATCAAAAATAAATTTTAAAATATCAAAAACATAAAATCAAAAACAATGAAAGAAAATAAAAAAAATCACCGATTTTAGTTGCAGTGTTTTATGTTTTGATTTTTTTAAAATCGTTTTAACAATGTTTTTTATTATATTTGTTTTCAAAAAATGTTTTGTAATTGTTATTTTTTAAAAATTTAATTGTGTTTTTAATTTTTTGCTGTATCGACCTCGAATATTGTTTGTATTGTAGGTACACCCTACGAATTTTCGACAACGTTACCAATTTTTTGTTTTAATTAGTTTTAGTGTTTGTTTAATATTCAATTGTAAATAATTTATTATTCTGGGTAAGAAATTTTATTTTTTTATTGTATAAAATACCCTGAAATTTTATTGAAATGTAAGGTTATTTTTAATTATTTAATTGTATCGACTTCCAAAAATATTTGCAATAAGTGTACACCTTACAGATTTTTGATTACTTCATCGATTTTTGTTTTACTTAGTTTTAGTATTTGTTTAATATTTAGTTGTAAATAATTTATTATTCTGCATAAGAAATTTTGTTTTTTTGTTGTATTAAATAACAAAAAAAATTCAACCCGCTCTGTTATCCACATGATTTAGAGGTAGATTTTGGAAAATATTTCAATTTTTTTAAAAAAACATAAAAATAATAACAATTAGAAGACTTATTTTCCAAAACAAATATATTAAAAATAAATTATAAAATATCAAAAACAAAAATAAAAAATAATAAAAATAATAAAAAAGTCACGGATTTTAGTTGTAGTGTTTTATGTTTTAATTTTGTTAAAATCATTTTTAATTTGTTGTTTAGTATATTTGTTTTCAAAATATATTTTTAAATTGTTATTATTTTTTAAATTTTTTTAATTGTGTTTTTAATTTTTTGCTGTATCGACCTCCAAAAATGTTTGTAACGTGTGTACACCCTACGAATTTTTAATAACACTACCATTTTTTTGTTTTAATTAGTTTTAGTTTAATATTTAGTTGTACATAATTTATTATTCTGGTTAAGAAATTTTTGTTTTTTTATTGTATAAAATAACATAACATTTCAATACGCGCAGTTATCGACGTGATTTGGAGGTCGATTTTTGAAAAATTAAAAATTTTAAAATTTTCAAGATCTCAAACTTTTACAAGATCTAAAATTTTAAAATTTTTGCAAGATCTAAATTTTTTAAAATTAAAAAAAAAATAAAAAATGATATTAATTATAAAAAAAAATTGAAAAAAAAGATTACAAATAATTACAATAAAAAAGAAAAAAACTAAAACAGAAAAAAAATCCTTTCCACCCGCGATCCGTGGGAAAAAAAATTAAATTTTTTTGACGGATCACGGTTCAGACCCACGATATGTGCCTCCATGGATCTCGCGTCACACCCGCGATCCGAGTACTTTTCGAAAAAAAAATCTCCCTAAAATTCGAAATTATTTTTTATTATATAAAAAAATTACGGTAGATGTGTCCATTTATTTGATGGTCAAGTTCCTGAATATGTATACTTTTGATTATTAATAAAATTGAAAATTCAAATTGTACATTTTGATTTATGATGCGAGTTATCCATGCACGTTGATAATCATAAAATTAGATATACGTTTTCAACAGGATGAAGACAAAAATAAGAATGAACACATTATATTTGTCATCGATCGCTTGGTCATATATAAAATGATTATTAAATTTTATGAATTTTGACATATATAAATAACTTACGGTTTAAAGTTTCAATTATATCAAAATTTGAAAGTATATAAGGAACTTGACATTCAAGAAAATGGAAGGAACCAGAGTGCAAAAACCTTGGACATCGAGAGTGCAAAAATCAACCGCACCACACACATGCATCAGAGAAATGCAAAACATATCAAAACCTCACTGCAAATAATTTTAAGAGAACACAGTCAAACACAATATTGCAAACAAGAACTTAAAAGTTAATGAGGTTCGGACTGTTATTCCGTTAATCCGCCTCCAAACCGAAAATCAAATCATCTATCGACCTTTTGGGAGCAATTTGTCTCTCAAAACTCTCAACTCATTTTCAAGAGTACTCCTTTGCTAGCGGCAAAATTGACCCTAATGCAAGAGGAAGCTTAAGAGATCAACGTAAAGAGGAAAAATCCCCATAAATTGATCCATCGATCATTTTCAGTCCTGCTATGTAATTTTGATTCGCCGAAATTCGGGACAAAATCCATTAACTGTTTCTCCTTTCTGTGTATCCTTAGGTTTCAAATATTATGAAAAACATGATAAAAATTAACTGAATAAGGTAGCACCGGCTCAATGACCAAATATATAGGTTAGATTTCGAATTCATCTCATCCAGGTGGAATCACGCTAGACCTAAGAGCATATTTAACAGCGCCCGGGCTACCCCCGGGCGCCCTGCACTCTCTCTCTGCCACGTCAGCTTCTCTCTCTGCCACGTCAGCTCACCCAACCCACCCAAAAAATCCCCTTATCCATGCCCAAGCTACCCCACCCACCCTACACTCTCTTTCATCCACACCATTTCTTAATTAAACAAATTTAATTCTCACACAACATTTAACAAAATACATTATATATAAATCTAATTCTAATTACATTATAATTTTAATTCGCGATATACTTATTATTACTATTAATTAATTAACAATATTAATCACTATTAAACACAAAATTTTGAATATTTGAAATTTGAATATTTGAATTTCGAAACGCGCATGACTGCACAGTATACACGTGATTGCACAGTCTACGCGTGAATCAAAAGTAGTCCGCGTGAATCTACAGTATACGCGTGAAAGAAAAGTAGTCCGCGTGAATGTACAGTATACGCGTGAAAGAAAAGTAATCCGCGTGATTGTACAATGTCTAATTTTTTCTCTATATATACCCTACACAAAAATCATCAACTTACACCCCATATCTTTTCAACAAAACTCAAAACTCAACTTACATCTCATATCTCTCCCACAATGTCTTCTCCGGAGTACAATCGTTCCCCCCCTCCTCCACAATCAAATCCGCATCCACGCTATCCACAATCATATCCCTCACGTCCATTTTACCAACAACCATTCCAACAACCCGACTTCTCCCAGTACGCACCACCATTCCCACCACCTGACCAAAACTCACCATTCCCACAATTCTCCCACTACGCATCCCCAGATCAAAACTTACCATTCCCACAATACTCTCAATATGCACCACCATTCCCTTATAATCAACCGCAGTTCCAGATGTTTTGCCGACCCTTGTCTCAAAATAGCCGCCAGAGTATGGCGGACACTGAAGATGAGGGTAACGACGACGATGAGTCCCCACCACGACACACCCCCACACCACCATCCCCACCTCCACAGCGTCGTCACCGCAAGCAAGTCCAAACTGCCAAAGCCAATCCGAAGTTGTGGACCACAGCTGAGGACGAGAGACTTGTCTCTGCATATATGGAAGTCAGTTGCGATGCGGTGACAGGGACAAACCAGAAGTCTACTTCATTGTGGACTAGAGTGAAACGTGTGTACGACATCTCCGTGGAAGGCACAGGCCTACCCGAAAGGAACGCAGAGTCCTTAAAAGGACGGTGGAGGAGAATTATACCTGCTGTGAACAAGTGGGTCGGGTGTTTCGATCAGGCATTCTGACGGAAAAGGAGCGACCAGAATGACGACGATGTTGTCCGACAAGCGCACGTGATCTACGAGCGAACTCATGGGCCTAGTAAATTTCTTTATTTTGATGCTTGGGTTATGTTGCGTAGGTACCCAAAATGGGAGAGTGTGATCTCCGGAGCTAATGTCGTGCGTGTTGACTGGGAGTCCCCGGAGTTGCACGATGAAAATAGTCCCCAGTCAGGAAGCCTTGGGAAAAGAAAGAACACGGACGGCTCGAGGACGCAATCACCCTCGGATGCAGAAGAGCCGATGTCGGAGTCGTCTACACGCCCAGAAGGTGTGAAGAAGGCTAAGAAAAAGGCTAAGAGTGCATTACGCCCCGAAAGAGACACCGATGTTAGAGAACTTGCACAACAGATGTGATACACCGCCCAAGTCAGAGAAGATGGTTTCTCCAAGCAAGAGGAGTTAGCGGAAAGGAATTTCCAGAGGCATTTAATAAAAAATAAGTTGGACATGCTTCACTCTCTGATGAGGAAGGACAACCCGACGGAGAAGGATCAAAAAGTAATCGATAAACTTGTCGCCTGGGCAGAATAGAATGGGTACGTGTAGTTTGATGTAGTCCGTATTTCGTATGGTTTGTATTTCCCTTAGTTTGTATTTCGGGTTGTAGTAGTCTGTATGGTTTGTATTTCCCTTTAACATATGTTTCACGTGGTTGGTTGTATTTCGTATTTTAGTATTATTAATGTATTGTTGTATTAATTTTTTTTTCTATTTAACTTGAAATTGTTGGTTCTGGAAATTTCTTAATTTTAATCACTTACAAAAAATTATTACTCCACATTTATAACAAATACCCAATCCATTAATAACAAAACCAAAACTAAAAAAAATCAAAAAAAAAACCAATGGGAGGGGGACACGTGTCCCCCTCCCATGGGCGCCCGGGCGTCTGCCCGGGACGCCCACCGCCCGAACAAGCGCCCGGGCGGGCGCCCCGCCCTTTAACGGGGGTGCACCCGGGCGCCCGGGCGGGGCACCCCCGTTAAGGGTGCCCTAAGGCACAATCGCCTTGGCCAATTTCTCAACATCTAGCTAGTGTTTATTGCATCCGTCGTGACGCTAAGTTTGTTGTGCCATAAATATTTATATTGTCGTAGTGTTGTGTGTTATTATCAAAACAATTTAAATATAGTCAAATGGGGTGTCCTCAAGCAAATGTTTCAAATTCAATCTCCACTGATGCAAAGCATTTATAATTTTCCTGATCTCCTTTCTCGGACTTATATATGTCTGTTAAAAAGAATATAAAAGTGCTAAAATTTCGAGGGAAAAAAAAGCTTGTCGAGCGGGGTGAAACACCAACTCCCTCCGAGTCTCCGACACAGCTGGGAGAACATGTTAGGGCCACGTCAGCTCTTTTGGCTAGGTGTCTAGGTTGTTAATTAATTTTAAGTCGAAATTCTGTTAAGAAACAGGCATACGAACATTTTTACTACAAATGGACATTTTCTAGGTTAATTTTCCGGATCAATGCTGCAAATCAACACGTACAAAAGTTAACCATATTTGAATCAGAAGTGTGGGCGGCTATGGAATAAGAACCAACCGTAGAAAAATGACAAGCACATTGGTAATCTCATTTATTGTTGTTTTACGTAGAATAATATTGGTCATACTCATCTAATAAACCACAAATCAAATCCCGGACCCTACTTGTGGTAATTCGTTAACTTGTGGCTTGACTGTACTTGCCAACTTCGACTTAAACCTAAAACCCTACTCATTAACTTTGTTTCATTGAGGAGAAAATCAAATTATATATTGTTAAGGTGAGTGGTTAGGGTTGTAACACGCCGACATGATGTGTGTGGCTTCAACGCCCGCCCGTACGTGTTTGTAGCAACTTGCTAGTATCATATAATACGACTGCTGCTGTGACAGATTTAATTATTTTAGAAAGCTTCACCGTTATATTGACACCTAAATTACAAATTACGTTGACACACAGTTACGTTTAATTGAAAATTCAAACCGTAGATCTTGTTCTATAATATATAAATATTAAAGACGTCGAAAATCATAAAATTCGAAACATGTTTTACGTAATATTTAGAGATGTAAAAATGAATGTACTACATTCATTAAAAAACTTGATTTCTAGATCTTATATGAAACAATTATTAAATTTTATGATTTTCAACGTCCTTAATCTACTTACATTGTAGATCAAGATCTACGATTTGAATTTTCAATTTGAAATTTAAATTTGATATTATCGTCAAACACAACAGTGTGTCAACATAATTTAAAAACAGTGGATCCTCCTTATATATATATTATTATTTTTCTATCTCAGTTGCCTAACAACTTAAGGGGCGCCCACGAATCAGGACTCCACGTGCCATACCATGGTATTATATCTATAAACATTTGCCAGGAAGGTACACCGTAAATCGATTTAAATTAGGAGCCCATGACGTTTCGGCAACATACATATATAAGTTAGGCCATACACACACATATATATATATATACATACATATATATATATACATACATATATATATATATATAATTATATCAAGTTACAAGACAAACCATATTAGCCCACGCATGCATATTTCATCATGTTGCTGTTTGGATGTATATAGGCCACTGATTATACTAATAGGGAAATAATTTATAGATTTCTTTTAACACGTCTTTTACAACACTCTTGACATGTAAGGATATAATTCCTTCAAGTTGCATGCACGTGGAACATTTTATTAAATCTTTAATGAATTTTCAAATCTGATGACGTGATAATCTAGGCATCCATTGGTTTCCAATGCTTGTGATCATTGACATTTCAATATACACTTTAAATGCACGTGTTTACTTTACTAATGGGAAAATCAACTGTCTCTTACTTTATTGGACACCCTATTTTTAAATAATAGAATAAAAAACGCAAATGATAACATGGATGGTGATGTGAAGATCGTCTTGGACGCCCCGCGTCCGTGTATCAGGACTCATACTAATATATATTAGCACTGGTTTCTTTCTCCAAGTTGGCATGGAAATCTTTTGTTTATGTTTGTCTTGGTTTTGTTTAAAATCAAATTGATTCTCCTTAAAAAAAAGGAAAATTAATTCATAGTCATAAAACTTCTCACACTTCAATGATAGAGGTGTTGACTTTTTAACTTTATGTTCAAGTTATGACATTATTATTATTCCAAAGTAGCATTTTGCATTCTTAATTAATTACAAGCATGTCATTCTCTTCAAGTTAGGGCTAGAACAAGGAGAAACTCACCTATTTAGCCTTTCCTTTCTCCCTTCCTCGCCCACCAAAATTTTATCCCCAAAAATGTTTCATTGGTGGAAAAATGGTGAGATTCAACGTCTAATGCACGGATAAGGTTAGTTTCTCTCCTTTTGTTTTTGTTTTCTCATTTCGTGATATGCTTTTCACTCATGGTCTTAATATGTTGAAAAAAAAATACTAAAAATGTAGTTTTTCTTTCAATTAATTAAGTTTGATATGTTGTTATAGCTTAAAATCTCTGATTGCACATTTGTTAATTGTTGGAAGTTGGAGGTTTGAGATTTACTTGTCACAACATCACCCAGAGGCTAATTCTCTCTGGTTCAACAACTAACTCACTCAATTTTGCTAAATAACTAAGTCTACAATGTTACTGACTTACTGTCGTTGGGATGAAACAAACTATTTTTACCTTAACCAAAATTATATGTGTACTCTAAGTTGCTGATGTTTTGGTGTTTGAATGCGTTCTTGTTATTTTATAATGTATTAATGTATAAATAAAATTTTCGCGAGAACCATGACTTTGATGATTATGAAATGCATGAACATCCTTTTTTCCATTTATGAAACATTTAATTTGTGGATTTTTAAAACTTCTTTTCACTCTCTTCCGATCTTAATAGATTTCAAACATGATCAAACTCGTGATATTATGTGTTTACCACAATGAGGGTAGAGGAACATATATATGTAAAGATACAACCTTGGAGGATCTTTATTTATTTATTTATTTATTCCCAATGACAATCACTTGGAACCATCTATTTAACTTTGTCCTATTTATTTCCTGATGAAGATATTGTCTGAATGACCTTGTTCTCATCTGACGATGTTCACTATATGTTTGGCATTGTTATTCGTTACCTTTTTGCTTGGTTTTCTTGGGTTTTTGATTGTCCAATAAAAAGTCTGGATCGTCTTTTTTTTATTGTTCTCTTTTTATCGTCCATGTACATCGATAGTGGACTTTTTTGGTTCTGTAAAGGTAATTGGAAGTCATCATTGGAGCTGGGGATATCCTCCCATAACTTTCTATTTCATTGCATGCATACATGCATAACCATTCAATTTGTAGGTAAGGACATTTACAATTTTTTTCCCTTATTTCACTTCTATGATTTATAGGAAGGTATATGAAATGCCTCTATATCCTATACTTACAACCGATCGTCCCACAACCTATTTTGCCGTTGTCAACAAAATTGAATCACTAATTACCAAACCAAGAACCGGTAGGCCAAAGAACAAACGAATTTCATCGAGTATTCGAGATACGGATCATCATATCAGATGTTCTCGGTGTCATATATTGGGTCATCATAATATAGAGACATGCTCGAAAGCAATTGAATAATAGAATTTACTGAATATTGCTTGTGATTTTAGACTTGTCTTAGGTTCTTATGTTGTACTTTGTTAGTAATTGTCATTGTACTTGGTCAAGTACGTGATATTCGTTGTTATGTGTTTGCTAAGTTTCATGAATAGTTGGATTTCAGATTTGAAATGTCTTATTATACTTGATGAACTAAATTGTTCAAACTAACTCTATCAAGTCAAAACACTAACTCAAGATTCACTAACTGGACCTAGGTGTCTGCCACTAATTAGTCGAAAACTAACTGTCACGATTAGCTAAATGGATCTCAGATTTGAACTAAATCTAGACAGATCAAAAACTAACTAGCACTAACCCTAGATAAACCTAAGTAGTCGTACATTTTGAACTAAATGAAGACAAACAAATTATTAACTACAAAAATCACTCACTGGTCCTACATCTGCCATTTAGTAAGTGTAGGTGAAACACTAACTCAAGCAAGAAAAAAACTAACTGGATCTCAGATTTGAACTAACTCTAGACAAACCAAAAACTAACTGGCTGATTAACTAACTAGACATATGTTTGACATTAATTAGTCGTAGGTTTTGAACTAATTACTAACTACGTCTACTACTTAGTAAGCACATGTGAAACACTAACTCGAGAAAGACCAAAAACTAATTGGATCTCAGATATGAACTGACTCTAGACAGACCAAAAACTAACTGAATCTTAGATTTGAACTAACTCTAGACAGACCAAAAACTAATTGGCCAATTACATGTCTTGACTTGATTTCATTTCTTCCTTGAGTCTTGATCACCTGTAGAGGTTAGCACAATGCAATATTTATGCAATGCAATATGTGTGCTACTCTACATTGATTACAATTAAGATTAGGTTAATTAAATCATCAAAACATATATTAAGGTCAAAAAACCAACATGTTACACCGATCAAGCTGTTCTCCAACGGCTCCAGAACCTACATCAACGGATAAGTGATGTCGGAGCTAATTATTGGTTACATACACCGACGAATAGTGTCCATTGTTGTTAGTCCTCAAATGTCAATACTATCACCGACGAATATTGTCCATCGGTGTTTGTATTTTCCAGAACCCAAAATAGTTTGTTTACTTTTCCAGGTTCTCAGATTCTCTGTTCATTCCTCAAACATTCATACACACCATTCAATAAACATTCATACACATCCAATTCAATCATCATTCAACAACAACCATTCATAGACATGCAACTCTTTCAACAATAATTCAAACAATTTAAACACAGAAGTTATATATATTAACTTATCTAAAAATAATTCAAACAAACAAGTTGTAATTTCATTACAGTTACCATTTAAATTCAGTAAGCACTACAATAGTGTTTAATCAAAAAACTGACAGAAAACATAAAACACTAAGTTATTAAACCTCTTGTGTCGGTTCCGTCAGATGGATTGTCATTATTATCTCGACTTGGCCGCATATTTGGCATACAAAAAATCTGCAGGATTAAAACATTAAGTCACTTAAAATATTATAATGTATATAAATTAACTTAGTAAATGTAATATAATTAACTAAATTATAAATACAATACCTCGGGATTAAAATCTCTCATCTCCATCAAAAAGTCGACCAATGATTTATACCTCTCGAGGTCATTTTGCGTATTCTCTAACTTGTTTTGTGTCTCCACTAGCTAGCTTAACACCTTATTCATCTCCTCACCTTTCTCAATTCTCTAACTTGTTTGACTTAAAATTGTATAAATTCTGTTTAATCCAACACGACAGAATGCTTGTTCCTACAAAACGAAAAATACTTGTTTGACTTAAAATCCCGTTTAATTTTATAGGGGAATCAATAACGTGTTATTGATTACAAATTTAAAATTTCGGAAGAACTTCCCTTATAAATCAACCATAATTTTTATATATATCCCTGTAGACACCAAAAGGATTCTACAATGTATATAAACATTGCATTTCACATTTACATTCAAACTATATTATAAACTATCATATAAAATATTTTTTAAACTATATTCACATTTACGTTCAAACATTCATTTATAGCATTTTCTAAACTACTTTCAAAATAATTGCAATTATATTACAACTATATTTAAATTCACATTCAAATTACATTAAAACTATCAAAATAATAAAATTCAAACCAAAATAAATAATCTAAATTTATCTTAACAATAACATCTTATTGTTAATCTTTAAACATATATAAATTAATTTATCAAAACAATATAAATTTAAAACATCCATATTATAATCTAAATAGTTGTTTGGGGTTGGGGAGCGAGTTTGGGGTTGGGTTTGGGTTTGGGACTGAGGGTCGAGTTTGAGGTCAAGTTTGGGGCTGAGGGTGGAGTTTAGGGACAGGTTTGGGGTCGGGTTATTTTGCAATAGCTTTGTGAGTTCCCAAACTAAGCCACAGGCAAAAAGGTTAAAAGTTCATAATACTTAGTTTTTGCCACTAATTAAATTTTATTAGAAGTGCCACGCCCCCACTAAGCTATTACAAGTAAAATGAATATACTAGTGCATGGTCTCTAATGATTGATAGTGATATTACCTTTTTGAAATTTGCTCAAAATACATCTCGTTGTAGGTCTTCCTGTGATGCACAATCTTCGTGTCAAACCTTAACAATGTCAAACTAAAGTCCAACAAGAACGTTAGCTTGGCAGCCTTCTCATTTATCTTCTACTTTTATTCATATTCTAGGACCATTTTATTCTAACTCTTGCTTGTTGTAGATATTGTTTAAATTAATACCATTATTATTTGATACATTGCAATTTGCAAACTTGAAACAATATTTTATTGTGGTTGGGGCTCGCATTTGGGGACGGGTTTGGGGTTGAGGGTCGGATTTGGTAAGAGCACCCTTAATGGGAGGGTGCGCCCAGGGCGGGGCGCCCTGGGCGCCCGGGCGGGGGGCCACGTGGCCCCCCCATTGGTGCATTTTTTTTATTTGTGCTTTTGTTTTAAAAAATGTTTTAAAATCGTTTTTTCAAAAAAAATTTTATGAAAATAAGTTTTTTATTTGTTTATATTTTATAGAATTTTTTGATAATTTTTCGTGTTTTGCTTAGAATTGATCCCGAAATGACGTGTAGGGGAGAGAATGTAGGACACTTGAGGTGTTTTTGGGTGTGGTTAAGAAAAATTTAGGGGGTTCGTTTGAGCTGACGTAGCGGAGAGAGAAACCAGGGTGCTCGAGAACTGCCCGGGCGCTGTTAATGATGCTCTAAGAGGGAGGGGTCGAAGAAGAGGTTTGGGAAGAGAGGGGGTTGGGTTTGGGCGCTTGAAGGGGAGGAAAGCGGCGTCAGGGTGGGGTTTGGGGGCTGGGGTCACGTGGGAAATGGGAAGTGGGAGGTTCGAGGAAGACGAGAAGTGAAGGGGAGGGTTTGGGTTCAGGGCTTGAAGAGGACTGTAACCAAATCATTTGTTGTGCATTGTATATGCGTATCCCCAACTTTAAGTTTCTCTTCTTTAAGATCGAAACTAGTAACCAAATCATCTATAAATTTACTATATTTCTCGAACACCCTACCAAGGTGGTAAAGATGAGCAAACAAGATCCATTTAAAAAGTGCCACTGTGATCAGTAAGACGTGAGTGAATCATCTCAAAATGGGAGACAAAAGATGGGAGGTAGCAGCGGAAGAGTAAATGTTTCTTGTTACTAGAGTTTGACATTATGTTTGCACTCCAAAAAAAATACAAACTAATATATATATATATATATATATATATATATAATATAAATAGAAAAGCAAAGAAGATTGAGACTGTAACGTCCCGAAACAGCGGAAGATTTAAAATTTCAAAATAACCAACACAACAGACAACTCACGCGGGAACGTCACTAATATATAAATATATAAATCCGGGTGCACCCAAAATACAATGAGTTTTCCAAAAGAAGTACAACTACAATACTGATACAATGGAATAGAATACAAGTAGTCGTACGGTCTAGCAACTGCCGAAGAGGATCCGACTCCAAAGCGCTCCGTCCTCGGTCACCACCCACCCAGACCTACTGCGGTCCTGAAAAAGATGCAACAACAATGCCTGAGTTTCCAGAAGGAAACCCCGTATGCCAACTCACCTATATGCATGCATCACATAATGAACCTATCATACTAGTAGCATGTCATGACATCAACAGAAATGGAAAACAGTTCCCCCGAAGGGTAAAACAGGACATCAGTCCGACAATCAATCATCGGGTCTCCCGAAGAGACCTACTGCAGGCACATGCAGTCTAGCAGCCCGTGACATCGCACCCCCCACACGCGGCTACACTACACAAGGGTTCGGCAGGGAGCCTCTGTCACGTCTACGCGCCGATAGAAACAGATCTGTAAATCTCAGTGGTCGGGGCCACAGGGACCAACGGGGCCGTCGCCCGGAAGGTATAACAACATCATCTCGGTAGGTGCCCAGCCGAGGAAAACAACATAGCCGGCACAGCCTCGGCCCAACAATCATCATCGCCGGCACAACCTCGGCGGCATCACCGGCACAACATCGGTGGTCCATCACAACAGTCCGGCACAACATCGGACAGATCCAGACCGAAGTCTGCTAGGTCATCAGGCTCCTCGAGCCGCAAACACCAACCGCGCCGCTATAAAAGCAAGGCAGCGACCTCCGTAGCCCGTGGGCCGGTAGTCACCTCACCCAACGCCAGTTGCGTGCCAGCACAACATCAACACTGGGATCCGCGATCCCTCAGGCCTGCTATACTACAAAGTGCCCAACAATCATCTCAAGTCACGGTCCATACTCGGAGGTGACGCGTCCCGAACACCCAAACTCTTCCCAACGGCGGTCCCTGGGCAGGCACGCATCACGCGCCCACCGTCACCTCCCGGCTCACGCACAAGGCGAGGACACGGGTTTCCGTGGACAAAGTTGGCGTTCAAAAAGGGAACCAGGAATTCTGTCCTGGGCCCAAACGGTCGACCGGAAGAGGTGATTCGGTCGACCGGTTCCAGAAAGGAATCGGTCGACCGTACTCCTAAAACGGTCTACCGCTGCGCTCAAAACAGAACCCCCAACGGTCGAACAAAGGTCTAAAACCGGTCGACCGAACGAGGTCAAAATCCGGAGTCTGGTCAACATAAAATTCAATTCTATCGGTCGACCGACTCAGGGGTCTCGGTCGACCGAAAACAGACAGGGTCAACCTATTATTCTAAGTCATATAATCGGTCGAACGCAACCCTCCAACGGTCGAACAACAAACGATCGGTCGAACGTCACATGCAATCGGTCGAACAAATCATGCATAACTAACAGGTACACTTAAGTTCCGGTCGAACAAAACAAGGACCGGTCGACCGACAACAGGTAGAAAAATCCCAACTCACCAACAATAATGCACTACCGGTCGACCGCCCCAAGGCATCGTTCGACCGGTAAAGGTTAAAGTCGGGCAAACAGTGCCAAAACGGTCGACCGCCCGAAGGATCCGGTCGACCGTTGGTCGTCTTCAACCTCGCGCCAGCCGAGGTTTTACGAAGTAACGCGTCGCCAGAGAGGTCCTCGACCTCCCCCGACCGACCAACAACACCCTCCCACGAGGGTGAGCAACAAAATCACACTAATGAGCGGCATACCTCAACCAACGACGACGTAACGCCGGAGCTCGCTCACGCACGTCGCCTCCGGTAGACCTCGAGCACGCGCCGCGCCTCCTCTGGACGTCCGACCTCTGCCCGCGCGTCGTCCTCGTCTTCTCCGATCGGCGCCTCTGCTGGAGCCTCGACTGGAAAGAGATGAAGGAAGTGAAGAGAATGGAAGGAGAAGAAAAGAGGAAGAGAAGAGAAGTGCACACTTAAAACCCCCTCGCCGCTACAGTGCACACACTCCTCACCACACCCCTACACACACCCAGCCCATTCCCCTACGCCATCACCTCTCTCTCTCTCTCTCTCTCACCACAAAAGTCAAGCCTCTCCATACCTCCCTCTCTCCTCTTTAATCACCAATTAACCCTAAAAAGGGGTTAGGGATATAACAGAGACACATATACACACATCAACACTAATAATTTTTTTGATGTACTGATTTCGTTTGTGGTGCAGAGGTGATGGAAAAAACGATGATAAGGAAGAAGAAAGGGAACCTCGAATATTGGGATTAAGGGTGGTGGAGACACCTTGCCTCGTCGGAGAAGGAGAGGTTTAGGGCAAGGATGGTGAGGGGAATGGCAGGGCTAGGGTTGGGGTTAGGGTTACGAAACCTCAAAGACTAGGATTGGGGATGGTGGAGACACCTTGCCTCGTCGGAGAAGGAGAGGTTTCAGGATGGGATGGCGAGGGAAAGGGCAGGGTAGGGGTTACAATGAGAGTTAAGGGAGAAGAAATGGTTTGGATGGTCGTAGGTGTTGGGAGAATTGGGTTAGATTTGGGTAGAAAATATTAGTTTGGTTTAGAAATGTTGGGAGACTTAATTTAAGGTTACATTTAGTATTAGAAAATAAGTCTTAGAAACTTGTATGACTTAAACATAAAGTTGAAAAGTCAAAACCTCTATCAAAGAAATTACTTGATGTCTCCAACATATGCTCCATTCAGCTCTACCTTGGAAATAGACTCAATAATTTCAATGATCATATCCGGACCATATATACATAGCACACTTATATATTTTCATAACCATAGATAGTTGGCATATAATAATCACTAATTGTGGCTATTTTGAAACTATGTTTTCGCCAATCGAGCCATTTCTTGTTGGTGATTTATAATTTTATATAAGTGAATTCCTTTTGCAATTCGACTCATCAGAAATAACAAAACATGGAGCAATCAATGTCGTATTGTATATATTTAACCAATTAAATTCGAGCACTTAATTATTCCCAATTGCAGATATTGACGAAATAGGTGAAAACCTGTCGAGCACAATGATTTTCACGAGCATGTGGTTTGGTTGTCTGATTCGTGATTTTCCAACAACAAATTTAATCCACAACATTTCATATCCATTTTGTTTTGGCATCTGAGGGCGAATAATTAATATGTAGGGTCTTCGCTTGCTCACTAACTAAAAATAGTATTATTGGATATATATTTATCCATCAATTTTGAAAATCAGTTTGGTACGTAGATGTGCTTCTCACCTAAATTGATTGTACCAACCAAGGGTGTTATTGGTCTTGGGAGGGGATCTAAGATGTACTAGCACGACACGGATTAAACGCACCACGTATAATAGAATATTGATTGCGGAATAATAGCTTCTGACTCTCTCTCAAACTCAATTGTAACAAGAACACTAATAAGATGGAAATAAACAAGCAAACACAAATGCACACCTGAAACAACAACGACACACATAATTTACAAGGTTCGGCAACGTGCCTACGTCCTTGGGGGTCTCCTGCGGGTTTCCTTTCCTTCTTCACTTCTCCAACAAGAGAAGCAACCGAGATTACAAATGATTGGAAGCAATGTGTCTCCCAAAGCACTCTAGATCTATCTCTAGCTTTAATCTCTCAACTCACAATGAAGGAAACTATTGATATTTTCGTGTGTTACATTGAAGAGCAAACAAACCCTTTATACAATTAAGCAAAACCGAACAGAACTATTCATGGGGACACGGTTAACTGATGCTCGTTCGGTTAACCGTGCGTGCTTCAACAAGAACGATTCCTGTGCTGATTCGGTTAACCAAATCCTTCTCGGTTGACCGAGGGAACGATTCTCACGCGACTCGGTGGACCGCGAGAACGATTCTTCCACGAATTAACGAATTGTTCAACAACCCTTCGGTTGACCGAGAACCCCTCGGTGAACCGTTCCAAATTGGACAGACACTTTCCAGATTCTCGGAACACCAAAAATCTCCCCAACGGTTTACCGAACCCGTTGTTCCGAAGTACTTGTTACCCTCTGACGGTAGACCGAATCCAATTCGGTCATCCGATCCCAGCTGCACACGAAGTACCTGGAATCCTCGGTTCGGTGGACCGAATCCAATTCGGTAGACCGACCCGTCTTCGCCGAAATTTCCTGAGTTGTGTGTCGGTCGACCGGATCCAATCCGGTCGACCGAATCTTCTTAGATTTGCTTCCTTAACAAATATGAACCAATTTTCATGATTCTATAATGGTATTAATTACCAACACCGTTACCAGATGAATTATGAGTATATAAACAATTCAAGAGAGTAAAAAACATGATATTTACAATTCAAGTTGAGGTTAAACATTCCCTTAACCTAGTTCAAGCTGTACAATGCGTGTACATCTCAGGTTGTACTCCAATTTTCAAAGATTCCTCATTAGAAAATTAATAACAGCGAATTGAACCAATAGGCAAATAACAACCAACCACCATTTAACAACTAATAAACAAACATATAACAAACTCGGATGTCGAACCATTGTGATCATGCATGTCATCTTCCTGTGAAGACAAAAGTTGAAGATGGTGGCTGGCATCTGTTCTGCACAGGCAAATTAATAACTCAACTTTGGCTCGTAGTCACAGATTGTTGGGTTTGTATTGTGTCTCTATGTGTTTTCACCATGTTTGCGATCGGACTTTATCCCCCTTCTTTTTAATGAAATATTGAGCCAATGACTCCTTGGAGCTGGAGGGGATATATATTCTCGCTAAGACAGGAGATGCATGTGGACGAGTTTTGGCCAGCCTCCAAGAAGAAGGTACCGGCCGGGACCTCATTGTCGATATATAAGCCACCCCTCGAATCTTGTCAGTTGGATGGTAGCAACAACAAGTCCTCCTTCAGGAGCGTAAAGAAAAGAAGAAAAAAAACTATATATATTGTGATCCTGTGGTTAATTTACCTAGCTGTAGTAGCCCTAGCAGGTCTGCATGTACCATCACACTAACTGTACTTGTCCAATTAATTGTTTAGTGGACAGTTTAGCTCCTAAATTGTGTGAAAGGTGGAGAGACACGTATACCACAAACATATTCACTTGATTTGCCAAATCAAAACAAAACCCCCTTCGATGCGCCAAAAGAACGTGGGAAGAGAACAAGATTTAATGGACTATGTGGATGAGAATGGTCTTAGCTGAACAACACGTTCACGTTGTTTAATTACTTCTATGTCGATCTTTGACTACTATCAACAGGGGGTTGATAATCACCCAGCCAGTTAAAAGGAGAGCCACTCTAAAGTTCTAGACACTTCAGCACAACATTCAAACAAGCCTGTGATATGTAGCAGTGGCTTAGGGAAACTACTAAAAGTAGACGAGACGACCGGTTAAAAACCTAAAACCTAGTCAATGTCTAATAGCTTGGGTATTTCCAACTGAAGCCACTAAAATGTTACAAAACTTAATATGTGATGGTAGACACAGATCACGTTTTCGCTATGAAATTTGGGTAGAGCGCAATAGAAGATCGTTTGATGGAGAGCGAAGGACATTTTGTGAATTGTGACTGTATCTCCCGGACTATGCATGCATGCGAATTAAAGGAAGCTAGGCACATGAACTTTGATTCTAATGGCCTAAAGGAAGAATTCTTTCGTACATGAAGGTTATAACCTCCGGTACGTGTTTAGGGCTTAAATCGGGCGGCTTCCCGATGATGCTTAGGTGGTCGGTATCTTGCAAGTTCAATTTAATCTTTTGAATTTGCAGTCAACTAGTTGTAATGTAGTTTGCTTGTACATATGATCACTTTGTATATTCAATAGAATATCAACAGATATCAAAATCAAAGACCAAAATAAGTAGCTATAAATACCAAACACAACAGCTAATTGCGAGACATATAATCGTTATGCAAAATGATCGATTATTGGCTTAAAAATTAAATTTTCACGACTATTAGTCTGTGGACAGTAGCTATCTTTGATTTGACACGACTTCAGTTTTCATGCAAATTAGCAGGAATTGATGGACCGAGCTATTAAACAGGGCCGGCCCACATGGGCCTCAGCCCAATAAGACGAAAAGGTCGAATCGCAGCGTTTAGTTGGTGGAGATGAACTCGAAGTTTTGCTCAAAGAATCTTCCAAATGGAATCAAAGGTATAATCTAAAACTTCAAAATTTTCATATGCATGTTTTGAATCTTTTCGTAGAAAGTGCGAAAGACTTCCTTATCTGTTGCGGAATGTTATTCGTGATATCACGAAGTTGCGCACAAAGTGTTCGACTCATTGCCTCTGAGAACAGAAATTGATCGTAACTGCACTGTTTTTATGTTTATAGTACTTAGGGTTTGTTTGGATTCACATTTTGCTAATCAAATTGATCGAATTTGAGAATCACGTTCGATTACATGTATGTTAGGCTTTAGTATAAAAATTCTAAGTTTGTAGATTTTGACTGTAAATCACATTCGATTTTTAATTGCTGGAAATCAAAATCTGATTATTGAAATTAGGTTCCAAATGTTTCTTAGGAAATCCAAATTCTAAGCACACAACACATCACATTTTAAACAAGAAATGCTTTACAACAACGGAAACATTACTCTCATATTATAAGCTTACAATTACAATGTTGAATTGCTTTTTGTCGACTAATTCCACAACAATCATTCACGATTCTCTTCTTCTTCGACGGGCCTAAGCTCCCTCATCATGGAGATCACTTGCAACATATTTGGCCTTCTCGATGGGAAATCCTCGACGCATTGCATTGTTATTTCCAAGTACCTCATCATCTCTTTCTCTTCATCTGCATTTCCCACCATCATGAGCTCCAGGTCGATAACCTCCTTGCCTTTACCTTCCTTGATTTGCATCCTCACCCAACCTACCAAATTGGTGTCCCCATAGTCCTCCTTGTCAGTTGGTCTCCGCCCAGTTATAATTTCCAGCATCACCACTCCGAATGAATACACATCGCCTTTTGAAGTGCACCGAAAGCTTTGGTAGTATTCCGGTGGCACGTACCCTGGTGTCCCTGCTAGAGTGCTTACACTAAGATGTGTGTCCAGTGCACTTATGAGCCTTGCCATGCCAAAATCAGACACCCTCGCTTCCATATTGTCGTCCAACAACACATTGCTTGACTTCATGTCGCGGTGTATAATGTGCGGGATGCAATTGTGGTGGAGGAAACAAAGGCCCTTTGCCGCCCCTCTTGCTATAGTCTTCCTCTCGTTCCAAGACAATGGTGTTTCTCGAGGCTTTGTGTGCCCATGAAGCATGTCTTCTAAGCTGCCATATCTCATGTACTCGTACACTAGAAGCCTCTCTTCACCGACCTTGCAATAGCCGAAGAGCGGAACGAGATTCTTGTGTTTGATTTTCCCTAAGGTCTCCATCTCCGCCATGAATTCCCTATCACCTTGGTAGCTCAAGCGGACTAGCTTCTTTATGGCAACAATTGTTCCATCTTTCAGTGTTGCTTTAAAGACCTCTCCAAAACCACCACAACCAATGAGGCTTGCGGCCGAGAACCCGTTGGTGGCTTCAATGAGTTGAGAGAATTTCAGCTTTTTCAGCTGCCTTTGGAATGTGGCAACATTAATGCTTAGGGCCTCCTTCTCTTTGCCTATCACCCATGTTGTTGCTGCATGGGATGCCTGTAAACTGTTAAGCATTTTTGTGCTTTTAGCCTCTTTCCTTTTTACATGCATTGCAATTGTCCACACGATGATTACACAGACAGAAACTGCAGACACGAGGACTCCTAACACCATGCTGTTGGCCCAAGCCGTGGCTGAGGACCGTCGTTTTCTGTTCCCATATTGTGGTGCAGTTGAGCTTGGAGTGTTGGTTCCTATCCAACAAGGCGGCAACGGAACACCACAGAGGCCTTTGTTGTTGGCATACTGAGAGGCAGGCAGCGTGCTAAGTTGTCCCCGGGATGGTATTTCTCCAGTAAGCTCATTGTTCGACAAATCAATCTGGACGAGGAATGAAAGATTTGAGAGGGATTCGGGAATGCTGCCTTGTAGCCTGTTATGAGAGGCATCAAAGACTCCAATATTCCGAAGGCGCCCAAATGAGGAAGGTATCTCCCCTGAGATCTTGTTATGGGCCAAATCAAGAACTTGGAGAACTGACATGTCTGCAAACTCATCCGGGATGTGGCCTTCCAATTCATTGTAGGACAGATCCAAGTACTCCAAGGTTTGATAATGCGTCCAGTCATTGAGTGCTGCACCAGAGTAGAGCCTTGTGAAATCACATGTTTTCAAAGTTGACACCTGAAGGAGCCTCTCCGGCCGGATTCCGGCGAACTCCAATAGACCTCCCGCTCCTTTACATGAGTTGCCAACATTGCGAACAAACACCAAGGTGTTGCCTGAGAGAATTCCATTCAATGTTGTTGCTCCAGGCTGACGGCCTAACCGTGGTGGAATTGTTCCGGTTAGTCTGTTGCTGCTGAGGTCTAGCCACACCAGGCTACTGCAATTTGCGAACTCCCTCGGTATCTCGCCACTAAGACTATTGTTCCCAAGCTGCAGAACTGCAAGTCTCTTAAAGTTTCCAAACTCTGTAGGGATTTGTCCCTGTATGTCATTACCTGTTAGAGAGATCCACTCAAGATTGCTGCTGTTGAACAACTCAACCGGAATATTGCCTGTGATGAAATTGTTGTTCAAGATGAGAGTCTTCAGTCTCCAACATTGTCCAAGTCCAGAAGGAAGCACCCCACTTATTCCATTGAACCAAGCCATGAGATGTTCAAGATTCTGAAGGCGCCCAATTTGTTCAGGAATAGGACCCTTAATGTAGTTTATGCTGAGATCGATGGTCTTGAGCTGCAGACAGTTGGTCAATTCAGGCGGGATATTACCTTCTAGCAAATTATCAGGAACTCGAATCTCTTCAAGGGAGGATTCCTCTGTGCAAATGTCAGTTGGAATAGAACCCGTGAGCTTATTTGAACTGAAATCTGCAATCCTCAAAGCCTTGCAAAATAAGAGGCTGGATGGTATTGTTCCAGAGATAAAATTATTGCTCAAGAGTAGGCTATCTAAGGAAGTGAGATTGTGAAAGGCAATATCTTGCAAAGGACCGGTTATGTTGTTGTTTGCTAAATCAAGCAATTGTAGAAAAGAGCATGATGAGAGTGATATCGGGATTGAGCCCGATATATTGTTGTTTGATAATTTGAGTTTCCGTAATGATCCACAAGCATTTCCCAAGTCAAATGGGATTGTAGAAGCGAGTTGGTTACTAGAAATATCCAATTCTTCCAAACATTGCAGTTCTCCATAAGATGGCGGGATTTCTCCAACAAGATTGTTCAAAGACAGGTTCAAAGTCTTAAGATTGGAACACTTGGACAAGGAAATTGGCAAATTACCAGTTATCTGGTTTCCCGATAGATCGAAGTAGAGAAGACTATTGCACGAGGGATCGATTTCGGTGGTGGATATGGAACCTGATAAGTTGTTGAACGACAAATCAAGAATTTGCAAATTCCAAACCATAGTTAAGAGATTCTCTGGAACATACCCTGTTAGGTTGTTATATGACAGATTCAAGTGGACAAGAAACGGATAATTTGAAATGAAACCATTGGGGATGGGACCAACAACTCCAGAAGAAGATAAATCAAGTGTACTCAATCCTTGTGGTAGTTGAAGTAAATTTGAAGAATCCAAAGAAAAAGAGTTCATGGATAGGTTGAGAGTAACTAGTTTATTGAGAGAAGCAAGAGAATAGAACGAGAGAACCCCAGTGAGGTTGCTATCACATAAGTCCAGACGGGTTACTCTGTCTTGCTCGCAAGTGACGCCATACCAGCTACACAGACTCTGGCTCAGCTTCCAATTCGACAGGACACCACCAGGGTCTTTCTGGATGTCTTTCTTGAACAGAAGAAGAGCCTCCCCATCAGTTTTAGTGCTCACGTCCCATGCAAAGACTGCCAGGAAGGAAGAGAATGACATATAGAGAAATGCCAATGCAACCGCTGCAACAGAAATTTTCGCCTGTTTCTTCATTTGCGGACCTCGGGATAGATGAAAGGAGATGACCAAGTTCTCTTTTTTTCTTCTGGATTCTAGTATCAAATTGAGGTTGATACCAAGAGCAAGTGTGTTTGAAGAGTGAATAAGAGTGTCACTCAAGAGGAATGGAAAAGGAGGGAGATTAGTGTTTGAAACTCTTGAGTACAGAACAAAGGTGATCAATTATGGTCAAACCAAATCATACACTAAGATTGTTAAGAGGGATGTTGGTGGGTTTCTTGGGTGGTCTAGACATTAATGCCAACAATTAACCTCAATTCTCTAATGGGCATGTTTGTTTGTCTGCCAACTTTGGAGGGACAACTTGATTTCCTATGAGTCAGGGTTTCATTCTTCCTACTATTTAAAATTTGCTCTACTTAAACTTGCGCATGATAATGAATGATGTTAGCTCTTTGACCAGTAGATATGTGTGGTCTAGAGGATGTGCTCTTGATTGTTTGTTACTGTTGTGAAAATGCGATGTTACAGAAATAGCAAACTGTGTCTTGTAAATAATGTTGGTCATTCTTAACTTCAGATATGAATACTTGTTGGTAGGGTAGACACTTTGTATGGCTAGTACAGTTGGCCATGGGATTGGTTTTTATTTCCAGGTTGCAAAAGCAAAAGATTCATACCACCTTTTTCTCGAGGCTAAAGAACAGAAGCACTTACTTCGAGCAATCAAGACAACATTGTGCTCATTTTAGAATTTAGTAGATAAGAAATACTTTGTATGATTTGGGTATATTCCACAGTATACTTTGAATAATGGTGGTCCCCCGGGACGTGGTGGGGTGGTTAGGAGTGAGCCTGTGAGGTTGCATGTTAGAATCTTGTTCCGCACGTCAAACGTTCTCGTGAAAACAATGTGGACCACCTCCAATTTAGAATCGTAGTCTGCTTAACCCAAGTGAGGGTGGATGCGGTGGAATTCTGAATCATAAAAAAATGACAGTACATGTGGATATTATATGTAGCGATCTTTTATTATTATACATACTATTGTGATGTCAGATGTGACAAGAATAGACGAAGTGTGACTATGAATGTTTCTATTATTTGCAAGTTGGTCATTATTTTATTTTTATATTATGAGATTGGATACTTGTTTGTAAAGGAAAGAAATAGTGGCAACAAACATCAGCTACTTTGATGTTTCTAAAGGAAAAGGCAAATATGCTAAAGCAAAGGGATGTGCACGGGCAGATAGAGAACCCATGGTGATGGAATCAGTGCACTTGTTGAGCTTAGGTTTTTTGTTCACACAGAAAGGAGGTAATTTTGGCCCACCACGACAACTATGGCATCAATGTCCTCAACCCCTGTCCTGGAACAGTAAGCCATGATACCAATTACCACACTTGCACCATCCACCACTCTTTTCCTCCCTTTTTTTACTCCTTTTGTTCATTCTGTCTGCTTCTTTATCTGGATTGCTGCATCACATTATTAGCATTGTTGTTACTTTGTTGTCTATGTGAGTTGTGTGCTTGGATTCACATGATTTTGCGCAGTTTATAAAATTGTATGGGGTTAGAAATCTGGATTAATTTACTAGTCAGTTGTATATAGTCACTCACTCACCTCTTCATTGACAGATATTGACCATCCATAAGACCTTTCCACAAGGCTTTTCCTTTAACCATATTCCTTTCTTTTTGCCTTTTGATATCCTTCTTAGTTTAGAACTGCACCGGACAAGAGAAGAACATGCCAAGTATGATGAAAAATGATATTTGTTGGAGTTATGTCTAGAATTCCGTGTGGACCTAGTTTGTTTGCAAGATACTAGGTGCAGATCAGACTCTATATTTGTGGAAGGCCTCATACGATGCCTGATAGACAAATGGTTTCTTAATTAATTTATCATACCTTGTTTTTGTCCTGTGGGTTTTCCCCTTATTTAGTTGGAAAGAGTTTCCACTTAAATCATATTCTTCCTTGCTTGCTGGAGTGCGATGTTCAACCTCGCTACCCATTGAACTTCTGACGCACACCGATATACAATTCTGCTTATTTTACCATTTAAACTTGATTGCTGTAAACTTGTAATGGTTCTTTTTCTTATTCGTTTACGTTTTTTTTATTAAAAGGTGAAAATAAAATAAGGTCATGTAAAGAAACTCTATCCACTTATGACTTAGTGTGCACTCCTTGACAGTGCTTGATAGAGGTCCCAGTAAAAATTCCTTTTCGTCAGAGCAATCTCTAAGATCTACCCATCATAAAATAATAACAGTTGGTGATGCACATAATTGCATGTTCGAGGAATGGTTATATGCACATAATAACAGTTGGTCATGCCTATCTCGTAGAGTTTAATTGGTGAATAAGCTTTTACCGAAAAAGGTATGTTTGTGTTATTCGGACAAATTAGTTAAAGTTAAATCATATTCAAATGCTACTAAAAAACTAATAGAAGCGCTATTATTCAAGCATGTTGACTGATATGGGTATGAGTGATTATAGAATTTAAAACCTTACTTTATGTGAACCAATTCTGAGGGTATTACTAAAATTTACCTTCTAGCTGCAGTACTCTTAGTTGATCATGGCTAACTTGATTCATGATCTTGTGACAGCTAGGGGACTTGTGACACCTACAGCTTAGTGAAGAACATTGAGACTAAAGAAGAATATGTATCATAGAATCCTCACTGTAAGTGTAATTAGGATGTTTTGTACTTTTTTATTATCAATGTTTATAGGTAATATCTAGACTCTTACGTCGTTGAATTTTATGAAAAAAATCTCATGTGTTAGTTTGGAGAAAGCAACATGGGGAAAATCTGCATTAGTCACTTCAAGAAACTCATTAGCGTTTTTTGGTTAAAACATGAGAAGTGCTGATGAACCACCATCATTTGTTTAGAAGAAAAACTAATGCCAAATCTGTAGCTCAATCGTTACTCCCCAAAAAAGAAAGTGGAGAATGCCCCGTCAAACAAGACCCATGGTAGACTCTTCCATGATTATGATTTGGGTTAGATTGTTATAGTTAGACGTAAACTTGGGTAAGCTTAGATACCAACCTGTTCTTCGAATTTTAAATCACGAAGATGTAACCAAAATTTTAAATCCAATTTTAATTGCCAAATAATTTGGAAATATTAGATTTAATTAAATTCAACAATTACATATTACGATAATTTTAAATTAAATTATTACAATACATATTACAAACAAAATTAACTTACATTCCTTCCAAAGTGTTGTCATATATTTTCGATCAAATCGGCTCGTAATGCCATATGTTTCCAGTATTCGATATCTGTTAATATACACAATACGATCGGTGGTATACCGAATAGCCGACTCGTTTGATTTTTATTATTGATAATAGTTAATAATGTTAATATATTTATTTTAAAGTCATTTTAAATCTTTTTTCTGAAAATATGTTTTTTATTTTTTAAATTTTTAATTTTTTTATATATTTTACTCATGATTGATTTCAAATGACGTGGAGAGGAGAAAACGTAAGTTATTTGAGGATTTCAGGGTACGGTTAATTTTCAGAAATTAATTCTAATTATATAAATAAATATATATCAATAAAATATTATTTAACAAATATAAATAACAAAAAAACAAAAAACAATGGGCCAACCCAGGTCGCAACTGTGGTTGGGTCGCCAACCTAGGTTGGGATCCGACCTGGACTTCCCTCGCGTTAAGGGGGTTGGGACCCCATTTTCCCACAACTCGACACCATTTTCCCCCGCGTTAAGGATGACCTTTTGGGGTCGGATTGGGGTTGGACCCGACCCCAAGCCTCTTAACGGGCTGGCAGCCCAGGTCGGGTCGCGACCTAGGTCGGGGACCCGACCTGGCTGCGACCCGGGTTGGCATTTTTTATTTCTTTTGTTGTTTTTTTTAAAATGATTAATTTTCTGTTTTGAAAATTAAAATAAATATAAATAATTAATGAAAATTAGTGAGATAAATGTAAATAATTAATCAAAATTAGTAAAATAAATGTACATAATTAAAAAATAGTAAAATAAGTAAATAACTGTAAATAATTAATGAAAATTAGTAAAATAAATATAATGCATAGTATTTTTGCTGACGTGACAGAGAGAGAAACCGAATTGAGAGGAATTTGAGGTTGGGGTTAAGGATGACCTAAATCTGTAGCTCAATCATTACTAATTAAAGAAATTTAGTAAAATTAATGTAAAATGAGCTAAAAAGAAATTATGTGGAAGAGAGAGAGAGTGTTGAAAGTGAGGTTGAGGTTAAAAAGTAAAAAATATATTGAATTGGGTTGTAAATTGCATAGTATTTTTGCTGACGTGACAGAGAAAGAAACTGGATTGAGAGGAATTTGAGGTTGGAGTTAAGAACGGGGATGGTTAAATGACAGTATAATTTCCAAACCATTTCCATCGTGTCATTGGCAAATTATTTGAAGTTCTGTCATTGAACCCACTAAATAAGTAAAGGTTTTGAGCCCAAAACAGTGAATCTAGAAATTCAACCGTGTCTAAAAAAAGTTATGCGGCAAAGTGCCGAATTATATTCTTACCCGCATCAATTGAACCCATGTACCGGTAAACCACACGAAGAAACTGTTCAAATCTTCACGTGAATATAATTGCCGGTCCAACAAGAAAATGCTTCATTTGAAAATAAAGATCTAGGCCCAAGGAGGATTTTGCCTTTCCAGATCCCCGCCCATATTACTGCAAATCGGCTTTTAACTTAAGAATATGCATTACATTTATAAAATGGAAAGCCCATCTCATATCTGGGAGTAAGACCACTAATTCACTAATAACAACAGTTAGCCCATCAAAAAGAATTGGGTTGTGGTACATATAACATGGGCCGAAGTCACGAAATTCAATCCAATCCAATATGATTATACAATATATCCTAAATAAATAAATAAATCTGCAGAAATTTCATGAATTTGTTATTTTAATGATTAATTTCATGAAATTGTTAAAATTTCTATCTGAGAATATTAACTTCGTTACTAGGGCGTTATCTAGTAAAAAATTCAGGCTAGTCAACTAATATGAAGTTTGAATCATAATATATATATATATATACACACACACGCAGGAATTTTCTAGTGAGTCTAGGATTTAATTTTTCTAAATTAAGCTCCCACAATATCCACTCATTTCAAATTGTAAGGTAGATTAAGAAAAAAATAGTTATGCTAATAAACGGTGAGATTAACTGTAAATAAGATCCAATGGTGAGATTGTAGGGAGCTTAAACTAAATTTGATGAGTCTTTGGTTCACTAGAGCCATGTATGTATATATATGTATATATATATATATATATATATATATATATATATATATATATATATATATATATATATATATATATATATATATATATATCAGAATTTGTTGTTGTTCTACAGAACCACTACCGATCTATTTTTAGATCATATGGTAGTCAGACTTTAGGATGAAATAGACATATATTGGTCTTTTTGCCTATTTACTTACCAAGTGTTCTTTTGATTTCCATCAACTTATTTTTACCAGTAAGTTCTTAAAGTGCTCGTGTAGTTTGTAGCGTCAAGGCTACCCCAATGCCTTCAAAGTGAATCCTGCCTTGAGCAAGGTAAAAAGGGTCAAATGTATACAACATTACCCTCATATAGCAAAGAGGTTATTCTCAAATTAATCTTTATCTGAATTGTGACGACCCTTCTTCTATTTCACAATAAACAGTAAACCTTTTGCACTCTATTTGAAATGGAAACATGAGAGGCTACCAGATCTCCAATAATTGCAAGCATTAGTAGCATGATGATATGATTTCAATCATATAACCAGATTTACCCTAGTTGAGGGCAAATCCAACTCTTATAGCTAGATATGTAAGCAGAGGCAGAAGTTACCATAGTATGACACTATATTGACGTTGGATTAATTTCCTCAAGCTTGACATATGCTTCTTCAGATAATTGTAGCATTGGAAAGTTTGGTGGTGGAAGTTGCTGAGAAAGTTTCAGAGGGCAGTGGCATATCTGTGGAAAGAAACAACATTAGCCCCAACACAAAAGCACCAGAAAGACCAAGGAATTGCAGGCTTTTGTGGTGAAAAGACAAGAAAAGCTCATAACTCTCCAAAGTTTTAATCTCAACTTAATGCGCTTTTTTCAGAAGACCAAAAACCTTATGCAGTTATGCCAAACATAAAGTTACCCCCAATAAAACAACAAACCAGATGCCCTCGAGAAGGGTAGGCCTCCAGTCACAACACCTTTTGTTTTCAAGTGAATTAGAAGCCACGAGGACACTTATCTGTGACTCAACAATGCCTCCCTTTTCCAAAAGATAGAACTACATGCATCAAAGATTCTATATGGTTTTGACTTTTTATTTGTATTTGTCAGTAGGGAGCACATGGCATGCTTCTCCACATAAATTAAGCTATCCAAGCTTTCCATGCCAATGCTGGAAAGTGGAGATCTCAAGGACCCATATGCACTAATGGAATCATAATCCCATAAGGTAGAGCTACTTTAGATTGTTTCAACTTGCAAGCTTCATTCCCTTAGACATGCCTATCATTAAATTAATCAAGTGGACTGCCATTTTATATGTTGTGTTCCAAATTAACTATGCACATATGCTCTACCTATTACCTCAAACAATTTGTTTCCTAGTTTGTTTATTTAATTTGTTGAAAGGATGGTCAAGAAATATTATATCATTTCTTAAATGTGGTAGAATAGTTGACCTGTATTATATGGCCCAGGGACTCACTATAAGATTATAAATCCATATCTAAAACTGCACTAGCACAACATGGAATCACATATTAGTAAATTGACTTTTGAGTTTAGAACAAAGAAGGGTGGCATCCATATTTAAAAGTGATTTCTTTGTGTATAAGATATTAATTATGTAATTATTTTAGATGGCAACAAGAGTTAACTGTACATGGCCCTACACATTTCCCACGTATCATCAACACACCTTTTTTTTTTTTTTTTTTTTGTCTTGCATATGCAATGATCCACTACTATGAGGGTAATGGGGAGCACATGGACTTGTGCTCGTCAAAAAAGGGACATGTCAACTAAAAGAAAGAAGGGATGTGGAGAAGAAAGATTGCAAAAAGCATGAGAAAGAAAGAGGAATCACCTTGTCTCTCTCTCACTAATAAATCACTAGCTTTTGATCTTTTAAATTTATATTTTTTAATCGCTAGTACATTATTATTATTATTATCATTCATTCGTTCAAGGAATAAGAAAGTCTGGTTGGAACTTTCCCGTATAAACGTCTTAAGAGGAGAGTAAAGTTAATCATTTTCCAAATACTAATGTCACACTACATTAGGTAAATTATATTCATCTCTGTTTAATTCATGGTGTTTTTTATCGAGTGTATATCAATTTCATCTATCACTGAAAATGTAGTGTGGGGGTTACTTCAATTTCAGTGGGTTCCAAAAGAAAGGAATTGCACTAACACGTTCGTAATTAGTAAAGAAATTAAGGGCATGGTCATGGATCATGGTTTTCTATTTTTTATGAACCTGGTATCATTAACAATTGGGCTTTCTTTTTTATGGAATATGATACTTTGCACTATCTGTTGGGTTTTAAGTACTCCATGGCATAATTAGCTATTTAAAGTATATATGTAGTGAAACTATACATGTTCGTTTCATTCCCATCGACATATTTAGACTTTGTTTGGTTTCACTTATCTTCGGCTTTCTAACAACGGAAGCCGCGTCTCAGGTTTTGCCGATCCTCAATCTCCTGACGCGGCATTTAGGTATTGAAAACAAAATACTCCTTACGTACATGTTTCTCAATCCAAGCAGGAAAATCACCTAAAACCCAGACGCGACCCAACTTAGTTTGGAAAATCACCAAGCGTCTGACGTGAAAATGCAATTCCCGCCGGGCAGAGGCCAGTTTTTCGTACACCAACTGTTAGACCCTAACCCTTTAGGGTTAATGTTCGGAGTGATGGGCTTTGAATGGGAATGGAGCGTGAACAATAGGCGTGGTTGAGGTGATGGGTGAGAGAGGGGCCGGTTACTGTTGGCATGAGTTGGTTTTGAGGAGAAAAAACCAACGTTTCTTTCATTTATTCTTCCTTCACCCAAACTTCTCTCTCTCACACTCTTCTTCTCTTCCGACGACCAGAGGGAGTTGCGGCAGCTCTGGCGTGCGGAGGCGAGCGGGGAGTCGCGGAGGCGCGGACGTGAGGCGTGCGAGATTGGAGGTAGCTGTCGAGCGGCGACGTTGCGCGAGCGAGGCTCTGGTGGTTTTGTCGTTTTCTTGAGGTATGTTGGCTTCTTAGTGTGGTTTGTTGTTCACCCTCGTATGAGAGATGTGTTGGTCGGTCGGGGGAGGTCAGAGACCTCTCCAAGCGACGTGAGCGACGTAAATCCTTGGATGGTGCAAGGTTGCAGACGACCAACGGTCGACCGGGTCCCTTCGGGTGGTCGACCGATGTAGTGTATTTTGCCCGACTTTAACCAACACCGGTCGGACGATGCCTTGTGGTGGTCGACCGGTAGTGCTTTGTGCTGGTGGGTCGGGGTTGCCAGTTGTATTTCGGTCGACTGGTTTCTTGTGTTCGTTCGATCGGAACTTAAGTGTACTGGATTTGATGTATGCTTGTTCGACCGTTTCTTCATATGTGTCCGACCGTTATATGACTTAGAACTGCTAGGATGCCCTGGTAGTTTTTGGTCGACCGGGACCCCTGAGTCGGTCGACCGGTAGTATTGAATTGATGTTGACCAGACTTCGGATTTTGACCACGTTTTAGTCGACCAGTTTTATACTCTTGTTCGACCGTTGGGATTTAGGTTTTGCGCAGAGAGTTCGACCGTTGCAGACTTTCGGTCGACCAAACCTTTTTGTGAACGGTCGACCAGATCGCCTCATTCGGTCGACCGTTTGTGCAGAGAACTGAATTCCCGGTCCTTTTAGAATGCCAACTCTGTCCACGGAAACCCGTGTCCTCGCCTAGTGCATGAGCCGGGAGGTGATGGTGGGCGCTTACGCGTGCCTTCCCTGGGACCGCCATGTAGAAGAGTGTAGTGTTTGGGACATGTCACCTCCGTGTATGGATCGTGACTTGTTGTGATGGATTATTGGACTCTTTGTAGTGTAGCAGGCCTGAGGGATCGCGGATCCCAATGTATGATGTTGTGCGGGCACGCAACTGTCGTTGGGTGAGGTGACTACCGGCTTGTAAGGCTACAGAGGTCGCTGCCCTGCTTTTATAGCGGCGGAGTTGGTGTTTGCGGCTCGGGGAGCCTGATGACCCGGCGGACTTCGGTTCAGACCCGTCCGATGTTGTGTCGGTCGTATTGTTGGACCACCGATGTTGTGTCGGTGGTGTCGTCGATGTTGTTCTGACGATGATGATTGATGGGCTGATGCTGTTCCGGCCATGTTTTTCCTCAGTTGGGCACCTACTGAGATGATGATTCATGGACCGACCGAGCGACGGTTCCGTTGGGGTGGTTTCGACCATGAAGTTACAGATATGTTTCTTATGGCGCGGACGTGGCGGATGCTTCTTGCCGAACCCCATGATTAGTATAGCCGCGTGTGGGGAGTATCACGTCTTGTTCTGTTAGACCGTATGTGCCTACGGTAGGTCTCCTTGGGAGACCCGATGATGATTGTCAGACTGATGCCCTATGTTACCCTTCGGGGGAACTGTTTTCCTTACTGTTGGTGACATGACTGTGGAAGACGTCTCCATGCGGGGGGCGTCTCCCGCGGACGCCCTACAACTGTAGAATACGTCTTCGGAAGACGTCTCCCCGATGGAGGAGACGTCTGCGGCAGACGTCTCCCCGAAGGAGGAGACGTCTCCTACAGACACATTCACCATGCGGGAGACGTCTCTCGCAGATGCCTCCACATTTTTAATTTTTTTAATTATTAAATCTGAGAATTACTTTAATAAATTGTGATAAATTTGATAATTTAATTTAACAAATTGTTATTAATTTTAACAATTGTGATATTTAAGTTTAACAAATTTTGATTTAGTTTAACAATTGTTTTAATTTAGTTTAACAAATTGTGATTTAGTTTAACAAATTTTGATTTAGTTTAACAATTGTGATAAATATGATAATTTAGTTTAACAAATTTAACAAATTTGTATTTAAAATTTCAATTAATAGTCATCGGTCACAGTGGAGGGAAAGGCAAGTCGATACAATTACACGCATTCCGTTCTTTAGATGATGATTCAGCACCGTGTCATCCACGTAGACGGGGGATATCTGCTTCGGTCAAGAGGGAGAGAGAGGCATTACGTCGTCGTGAGGAGGATGATGATTCCTTCGATGATGAGCATGTGGACAGTCCCGACGACGAGAGCGACGATGATGACCCGTATGAGTTAGAGCGCCCGGAGATGGAGAGGCAGGGGGAGTATAGCAGAGGACGTGGTCGAGCGGGTACTTCTACTTCCGCCGGATGGATGGTGCGGAAGGGTAGGGGTGGGAGGTTTACGACCGGGGATTCGAGCTCGTGCACTGTAGATCCGCGCGTTCAGAAGAAGAAGAGGGTCCAGGACGATTCTTGGATCGTGAGCAGTATGACGCCCGGTGGTCCTTTAGATGGGAGCGTCATTCCTAGTTTCTGGGGTCACATCGCTAGACGGTTCTGGGACGGAGCGGATCGGAAGGTTCTGAAGTGTCATAATCGGCACAGAGCCTGTACAGCACTACAGGGTTGGCGGTCTACACTGAGTGCTGATATCAGAGAGGAGATTAGTGCGATGCATTTGGGGCACTTATCGTACAACATGTTCCCTTATCTCGACATGCCTTTGATTTCTGCGTTTGTGGAGCGGTGGCAGCCTGACACAAACACTTTTCACATGCCTTTCGGAGAGATGACGATCATGCTTCACGATGTTTTCTAGATCCTGCGCATTCCTGTGGAGGGTCGTATGGTTAGTGCTCAGGGGTCGACGTCTGAGCTGAGGTGTTATGTGGCAGAGTTGCTGGGTGTCACACTTGATGGTCTGGCGAGAGATACAACTTTATGGAGTGGTGGTGGTGTCGGCATCGACGCCCTTGAGGACCTATGCAGACGGGGTCGTCTTGTTTGTCGACCGCGTACCTGTTCTTGATGCTCGGGGTCGTCTTGTTTGTCGACAAGAGGGGTTGCCGGATCAGACCACGCGATCTATTGGAGGCTAGGGACCCGGACATCGTTCGTCAGTACTCGTGGGGCTCAGTGATGAGAATTAAATTTATACCGCAAGTGCACGGTGTCAATGAAGACGTGGCAAATACGGGTCGAACACAAGGAGGGAGAGATTCTGTTATTAGTGTGATTTCGATTAAGGGAAAGGAAGAGGGAGAAGAATAAATTTGGTTTTGAGATTTTTGGGTTTTAGTTATTTAAAGCAAGAAACAAAAACAATTAAAACTAAAGCACAAACAAAGATGTGAATTCCGTCGGGTGGAGGTTTAGATTTAGGATTTAGATTAGAGAATTTAGAAACTTATAATAAATCATATTAGTTATAAAGCATTACATGATAAATGATTTAACATAAACTCAAGTAATCAAAATATACTAACACGAAATTAAAATAATAACATTCATTCATCTTCTCTTCACCCTAATCCGTCACCTCCACCCTTTGGAAGGAGTTAGAAACTCATAGAGGGAGGAAGAAGGGGTCCTTGAGACATTACAAAAGAAAACTAAAAGTAAGAAATAAAAGATAGAATTTTATTAATGAAAAGAAGAATACAAAACTAAGATTAAGAATAAAAATTACAACCAAAGACTAAGGACCCTTCTAACATCGTTCTCGGGTCTATTTATAGTTGCTACAAGGGATCTAGGTATAATATTGGAAAGTACACGTGTCCATACACGACTGGACGAAATTGGAGCACACGGATCGACTAAGGGGCGGCGGAATCGCCGCATGGTGTGTGTGATCTGCGGCGGAATCGCCGCACATCTTGCTCTGATTTGGTCCAGATTTTGGTTGGATGTTTATGGTATGATTTGATTCTCCTTTACGCGTCTGGATTGATTCTTTCCATTCTCTTGAGCTCTGGATTAATTCCTTCACATATTTGGAGATATACATTGATTTTTCTATATATTTTCTCCAAAAGAATAAAAGCTACTCGTGATTTGCAATTAGGTCCTTGACTTTTTGCAGTTAAGTCCCCGACTACTTTTGTGCTTAAGTCCTTGTTCTTTTTGCAATTATGACTTGAATGCTTTTATGCTTGGGATGCATTTCCATTCGTAACCCGATAATCTTGAACTTGGTCTTTATGATAGTAATGAGTCTTTTGCATGCGTTTATGCTCGGGATGTGGGTAAATTGCATTCAGGTCCCTGTAATCTGTAAATAAGACTAAACACATACCTTAGTAGCATTTATTGATGTAAAAGTAATCTAAATGAAAGACATATGATGCAATGTATGCAATGCATCACTCAGCGACGTTGGCATACCTGTACTGTCAGCTTGGGATAGCTAGCATGACTAGTACATCTAATCACGTAGAGGGATTATGCACAACTCGACCTCCTTTGCTAAATGGGTCAAATTATGATTATTAGAAGAATAGGATAAAAATATTCCTAATTTCAAATGACCTTAAGTATTGGATGTTTCTCCAAAATCCATACACACCCCCAAATGAAGATGAATTAGATTCACTCACTAAGCCCAAAATGAAAGAAATTGAGATGAACTCAAAAATTATGAACATTCTATATTGTGGGCTAAACGAGGGTGAATATAATAGGATTAGAGGGTGTGTTAGTGCATATGAGATTTGGCATAGATTGCAAATGCATCATGAGGGGGATAGCAAAACTAAGGAAACTTGCATTAGTCTCCTCATGCATAAATATGAGATTTTTTCTATGCAAATCGGTGAAAACATAAGGGAAATGAACACTCGCCTCACCGATATCACTAACTCTCTTTTGGTTCTTGGAAGAAAAATCAATGAAGGAGAGATGACAAGGAAGTTCCTCCGGTCACTTAACATCGATTGGGAAGATAAAGTCGTCGCAATTGAAGAGGCGCATGATCTTTCTAAATTAAAGATGGAGGAACTCGTTGGAAATCTCATGGCTTATGAGCTCCAAATTAACCATCGGAAAGAGAAGGAAGCCTCCAAGAACAAAATCACCTTGGGATTACATGCAAATATTGACCAACCAAGGAGAAGTGTAGAAGATGAGGACATTAAAGTCCTAGTAAAAGACTTCTTCAAATACCTCAAGAAGGATAAAGAAGAAAAGAATGAAAGAAGATGTAGAAGGACTGAAAAGAGAGAAAAGAAGGAGAAGGAAGAGAGTGGAAATGAAAGAAAAGAGAAGGAGAAGAAAAATGAGAGAGGGAGAGAATGAGAGAAAATGAGAAGAGTAAGAGAAAAAAGAAGAGGTTGGAAGCTCACAAGGCTACATGGGACGATTCATCGTCTTCATCGTCGTCCAAATCAATCACACCTTCATCAACAAAAGAATATGCACACATGTGCTACATGTATAGGATTTCATGTTTAATTATACATATATATTTTTCGAATTTTTATGTATAATAAGGATCAATTTTCAATTTTCTAGAATCTATTGCATGCATTGGTTTGTTTTAACAAACTAGTTTCAAAAATTCTATTAAAACAAACATAAAGGAGCTCCGAAATTCATACCTAGAAGTTCTCTAAAACTTCTCGAAGATTCGGAGACCGTTGGGATGCTCCTCGCTGCGCCGGATGCCTCCGAGTATTCACCAAACTCTAAACAAGATCGGAGAGAGGGAAGCTAGTCTCTCAATCTCCGATTGGGTTTAGAATCCAATTACTAACCCCTCTTTAATTCTCTTGAGAAGATGATCTCTTAAGAACTAAACTAAACTTAAGATTTTGTGGAATTTTCGTGGAGAATTAAGGAGAGAGATTTTGCATGAAAAGCAATATTAATTAAGATGTAGGAAGGCAATGAGATAACCTCTATTTATAGGTTCTCTCCAAATTACCTATTCATGTGCAACCTCTTGCCCATGATTTCATGCAAAATTCCATCTAACCATCCATTATTTATTAATAAATAATATTAGCCACGAATTAAATCAATTATGGACCAATTCCATGCATGATCTAATTAATTCTTAAATTAATTCTGCATAAAACCGTCTGGACCGGTCGACCGTTTCAAGGTGCGGTCGACCGCTCGAACCAATGTTTCGGTCGACCGTTCAACATTCGGACGACCGTTCGTAACAGGAACTATTCCATCGCAATGTTCGGTCGACCGACCGATCACTTTCGGTCAACCGTTCGAACAGATGAAAATTCCCTGTTATCGGTCGAGACTCGTCCGGTCGACCGTTTACTGCTATCCGGTCGACCGTTTGAGCACTGTTTTGCAGACTTGTCAAATTTCGGTTTAACCCCTACAAAATTTGACATTTCGGGATTAGTAGTAAATTCACAACTTATGTAACATATTATCCTATGTAATGATCAATCATTACACCCCATAATATTTACATCACATATGAATTTAATTTAGATTCTAATTATGTTATTAATCACAACATAACTTTGATTTTGCTTTGTTCACCGCATGTGTCATATTTTCTACATGAAACCCGACACATCTTATGAACTCAAAATCCTCATTCCTTGTTTCCCAGTTTTGTGGTGTGACCTATGGGAGGATCTAAACTAAGTTGGCAGTGATATTAAGAGCTTAATATCACAAGCTATAAGCGGTATCTAGCTACACATTATAGCTCCCAATTAGTTAGATGTCTTAATTCCACTCGAACCAAAACTCGATCCATTTAGTGATGGCGTGCACCACTTGTGTTCGTCCCTTGCCTCATGATATTAAGAATACACACAAAGTAGTATTGTGTCATCTTTGTCTTAGTATTCATTTCTTGATCTCTTTAAGCTAGTTATAAATATGTGACTTAACTCAAATCACATTGTGCACATTATAACTTTGCTTTATCAAGGGGCCCACTAATATCATCACTCAATTAAGAGGGGCAATGATAGTCTTTTGACTAACTATCTTCTCCAACAAAAGTTGTACTTAACCAACTAATGCCTTCACACTACACTCATCGATAGCTCAAGACACTAGTCTAATTAAGAACTCCTTAAGCGATCGGATATAAGTCTCATATCAAAGGACCAAAGACACAGTAAAATATTAATGACACAGAAACACATTTCTATAATATTTTACTTATTAGGTCTATTAAGTATACAAAAGTAATATTTTCCTCTTTTGCATACCCGTGTTGTCACTCACTTGTAGAGCTACAATGATCTATGACCAACACGACAATCTTAACTCGGTAATTAATGTTCCATGTTAGTTACCATGATTGCGAATATATTTTGTTTTATGTAAACCAATATCTTTTAGAGCTCTACGGTTAAGGACCAAGAGCCTCTTCCTTAACACTTCTAAAAGACGAATAACATAAACAATGAACAAAATGATTTCTCATTCAATTCATAATAATTGATATTTAAAAGTAAAACTTTTAGAACACATTCCCTTCAACATGGCCATTCAAGATGAAGGAAGTGAGGTAGAATCTAACTCTTGCTCTAGTAATTCATGCTCAACTAAGTCATATTATAGTGATAGCTCACATTCTAGTGTTAATGAAGAAACTTATACACATGATGAGCTTCAAAATGCATTTTATGACTTAGTTAAACAATATGAGATCATTTGTGATTAAAACAAAAGTGCTAGAAAGTTAATCAAAGATCTTCAAAGCCAAATTGAAACATGCATGAATGAGAAGAATGAGGTGATTGCTAAATTTGAAAAGAATGCATCCAATATTGATAAATTAAGAGCAACACCCACATATTGTGATCAACTAAATCTTCAAGCTTGTAATTTGCAATTAAGAAAAGATTTAGAAAGATTCACAAATGGAACTCATATGCTCAACATGTTATGGTAGTCAAAGGCAATCCTTGCAAAAACATGGTTTAGGTTACAATTCAAAATTGAAAAACCATGTATCTCACACTACACTAAATGGCAAGCATATGTTCATTAACCATAGTTCCTCAAGTGTGTGGGCTCCTAAAACCAAAATGGTTTGGGTTCCCAAAACTAACATTCAAGGACCCAAAGTTGTTTAGGTACCTAAATCTACACTTGTAGGTGCTTGAGGAGGAGATTGGTGGTGACCGGGTGAGCCAAAGCGTCAAATTCAAATCCAGTTGCATCACCAAGTCAAGATTGGAGCTAATCAAATTCAAGTTTGGTATAAAATTTCTATCTTTGAATTTTCTGAAAAATTAACTCCAATCTAGTTAAATATGCTTAATTGTCATATCCTTAGATGTTTAATTCATTGCAAATCATTAACCCTATTCATTTCAAATCATTTATCACATCCATTGATTATAAACGTATTTTAAATGGATGTTAGAATAAGGCCTAAGTTGAAACTTAAATGAAATAAACTTGATTTTTTTCATAGTTTTCATCTAGCCTTATTGATAGGGGAAGCTTAAATATTATATCTTTTATTAGTGTAATGAAGTGCAAAATTTAGGGGGAGCAACTTCATTACAAGACATCCAAATTCTATGTTTGAAGTCATAATTATTTTAGTTTTTGATGGATGTCAAAGGGGGAGAGATAGTTAAGGGGGTGACTTGGAATTTGGCATACAATTGAACAAAAACTATGCACATCCATAGGGGGAGCATTAATATGCATAGTTTACATACACAAATTTCATGTATTAAGATATAGTTAAGATATAGGTTGCCATCATCAAAAAGGGGGAGATTGTTGGCTTTTTGGCCTTAATCTATGTTTTGATGATTTAATTAACTTATTCTTGATTATGATCATGTAGAGTAGCACACATATTGCATTGCATATATATTTTCTTTGTGCTAACCTCTACAGGTGATCAAGACTCAATGAAGAAAGGAAAACAAGTCAAGACATGTAATCAAGCTCATTTGAAGACATGTATTTTGTATTTATTTGAGTCTTTAGGAACTTGTGTATTTTGAGCATACTTGAGATAAAATCAACTTAAACACACACTAGGTTCCCTATAGAAGTCACACACAAAAATTCACATTATTTGGACTTCCATAGATCACCCAAACTTAGACCGGAAAACACCAAACCTGAACTTTAGCTGTCTGAACCACAACGGTCGACCGCAACATGCGTTCGGTCGACCGGATGATCAAGTAATCCAGTTTGTGTTTCCCTATCTAGTTTCGGTCGACCGCACCATCTCTTTCGGTCGACCGTTTGAACTTACTGTTCCGACCGTTATTCTTGTCGTATATACCCAACGGTCGTATTCGTATTAAAACTATATACACCCCCATATACTTTACCAAACGGTCGAACCATTTGCCCAGTTTGGTCGACCATTTAACCTTGTCAAGAATTCCCTGCGATCGGTCGATACGATCTCGTTCAACTGATCCAAATTTCCCTCTACCGAAACGCAAATTCGGTCGACCGGTAACCCTGTTCGGTCGACCGTTTTTTTATAATAGACTTAAGTGTTCAGTCGACCTATCCATATTTCGGTCGACCGTATCCTTAACGAACCTAAGAGTTCGGTCGACCGTTTCTGGACAGATTTGCAGCCCGATTTTCTGCTTTGTGTGCTTTGCACAAAACCCAATCAAATCTTGTCCCAACGGCTCTATTCTCTCTAATGCCTATATAAGGAGTTGTAAAACACATTTTAACACAACTCTCCCACTACAAACTTGTCACAAACTGTAGAGAGAATCACAAACACTCCAAACCTCAATTTCCACACTTTAGTGATCAATTCCTTAATCCTACTCAAGTGTGCTCAAGATTTAGAGAGTGTTGTTCCACTCAACATTTGTTCAAGAAGCAAGGACTTCGGTGAAAGCCCGAAGTGTTCCTCTCGGATTGTGAGAGAAGAAAGTCAAGCTCGCGAGGTTGTTCGCGGAGTTTGTTTTGTAAAGGCGTTCTCTCCCGGCCCGGAACGGGGAGTGGTTAGTGAAGACGTAGGCGGAGCTCGCGGAATCGAGTGGAGCTTACAAGAGAGGACTAGGACCCGGGTGGGGTGCCGAACCTCTATAAAAGCCGACGCGTCTTTGTGGTTTGCACTATTCTTCCTTTACTTGCTTGTTTGCTTTAAAATTCCGCTGTGCATCTTGACTTAGTTAAACAAGTAGGTGATTAGATTAATAGTGATTAGTGGACTCATAACCCACACGATCCTACATAGATGACTTGATACGGTCATGGCATACTCAGTTAGGCATCTCCGACCATGATTCGGATGATGAGTAGGCTGATTTGTTGTACCGTACTCTTAGTATTTGTATTTCTATTTGCTTATATGTCGTACGCTTATTATTTGTATTTGTGTTTGTGTTTGCTAACCTGTCGTACGCTTATTATTTGTATTTGTGTTTGCTTATCTGTCGTACGCTTATTATTTGTATTTGTGTTTGCTAACCTGTCGTACTCTTATATATAATGCAAATATAATGACAAATTTCGATAATAAAGCAACATTATATAATGTACAAACATATCAAAACATATCACATATCACATCCAATAACACTCTCATTTCGTATTTGAAACCACAGAGTCGTTATAGGAGGTACGGGGAATCCCTCAGTCAATTCCAAACGAATGTAATGAGCGTAACTCCCTAAATGAGCAATAATCAACTCTCTGCATGGCCTCGTCACGGTAGGCGGGCTCTCCCAAGGTAGAACTGTAAGACATGAGTACAACGAACCATCATTTCCGAGAGAGAAGAACATAACTGCACACTTGTAAAAATTTGCAATGGGGAACAAGTCCGTCCACACCTCCATGTAGTGATTCTCGCCACAAGTTCCCCACCCCAATTAATCCGGTGACGAGCCTGCGCCACACTGTCGTTGTATACATGCTCATAAATTGATTGGTTCGCAACTATCTCATTTGAAATCGAACGACGGGCGAGTTGCCAATTGTCTTCACCACCGTGGAAAACATCGGCGACACATCGAAATCCACAGTTTCCATCAGGACGTACATCATTCCACCGCTCTAGGAATGGCATAATGATTCCTGGAACTCTATCCACATATGGGAAGTCATCTACGTCAATCCGTCCAGTCACTACAATATAAACAAAAAATACAGTTACATATAATAACAGAAGATACATATTTACTGAAATAAATAACAAAATTATAATAAGAATAAATATATGGTATACTTGATCCTCCCCTCATGTTTACAGACAAAGAACCAGAAGATCGACCACGACCTTTGCTTCCACTACCGGAAGATCGACCACGACCTCTGCTCCCACTACCTGAAGATCGACCACGACCTCACTCTGCATACTCAAACGTACTAGGGTCCCATCGTGTCGAATATTCGTCAGCTGCATTTCAATAGCCGCGTTGACGCGCTCGAAAAGAGTGTCCAGAGCTGCAGTCGATGTAGAAATCCACTCTTTTAGAGCCGAATGAGCGCTTTCGGCCCTACAATTCGTGGTGTTCCCAAAATGAAGGACTTTGTTCGTCCAATTCAGCACAAACTTTTCTTTATGCACCAACCACGTGGTGTCCAGATACTCCGTGATAGCCGGCCACGATCTATACAAATCTTTCAGAGCATACAAAGCTCTATCATACTCAGTTTCTGAAGTAGAAAGCATGATTTTCCTCCATCTTCCACGCCTCAAAGTCTCTGTCATCTGCTTATTCTTGCCGAATACGTGGTATGCGTAGTTGAATACGTCTTTGTTGATGTGCCATGTGCAGAGTAAATGAGCAGAGTCAGGAAAAAACATCTCTCACTGGTCGCATAAGGCCTAACTCACGGTCTGTTATTATTACAGTCGGGCTGACAGTCCCCAATAACAGATCTCGCAACTTCTCCATCACCCACAGGTAACTGGAGTAAGATTCATCCATCAAAATCGCATATCCGATAAGGAAATTCATGATTGCTGGTGTGACCCCAATCATTTTGAACAAAGGCATCTTATACTTGTTCGTCTTGTAAGTCGAATCCATGCAGATAACGAAAGGATATGTCCGCAACAACTGGACTGACATCGGATGTGCCAAAAAAGCGTGAGTGACGACATTAGTTTCTGGAGCCGCCATAATCCAATGTAAGTACTCACACTGCACTGCTTGATAGAGAAACTGCTGGACGGGATTCTAGTCTTGAGATTTTGTCGTTCTCATGTAATCTCTGAAATTATAAATATGCCTTTGATTTGGATTGTCCTCCGGGAATTTTTCTTTTACTGCCTTCAAGATGTTCCGTGGTTTTGCTTTCGCCTCAGTCATATCACGAACAATCTTCTTCGCCCCAGCACTTAGACCACTAATTTGACGATGACCCTCTGGATAAACTGTCAGTCTGTGGTTGTGATGTCCGTGACCACTATTAAAAACCACAACCCATCCATCACGATCTCGTTGCTTCACCACTTTTATTAAGAAACGACAACCGCAACCCTTTCTTTTGGTGTTTCTTCGAAGTGCAGTATCCATATCCCGAGACTCCATTTGATTTCGCCGGTCGCATCTCAAATAACAATCCATCCGACTATCTGATCTTGTTTTGTACGACGACACGACCAAAAAAACCCAGCTCCGATAGCTACTTGTTTGGCCCATTTACTTGTTTCATCGATTGTTGCAAAGATTTGTGTAGTTTGAAATAACTCACTGTAATCCACTCCATCACCACCGAAATCTTCCAACGGAACCTAAAAAAAAATTGAAATTAAAAAAATCAAAAAAATCCAGGCGTCTGGATAAGTCGTCTGCCCCATGGGTGGGGCGTCTGTGTTAAACGCCCTCCCCATGGGTGAGGCGTCTGCGTAGGACGCCTTGCCCAAAGGGAGGGCGTCTATGAAAGACGACTTTCCCAAAGGGAGGGCGTCTACGCAAGACGCCTCACCCTTGGGGAGGGCGTCTACGCAAGACGCCTCACCCTTGGGGAGGGCGTCCTACGCAGACGCCCTCGCCTTGGGGGAGGCGTCTAATGCAGACGCCCTGCCTAAATTGTGCCCCACGTCTGGCTTACCTCACCGGATGCATCACCCTCGCCAGACATTTTCGTGATGTTTTTACTGATAAATTGTGAATAGATAATACCGTAGGGCTAATTTATAGACACGGGACGATATGAGTATTAAATATATTGTTAAGGGCAATTTGGTAATTTCAATGGACGATTTAAGTAGTTTTAGGACGACGTTTAGTAGTCCCCATATATATCATGAATCTATAAGAAAGACATGGATATAGTAACCACCATGGTTACCCTAATTTGGTCACCAAAAACTAGGAACCAATGAGAAAGTCATAATCTCGAGGACTTATTAGAGTGAACTCATCAAAAGGTCATATACCTCGAGGTATGAAAATTTTCGCAAAAAGAAGACGTGGCTATAGCTGTGCCTCATCATCACTAATCTAGAATCATTAATATTTCGTTCCGTTCAGTTTTTTGCATGGACATCAAGACCAACCCGGTTGTTCTAGTGGTGCAAAGAACCTTTCCATCATCTTTGGATTTACAGAGCTTAAGTGATATATGTTTGTCACATAATTTCAACTATCTTGGTACAGCTTACAAGTTGTGAAAATTGGGAAACAAAGAGGAAGTTCGAATACAATTCGAATGTGATAATAGCAAACCATTTTTTTCTTTTCTTTTTCATGACTAACAAAAGCTAGAAGTGTATTATGCATGAGATTGCAATGAATGAATGGTGTTGCCAACGGAAAATCCTAGAAGTTAAAGGAAAAAATTGCGAGTAAATTGCAAAAATGTTTAGCAAAATTGAAATTCAAAAAGAAAATCAGAGAAAAAAGTTTAATTTTGTATCTTAAAGAATTGTATTGAGGAAAATATGTTTGATGTCAACTATATCATTCATACCATGTGATGAGAAAATTAGGTAGTACTAGACCAATTGACTCCTTCAAAACAAAAACATGCATGAGAAACAGAAGAAAAATGAAAATTAAAATGAGTTGGGACCCCCAATCCACTTCCTCTCTGGATGAGGATAAATATGAGAATATAGTGTTTGGAACCATTCTACTTCCATCAAATTCCCTCCCAACATTTTCCTAAACCTACATGCACCTCTCTCCATCACACGACCCCACATCATATAACATGTTCATCACCCCCATCTACTTTTATAATAGAGTTAATACAAGAGTACAAAATTTGGAGTGATTCTCGTGGTGTAAGAATACAACAGTATTACAGTAGTATCATTAATATAAGGGAATAATTGATGAATTTAATGGAAGCCTTGGTTGTCACGTCCACTTGCTTTTGTGACCTTAATATTATTCCCTCCAAAAACCTTCGAGAACACAATTTATATTATATATAGAGTTTACATACTGATAGTAATTAAATTATTGTCAAACATTACCCCAATATCTAAAATGTACTCTTAACATAATAGTAGTGCACCAAAAATATATATAACTACAAACAAGAAAACCAAAATGGGTGCAAATCTCAGTATGCACCTCAGGAAATTATTCGTTTGGATGCATGGGAAGAACAGCACAATTCCAAGATAGATATATAGATCGAAGGGTCATCATCACTCTACGTGGAGGGTTGTCTGGAGTTAGGAGGGGACATGTAGGACAAACCTCGACGACGGCTGTGACATGTTGTATTTGTATGTTTATTTATGTATATATATGGAGAAGGCGAAAAGGAAAGGAAAGGAAATATATATGACGTACGTTGGGTTTTCAAGGGTGATATCGAGTGTGGGTCCAATACAATTGGAAGTTTGCTGATTGGGAGAATCTAATAAGTGAAGTTGTTCGTTGGATGAAGAACTGTTTCTTTGACGGAACGTGGAAACAGCTGTCTTTGCACTTCTTCATCCAGTAATTAATTTTCCTAAATTTAAGTTTACTCAACACATAAAAAATTTACATATTACTGATGGCGAAAATGCATGTAAATATTCAATGTGTATATACATTTAGTATTTTTTATATATACACTTAATGTGTATATATATACTAAAAAATTGTATGCGATTAGTATATATCTACGGCGTCCAAATGATACAAAGTGGAAGGGGATGATGATATTCTTGTTGACAACCATTGAACCCTACAAGTGGAGACCAAACTTAATTACAACAGTAATAGGTGGTCAATCGGGCAACAACAGGCGGTTAAGCCGAAGTTTTTTATTTTTATTTTTGGGTAGTTCGTAAACTCTAAAACTAATTAAAGTTCTTGCGAGTCTATAAATTGTCAATCCTAAGATACTAAAATCATTAGTAAGTTCTTGGAAACGATTTCCAAGAGAAAAATAATATAAGATTCTTGCAACATTATATCATTGTATGTGTATTATACAAGATTGAGATAGGAAAAAAAATGATATTGGTGAGATTGCAATTGTTTTCGTTTTTCATCTTCATAATAAATGGACCTTACAACCAGGGGCGGACCCAGGACGATATTTAGGGGTGGGCACCCTTTAAAAATATATCAACCAAATAATAATAATTAAAAAAGTTTTTATATTAAATTCAAACATGTTTGTTACAAGGTAATCCTACGAGGTTTCATGCTTTGAATTTTTTTCATTATAACTTCATCACTAATCGTATCGAAAATCTCTCGTTCGATGTACGTAACGAGAGCATCATTAACCCATTCGTCTCCCATCCGGTTCCGCAATCTGTTTTTCACGACATTCATGGCCGAAAACACTCTCTCAACTGTTGCAGTTGCAACTGGCAAGACCAATGCCAAGGTAATCAACAAGAAAACCAACAGAAAAGTTAAATTTTTCTTCTTTTGAACCATCTTCTCTGCGAGTTCTGTTAAACTTTTCAAATCTCCAAATTCTGGATTGGATCTGACATCACGAACATAAGTCTCCAATTGACTCTCAAGAATAATGAGATCAAAATCAGAAAATTCTTTGGGATAAAATTTGGCCATTTGAAGCAATCTTGTCTTATCAAACTGAGAGAAAGTATTTGTAGGACTTAAACACGATACACACATCAATAACTCTGTGCTCCCCTCTGTGAAATGGTTGTTCAACTCCTGAAGTTGCATATCAATTACTGTGTGGAATATTTCAACACGATAATGATGCACATTAGAAAATTTCTCTACTCTTCTACGAGAACGCCCTCGAGGACGATAAAATTCAGACATTATAGGAACCATAATATCATGTTTTGTGCAGAACTGGGTAGTTTACTCTAATATAGAATCCCATCCTTCTTCTCTCATTTCTTGTAGACTTTGTTTTGCCACTGCCACTAAATCCAAGGCATTAATAATGTCTTGGTCTTTTCTTTGTAATGCCACTGAGAGATCATTAGTTAGTCCTAAGACATTTCTCATCAAATGTAAACAAAAAACAAATTCAAAGTCTTGCAAGTTGTCCAGTAGAATGATGGCTTCTCCTTTTTTCCCAGAATTTGAAGTTTCTTCAATAATCTCAAGTACATCAACAATAGAACCAAACATGAGACTCAAATTTATCAAAGCACCGTAATGAGAACCCCAACGTGTATCACCTGGCCTTTTGAGTGTAGTCTCTTGATGCAATCCTCTCCCACTTTCAATCTCTCCCATTTCAAGTGCTTCTGTAATTTTTCCGGATTGTCTTTCACGAAGTATATCAAGTCTTTTGCATGAAACTCCAATGACATTTGACAGACTTGAAACCACATGAAAAAACAAGTCTACTTGACCATGATTTCGAACAACAGCTACCAAGGCCAACTGTAATTGATGTGCAAAGCAGTGGATGTAATACGCTGTTTCATTGTCTTTAAGGATTAAGGTCTTCAATCCATTGAACTCTCCCCTCATGTTACTTGCTCCATCATATCCCTGACCTCGTATTTTTGCAATACTCAAGCCATGCTTAGAGAGTGTTCTCTCGATTGCTTCCTTTAGAGATTTAGCATTAGTCTTACGGACATGAACAATAGCAAGGAAACGTTCAACAAGTCTGCCATTTTTATCCACAAACCGTAGCACTATAGCCATTTGCTCCTTTATCGATGAATCCCGCGATTCATCGATTAAAATAGAAAAGAAAGAACTACCCAATTCAGCAATTATTGCACTAGTTGTTTCACTTCCCGCAGCACTAACGATGTCCTTCTGAATTTTAGGTGAGACCAATTTAGCATTTTCTGGGGCATTTTTCATAACATTTTTTATGTCTTCACTGATATCACTAAATGTCTTTAACAACTCTAGAAAGTTTCCTTTGTTGCATGAGTCTTCAGTTTCGTCGTGACCACGAAAAGCCAATCCCTGCCTCAGAAGATAACGAACGGCTATCACGGTGGAATTAAGATGAACCCTATAGCTTTTGCGTGTTTGATCTGTCTGCTTATCTAACATTGGTCGGATGTGTCTATTTTCGTTAGTCAAGCTTTCACACTTGATTCTGGCATGATTATGAGCACTATCGGGCCCTCCAACATGGGAATTTAGACGTTTCTTATCTTTCCAATTTCTAAATCCTATCGAAACAAATGCTTTCTCTGTCCCAGAAGAGCTGAACAAATAACAATAAAGACAGAAAGCAACATCTTTTGTGACACTATATTCTAACCAATCATTGAATTCACTGAACCATTCAGTGTTGAACCGTCGCATTTTGGCACCAATCTTGGTTTGTGGGAACTCATACTTAGGATCGGAAGGGCGGTAAGGTCCTCTTAAGTAATATTCTCTACGAATTTCATTATGCATAGTAGGATGAAATTCAGAAATTTGTTTTCTTTCTCCTGGATCTGATACTAATTCAGCTAAATTTATTTCAACTCGACTTCGCTTTTCCGGTGGTTGTGTTTCTTTGGGTTTTTTAATCAAAAACTTATCCATTCCTGACTGAAAAACAAAAATTGAATAGAGTTGTGATCAGACTCCAAACTCTAAAACAACACAATGATCAAATTTTTCAAAAGCAAACACTAAATAAGAGGAGCTATTTTATTCTTTACTCATAATTCGTAATCAAACACTAAATCAAGAAGAATATGCAATTCAAGAAAAATGATGGATCTTACACATTCATAGGAACCCCCAAGGATCAAAGGCGAGACTAGAGAGCAAGCTCTCGCCGTTCCACACACCTTCAATCTCTGCTGGCGAGACTAGTATCATCCCACACACCAGCAGAAGGGATTGTCAAAATTTGGGGCTAAATTGTCAACAACATAGAAGCTGGCTGGCAGGTACTTGTTTAATTCCCATCAAACACTTAGTTCAATGCTTAACTAAGATTAAAAAATAATCAACAGTTAATTTGTTGTGTGTGCCAAATTGATCATTTCAAGAAGATATTATATTATGGATTATTGTTTTGAGCTTTGGGTCAAACCTCAAACTTTGCATATCTGTTAGCAATTTGGACTTTGAGGAGTTTAGAGTTCGAATGTGCAGCATGGACAAATAGCCATCCTCTCCAGCGACGAAAACAAGTTGAGGTACAATTTATTTATTTATTTTGAAAATTTTCATAACAGGGTTTCTAATCCAATTATTAGAAAAGTGCAAGTAGTTTTTTTCTTTCTCTAATCAAAATCTAAATGATTACTTGTAAAGTAATATTCTGAATACCAAAACTAGGATGGGATCAAAACGAAGAAATTTGTAAAGTAATATCCCTTGTATTTTTTTATAATTAAACTTGTTTGGGATTTCCTAACAATCTACTAATATCTTTTAGTTTTGTTCCAAACAAATACGTTATTATTTTACACACATTGTTTTTTTAAAGTTGATATTTATGAAGCTTTTTGTTTTTCTAGTCAGGTCAACCCTGAGCTGTATGGAGACAGCAGACCAAGATCTAATAAACTAAAGCATCTAAGTATCTAACCTTCAGCCGGGAAGCCGTGACGGTGGAGCAGGGGATTGAGGCCGGGGAAGCCGTGAAGGTGGTCAACCGTCAGGTGGAGCAGGGGGTCGACCGACGGACCGAGAGGGCGGGTGGACAGTGGACTGGAGACTGGAGATGGGAGTTGGAGAGGTGGAGCCGTGGAGTGGCTGTGATTTGCGGAGTTGGAGTCTTGGAGAGGTGGAGTCGTCGAGCTGGAGAGGTGGAGCCGTGGAGGTGTGGAGCCGGAGGTGGATTCAGGTGGAGATTTCAGGTGGCGTCGAAGTCGTGATCTCGTGGTCGTGGAGAAATGCGGAAGGAGGGGTGGAGCCGGCGTAGAGGAGTGGATTTGGGGGAGAAATAGGGATTTTGGGGTGTTGGTGGATTTTAGTATGATTTGTAGGGATTAAAGAGATTGGAAATGATGTTAAATATGATGTATGGTTTTTATTTTATACAAGTATTAAGTATACAACACAATCCACAATAGTCCCACATCGGAAATTAGTAATTGTTTGGTGGGGTTTATAACTTCTTATCTCTCTACTCTATTGTGAGTTGATCACACACTCAAAACTTCATAAGTCATTCTGGACTTGATCGATAGTGTGGGCACACAATTATTTTTCTTAATATCTAACAGTAATTTCAAATTTCTAGCGTGGGCACTTGCCTACGCGTGCCCACGCCTAGGTCCGCCCCTGCTTACAACCTAACGGGATGTTAATCATGTGCATGATGCATGGCGTTGAAGATTTTTCACAGCTAATAGAGTAGTAGGACACCATTTGAAGGGATGCAATAGTACGTGATAATCACTAGCTACGACCTATTGATGAGAATATATATATATATATTCACACTTGTCTTCATCTCAACCTTTTGTAAAGTCCCCATATTCTCCTCATCCTGTCTTGGGTAAAAGAATCTTCTAATTAACCCAGTAAAATTTTACATTTTCTTATAAAGGTTGGGGCTCCATACATATATATACATACAAGTACTCATTTTCATTCAAATGTAATTAAGGAGAGAGGTGAGGTGTGAGGATATACATAGATATGGACCACTTGAATGAAAGAAAGACTGGAACCAAACAATGAGCCTCGCTCACACGTGGGTACAGCACAAAAGACGTACCTCTTCCGAAACACACTCTGATCCACCACCTAACCTTTCTTCCAACTCAGTTGGCACGTGCGGACGCACATTCGCACGTGTTGGGGAACTAATTAAGGTGTTGGGTGGGGTCTTCTATTGAGTATTACCTGCCTAGGTTTGGTTGCTGTAAAAAGTGAAGATCGAGTGAAGAGAACAAAAAATTATACTCATGTCTTCGCATGCTTCGTGCAGTTGTGTTAGCTAATCTTTCCCCCTGCTCTTTGACCATGTTTGACAGTGTTGTTAAGTGAACAAAGTCAACAAATTTCAAATGCTTGACTGACCCCATTTGTGTAGTCTAGGTAAGTTTTGTTGCACGCGCCTGCTTCCCGAGTAGGAACCTTGTCGGCACAAGTCATTTTAATTTTTGCATCTATATTAGTAGGGGTGTTTCATTGTACTGATAGTTTTCTACTGTAAATACATCCTCTGTGTGTAGCTTACTATTCAAACGCTAGATATATAATGCGGGATCATTTTCACTTAAAGTTTGTTGACATAAATTTACATTTGTCAATAACCTAAAATTTACATTCTAAATGGTCTTGATTTACGACTCATATTATCTAATTACGTTGTAAATCAAAAGAATTGGAGTCAATTAAAGGTTTGTCAGCCAGACTAGATATATTTATTAGCTAGAGTATTTTTAGTAAGGTGGTCATTAATTATTTAAAAAATCATAACTTTAAATACCATGTTTTGTCATTTGTTTGCAAACAAAGAATGCGTACGCCTCCAATTTAGATTAATTGTACTTATAAAAAATTATAAACATCACAAGCCATGGTCCAATTAATTATAAACTACAAGGACACCCTCTAGATTTAAAAGATTAACAAATTAGTAACCCTAATACATGCAGACGTACAAATTAAAAGAATCCAATCCAATGGTTAATTTAACCCTCTAACATTCATTATTGTTGCCGTTGTTGTCATACGTGTTCTAATCCTTGTAAATATATTTTATGATATTTCATCACATTATTTATTTGTGTTAATATTTCTTGAAGGAATGTCCCGTCTAGTATGAGAGAAAAGCCTTCGAAGGTACAAGAAACGTGAAGTTGGATTGCTTGAAACCAATCTTACAACAATATAATCCGCACTTGCACATTCTTTTAACTACAAGACTCACAAAAACTGTGTCTACAATGAACTACTACGGAAAAAGATATCATTTTGGTCTAACTAAATCATATGATTCCATGATTATCATAAGGTCCCCCTTAAGCCACAAGTAACAAGCGACATGGGTGCGTCATGCATGTGGATGCTATCATAGACCATTATTACTTTTTCTATGCATCATATATTCATAGGTATGCCTTATAACCTTTAATCGAAAGACATGACCCACAAAGATTACGTTTAATACAAACTAATTTCTCAGATCAAACTAATTCCATGATCAATATTAGCAATATATTATGCAGAAAAATACTTAATCAGACATATTTCATAGCCACAAATATACTTATTTAGATTGGCTACTTTTCTTTTCGAAACATGACCTAAGTATGTATAATGTTCTTAATTGTGATAGAATATCATCACTTAATTAAGTATGTTGAGCGTCTATGGATTTTACATATACATCTTCTTAATTATGGCCATCTATATAAAAACAGAATTCTTTTCTATTAGTATTATTCTTAATTGTGAGCAACTATATATCACCATTTCATTATGCTTAACTAACAATTTATACATCAATGTAATATCTCGAAACAATAAAAATAAATTTGGATATAACGGTTCTACATTTCATCTGTATTATTGATAAAAAAACACACGTGTATTATCCATTTTACTCTTATCTTGTCTTTGGTCGTCAAAGACAAAGAAGGGCTTCTTTGACGGAAAATAGAAATGGTTTGGGGTTATAAAGCGTGATACATTGATCTAATAGCTCAAAATCCAATTTCACAATAAATTTACATACCGAACTAGTGAATCTTTAATAAGATATAAAGGTGACTTTCAATCATAATTTGTAATCTAAAAATTTTGAATTTCTTAAAAAGGATAGATGGCAGTGCCTGCATCTGCATGGAAGGTCATCATGGCGCCACCTTGGTCTCACATGAACAAAAAAGGATGGTTAATAAACTCAAATGTCAGCATTAACTTTCTTCTAAACTAAGTAATACATTGGCATGATAGCAGCGGTTCATGAGTAGCTAACATGCATGAAATTATAAATATTTATATTTTTGGGCTTGTGGATTTGTATGTTGTTATAGTTACACTAAGCATGACACATAAAATATGTTAAAAATATTATGTCAGATTTTAATCCCGGAAAGTGAGACGAGTCGATCTCCATCTGAACCTGGGACCTGGGCCGTGGTTTAAAAAAGAAGGTTTACAAGTTTTTTTAGAAGAAATTTATGAAAACATGAACTATGATAACCCTCAAGCCCATGTAGATGCATCTATGGCTTTATTAAGAAAATATTTTGAAGAATATAGCATAACTTATAATGTAGGATCTAATGTAGCAAGTACTTCATCACAACCACTCGTTCAGCCGATGTCGTTAGAAGACGACGAGGACGCTACATGGGCGTGGTTAACCCAAAAGAAGAAAAAATATGTTTCAAATGTATGTCATAATGAATTAGATTCGTTTTTGAACTTAGATTTATATCTGTCCCCCCAAGAATCCAAAAATTTAGATGTACTAGACTGGTGGAAACACAACGAAGGTAGGTTTCCCATAGTTGCTGAAATAGCTAAGGACTTATTGTGTGCTCCGGCGTCTACTGTGGCGTCGGAAGCGGCTTTTTCTGCAGGGAAGCGAGTGATGACGGATCGACGACACAGTCTCGCGCCCGACTCGATGCAGATGTGCGTGTGCCTCAAGGATTGGTTGGACGCAGAAGATAGAGTGCAGAACCAATACGAAGCCAAAGACGACGATGAAGAGACGTGGCCGGAGCAGTAGACGTACGTCGAAGATTGTAGCCGAAAACGCGCCAAATGGGATGAATTTTTCCTAGAACCCCCTAGGTTTTTTTGTAATGATTCCTATGTTTCGGCTACAAACTTGTATTTCTCAAAAACCATTAATAAAATTGGTATTTTTTGGGGAAAATCATTTCTATTTTGAGTTGAAAATATTTTCTTAATAACCCGACACGAAAAAACCCGATCCGACACGACCCGACCCGACTAAAGGCCCGGCCCAGCCCGGCCCGGCCCCGTCGGCCGGCGGGCCGGCACGGCCCGGGTCCCACCCCTATATCCTTGGCCAAAATATGTTAAAAATATTTGTGACCTCACATTGTGCAATTATCATTGATATCTTAGAGATTGCGATCTTATGATCTCGAAGGACAAAGATCACATCATGGATCGAGACCATCTTGATATTCTAATCCATACACATTATTGTAATCAAAACAAGACTTTGATATTTGTTTATCTAAATCACACCTTGAAGGCACAAGAGTCTGTTGGTTCTTCGATCAATCTTCAAGAAGAAACTTCTTTTCAACTTAATTAGTACTAGCTTTCTAGTGACTGAGATTTATTTTGAGGAAAAAAGTCATGCAGACATTGTACTTTTACTTCTTTTCCAAATGGTTCACTACAATATTGCTCGATCAGACGTATACTGAATAGTGATGCCACACAATCATCGTTGATATTATGATATATGTGTTTAACAACTACAAAACATTAAGGGTTGGTTGCATATATCAAGAATAACAAGAGCTCAACTGATCAAAAACTCCAAGCTACTCAAGATAAGGAAGAAGGTCAGCCTATGATGAATTCCTAGACCTATTATCCAGGAACCAGCTCTAAGCTAAATGATGGTTTAAGCACTTGATTAGGCTTGACATCTAATTAAGGTACCAGCAAAATTCAGTTGTGACTTGAGCCCATTACTTGAGATGGTGCACCTGGAGATGATGAATTGGGTCTAAGAAACTGAGGCCCAAAATCGGATCTCATTTGGGTAGTCGGATCACACTCGATTATGTTGAGGAGAGTAATGTATTCGGTTGAGTGGTGTTATATTCGTTTGTATATTCGGTTCGGATATCCGATTAACTCGGATACAAATCATATAAATACTTGTAATCAAACTAAACCCTAATAACACATAAACCTTTTCCTCTTCCGCCGCAACTGATTAGGGTTCCTAACCCTATCTGCTCTCTCATCTCCTTCATCCACATTTTGTGATCTCAACCCTCGTTAGGGTTTGTTCTCCGTTCATCCACCCCCTTGGTGGGTTTCTCATATGGTATCAGAGCCTTTCCTGAAGAAATCGTACAAAGGATCGTCCGATGGCATCCAGTGGTTCGTCTCTCTCTGGATCGGAAAATCTCTATCCTTTTCCCACCACAATAAACGTCAGCAACTTCGTCTCCATGAAGCTATCACCCTCAAACTATTTACTGTGGGAAATGCAAGTTCTTGGACTCATCGAGTCACAAGGTATGGTTGGGTTTATCGACGGAGGTTTTCCTATGCCTGAGAAAACTATCAAGGGATCCAGTGAGGATTCTGAGCCCAAAGTTGTGCAAAATCCAAAATATGACCGTTGGAAGCGATCAGATCGTCTTCTGAAGGCATGGATCATCAGTACTCTTGGAGAAGGAGTTCTTAGCGTGGTAGTTCGTCTGGAGACGTCGAAGGAGGTCTGGGAAGCATTAAAGCATGCCTTTGCTCAGAACTCTGAAGAACGCGAGTTTCAACTCCTTCAAAAACTTCAGATGCTCCGCAAGAAAGCCTGTAAGGACCTTCAAGAGTACTTAAGCAAGTTCAAGCTGTTCTGTGATGAGCTTGCCGCTATCGGTAGGCCAGTCAGAGATCAGACAAAGGTGTTCTGGATGTTAAATGGACTTGGGAAGGAATATAACGCCTTCACTACAGTCCACTTGAAGCCTCCCCTTCCGTCTTATCTTGATCTTGTACCTATCCTTCAAAGCTATGAGCTTTGGGTCAAAAGTCACGAAGCAGAGGAAGAAGTTCAGTTGGCCTTCTTTGGTCAGAAACAGGAAGGGAAAGGAAAGAAACAAGGAAAGGGACAGAGGGATGGAGGCTTCTCCTCGAAGGGTAGGGGTTTTCAACCCAACGCTCAAGGAAAGCCACCCCCTCCACAAAGTGCCCAAGAATCGGGTCCAGTTGGTGAAGTGGGTGCACCAGAAGCTGCAGGCACTAATCCTACTCACAGGGGACCTTATGTAGTCTGTCAGATTTGCTCAAAGCCAGGGCATGAGGCCATCAAATGCTGGCATCGGCTTAATCACTCCTTCCAACCAAGGGAGTTGCCTCAATCCCTAGCCGCCATGACAGTTGAGGATTCTCCTGAGGATTGGTACCCAGATTCTGGAGCAACAGCTCACATCACAGGTAATGCAGGTATGCTCCATTCACTTAGGCCATACAATGGATCTTATAAAATTATGGTTGGGAATGGACAATTATTGCCTATCACACACACTGGATCTGCCACAATTAAACATCATAAAGGTTCATTTACTCTAAATAATGTGTTATTTGCACCAAATATGAAACAAAACTTGTTGTCTGTAAGCAAATTTACAAACTCTTTTCCTTACAATGTTGAATTCTCCAACACTAATTTTTTTATAAAAAATAGATACACTGGAACAATTATCACCACTGGGAAATTAAGAGATGACCTTTACACTTTGCCCAGTGAGCCTCATAAGGCCCTTTTCTCAAACAGGCAAAGAAATGTAGACTCACATATCTGGCATTGTAGACTTGGACATCCTAATCCTAAAATGTTGGAGGATCTTCAACGTAAAGGCTCAATTTGCATCACTAAAACAATTCAACCTCCAAATTCCATATGCAGTAGTTGTCAACTCGGCAAAGCTACTAGACTTCCTTTTTCAAACTCTGACTCATATTCTTTTAAATCCTTTGATAAGATACATTGTGACTTGTGGGGACCCTCACCTATTGTGGGGAGAAACAATTTCAGATATTATGCTTGTTTTGTTGATGATTGCACCAGATATACCTGGATCTTTCCATTAAAATTGAAGTCTGATTTTTTTGATTGTTATGTTGTTTTTTAAAAATTCATCCAAACACAATTCAATACTGACATCAAGACTTTTCAGTGTGATGGTGGTGGTGAATTTTCATCTAACATCTTTCAAAATCATCTAAAAACAAATGGAGTAAACTTACAAATGTCTTGTCCACACACTCCAGAGCAAAATGGAGTGGTGGAAAGAAGACATAGACTTATTGTAGATATGGGACTCGCCTTACTCATTAATAGTGGAGTACCCAAGAAGTATTGGGTGGAGGCTTTTCATACTGTTGTATTTCTGTTAAATAGACTTCCAAATAAAAATGGGAACATACCCTATGTCTCCTTATTTTCAAGAAACCCTGATTATGCTTGTTTAAGGGTATTTGGGTGTTTGTGCTTTCCATGTTTAAGAGACTATACTCAAAATAAATTGTCTGATAGATCTTCTGCTTGTGTATTTCTTGGATATAGTCTTAGACATAAAGGATATATGTGTCTTGATCCTCAAACAAAGAAAATATATATGACCAGGCATGTTATTTTCAATGAAAATTACTTTCCATTTAAGAAACCTTCTAATATCTTGAACAAAAATGATTTTGAACTAATTGTTTCGGATTTTTCTGAATGGATATGTGAAAACGAAGGTAACTCCACCAATACTAATGTTGTCTCTAGTGAATAATCATTTCCTTCCATTAAAGGAATTGTCTCAGGCTCAACTACATTGTCCCTAACTGAAAATGAGAATGATGATGCTGAAGGGGAACTTTGTGATATGAATAACCCCTCCATATCTGATGAGCCTCCTATTGCTCACCAAGAAGGAAACCCAGGTAATATCTACCAATCTCAACTTCATGACTGGGTTACACCCATTCCTGAACCCATTATTACATCACCACACACAACTGAAGGAAACAATTCATCTGATATTCATAATTCCCCACCTTTACATTTGCAAACCACTGCATCTGTTGATCAACCTGAATGTTCATCTGATTTTCAGCATCATATTTCTTCTGATAGTGTTAATCATGTGGATCCTCGTATGCTTCATCATCCATTGTCCACTACTGAAACTACTTCACATCAGATGATAACTAGATCTCAGTCTGGCATTAGCAAACCTAATCCTAAATATGCTCTTTTTCATCATATAGAACCCCTTCCCCATGAGCCAAGCTCTGTCAGAGAGGCTCTTAGCCATCCTGGTTGGAAAAAGGCAATGGAGGAAGAGATGCATGCCCTATCACAAAATAATACATGGGATCTAGTACCACATCAGAAAACTATGCATATTATTGGTTGCAAATAGGTGTTTAGAGTTAAACTTCTTCCTGATGGATCCTTAGACAAATTAAAAGCTAGGCTTGTGGCTAAAGGGTACAAACAAGTTGAAGGTGTAGATTATCTTGAAACGTTCTCACCTGTAGTCAAGCCCACAACAATTCGACTTATACTTAGTATTGTTGTTATGAATGAATGGGTCATAAATCAATTAGATGTGAAAAATGCATTTCTTCATGGCTCCATTGATGAGTTGGTTCACATGTCTCAAGTCCCAAGTTTTGTGGACTCAAATTTTCCAACTCATGTCTGTAAGCTAAATAAGGCTCTCTATGGTCTCAAACAGTCACCTCGAGCATGGTATGATCGTTTCACCTCCTTTTTACTTTCCAAAGGTTTTTTCAGCAGCACTTCTGATAACTCTTTATTCATTTCTCACTATAATGGGCCAGTTTTTTTACTTATATATGTAGATGATATAATTATAACCGGATCTAACAAGAATCATGTAGACTCTCTGATTAATGATCTAGCATATGAATTCTCTATGAAAAATTTGGGAGCACTCCATCATTTTCTGGGTATTGAAGTAACTAGAAGCAAACATGGCTTATTTCTCACACAAAAACATTATGCATCCAGTATTTTACATAAAGCCAGCATGCAAAATTCAAAATATATCAGCACCCCTTTACCTGCTCGATTAGATAAAATCCGCGATAACAATCAGTTTCATGATCCCACATATTTCAGAAAAATAGTAGGTGCTCTTCAATACCTTACATTGACCAGACCAGACTTAACCTTTAGTGTGAACTTCATATGTCAATACATGCATTCCCCTACCAACTACCATTTTTCTTTATTAAAACGGATTCTTCGATATGTAAATGGTACAGTTCCTTATGGTATGTACATTCATAAAGCTTCATCCTTAGATTTATATGCACTTAGTGACAGTGATTGGGCAGGCTGTGAAACAACTCGAAGATCCACGAGTGGTCATTGCATTTTCTTGGGGTCTAATTGTTTAACTTGGAAAACCAAGAAACAACCTACAGTTTCAAGATCTAGTGTTGAGGCTGAGTATCGTGCTATGGTTGTTGCCACAGCGGATCTCACTTGGGTCACTTTTCTTCTTCGAGACCTGCAAATCCCACTGTCTAGCACTCCTCTTCTTTTTTGTGATAATATTAGTGCACTACATATGTCAATAAATCATGTTTTTCATGCTAGGACAAAACACATTGAGCTCGACTACCATTTTGTACGTGAACGCGTGGCTCTGGGTCTTCTCATCACCAAGCATGTTCCCTCCAAACATCAGCTGGCTGATGTGTTCACTAAGCCTTTGCCTAAAGATGCCTTCCGAAATTTTGTTACCAAACTCGGCCTCAATCACCGGCCAAGTTTGAAGGGGAGTATCAAGAATAACAAGAGCTCAACTGATCAAAACCTCCAAGCTACTCAAGATAAGGAAGAAGGTCAGCCTATGATGAATTCCTAGACCTATTATCCAGGAACCAGCTCTAAGCTAAATGATGGTTTAAGCACTTGATTAGGCTTGGCATCTAATTAAGGTACCAGCCAAATTCAGTTGTGACTTGAGCCCATTACTTGAAATGGTGCACCTGGAGACGATGAATTGGGTCTAAGAAACTGAGGCCCAAAATCGGATCACATTCGGGTAGTCGGATCACACCCGATTATGTTGAGGAGAGTAATGTATTCAGTTGACTGGTGTTATATTCGTTTGTATATTCGGTTCGGATATTCGATTAACTCGGATACAAATCATATAAATACTTGTAATCAAACTAAACCCTAATAACACAAAAACCTTTTCCTCTTCCGCCGCAACTGATTAGGATTCCTAACCCTATCCGCTCTCTCATCTCCTTCATCCACATTTCGTGATCTCAACCCTCGTTAGGGTTTGTTCTCCGCTCATCCACCCCCTTGGTGGGTTTCTCATAGCATACACAAACATCATGTGTTTGTCTAAATCACACCTTGGTTAATATTCAAGAACAGTTGGTTGCATACACAAACATCTCTGTCAAGTAAGTTGCGAGCACATGGTCGTTTTTAGCCCGTGAAAACCTCATGTAGTTTCCCATTAATTAAGTTGAGTGAACTAATTAAAAAATATTTGATGGGTATCACAAGTGCAACCAGTTTCAACAACTTTCCATTCCTATAAAAAAATCTTCGAACGTACTCAAAATTTCATTTTAATGTATTAGTTTTTACCATGATAGTGAATTGACAAGAAACGTATGATAGGAATCACCATTATATCTTCAAGACATAATTAAATTTGGACAAACTAAGTCTGTTAGTTAATGATGATCTATCTCTTTGCATCTTTACGAACATCTAAACAATTAGTTTTACATATTATATGTCTACTTCACTACTTTGAAACCTCTCAACATCAGTTGATCGAATTGAATGGTCATAATTAATAAAAAAAATAATACATGCCATAAATCATAATACTTTTCGTTGAATGTTGGAATCTCACTCGTGTAAATATTTTTTGTCGATCAAAGATAAGGTCAAAAGGTAGTAAAATTAACAAAATCTAGTAGTCAAAACTGATCTTGTATGTGACATAGGGTTTCTTCCAACCGGCCTCTTTAACCTACTGTCACTTATCTTTTCTGCCACTCCAGTTATTTTCCATCTTTAATAAGTGGCCTCCCTTGTATTTTTGTTTTTTCCTGAGGGAAGTAAGGTCCCAAACCATCACTACATGTTGTCAGCATCCTCTTTTTCTTCACCACTCCGGCTCCCCCACTTCTTTAAAACCCTAGGAATAAATAATAAGAGGACAAACCCCAGTAATTAAAGAAACTAGGACCCTCTCAGCCTTTTTACTTGTTATTTTGTTTGGAGTATGTATACATACTGTTTTTTCTCTTCACAATGGAGACAAATATAAACCAGACAAAGTACCCATGTGTCATCCCATTGACACTTGATTCCGTCTTCCCTCGCCCTCATCAATTAAACCATCAACATTTTTGGGACCAAATTAAGCAATCAAATTATGTTGTACTATTTATTGCAATAATGCTCTAGTACTACTACACTAAAAAAATTCAGCTAGCTATGGACCTATGATCCATCAGTTGTTTCAAAATCGAATAATTTATTGAAATGAATTATGTTACTGCTAGAAGTAGTAAATACTGCAACATGAAATAATTACCAGTGAAAAATGATTGTGCCATTACAAGGGAATTAAGCATTCATTCCAACTAAACTATATATGAGTAGCTAGATTGATGATTACATGTGTTTCCCATTGATTATTAATGAATTGAAAGATAAGATTTTCATAACCAAAATGAAGATTAGATGGCATGTATTGGTATATTATTCACCAAATATTGGGGCACACAATGTCTAGAAAACCAAATAGAAGAAATGTGGATAGTATTCATGTTAGTACTTAAGAGATGCTTAGGGAGGGGCATAGATCGTTCCTGTCGGGCTACTACTTTTTGAACTTTACTCTTTAATTGTTATACACATGGGACCATGAGAAAGAGAGAGAGAGAGAGAGAGAGAGAGAGAGAGATTTTCCAATCTAAAGTGACAAAGTTGCTCAGGCAAACACAAGGAATCACCACCCAACATAAAATAACAAAAAGAGGCAGCTCATCCCAATCACTGCCACCATTGGTTTTACATGTACATATAGCATATGTAATTTGTTTAAGCCCCAAAAGAAAGTTACCACCCAAACAACCATGATTAATTAAGAAAGAGATAAAGGGAGATCTGCTTAGAATAGAGAGAATGGTTTAGATTCGGGATCGGGGATGCTTATGGGGAGGATGATTGCACGACGACATTCTCCTGTTGTGCTGCATGTGTTTGGAAATATAATACCACAATTAAATATTAAAGAAGTTTTGCTTTGTAACATGCACAGAAACCCACATACCATGTGTTATGCCTTGGACATATCAACTTGATCTTTTTAATTATTATTCTTGATTTGTTACTTACCTACATAAAGAGCTAGACTGATGTTAAGGACATAAAAATATTCTAATAATTTCTGCTTTTGGAATTTACTATATGACAAAGTAATATATCACAATGTCACTAAGATCAAGAGCAAACTTTTGTGCAATAATCTACACATATCATCTTGAAGTTGAAAGGTGAAAGTGAAATGTGTCAAAGTGTCATATATGCTACGTATACGTTATTGTGGTTGGGTAATGAGACATATATATCTAAGTGTAATTAAAAGGTCCTTAATTAGATGTTGGAGGAATACATATAATATAATAGATGGTTTTGGGTTAGCTTGTTGAAGCCTATCAAAACCATGGGGACCTCTCCTTTTCACCAAGCAGCCATCAAACAAGACATGAACAGTTCTTATGTCGGGAATCACTTCCTTCCAACACCAACCTCTCCTCTACCTCTCTCTAACACTCAAATACACACACATAGAAAAGCCAACCACTATCTTTCATATAGTTAACATCTCCATTATGGGCAATCTTTCTTCTCATGTGCCTTGGGTGTTTTATCTGGAAAGCAAGCTCTTGGGCATGGGATGAACAAAGCTTTACAGATAAGTTGAATGTTCCCAACATGTTACACATAACATATAATAATGCACACATGCTGCATAATTACGCTAGCTTCCATCATATATAGGAAAGAGATATGCATGTATAATTGCAAATAAATGTCAAAACCCTCTTAGTCTGTGCAACATAGTAATATATACTAGCTTGTTGATACCAATATATTATACTGGAATTTATATTAGGCGAGAAGAGACGTAGAGAGAAGCAACACAGAACAAGTTGGAGTAGTGGGAGTGACAGTGCACTAGCAGTAAGGATAGGAGAGAGCAATTGGGGTCAGAGATTGATGCATCTCTGTGTTGATGCATGCAAATCAATGTAGCTAGCAAGTGTGGTGAAACAAATTGGGAGGGTTTTGGTTTCTTTATAGGGATGTGCCCTTAACTCTGGAGGTGGGCTCAAGTTTCGAGTTATGTGATTGGATCACACACCACACCAGCACACAATCAGTGTATAACTGTCTGTGTGTACGTAGGACATGGTAATATTGGTTAGAAAAGATTGGGGGTATGGTCGTGGTTTTTTAGTCAATGTTTTTAAATCTATTTTTACTATATATGCATTATATGCGTATAGATTAAATTCCATTAAAAATGAAAGAAAATAGTAACCTTCACTTAAAATGTCATTTTCTTTGTCGACAATGTGTAACTTTTCTAATAATTGAAATGTTGTTATATGGGAACATCTTAATTTACCTTGTCAAGGTGTTGCTTGATTGTAGGTTGATATAACATCTATAGATTGCATTTTTTAAATCTTTATACAACCAACTTTAGTTTTAGAAGAATTGAGAATCCCTATCTCTAGAAAATAAAAAATAGTTGAGAACGTTTGGAGTAACCCATGTTAGACAATTATCAGTTAAGGAATATTGTGATGAACTATAAGCTCTGATTTACCCACTCTACCCGAACATCAACATTTATTATCCCAGTGCCTCAAAAGAGGCCTTGCCTGGTCGAGGTAATGGAGGCTCACATATACGTATTGAGAATTGAACTTAACCTTAGGTGGCATCCTAGTCACTAGCCACATTATCAATAGAGGGTGGGTCATCTAGGAGTTGATGACTCAACAAGATGGAAGACAAAAGGTTGAAGGAAAGGAAGAGATAAAGAGTCTCTTCATTTCTCTATGATTTTCGTCTTATTTTATGATGCAATTTAAGTAGAGATTGTAATGATCTTGAATGATCATCTTTATGTAGTTTATGTTATGTTTATGTTTTAAGTTAAGTTGAAGAGTCTTTGTAAGTGCCTATATAAGCACAAGAGTTCTCTATTTGTAAAACAAGTCAAGTGAAGTCAAGTGAAGTCAAGTGAAGTCATAGAATGAGTGAAAAGAAGAAAGGAGAATGTAAGTGAGAAAGAAGAAAGAAAAGTTGAGTTTATGGTGCAAATCTCATTTTTTGCTTATGAGTGTTATGTAGTGAGTTTTTTTCTTTCATTCGTGTCCACCAATTACGTAGATCAAAGCATGGTTCTAGTGATGGCAATAGAAAACCATCGGCATGGAGAACAAGGCAAGTCAAAGCCGCGCACCAGGTGCAACTTCTGAATCGCTAATTGGCGGTTTGGGACCGCTGGTTGACGGTCCATGTGTGTAATAACCTAATCTAAAACACCTTAATTAACTAAACCTAAACCTAATTAAGCCTTGATTAGTGAAGGATGAGGTGTTGGAAGGAGAAAGAAAGAAAGAGTTGGTGAATTTTAATTGGGTTTGGAAGAGGTGGAGTTGGATAAGAATTGGATTTCCTATATATTGGAAGGTAAAGCTAATCTAAAAACGTTTTCTTCTTCTTCCTTATCAATCAACAGAGAAAGTGAGAGAGGGTTTTGGTGAAGAAGAAGAAGAAGGAGAGAAGAAGAAGAGGAGAAGAAGGTGAAGTGTTGGGTTGAAGTAGCCAAAGCTTGGGAGACATCTACAACCATCGAAAAGGTATGCCAAGTCTTCATATTAACTCCCCAAGAGGTGTGGGAGTGTAGAGGACGGCGTTGGTGCCGTTTCTCCGGTGAAAACCCTACTGGACGGAGGTTGAAGACGACTGGTTCGGTCGACCGTTGGGTGTTTCGGTCGACCGAACAACGTCTAAATGATGCCTGTCCAGTAGGAAGATGTATTGTTCGGTCGACCGGTAGTTGGGTCGGTCGACCGATATTTATAAATATTAACTTTGTTCCCGGAACGGTCGAACGATGTCTGTGAGACGGTCGACCGTTATGCCAAATTTAAGCGGGAAAATAAAGGGTTACATTAGCCGGTCGACCGGTGTTGTTTCGGTCGACCGAACCCAGTAGATAGGTTAGACAGGCCTTCGGCCGACCGAGTGTGTGTCTCGGTCGACCGAACTGCACAAGGTCGGTTCGAGCGTTGACCATCTAAACGGTCGACCGCTCTGGATCCGGTCGACCGACCGCGTGCAGTTTTCCTGTAGTGAAGTGCTTGTTGATCCGGTTAACCGGAAGAGTTCCGGTCGACCGAATTCAGTGGGCAGGATTCATGCAGGCATTCTTATCGGTTGAACGGACCCTGGTTCGACCGACAGGATATATATGTATATAAAATGTATAGCATAGACCTTCCAAACGGTCGACTGCTAGATGACTTTTGTTCGACCAATTGGTAGGTATTTCGGTTGGCGTGGTTCGACCGGTAGACTTGTTTGTACAGTACCGTGTACTGTGTGGGGGACCGGTTGACCGGTGTGCTTTTAGCGGTTGACCGATCTGCCGCAGGTTGGTGGATTTATCCACACGCGAGCCGTCGATGTCAGGTCGACTACCGGCTCCGAGGCGACGGTTGATTACCGGCTTTGAGAGCTACGGATTTCACATTCGACGAAGGCGTATTATTGTACTACCATTTTCCTCTCTTACCGAGCGGGGTGTGAGGAATGTGTACCGTAAACCTTGGGCAGTTTGCGAGGGTTTAGCGGTAGGCCGAGGATGTTCCGGCAGGGTGCGCGCTAGGCGACTCTTGGGGGAGCAGTGGCTGTCGTCTGACCCGAGTTGTGTATTCGGCGGGCTGACTCGCTCCTTGGGTGCGGCGTGTACCGGGGGTTCCTTCCTGCACTTTTTGGGGAGCAGTGGTGTCGACTGACCCTTGTGAGGCAGCGGTGGACTGACTTGACCCTAGTGGCAGGAGTGGTTCAGTGCCGCGGAGGCGGTGAGGGCATTATTGTGGGCCCGAGGTGGATGATCATGTGCATAGCATTGCATTGTCTTTAATTCCTTTTTATATTTTTAGGAGGTTTGGTATACGGGGTTCCTGCAGGGAACTCAGGCATGTTTGTTTGTTTTCATTTCAGGTAGCGAGCAGGTCTAGAGTCAGGTGGTGACCGAGGACGGTGCCTCCGGGATTAGATCATGTTCTCTTTAGTAGCTTCTTTTGTTTGAGGTAGTGATTACATGTACATTCACTTTTGTTGTAATCACAGTTGACTCATTTGTATAGTTTGACTTCCACGTGGGTCTGTATTTGATATATTTTATATATATATGTTGGTTTGTTTTCCCGTGACGTGCCCTGTGTTGACCGTTGACGGTCCTTATTATTGTTTAAATTTTTCCGCTGTTTTCGGGTACGTTACAATTTGGTATCAGAACGTTGATCTCGGCGTACTTGTCCAAAGAAACCACCTTTGAGTTAGGAGTTAGGTCTAGAGGATCATGCATGCACAGATTATATTGATATTATCTTGTTTTCCTTGGCAGATGCCTCCTAGACAGGGGAAGGTCGTTGCCCATACTCGTGGTGAGAGTGAGACTGCGAGGGATGAGGCTTGGGAGGATGAGCGTCGGACGTTGTTCGATACGGTCGGACGTTGTTCGATACGGTCGGACGTCTGACGGAGATGCTACAGCAGCAGACGGCACAGACTGGGCAGACGGGGACTGGTGCTATGCATGACCGGTTTATGCGCCAGCATCCGCCTACCTTTCTGGGACAGTATGACGCAGAGGCTGCGGAGGAGTGGATCTTCACGATGCAGAAGATCTTCAGTGCTATTGGTTGTCCTCCAGAGGCGAGAGTGGGCCTGGCTACTTATGTTTTGGGCGGTGCTGCGTCCAACTGGTGGAGGTCCACATCTGCAGTGGTGTTTGCGGACAGAGATGATATAGCCTGGGAGGAGTTCGTTGGCGAGTTCAACGAGCAGTATTTTCCGCAGCATGTCCAGGATGAGAAGAGGGAGGAGTTTCTGAGTCTTCAGCAGGGAGACATGACCCTGGCAGGCTACATCGGGAAGTTCAACGCCCTAGAGCGTTACTGTCCCGAGATGTATATCACACAGGAGCAGAGAGCAGGGAAGTTCGTCCGAGGGCTCCGGAAGCAGTTGAGGACGAAGGTGCTGACACATATGCCACGCACATTAGCTGATGCTGTGAAGAGTGCTACTGTTCTTGATCGTGACTACAGAGAGAACTACCAGGATGAGAGGAGGCCATCGGGTAGGTTCTTTGGGAGGCCAGGAGGTCAGACTGGAGGGAATCCGGGCAAGAGGCCCCGATTCGAGAGAGCAGGAGTTGCAGTACCACGACCTGAGCCTTGTGGTACTTGTGGGAGGTTTCACTCCGGGCCGTGCTTCACCCCCGGAGCATGTCATGGGTGTGGCCAGCTGGGTCACTTTATTAGGAGCTGTCCGAGCCGAGGAGCTGGACCGAGCAGACCACTGGGTTTACCAGCACCGGGCAGAGGTGGAGGCGGAGGTAGACCACATGTTAGGCCACAGCAGGGACAGCGCACCGGCAGAGTTTACACCATCCAGGCAGAGGAGGCTCGTGATGGAGGTGCTGTCGTGGAAGGTACGCTTCTTGTCGCAGGTTCAGTAGCTAGGGTGCTCTTTGATTGTGGCGCGACACACTCGTTCATCTCAGAGCGATTTGCGGGAGTGTTGGGCTGTACCCTTGCGATGTTGACTGCCACTTTGGAGGTCAGCACACCCCTGGGTCTGGTGGGCACTGTGGGGAGATTTGTCCCCGGCGCCACGGTTGTTTCGGGAGATCAGGAGTTTCCGGCAGACCTGGTCTTGCTACCGATGGAGGACTTTGACGTCATACTTGGGATGGATTGGCTGTCCCAATATGATGTTCGAGTCTTGTGCCGTGAGAAGAAGATTTTGATCCCGAGGAAGGGTTTGCCTGATATTCTGATTAGAGGGATCAGAAGCAGAGGGGGTCGCATTATTGTATCTGCTGTGAGAGCTCAGAGACTGTTACAGCAGGGATGTGCAGCGTTTCTGGCGACACTTGTGGTTGCGGAGGCAGAGTCTCAGAGGCTAGAGGACATTGAGGTGGTGCAGGAGTACGCTGATATTTTTCCAGCAGAGATTCCAGGTTTACCACCACACCGGGAGTTGGAGTTCGGCATTGAGTTGGTAGCTGGCACTACACCACAGTCGAAGGCTCCATACCGGATGGCACCTGCTGAGTTGACAGAGTTGAAGAAGCAGTTGCAGGAGTTGATGGACTCTGGATTTATCAGACCGAGTGTCTCGCCTTGGGGTGCACCAGTTTTGTTTGTGAAGAAGAAGGACGGATCCTTGAGGATGTGCATAGACTACAGGATGCTGAACCAGGTGACGGTGAAGAATAGGTATCCCTTACCTAGGATCGAGGACCTCTTTGACCAGCTGCAGTCAGCGAAGGTTTTCTCGAAGATTGACCTGCGTTCAGGATATCACCAGTTGAGGATCCGAGATGAGGACATCCAGAAGACAGCCTTCAGGACGAGATATGGACACTATGAGTTCTTGGTGATGCCATTTGGATTGACGAATGCTCCGGCAGCATTCATGGATCTGATGCACCGGACATTCAGGCAGTATATTGATATATTTGTGATTGTCTTCGTGGATGACATTTTGATCTATTCGCCAGATGTAGAGCAGCACAGAGAGCATCTGAGGATTGTACTCAGCATCTTGAGGGCTCAGCAGTTATATGCTAAGTTCTCAAAGTGCGAGTTTTGGTTGGACAGAGTGGCATTCCTCGGACACATTGTATCGGCAGAGGGGATATCAGTGGATCCGGCGAAGGTGGAGGCAGTGACACAGTGGAGGACCCCTACGAGTGTGACGGAGATTAGGAGCTTTGTTGGACTGGCGGGTTATTACCGTCGCTTCATCAAAGACTTCTCGAGATTGGCAGCACCACTGACAGCTTTGACACAGAAGGGAGTCACCTTTGTATGGTCGCAGAAGTGCGAGGACAGCTTTCAGGAGCTGAAGAGACTGTTGACCACAGCACCAGTTCTGTCATTGCCGAGTGGCACGGGTGGATTCGTGATTTATAGCGATGCTTCAGGTGTTGGCTTAGGATGTGTACTTATGCAGCACGGGAGGGTGATCGCGTACGCATCCAGACAGCTGAAGGTTCATGAGAGGAATTACCCGACACATGATTTGGAGTTAGCAGCAGTAGTTCACGCACTGAAGACCTGGAGACACTATCTTTATGGCGAGCAGTTCGAGGTGTTTACAGATCATCAAAGTCTGAAGTACCTGTTCTCGCAGAAGGAGCTGAACATGAGGCAGCGCAGATGGCTTGAGTTCATTAAGGACTACGATTTCACTATCTCTTACCATCCGGGGAAGGCGAACACGGTTGCAGACGCTTTGAGCCGGAAGGTGGAGGTATCAGTAGCAGGCCTATGCATTCAGCAGTGGCGACTGCTGGAGTCTTTAGCAGAGTGGAGACCATTTGCAGATAGCTCTGAGGGTGCATTGATTGCAGGGTTGAGAGTAGAGCCTCGGACAGTATCAGCAGTGATTCATGCTCAGACTACAGATGAGGAGTTGAGCAGTCTGTTACAGTTAGCTGCCAGAGATGGGTCAGACTTCAGAGTTGGAGTGGATGGAGGTCTGAGATTCAGAGACCGTATCTGGGTGCCGAAGACAGAGGACCTGAGACATGATATCATGGAGGAGGCACACAGATCGAGATATTCCATTCATCCAGGGAGCACCAAGATGTACAAAGATCTGCAGCGGAACTTCTGGTGGCGAGGTATGAAGAAGGACGTTGCAGACTTCGTGTCGAGGTGTTTGGTCTGTCAGCAGGTGAAGATCGAGCACCAGAGACCAGCAGGGCAGATGCAGAGGATTGAGTTGCCCGAGTGGAAGTGGGAGCACGTGACGATAGATTTTGTTACGGGGCTACCGAAGACACGGAGATTCCACGATGCGATTTGGGTTATAGTCGATCGACTGACCAAGTCGGCGCATTTCTTAGCTATTAAGACCACTCTTGCTCTGGAGGGTCTAGCTAAGTTATATATTGAGGAGATTGTCAGACTTCATGGTGTACCAGTCAGTATCATTTCAGACAGAGATCCCAGATTCACTTCGAGATTTTGGGAGAGTCTACACAGAGCACTGGGGACACGTCTGAAGTTTAGCACAGCTTTCCACCCACAGACAGATGGCCAGTCAGAGCGGACGATACAGACATTGGAGGACATGCTGAGAGCGTGTACACTGGACTGGGCTGGGCATTGGGACGAGCATTTGCCGCTGATCGAGTTCGCCTACAACAACAGCTACCACTCGAGTATTGGGATGGCACCCTATGAGGCATTATACGGGAGACCGTGTAGATCGCCGGTATGCTGGAGTGATGTGGGCGAGAGACAGCTAGTTGGACCTGACATTATCCAGTTGTATTCAGAGAAGGTCGACGTGATTCGGAGACGACTAGCTACGGCGCAGAGCAGGCAGAAGAGTTATGCTGATACGCGGAGGCGTGAGCTGACTTTTGATGTAGGAGATCATGTCTTCCTGAAGATCTCGCCTTCCAGAGGGGTGATGAGATTCGGGAAGAAGGGGAAGCTGAGTCCGAGGTATGTCGGACCTTTTGAGATATTGGATCGGGTCGGTGAGGTGGCATATAGGATTGCACTACCGCCACAGTTTTCAGGACTTCACAACGTCTTCCATGTTTCTATGCTGAGGAAGTACGTGGCCGATCCAGCTCATGTGATAGAGATAGCAGTACCAGAGATCCGGCAGGATTTGTCATTAGATGAGAGACCAGTTGAGATTGTGGATCAGATGGTACATCAGCTCAGGTGGAGAGCGATTCCGATGGTGAAGGTCAGGTGGCAGCATCACACTATCAGAGAGGCTACCTGGGAGATCGAGGAGGATGTCAGGAAGCAGTATCCAGAGTTGTTTCGGTAAGTCTGTTGTTTCGAATTTCGCGGACGAAATTTCTTTTAAGGAGGGTAGATTGTAATAACCTAATCTAAAACACCTTAATTAACTAAACCTAAACCTAATTAACCTAATTAAGCCTTGATTAGTGAAGGATGAGGTGTTGGAAGGAGAAAGAAAGAGTTGGTGAATTTTAATTGGGTTTGGAAGAGGTGGAGTTGGATAAGAATTGGATTTCCTATATATTGGAAGGTAAAGCTAATCTAAAAACGTTTTCTTCTTCTTCCTTATCAATCAACAGAGAAAGTGAGAGAGGGTTTTGGTGAAGAAGAAGAAGAAGGAGAGAAGAAGAAGAGGAGAAGAAGAAGGTGAAGTGTTGGGTTGAAGTAGCCAAAGCTTGGGAGACATCTACAACCATCGAAAAGGTATGCCAAGTCTTCATATTAACTCCCCAAGAGGTGTGGGAGTGTAGAGGACGGCGTTGGTGCCGTTTCTCCGGTGAAAACCCTACTGGACGGAGGTTGAAGACGACTGGTTCGGTCGACCGTTGGGTGTTTCGGTCGACCGAACAGCGTCTAAATGATGCCTGTCCAGTAGGAAGATGTATTGTTCGGTCGACCGGTAGTTGGGTCGGTCGACCGATATTTATAAATATTAACTTTGTTCCCGGAACGGTCGAACGATGTCTGTGAGACGGTCGACCGTTATGCCAAATTTAAGCGGGAAAATAAAGGGTTACATTAGCCGGTCGACCGGTGTTGTTTCGGTCGACCGAACCCAGTAGATAGGTTAGACAGGCCTTCGGCCGACCGAGTGTGTGTCTCGGTCGACCGAACTGCACAAGGTCGGTTCGAGCGTTGACCATCTAAACGGTCGACCGCTCTGGATCCGGTCGACCGACCGCGTGCAGTTTTCCTGTAGTGAAGTGCTTGTTGATCCGGTTAACCGGAAGAGTTCCGGTCGACCGAATTCAGTGGGCAGGATTCATGCAGGCATTCTTATCGGTTGAACGGACCCTGGTTCGACCGACAGGATATATATGTATATAAAATGTATAGCATAGACCTTCCAAACGGTCGACTGCTAGATGACTTTTGTTCGACCAATTGGTAGGTATTTCGGTTGGCGTGGTTCGACCGGTAGACTTGTTTGTACAGTACCGTGTACTGTGTGGGGGACCGGTTGACCGGTGTGCTTTTAGCGGTTGACCGATCTGCCGCAGGTTGGTGGATTTATCCACACGCGAGCCGTCGATGTCAGGTCGACTACCGGCTCCGAGGCGACGGTTGATTACCGGCTTTGAGAGCTACGGATTTCACATTCGACGAAGGCGTATTATTGTACTACCATTTTCCTCTCTTACCGAGCGGGGTGTGAGGGATGTGTACCGTAAACCTTGGGCAGTTTGCGAGGGTTTAGCGGTAGGCCGAGGATGTTCCGGCAGGGTGCGCGCTAGGCGACTCTTGGGGGAGCAGTGGCTGTCGTCTGACCCGAGTTGTGTATTCGGCGGGCTGACTCGCTCCTTGGGTGCGGCGTGTACCGGGGGTTCCTTCCTGCACTTTTTGGGGAGCAGTGGTGTCGACTGACCCTTGTGAGGCAGCGGTGGACTGACTTGACCCTAGTGGCAGGAGTGGTTCAGTGCCGCGGAGGCGGTGAGGGCATTATTGTGGGCCCGAGGTGGATGATCATGTGCATAGCATTGCATTGTCTTTAATTCCTTTTTATATTTTTAGGAGGTTTGGTATACGGGGTTCCTGCAGGGAACTCAGGCATGTTTGTTTGTTTTCATTTCAGGTAGCGAGCAGGTCTAGAGTCAGGTGGTGACCGAGGACGGTGCCTCCGGGATTAGATCATGTTCTCTTTAGTAGCTTCTTTTGTTTGAGGTAGTGATTACATGTACATTCACTTTTGTTGTAATCACAGTTGACTCATTTGTATAGTTTGACTTCCACGTGGGTCTGTATTTGATATATTTTATATATATATGTTGGTTTGTTTTCCCGTGACGTGCCCTGTGTTGACCGTTGACGGTCCTTATTATTGTTTAAATTTTTCCGCTGTTTTCGGGTACGTTACAATTTGGTATCAGAACGTTGATCTCGGCGTACTTGTCCAAAGAAACCACCTTTGAGTTAGGAGTTAGGTCTAGAGGATCATGCATGCACAGATTATATTGATATTATCTTGTTTTCCTTGGCAGATGCCTCCTAGACAGGGGAAGGTCGTTGCCCATACTCGTGGTGAGAGTGAGACTGCGAGGGATGAGGCTTGGGAGGATGAGCGTCGGACGTTGTTCGATACGGTCGGACGTCTGACGGAGATGCTACAGCAGCAGACGGCACAGACTGGGCAGACGGGGACTGGTGCTATGCATGACCGGTTTATGCGCCAGCATCCGCCTACCTTTCTGGGACAGTATGACGCAGAGGCTGCGGAGGAGTGGATCTTCACGATGCAGAAGATCTTCAGTGCTATTGGTTGTCCTCCAGAGGCGAGAGTGGGCCTGGCTACTTATGTTTTGGGCGGTGCTGCGTCCAACTGGTGGAGGTCCACATCTGCAGTGGTGTTTGCGGACAGAGATGATATAGCCTGGGAGGAGTTCGTTGGCGAGTTCAACGAGCAGTATTTTCCGCAGCATGTCCAGGATGAGAAGAGGGAGGAGTTTCTGAGTCTTCAGCAGGGAGACATGACCCTGGCAGGCTACATCGGGAAGTTCAACGCCCTAGAGCGTTACTGTCCCGAGATGTATATCACACAGGAGCAGAGAGCAGGGAAGTTCGTCCGAGGGCTCCGGAAGCAGTTGAGGACGAAGGTGCTGACACATATGCCACGCACATTAGCTGATGCTGTGAAGAGTGCTACTGTTCTTGATCGTGACTACAGAGAGAACTACCAGGATGAGAGGAGGCCATCGGGTAGGTTCTTTGGGAGGCCAGGAGGTCAGACTGGAGGGAATCCGGGCAAGAGGCCCCGATTCGAGAGAGCAGGAGTTGCAGTACCACGACCTGAGCCTTGTGGTACTTGTGGGAGGTTTCACTCCGGGCCGTGCTTCACCCCCGGAGCATGTCATGGGTGTGGCCAGCTGGGTCACTTTATTAGGAGCTGTCCGAGCCGAGGAGCTGGACCGAGCAGACCACTGGGTTTACCAGCACCGGGCAGAGGTGGAGGCGGAGGTAGACCACATGTTAGGCCACAGCAGGGACAGCGCACCGGCAGAGTTTACACCATCCAGGCAGAGGAGGCTCGTGATGGAGGTGCTGTCGTGGAAGGTACGCTTCTTGTCGCAGGTTCAGTAGCTAGGGTGCTCTTTGATTGTGGCGCGACACACTCGTTCATCTCAGAGCGATTTGCGGGAGTGTTGGGCTGTACCCTTGCGATGTTGACTGCCACTTTGGAGGTCAGCACACCCCTGGGTCTGGTGGGCACTGTGGGGAGATTTGTCCCCGGCGCCACGGTTGTTTCGGGAGATCAGGAGTTTCCGGCAGACCTGGTCTTGCTACCGATGGAGGACTTTGACGTCATACTTGGGATGGATTGGCTGTCCCAATATGATGTTCGAGTCTTGTGCCGTGAGAAGAAGATTTTGATCCCGAGGAAGGGTTTGCCTGATATTCTGATTAGAGGGATCAGAAGCAGAGGGGGTCGCATTATTGTATCTGCTGTGAGAGCTCAGAGACTGTTACAGCAGGGATGTGCAGCGTTTCTGGCGACACTTGTGGTTGCGGAGGCAGAGTCTCAGAGGCTAGAGGACATTGAGGTGGTGCAGGAGTACGCTGATATTTTTCCAGCAGAGATTCCAGGTTTACCACCACACCGGGAGTTGGAGTTCGGCATTGAGTTGGTAGCTGGCACTACACCACAGTCGAAGGCTCCATACCGGATGGCACCTGCTGAGTTGACAGAGTTGAAGAAGCAGTTGCAGGAGTTGATGGACTCTGGATTTATCAGACCGAGTGTCTCGCCTTGGGGTGCACCAGTTTTGTTTGTGAAGAAGAAGGACGGATCCTTGAGGATGTGCATAGACTACAGGATGCTGAACCAGGTGACGGTGAAGAATAGGTATCCCTTACCTAGGATCGAGGACCTCTTTGACCAGCTGCAGTCAGCGAAGGTTTTCTCGAAGATTGACCTGCGTTCAGGATATCACCAGTTGAGGATCCGAGATGAGGACATCCAGAAGACAGCCTTCAGGACGAGATATGGACACTATGAGTTCTTGGTGATGCCATTTGGATTGACGAATGCTCCGGCAGCATTCATGGATCTGATGCACCGGACATTCAGGCAGTATATTGATATATTTGTGATTGTCTTCGTGGATGACATTTTGATCTATTCGCCAGATGTAGAGCAGCACAGAGAGCATCTGAGGATTGTACTCAGCATCTTGAGGGCTCAGCAGTTATATGCTAAGTTCTCAAAGTGCGAGTTTTGGTTGGACAGAGTGGCATTCCTCGGACACATTGTATCGGCAGAGGGGATATCAGTGGATCCGGCGAAGGTGGAGGCAGTGACACAGTGGAGGACCCCTACGAGTGTGACGGAGATTAGGAGCTTTGTTGGACTGGCGGGTTATTACCGTCGCTTCATCAAAGACTTCTCGAGATTGGCAGCACCACTGACAGCTTTGACACAGAAGGGAGTCACCTTTGTATGGTCGCAGAAGTGCGAGGACAGCTTTCAGGAGCTGAAGAGACTGTTGACCACAGCACCAGTTCTGTCATTGCCGAGTGGCACGGGTGGATTCGTGATTTATAGCGATGCTTCAGGTGTTGGCTTAGGATGTGTACTTATGCAGCACGGGAGGGTGATCGCGTACGCATCCAGACAGCTGAAGGTTCATGAGAGGAATTACCCGACACATGATTTGGAGTTAGCAGCAGTAGTTCACGCACTGAAGACCTGGAGACACTATCTTTATGGCGAGCAGTTCGAGGTGTTTACAGATCATCAAAGTCTGAAGTACCTGTTCTCGCAGAAGGAGCTGAACATGAGGCAGCGCAGATGGCTTGAGTTCATTAAGGACTACGATTTCACTATCTCTTACCATCCGGGGAAGGCGAACACGGTTGCAGACGCTTTGAGCCGGAAGGTGGAGGTATCAGTAGCAGGCCTATGCATTCAGGAGTGGCGACTGCTGGAGTCTTTAGCAGAGTGGAGACCATTTGCAGATAGCTCTGAGGGTGCATTGATTGCAGGGTTGAGAGTAGAGCCTCAGACAGTATCAGCAGTGATTCATGCTCAGACTACAGATGAGGAGTTGAGCAGTCTGTTACAGTTAGCTGCCAGAGATGGGTCAGACTTCAGAGTTGGAGTGGATGGAGGTCTGAGATTCAGAGACCGTATCTGGGTGCCGAAGACAGAGGACCTGAGACATGATATCATGGAGGAGGCACACAGATCGAGATATTCCATTCATCCAGGGAGCACCAAGATGTACAAAGATCTGCAGCGGAACTTCTGGTGGCGAGGTATGAAGAAGGACGTTGCAGACTTCGTGTCGAGGTGTTTGGTCTGTCAGCAGGTGAAGATCGAGCACCAGAGACCAGCAGGGCAGATGCAGAGGATTGAGTTGCCCGAGTGGAAGTGGGAGCACGTGACGATAGATTTTGTTACGGGGCTACCGAAGACACGGAGATTCCACGATGCGATTTGGGTTATAGTCGATCGACTGACCAAGTCGGCGCATTTCTTAGCTATTAAGACCACTCTTGCTCTGGAGGGTCTAGCTAAGTTATATATTGAGGAGATTGTCAGACTTCATGGTGTACCAGTCAGTATCATTTCAGACAGAGATCCCAGATTCACTTCGAGATTTTGGGAGAGTCTACACAGAGCACTGGGGACACGTCTGAAGTTTAGCACAGCTTTCCACCCACAGACAGATGGCCAGTCAGAGCGGACGATACAGACATTGGAGGACATGCTGAGAGCGTGTACACTGGACTGGGCTGGGCATTGGGACGAGCATTTGCCGCTGATCGAGTTCGCCTACAACAACAGCTACCACTCGAGTATTGGGATGGCACCCTATGAGGCATTATACGGGAGACCGTGTAGATCGCCGGTATGCTGGAGTGATGTGGGCGAGAGACAGCTAGTTGGACCTGACATTATCCAGTTGTATTCAGAGAAGGTCGACGTGATTCGGAGACGACTAGCTACGGCGCAGAGCAGGCAGAAGAGTTATGCTGATACGCGGAGGCGTGAGCTGACTTTTGATGTAGGAGATCATGTCTTCCTGAAGATCTCGCCTTCCAGAGGGGTGATGAGATTCGGGAAGAAGGGGAAGCTGAGTCCGAGGTATGTCGGACCTTTTGAGATATTGGATCGGGTCGGTGAGGTGGCATATAGGATTGCACTACCGCCACAGTTTTCAGGACTTCACAACGTCTTCCATGTTTCTATGCTGAGGAAGTACGTGGCCGATCCAGCTCATGTGATAGAGATAGCAGTACCAGAGATCCGGCAGGATTTGTCATTAGATGAGAGACCAGTTGAGATTGTGGATCAGATGGTACATCAGCTCAGGAGGAGAGCGATTCCGATGGTGAAGGTCAGGTGGCAGCATCACACTATCAGAGAGGCTACCTGGGAGATCGAGGAGGATGTCAGGAAGCAGTATCCAGAGTTGTTTCGGTAAGTCTGTTGTTTCGAATTTCGCGGACGAAATTTCTTTTAAGGAGGGTAGATTGTAATAACCTAATCTAAAACACCTTAATTAACTAAACCTAAACCTAATTAACCTAATTAAGCCTTGATTAGTGAAGGATGAGGTGTTGGAAGGAGAAAGAAAGAGTTGGTGAATTTTAATTGGGTTTGGAAGAGGTGGAGTTGGATAAGAATTGGATTTCCTATATATTGGAAGGTAAAGCTAATCTAAAAACGTTTTCTTCTTCTTCCTTATCAATCAACAGAGAAAGTGAGAGAGGGTTTTGGTGAAGAAGAAGAAGAAGGAGAGAAGAAGAAGAGGAGAAGAAGAAGGTGAAGTGTTGGGTTGAAGTAGCCAAAGCTTGGGAGACATCTACAACCATCGAAAAGGTATGCCAAGTCTTCATATTAACTCCCCAAGAGGTGTGGGAGTGTAGAGGACGGCGTTGGTGCCGTTTCTCCGGTGAAAACCCTACTGGACGGAGGTTGAAGACGACTGGTTCGGTCGACCGTTGGGTGTTTCGGTCGACCGAACAGCGTCTAAATGATGCCTGTCCAGTAGGAAGATGTATTGTTCGGTCGACCGGTAGTTGGGTCGGTCGACCGATATTTATAAATATTAACTTTGTTCCCGGAACGGTCGAACGATGTCTGTGAGACGATCGACCGTTATGCCAAATTTAAGCGGGAAAATAAAGGGTTACATTAGCCGGTCGACCGGTGTTGTTTCGGTCGACCGAACCCAGTAGATAGGTTAGACAGGCCTTCGGCCGACCGAGTGTGTGTCTCGGTCGACCGAACTGCACAAGGTCGGTTCGAGCGTTGACCATCTAAACGGTCGACCGCTCTGGATCCGGTCGACCGACCGCGTGCAGTTTTCCTGTAGTGAAGTGCTTGTTGATCCGGTTAACCGGAAGAGTTCCGGTCGACCGAATTCAGTGGGCAGGATTCATGCAGGCATTCTTATCGGTTGAACGGACCCTGGTTCGACCGACAGGATATATATGTATATAAAATGTATAGCATAGACCTTCCAAACGGTCGACTGCTAGATGACTTTTGTTCGACCAATTGGTAGGTATTTCGGTTGGCGTGGTTCGACCGGTAGACTTGTTTGTACAGTACCGTGTACTGTGTGGGGGACCGGTTGACCGGTGTGCTTTTAGCGGTTGACCGATCTGCCGCAGGTTGGTGGATTTATCCACACGCGAGCCGTCGATGTCAGGTCGACTACCGGCTCCGAGGCGACGGTTGATTACCGGCTTTGAGAGCTACGGATTTCACATTCGACGAAGGCGTATTATTGTACTACCATTTTCCTCTCTTACCGAGCGGGGTGTGAGGGATGTGTACCGTAAACCTTGGGCAGTTTGCGAGGGTTTAGCGGTAGGTCGAGGATGTTCCGGCAGGGTGCGCGCTAGGCGACTCTTGGGGGAGCAGTGGCTGTCGTCTGACCCGAGTTGTGTATTCGGCGGGCTGACTCGCTCCTTGGGTGCGGCGTGTACCGGGGGTTCCTTCCTGCACTTTTTGGGGAGCAGTGGTGTCGACTGACCCTTGTGAGGCAGCGGTGGACTGACTTGACCCTAGTGGCAGGAGTGGTTCAGTGCCGCGGAGGCGGTGAGGGCATTATTGTGGGCCCGAGGTGGATGATCATGTGCATAGCATTGCATTGTCTTTAATTCCTTTTTATATTTTTAGGAGGTTTGGTATACGGGGTTCCTGCAGGGAACTCAGGCATGTTTGTTTGTTTTCATTTCAGGTAGCGAGCAGGTCTAGAGTCAGGTGGTGACCGAGGACGGTGCCTCCGGGATTAGATCATGTTCTCTTTAGTAGCTTCTTTTGTTTGAGGTAGTGATTACATGTACATTCACTTTTGTTGTAATCACAGTTGACTCATTTGTATAGTTTGACTTCCACGTGGGTCTGTATTTGATATATTTTATATATATATGTTGGTTTGTTTTCCCGTGACGTGCCCTGTGTTGACCGTTGACGGTCCTTATTATTGTTTAAATTTTTCCGCTGTTTTCGGGTACGTTACAATGTGAGTCTGGTGGAGGGTGTGTTTCTGGGGTGACTTGGTCTGGTGCTCCCCATCTTTCTCCCGTATCTAACAATACGTACGTAGTATTATCCTTGCTAATAAGATAGGTTTTTCCAATCACCAATTGGTAGTATGTGCAATCGATCTTCTTCAATTTTACAATAACTAAGAAATTCAAACCTTTTAAATAGTCATTTTGTTTTAGTCCATTGTAATCCAAATGTCGAACTAAACTGTATCTGTGTCATTGGTAAGGAAGGTGTCTATTCATATACTTGAACTAATTTTGAGATGATGGTCATGTGTTCAATATTTTATGACTACAAGCGTTTTGTCTTAATTTGGACAAATTAAGGACTAGAGAGAAAATACATAAAGTTATAAAATTGCATACGCGGTATTAGCTTCTTATATATAGCACTATAACATAATTAATCTTCATTTTGAAATGGAATCAGTATGTGTGAGTGGGAGACAGACAATGAGAGAAAAGAACCTCATGATCCATTGAAATTCAGAATTTAATCCATGAAACTTCGATAGTAGGGGGAGGAAACCAAACTACAAATGAAGTTAAATTTCCAAATCTGTTCGCCAGCATTAGAAGAACCATCTCCAAATTAACCCTACAATTACAGCTACGTACGTATGCATACATAAATACCTCCTTGTATGTATGTCAACATCAACATCATATCCATTATTATCCCCAGTAAATAATATCTCGTGTATATCACATCACATATACATGGGTATTTGAAGCGGAGGAAAAGCCACAGAGCCATCTCAAAATTAACAATCCACCATGAGAATCCCAAAGAAAGCTGTTCATTTGGATGCTGCGAGAGAGAAAGCTGTCCTTCCTTCCCATCCTAGACATGTGTGTGTGGGAGTGAGAGAGAGAGACAATGAGAGAAAAGACACACATATAATACAACAAAGATAGAGAGAGAGAGAAAGAGAAAGCTCTCCAGCTCCCCTCTTCTTGCTTCCCTTCTTCCTATATCTAGCTGTATCCAAACACTACTCTAACACTCACCAGTACTCCTCTTCCTCCAAACCAATCTTCTCCTCAATTCCACCTTCTTTAATTAACTATAACCAATTAAACCATACCCCTCCCCCATTATAGGAGACACAACACAATTCAATATATATACTTTAATTTAAGGGTTCTCTCCAGATCCATCCATCCATCCATGCTGGGGATCAACTTATCTACCACCATGGCTCCACCTCTCACCGTCGAAACCGCGACCACCATGGTCGACAATGGAACCACCAACAACAAGCGGAAGAGACGGCCGGCGGGCACTCCAGGTAAACATTGATCAAATCATTAATTAAATTATATATATATATATATATGCATGGAAGTAGCTAGTAGTAGATAGTTAGTGTCCGCCATGACATGAATTGGTGAAAATTAATTAAACCATGCGCGGCATATATTTGGCATGCAGACCCGGACGCGCAAGTGGTGTCGTTATCTCCGAAAACCCTTCTGGAGTCGGATCGGTACGTGTGCGAGATCTGCAACCAAGGGTTCCAGCGGGACCAGAACCTCCAGATGCACCGGAGACGGCACAAAGTGCCTTGGAAGCTTCTTAAGAGGGAGACGCCGGAGGTGAAGAAGCGGGTTTTCGTGTGCCCCGAACCGACCTGCCTCCACCATGACCCTTGCCATGCTCTGGGAGACCTTGTGGGCATCAAGAAGCACTTCAGGAGGAAGCATAGTAACCACAAGCAGTGGGCTTGCGCTCGTTGTTCAAAGGCTTATGCCGTCCACTCCGACTACAAGGCTCACCTTAAGACCTGTGGAACACGCGGCCATTCTTGTGATTGCGGCCGGGTCTTCTCCAGGTACGTACGTACGTAGGTAGGTATATAATTCATTATTATTTATATCTTCTCCGGTCATTAATAATTTGTCAATGTAGTTGTTGTACGTTGTTGTTGTTATTGCTGGTCGAGTGAGTTAGCCAAATTAAATCTCGCTTGTTTCGTCTATAATCTTGCCAGCTGATATCACTCCACTCAACAAATTTTCATCGCCATCTTGGGCTCCATGAATTAAGAGTGTTTTTGTGAACTCATATCAGAACTTAACAATTGATGGGAATAAAAGGTTTGGTGTACAAGTTTTAGAAAGAAAAATTATTTGCAACCTAGAATTGATGTTTTGATATGCTTTTCCTAGATCCATTCAATTCTCATATGCACAAAACCTTCTTAAGAATTATGGTGTAATTAAACACAGAAGTGAGTTGCCATGGAGTTTTTCTTGTTGATTTTTGTTGGAAATTAAGGATTACTTTTGCATTTGGAATACAGAAGAACTAGCGTAGTGTTGATATTGATCAAATAGTGTGTGCATTCGGTGGAAAATAGGGCAAATAAAAATAATTTCTCACTTTATCAAGAGGAAAAAGTTATATCCGGCCCATTTCTTTAATATTTCCGAAAGTAACTAACATTTTGTTTTTCCTTAACATTTGTTTTGTGTGGGTTTCATGGAAATAGTTTGTCACGACTCATGATCATGATAGATTCTCTGTCCCTCTCATGCCACTCACTTCCTTTTGTTTTCATATTTCCATCACATACATCATAGATTTACAAAGTACATGTGTAGACAGAAGATATAACCAAAGTTGATTGACATGATATTTCGTACATGCACTAAACAAACTAGCAACACAATTGCTCGAATGATTTCAGATTCAAACTGATTTAATTTTTTTTTAAATTCACTCATGACTAATTGTATTTTACTTATATTCCTAAGCTGTATGTTTCTAGATACGTAAAATAAATGAAAAAGATGATATATGACCAAAAGCAACAACTTAGCCTACAAAATTATTTAACACACTTCTAACTAAGTGTGTTTGATTACTTATAATCCAGAAAATTATAACGAAAATGTTAATTTAATTGTTCTTCTTCCTCTTCATTCGTTTCAGAGTTGAAAGTTTCATAGAGCACCAAGACGCTTGCCACACTGGCCGGGGAAGGGCGGAGCTCCAAACACCTCAACCCGCCTGCCTCTCGCGCACGACCTCAAGTCCAAGCCCATCTAGCGACACTAATTTTAGTGGCGCCGTTGCCACATGGCCGTCGACTCTAAGAATGCAACCTTCAAGGTCCTCCATAGCCAATTTCCTGCAGTCCGACCCGAATCCGTCTCCTCAATCCCAACACATCAACCAAATTCCCTCGCATCATCTTGAACTTCAACTTCTACCTACTGCGTTAGAGAATAGTCACACATTGAAAAATAATAAATCACAGAAGTCATCCAAAACCCCGGGAGTCTCCTCATCCAGACCCGGCCCACTCTCCTTTCCCAATCCCACCACCCCAGATGATATTGTAACGACGAACATCGACAACCCCCACCTACAACTCACAATTGGGTCGTCCCCGGTGACGGAGAAAACAGAAGCCGAGGTAAGAGAACAACTCAGGCAGGCTGAGGATGCGAGAAAACAAGCGAAAAGGCAGATAGAATTGGCGGAGGAGGAGTTCATGAACGCGAAAAGACTCCGGCAACAAGCCCAAATGGAGCTAAGAAAGGCTCAAATGCTGAGAGATCACGCTGTGAAACAAATAAACTCTACTCTACTCCAGATCACCTGCCATGCATGCAAGCACAAGTACGTGACCGCGGTGAGGGCTTCGTCGGACGAGAATAACTCATTGGCTGCCGTAAGTTACATGTCGTCGGTCGTCACCGAGGGCGAAGGGGAGAACGAAAACCACAAGAACCACTTTCACCATGCAAACGTTGCAACAATGACCACCACCAACATGTAGAGTTAATAATTGTTTGCCTAAAATGTTTTTTTTTAAAGTTTGGTGTTGATTTTCGTTGATAACTACAGTATGTATACTTCGGTTGGTTGGTGTAATTAGTTATATTATCACTAGGTGGTATAACATGCAAGCCTTTGTTTGTTTGTTTGGTGCATTTTTTCAATATTATGTTAGTGATTGAAGTGTGGAGGGGAGATGATAATGGTGTTTGATTGTGGTATGATGGGGTGTTAGATTGTTTCTTTTTATTGAATTCGAATTGTCTGAAAGAGTGCTTCATGGAAACAAGAAGCCGAGAAAAGTGGGGAGAGTTGAAAGAACTTAGACATTATAATAGTTTTTCCTTTGATTTTCAATCTATATATTCATTTTTTTATTCACTTTTCTCGTCTAAAGCAACAATCACAACAACATGCTCAATAGGTTTAATTTCAAGACAATTTAACTTTTATTGTTACTACGAACGGGCTAGAGGATCCCTCGTAAGTTGAAAGAACTTAGACATTATAATACTCACAGATCACACATGTTAATCATCGTACATAAATCACAGAGATTTGTTATGAATGTCAATAATATTTTCGTGTCACACCAATTTTAATCATCTTGTATATTATTTGTTTGTTTTCGAGGTGATTATAATATATATAATTTAGCAAAACATACTACCACATAAAAGAATTTAGTAATAAATTAAAGCAATTGATAACCAGCGCTAATGACTCGAAGAAAATAAAAAACGTACATGTTCTTCCCTAAATAAATTTATGTATGGTTTAAGATTATGTTATTATAGAAAGCACAATGGGGATTTAAATGAGTAAACGTACATCTACGACTCCAAAAGTACTCTTATCGTTCTTGTCTGTACTTTAAGAGAATGTATATTAGTTACATTAGTTACTTTAAAGGCATTCATAATTCTTCATTTATAGATCCGTTAATCTAACTTGCTGGATCTTTGTGTTCCAAATGTTTCACCTGTGTATTATACAAAGAAACACAAAAGTAATGGGTAATAATTTACTGACTACGAAAATTTAAATAACTTTGCAGTTACCGTCTCAAAATGTTTTCTTGCACTACATCTTACAATCTCAACTTGAAGCAGTAGTTACCCTCTCAAAATGTTTTCTTGCACTACATCTTACAATCCCAACTTGAATTGTACAAACTAAATAAGATCTTCTAGCATATATATGGTCTTTGGCCTACTAAGTCATGGTCATAAACCATGGATATATCCAAAGGTTAATTTAACTAAATAACCAAATTCTTTTCTTTCTATCTATCTTAATATATGATGTTTGAGCATCAACTTGATTTAGCTAGAGTACAAACACCACAACAGTATCACAGTCATGGTGGTGTAGACATGTAGTGGCAGCAGCAGTAGCATATTACTATCCATATATCATATCATCCCTCTCTTTTTCCTTCTCCTTCCTATCCTTTCCTAAACATGTAAACCCTATGTAATATGCACATGTACATGCCAATGTTATAAATGTATTCCACCCAATCATGTCACACATTTCTTGACATATGCAATGTAATGTACAACAGTGCCCATATGGTTCCATGTTATTCAGTGCTGTGCTACAAACAAACAAAACCATCTTTCAAATTCTCTCTCTCTCTCACACACACACACTATCTCTCTCCACCGTAACACAAGACATATGTGAAACATCTTTGCTAAGCATGCAGTGGAGGGAATCTTTGCTATATAAGCAGAGAGTGTGGAAGTCATATAGTGGGACTGTTGACTCTGGTGGAAGTGGTCTGGTCTGCTGCCTCAGGCAACATGAGCTCTTTAGTATTTCTTTCCTCTGAGGAATAGCAGACCAAGATAACAAATATATGTGTATGACACATTGTAATAATAATAACTAAGATAATCATTACTTGCTGATGAACCACAGCTCTTTTATATAAAAATTATTGTTCTTCTTGGATGGTGTGTTACTACTAGTAGTGGTATTAAATGATCCCCTACTTCCATTGCTTTATGAAAAACCATGAATTATATCGTCAATCTATATTAGCATTTACCACTGATTATGGTGGATTTTTAACATTGGAATAGATAAGATCTTAGGATCACTTCCTGAGAAAGCAAACTTTTGAAGTATAATTAGAATAAACTACAAAAAAATGCCGAACATATGACCAAGTATATTAGATTTGCAGCCAATTGTCGAAATATCAAAGATGATAGAACAAAGACCAATAATGTGGTGGGAGTGGAAATGTTATGGAGCTAATATGGTAGAACAAAGACCAAAAAGCTAAAATTCTAAAGCTTTTTTTGAAAAAAGAGTTGTGGAAATTTTGGTCTGCGCCCTTTTTGGGTCCTTTCCATGTTTTACTTAACTTGAGCAAATTACAAAAGCTCATGAAAAGTGGATAAAAAGTAATCCATATTCGCTAAGTTTTCATGTCATATCTTTTTCTCCATGTACCAAAAGGAAATTTTGACAATAAAAAGTTAACCTAAATCTATGGGTCACATGTGGTTAGATTTGCCTCATTGGGATAGTTATCAATAGGAATCTCTGAACTGTAGAAAGGACAAATATCCAAACCATCATTTTTCATTGTTTTTCTTGTGTTTGAACAATTCTCGTCCATCACACATTTTGCGTATGGGTCATGAACATGTCGTGCATAGTACTAGATGCTTGGCGATTGCTCCAACAACTCATTCAAGATTTTGTTAATTTCACCAAATAAAGAAACTTAGCAATAATTATTATATCCTCACCCTTGCTTATGGGTTAATTGTTGTTTAGGTAGTGGTTTTGGGGAGGATTAGATGGATGGATGAGATTGCTTGAGAGAGAAATATATAAAGTTGAATCTCTTTCTCTCTCTCACTACTCACTCGTCTCTCTCTTTCACTTTCTCACTCCCGCTCATTTCTCTCTTCCTTAGGCGAGCCGGAAGCTCCGGATTGGCGTGGATTTGGCAAGGCTGGGAGGAGCTCGGACGGTGGCTGGAGTTGCAGTGATCGGGCTCGAGGTTGGGTTTCGCCGAAGAAGAAATGAGTTCGCGTGGAAATGTTCGCGATCGATCTTCAAAGGCTTCTTCAAGCCTTCAAGGTATGTCAAGCTTTTTACTTTTATGCTCACCTAAGTTAGTGTCAGTATTTGAGTAGTCGACGGTAGGCCGAAAGGCTCGTCGGAGGTTGTGCAACAGTTTTCTGCACTGTAACGGCCAATCGGTACTTGGTTTGGTCGACCGGTTGTAGTGTATGTTGGGCGGTATCTCTCGCACCGGTCGAACGATACCCTTGGGTGGTCGACCGGTTGTGCATTTTGAGCGAGAAGTTGGAGACTCTTGGTGATTTCGGTCGAACAGTCCCCTTTGTCGTTCGACCGGAAGCACTGTCGTAAGTCGGTTGGTGACGTTGACTATCCAAACGGCTGACCGCTTGTTTGACTCGTCCGACCGATGACTTAAGTTAACTTGAAGTTTTCTTCGACCATTGTTGTTTCGGTGGACCGGTGTAGTTTGGTTTAATCTTGTGTTTTACTGGTAGTTTTTGGTTGACCGTTGGCCTTATTTTAGTTCGACCAATTGTGCTTGTTAAGCAAGAAGAGGATTTTACTGGTAGTTTTCGGTCGAACGAGTCCCCTTTGCCGTTCGACCGGGTGTTGGTTATTTCGGTTATTTTCGGAATAATTGTGGGGTTTCGGTCGACCGTCTGTGGATTTCGTTCGACAATTTCTACCCAGTTTTGCATATATTGCTTGTGTTGATTGTGGTTTGGATCTGCCTTAGGACAACGTGTCCCTGGCCTTTTTTGGGCGACAGTACGGACATTCCGGGCTGAGAGAGATCGTGGTTGTGACTCTGAGGAGCGGGTGCCTTGTGTGCACATGTGTTTTGTTTGGCCGATGGTTTTCCGACGGTGCCTTGTATGCACGTGTGCTTTGTGGGGTTGGGGTGAGAGAATCCTTGAGACCCGTGACCGATGGTTTTCCGACAGTGTCTTGTGTGCACGTGTGATTTGTGGGGTTGGGGTGAGAGGACCTTTGAGACTCGTGGTCGATGATTTTCCGGCAGTGCCTTGTGTGCACGTGTGATTGTGAGGTTGGGGTGAGAGGACCCTTGAGACCCGTGTTGTGGCGTCAACTGTGGTTGGGAGAGAGAACCTGAGAACCCAGTTTGACGGTGGCAGTTGTGATACATTGTATTTCTCATATCATGTCATACATTTGTTAATTCATGTTTTAGGAGTTTGGCATATGGGATTTGCTTATGGAAAACTCATGCATAGTCTGTTATTGAATTTCAGGTCATGAGCGTCGTTAGGAGGTGGTGACTGAGGGTGGGAGCACTTGGACCAGATCATGTCTTCCTTGTTTTTGAGGTTATTGTGATTACATTTGTACATGTTGCATATCTTTTGTTGTGTAATCACACTTGATTTCCTGTATCATATACAGTGCACCTGTCGATATATGTCTATGTGTGTGTGCGTGTGATTTTCGTAACACTTTTGTGTTTGATCCCTATCTTTTTAAAAATTTAAATTTTCCGTTGTTTCGGGACGTTACAATAATAATGTAACATCCCGAAACTAGGGGTGAGCATCAGTCCGGACCGGACCGAACCCGGATGCTCTCCGGGGTCCGGACCAGACCAGAATTTTGAGGGAAATTAGATTTTAGACCGGACCGAAAACGAATTTGTTACGGGATCCGGACCGAAATCTGCACAGCCGTACCCAAAACCATCGGCCAGCGGTAGTTTATGATCAAGTGTGATTATATTAACTAGTAGGCAATTAAACCAGCTTCTTACTTCTACACTGACTATTAGTTAACTTACATTATCATATTCATATGCTAGTTGGACTTGTCTTCTGCTGTATATGACTTTTTCAACTTTTAATCACTCAAGTCCAGGCCCAAACATGGCTAACAGGACAGACCCAGAAGATCATAATGTGGCTATTAAACCCCTAAAACTTGAACTGGCATTGCATGTCATTAGTCTTCTTGCTAGCAATATCACCATACGAGACCAAACAAAGAAGTCGCCAGCTCATGACTAAAGGACATTCCAAATCTATTTTCTTGATTAAATGCAGAACACAAACAAGGAAACAGCATTCTATATTCACAGCACAGAAAACATGGATGGGGAGCAAAGATGTGGTTCCTAATTCTCAAATCCTGCTTCCCTCCAAACCATGCATGTGGTCAGATTCCACAATACAATAATTTCCATGAAACATGATATTATTTTAAACCAATGCACGTTTCAAGGAACTGCCACCACCAAACAGCTGTGATCCCAAGAAGTTAAAAGTTATTGGAAACCATGAATAGGCCAGACCAAACCAAGCCCATTGATGCACACACTGCCAACTGCAAATGAATGAGTTGAGGCCCTTACATCATGCTTGCTTGCTTGAAAGAATTTGTGTTGGAATCCAAGAATTATTGCCTGCCCACAACTTTGTTCTGCTCCTTACCAATTAAGTCTTGCACGTCAGAGACTGAGCTGATGTTGGACTCCCAATAGTTTCTTTTCTTTTCTAAAATCACCCTGTGTTCAGCTCAAAATAGGAAATGTTTTCACAGCTAAATATGACCAACCCAAGAACAACCATTCATCCTGTTCAACGTCCGAAGGCTGAAAAACCTTCTTCTTGGGCTCAAAATAGGAAAAATGCTTGTCAAAGAGCAGCATCCACCAACAGAAATAACAGAATTAACTACCCTGAACCATCATGATGGCTCCCCTACTGGCCTAAAAGAACCAACAATCCAAATCATGCCCTCCCACTCTCAGGTACCAGCACTCAACAGCTCATTAACCAATTAACTAACTGGCCCAGCTCAATTGACTTTGTTGCTATATTGGTAATGTGTAATCAGTAGTTAATCTATAAAGAGAAGTCATTTTTTTGTTTTTTTTCTATTGGTTTCCCTCTCCCCCATATGCTTCTCTCTGTCCTTAAACAACATTTTCCAATGCCTCCAAAATGGTAATCCGACAATAGGAATAGGTGGAGAGTGGCCACCATAGAAACCACTCATCCCACGGCCTCCTTCGGTCTTTCATAAGGGGGAAAAGCCCCACCAATGACGTCCACAGGCGTGAGACCAAGGAAATGGTGGAGAAGGGTGAGAGCGGCGGTAAAAGATAACCACAGCATCCTTCGAGCCCGAGCACGCCTATGGCGTTGTCATACAAGCGGCACTGCCCACGTCCCAGACCTCGAGACAGCAATAATCAAGGCAACAAGCCATGATGAGGATGTCAATGACTATGTTGGTGGCATTAACCGTGTCCTCTCCTGGGCAAGAACACACCCATCATCACCTCTAGGCCCATTAATGTGGGCTCTAGCACACCGGTTAGAACGAACCAGCAGCTGGGTGGTCGCCCTCAAGGGTGTGATGCTCATGCACGGTATCCTGCTCTGTTTCAAAGAGATACCAGAAGTAGACACCATTGGCCGTCTTCCATTTGACCTCTCAGGCTTCCGAGATCGCTATTCAAATTCCAGTAGATCCTGGGGTTTCACAGCCTTCGTCCGAGTATACTTCAACTACGTGGATCACCGTTCAATTTTCCTCAATCATTACCCCAACAGCATCAGAGATGCACAACCAGATGACAAATTGGTACGCCTGCAAAGGATGGAGAGCATGCAAGACCTCCTGGAGTTTCTCATGCAGATTAAGCCGTATGGGGATGGAATGGAAGTTCACCTGGTAATGGAGGCAATGGACCGTGTGGTGGCCGAAATCTTCGATGTCTACAGCGACATTTGCAATAGCATGGCCCACTGTCTGCTGGAAATTGCAGATTCCTATTCCTTCCCTTCGAGCAAGGAAGTTGGACCCGCAAAGGGGTTGCGGGTGATTCGTGTCCTCAAGAGAGCAGCAGAGCAAAGCTCGCGTCTTTCCGCCTATTTTGACGTTTGCAGCAGATTGGGAGTCCTCAACAGTTCAGACGTCCCTAAACTTGAGCAAATTCCCGAAGAGGACATTCAAAACCTGGAGTTGATGGTGATGAGTAGCGTAGTCAACACAAACCAAGAAGCCAACGTTGGGAATGTACCAGCCGAACAAGAAGGGTGTGGGATCCTCAAACATGATGGGTACCTCAGGACGGTTGTGACCAAGAATTGGGTAGTCTTCGATGACGACTGTAGATACACAAGCCCCTTGCATTAACATATGGACAGCTCCTCACTTGCCAACCAACCAGACACCATATCACCCGGGACACACAGCAATATTGGAAGTCGGAAGGAGAAATTCGAGAAGCTGCATTTTGTAAATATGTAACTGCAATCTGTAATGACACCAAGAGGGTGTTATTAGCTTTCAAATATTACATAAACGGTCTGCTTTTCTTTTCTGAATCAATTTATATATTCTTGGATGACTTCAAAAGTGTATCTGATCCAAGAATATTACACTTGTTAGCATCATTTAAGCTTGAGAAAAGAAGGTTGGATCTATGGTCACCTATATGTCAATATTACACCAAAAAGAAAAGTAGATGTAAGGTATTCTGTTTCTTATTTGCAAAATGGACGCCAAATATTAAACAAAAAACTCCCAACACTGCTGTGTTTGGTCCTTTGAATTGTTTTCAACAGACTGGGTAAGTACAGTTTTCTTTTTATTGGTATCAGAAAACTACTGACACCAAATATAAAAAATCCATGTTGAAAAAACCCTTTTAAATGGATGTCCTATTTACCCAGGTCAGGAAAAAGCCAGTTAATTCTTCATTGCCACTCTCAGCTCCATAACTTGCCAGACACATACTCCATATGATAACTCCAAAGGACAAAATGCTGTATTAAAGGGCAAGATTGAATCAGGATAAAACATAAAGAGATAGATCCTGCAGGAACAGGTAAATTTTATACGACATCTACTGAAGTCCAAGCTGATGAACATATTTACAAAACCAAACGCAATCCAATAGACCACTTGTTGATGACCAAGAAAAAAAATTGTACCTGGAGAAAATAAATACCAGATGTAATATTTAAGCAAGTATTAGATCACAATAGTCAACACAAAACAGCTCAACAATGTAGCACCCACTTTTTTGATACCTGAAAAATACGATGACAGTAATAGTATATGTTTTGGCCTAAGTATTGCATGGGAGGTAGCCCCAAAAACACATTATCAACGGACAAATGTTCTTTCAGAAGCATGAAACATCTGTTCACAATTGATTATTGGAGCTACCGAGCTACAAATAGAGAACAGAACTCATTTGAAATGTCAGTCTAGTGGCGTGAAACAATTATTCCAGACATCGACATTGCGGATAGTTTTTACCTACTTCACTCTCAGTTCCTTCTGTGATTAAAGGAGTACTATCTCTTCAATTTTTTCAAACTAGGATCAACAAGATGAATCCTTCTCTCCATTCACCTCTCAGATATTGTACCAAATTTTAGCTTACCCAATAACCATTTCGCAAAAATAAAAACTGCCAGACATTTAAAATGCTTTTCATATAGGTCAATCAAGCCAACAATGATGCCAATTTTCTGTAAGAAACTATGAACTTCAAGCAACGCTTTTAGGATAAAGTAAATCTATAGGGCTAAAAATTTGAATAATAGAAACGTAATCAATAAATCGTAAGACTATTGACGACAACATACAGAGAGTTTAGCGATGGTTTTATAATTATAAGAAACAATTGAACAGGATATGTTTCAAGGTCCATGAAAATAAAAAAACGGAAACTAGAGTATTCAGAATCAAAAGGAAAACATAAAGGAACGACAGAATAGGCAATTTCAAGGAATAAGAACAAAAAAACCCATAGACGATAGATCTTCTAACCACCTACAAGGATGAACATTTGTATGATAGCACAGCAGATTTGGTTTTACACAGGTCTGCTATAACTAAATGAAGGGAAAAAACTGAGTTTATAAAATTATTTCTGTAGGAAAATACTGGATACCTTCCACTCTTTCATGTGGTGCTAGATTAATAGAGAATCAATCCCAGGCAGCCTGCTATTTACCTGAAAGCAAAGAGTGTAAGCTTCCTAATTGTAAGTGAAGTATCCATGCTCTTTAAATATGTTTCAGATATCATCCTCTACAAGTCAAATGGAAAAGGAAGATATTGAGCCAGTGAATCTTCATTGGGCTCTCCAAACAAGTTCCACGATCAACTGGATTGAGAGCCTCACTCAGTCACTCGTGGAAAAGGTTCTTGATAGAAATTTGCATGATTCTCGAAAGATGGCGCTCATAAGAACAAAACAACAGTCAAATACAATCCCAATAGAAACATAGAATATGAATAAACTCAACCAAATAAACACCAAGGAACCATGGAAATAGCCTGGACAAAAAGTACAGAATGATTAAACATTTAAACTAGACCGACAATAATAACAGAAGAGAATTACTTTCCAAGGTAATATATTAAAGGAAGATGAAGTATCTCATATATAATTTACCCAAAAGACAACCAAATACTTGTATAGTGCCTACAGCACAGACTTAAAGTCATGCAATATAACTGATATGTCTATGTAAAGACAAACATCGTAGCTGAGTAAATGTAGCGTCTGAGATCTATTTGATTTGGCAGAAAAGATAATCAGACTCTATGCACTACTACACAATACAACAACATCAACATCAACACTACCCAAATTCCTCAGAAGAGGCTCCAGTATGAGCGAGGTAAGGGGGATCGAATGTGTGCAATCATACCCTCTAATAATCAAAGATGTTGTTTCCAATTGACACATTGATTCAATGTTTCGATCCACATTCAACCGTCAGCCATTTCACAATAAACAAGAAATGCAAACGGTTTAGAGAGTCATTTTGATTTAGTCCATTTCAATCCAAAATGTCAAAAATAGTTTGATTTTTGACTCACTGGAAATGGACAATACAATTCAAAGTAAATGCCTATGTGATGACATAATAGCATAGCAATGTAAATGTAAATAGTTTGAGATCTATTTGATTAGGCCAAGAAAAATCAAACTCTATGCACAAGTACATAATACATTTCATATTAATCCGTGCTCTCTTTGCTGCACAAGCGAGACTCACAATCCATAATGAAAACCTGCGAAATTATTTTATGCTCTGAATATTTACCAGAATCATTGGGACTAGCAATATTGGTTCAAAATTCAAATGCTCCTCCATGAAAATCTACCCACTTGATTTATTCAGAATAGCAAAGGAAAAGCATGCAATAACGGCCTTATATTTTTAAACATTCCACATAGGTTATTAATCATAAAGTAACACAAATACTGCATTACCATGTTGTAATATAGGCAAGATACATCTCTAATCTTCAATAGGAAAAACATGTTAAACGCATTTAGTATAGAGTATTTCTTGGTTCTAGCTGATAGCCTTGAGTTGCAACAAATTACTATGACAAGTAAAGATTAAAAAGAAGAAAAAAAACAAAAAACTAAGGCAAACGATGAACCTAAAATCCAGAAAAATTGTTGAAGTACAGTGACTTGGGCTCAGGATCCAATCAATGACCAAATATTGTTGTTTATATAAAAACAAAACATGACATAGAGGATTAAAGGACAACAAAGTGACAAAATTTGGCACTCACTTCATACTACACATAGTGCTTAAACTAGTGGTATGAGCGGAATAACAAATGATAGACAGAAGAGATTGTTGAGTAAAAAGTGACTAGAATTATTAGTACGGTGATAGCTAAAAGTTAAGCCATCATATGCAGCAGCACAATCATCAAATGCATCTTATAGTTGAAAAGAACAATGGGACGCCATAATGATATCTCCATCTCTAAAAAGAAGATGACTGTTGGGAAGTCAAAGAAAATTAATACTTGCTAAATAGAGCACTTCCAGGTAATTTATTTTCCTGTAAATAGCACGAATAAACAGATCTCATAAATTCATATTGAACTTTGTAGGGACACAAGTAAAAGAAGTAAATAATTATCACTGTGGGTGAGAGAAAGCACGGCTTTTGATTGAATGAAGGCACAACAAATTACAACGGGTCATGTACTACAAATTGAAACACGATAGCAAAACAACAGGGTGAGTCATTAACTTATCCAGCAGCTGAAGTTCCTAATCTCAATAAAGAACTTGTTAACTACTCCGAAGAAGGAAAAAACAACACAATTCAACTATAGGAGGCTGACAAAACAGCAATAAACTTGTAAATACAGAAAGCGATGAGCCTAGTGCATCAGTCGGAGAGAAGCCTGGAGCACAATCATGCGAACTTCATCGGATTGTGACAAATTTGTTGGTACCGTGCTTTGCCCAAAATCCCTTCAAGTCAATTGGATGAGAAAGATTGTACCCCTCTCCTACTAGTTTCTCCAGCACCTTCTTAAACGCACCCTGGCTCATCTTCCTGCCCGCTATCCTAGCACCACGCCTTTTCTCGCTCATGGGAAGAGGATAAGTTGAGAGGTTATTTGTACAACATGCTGATTGCCAACCTCCAATCCCCCACCTGTAACACTGATAAGGTGTGCCTGTGCAGGTACAAATCGGAGTCGGAATCACAGATATGTCAAAGTCCATTCCATTAATCACGATATCAGTGTTCCTCCTTGCAGGTCTTCCACGGGGATCAGAACCATTTCCAGCTTCATCGAGAACTTTCTTGGGTTTCCTCGGCTTCGGCATCTTACCAACACGACCATTAGGTTTCTTCTTCAAATTCAACACATTTTCCGGAGTGTGCTCTACAATCATAAGGGACCTCTTATCCTTCACCGACTCTTGTGGCAACGGGAGTTGGATCTGAATAGGGCACGGTATAGACATCGGATTCTCCAGGAGAAGCGGGTAACTGGGATGGTTGAATGGAAAATTATGCATTAGTTTGTCCCTGGGCTGCATCCAACAATCTGGCATATGATCACTTGGGATGCTCCTATTGAGAAATGCGGCATTCGGCAGGAGATTCTTGGTATCTCTCTCGGTGCCAATACCAGACGTAAGCTGCAACCCTAGATTGTTCCCCATCGCCTGGTGATCATAATACCCCCAATTTCGCATGTCGTCGTCCATCGCAGCCTACAAAAACGAAAAAGATTCAATCTTTCCCCGAAATCTCTACTACCCATCAAACCCAAATCCCCCATTCCACCAATTCCAGCCACCACGAGCAAAAAGACGCGATTTTTACCCAAAATCCCGACTACCCATCAAACCCTAATCCCCATTCCACCAATTCCAGCTCCCACGAGCAAAAAGACGCGATTCTAAACCAAAATCTCGACAACCCAACAAACCCGAATCCCCCACTCCACAAATCCCGGCTTCCATCGGCAAAAAGACGCGATCTTTAACTCAAAAAAGGGTTTTAGGGGGCCAAAAACAAAACGAAATTCCAATAAAAAGGGTTTGAAGGTGGGAAGCGAAAAAAATTGGGGCGCGGCGCTGACGAAAAGGAAAAAAGAGGCATAAAAAAAAGGAAAGAAACGTAAACAGTAAAGGGTATATATTTTAGCAAAAGACAGGGAGAGACATTGACGTGAAGGGGAGAGGGAGGAGAGAGGAGAGAGAAGAAGACTTACTTACTCACTCGTTGGATAGAGAGAGAGAGAGAGGAGAGAGAAGAAAGGATTTGTTGTTTAGGGTTCCCTTCTTTGCCACAGCGTGTGATGGAGAGAGAGTAGGGATGGCAATGGATATCCGGAACCGGTGGAACCGAACCGGAACCGGTGGAACCGAACCGGAACAAAACGGATATGGGTCGGATCTGGATATACACTTTCAGAACCGACCCGGTTCCGGGTCGGATATGGTTCTAGCCAATGGAACCGGAACCGGAACCGGATCCGACATAAATAATATTTTCAAAACAATATCTATTCAGGATAACATTAATTATCAACTCCCATGAGTTGGTGTAGTGGTGAAGTTCATGTGAGTGTAACCCATGGACTCAGGTTCGAATCCCAGTAGTGACAATGTTGGTAATTAATGTTAAAATAATATATATTATTTTGGAACCGGTTCCAACGGATACGGTTCTGGATATCCATTAACCAATCGGATCCGGTTCTGGATACCCATGTTGGGAACCGATCCGGATCCGGATCCGGTTCTGGATCTCACTTTCTAATTCGGATCCGGTTCCGGTTCTACTAGTATCCGAACCGGAACCGATCCGTTGCCATCCCTAAGAGAGAGAGAGGAGAAAGAGGAAAGATCTCCACGTCTATTATTCTTTTCCTTTTTTATATCCAGGTAATGTTGGCGTTATTAACCCATTTTGCAGCAATGACCTTACACAACCTTATATTATTTCTTCAAGTTTTTTGCTTGCATATCATTCCAAAATTGCATAATTAACAAAACTCAGCTTCATGTGCTCTCATGAATTGTTTGTTGTATAATGAATTTGATCGTCATATTTGATATATTGTATGAATTGTATACGTACAAATCAAAAATCAAACGATTGTTTGATTTTTTACCATGGATATTAGATCTTTATGAAAATGACTGAATGTTGAATTAAATCCGTGTTCATTTCAACACGTGAAATAATATATATCAAGAAAAATTGTATTAAGATTCACTTAAACACAATACAGTTTCGTATTCGCGCCAAACACAAAATCATTGTAGTCATTGTACCCATAATCATAATAAAAATGTGTAATTGATTGAAAAATACTGCGATGTTGTTCCCATAATAATAATATTGGCAAAATTGCAATCTAAAATGTACTTCGTAAGCAAAAAAAAACTACTTGTCTTGAAAAATATAACACTGATAACATAAGATAAACTTTAAATATTAAATCAAGTCACGATTACTTTAGTGCAATTAATTTTCGTTTCGGTTAAAATAAACATTTAAATAATAATTGCAACTTACATACATATTAATGGATTTTTGGTATTTAAAGAAAATATATTTTGTCGAATTTTTTTTTTTAGTATTTGTTTTTAGTTTAAAATTTTATTATTGTTTTTTGTTAGGGTTGTCTTTTTTTGTTATTACGTTGTTGTTTTTTTGTTTACAAAGTTACTTTTTGTGTTTTTTATTAGCAAAAAAACAAACTAAAATAAATCGACTCTTGATTTGTTTTGATTATGATAAAAATGGTTAAACCTAAAATATCCTACCAACTTATGATATTCAGTTAGATTTTGCTTAAGTTTCCCTAGATGTTGATTAATAGAAGTTATGATTAGATACTACACTATGTGAACTAAAACTTATTTCTGTTGTAATTAATCACACACAACTTAACTTACACAATCAATTTTTGGCCCTAATTGAATTTTTTGAAATATGTTATTGTCATATAAATTAATTTTTTAATAAAATAATTTATCTGATTGTTTTATCTTGAATCAAATGAAAAGGTGGTGTTGTTTTATGTGATAATAAAACTTCTGAGGTGAAATTTAGAAAATGATAAGTTTTACTCTCTCTTTTTTAAAAGTCTTCAACCATTTTCTTAAAAAAATAATTTTCGAAACAAAGTTCGTAAATATGCTAAACTCGTAAAAGAAAAATAAGGGGTTCTAGATGGTAGATGGGTTAAAAACTTAAAAGTCATGCACCAAACTACGCAGGCGATTTATCTCTTCTTTTTTATTTTGTAACTCATTCTTCCGTATAGGAAAGTCAAACTTGAATTTTTAGTGAGTTTGGAAAGTCAGATTAAAAAAACATTTGTATTCAAAAATCACTCTCGATTATTTGCCAGTGGACCCTAGCTTTATCATAAAGGATAGAATACTTAAGAGTTAAGAAGGCATGAAAAATCACTGAATAAAATAAACCTGTGACTTTATTCTACCATTTTTATGTCTATATTTTATTGATAATATAGATATATGAGCCACCAACCAAAGAGAACATGTGTTCGCGATTAAGAAAGAGATCAAACAGCTTCTCTTCATAACGAATCAGACCTCCTTTTTTTGTTCAGTGTTCTTTCTTTGGCTTGAAGTTGTGGATGCAATTTTCTTGTACTTTAAGTTGAAGATTATCAATCCAAAAATATAGCCATCGTTGTCAAATTGATTGTTTTAGTCCATGAGACCATTTTGTTTCGTGGAATGAACTTCCGCATATATAATGATTAATGACTGGTGAGGATATGGAGACTGGAGTGGAGGATCTATTTTAGGCGGACAAGATTTGTATGGGAATCTTTTTCCTTCTTTTTTTGGAAATAATATTAAGTCCCTTTTTAGTTTTAGGATGCATAAATTTTCACGTTCTTGACTTCATTTGCCATCTCTCACGAGGATCTGTGCATAAAAAATAAATGAGCCATTTTTACTAATTTTGCGTACACAATCCTCCGATGAAAATGGTACAATTTGCAGTAATTTTTCAATTAAGCACGTATAATCTCTAGTAGGTTTCGAATCTAGGTCTCAGCTTTCATGAAGATGGATGATTTTGAGGTTAGTTTATCTCTCGGCTGGGTACTTCTTTCATTCCTCGCAGTGCATTGAGGTTGTGTGACGATGGACTAAGGCAATTTCTTGTGATCATATATTCATATCATAAATAAAAAATTGGAAGAATTGTTGAGCGCATGGATTTATGTAGTAATTAAGTGTGAGCTTGGTAGGACAGTTAAATGTGTCGTGTCGTGTGTTACTCATGTCGTGTCAAGTCGTATATATAAGTTCTAAGTGTTGCGTCGTATCTGACTCATTTAATAATCGTGTTGTTAGATTTCTGTCGTATTCAACCCGTTTATACACGATTATTAAACGGGTTACTTTGTGTACACGTTTAACACGACTACCGTTTACACCATTAAACAATAATCCATACACAATTAATTCTATTTATTACACGGATATTGGATCGCCTAATTGCACATCACCCGTTCATTACAATTTATAACTTATATATTACTTGTAAACTTGTCGGTATTAGTCGTGTATTAATCATGTAGTATTCGTAATTGTGTACCTAATTACTTATCGTGTTTTTATCATGTCTTAATCGTGTTAATTATTTTTGCAGCAGAAATTCATATCCAACTCATTTAATAATCGTGTTGTCATATCCAACTTATTTTATCAATCGTGTTTAAATTCTCAATCCATATCCGTTAAGTTCATGTCGTTTTCGTGTCGTGTAATCGTGTTTCGTATAAAATTGACAATCATAGAGCTTTGCAACATTGATGCTTGGGATGTTTCTTTTTTCTTGCAAACAGGATGGACTATATTCTGCTTTAAGAGCATCCTTAGCGGGGTCATCCGCTCCGGATGACCCCGGACGACCCGGTTGGTCGGGGTTTTTTGTTTTGAATTTTTGTTTTGTTTTTGTTTTGGTATTTGTTTTAATAATCAAGGGTTTATATTTTGATAAATAATTAAGGGTTAAGTAGTTGTAGTTTATATTTTGATAATAATTAGGATTAGTGTTATGATTTGGAGTATTTTTTTGTAAATAGTTGAGCATTTATTAAATTCTATTTAAAAGAACTACAATAGAAGATAATTATATTTCCCAAGATGGTTTGAAGATAATTATATTCTCAGACAAGATTTGAAATCGGTCAGATTAAAGGTATCATGCGCGTACTATAGATTGTCAGTCCGACAAGATAAATCGTATTGTAAATTGTCAATCCGACAAAATAATGTAATATTTGCTTTCTTAATATTAATGGTGTTTAGTATTTGGTAATCATTAATGTTTTTGGTAAATATAAATATTTTTGGAATATAATAAAAGTTGAGAAAAAAATTAATGATGGGGGAAAAAGAGTGGGATGACGTAAGTCATGATTAATAGGTGAATAGTGATGGAAAAAAATGTGATGTTAGATCATGATAACGTGGCATGAAGTGAAAAAAATGAATGTGAATGACCTAGGTCATTGCTACAGATGGTCTAAGGAACTAATATATTTATCTTCGTCTCCATCTTTTACCCTCAAAATCCAGAACAAACTTTACTTTTTTTCTGCTTGTAAAAAAAAGTCTTATTTTCATCCTATTTGTTCGTCCTTTCGATAGAACAGGAAAAACTCAACCTTCTCCTACTTTACATTGTAGACATAAATTAAAGGAGTGCTCAAACTGATCTTTTTAGAACACTAAAATTTAGAAAGCACATCAAAGGTTTTCACCTTTTTTTCTCGTTGCATAACTATACTTAAATTTGATTATCCATCCTTTGTTAACAAACAACTAAAATGATACTACTGTGTGCAAGCCATTGATTGGATTTGTAGTTATGGAAATGCTAAGGTCCCTGATTTGGAAATAACCAACCTACAGATTGAAGTCTCAAGTAAATCAGTTTGATCTTTGATGTCTAGACTCTAGAGTGGTAAGATATGAATAAGATAAGAGTAATTGGTGGTCATGCATGATTCTCATCTAAAAAAATACTAGAAGGTGCTTTAGAACGAAGTGCGAATTTAATTCTACACATGATGCACACTGTTCAAAACCAAGAAGATAGAGTAGTTTGCTCTGCATGGCTGGTGATGTACTAAAGTACCAGCTAAGCTATCGCAATAGCTTCTTGGCCTAATGGCCCCTTTAACAATCAATTTTAATCAAAGCTGTCCAACCTAACTCAACCATTACAGCCTCATATACGTTATATAAGGGCGTCATGGGATTGTTAATGAACTTTAAATGTTTAAGATTTTGGCCGATTAGTTTATAAAAAAAACCAAAATCCTATATTTAGATAATCATAACATACAACTTTACTTCGAAAAGTTCTACTTTCACTCTACAGCAACAACAACAACAAAAAACATTTAATCCTAAATTTCGACTTTCACGTTGGAACAAGAAAAATCAGGATTTCATCTCATTATAATTGAAATATGGATTGTTGCTTTTCACAACTTATGATGGATTATAATTTTAAGTTGCAACATCTAAGTTAACTGAACTTCTGTATAAAGCAACTTAGTGGGATAAGAACATCATAAGATCATACTTTGTAGCTCATTATTTATGAGGCCTACCTAATACATGTCGGGAGAAGACTTCAGCTATGAATGCAAAACAGAGAAGAAAAAATCTAGATCATAGAAAAATTCAAAAAAAAGGCCAACTCAGAATCCATTATTACATAAATTGGCATCTGCATTGATGGAAAGCATCATTCACAGCCCAGAACAATGCAAACAGCAATCCATCCTTCCCATAACAAAAAATACATTTTCCCCTCTGAGACCAGATTAAATTTCTATGGTTCAGAGTCAGAGGAGTTGAAGAGGAGCGCCAAAGCCAAGGACAATAAATATGCATGTGCATGACAAAGAGAAAACCCAAAAAAACATAAAACCAACACCAACAACCATAAGGAGAAGAGAACACATTGATACCACTTTGGAGCAGAAGCTTCTCTTTAAAACAATTAATGTTCCATGAACAGAAGTCAATACCCGAACCATTTAGCCTTGCTTGCTGCATTGGAGTAGGAAAAGGTGGTGAGCCCAAAAGAAAACCAGAAGAAAAAACAAGAAAATGGTGTGACTAATGACAGCAAACAGCTATGGTGCGTTCTTGACTCCTAAAGGCTTCTCCTAATGGTAAATGTAAAGAGAAACAAAGCAAAAAAATAGCAGTAGCAGTAGCAGTTTTTTTTCCAGTTCAGCTCTTGATGGGAGCATTCAAGACAAACCAACCAACCCAGAAAGCCAATTCAAGGAAACCACTTTGAATGCCCACATCAAGAACCCTCTGAATCCACCTGTTCATGTACTTTGTGAGCTGTCCTGAGGAATCAGACTATGGGCAATTCAAGGCTGCCTTGATTTGCTGCACTGTGGTGCTGATCAGGTTGTTGACCGTCGTTATTGATTCGAGGTTCAGCTTCGCAGATGGGAGGCTGGTTACGAGGATTTGGAATGCCACTGTGATTAAGGATCCACTACCGGTCGGATTTGAACTCGTGGAGGCTCCGCCTGACCGCCCGTCTGGGAGGATTGTGAATCCGGACGGGAGGAGGGGAATGTAGGACGGGTCTTCTCCGCTCATAACGATGTTTATGGCAGGTAGGTCAACGGGAGCGTAGACCACAATGGAGCCCGATGAGTCTGTGCAGCTCTCTTGGAGGATTAACATGTTGTTCTGGCTTGAGTTGAATGCCTGATTGCAGGAATTGCACATATATATTCAGAAATTGAAATAAAAAATCTCATTTGATGCTTCATTTTAGTAGTGATATGTTAGGATTCATTCTGTTAATGCTTCATACATAACATAATGTTCGAAAATATGGTGTACATACTTGATTTCAGCAGCGTATAACTTTCAAAATGTATTTTTCTTTATCAAAGAAAATTTTCAAAATCAGCAAGTGATAGAATTAGTGGGAAATTTCACTTGAAACCGAGAACTTACGCGCAGAAGAGAGATGCAATTCCCATGTTGAGAACCATTTGTTATGTGAGCAACCTCTTGCACCGAGTTACCATTAGAGAGGACATCCCACTGCAACAAACACACAACAACACAGTTCATTTACCAATCTACTCAAAGAAAACTTCTAACATCATGGTGAAGCTATGAACCTGGGCGCGAGTTCTTTCGTCTTTGAAGAAACTGAAAACAGTCTGACATGAAACAGGTAGCCATATTGATGTTGCAGCACTAAGAACAACTCCATTAGGCTGGCCGGGATCAGTGCTCTTATGGATCGTGACTCGAACACCAACATCATTTAGTCCTGATAGCGTGGTCCATCTTTGATCAATCGAAGCACTCAAACTCGTGCAAAAATGGTTTACCATTCTCTGAGAAAGCTTCATCATGCTCCTCTTCCCCTCAGCCGATGGAATAACTGTCACGATTAAGAAATAAGCATACAACAATGCGATACTAAGACGTATCAAACAATGAGACCAGATTACCTCCACCAGGGTCCCTACTAGGCGTGCCTGTCACCATTAGGCACGCGAATCTCTCGCACATTCTCTTCAAAGTGGCTAACCATCTTTGAGCACCAAATGCCATACCGCTATGAACTAATTCACGGTATAACCGGTGCGTAGGTGTTTTCTCTTCGATTTCCATGTGCACTACCCAAGTGACCTACTCAAGCAGATAAACTGCATATTTCAGATCGATGATATTAAAAAAATTGAGCATCAAAACTTTAATTGTTCACATGAAAATCAACCTTGGAGCATCCATTAGACATGTCCTGAACCAAGCAGCCAGAAGGAAGTTTCCGCGAGGGGAAAGATGGGGTGAACTGGTTTTCTCGGGAGAGATCAACTGAGACATCGGCTATAGCCCACAAACCGTGCTCCATTTGCTGACAGTAGCGTAGAAAGAAGAATTCGCGAGTGGAGACTAAAGGCGAAAGGACCTGAAGCTCCTCATACATCTGGTTGGCATTAAAATCAGACGAGAGGGTCCCAACCAAAACCTAGTATTACCAAACAAGAAGATCACGAGTTTGAAATCTCACCAATAGCAAAGTACCACTTCTGCTTCCAGCAATTCCGGTCTCCAGGACTTCAACGGTTCTAGCTTTCGAAATAACCGTCGAGAACAAATCCATCCATTTACTCTGAACGGAAATTAAAAAAAAAAAGTTTTAGAAATGAACAAATGGAGGCAAAGAAAAATGTGATCTAAAATAAACATTGGTTAGTAGAGCTCACAGAGTCCATGAGAAAATCGACCAATTGGATGGCACTCATCATCACAGGCTCTGTGCCTCTTGATGCTTCAGTGTGGACATCTGGGCTCTTCAACTGGCTCCTCCATCTCGGGAAAATCCTCTCGTAAGCGTCGACATTAAGCATGTCATGACCGCTGCCTGTGGACTTCATCCACAAAGGCTCCTCTGCTTGTGCCAGCCTTATCACCTCCTCCATCGCATTCGCGGCCATTTCCACCATTATGGACTTCTCCATCTCTGAAACACCGGTCGTCGGGAACGGCATTTGGGAAAGCGAAGAGGAGCTCCCCGGAAGGAGGTCAAGGTCCAACGAGGGGCCAAATGCGGTGCTACTGAAGCTGCCGACGGATAAGTCAAGTGAACTTATCGGAATCGGGTGAATTGGAGGAAGTTGTGTGATGGGCCTCCCGAGATATTTGGAGGCAATGCTGGAAACTCTATCAAGCTGCAACCACAAATCCAACGAAAACAAGTCCAAAAACCACAGTTACAGTGACCTCCTATACAAACATATCCTCAAAGTGAAAATTCTAAAGAATCCAAAAAAAAAAAAAAAAAAAACAAACAAAAGATTCGTGGTTCTATTGAGAAAGTAATATATGGGTATCAACAAAAAGACTCGATTTTGCTGTTCCTCACCAAAAATAAAAACAACTTCCAAAACCACTATTTGAATCAAAGATTGAAACAGCAAAAATACTTCTTTTCTTCAAAAAAAAAGGTTGACAAACACTAAACAAGTAAAAAAAACAGAGAGATTTGGCATCATGCAGAGACCTCTTCCTTGAGACGGCCGTTCTCCATCCGAAGCTTCTGCTCATCGAAATAGCAATCCTCCGCAACAGGAGGACCCCCACAAGTGGGGCAAATGATGTTCTTCAACGCCTCTCTAATAGCAATATTCTCGCACCGGATCTTATCGTTTTCGGCCCTCAGGGAACAATTATCCGCTCTCTCGTGTTGCGCCTGCGACCAAACGAAAAACTGTCACAAACCCAAATCACAGAAAACAACTTCCCCACAACAAGAACTAAAAAGAAAAAGAAAAAAGAAAACTGGTGCCTTCATTTGAGTCCTCCTGTTCTGGAACCAGAACTTGATCTGCCTCGGCTCCAACCCCAAGTCCCTACTCAGTTGCATTCTCTGCTTCTCGTCCGGATGTGGGCATTCCTTAAACATCCTAAACAAACCAAAAACATATATAAAACGATCAACAAACAAACCAAAAGTGGTAACACAAGTAGTCGAAGAACACATATATATATATATAGATAGATATACGCTTCCAACTCCTGAATCTGCCGCGGCGTGTGACGGTGGTACCGCTTCTTCCTCTTCTGCGACTCGGACAGGTCCGGGTCATCTCCGAAATCCATACTTCCCTCCCAACAACAAAGGAGAGTAGAAGTGGTGTGTTGTGGGGAGACGTATTGTTGTCTTTGTATGTTTCTCAACTTGGTTTGATTCTCATGGACAGTAGAAGCTATAAATGGCAATGGCTAAATCCCAGCAGCAATGGCGTTACTTTTGTGTAGTTGTGTTGGTCTTAGCTAATAATCATGCATGGGTACGACCATGTTTTTGCGTCTTCCTAATCGGGAAACCGCTCACGTATTGCCTCCGATTTCTCCCCTCATTACGACCCCAGTTAGTCATAGTGGAAGAGAGAGAGAGAGAGCACAAACACTACCAACAACGACGGTTTTTAGAGAGAGAGAAGTTAGTGAGAGAGAGGAAGTGAAATGCGTTGGAGTAACCGACGGGAGAATTTAAAAGCCGGAGACACTTTCAATTCTATTTCTTTCTATTCGAGTCCAGTCTTGCGCTCACGCCACTCGAGACCGGGTCGGATCGGCTAGAGTCCGAGGAGGGATTTTACGATACTACCCCTCGTGTTGGCGCCAGGCCGCCAGCGTTGTTGGACTTTGAAGTTCTTGTTGGGTCCCACCCTGGATGGATGGATGGACGGCCCTGATCGTGTGAGAGCAAACAACTCATTTTTCATAAAACCGAAATTTCCAAGATAATTAATTACCAATTACGTTCTAGGAAAACAAATAAACTGATCTTATTTTGCACCAACTTTTCTTCGGGTATTGGTATTTTTTTGTTCAGAATGTTTTTTGAGTTAAAAAATAATAATCAAAGTATGTGGGTGTGGCTCCTATTTTTTAGTACAAGCCGGGGTTCGAATGTGACCCTTCTCTCAGGATTGTTCCATCCCCACAGGAACGAAAACGGTAGGTTGAGATTCATAAGTGAAGCCAAAACACAAGAATGTGATTGACTATTAGGAATGATGTTACAACTACCACCATCGTTCCATTTATTAGCTTCTCTCTTAGCATAAGAGTGTAGATAAGAATATGAGATAAGAAGTGTTTTGGAATTAATAGGGTTGCAGTCTTTTAATGATGAAAAAGAGAGCATGCGATGAATGTGAGATTTAATAGAGTAGTAATATTGGTTTGGTGGAGGTGAGTACGGACTAAATGGGCTCAATAAATCGACGAATCAAGGCCGTCAGATGAGGTTTGGTGGGCTAAAGTCCGAACCCATTCAATGTGGCCCGTCAAATTCCACTAATACCCCTGTCTTTTTACTAAATGACGACCGTAACATACACCTGGGGAACACGGCGTTGCGGGTTACACAGGGTAGCGTGGCTGCTTTTAATGCCATCCTACTTAACTATGTTTCTTTGTTAGATTAGTAAATGAATAAGTGAAAAGTTACTTCAACTAAACACTACGAAAAACACTACACAATCCGTTTTCCAGAAGTTCGATAAGTAATAGGAGTGCAATATTTACGATCGGTGGATATATGTAGCCGTTTTTTTTAAGGATATGAATATCATTTTTCCACATTCAGACAAATAGGAATATCAATTTTCAAATTTTTACGACTATGAATATGAAAATTTTGATTTTGACGGATACAAATATGTATATTTTGGTCGGATACAAATACGTATATCTGCACAACTAATATAATGTTTTTTTGCTATATATGTTTAAAATAGTGATTTTATCATAAATCTTTTCAATTTTTACTTAAAGTTTTACCACTACACGTAAAATTTGTTACATTTCTAAACTAATATAGTTAAGATATATTTTTCTCCATTTAAGAGGTAAAAATTTATGTGAATTACCATAATATACACTCATTTTATATTGTATATATATGTACATCATATATAATATATCCATTAATTGTGTAATACAAGTATTATTGTTCGATCCTCGCTACTCTTTTTTTCTCAACGTGTTCAATTTAGTTGTGCCCCCTAATAACTAATATTAGTTAATTGAAGGCTAAGAAATTACCTACCAAACAAGGTCAGGGAAATGACTAATAACCCATGCCCACATGATCATATGTTACATGATCATATGTTATAACAACCATACGGTCCATACCACATCAAGTAACCTACCCCTCTCAACATTTTGTTGAAAATATATTCTTTTTAACTAAAAAATTATTATTGATGCACTTGATTGTTCTTACGGGCAAGACACAATTCGTATTGATTGTGAGTGACAGTTATGTAAAGCTTCATTTATTGAGCACCACCTAATAATTTAACCCAAGGTTAATGTGTCAATCAATTTTATAATGTATTAACTATGGAAAGACAAAAAAATGATAATTAATCAATGCACCAACTATCCCAGACCTCCCAGCACTAATACTCACAAATGCAAGTAGAGAAAGAGAATAAAATAAATAATGAGATTTCACTACCAGTGAGATTTCATTTTTTTACTTAGAGGACCATATAAATGGAGAAATGAGTAGCTGAAAATGAAATCCTCTCATCAAGAAGTTTGACTTATGCGTATGTCATAAATTCACAGTGAAAGTTGAAATATCCAATGTAATTATGTAGATTTATTAACTTAAAAACATTAACATCTCAAATAAAAAAAATTAAATATATAGTAAGTCATTATACTACAGTATCTTGGATTCTGTGAGTTTTATAAAAAAATAATTGCCTATATTGTTATATGGATAGATTGTATAAGTGTGCCCAAAAAAAACTGTTCTGAATGATGTCCATTTATGAGATAGTTTTATGAGAATAATATAAAAGATGTGTTCTGGCATTTTTCAATTATTTAATTATCAAACTCAGGGCCTTATGACATCTAAAGTTAACAAAATAGGTCTGTTATACGATTCTAAATGTATAACCCCATTGACCACATGAATAAAATACTATTGCATGAAACCATTAATTACACCCAAACACATCGTAGGAATGAGAGTGTTGTGGTGATCCCCGTATCAATTTTTTACAAGGAAGTAAGCAATTAATATGTGGGAGAAGTAGCTATCAAGTCTAGTAGATTTGGAGTGCAAATTGCATTCAGGAAAAGAGAGACAGTGCTGAATATATAATAAGAGTTAATAGGCATGCATGTGGGTTCTTAATGGGACTCCTACCTTTCCCTTCAAATTTAAAAGCCTTCATCAGCTACAGTAATGAGTATGAAGAGGTGTGAACTATTGTATTTATTGGGTGTTCTACTTCTACTCATTAACACTTCCTAAATTCTTTTGCAATAAAAGGACTTTCTAAATATTTCTTGGGGACGCACCTTGCGTGCACCTGACCTGGTGATGATGCTCATGGATTGTTGGAGATACTTGTGGATTGGGATTGATGAAGTTGATATATATGTTCAGAACCAGAAATCCAGAATTTGAAGAATATACTGATGTTGATTCATCGTGAACTTGGAGTTGGATTTGCATCTTGTAAATAACGAACACACTCTACTTCTTTATTTGGTTCTTTTTCAAAATGTCAACATCCTAAATTTCAAAATATGCATCCAAAATATGAGTCGAATATTAATAAATAAAAGGAGAACAAAATTTTGAGGCCTAAATTGTAGTACATGAGATGCTCTTCTGAACTGGCATCATAAGAGTTATTAGCAATAACAAGAACATGTCTGACTGAGAAAGTAAATTATGAAAATGACCTTTTTTGCTAGGAACCTACAAATGCTGTAATATAGGACCAAAATGAAAGGGCTTTTTTTGGTATAGGTACGTTTAAGTTTTTGGGAAATTGAGGAACAATATTGAGTAAAGATTGTTGGGTCCGTCAATTTTGTATTTCAGACTGCATCCAAATAAGAAAAGTGATATCTTTAAACATTTTCAAGCTCTGCAAATCCTTATTCAGTGTACCCTTCGTAAAAAGAGCCCCGTTCCTCATATTCTTTACCCAAGACTAACCTTGTCAAATTGAAACTATTCCATCTGTGTTTCAATGTGATACTAGAGTAGAGTATTAATACATATTTACAGTATTATACTTCAATCATACGGTTGACATGTACATTATGTTATACATTAAAAATCATTAATGTTTGATTTTAAATGTTATACATATACAAGAAATATGTAATGAAAAGGAATGTGATCTAAAACATATTCTTTTAAAGTCATAATTTACCGTAACGTACCATATCAAGTTTGTGGGATCATAAACTCCAATGATATATTGATATATTCCACTATATGAAATATGTCACGGCTATAAAATATGTTAACAATTAAAACTCACCAAAGTTAACAGTAGTAATGTTGAAGCAATTTCAAAGTATTAGTTTGTCTAGTTGATTTTCCTCTGAACAAACCGCAAAAGAAAGATATGATTTAGGGAATGACACAAGAATTGCCCAGAAGAAACTGAAAAACCAACAAATTAATCAGACACGATAATACATACTTTCAGGAACGCGGACATATGCATACATTTTATTGATTATACATCAGCAGTATCTATAGAAAGAGAGTAAAAATAATCATTGCAATTAATGATACATTGGATCATCTTCTCAAATTTCTGTACAATAATAACTATCATAAAAGCTCAATAAGACGAGGTTTTAAGAGGCAGCTTCAGATTGTACAGACAGATATTCATAGAAAGCACAAGGCAAAATATATAAAGAAAAAATGTTACATTCAGTCGGCTAGTTCAGGATTATCTCTCTTTTCACGAACATACGCTACTTCGGTAAAAGCAAAATGAAAATATGTCTCACTGAAAATTGGTCTCGGCATTCTTCATTCTTAACAAATAACAAGTCACCTTTTATTATAGTTGTAGATTTTCAATATAATCTCAGACACCACTCTTCTTTGTACTTACACCAAAAGTGCACGTAAAATACATATCTAAATACAATGTAAAACACTAAGTCAATTTATAGTATAAATAGATTTCAATTCCAACTACAACACAAAAATGAATCACTGAAACTGATTAACATCCAAACCTCCCCCATCATTCTAGCATTTAACAGACAGCAACCAAGAAGACAACGAATACGGATACCACACAACTTTAAGAACCTCCTTCCAAAACACAGACAAGTTGGTCATATTTTTTGCGACAAACATAAATCATAACTGTGGCACATACTGGAGTCACCATTACTCACAAAGTCACTTGAGCAGATTCATATTAATCAGAACTGACCTTCAATTTCATAACAGTTAAACCCATATGTAATTAGAGAAACTGACACTCAGACATGGATCAAATGAATTAATGGATGCGCAACACTGAATTATCCGATTATAATGGCAGTAGCTGAGGCACATGCATGCGCAAGTGAATTAAGTTGTATTAAGTGTGACCAGTGGCTCAGATGTAACCATAAGTGAGCTTTGAATATGGTCTGAAGATAATTGCAGATGATTGATGGTAACCTCTGTTATTTACTGATAAATATGAGATGACGGGTCATCACCCACTGAAACAAAATTGTCATGAAAGACGTTCAATAATGTGGGCTTTTAATGGTGCAATGAAATCCAGATTAGTCCACAGAAAAAGTAGGCCGTTCTTGTAAATTTTTAATTTGATGCTGGCATTCAAGATACCAAACACAGTATTTATGAACCTTCACTATGATTTTTCTTTTTGTATGCTAAGATTTATCCTTGGGTAATTGTGAAACAAGTACACAACCAAAGAGATAAGATACTATGCTTTAAAATTTTAAGCAACAAGGCTCTCTATAGAATGCAATCTCCCAAAGGCAGATCCTTCGTCCATCTAAATAAACCAGAGAAATGGTCCACATTACCATATATCTTGAATTTAATGTCTCCAATCTCTACAGAGGACTATCTTTTCTTGTTCACTCATCTTAGATTGAGAAAACTTTCGGGACCCTTAATATGGAAGCAAAAACAGTAAAAGAAATAAGAAATTGTTATCAAGTGTAGCAGAATATATTTAAGACTCACCTGAGACCCTTAATTCGTATTCACTATAGATTGTAGGACATAAACAGTGACAGGGCACCATGGGTGGGCTTAATTCGAATTGGGTCCATGCCACTAGAATTTAGTCAAAAACAGCTCAGTCTGCAAATATGCAATCTATTTGTCCTCCACAAAAAAGGAGAAACACTCTTTAATATCAAACCAATTGGTTTGTTCAGTATCTTACTTATTACCTTTTCAGTTCACCTCTTAAATGAAGCATGTTTTAAAAAATTGGAAAAGATGTGAAAAAGCATCATATCATTTCCATGGGTACTGGTCTAGAGCAAGAAAGTAGCCAGCTTCAAATTATATATATGGAGAATAGGTGTGTAATTATCATTGAACATACGTTAAGTTGATAACAGATCAAAAGTAGAAACATTATCTAGACAAGCAACCCAAAGACAACCGCATGACAGCAGAGATGGGGATCCATCATCCAAGATAGCACACTTATAAAGTTATAGAAATCATGTAATGTGCAGGAGAAGAATACCTTATATTTTGCCTAATTATATGACAGACTTGTTTGTAGTGGATATAGAGCAATGAACAAAGAAAACCCATAGTTCCAAACATAAGGAAACTCCATAGCATACGCAAGTGATATTCCAAACAAGAATGATGTCAGAACGAAGTCTGACATGTCTAACTGGTAATTGTAAAAGCGGTAGCAGTTGAGGAATAATTCTGTGAAACATCTATGCAGGAATGACCTATACAAGAAAGCCAGCAAAACAAGTGAAGAACTCAGGAATTCAGGATAACTCAAAATGATGTTTAACTCAAATGACTACGTTTCTACAAGCAGAATCAACAAGGTCACTATAATGAACTGGTCCTGAAAGTCTATGACAAACTGATATTTTACAAAATAAGGATGGATAAAGATGTGCATTTACAACCAAAAAAATCTCAATTAGCTAACTACAGGAAGCGACATAAATTTGTTGCTTATTATTACTTAACATTTACTTTTAACAGCTAATAAAAGATGTTGAAACTAAATTTACAATTCCACATTAGTTTCCCTAAGATTGCTATAGCCCAACCAACAGGCAAGACCAATATTTGCCATCAAAGTGCTCAAGACATCAAAAGGTAAGTCTTAAAATTTAGGTAACTCTGAAACAACAGGATGCAAACTTGTTCGTATAGGTCCCGGATTGCACATATTTAGGTCCATATTTAATCTTAATTCATTGTGTGTCGATATCATGCTTCCCCATTTGCAATACATGAGAAATATTTTTTTCTTTACGCCTTTACCATGAAGCACTACAATTGGAATCCATGAGCAGAACTCATGCAACATAACTTGACTATATAGGCCTCTTCATAACGATTAGCTTCTACTAGAGTCCACAATTAGTATTGAAAAGCTACCATCTAAAACAATTGGATATAAAATAATCAAAAATCACTTGTTCGGATTAACCCTCTTTATTTTTGTTTTGTTACTTATTTGTGGTAGTGTTGAGAAAAGTCCTGTAATGGACAGTCTGAGATTATTTAGAAATTAATACTATCGTAGCCCCACTGAAACCAATTGATTTTGAAATGCCAATTGATTTGAGATGAAAACTCACTTTTATACTATCACATTCTAAAAATAGGCCCAACAATAAGCCAGACAATCCATCATCTATGACCACATTTGGAGTCAATGTCACATGTACACGAAAATGTATATAGAGTGAATGAGTGATTTTACATTCGACACATTTGAGAGAATACTTGTTGGTTGATAATGGCTGGAGGAAGTACTGTCAAGGAGATGACTACGAATTTCGGAAAGCTTGAGAAGTTCCAAGGCCACGATTTCCGTCGCTGGCAGAAGAAGATGCATTTCATGCTTACGGCTTTGAAGGTGGTGTACGTCCTGTCTACACCGATGCCCGAAGTCGAGGATGATGGACCGGTTGAAGCAATAAGGCGCAGATCCAAGTGGGAGAACGATGACTATATCTGCAGAGGACACATCTTGAACGGTATGTCTGATCCTTTGTTCGATATTTATCAGAATATAGAGTCTGCGAAGGAATTGTGGGATTCTCTCGAATCCAAATACATGGCAGAGGATTCTTCTAGTAAGAAGTTTCTGGTTAGCGATTTCAACAACTACAAGATGGTTGATTCGCGGTCTGTCATGGAACAATTCAATGAAATTCTCCGGATCCTCGGTCAATTTGCACAACACGGTTTGAAGATGGATGAATCTATTTCTGTTTCAAGTGTCATTGATAAGTTGCCTCCATCCTGGAAAGGTTTAAGCATACTCTGAAACATGGGAAAGAGGAACTATCTCTGGTTCAACTTGGAAGCCATCTTCACATTGAAGAGTCTTTGAGGGCTTCGGAAGATGATAAGGGCAAGGGCAAAGATATTGCTGGACCCTCGGTCAACATGATCGAAGAGGGTGGTAAGAACTCTAACAAGGGCAAAGGAAAGAAGCGTGCTTTCAACAACCACAACAAGGGCAGTTTCGGTTCTAACAAGAAACCGAAACTCGAGTGTTGGAAATGTGGCAAAACTGGCCACTTCAAGAGGGATTGCCGATCTGGCAAGAAGCACGACAACACGAGCGCATGTGGTTCGGGAAAGGGGTCTACGGACCAGTCCCGAAACCAAGGTCAGAATCTAAAACGTGATTTGAATAATGTGATTGAATATTCAGTTTCACTAATTTCTGAGGCATATTATGTGCAGGATGATGCGATCGCATGGTGGATAGATTCTGGCGCCACTACACACGTATGTAAAGATCGTTGCTGGTTCAAGACACTTGTACCAGTGGATGACGGTTCTGTTCTTTACATGGGAGACGATCACTACGCTCCCGTGGAAGGCAAAGGAAGTGTGCTGCTAGAATTTAGTTCCGGAAAGTCTGTCTTTATGTAATGTTTTATTTGTGCCTAAGTTGCGCAAGAACCTTATTTCTGGCCCGGTTTTAAATAAGCTTGGTTACAAGCAAGTTTGTGAATCTGACAAGTATATCTTGTCAAAGTGTGGTGTGTATATTGGATCTGGTTATTATAACAATGGGATGTTTATGATGAATTTGAATGGAGTTCCGCATGATTCTGGTTCTGTATTTATGGCTTCTTCGAATGTGATTGATTCATCTTTATGGCATGCTCGTCTAGGACATGTGCATTATAAAAGGATGCTTGAAATGTCTAAAGATGATTTGATTCCTGTTTTTGATAAGAATTTAGGAAAGTGTAATACTTGCATGTTAACTAAGATCACTAGACAACCGTTTAAGAGTATAATGAGGAAATTTGTTATACTTGAATTAATTCATAGTGATTTATGTGATTTGCATGCTACTCCATCATTAGGGAACAAGAAGTATGTCATTACTTTCATAGATGATGCATCTAGGTTCTGCTATGTTTATATGCTGCATACAAAGGATGAGGTCTTAGATAAATTCAGAATTTATAAAACTGAGGTTGAATTGCAACAAAATGGCTTGATTAAGACTTTACGCACGGATAGAGGTGGTGAATATTATGATCCAGTATTTTTCCAGTCCGTAGGAATCATTCATGAGACTACGGCTCCTTATACACCACAACAGAATGGTGTAGCTGAAAGGAAAAATAGAGCTCTTAAGGAAATGGTGAATGTCATGTTGTCTTACTCTGGTTTGAGTGAGGGGTTCTGGGGAGAAGTCATGCTAACGGCTTGCTATTTGCTAAATAGGGTTCCTAACAAGAGGAACAAGACTACCCCATATGAACTTTGGTATAAGAAACGACCTAACTTGACATTTTTGAAAGTTTGGGGTTGTAGGGCCGTGGTTAGACTCCCAGACCCTAAAAGGAAAACTTTGGGTGAAAAGGGGATTGATTGCATCTTTGTTGGTTATGCTGAGCATTCCAAGGCTTATAGGTTTTATGTCATAGAACCTAATGACTCGGTTTCTATTAACGCAATTATAGAATCGAGAGATGCTATCTTTGATGAGAAACGTTTCTCTTCAATACCTAGACCAAAGTATCCTATACCGAGTTCGAATGAAACTCTAAGGGATGATCATTCAAATGATGCACCAAGCGAGACGCCTGAAACCCGTAAAGGAAAAAGAGCTAGGAAACCTAAATCTTATGGTTCTGATTTTCAGCTATACTTAGTTGAAGGATCAAAAGATCAGATTGAGTCCCAATACTCTTACTGTTACAGTATTGAGGAGGATCCAAGGACATATGATGAGGCCATTAAATCTCGAGATTCTGCTTTTTGGAAAGAAGCGATCGATGATGAGATTGGCTCAATCATGGAAAATAATACTTGGATCTTGTCTGATCTACCACCAGGTTGTAAGCCACTGGGCTGCAAATGGATCTTCAAGAGGAAGATGAAAGTCGATGGTACAATTGACAAGTTTAAGGCTCGATTGGTTATCCAAGGCTTTAGACAAAGGGAAGGGATCGATTACTTTGATACCTATGCTCATGTTGCTCGTATCACTACTATTAGATTGTTGATTGCCTTGGCGGCTATTCACAATCTAGTGATCCATCAAATGGATGTCAAAACAACATTTCTTAATGGTGATTTGGAAGAAGTGTACATGAAGCAACCGGAAGGATTTGTATTGCCCGGTAATGAGCATAAAGTGTGTAAGTTGATTAAGTCATTGTATGGGCTGAAACAAGCACCGAAGCAATGGCATCAAAGATTTGATGAGGTTGTCTTGTCTAGTGGTTTCATTCTGAACCAAGCGGACAAGTGTGTATATAGCAAGTTTGATGCATCTGGGAAAGGTGTAATCATTTGTCTATATGTAGATGACATGTTGATTTTTGGTACTGACCAAAATCAGGTTGATAAGACCAAGATCTTTCTATCATTCAGGTTCTCCATGAAGGATATGGGAGAAGCGGATGTAATTCTTGGTATCAAGATCAAGATGGAGAACAATGGGATTGTTATTACACAATCTCATTACATTGAGAAGATACTCAAAAAGTTCAATCATGAAGGTTGTTCTCCGGTTAGCACTCCCATGGATATGGAAGAGAAGCTTATGCCTAATACAGGGAAACCTGTGGATCAGCTTGAATACTCAAAAGTCATAGGCTGTTTGATGTATGCTATGACTAGCACTAGACCGGATATTGCTTATGCGGTTGGTAAGTTGAGCAGATTCACTAGTAACCCTAGTAGACATCATTGGCATGCTATAACAAGGGTTTTCAAGTACTTAAAAGGTACTATGATGTATGGTTTGTCATATATGGGATTTCCTTCGGTGCTAGAGGGTTATTCGGATGCTAGTTGGATAAACAATGTAGAAGACTCATCTTCTACAAGTGGATGGGTTTTCTTGCTTGGGGGAGGTGTCATTTCATGGGCTTCCAAGAAGCAAACATGTATAACTAGCTCCACCATGGAATCTGAGTTTGTAGCATTAGCCGCCGCTGGTAAAGAAGCGGAATGGCTAAGGAACTTAGTGTATGAGATTCCGATATGGCCTAAACCAATATCACCTATTTCTATCCGTTGTGATAGTGCTGCCACCTTGGCTAAAGCCTATAGTCAAATCTACAATGGCAAGTCTAGACACTTGGGTGTTAGACATAGTATGATTAGGGAGCTAATCATGAATGGGGTAATATCCATTGAGTTTGTTCGGTCGCAACAAAACTTGGCTGACCACTTGACGAAGGGGTTAGGAAGAGACTTAGTGATTAAGTCGGTGATTGGGATGGGATTAAAGTCCATCTAAATCTACTAGCTGTGGTATACCCAATTCCCTTCTAATACAACGTTAGGAGCTGAATTCAATGTGGATTCAATGTGGAAAGACCATAGTTAGAGATTGGAGCACAAAATGATTTCCCAATGTATGTGCTCAGACCTGCAAGTGATGTTAGGTTGAAGTATATCTTCTTAATGGTTCTTTTGACAAATTGCAAATGCAGGTGCAAGACTAAAAGGACCACCTATATGAGCATGGAGTTTTGCCGCTTCAAGAAGCTTGGACTTGGCTTCCTATATGCTTATGAATGGATAAGGACACATGGCTTGTATAGTGTCAAGTATGAATAGTAGAGTGTTGTAGAAACATTTGTGTATGATATCTTCAGGTATTCAAATAGGTTGACGGGTTCAATCGTTACGACACCCCGATTCTCGAGTATTTGGAATGTGTATTGTACTAAGATAAAAATTCAATCGCAAGACATTTTCATTTATGCATTTGTTTGATCGTAATGTTTGTGTGTTATACACTTGTATATATTATTATTATATATATACTGAGTAGATCAAGGATTACACTAAAATGGGGGGGATATGTTGGTGATTTTAGTGTCATCGATTCATTTTAGTCGTAATGTGATTTACTTGAGACCGATGCGATTTATCGTTAGGCTCGGAAACGAGTTTGGGTAGTGCGGAGTGCACGTTTGTTGAGCTTAACGGTTTATCGACCACGAATATGAAGCAGGGGTCGAAGGGGCGCAGCCCCCTCGCGGGGTCGAGGGGCGGAGCCCCTGCGGGGTCCAAGGGGCAGAGCCCCTGGCTGGGATCCCGCTCTTCGGGAAATCCATATTAATTCTTTATTGGATTTTATGTATTTCCGTTTGAGTGGATAATACCAACCGAAAAAGCGGTTGTGTAACCGCCCAAAACAGTTGTGTAACCGCCCAACCGCGATTCTGCTTTTTCGATTATCTCATTATTAGAGGGATTCGGATTATCCCAGCAAGGTATTCGTGCAACCCGGGCAGTATAAAAGGGTCGAATAATCTTGTTCGGAAAGTGATCCGTACACGATCTGAGAAGAGTCCAGGATTATCACAACCCAGTTTTTCCAACAATGTCTACAGTAGATTGTTGAAAACAATTTCACACTGAACAACATAAACTATCCTTGTTTACAAAGAATCTATGCACTTGCACTCAACACCAATTGGTCTTAAATCAAACCCAAACTTTAATACTTGGCTATATAAGCCACCAGCAAGGCAAGCAAACCTCTTGAATTTCCAACACCTGCCAAACGCTTGCGACTTCCACATGATGCTAGTAGCGTAAACAAAAACAAGGTGATGTTTTTTGTTCCAGATAGCCTAGAAAAGCCATCTTATTTTTGTGATTTGCGATTGTGAAGGAATTGTATTTTATTGAAATTTATATTCCACAATTGACTTCATTTCTGAATTAAGCTTAATACGGGGTGTGGTTCTCCTCTCCTCCCATTTACTTGTTTATGTCATAGTGTGTATTATTTTCCAAATCTTACAAATAAATGTTCGTATCAATACCTTCAAGGGAAGAGTCCCATTATACTAAAAAAAATATTACTTGATGATATATTTGTTTCATGTTTTGTTCCCTTTCTTGCCTCATTTAAAAGATAATTGAACACCCTATAATTGCTTCTAGGTGTTGCACAAAAATGCCTCTACATTTATATGTAACACTTTTGTTTCATTGTTGCTTAGATGACTTAAGAACATAAAAGTATTGTGTGTTCTGTCTCAATCACACAATACTTTTTCTTCCTCTCTTTTTATAGGTAATCTCACAATACCTTGATGATTTTCCTCACATTACCGATAAAAAAAAGATTTTCCTTGCATTACCCACATTCCAAGCATGCCCTACCCTAAAGAGAGAAATTTGAAATATATTATTGCATTATGATACACTAGTACCAATAACACTTCACTTAAAGACGACTTAAGAACATAATTCTAACACAGTGCACGAAGCTAAATGAAAGGAACAAAAAAAGGGAAATATAGAGTAAAAAAGCAAGTATGAAAGTAGGCATTTTGCTAGATGCATATGGCTGGCACATGTATCATTATTACCTCCACCGCATCTGTGTTCTGCAGAAGCAAGTCAGACCCATGTAAAACCTACAGCAACGATCAAAATCACAATAATAAGAATAAAAAAAGAGAATGCTATCTATAGTATCAACTTTGTGTTCCAAACACCGGAAAATATGTGGTGAAGTTCTTGTATAGTATATTAGCTAGAAAACAGACAAACATAAGAGTGAAGATTGAGTAATTACCCAGTTTTCTCTTTTAAGCTGACAGCGAAGTGAAGCATATATGACAAACAAAGCTATTAGAAGTAATCCACGGTTGGAAAGATAGAATACCCATCACAAATATTGAAGCAATGCTGCAACAGATAATTGCTGAGAATTAGGATGATAAAACAGAGAACTAATTACCAACATGTGAGAGAGAGAAAAGTAACATGGATATAGGGAAAGAGAGGAACACAGCAGAAATGTACAGCGTAGAGAGTTGCATGTCAGAACCAACACAGGCAGAAGAAAAACGATTTATTAGTTGAAAAGCTGAAAACATTGACGCCACGAATGCAATACACGCCTTTCCAACGTCCTCTTTACTATCATCTAAGCCATGAAGATCTCATCTTCTGATCATCATACGCACGAAAGCAAAAAAGGAGATGTTTAGAAAATCTTCAATGATAAAATCAAATGCCAGGAAACCCTTACCAGAATAATGAACTAGTGCTCACAGATTCGCGATTAAACCGATCGTAGCATGAACCTAGGTGTGTTCTATAGATGCAATTTCCTATGGAAATGAAGTCGTGATTTACATGTTTACGAGTGTCGTGATATCAAACAAATCCTAAACGAGTCCACTTTGCAGTTAGTATGGAGATGCTAATTGATCCTCCCATCTTTTTGTCCACACAAGTACTTTGCAAACATAAACATAACACATTGCAAATATTTCACAAGCTGTTCACATCAAATTATTCGGTCATATTCGAAACGAAATCCATACTCATTCTAATTCGTTGGAAAACTACAACTGAAACTTTTAGTTTTGTAATTTATGACGAGTTCCGGCGGAATCGAAGGTGATTCGGAGATGCAGGTAGACAAACCTTGGATTGTGGAGGGACGGCCGTGCCGGCGAAGGGAGGAGTCATTACGGTCACCGATGCCCCCATCTCGTCGAGTCTCAAGTGAGAGTTGTTTGCAAAGTTGGGGATTTTGCTTCTTTTGTTTTGTTTTGTTTTGTTTTGGGATGATAAAAGTCAAATAAATGGATTATTTCGGAGGTTAAAATTTAAAATAATAAATAATAAAGCCTAGACAGACGGCTAGACGAGTTGAAATTTTAATTTTAAAATATTTATACAAATTAAGTGAAATTTCAACATTCAAAAGGGTCGGTCGGGCTGCTCGGGCAACCCCTCTTCATGCTTTGTGCATCTACCATGTGTTTGTTTACATACTGTTGAGAATACCATTTTCCTTTTTTATTAGTTAGCTGGGTATTTCCTTGTGTATGTTCATTTGAGTTTCGAAAGAGCAACTCTTTCCTCTAATGATGGTTAAGGTCATATGAATAATGTCCATTTTTTCTGTTAGGTTCTATCCTTCATGTGAGCCATAATACTAGTGAAGGAAGAATAACTAACCGAGTACAGCAAAAATACCATAGTAACGTATCCTAACTCGTGTAACGAAGTGACGAAGGCATTGTTGTTGCAAAAAGATCACTAGTTAAGCTATGATTTTGTTAGCTTCCACTAGTTATCGTTTGTTAAATGATCGTTTTGCAATTTAATTTGTTGGATTTATTTTGTATCGGAGTAGAATATCATATGCTAGTAAGCTGCAACATTTCTTACTTTTAGTGCTACTTGTCGGGCTTATTATTATGCTTACAACCATGAACCATAATACAGAATTAAGTTGCAACATTTATTCTGGATTGAATTATTTAGGTACAAGTCACAACTTAAAAACATCAACCGATCCAACCATGAAGGTTGTTATTACTGTCTGCACATCTGTTCATTCTGTTGCCAAGTGAAGGATATACCACATATTATAATTCTCATTGATAGGACACCAACACAATCCAAATTGAAACTACTAAAACAAATTGCGGTAAACTTCCTAAGGAAACAGGTCTGCAAATGGGCATTTCCAAAGTTGCTAAATCATATGTCAGAGAAAATAACACTACTTCTGTTTGGCCAATCGTACAAACTTACATTCACTTGTTTTTATGGATTTCTAATTTGGAACGAAAATTTAAAGTTATGAATGTCATAAAGTAAAACATTGAAGATAGAGACCTAAGGATAGATTTTCCTCTTGGGGACGAAGGCAGATACATGTGCATGTTACATCCAGAGGTTCCACAGCAACAAGTGAAAAAAACAATGACCGTCATAAAAGAATGAGCCTGATATACAGCATCGTAAGTTGTTATAGCATCACCCCGTGAGTTATAGAATTCCAGTCTCTTTCCACGAAAGTAACGTATCATTCATCCTCCATATTAATATTGAAGCTCAAAGAATACGTTGATAGAAGATGAATACCTTTCTCCCTTCTTACTCACACTTAATAGACTTGTATATGTGGCGAACAAAGAACAGCGAAGCACGGAAGCCCACAGTTCCTAGCATGAGGAAAAATCCATAGCATATGCAAGCCATGTACCCAAAGAAGAATGATGTCTGCATGAAGCCCGACATGTCTGAACGACCGTAATAGTAATACAAGCAGTACCCATAGATAAACAACCCAGTTGAACCTCCACAGAAGAATGACCTATACAAGAAGAAATGCATTGGATAAGCAAGGGATCTTTTAATCATGATGCGGTTCACTGTGTAATATACTATTATTGTTGCAAGGAAAATGTTCCAAACATAAAGTGTAATGAGCAAAATAATGAATAATGCTACCAATCATTTATAATGTTATTAGACATTACATGTACCTGAAGGCTGAAGCAGCTCAATGACCCCCTAAAAAACTAAAAGTGGGTTCTCTATGGCACATTAAAAATCTTCAAGTAATGTAAAAGTGATGCAGATGAACCAGAATGGGATCCTCATAGGAACAACTCATCCTTGTAGAATAGGCTGAATAGCTATATAGTTTCCAAAACAAAAGGAGACATGATCCTTTCGACTTCTAAAAATATGGAAGATAAGAGGCATGAAAAGAGAGATTGCTTTTTGACATTGGGTTTTATCATTTTCAACAAATAGACTGAAAAAAGGATCGATCAAGGGGTACAAGGATTAGATGTATGCCCATCTGTTCTTTTTCAATTGTATCATTAACTATACGAGGTGTTTAGATAAAATAGGCAATTTTTCATTCATTTAATGTCTCTTTTTACAAATAATATATAAAAGGGGTTTTCAAATAGCAGTCCAAAGCTGAATGTAGACTATTGATTCTATAACATTAGTCCAGTTCAGTATCTCCCATTAAAGCACTTGTACCTGCATTATCATTAACAATCAATGTTCTACTAACATAAGAACATGTAATGTCTATGTACAACATCAATTCATGAACTACACCAAATGGATTTAGAGAGTAAACAAGAAACTACTTATGGCATCGAGACTCATGATTTTAACTGATTTAAGGGACTCAGGCACTACTTGTCTAGCATTCATCGTGGTAGTTAAGAAATTCTTCTATTTATGAGGGATTCGGCTCACACTAGAATTCGGACAAATGCATTCTCACAAACTACAATAGCTACAAATTTCTATATCTAACAAAAAGGACTGAAGAATTATCAATCTCACTGGAAACCATAACGAGAAAAAGAGACATGGCTCGAAAAAAACATTATTTTTGGAATTTAATTTTCCATCTTAACTCCAAGTAAATGCTAAGAAAATGACCAATGCTACAACTACACAACTTCCTATAACGTCCAAGCAGGCAATGTTATAATTTAATGGAAACAAAGGCAGATTCAATTGAAAATTGGTATCCATAAAATGCAACTTTTGAACTTTGGAGTAAGATCATAAGATAAATTTAAAAAAATAAGAAAAAAAAGAATAGTATGCCCAGGGTGTGAGAAGCACGTTGGACTTTGCTTTGCACATTAAAAGTATCAATATTACCTCCACCACCATTCATGGTCTTCAGCAGCAAGCTGGAAATAGGTGAGTGCTATGGTGATAAAGGCAGTGACAATGATGAGAATAATGAAGACTATGAAGAGAATGCTATATATAGTGTATATCCTGTGCCCCCAGACACTGGCAAATATGTAGTAAAGTTCAATATATATAGCACTGAATGGAAGAAACCCAGCCATGACCATTTGAGGAATCGCTCCTCTGTACCAAGGAAGCAGTGGAATTTCTCTAGGATACTTTGTGGTGCGAACAGGGGCTTGGAATTCGAGCTTGCTGTTTTTACCAGCAATACCACCCAAAACAAGCAATGGAGATGTCACCAGAGCCCATATCAAAGCAATCACCACGATCGTTCCAAAAGGAAGTGCTGCAGTTGCACTGTAAGCGATGGCAACAGTATTAAGGAAGCAGAAAGTCAGAAACAAAGGTCCACAGAAAAGACATCCTGTTAACAACAGATTCCTAACCTGCAAAGCCACAAATACAAAAGTCAGTAATATTGCATAATCCATTCATTTCATTTCTATGTACAGGCCAAAAAAAATCAGTTGAACATGTGTACGTGTCTGGAGTCAAAAGATGATCATCAAAATGAAATGAATACTGAAACCGAAAAAGAAGGCTTCAAGATAAACACCTACCCAATTCCTCCCCTCAAGCTGACAGTAAAATGATGTTGCTGTGTAGCCAGCTATACCAGATGTCAGAGCATATACGACAACCAAAGCTGTGAAAAGTGCACCACGGTTGTAAGGATAAAATACCCCAACGAGTGCGAGAATGAAAATGAAAATAGTGCTGCAATTCAAAAATAATCAACATTAGAAAACCAAAAAAAACACGGAACAATATTTTCCATCATGTTTGCAGTAGGTCATATTCAAAATAGAAAGAGCTCTGCATAAGAAACCCACAGTGTGAAGAGTTGTGTGCCAGAACCAAGACAGGCAGAAAACAGGGAATTGTTCTTCGGAAATCTGAAGACATCCCCATGTATGTATTTCCACCCAGTTTCCTCTTGATCATCCACTTCCTCGTCATGCTCGTATCTTTACACACAATTAGGAACTAATGAGTAACATGTCTACATTTCTAGTCTGTTAAAAGTTAAGCTTCCATCTGTTCATTTCTAGATAAAGTATTGTACGAATATGTACAAGTATGTGGATACCCTAAAAGTAGAATAATAATAAAGTTTTGAAGAGTTTCATACCTTACAAAATCATTCTTCAAGACCCTCATCAGAATTGTAGCAAGAAATCCCGTCAGTAGCAGCACTGTAACACAAGAATTTATGATGGAGAACCAATGGATTTCAAGATGCTGTGGCAACACAGATGACTGTGAGTATTTCTCCATCCTCTTCTCAAAAGGTGCATTTGTTACCTTCCATTTAGCAGAGTACATAAATTCCACCTCAACCTCATGGTCCTCCGTAACGTCCACTACTGTATTTGGATCAGTCTTTACATTGGTCTCAATCACTCTATCCTTGTTATAGAGAAGCTCAAAGTGAACATGGTTGTAAAGGTAATACTTGGATTCATTAGGGTTCCCCTTTGGATCCTTCTCTACCTTGCCAATAATTCCCCAGATGGGAAGGTCGTCATAATACATCTGGAAGTAGTAATTCTTGTTGACCGCACTTCGGAACTGAGCTACTTCTTCCCTTTTAAGCTTCTTTTTGCAAATAACATTGGAGTCCAGGTCAACAAGAAAATCAAGCTTGTAAGGTGCATCAACAAGTCGATCTCCATTCAGAATTTCTCCTAAAGCCTCCTTCTTCTCCTTCAAATGAGCTGTAGTAACATTAAGTTTTAAATGAGATCTAACATCAAAAGAAAGAAACGGATCCAAGTTTACAAATGCATGATACACAAACCTGGAATACAAAAGGGAAGATCGAAGTAACGATACGTCTCGCTGCAATAAAAACCCAAACAAAGTCAAGATGCTTTAAACTCAAACTGCCATTATTGAAATAACATCCTAAACTTTCTTCAAAGATGTTAAGGGAGTTAGAGTCCAGATCAGATAAGCGCATTAGCATTGCATATTTATATACCTTATTTGAAGTGTCTTTTTTCAACTTCTCACCTCAATATATTTCTGCCTTTCCGGAGTAATCCCTTACTCAAAAAGGGTCCTACGAAATCCTACTTACATTTCGAAGAGTATTATTAGATGCAGGAATAGTAATTTTCTCGTTAAAATCATCATTTCCACTTCAAACCTCATTGTCTAAACTCAAAATCAGTCATCCAACTTAAAGTCAACCATCAAAAAAATCCGATCGATGGACAATCAAAACCATAAAACCCAAAATTTTCCGGTCAATGTCATCGTAATTACACATTGAGAATCCAAATGAGACGGCCAAAACCACATCACTAGAATCAAACAAAAAAAACAAATTCACACATCAAAATGACAACTTAAAAATGCGAAATACATAATCAAGCAAACTGATCCAGTAAAACCTACTTTCGAAGTAACAACCAAAAGTCAAAACCACCACCAAACCCACGAGATCAGGACTCACAACCCACCGATCTCGAATCCGAAACCCTAGATCTAGCGCTGACCTGGGATTATGGAAAGGCCCGACCTTGTTGGCGTAAAGCGGGACGGCGTCGCCGGACTTGTAGCGGTGGTTGGACGCGTCCGATGCGACTCTGGGGAACCCAAAGAAGAGAGCCAGCAGCGCCGCCGCGATCGCCGCCGGAATCATGTCGTCGGAGAGTTTTGGAACGGGAGGAGGGGAGGGGGTGGTGGAGTGGGGAGGGGAGATGGTATTGGGCGGTAAAGGTTTTCCACCTAATTTCTTGTGGGAACTCAATTTCGTTGTCTTTTTCCGGATTTATTTTCTGAATTGTTATTTTCCGTCACAAAACTACTTAAGTATCATTCTCGTTTTTCTACTTATACATCTTTTCATTTCACTTTCTTACCATCACTATTTCTTCATCTTCCTCTCATAATCACCAAGAAAAATGACTCAGATGTCAAGAAAGGAACCAACGGACGCCCTGGTGTACTCGAATCTTGTAAAATGTCTCATTTAAATTAAAAAAATTATAATTTTTTTTGGGTGGACGTCTCCAGATGCCGCCCCCACCCTGCAGGAGGCAGACGCCCCTCCCATATTTTTCTTTTAATTAATAATTAGTATTAATTGATAATTAATTAAAAATAATTAATAAATTTGTTAATTTATATATTTAAATTCATTTAACATTTTATTTCTAAAATTTAATTAATAGTCATCGGTTACCATGAAGTTCTTTACAATTTATTTAGGTAAGAAGCATGATCCGAAGTTCTTTACAAAAAAATTAATCTTTTTGGCCTCTAGGCTCTGGATTTCAGTTTTGCAAGTGGTTTCTATATATTTTTAATAACTAGATTATTTATTTATTTTTAATATTATAATCTGGAGTATGAGCTACAATAGATCAACGAAAAATTATAGTCGTAATTTATTTATTTTTCAAGAGTGTGCTTTTGCGGGTGGTTTGTTACTTTTTTATTTTTTATATTGAAATTTTGTTTATTATGAAGTGATTTTTGTTTGGGGAAATGGGGTTATCTTTATGATTTTTGCCGTTATTGAAATTGAAATTATAGAAAATGATAAATTAGGATCTGTTTGATTGAAATTAGAGTTGTGTGGACGTGTGGAGGCATGGAACAATATTTATTACGTTATAAAAGTATGAAAATGACACTAAGAAAATATGTTATTGAAATATTTGACGGGACTAAACTAATTTCTATTGACAACTCACAAGCTTACACACCAAAAGTTCATTCCACTTCTAACCTATGTCAAATCACCCATTCGCCCTTCGCAAGAAGTTTCTCGTTGCTTCGACAATTTCTGTTATCTAACTTGTCACGTATTTATTGACTCTCTTGTTCTTCCCGCCGCCCGTCACAAATGGGTGCAAAATCTTTGCGTCGAAAAATTACTTAAATCGTTACAACAATTATCATTTTATCATTCACAATTCATTTAATAATCATTTCTTTCCGTCTCTTAAAATAAAATTTCTACCTACGTTTTTCTCATTTTCCAAGTACCAACACCACGAAAATGTCTGACGAAGCGACTGAATTCGGTGAAGTAAGTCCAAAAAAATAAAATAGGTTGGGTATTTGGGTAAAACGCCAAACGTCCGTCCAAAAAAAATGAAAAAAATTCTTAAATTTATACGGTGTGTTATCTCAAATTATTTGAGGTTCCGTTGCAAGATTTCGTTGGTAACGGGTTGAATTACAATGAGTTTTTTTGCAAGTGATAAGTTTTTTTTGCAATGAGTTTCGGTGGTAACATGTCAGCGTGACCTCCGACCGACCTGTCGATGTGGTATTTGGTAAAACTTTCCGACTTACAAAAAAATTCACTATAATCCACCTTATTAATACCAAAAAACTTGGAACGGAATCTGAAATAATTTGAGATAACACACCGTATAAATTTTAACTTTTTATTAAAAAAATAGGCGTTTGTCTAAGACGCCTCCCCCATGGGGGCTCCGGCGGATGCCCCATATTTTATTTTATTTTTAAAAAAGTTAGACATTTTACCATATTTGAGTACACCGGTGCGCCCGTTGGCTCATTTCTTGACATTCGAAATATTGTTTTTTTATGATTATGAGATGAAGATGAAGAGAGATTGGTGATAGGAGAGTGAAATGTCGACATTTCTACTCGTATATTTCGGTCGGATTTGGGGGTGAAGTCGTTGGGAAGTGACAGGAAAAGAGGAATTTTTTTCTGAACTGCTAAACATCGCCCTAAAATTACTTAAATCGCCCCTTGAAATTACCAAATTGCCCTTCATCCTATTTTTGCTTATATATCTCACAATTTCACTCTTTTTTCAAAACTTTCTCTTCCTATACCTACTACAGAAGATTAGGAATGTCTCGGAGGCCAGGCAAGCAGCCAGCAGTTCCCCCGGTGTACCCGTATACGGTAACCTTACTTTATTTATTTGTTTTTAAAAAAAAAAAAGTGGGGGGCGTCCGAGGGAGACGCCCCCCGCATGGGGCGGGCGTCCGAGGAAGCCGGCCACTAGCGGGAGACGTCTGGGGAAGACGTCTTCCCGATGGAGGAGACGTCTTCGGCAGACGTCTCCCCCAAAGAGGAGGCGTCTCCGACAGACACCTCCACCATAGGGGAGGCGTCTCTCGCAGACGCCTCCACAAATTTTTTTTTTAAAATTATTAAATCTGATAATTACTTTAATAAATTGTGATAAATCTGAAAATTTAATTTAACAAATTCTTATTAAGTTTAACATTTGTGATATTTAGTTTTAACAATTTTTGATTTAGTTTAACAATTGTTTTAATTTAGTTTAACAAATTTTGATTTAGTTTAACAATTGTGATAATTTAGTTTAACAAATTTTGATTTAGTTTAACAATTGTGATAAATATGATAATTTAGTTTAACAAATTTAACAAATTTGTAATTAAAATTTCAATTAATAGTCATCGGGTCACAGTGGAGGGAAAGGCAAGTCGATACCATTACACGCCTTCCGTTCTTTAGAGGATGATTCAGCACCGCGTCATCCACGTAGACGGAGGATATCTGCTTCGGTCAGGAGGGAGAGAGAGGCATTACGTCGTCGTGAGGAGGATGATGATTCTTTCGATGATGAGCATGTGGACAGTCCCGACGACGGGAGCGACGATGATGTCCCGTATGAGTTAGAGCGCCCGGAGGTGGAGAGGCAGGGGGAGTATAGCAGAGGACGTGGTCGAGCGGGTAGTTCTACTTCCGCCGGATGGATGATGCGGAAGGGTAGGGGTGGGAGGTTTACGACCGGGGATTCGAGCTCGTGCACTGTTGATCCCTGCGCTCAGAAGAAGAAGAGGGTCCAGGACGATTCTTGGATCGTGAGCAGTATGACGCCTGGTGGTCCTTTAGATGGGAGCGTCATTCCTAGTTTCTGGGGTCACATCGCTAGACGGATCTGGGACGGAGAGGATCGGAAGGTTCTGAAGTGCCATAATCGGCACAGAGCCTGTACAGCACTACAGGGTTGGCGGTCTACACTGAGTGCTGATATCAGAGAGGAGATTAGTGCCACGCATTTAGGGCACTTACCGTACAGCATGTTCCCTTATCTCGACATGCCTTTGATTTCTGCGTTTGTGGAGCGGTGGCAGCCTGACACCAACACTTTCCACATGCCTTTCAGAGAGATGACGATCATGCTTCACGATGTTTTCCAGATCCTGCGCATTCCTGTGGATGGTCGTCTGGTTAGTGCTCAGGGGTCGACGTCTGAGCTGAGGTGTTATGTGGCAGAGTTGCTTGGTGTCACACCTGATGGTCTGGCGAGAGATACAGCTTTATGGAGTGGTGGTGGTGTCGGCATCGACTCCCTTGAGGACCTATGCAGACGGGCACGACCTCCGCGGGCCGATGATACACAGTTGACGGCGTACCTATTCTTGATGCTCGGAGCCGTCTTGTTTGTCGACAAGAGTGGTTGTCGGATCAGACCACGCGATCTACTGGAGGCTAGGGACCCGGACACCGTTCGTGAGTACTCGTGGGGGTCAGCGACGTTGGCATACCTGTACCGGCAGCTTGGGATAGCTAGCCGTGCGGATTGTTCTGGGATTGCAGGTTGTCTTACGCTGCTGCAGGCGTGGATATACGAGTACTTTCCTGCATTCCGCCCGCATCGTGAGCGGAAGATTATCGACGAGGGTCATCCACGTTCGGGTATGTGGGCCGTCCGGCGCGAGGACAAGAGCGATGGACGATTGCGTTCCATCCGCGCACGGCTAGATCAGATGACTGCGTCAGAGGTATCAAACTTTACACCATTTATTTAATTTTAAGATGTATTATTATTAATGTGTTAAACTTTAGGTGGAGTGGTTACCCTATGGTCCTGACCCAGCAGCGGATGTCCCGAGGACTTTATTGATGGGTCTTATTCGTTATCGGGATATCATAGAGCCTTATATGCCCGATCGGGTCTTGCGTCAGTTAGGATATGTTCAGGTGATCCCGGTTGACATCCCGACACCAGAGCATGCGGTGTGGTCTGCGACAGCAGCGACGTACGACGTCAGGTTCCCCGCTTCTACAGCGGAATCGACTTGGCGGACATTTCCGAGATCATGCAGATTGTTCCTTGGCGACTTCAGACGTAGTCGCGACCCCTCCGAGTGTGATGCACGTTATCTTGATTGGTTCGGTAGTTACTCACATCCTATCATCGTCCGTGGTGCCTCCCGGAGAGCAGATCGACCACCAGATAGGACGTGTGGCGATCTGGTAATTTTTTCATTTTATCTATATTTATTTGTACCGTATAATTTGTTAATGTACGCTAATGTTATTGTTATGTGCAGTGGATGGGTAAGATGATACGGGCTGTAGACCCAATCTTGCAGATGAGGGATGAGCTGCCAGACGATGCCAGAGCTGCATGCGGAGATTTGGATGAGATCATACACTCGTGGCATACTCAGTTAGGCATCTCCGACCATGATTCGGATGATGAGTAGGCTGATCTGTTGTACCGTACTCTTAGTATTTGCATTTATATTTGTTTATCTGTCGTACGCTTATTATTTGTATTTGTGTTTGTGTTTGCTAACATATCGTACGCTTATTATTTGTATTTGTGTTTGCTTATTTGTCATACGCTTATTATTTTTATTCGTGTTTGCTAACGTATCGTACTATTATATATAATGCAAATAAAGCAAACATATCAAAACATATTACATAATAAAGCAACAATATATAGTGTACAAACGTATCAAAACATATTACATAATTGGTACAAACATATCAAAACATATTACATAATTGTTGCCAAGATACTATCCTATTTTGGTACTCCAGCTCCCATCCAATAACACTCTCATCTCGTACTTGAAACCACAGAGTCGCTATAGGAGGTACGGGGAATCCCTCATTCAAATACAAACGAATGTAATGAGCGTAACTCCCTAAATGAGCAATAATCAACTCTCTGCACGGTCTCGTCACGGTAGGTGGACTCTCCCAAGGTAGAACTGTAAGACATGGGTACAACGAACCATCATTTCCGAGAGAGAAGAACATAACTGCACACTTGTAAAAATTTGCAATGGGAAACAAGTCCGTCCACGTCTCCATGTAGTGATTCTCGCCACAAGGTCCCCCGCCCCAATTAATCCGGTGACGAGCCTGCGCCACACTGTCGTAGTATACGTGCTCATAAAAAGATGGGTTCGCAGCTATCTCATTTGAAATGGAACGACGGGCGAGTTGCCAATTGTCTTCACCACCGTGGAAAACATCGGCGACACATCGAAATCCACAGTTTCCATCAGCACGTACATCATTCCACTGGTGTAGGAATGGCATAATGATTCCTGGAATCCTATCCGCATATGGAAAGTCGTCTACGTCAGCCCGCCCAGTCACTACAATATAAACAAAAAATACAGTTACATATAATAACAAAAGATACATATTTACTGAAATAAATAACAAAATTATAATAACAATAAATATAGGGATGGTATACCTGATCCTCCCCTCACAGACGAAGAACCAGAAGATCGACCACGACCTTTGCTTCCACTACCGGAAGAACGACCACGACCTCTACTCCCACTACCTGAAGATCGACCACTACCTCGCTCTGCATACTCAAACGCACTAGGGTCCCGTCGTGTCGACTTTCCCCTTGGTCGACCTCGTAGCTTTGTTTTTTCTGCAGGCTCTCTCAAATTCGCATGTTCGGGGTGTAGCTGCTCGAATAAAACCCGAGAGGCAGATCGAATTACGGTGGGGTCACTTCCTGCAATCTCATCAACCAGGCTGCGAAAATGTTCGGCGTCTTGAGCTGCCTGAGACACAAACTCTGCGTTCCCGGCTCCTTCCCCAATGACAAGTGTCCTCCAGAACGAATGAATCTGCTCTAAGTAAATTCCGTTGTCTGATTCAAGACATCCGCGGATGGTACATGCGCAAGGTATCCCATGAGAAGTCAGAAAAGCGCACTCACAACGATATTCAACTTCATCATCTAACTCTTGCATTCTTTTCACCTCCTGACTCAGCAATTGCAAGCAGTGATGCGAAACTCGACTATTTATGTGACGATATAGAGCATGTCCGAAATTAGTCAAATTTCGCCGTCTCGAGTCTTCAAGAGCGTTTCGAATATTCGTCAGCTGCATTTCAATAGTCGCGTTGACGTGCTCGAAAAGAGTGTCCAGAGCTGCAGTCGATGTAGAAATCCACTCTTTTAGAGCCGAATGAGCACTTTCGACCTTACAATTCGTGGTGTTCCCAAAATGAAGGACTTTGTTCGTCCAATTCAGCACAAACTTTTCTTTATGCACCAACCACGTGGTGTCCAGATACTCCGTGATAGCCGGCCACGATCTATACAAATCTTTCAGAGCATACACAGCTCTATCATACTCGGCTTCTGAAGTAGAAAGCATGATTTTCCTCCATCTTCCACGCCTCAAAGTCTCTGCCATCTGCTTATTTTTCCCGAATACGTGGTATGCGTAGTTCAATACGTCTTTGTTGATGTGCCATGTGCAGAGTAAATGAGCAGAGTCAGGAAATACCTCTCTCACTGGTCGCATAAGGCCTAACTCCCGGTCTGTTATTATTGCAGTCGGGCTGACAATCCCCAATAACAGATCTCGCAACTTCTCCATCACCCACAGATAACTGGAGTAAGTTTCATCCATCAAAATCGCATATCCAATAAGGAAATTCATGTTTGTTGGTGTGACCCCAATCATTTCGAACAAAGGCATCTTATACTTGTTCGTCTTGTAAGTCGAATCCATGCAGATAACGAAAGGATATGTCCGCAACAACTGGACTGACGTCGGATGTGCCAAAAAAGCATGAGTGACGACATCAGTTTCTGGATCCGCCATAATCCAATGTAAGTACTCACACTGCACTGCTTGATAGAGAAACTGCTGGACGGGATTCCGGTCTTCAGATTTTGTCCTCCTCATGTAATCTCTGAAATTATAAATATGCCTTTGATTTGGATTGTCCTCCGGGATTTTTCTTTTACTGCCTTCAAGATGTTCCGTGGTTTTGCTTGCGCCTCAGTCATATCACGAACAATCTTCTTCGCCCCAGAACTTAGACCACTAATTTGACGATGACCCTCTGGATAAACTGCCAGTCTGTGGTTGTGATGTCCGTGAGCACTATTAAAAACCACAACCCATCCATCACGATCTCGTCGCTCCACCACTTTTATTAAGAAACGGCAACCGCAACCCTTTCTTTTGGTGTTTCTTCGAAGTGCAGTATCCATATCCCGAGACTCCATTTGATTTTGCCGGTCGCATCTCAAATAACAATCCATCCGACTATCTGATCTTGTTTTGTACGACGACACGACCAAAAAAAACCCAGCTCCGATAGCTACTTATTTGGCCCATTTACATGCTTCATCGATTGTTTCAAAGATTTGTGTAGTTTGAAATAACTCACTGTAATCCACTCCATCACCACCGAAATCTTCCAACGGAACCTACAAAAATAAAATCGAAATTAAAAAAATCAAAAAAAATTCGGGCGTCTGTATTAAACGCCTACCCCATGGGAGGGGCGTCTGAGTTAAACGCCATTCCCAAGGGTGAGGCGTCTGCGTAGGACGCCTGACCCTAGGGAAGAGCGTCTACTACAGACGCCTTACCCAAGGGGAGGACGTCTACGTAAGACGCCTCTCCCATTGCGTAGGCGTCTGCGTTAGACGCCTCGGCCAAGGGGAGGACGTCCTACGCAGACGCCCTCACCTTGGGGGAGGCGTCTAATGCAGACGCCCGGCCCAAAATTTGCCCCGCGCCAGGCTTACCTCACCGGATGCATCACCCTCGCCAGACATTTTCGTGGTGTTTTTACTGATAAATTATGAATATACAAGACCGTAGGCTTAATTTATAGACACGGACGATATGGGTATTAAATATATTGTTAAGGGCACTTTGGTAATTTCAATGGACGATTTAAGTAGTTTTGGGGCGACGTTTAGTAGTTCCCATTTTTTTCGGTGGCATAATTATAACTGTAGTGTGGTTGCATTTGCAATTCCGAAGAAGTTGAATGTGATATTCACGATAAGCAGAACAAAAGCTAGTAAAAGCATCACTCGTATTACTTTTTCGTTGTTGTGTGCTTGTGAGGGAGAATAAGCCTAACAAAAGGGCATGTCTGGGCTTTCAAAAGCTTGTTGGTAAATAAGGTACCTACAAGTGACATTTTTGCCCCCCAACAAAAAAATTTATCAAATGGAGCTAAGTATTTTTGGTTAAAGTATTTTATAAAACAAGATTAACTTGTATCCTCATTTGGCACCCAACCATCTCAATTAATTTGGTTTACACAAAGTTGGCTTAGGGTTGGGATTTTTTCATTTCATTTTAATTTGTGTTATTCGTGTCGACCCAAATTACACGAAACACGAAAAAACTTCAATCTGAACTCTACCCGAATTACATTTTGTGTCATTCGTGTCGATCCAAATTTAACACAAACCCGAAATGAGTTAACCTGAACACAAAATTTAGTGTCAAATTCGAGTTTAAATTTGTGTCATGACCCGAATTGTCATCTCTAACACCAACCACCATCTATCACCCTCTCACCCCTATTCTTTACAGAACGTTCTTCATAATTGAAAGTTTAATTTTTATTATTATTATTATTATCTGGCTTTGTGGGGTCTGTTGGGACACCTGAGGAACAAAACTATTCTATGTGGACTATGAAGTGAGACATCGGCTGCGCTTTCCGATTATTGGGCTATTGGGAAAAGGGGGCCGTAATTGGGCCCTGATGGTTTTGGACTGGAACATATAATTCAAGGCCCTCATTGTGAACACCATCTACAAATGTACATTGCTTTTGATTTTCACAGTGCTAAGGTTCTACCAACCAAGTTAGTCACGTACGGTAGAGCTCAAATGTCATTACCGTCGTAAATGTAATCATTAGGTTGAAGTATATACATAAATACAAATGGTGGACAAAGAATGCTCGACACGACGAACAAATGAGTTTCCTATTGTCAGCCCTTAATTAGGTATTCTATTTTTTTGGAAGTGAGAACTAGTTAAGTCGATCGGGACGAGAGACCATGTTGGTTCTTATGGAAATTGACCTTTGTGAAGATGCAAAATGTCTTACGTCACCTACTGTATATCAGCTATAAATGAAAAATGTGGACTCTAAATGTTATAGTCATCCATGTGGAATTCATTTGCGTTCGCTGCTGTAAAACTTAACAGTGATGCCATGTAATTAATTAAAAAATCTTAAGTTAAATTGTAATTCTCAAAACTCAAACATCTGAACTGACAAACACTATTCCACTCTGCATCTGTGATTAGGCAAATGGTTTTTGTAACGTCCCGAAACAGCGGAAGATTTAAAATTTCGAAATAACGAATAAAACTGACAACTCAAGGCGGGAACGTCACTAATATATAAATATATAATCCGGGTGCACCCAAAATACATGGAGTTTTCAAAAGGTGTACAACTACAATCCAGATGAAAGAAATGAAAATACAAGTAGTCGTACGATCTCGCAAATGCCGAAGAGGATCCGACTCCAAAGCGCTCCGTCCTCGGTCACCACCCACCGGACCTACCGCGATCCTGAAAAAGATGCAACAACTATGCCTGAGTTTCCAGAAGGAAACCCCGTATACCAACTCACCTATATGCATGCATCACGTAATGAACCTATCATACTAGTAGCATGTCATGGCATCAACAGATATGGAAAACAGTTCCCCCGAAGGGTAAAACAGGACATCAGTCCGACAATCAATCATCGGGTCTCCCGAAGAGACCTACTGCAGGCACATGCAGTCTAGTAGCCCGCGACATCGCACCCCCCACACGCAGCTACACTACACAAGGGTTCGGCAGGGAGCCTCTGTCACGTCTACGCGCCGATAGAAACAGATCTGTAAATCTCAGTGGTCGGGGCCACAGGGACCAACGGGGCCGTCGCCCGGAAGGTATAACAACATCATCTCGGTAGGTGCCCAGCCGAGGAAAACAACAAGCCGGCACAGCCTCGGCCCAACAATCATCATCGCCGGCACAACCTCGGCGGCATCACCGGCACAGCATCGGTGGTCCATCACAACGTCCGGCACAGCATCGGACGGTCCAGACCGAAGTCTGCCAGGTCATCGGGCTCCTCGAGCCGCGAACACCAACCGCGCCGCTATAAAAGCAGGGCAGCGACCTCCGTAGCCCCAAGGGCCGGTAGTCACCTCACCCAACGCCAGTTGCGTGCCCGCACAACATCAACACTGGGATCCGCGATCCCTCAGGCCTGCTATACTACAAAGTGCCAACAATCATCTCAAAAGTCACGGTCCATACATGGAGGTGACGTGTCCCGAACACCCACACTCTTCCCAACGGCGGTCCCTGGGCAGGCACGCATCACGCGCCCACCGTCACCTCCCGGCTCACGCACAAGGCGAGGACACGGGTTTCCGTGGCAAAGTTGGCGTTCAAAAAGGGAACCTGGGATTCTGTTCTGTGCCCCAACGGTCGACCGAAAGAGGTGATTCGGTCGACCGGTTCCATAAAGGAATCGGTCGACCGTACTCCTATAACGGTCTACCGCTGCGCTCAAGACAGAACCCCCAACGGTCGAACCAAGGTCTAAAACCGGTCGACCGAACGAGGTCAAAATCCGGAGTCTGGTCAACATTAAATTCCACTCTATCGGTCGACCGACTCAGGGTCTCGGTCGACCGAAAACAGACAGGGTCAACCTAGTATTCTACGTCATCAAACGGTCGAACGTAAACATACTACCGGTCGAACAAACATGCAATCGGTCGAACGCAATATAAATCGGTCGAACAATTCATACAATAATAACAGGTACACTTAAGTTCCGGTCGAACACAACAAGGACCGGTCGACCGATAACAGGTAGAAAATCCCAACTCACCAGCAATAATGCACTACCGGTCGACCGCCCCAAGGCATCGTTCGACCGGTGAAGGTTAAAGTCGGGCAAACAGTGCTAAAACGGTCGACCGCCCGAAGGACCCGGTCGACCGTTGGTCGTCTTCAACCTCGCGCCAGCCGAGGATTTACGAAGAAACGCGTCGCCGGAGAGGTCCTCGACCTCCCCCGACCGACCAACAACACCCTTCCACCAGGGTGGGCAACAAAATCACACTAATGAGCGGCATACCTCAAATGAAGACGACGAAACGCCGGAGCAAGCTCACGCCTCCGTCCTCCTCACGCGCGTCCTCCTCCCCGCGACGACCTCCTCACGCCGGAACCTCCGAGCCTTCTTCCTCCTCTGGTCGCCGGATAGAAAAATGGAGAGGGAGTGAGAGAGTGCAAGTAAGGAAGAGAGAGAGAGAGAGAGAGAAACACTTAAATAACCCTACACCCCATCACCTCTCCCTCACCCTACCCCATCACCCTACACCCCAACCCATACTTCCCATCACATCCATCACTCCTTCCTCCATCCCTATGCAAACCCCTCTTCTAACCCAAATTAACCCTAATCCAATCCTAATCCGGTTTAGGGACATAACAGTTTTACCTCCGACGTGTAAAGAGCAGACAAGCATGGGATGTTGGGAACAACTTTGTAGGGAACTGTAGATACTATAGGAAAGGAATCAATCAAACAAAGCACGTAACCTTTAATCATTCATGATTTGATATTAAACTTGTGGGGCTATGGATTTGGAGTTTGGACTAACTTGTGGTGGATAACATAAAGAAACACAATATATATATAGACATGGAAGTGGTTGATTAATCTAAGGAAGTGCTTTTGGATTGCATGAATTTGGCATAAACTAAGTTAATTCTAGATGTTGAGCATTAGAGTTCAGATAGCACAAAATCTAACTAACATCATGTTATTGATGGGTTCTCTATCACGTCGTGTTGTTCTTGGGGTCTCACTGTGAATGCACGATTGTAAAGTTTCACTTTCCAGCTCAGTTACTACCAACCAGCATCCAGGAAATCTTCCCAAATTGACCAAGTGTGTAATAATTACTTCCTTTTTTGTGTTTTAGTAATGGGTTGCCTCGTTTGAGCGTCATTGGTTGGTAGGAATTAGGAAACGAAGGATAATCTAAAGTCCTACTCTAGAGTTCTAGACTACTAATTTCAAAAACTCCAGTTCACCAAACTATGAAACTGATAAATGGTACAATATATTTTACTTCAATATCTGATGATCCAAAATTACTTTCAGCAAAAGTAGGATGATCCAAATTTTTGAGCGACGAGGAGAAGCTGAGAAGCTCACCAACTGAGTTTCTCTCGTCGATACAAAAAATAATTTTGGGATGTGCACGGGAAGCTTAGATTCTAGTTCCCCAAAAGTCAGGTACCGGCTTCTTGGGTGTGGAGTTTGAATCACCTCCATCCAAACGCAACATTGTAATGAATCTCTTTTTCGATTTTTCTGAAGCGTGTCAGGGACTATTACTAGCCATATTAAATCTCAAGAAATCATATCTAATCTAATGCATTATATATTATTATCAATCTAGAATAGATCCGCATCGGAAGATATTGATGCTACGGGCAGTGTAAACTCAGTTAATATGTCAACCTATTAGTTGAATGTATCTGATTAGTTTGATCTTTTGTGCGACTACGTGGCAGAGATACATATTCACAATATTTATGTGAAAATACAAATCAAGTATTTCAAAAAATAATATTTTTTTCTTCTAGTGCTATAAACAATGTTTTGTATTGAGTCGAGTTACTTTAATTATGATTTGAAACTAATTGCATCATAAATGTTTTGTCTTAGACTATTGAGGATTGAATGGTAGCTAGTGTGAGAGTTTTATGTCGTTGTGCATAATTGAGGGATAAAAGGCTACATATGTGTGTGAGAGAGAGTTTTGATCGAGTACAACCTCGTATGTTTACATTTGAGCTAGTTTCATTTTTTATAAAATAAAATAAAATTTAAGTTAATAGGTCACAATTGTTATCATAATCTATAAGGGTGTCAGTGGATGTTCGAAATTCGAGAATCCATCCGCGTTCGTATTCGTTTTATCCGAGAATCCGTCATCCGTAAAACTGTATTCGTATCTGAAACTTGATATTCGGGAACTTGCGGAGCGAATATGGATATTGATACATCCGATCCGTATAAGATCCAATCCGAGATTGAATATCTGTATTATAAGATCTGTATCCATATCTGTATATGTATCCATATTCGCTCAATATCATACATAACATATATATTTATTAATATTTTATAATTTGTCATAGTTGGTAATCAATTGTAACTTAATATGGAAAAAATATATCTGAAATCCGTGTTCGTATCTAGGATGGAATATCCATCAATTTGGATATTGTTGTATCTGATCCGAATAATATCCGTTTCAGAACTACATATATGTATTTCAACATCTGTATCCATATTTGTATCATATAGTTATGCAATATATTATTATACCTAGAAGTATTCATATTTCAACTTTGTGTGATTATATTTTGAATATATAGTTTAAATTTATTTATTCAAATAAAAATACATCTACTCATCACATTTATTCAAGCATTGAATATTGTTATCATTTTCAGAATATGGAGTTAGAAGTTAAGATAAAGTAATATTTGAAACCAAATAAAGTTATAAATGTGACTACGTATAAGAATTTGTCTAAGTGAAAATGGAAAATGTTATAAGGTGGAGAATTATGTTTACAGATGCGGATATTATCCATATCAATTCTGAATTCGTCAAATATTCAAATGGATATAAACTTTTCATATGCACAAACAATCCGTATCTGAATCCGTAAATTTCATGCGGATACGAATATAGATATACCTATATGCGATCCGTATCCGATCCTTTGACACCCTAATAGTCCATGTCGTTTCATGTAAAAAATGATCTTGATATTTAGTTTTTGTTAGATATTTAAAATAATATATATAGACACACGTGTTATGATCCAATAAATACAGTTTTCTATGAAATTCTGCGGTATTCTAATTTTATTTTATATATATAAGGAAGTGTTAGAATGAGAGCTAGTTTCATTTTATTAAAATGAGATACATTTGTTGCTCAATTAAATTACACTCTTATTCAACTAAATCCCAGTGATTTGTTCAATAAACTAGTAAAGTCGTTCAATAAATCACATTCCCAATATATATATATATATATATATGGAAGTGGTCAACAAAGTCAGCATGTTGTTCCACGTTCTCGTGAAACTGTTCAGCAGGAGAGTTTCAATACAAATTTATACCACAAGTACAATTTGGATTCAAATCATGATACAACGAAGTATATGTTTTAGAATCACCTGAATTCTGAAAAATATGTTTAATTACATAACAAATTCAATCTAACAGTTGGATTTTCAATTTGATAGCTGGATCGTAATAAAACAATAAGAAGTCTCACTTCCATTAATATATATATATATATAGTAATTCTTCAGTGAGTCCGATACTTAATCTACATATTTTAAGTCTCTACCATATCCATCATTCATATGAAATTGTAAGATAAATTAAGACTATGACGGTTATGCTAATAAAATGATCTAATAATATATATTAATTGTAGATTAAATCTAATTGTGAGATTATAGGAGACTTAAACAAATAAGATGAACCATAAACTCATCTTATAACATTTTCCATTTTCACTTAGACAAATTCTTATACGTAGTCACATTTTTAAATTAGGCTTAAGTGAGCCCCTTAATCATCCACCATTCAATACCAATCCAACGTTTGTTAAATGCTCTAGTTAATTTTACTAGTAGAAGGGTAGAATCGGTATTTACAATTACCTTTGGTTAGGGCTTTTTTCAAACCCACGAAATCCTCACCCTCACGCCTCCACCGAAACTATTCTTGTCTCCCACGTTTTCATCTCCCTCGGTATTTCCCTTCACCAATCCCCTCCCTCGCCTTCCCCGACCCTATCTCCTCCCTCAACTCCTCCCTCCTCCGATTCGCCCCCATCTACTCTTCCACCCTCATCGGGGTGCTCAAGATCGGGGAGGACCAGGCCCAGCTCGTCCTCAACGCCCTCGATGTTGTCGATCCGAAGGGAGGAGAGGGTGGTGTTGGGGTTGACGAGATGGTGTTGTTTTTGTACGTGTAGACGTATAAGAGGTTGGTGCCGCGGACACATAAGGATTCTTCGGCGGTTACGGATGTGTGGCTGTCGCCGAGTGCGTTTGATAGGTGTCTTTCGGCGCTCTCTTCGATTCAGGTTCGGTTCTTGGGTGTCTTTGTGAAATATGGTGGATTAAGAATGTAATTGATCTTTAAGGTTTTTGGAGTTGTTTTTTGTTGAATTTATAAGTATATGATCTTTTGCAAATGAACAGGCAATGCGGCTTGTGTTGGTAGGAAGACAATGTGGATAAAGAACCCCAAATAAGAGGAATTAGGGGTGGATGATATTTTAAATTTCTGAAATGAGCTCTGTTGGATGTAGCTTTTAGGAAATTAATTCATTGAAGCATGAGGAATAATTTATTGTTGTTTGTAGTTTTTGGGAAATGTTCACTCTGTCAATAAATGTAGTATGTTATGAGAGCAAAGTGTTATTGATTCCATTGGATGGAGTTTGGTTTTGGGATGAGGTGTGGATTTTGCATCTTTCGTGAGAAGTTGGAAAATGTTTAGTTTAAATAGAATAAAGTACTTTCTTATAGAGGCACTTCCTTAATCATCTTTTACTTTATCTAATGCAGAATTTCTTAGACAATAAATTGCTTCTAATCTTGATGATGTGGTTAGTGAAGCAGTAGATAGTTTTTGAAGTGGAAAACGTTTCCTGTAATGTAATGCAAATTATTATATACATCACATTTTTCTTAGGAAAATGACTATCCAAATTTTCTTATTCATGTTTCAATTCTGTCAATTGGCAATCTGTCATGCAAGAGAGCACAAGGTCAGAGAATCTGACATTTTCAGCTATGGATGCATCCTGCACGAGTTGATAAGTAAGCAGCTGATGCAAGAGGCTGACAACAATCGTAATGCGAAAGTCCACGATGTTCTGAAGGAACAAGAGTGCGGTCCTAAGACTTCTAAAAAGATCATCAACCTTATAAAAATATGCATGGGGACACAAGACAAACGACCATCAACCCTTCAAATTGTTGAAATACTGGAAGAGATGCAGGGTGAAGCAGTAATATTACGTTAACGACCGTAATATTAAGAAGATGTTGTAATATTATTTTTTTAAACTTAATATAACAATAGTATTACGTTCACAAAACGTAACATCGAGATGTAATAATATTAATTTGTTATACGTAAGATAAAATAATTTAAGTGATGCACAAAAAGAGAGGGATGACTAACTCATGTTGAAATAAAATTGTGATCCTATAAAAATCAATATATCATTCGAAGTCGTAATAAAATATTCTTCTAATAATATGTCGTCCTTAGCCGTAACATAATTTATGGTTGTTTATCAATGTTTTGTAAAAAGTAAGGGATGTCTTAATCATTTGTTTCAAATAAAGTAGTTTGTCTAAACATCAATATTACATTCACAACCGTAATATAATGTTATTGTGAACGTAATTTTAATTTTTATACGAACAACGATACATGTTACAAATGATGCAGTCACCCATCATATTTTATGGTACGTTAGTAACAATAATTTCATTATATTACGGCTAACAAAACCTTATTACGGCAAAAACATTATAGTACGGTTGTGAACATAATATTAACGTTTATACGAATAGCGATACATGTTTCACAAGTTGTAGTCATTCACCATTATTTGAGAAATATTGTTAAAAATTATTATATTATATTATGGTTAACATTTATAAATCACAAAGAACCATTTTTTCCGTATGCTTTCGCAATCTTTCAATGTCAAATAACCTAATTAGGTTGATTTGGAGAAATTGTCATGTTGAATTTGTAACTCTATGATATGGCACTCTTTGATATACATTTTTTCCCATGGAATGATAGTTTGTAGTGACACAAATTTACACTATAACCAACTACCCAATCTCAAACCACTCACGGAAGGTCGCTTGGGAACCAAAACAAAGATTTGGCGTCATGAACTCACATCACTCAATTGCAGAAAAATCATACTAGTATTGGTTTCTTCCCAAACAAGCTATGAACGTGCAATGGTGTTTCAATTGTGGTAAAATCATAATAGAAAGAAGAAAATTTAATTTAACGAAGACAGATACATATACCTTCAGTTACAAGTTACAACTAATGAAGCATTTTTCCTTGTTCATGTGCAGCAAACACTCCTACCCATACACTTCCACATCACTCAGAGAGAGAACGACAAAAAAATTGTTAAACTAATGACTCTAGAATAGTGTTGCTTTCTTCTTCTGTTGGTAAAATTGTTAAACTAATGACTCTAGAATCTTACAAATTAATATTACATCATGATATTACGTATGGTTAATATAATATTCTTTTAATATTATGTTTTGAAAAATAATATTACTAGCAGCCCCTCAATATTACAGTTGTCACCGTAATATTACAACTATTAGATATAGTAAAACAAGGTACATAACCTGTACTCATTCATCATTGTTTGGAACAAAACCTAAAATATTCAACAAAAATAAGAGTATATATAATGTTTCAAAAAAATAAAATTACTATAGTATTAACTTTATCTAAAAGATGTGAAAGATACTTCTAGTGTATATTTCTTCCATTTCAACTTCAAGGTTCCATTCAGTCAGTAGCTCTCATTTCTTATTATTGTCATTATAATCACATTTATTTTCATTCTCTCTTTGATGTTTTAGAGCCACTTCTAATCTACATTAATAAAAACAATGCTTAATTTATGACATCACATTCCACTTATTTCAAGCGTATGATATTGAATTCGAAAACTGGATGAACTACTCATATTTGTTTATGTAACATTCAGTATTATTACATATCATAACTTAATATTACAGTGATAACAATTATGTTACAGCTAATCCAATATATATGCAAGCTTGAAAAGAATCGTAATGTACATGTACCTGCACAAGAACTCAAATTAATTCGACAATATGTTATTGGAGAGTGGTAGTAAAATCATATCTGTTTATTTAACATTATTTTAAATTAAATAACATAACTTAATGTTAAATTAACAACAATTATGTAAATTTTTAACCAATATATTCTACCAAAATTTATCTACATCCCCAATAAACCGCAAGATTAAAGATCCACGTAATAAAAACTGAAATCAGCAGCAAAAAAACAAGCAAAATCGAAATCAGCAGCAAAAAACTCCAAGTTAAAGAAACAAAATTTTCGCCACTACAAATAAAAGGAAACTAAGAAAAAAGAGCACATTCAATACCCAATTAATCGATTTTCATTAAACAAATATAAATTGAAATGAGTTCCAAACCCACAAGTCGTAATATAAACCCAATGTTCTACCAAAAATTATATAGATCCCAAATAAACCGCAAGATTAAAGATCCACAAAATAAAAACGAAAATCAGCAGTCAAAAACCAAGCAAAATCGAATCAGCAGCAAAAAACAAAAAAAACAGAAATCAGGAGCAAACAACCAAACAAAAACGAAATAAGCAAGAAAAAACCAAGCAAAATCGAAATCAACATCAAAACCTAAAACCAAACAAAACCGAAATTAGGAGCAAACAACAATACAAAAACGAAATCAGCATCAGAAAACCAAGCAAAGACGAAATTTGCTTCCAAAAATGAAACCAACCTGAACTGAAAATAGGATCAAAAAACCAAAAAAAACGAAATCAATTGCAAAAACTAACCAAACAAAAGCAAGATGTATCGAAGAATTTGTGGTAGTGATTGACAATAACGGTTTGGAGGGGGAGAAGAAAGGGGTGACGAAAATAGAAGGAAGAAATTGGGTTTCTTTTGGTAACGTTAATGGTTTGGGAAGACCAACGAATTTACTGTAATACCCTTACGAATTTATATATAGAGTTATATATATAGAGAGTAAGGTTAGAATGAGCACTGGGCTCATTTTGTTTAAATGAGCTCCTCAAGATCTAACCATTCATCTTAATCTGAATGGTTCTGGTTGTTTTACTTTGAGTAAGGGTATTTCAGTAAATTCGTTGTTCTTCCCAAACCCTTCAATCAACCTTACCAAAAGAAACCCAATTTCTTCCTTCTATTTTCGTCACCCCTTTCTCCTCCCCCTACAAACCATTGTTGTCAATCAATATCGATGCATCTTGCTTCTTTTTGGTTAGTTATTGCAACTGATATCGTTTTTGGGGGTTTTTTATCCTGATTTCAGTTCTTGTTGTTTTTATTTTTGGAAGCAAATTTCGTTTTTGCTTAGTTTTCTGGTGCGGAATTCTTTTATTTTTTGTTGTTTGCACGTAATCTTAGTTGTGTTTTGGTTTTAGGTTTTGCCATAGATTTCGAAGTGGCTTACTTTTTTGTTGTTTATTTCGTTTTTTTGTTTTTTTGCTCGTGATCTCTTTTTTGTTTTTTATAGATTTTTGCTGTTGATTCGATTTTGACTTGATTTTTGGATGCTGATAATTATAGGTTTGTAACGGGAAAATCGTATTGGTAGCAGCAATATAAATATGACTACTGTAATATAATATTGAAAACTGTAATATTGAGTTTTCGATCTGTAATATAAAATTGATACATGTAATATTGACCATTTTACTTGAGCCTAAAATATCTCTTTTGTACTAGTAATATAGTAAAGTAATGTGGATTTGACAATCTAATATTATTATATCATTATGAAAGCAGTAATATTGTACACCTCATTTTGCACCATTTAGGATAATTTAAAGTTGCAGAATGAGGAGCATGCCAAAGATTTTTTCCTTATACCTGACGTTAAAAGTGAGCTCAAACCAACCTATGGACAGGAGTTCGACTCAATAGAAGAAGCTTACAACTATTATAAGAATTATGCAAATGCAGGAGGGTTTAATGTGCGTAAATCGTCAACCAAATATACTGAAGCATTAGAAAATAATTGTAGAGAGATTATCTTAAAAAAGTTTGTTTGCTCTAAAGAAGGGTCATCATGTACAAGAAGCAACAAAAAAACAGATATGAATGAAGTGTCAGTAACAATAAAGAAGAAGAAAGTTGGGATGTCAAGATGTGAATGTCAAGCAAAATTAAAAATCAAATTTGATCGAGAAAAAAATAAGTGGTTTGTGCTAAACTTTGTTGAAGGACATAATCATGAAATGACAAGCTCGTCTCAAAGACATTACATGAGAAATAATCGTAACATACCGCCTGTTACTCAGGGTTTGTTGAAATCTATGAGTGAAGCAAACATACCTGTTGTAAAACAAGCTGTGATGTTAGGAAATGAAAGTGGTGGTTATGACAAAATCGGATTCACGTATAGAGACATACTAAATATGAATGCTTCCGGAAGATATGAAACAGAAGGATATGATGCAGATTTAGTACTAGAACACTTAGAGAGTACAAAGAAAGGTGACAAAAACTTCTACTATTCTTATCAAAAGAATGAACAAAGTAAATTGAGTCACTTGTTTTGGGCTGATGGCACTTGTCAAGATAATTTTAAACATTTTGGAGAAGTCGTCACGTTCGATACCACGTATTGTACAAACAGGTACTCAATGATATTCGGAGCCTTTTGTGGTGTGAATCATCACAGACAAACAATCTTTTTAGGAATGGGTTTGCTAAATGATGAAACTATATCATCCTTTAATTGGTTGTTTTTGGAATTCAAGAACTGTATGGGTAGAGAACCAGGTGCTATTGTTACTGATCAAGACCTAGCTATTAAATCATTTATTGTTTACATTACGATTATAATGAGGATTGCCAATATATTGGTTTAGCTGTAACATAATCTTTATAACTATAATATTACAGAATGATGTTTAAAAATAACTATTGTTACATAAACAAATAACAGTAGTTTAGCCAGTTTTCCAATTCAATATAATACGCTTGAAAATAAGTGCAATATGATGTTATAAGTTCAGCATTGTTTTTTATTGTAGATTTGAAGTGACTCTAAAGCATCAAAGAGAGAATGAAAATAGATGGGATTATAATGACAATAATAAGAAGGGGGAGCTACTGACTAAATGGAACCTTGAGGCTGAAATGGAAGAAATATACACAAGAAGTATCTTTCACATCTTTCAGAAAGAGTTGAAAAAGAGTTTTATGTGCAACGTTACAATTGAAGATAAGGATGAAAATTCAGTTACATACAATGTCAGCAAGATAGATGAAGACAATGGAACAATGCATGTAAGGTTCAAAGGCATTGATCATGTGCCTCTTTTTGACTGTCACTTTATGGAATTTCAAGGACTTCCATGCCAACATAGTTTGACAGTTTTTAAACATCTAGGTTACAAAAAGATGCCACCAATTAACATTCTGACTCGTTGGCGAAAAAGAATTACCAGTGACTATTATGAGAGCAACAAGCATGGTACCAACAAGTCAACAATTAGTGACAAAGTCACACACATCATGAGATTGTGCAATGAATTGATATCCATTGCCGGCAAACATGAAATTGCAACTGAGTTGGTGGAACAGAAATTAGAATTTGCTCTGTTAGAAACCAAAAATGCAGTCAAAGAAATCCATGAGAATGATAAGCAAAAATCTGGAACATGTCAAAGGGAAATACTAGTTCATCAGCCAGATAAAGCGAAAACAAAAGGGAGCGGCAGAGGTGGAAGACCAAAATTTAGTAGTAATCGCATTCAATCAAATCTTGAGAAAAAAACAAGCAAGAGTCATAGACAATGTAAAACGTGCATGCAATATTCCGACCACGACTCAAGAACTTGTCCCACTAGAAGGCAATAAGAAATCATGAGTAGTTAATCTTCTTATTCAATATGAATTATACTTGATAATTTTCTTATGTTTTTGTTTTGGATTTTGCAGAGTTACAACTAAAGATACAAAAATATGACAGGAATGACTTGCGAGGAAGATTAATATTCATGAACAAAATATACATGTGAATGATGCCCTACAGGAATATACAACAATTTTTATAAAGTTTTGATATACATACTCTAGTTATACTCTCTTTATTGTGTAGTTTTTTTGGGTTTGTACCAATGAATGGTGAATGAGTATAGGTTACAAATTTTTTTAACTATACCTAATAGTTGTAATATTACATTGATAACCGTAATATTGAGGGGCTACTAGTAACATTGATTTTCAAAATGTAAAATTTAAAAAGTTTTACAATAACCAATTGGAGAATAAAGATGTATTAATAATTTGCTAGACGTATGATCCTTAATTAATTTTTATCCTTCCCAATTAATAAAATAGAAGGCTAATAATGTGTATATTGTACTCTGGTCCTTCATATAATTATAGGTTTAGAAACATTTCAAAAATTGACCTAGAATTAAGACATGTGTCATGTAACTTGTACTATATTTTTTTTGTAGGTGTAATATTACAAAACATTCTATATTTTCTTATTTTTTATTGACATTTTATGTTTTCTTCATCAAAATGGTTAATGAGTACCGCCTATGTACCTAGTCTGTCTGTATATTGTAGCTGTAATATGACGATAACAATGATAATATCATGATGTTGTTTTAAATATAACTATACAAACCGTAATATTAAAAGAGTATTACCCGACAATACGCAATATCAATATGTAATATTAATTTGCGCGATGTAAGATACAATTGACTTTATTCCTGCCCAATTAAAAAATTGGATGTCTGATAATGTGTAAGATGTAATGTGGATCTTAAGATAATTGGAGGTTTAGAAAAGTTTTGTTCAACACAAAGTTGATGAGAACTGGTTATGTACCCTGTTTGATTGAAAAAAAGAAGTTGTAATATTATGGTAAGAAGTGTAAAATCGACAAGTTGCTGTAATAATATTAGTCAAAACGTAATATAAGAGGGGTACTCGTCTAAGCATTAGTAATATGAACTGTAAAGTTTGTAATTGTAATTTTGTACATTTCAAAAAGTTTGTTCAATCCCAAAAAAATCCTAGAATCTAAGCGGAACATGTTCCACGAAGTATCATATCAACGTATTCAACACGAATCTGAGTCATATCTTCTTCTCCAAAATCAAAAACATCTTTTCCTTCAGAGAGATATTCTGCAAACTTCAATACATACAAACCGCAATTCAAACTGGTAGTTGATTGCTGGGGGCAAGGAACATGTTCTACTTCCCAAGTCTTCATATTATCAAAATTGTGCGTCATTTCAAAGTACTTAGCCACCCACTTGGACTGCAAAAATTAACATTTCCACTCAAAAAACAAACAAGCATACCAACTGAAAATTAGTGATAATAAACTATAAATCCATGTGTATTATAACTCAAGAACAGGAAAGAACATATCCATTGAAGAACTCTTGCTTTAGCTCTAGCGGAATTATAAGAGTTGTATGATTGGAACCGACTTTGTTGAAAATTGATGACAAAAAGATGACAGTGGCTACCCGTGTGCAAAATCATGAAATAGTAATTAACTATACCCATAATATAACTTGGACAATCGAAACATTGACAAAGGTTTTTCTTCATTTCATCAGTAAGGACATCTGGACATGAATGCAACTTTATCTACATTGAAATTAGATAAAAAAAGTTTGAACAACTAATCCTTAGAAGGAACCAAAAAGAATATTAAACAACCAATCCAATAAGGAAGGAGAATTAACCTGAGGGTAAACATAAGAGAATAAACAATATAAACCAGCACGATCTGCAGCTTTAGCTTTGAGTTCCAACAGCTCAAATGACACTTCTAATACCTAAAAGGTGGGACAATTAACAATGCTTGAAAAAAAACATGTGCAAACATTTAATTTCACTTACATCACCGGAAACCATTTTTCCATCCAACACATCAAGCAAATGTGATCCTATGCAAAACGTGTTTTTAGTTGTTCTATAATTCCTTGCACTCCTGAAATGTAAAAATCACTAAGTAAAAATGTAACAGATGTCTAGAAAAGTAAATAATGTTGATGTAGAATAATGTCAATAAACTCGTTTTTTTAAAAATTTTGTGTGCTGATTTAGATTTTGCGTTGTTTAAACATGAATCAGAAAATCCTATTAAATAACCATAACAAAGCTTCCAAAGGCAAAAAATAATCACTACCAATGTTTAGAAAAAAAACAAACGAGTAGAAGCAATGAAAGAAACAGTACTGGAACAAATCAGATTCAAACATATTGAAACTTGGTGAGATTAAGGAAATGACATACCAACACGGCAGAACACCTACCATCACCGAATGGAATAAACGAATTGATAAAGGAATTGAAAGAAACAGTGGAACAAAACAGATTCAAACATATTGAAACTTAGTGAGATTAAGGAAATGACATACCAACACGGCAGAACACTTGGTGGATGATTAAGGGGCTCATTTGTGTGCTAATTTAGATTTTGCGTTATTTAAACATGAATCAGAAAATCCTATTAAATAACCATAACAAAGCTTCCAAAGGCAAAAAATAATCACTACCAATGTTTAGAAAAAAAAAACCAAACGAGTAGAAGCAATGAAAGAAACAGTGGAACAAAACAGATTCAAACATATTGAAACTTGGTGGGATTAAGGAAATGACATACCAACACGGCAGAACACCTACCAACACCGAATGGAATAAACGAATTGATAAAAATCGTACCTGTTGATTTATGAGTTCCATCTCTCTCTTCATCCATTTTGGATTTGGGGGAAATGAGAGGTGTGGAACCGTGAGATATTTGTGAGGATTAGGGAGGAGAGAGGGAGGATTCGGGGGAGAGGATGGATAGATTTAGGGTTTTTGCAAAAATCGGAGAGACGAAAACGTGGGAAAAAAGAACCCTAAACAAAGGGTTCGTGGGTTTCGGTGGAGGCGTGAGGGTGAAGATTTCGTGGGTTTGGAAAAAAAAACCCTAACCAAAGGTAACAGTAAATCCCAATTCTACCTTTCTACAAGTAAAATTAACCAGAGCATTTAACAAACGTTGGATTGGTATTGAATGGTGGATGATTAAGGGGCTCACTTAAGCCTAATTGAGCCCCGGGCTCATTCTATAATTTCTGTATATATATATATATATATATATATATATATATATATATATATATATATACCACTTAATTTCCGTAGTGAAATGTTGACAAAACAAAAACTACTTTAGAAAGTCCAAAATTTATAAACATTTCCATTTTAGCAATACGAAATCTATGTCATTTTCAATACGTGTGTTTCTTTATTATTTTCTGAATCTGTCGATTGTCCCCCTCGCTGATCTGTATCTCTCTTCTAAGATCGAAGTTCCAATATTTATTTCCGAACGTGGAATTCTACAGTTATAATGTTCCTAAAATTTCTGAACTGCTAAACATCGCCCCAAAATTACTTAAATCGCCCCTTGAAATTACCAAATTGCCCTTCCTCCTATTTTTGCTTATATATCTCACAATTTCACTCTTTTTTCAAAACTTTCTCTTCCTATACCTACTACACAAGATTACGAATGTCTCGGAGGCCAGGGAAGCAGCCAGCAGTTCCCCCGGTGTACCCGTATGAGGTAACATTACGTTATTTATTTGTTTTAAAAAAAAAAAAAAAAAAAAAAAAAGTCGTCGGCGTCCGAGGGAGACGCCCCCCGCATGGGGCGGGCGTCCGAGGAAGCCGCTCCCCCTATGGGGGGAGCGGCTTCCGAGGACGCCCGACCCATGCGGGGGGCGTCTCCCTCGGACGCCGACCCGAAGCGGGAGACGTCTGCGGAAGACGTCTCCCCGATGGGGGAGACGTCTTCCGCAGACGTCTCCCCGTAGGAGGAGGCGTCTCCGACAGACGCCTCCACCTTGCGGGAGGCGTCTCTCGCAGACGCCTCCGCCTTTTTTGTTTTTTTAATTAATAAATATCATAATTACTTTAATAAATAGTGATAAATCAAAAAAATTAATTTAACAAATTCTTTTTAAGTTTAACATTTGTGATATTTAGTTTTAACAAATTTTGATTTAGTTTATATATTGTTTTAATTTAGTTTAACAAATTTTGATTTAGTTTAACAATTTTGATAATTAAGTTTAACAAATTTTGATTTAGTTTAACAATTTTGATAAATATGATAATTTAGTTTAACAAATTTAACAAATTTGTATTTAAAATTTCAATAAATAGTCATCGGGTCACAGTGGAGGGAGAGGCAAGTCGATACCATTACACGCCTTCCGTTCTTTAGAGGATGATTCAGCACCGCGTCATCCACGTAGACGGGGGATATCTGCTTCGGTCAGGAGGGAGAGGGAGGCATTACGTCGTCGTGAGGAGGAGGATGATTCCTTCGATGATGAGCATGTAGATAGTTTCGACGACGAGAGCGACGATGATGGCCCGTATGATGTGCGGCCGGAGGTGGAGAGGCAGGGGGATTATAGCGGAGGACGTGGTCGAGCGGGTACTTCTACTTCCGCCGGATGGATGGTGCGGAAGGGTAGGGGTGGGAGGTTTACGGCCGGGGATTCGAGCTCGTGCACTGTTGATCCCCGCGCTCAGAAGAAGAAGAGGGTCCAGGACGATTCTTGGATCGTGAGCAGTATGACGCCTGGTGGTCCTTTAGATGGGAGCGTCATTCCTAGTTTCTGGGGTCACATTGCTAGACGGATCTGGGACGGAGAGGATCGGAAGGTTCTGAAGTGCCAGAATCGGCACAGAGCCTGTACAGCACTACAGGGTTGGCGGTCTACACTGAGTGCTGATATCAGAGAGGAGATTAGTGCCACGCATTTGGGGCACTTACCGTACAGCATGTTCCCTTATCTCGACATGCCTTTGATTTCGGCGTTTGTGGAGCGGTGGCAGCCTGACACCAACACTTTCCACATGCCTTTCGGAGAGATGACGATCATGCTTCACGATGTTTTCCAGATCCTGCGACTTCCTGTGGATGGTCGTCTGGTTAGTGCTCAGGGGTCGACGTCTGAGCTGAGGTGTTATGTGGCAGAGTTGCTTGGTGTCACACCTGATGGTCTGGCGAGAGATACAGCTTTATGGAGTGGTGGTGGTGTCGGCATCGACTCCCTTGAGGACCTATGCAGACGGGCACGACCTCCGCGGGCCGATGATACACAGTTGACGGCGTACCTATTCTTGATGCTCGGAGCCGTCTTGTTTGTCGACAAGAGTGGTTGTCGGATCAGACCACGCGATCTACTGGAGGCTAGGGACCCGGAGACCGTTCGTGAGTACTCGTGGGGGTCAGCGACGTTGGCATACCTGTACCGGCAGCTTGGGATAGCTAGCCGTGCGGATTGTTCTGGGATTGCAGGTTGTCTTACGCTGCTGCAGGCGTGGATATACGAGTACTTTCCTGCATTCCGCCCGCATCGTGAGCGGAAGATTATCGACGAGGGTCATCCACGTTCGGGTATGTGGGTTGTCCGGAGCGAGGACAAGAGCGATGGACGATTGCGTTCCATCCGCGCACGGCTAGATCATATGACTGCATCAGAGGTATCAAACTTTACACCATTTATTTAATTTTAAGATGTATTATTATTAATGTGTTAAACTTTAGGTGGAGTGGTTACCCTATGGTCCTGACCCAGCAGCGGATGTCCCGAGGACTTTATTGATGGGTCTTATTCGTTATCGGGATATCATAGAGCCTTATATGCCCGATCGGGTCTTGCGTCAGTTAGGATATGTTCAGGTGATCCCGGTTGACATCCCGACACCAGAGCATGCGGTGCGGTCTGCGACAGCAGCGACGTACGACGTCAGGTTCCCCGCTTCTACAGCGGAATCGACTTGGCGGACATTTCCGAGATCATGCCGATTGTTCCTTGGCGACTTCAGACGTAGTCGCGACCCCTCCGAGTGTGATGCACGTTATCTTGATTGGTTCGGTAGTTACTCACATCCTATCATCGTCCGTGGTGCCTCCCGGAGAGCAGATCGACCACCAGATAGGACGTGTGGCGATCTGGTAATTTTTTCATTTTATCTAAATTTATTTGTACCGTATAATTTGTTAATGTACGCTAATGTTAATGTTATGTGCAGTGGATGGGTAAGATGATACGGGCTGTAGACCCAATCTTGCAGATGAGGGATGAGCTGCCAGACGATGCCAGAGCTGCATGCGGAGATGTGGATCAGATCATACAGTCATGGCATACTCAGTTAGGCATCTCCGACCATGATTCGGATGATGAGTAGGCTGATCTGTTGTACCGTACTCTTAGTATTTGTATTTATATTTGTTTATCTGTTGTACGCTTAGTATTTGTGTTTGCTTATCTGTGGTACGCTTAGTATTTGCATTTATATTTGTTTATCTGTTGTACGCTTATTATTTATTATTTGTGTTTGTGTTTGCGAACATGTCGTACGCTTATTGTTTGTATTTGTGTTTTGCTTATCTGTTGTACCCTTATTATTTGTATTTGTGTTTGATAACCTTTCGTACTATTATATATAATGCAAATAAAGCAAACATATCAAAAACATATTACATAATAAAGCAACACTATATAATGTACAAACATATCAAAACATATTACATAATTATACAAACATATCAAAACATATTACATAATTGTTGCCAATATGCTATCCTATGTTGGTACTCCAGCTCCCATCCAATAACACTCTCATCTCGTATTTGATACCACAGAGTCGCTATAGGAGGTACGGGGAATCCCTCATTCAATTCCAAACGAATGTAATGAGCGTAACTCCCTAAATGAGCAATAATCAACTCTCTGCACGGTCTCGTCACGGTAGGCGGACTCTCCCAAGGTAGAACTGTAAGACATGGGTACAACGAACCATCATTTCCGAGAGAGAAGAACATAACTGCACACTTGTAAAAATTTGCAATGGGAAACAAGTCCGTCCACGTCTCCATATAGTGATTCTCGCCACAAGGTCCCCCGCCCCAATTAATCCGGTGACGAGCCTCCGCCACACCGTCGTAGTATACGTGCTCATAAAAAGATGGGTTCGCAGCTATCTCATTTGAAATCGAACGACGGGCGAGTTGCCAATTGTCTTCACCACCGTGGAAAACATCGGCGACACATCGAAATCCACAGTTTCCATCAGCACGTACATCATTCCACTGGTGTAGGAATGGCATAATGATTCCTGGAATTCTCTCTCCATATGGGAAGTCGTCTACGTCAGCCCGCCCAGTCACTACAATATGAACAAAAAATACAGTTAGATATAATAACAAAAGATACATATTTACTGAAATAAATAACAAAATAATAATAATAATAAATGTAAGGATGGTATACCTGATCCTCCTCTCACTGACGAAGAACCAGAAGATCGACCACGACCTTTGCTTCCACTACCGGAAGAACGACCACGACCTCTACTCCCACTACCTGAAGATCGACCACTACCTCGCTCTGCATACTCAAACGCACTAGGGTCCCGTCGTGTCGACTTTCCCCTTGGTCGACCTCGTAGCTTTGTTTTTACTGCAGGCTCTTTCAAATTCGAATGTTCGGGGTGTAGCTGCTCGAATAAAACCCGAGAGGCAGATCGAATTACGGTAGGGTCACTTCCTGCAATCTCATCAACCAGACTGCGAAAATGTTCGGCGTCTTGAGCTGCCTGAGACACAAACTCTGCGTTCCCGGCTCCTTCCCCAATGACAAGTGTCCTCCAGAACGAATGAATCTGCTCTAAGTAAATTCCGTTTTCTGATTCAAGACATCCACGGATGGTACATGCGCAAGGTATCCCATGAGAAGTCAGAAAAGCGCACTCGCAACGATATTCAACTTCATCATCTAACTGTTGCATTCTCTTCACCTCCTGACTCAGCAACTGCAAACAGTGATGCGAAACTCTACCATTTATGTGACGATATAGAGAATGTCCGAAATTAGTCAAATTTCGCCGTCTCGAGTCTTCAAGAAAGTTTCGAATATTCGTCAGCTGCATTTCAGTAGCCGCGTTGACGCGCTCGAAAAGAGTGTCCAGAGCTGCAGTCGATGTAGAAATCCACTCTTTTAGAGCCGAATGAGCACTTTCGACCCTACAATTCGTGGTGTTCCCAAAATGAAGGACTTTGTTCGTCCAATTCAGCACAAACTTTTCTTTATGCACTAACCACGTGGTGTCCAGATACTCCGTGATAGCCGGCCACGATCTATACAAATCTTTCAGAGCATACACAGCTCTATCATACTCGGCTTCTGAAGTAGAAAGCATGATCTTCCTCCATCTTCCACGCCTCAAAGTCTCTGCCATCTCCTTATTCTTGCCGAATACGTGGTACGCGTAATTCAATACGTCTTTGTTGATGTGCCATGTGCAGAGTAAATGAGCAGAGTCTGGAAAAACCTCTCTCACTGGTCGCATAAGGCCTAACTCCCGGTCTGTTATTATTGCAGTCGGGCTGACAGTCCCCAATAACAGATCTCTCAACTTCTCCATCACCCACAAATAACTGGAGTAAGATTCATCCATCAAAATCGCATATCCAATAAGGAAATTCATGTTTGCTGGTGTGACCCCAATCATTTCGAACAAAGGCATCTTATACTTGTTCGTCTTGTAAGTCGAATCCATGCAGATAACGAAAGGATATGTCCGCAACAACTGGACTGACGTCGGATGTGCCAAAAAAGCGTGAGTGACGACATCAGTTTCTGGATCCGCCATAATCCAATGTAAGTACTCACACTGCACTGCTTGGTAGAGAAACTGCTGGACGGGATTCCGATCTTCAGATTTTGTCCTCCTCATGTAATCTCTGAAATTATAAATATGCCTTTGATTTGGATTGTCCTCCGGGAATTTTTCTTTTACTGCCTTCAAGATGTTCCGTGGTTTTGCTTGCGCCTCTGTCATATCACGAACAATCTTCTTCGCCCCAGAACTTAGACCACTAATTTGACGATGACCCTCTGGATAAACTGCCAGTCTGTGGTTGTGATGTCCGTGAGCACTATTAAAAACCAAAACCCATCCATCACGATCTCGTCGCTCCACCACTTTTATTAAGAAACGGCAACCGCAACCCTTTCTTTTGGTGTTTCTTCGAAGTGCAGTATCCATATCCCGAGACTCCATTTGATTTCGCCGGTCGCATCTCAAATAACAATCCATCCGACTATCTGATCTTGTTTTGTACGACGACACGACCAAAAAAAACCCAGCTCCGATAGCTACTTGTTTGGCCCATTTACATGCTTCATCGATTGTTGCAAAGATTTGTGTAGTTTGAAATAACTCACTGTAATCCACTCCATCACCACCGAAATCTGGAACCTACAAAAATAAAATCAAAATTAAAAAAAAATAAAAAATAAATTAGAAATTAAAAAATTTCAAAAATAATGTCGAAAATAAAAAAACAAAATCAAAATCAAAAAAAAAAAAAAATAGGCGTCTGTGTTACGCGCCTGCCCCATGGATGGGGCGTCTGTGTTAAACGCCTTCCCCAACGGTAAGGCGTCTGCGTAGGACGCCTGACCGAAGGGAAGGGCGTCTACTACAGACGCCTTACCCATGGGGAGGACGTCTACATAAGACGCCTATCCCATGGGGGAGGCGTCTGCGTTAGACGCCTAGTCCATGGGGAGGGCGTCCTACGCAGACGCCCTCACCATGGGGGAGGCGTCTAATGCAGACGCTCGGCCCAAAATTTGCCCCGCGCCAGGCTTACCTCACCCGATGCATCACCCTCGTTAGACATTTTCGTGGTGTTTTTACTGATAAATTATGAATATACAAGACCATATGCCTTATTTATAGACACGGGACGATATGGGTATTAAATATATTGTTAAGGGCAATTTGGTAATTTCAAGGGGCGATTTAAGTAGTTTTGGGGCGACGTTTAGTAGTTCCCTAAAATTTCTCCACCGGATTTGCAGGTCCAACATATAACAATCCACTATGAGTCACGTCCCAACTGTAATTGCAAAAATATTATAAATTGTCGTGTTTATAATATGACTCCTACTTAATTTTCTAATTATTACAAAAGATCTTAAAAATTATCTTTTATCACTAGTGCAGAATATACTTTACTCGTCGCCCAATAGACGTCAGACGTTATAAAGGCTAACGTCTAGTAGGGAGAAGATAGCATAGACGTCGGTCGATATCATGGCCGACGTCTATGTGGTACTATAGACGTCGGCTATTGGAATACCGCGTTCATCTGACGTCTATAGGGTATAGACGTCGGGTGTTAGAATAACATATGCATTCGACGTTTATAGTGTATAGACGTCGACCTATAGACGTCAGATGTTATATACATCCGACGTTTATACCCCATGCATATAGACGTCGGGGTATAGACGTCGGCTGCATATAACATCCGACGTCTATAGGTCTTAAAGAAATCGAACAGTCGTGTTTTCTGTCATTCATTTCAGACGAAAACCCAACCAAACCCTAGCCTTCCCGCGACCGAACCCTCCTCCACGACCGATCTGCACCGTCTCCGTCACCGCAGCGACGTCCCAAGCTCTCCTCCCCTTCTTTGACCCTATTCTCCTTCTTCCTCCACATTCCTAACCAATGTAAGTGTTAAGTTAGTTTTTGTTGGTTTATTTTTTGATTTTTTTGTAGTAACGATTCTTTTCTATGTTAGTAAACTTCTCATCTCGTTTATTGTTGGTGAATCCAACATTTCGATTTTTTGGTTTTTATCTTGAATATATTCGTATTTTTGTGATTTGTAGTTCAACTTGACATTTTGGTTTTCTATTTGATTTGGTATTCGTATTTTGTTTGAGATAATAAATGCATGATATAAATTTATGGTAGAAATTTTACATGGTATGGAGAAAATTTTACATTTATGGTAGAATTTGCTAACGTCGAATTCGGACAACAACGTCAACCTCGACATGCTCTTAGCAAACCAATGTCTGATTTTGCTGTTGAAATATGAATCATTTAAGTTAATTAAATTTTTTATTGCAGAAAAAACATCCAACATGATTATGAAATCCTGAGCTTTTTGTTTCTCACATGTAGTTACATTTTTTAAAGTGAAATGTCTAAAGTAATTTTGAATTAATTCCTTGAAACTTGGATTCAAATGCGACCCTAGCTAATGCTTATATGTTTTTTCATAGTTTGTGAAATCCTGAGCTTTTTGTTTCTCACATGCAGTTACATTTTTAATGTGAATTATCTAAAGTAATTTTGAAACAATTACTTGTAACTTGGATTGAAATGCGACCTTAATAAACATTCAATTCTTAGTTACATGTTTATTTAGTTACATGTTTATTTAGTTAAATGTTAATTTATGCTTAAGTATTCTTTTATTTAGAAAAGTTTTAATGTTTAACTCATCAACCCCTTAAGCAACTCGGCCTTTAATAACTCAAAGCAAAAAATTAGACAATATTTGCTAAGTCATTCATCATATAATATTTGGATTCATCGTATTTATTATTTATTTACGATTTCTGTCGTAGATTGCTAGCGTAAGGTACGTAATATCTTTCATTCATCATTCATTAAAAAGCACACATTAGTTAGTAGGACTTGCATTGGAACAAGAGTGAGGTGAGTGTTTGTTTAGTGTGTTGTTTGTTAGATTAAGGTATGAAAAACACTTAGGGGGTAGTCACCTATAGAAGATGAGGTGGGGGATTTCATCACCCTTTTCTTGGCCCAAAAATCACTCAATAAAAGAGTCTTAATAAAATCAATTAGACGTTGGCCCCTAGGATTTTCGGACGCATTAAGGAGAGGAAACTGTTTAAGACCGTTATGGCCTGAATGTCGTTGCCCATCTAGTCTCCCTGAGATTTTAGGAACCTTCAGGTTCTTGATTTCCTACAGATTAGTGGTCCTCGATGTTTAAGACCGTTTCGGCCTGAACGTCGTTGTCCATCTAGTCTCCCTGAGATATTAGGGACCTCTGGGTTCTTGATTTCCTACAGACTAGTGGTTCTCGGTGAGACCTCGAAGTTAGGCGTCATCTATTACTAAGGACATATAGTGGACTTTAGGCTTGTTTTGGCATCGATTGCTTAGTTAGGTTTCTAAGCTTCCTTATTCCCACGTGAGAGAAATTACTGCAGTTGGAGTCGCCAAAGGTGCTGAGATCGTGGTTCACGTGAGGTGTTCACCGGTGGAAAGCTTGAGGTAGTGATCTCCGTGGTTCTTCGAAGGTTTCTTCAAACCTTCAAGGTGTGTCAAACTTCTCTTTAAGACTCACCCAAGGTGTGTGAGTGGTGATTTTAGTCGACGGTCGACCGGCTGGTGTAGTGCTCGACCGTTGCTAGTGTAGTTGTAGGAGTTTTTCCTTGCACCGGTCGAACAATGTCTTGGGTGGTCGACCGGTCAAGCTTAGTAGGCAAGCTCTGAGAGTTTTCGATCGGACGCCCCCCCTACCGTTCGACCGGTTACACTGTTGGTAAGTCAGTTCAGGCCTAGACCTTCTAAAGTTGACCGCTATTTGGATATGTTCGACTGATTGTACCTGTAGCTAAGTCAGTTCAGGCCTAGACCTTCTAAACGCTTGAATGCCTATATGATTGTTTGACCGATGATTTCTAGACTGGTCTAGACAGAACGTGGATCATCCAAATGGTCGACCGCTCTTGACTCTAGTCTGACCAGTCACTTAAGTTAACTTAAAGTCTGCTAAACTGGTGCGAGTGTGGTTCGACTGGTGTGACTTAGAGAAAAGTAGGAAATACCTGGTAGTTTTCGGTCTACCGGGACCCCTTAGTCGTTCAACCGGTGGACTTGAGATGTTGTTGGTGTTGTGGCGTAGACCTTCTGAACGGTCGACCGCTTGTGACCTTTGTTCGCCTGGTTGGTCATTTTGCTAGTTGGCCCCAGGAGTTGACCCTTTTTCGCGATCGACCGTCCCTGACTTGGTTCGACCGTTTGCGGTTGTTCTGTTTGACCGTTGGTGAATCGGTCGAGACACTTATCTGGTTCTGGAGAGAATCAATCGACTGTCTTTTGGGTTCGGTCGATCGTTGTTGCTCTGTTTTGCACTTGTGATGTGCTTTTGTGGTGTCCTTGTGAAATGGGTGGTTTGGCTGACGTGTTTCCGGTAATGGTGCCCTGTGTGCACGTGTGATATGGTGGTTGGGTGAAAGAGCCCTGGAGCCCTATAGTTATTTGTGTGTAGCTCTGGTTGAGTGAAAAAACTATGGAGCCCAGTTTGCGTGATACAGTGGTTGGGAGAAAGAGCCCTAGAGCCCCGTAGATTGTTCGGGTTGGGTGAAAGAGCCCTGGAGCCCGAACATGGACCGCGTAATAGGGTGTTGGGTGAAAGAGCTCTGGAGCCCTGGTCTTGGGTCGTGGTTGCTGTGGTTGGGTGAAAGAGCCCTGGTGCCCAGCTTTGTGATTGTGCTTCTTCTACTGTGACTAGAATTGCATGTTTTGGTTGTTTTATCGTGTTCATGTAGGATCGTGATGGTCTCTAATTCTAATAATTTTAAGCTAATTGCCTAGTTGTTTAAGAAATCAAGTTATGTGCAGCGGAATTTAAGCAAATAAGCAAGTAAGGAAGGAATAATGCAAACCACAATGGACTCGGGTTTTTTTTACAGAGGTTCGGCCACCGCCTACGTCCTCTCTTGCAAGCTCCGCTCGCGTCTTCACTATCCACTCCCAATTCCGGGCCGGGAGAGAACACCTTTTACAAAACAAGCTCGACGAACAACCTCGTGAGCTTGACTTTCTTCTCTCACAATCCGAGAGGAACACTTCATGCTTTCACCGAAGTCCTTGCTTCTTTACAAACGAATCTTGAGTGGAACAACACTCTCTAAACTTGAGCACACTTGAGTGAGATAGGATTTACGACTAAAGTGTGGAAGGTTTGAGGCTTTGAGTGTGTTGGGTTTCTCTCTAATGTATTGGACAAGTATGTGTGGGAGAGTTGTGTTAAAATGTGTTTTACAACTCTATTTATAAGCATTAGAGAGAATATAACCGTTGGGGTTGATTGAGTATAAGTTGATGTAAGATACACAAAACAGAAACTCGCAGGACCCAATTCTGGATGAGTTCGGTCGACCGGATCGGGCTGAACGGTCGACCGTTAGGCAGTTTTGAACTCAGTTCGGTCGACCAGTTAAGGAACGGTTGACCGCCCAACGCTAAGACTTAGGTACACTTAAGTGATCGGTCGAACACTGAATAGGGTTCGGTCGACCGAATCACACCAGACACTATGGGGTTGACAAACAATGTTCTATTCGGTCGGCCGAACTAAGATCTAACGGTCGACAGAATTCCAGCAGGAGGTTCGGGTTTGTCAAGAGACATAAATTCGGTCGACCGAACAAGGTCATCGGTCGACCGATACATGAAATGTATTTGGGGTATTTTTGGTTAATACAAATACGATCGTTGGGTATATACGATAAAACAAACGGTCAGAAAATACTTGGGACTCGGTCGAACAAAAAGGTCTGAACGGTCGACCGAACTTAGGCAGTTAAACACTAACAGATTAATTGATCACTCGGTCGACCGAATGTGGGCAGACAGTTTGGGTTCAGGTTTAGTGTTTTCCGGTCTAAGTTTGGGTGATCTATTGAAGTCCAAATTATGTGAATTTTCGTGTATGACTTCTATAGGGAACCTAGTGTGTGTTTGAATAGTTTTTAGTTCAAGTATGCTCAATTACACAAAGTTCCTAAGACTTAAAGAAATACAAAATACATGTCTTTAAATAAGCTTGATTACATGTCTTGACTTGATTTCCTTTCTTCCTTGAGTCTTGATCATATGTAGAGGTTAGCACAAAGCAATATATATGCAATGTAACATGTGTGCTACTCTACACGATCACAATTAAGATTAGGTTTATTAAATCATCAAAACATAGATTAATGTCAAAAAGCCAACAATTCATATATGGGTTAGGGGTTTGACATACGGGGTTTCCTTATGGGAAACTCAGGTATAGTTTTATGTTTGCATTTCAGGCCGTGAGCGACGTTAGGAGGTGGTGAGTGTGGATGAGCACTTCTGGGGGCAAATCCTGTTTTTTCCCATTTTGGAGATTGTAGTGATTACATGTACATTTTGGTTGATATCTTTTGATGTAATCACACTTTTGGAAATCTCAGATATTATATATATATATATATATATATATATATATATATATTGGTGCACCTAATGTTCTGTGTTTTCTGTAATGTCCTCGTGTTAGATTGTATGTTTTAAAATTTTTAATTTTTCGCTGTTCGAGGACGTTACACTTGCCTTCACACCACCACTTTCCATAGTCTTAACTCAGTATCTCATGCAAATCTCTCTCTAAACTCAGTGGAGATCGAGTGACGAGGAGGACAAGGAATGAGAGAAGGGGATAAAGTATGTGGCTAGGAGAAGGAGAGGAGCCAAGAGAGGGCGGAGGAGGGGAGGAAGGGGCCACCCTCCACCTCTCCCTTCCAAGGAGGGTTACTGGTGGAGAACCTATTGTTCCTCTGTGATTAAAGTTATCTTACTAGTTACCGGATAAAATAAGATATCCTGTTGGAAGAAGAATAGAAAAAAATCAAACCTTTTACTTTGGAAATCTCCAAAAGTTCAATGACATGTCAAATCCAATAATAAAAACCCACACATACATACCCATCCCAATCCTTAAGATGTTTGTCTCCCTTTGGAACAACTTCCACCTCACAAATCCACTAATAAAGACCACACCATTTCGTTTCCTCACACCACCAACGATGGAAAAAAAACTTGATTTTGAATTGTGGTGGGAAAACAGCTTTTGACTTCGATTTCTGCCAAAAAGCACAACACAAACCCAACTTACCAACCTAAAGTCTTAATGCTCTCGTCATGTTGTATTGTATTGTTTTGTTTTTTACTTTCTCATCTCCAGCGGCTTATTCCAAAGGTTAAAGCACAGTCTTGGGTTGATTTGTTAAGACATGATTGTGTCACCAAAGTGGACAGCTCTGTGTTTTGGTGGTTATTATATTGATTGTTTATTGTTATGTATTACCATCAACTCTAGTTTACAAATTAGCGTCTATTTATTGTACATGTAGATAAGTGGAAAATGGGTGGGGATTGATGTCACTCTTGCAGTGGTCAATATTTTCTTCTTCCTAATTGAGTACAAATCTAGAATACACTGGAATCGTGGGATATTAGAGCACAAATAACAGCGTCCGGGCTACCTCCGGGCGCCCTGCACTCTCTCTCTGCCACGTCAGCTTCTCTCTCTGTTACGTCAGCTCACCCAACCCACCCAAAAAAACCCCTTACCCATGCCCAGGCTACCCCCACCCACCCTACACTCTCTTTCATCCACATCATTTCTTAATTAAACAAAATTAATTCTCACACATCATTTAACAAAATACATTTTATATAAATCTAATTCTAATTACATTATAATTCTATTTTAACTCGAAATATTGTTAATAATTACTGGTAAATCACGAAATTATTATTAAATATTACGGAGCCACGTTACATTTAAGACAAACTGAAATAGGAAATATTACACTCAAAGTTAAGAAACAACAATACATATTACATAAACTAAAATTTCAAATACTACATTACCAACTACGTTAACCAATTTTCAAACCGCTCCTCGTCCGTAGCGTTGCCATATATGCTCGATTAAATCGCCTTTCAGATCCAAATGTTGGTTCCTGTCACGCACTCGATCTTGATTGACAAAAAACTCGTGAATATCCGCTATACGATCGGTCGAATACGACGTTTCCTCAGCTGAAGTTCCAGGACGATCTTCCATAAATTCGCGAATATCTCCAAAATTAGCATAACAGTCGCGTTCGTCCTCCACTATCATGTTATGCATGATGATACAAGTTGTCATTATTTTGGACAGAACGTCCTTTCTCCAAGCAAGAGCTGGGTTTCTGATGATCGCGAACCTCGCTTGAAACACTCCGAAAGCGCGTTCAACATCTTTACGCGTTGCCTCCTGCACTTCAGCAAACAATCTGTGCTTCGGGGTGTGAGGGTGAAGGATGGATTGGATGAAGGCCGTCCACTGTGGATAAATATCATCAGTAAGATAGTATCCCATATCATATTGAACACCATTTACCTCATAATTAACAGGTGGTGCTCGGCCTTCTAGTATGTCGTCGAAAACCGGAGATTGTTGCAGGACGTTCAAGTCATTGCATGAACCCGGTATTCCAAAGAAGGAGTGCCAGATCCATAAGTCGTACGATGTTACCGCCTCAAGGATCAGAGTTGCTTTCCCAGCACGCCTTTGATGTTGGCCCTTCCAAGCAGCTGGGCAGTTTTTCCACTCCCAGTGCATACAATCGATACTCCCCATCATACTTGGAAACCCACGTTGCTCACCAACGTAAAGTAGGCATGCCAAGTCATTTGCAGTTGGCCGACGTAAATACTCAGGGCCGAAGATGCGAATAACACCTTCACAGAATTTGAGGAGAGCATTTCTGGATGTTGCCGCACTCATTCGTAGGTACTCATCGATCCCATCAGCGGCAACGCCATATGCTAGCATTCGCATTGCTGCCGTACTTTTTTGTAGACCGGAGATGCTCATCCTACCAGTTGCGTCCGGTGTTCGTTGGAAGAAGACATCAGATGCTTCGATGGCATTGTGGATGCGCAGGAAGACATGCTTTCTCATCTGAAATCTTGTCCTGAAAAGAGTATCAGAATACACAGGGTTGTCAGAGAAATAATCGTCTACAAGGCGTCTGTAACCTAGTTCACGATCTCTATCTGGGTTCGTCGTTCTCCTTCGACGCTGCATAGGACGTGTAGTCCTTTCGTAAACAACCTGTCCGGTTAATTCAATAGCACAGTCCATTAGATTTAATGTCTCATTCCAGTTATCATCGTCGGATTGACCGGAGTTTAAACTATTATCCGACATTGATGAGAAAAGAAGTTAACAAGTTGAGAAGTTAAGGAAATGTGAGGAATCAGGAGATAGATAGATGTATTTATAGTTGGGAGGGTTTGGATGTATTTGTTGCACTGTTCACGCGTGATTGCACAGTTTACTCTTTGGAAGCGTGATTAAAGTGCACGCGTGATTGCAAATAGTGCACGCGTGATTGAAAATAGTGCACCCATGATTACTTAATTTTAATCACTTACAAAAAATTATTACCCCACATTTATAACAAATACCCAATCCATTAATAACAAAACCTAAACTAAATAAATTTAAAAAAACAATCGGAGGGGGACACGTGTCCCCCTCCCTTGGGCGCCCGGGCGGGCGCCCTGCCCGTTAACGGGGGTGCGCCCGGGCACCCTGGTCGGGCGAGGCACCCCCGTTAAGGGTGCCCTTATGGATTGTCACTCGTCAGCAAGACTACAAGAGTGAGTGAAGTCTCGTATTAATGTACGCAAGTCTCGTATTAGTTTAGAGTATAGTAGATTAGAGTAAAGCACCGGAAAAAATGGAGTTTTCAATAGTGAGCTTCAAATGGAAGTGTAAGTCATTCATATCATGTGAATTCAATTTAGATTATTTATTCTCGTTTATATTGTTATGTAGGATAAAAAAGTAAATCTAACCACATTTATGTTGTATATGGTTAAGTAAATCTAACCCTCACGAATCATGATATTTCTCTCCTCAATGTTTTGTACCTGAATTTTCAATATGAAGTATGAATATTAATCCACCAGAATAATTTTTGTAATATCCTAAACCCTTATTAATTGGGTTAATTACCTTTTAGGTTGCTAATTGGTGGATTGTGATGGAAGGTTGGGATTGAGTTCGTGGAGATGAGGTGGATGGTGGAGATGAGAGGAGATGTATATGAGTTGGTGGGTTATTCTCTCTCCCTCTCTATTATGATCCGCAGCTTTCTGAGGCGCCGGAAGGGTGGTTTTGATGAGGCAAGTGAAGCTCAGACGTTCTCCGGAGTTGAGTAGATCGTGACTCGGTTGGTTGTCGCCGGAGTTTGGGTTCGTGAGGGAAGGCACGCCGTTGGATCTTCGAAGGCTTCTTCAAGCCTTCAAGGTATGTCAAGCTTTATTTTGATACCCACTTATGCTTTTGTGAGTGTTGGAGTGGTAGACGGTAGGCCGGATGGCTCATCGGACTTGTGCAACAGTTTTCTGCACTGTAACGGTCGACCGTTAGCATGATTCGGTCGACCGGTTGTAGTGTAATTTTGGCGTTATCTCTCGCACTGGTCGAACGATACCCTTGGGTCGTCGACCGATGGTCCATGTTAAGCAAAGAGAGGGCGCTACTGGTGACTTTCGGTCGAACGAGACCCCTTTGTCGTTCGACCAAAACATTGTTTTAAGTCGGTTGGGGTGTAGACCACAAAACGGTCGACCGCTCTAAGACCTCGTTCGACCGATGACTTAAAATAACTTAAAGTTCGTTCGACCATTTTTACTGTTTCGGTCGACTGGTGTACTTTGTTATGAATTGGATTTTACTGCCCATTTTCAGTCGACCGCTGATCACATGTTGTTCGACCGTTTATGCTTTTTATGCGGCAAGGGGTTTTTACTGGTGGAATTCAGTCGAACGGGTCCCCTTTGTCGTTCGACCGGTTGACGGGTTTTTTGGTTGGGTCAGTCCTATGGAGAGGATTCAGTCGACCGGTTTGGTGGTTTTGTTCAACCGTTTTGGTGCAGTTTTGTGTTATTTTTGTGTTGTGGAGCCAACTCAAGGGCAACGGGTCTCCGACCTTTTTGGGGCAACGATATAGACATTGTCGGCTTGAGAGTGGTTCATTGGTGTTGTGGAGCCAGCTCAAGGGCAACGGGTCTCCGACCTTTTTGGGACAACAGTATAGACATTGCCGGCCTAATAGTGGTTTGTTGGTGTTGTGGAGTCAGCTCAATGACAACGGGTCTCCGGCCTTTTTGGGGCAACGGTACAAACATTGTCGGCCTGAGAGTGGTTCATTGGTGTTGTGGAGCCAGCTCAAGGGCAACGGTACAGACATTGCCGACCTGATAGTGATCCAGCGTTGTGTTGTAGCCGAGGATGTTCCGGTTGAGGTGCCTGGGGCACGTGTGAGGGTTGGGCTAGAGGACCCACGAGACCTGTTACTATTTTGTGTCTACTGTGGTAGGGAGAGAGTTCCCGGAGGCCCAGTGAGACGATGTTTGTTTACTGCATTTCATAACATACATGCTTATAGATGTCTAGTCCATGTATTGTGATAGGAGTTTGGCATACGGGATTTTCTCATGGGAAACTCAGGCATAGTCATGTTTTATTTCAGGCCGTGAGCGACACTAGGAGGTGGTGACCGGGGAGGTGCGTGTTCGGAGCCAGATCATGTTTTTCCCTGTTTTGAGGTCTTAGTGATTACATGTACATTTCATTTAGCTTTTGTTGTAATCACACTCTTGAAACTCTCAGATATATATTGTATATATGTTGGTGCACCAGTTGTCTGTTTTCTTCAGTAATATCATCGTGTTTGTGTTATATTGAAAATTTTAAATTTCTTCCGCTTTTGAGGATGTTACAATTTTCGAGTTAATAGTTTTCAAATTCAGTTGTGGTGCCTCGTTGAGAAATTATTTGAATGACAACCGTAAAAAAATACATCAAAGTTCATGAAGATTTGGAATTTTACAGTTTAATTAACACTGTCAATACATTTAGAGTAGACCGACTTTGATATCCATAAGAAATTCTGAAAATCCAAAAGAGATTTGGCGTACAATACGTTGAAAAAACATAAACTCTACGAAACCACACCTAAAAATAAGGGTGAGCATCGGTCCGGACCCGGACCGGACCGGGGTCTGGACCGAAGACCGGACTGGTCAAGTTCGGTATGGACCGAACCCGGACCGATCGGTCCGGTCCAAAAACCCGGACCGGACCGAACTTTTGTGGGGATTTTTGGGTTTTGGTCCGGAATTGGACCGGACCGGACCGAAACCCGGACCGGTTGGTTTCGATCCGGACCGAACCGGTCCGGTCCAAAACCCCGGACCAGACCGGAAGTTGCTCTCCCCTGCCTAAAAAGTTGATAGCAACGCATGCATGAGCTATCACATCTGAATCCTAACAATATCTTAGGATTAACCTTGTGAACAAAAGATAGGTCGCTATCACATCTGAATCCGAACCGGACCGGACCGAAACCCGGACCGGTTGGTTTCGATCCGGACCGAACCGGTCCGGTCCAAAACCCCGGACCAGACCGGAAGTTGCTCTCCCCTGCCTAAAAAGTTGATAGCAACGCATGCATGAGCTATCACATCTGAATCCTAACAATATCTTAGGATTAACCTTGTGAACAAAAGATAGGTCGCTATCTATAATTAGAGTTAAGCGTGCTTAGCCCCAAGATTCCTTTCTTACACCATTTTTGTTTTTAAATGTTGTACCGACGTACGTTTTGACATAAGTGTTAAATTGGTTAGAACACATATATAACATGAAGTCTATACATATATAACATTAAGTTTATTGGGTGTGCACCACTCTAGAGAGAATTAGGGACATGATTCCAAAAACTAGGATTTTAATATAAGAATGTTTGACAATTTGAACCATTTGGTTCATATTATATGTTCATCAATCCTCTCTAGCTTTCTACCTTGGAATTGAAGAACACTTGGGTTGCTTTAATTTGATCCTTTGGCTAAAGAAGTAATTAATTGTATTAAGATGGCAATTTGTACATATGTCCTACGTAGTTAGTAATTTGCAGAAACATTTAGACAATTACCAGAATATTGGCGAACTTCGTCATTTTTACACAAGCATCTATATATAACATACTTGAGAAAAAAGAGAGGAGGTGCCTCAACACCTGAATGGATGATTAGACGGTCTATACGATAAACCACTTGCTTCTCACCCTTCCACGATGAGTACAAATTAATTTGTCAAGTTATTGTAAATTTGTCATGATAATAAATATTGATTTGAAGTTTTGAACAAAATATCGTTGTTTTACCCTTTTAGCAACAAGTGGCCATTATCTCTTTTGTCTTATTAATATTAAATAAAAACGACAAAGAATAAAAAAAGACTTATAAACGACAATCCGTTGTTGCTGAAACAAATGAACATAAAATTTCATAAATACATACATGGTTATAAAATCCAAATATATCCAAACACACATAATTTTGTTATTTCTGAAATAAAAATAAAAGGGAGGGGTATGTGTGCAAAACAACCCTAAACGTAAACTGTAAACACTAATCTCAACTGTTCAACACAAAACATTGCTGAAAGAGGTACAGCCGTACAGTACAGATGTATGTGACCAAAAAAATTAAGTATAGATTAATCTCGATCTTAATAGAATTACGTCATGTATTGGCAAGACCAGCAGCTCTACAACCCCAAAAAAACAGAATGTCAATAAACAGTTGAACCAAATTTTGACTTCTAGATATAATTACATCATGACAATTAAATTAAATCAAAGCACATGTACGTCTACTGTATCTTTTAATCTATAACTTTGTTGTTCATTGTTAAAGTTAGATATTGCAATCCCACGCAAAGGCTAACATATTTTAGTTACACTAATTTTAAAGAAGACTAATTTAAGTTTTTCAACTTGACCTACGATCCTTTGGGATTGGGATTGGTGATCGACTTACAAGGATCGATGGATCTAAGAAAAAATGTTATTTTTGGGTAAATTTAACTTAATCTTAAATTTAAAGGTCCCTTTTGTGTCTGGTACCTATGTAACTAAATATTAGTTCGATGTTAGGACTTAGGTGTAATAAAGAATAATATGGTGGATTAAAATTACCGCATATCAATTACAGTCATAATAATAGTAAAACTATTTGTCAAATCATCCAAACGATAATTTGATTTTCTATAAAAACACACTACTTCAACTTTTATTGCATGAACTATTTGGTGTTAATCCACATACGTTAAATGTTTGATTACACGACAACTCGATGTGACAAAGATGTGAGATTTGTTGGTATGATTAATCATACTTGTTCGCATACTCATGTATAAAATGTAATTACGTTAAAAGAAACAAGTGCAATTCATTTGGTATTGCGACTTACAGTGAAAGTAAAAATCAAGTATGGTTTGAGAGTACTACTATACCAACAGATCCCAAGGGGACAAGTATTTACAACATATATTGCAAACTTAACTTTTTTATTTTAATTTGCAAAGCAATATGATTTTCATGTAACTTAGTATGACAAATTTCGATGTCTTTCATGTAGTAATCTTCTTCACTGCCCCTAGCATGTTGGTTTGTTTTCGTTGAGAGTTGATATTGGAGGTGACCCCAATATCGACTAGTATAAACTCAATTAAATACGTTTGAACATATACGTAGTCTTAAATTAATTAACTACATTTCCACTCCAGTGACGTAATAACCATATGAAATGGGAAAACTAATTATCCTACAATTGTTGGATAAATAAGCCCGACATTGAGAAAATCAACAAAATCAACTACATATCTTAGGTCTTAGTCAAACTATTTTTTTTCGGTAAAGAAAAAGAAATTATCAAATTGATAATCAGCTTACTTTTGCTAACATGGTAGCACTCCAACTTGGAGAGGATGGAGAGAAACCGCAACGGAAACACATAGTATGACCTCTCCAACATTTTCTCCTCAAACAATCTTTAGTTTGGAGCAAATTAAAGGTTAATGCCAGTAAATGCCGTGGACATTTTAGAACATGTATGAAATCATTATCCTGCTGGGAGAATAATGGCAATAATGGATTAATGATGGTATGACGCCTATTAACATTGCGAAACAAATTAAAGGTCAATGTTTTATCAAAAAAAATTAAAAATAAACAAAAGCTCAACGCAATGGACGGTATAGCAATACAACATTTGGTTGGACTTGATTTTTTTTGGAAATAATAAGCTATCATGCACATGCAATAACATGATCATTATGTAGTATGTACGATATAAGTATATATACCTCATCCAACGCACCAACCATAATATAATATAATATATAACATCGTACATGGATATTTAGACTTACATATCCCAGTATCTTCAGGTGCATAGTTGGGCTTATCGTGACAACCAATTAAAGTCAACACATAATCACGTTTTTCCTCTGCAACACATGTGTTGGGCTTAATTCCAAATCTAAATTACGTGATACTATGAAAGAAAGAAAACCGTATTGGTCCCACTGCTTAATATAGTGATAGAAAGTTCTCAGTTAAAAATAGATAATTCAACGTAAGTCATGGAAATGAATAGTGGATTCTTGTGGGCTATTTTTTTACTTGAAAAATTAAAATATTTTAGCTAGAGACCATATGGTACAGGACTCAATCTATGTTGCTGAGACGTGTTCTTTGACTTGGCTGTTTTTGAAATCAAAAAATTGATCAATTATTATTTGGTATAAAAAATTCACTCCACTTTTAGGGGTAGTGTTTCAAGTGGGAAAATGCAATGGGATGTTCGATGGTAAAAGTGATCAAGGGGGTAGCAACTCATGTAACAGGAGAAAACTTTTATTAATACATATACAAATTGTCTACAGAGTACAGACTAGGGATATGAGAAGTAAACATCCACATAACCATACAAATTCAACACATCTGCAATGACAATATTTGACCCACAAAGAAACATATATTTTTTCCATTTAAAAAAATCCGATAATTTTTACCAACAGTGTGAAAAATAACCACACTTAAAGTGAAATAACAATATGGTTTAATATTTGAGGTGTATGGCATGTGTAATGTATATATTACGGCAAAAATTAAGGTATGAATCCAATCTTACTATTAAAAATAACACTTGAAATAAAATAAAAGTAACAGATAATGTATAAATATGTGTGTGTATATATAACGATTAAGAAATACATATATTAGTTATCATAATAATGATATTTATTCTGAAGCAAATATTATTTGGACAGAATTGTTGCGATTTTTACGGTGGTGCATCAGGAAAACATCGAAATTACGGAAATACACCCAAATAATTTGAATTTACAGTGATGCACTCGAAAAACTTATGAAATTACAATGGTGCACCCGTAACTGACATTGTTAGTCTTTGTCCAATTTAAGTTTGACGAACGTTTGATTACACCATTTAATTAAAGAGATATTTACAGTGGTACACTCGAAAAACATCGAAATTACGGAAATACACCCCAAAAGTTTGAATTTACAGTGGTACACTCGCAAAACTTATGAAATTACAACGGTGCACCTGTAATTAACGCCGCTAGACTCCGTCCAATCTAAGTTCGACGGACGTTTGATTACACCCTTTAATTAAACTCGACCCCTTTAGTTATCCCAAATCTCACTTCCATCCACATCCCACTTACATCGCCTCGAGCCCCGACCTCCCACTTTCATCGCTCCTGAATCCCCCATCTACTTCCCACTCGAAAATTGGACGTGTACCTATTAAAAATTGAGTCAAATTGCAACAAAGAATAAGTTGTAAAATTTAAGAAAAAATTCAGATATAATGTAGGTCAAAGTGAAGCGAAGATTGAGCCCTGGAATGCATCTAAGATCGAACCAAATTGCAACCAATCTTCAACCAAAAACAACTTAAGAATTTAGCCCAAATTACAACCAAGAATGAATAGTAAAATTCAAGGATAATTTAGTGATAATGCAGCCAAGAATGAGTAATAAAATTCTAGAAAAATCAGAGATAATACACATCAAAGTGCAACCAAGAATGAGCTCTAAAATGCATCCAAGAATGAGTCAAATTGCAGTCAATCTTTAACCAAAAACAACTTAAAATTTTAGCCCAAATTGCAGCCAAGAATGAGTAGTAAATTCAAGAAAAATATATCGCAAGTTGATATATGATAGTACAAGTTTATTTGATAGGTACATGTCCAATTTTCACAGAAACATGGGTACGTCACCAATTTCCAAACTATTGGGTGTAATTTGACTAAATTTTCGATAGGTACACAACCAATTTTCGAGTGGAAGGTGAATGAGGGATTCAGGAGCGATGAAAGTGGGAGGTTGGGGCTTGGGCGATGCAAGTGGGATGTGGATGGAAGTGAGATTTAGGGTAACTAAATGGGTCGAGTTTAATTAAAGGGTGTAATCAAACTTCTGACGAACTTAGATTGGACGGTGTCTAGTGGCGTTAGTTACGAGTGCACCATTGTAATTTCATAAGTTTTGCAAGTGCACCATTGTAAATTCAAACTTTTGGGGTGTATTTCCGTAATTTTGATGTTTTCCGAGTGTACAATTGTAAATATTCCTTTAATTACCCTTTTAATTAAATGATGTAATCAAACGTCCGTCAAACTTAAATTGGACGAAGGCTAACGACGTCAGTTACGGGTGCATCATTGTAATTTCATAAGTTTTTCGAATGCACCATTGTAAATTCAAACTTTCTGGGTGTTTCCGTAATTTCGATAATTTTCGGGTGTAGCACTGTAAAAATCCCTATATTATATCAATATTCATATATGCTTTGCAAGTTCATGAATGTTCAAATCCAAACATAAATATTTATGATAAAAATAATAATTTTGAATACGAATGTGACCTAATTCTTGAATTTAACACATTCACTTTCATTACTACCAGCGACATCAGAATGCAAAGAGAAAATGTTTTTAGGGAGTTATCGAGAGCCAATAAGTCACACAATTGGAATTCCCCTTTGCAACCAATGCATCTTCTTAGTTGACCCATCGTACCTAAAAATGAAGATTGTTTTCCGTAATTTATACGATTCGAATTTTGAATTGACTTGAGCAAACACCTCGACTCAATAATCATGGCACCGTTTCTTTAAGGGGTTTTTGCTACAGTACACCCCGTAAGTGTCCAAATTGGCCATATGCACATGTTTTTTCGGTATTGCCGCATATGCATCTGGAAAGCATCATATTTGCGCTAATGCACCTGGGCCGTTCGTGGGCCCCACTCCAGAGAGACGACGTGAATGAGCCGTTAACGGCCGTCCGAATCGGTTCGTGATCCGTTTGGTAGGACGTGTGATTTGTGATTGAGTGTAGCCAAATAAATTTTACTAAGACTAATCTAAGACCATGACTAAACCATTACAGTGTTGTAATCACTCTGCATCGAATCACTCTGGATCGACTTTGACATCACTCTGGATTGTCTATGGAATCACTCTGTATCAACTCTGGAATCGTTCTAGATCGTCTCTGGAATCAATCTGGATCGACTCTGGAATAAATCTGGATTGGCTCTGGAATCACTCTGGATCCGCTCTGGAATCACTCCGGATCTACTCTAGAATCACTCTGGATCCAGTGAATGTCCCCTCTACTAATCTAAGACGGTGACTAAACCTAACTATCCTCCTTCCCAAATCCCCGAGTTCTCCCACATTCGGAAATCCTAACTCGACTCCTTCCCAAATCTCTAGGTTTTCCCACTGTCCAGAAACCATAACTCAGTTAGGGGAGAATTAGCATTGTACTTGATTTCAGATTCAAGATTTAGAAATCCCTAACTAACACTCAGTAGATTTGTTAGGTATTGACTATTTTGTAAAGTTGTTCGATATGAACCATATATGTAGAGGGGGAACACTATTCAAAGAATACATACTTTCTTTTTAAAAATCTCCACTTGTCCCTTATGATTCATTGTTAATGCATGTTTTTTGTAACTCTTGTCTCGATCTTGAATGTCCATGTGTTATTTCTGGTTTAACCATGAAGTCATTTCCAGACTAACGCTGGATCACTCTGGATAGATGCTGGGAATTTATGGAACGACTCTGAGATCACTCTGGATCCATGCTGGGATCACTCTGGATCAACTCTGGGATCACTCTGGATCGATGCTGGGATTACATTTATAAAATAGATTATTTAGTTTGATAAATACACGATCCGTTATCTTGTACATTTGTATTTTATCACGTATTCTCAAATCATGATTTGCCATATATGTTTTGACCCCTTAAGAAGACATGAAAAAGAATCTCATGAGATTTTGAGAGAGTGTGGTTTGACTCTGGAAATACTCTAGACTAAATGTCGACTCTTGGTCAACCCTGGTCAACATCTTGAATGACTTCTGGATAGATTATGGATTAATTTTATCGAATGACGCAAGATTACTTCTGCATTGAATCTGGACTACATTAGGCATACTTTCTGGAATGAGTATAGATACATTATGGATTCATGACGCTGGATTAACGCTGTAATAACTGTCGATCGAGTCTGGATTGACTCTGGACTAAATTTCGACATTCGTCTACCCATGGTCTCCGTCTAGAATGACTATGGATTTATTTATGGATTCATTATGGCATCACGCTGGATTACCTCTAAATTTAGTCTCATTTCAAGACCACCAGTATGGACTCACATAAATCAGTTTGCAATTTAACAAAAAACATGAAACTCAAAAAACAATGAGCAAAGGGAAAGACATCCCAAGTTTAAAAAGACACCCACATTTTATTACGAAGTGAATCTGAAAGGGAAAGTACACGTCCAGACCGGTTGTCTTGTGTGTGTTCGGGTTTCCAGTGCGCATGACTCTCTTCCAGTCATCCATGCAGTTCGTCATTCTCCACCGGCAGAACATTATGGCCGTCTCCACAGCCTGCAACTCCTTACATCGTTGGCAATGTTCATTTTCTACACACTTAGGATAACCTCCGGAATTACTCTGTACTGACTCTTTACTCATCTGGACTCACGTTTGTTGCTTCATAACATGTCCGTCTCTAAACAGTTGTATGACTTATTTAGAAACTTTATCTCTTTCAAAATACAGAGAAGTCTTTTTGCATACAAATTCATTTGCGATACGTCTTCTCACGTATTGACGGTAACTGTTCTTGATGTTCAACAGTCGTTCCCCTCTGATCACGGGAACCTTTGCGCTTCAACTTACGAAGGAATTGCCAAATCAACCCCTTTTTGTGGACACGTATTTGCCTAGTGGTCTCTGACGTGTGACGCGTCATTCCAGAGCCATTCCAGGGTCGAACGACCAGGTCTCATACGTGTCTGTGGGACTACAGTCACTGGATCCAGAGTGATTCCAGAGTCGATCCAGATTGTCCAGAGTCGATCCAGATTGATTCCAGAGTCGATCTAGATTGATTCCAGAGACGATCCAGAACGAATCCAGAGTCGATACAGAGTGATTCCATAGACAATCCAGAGTGATGCCAGAGTTGATCCAGAGTGATTCGATGCAGAGTGATTCCAACACTGTAATGGTTTAGTCATGGTCTTAGATTAGTCTTAGTAAAATTTATTTGGCTACAGTCAATCACAATCACACGTCCTACCAAACGGATCACGAACCAATTCGGACGGCCGTTAACGACCTATTCACGTCGTCTCTCTGGAGTAGGGCCCACGAACGGCCCAGGTGCATTTGCGCAAATAAGATGCTTTCCAGATGCATATGCGGCAATACCGAAAAAGTAGGTGCGTATGACCAATTTGGACACTTGCGGGATGTACGGTAACAAAAACCCATTTCTTTAATCAAGTTACTAACATGCATGGAATGAAAGCATAACATGCATAACATGACACCACATGAACAACACCCTGAAAAACCCACCACCCCAAATAACAATGAGCAGTGATACACAGACGTGGGTGTTCGGGACACGCGCTGACATGGTCAGTACAATCAGCAAAAGTCAAATGTCTTTTACTTTTTGAAATTAATTAAATAATATATTTATTTTGTGTTGAATGCAATTTTTACTTTCCCCGTACAACATTACGTTCTCAATGCAACAATTTTTACTTTCCCCGTACAACACCACGTCAGCGCGTCCCAGATACAAGCGTCCATTTATCATTTTCCAATAACAATTTCATAAATTCCAAGCAAAGTTACCCATTCCGGCACCATAATCTACCTACATGACTACATCCACACACCTACATATTTGTCCACTTCCTATTTTCAGAAGGAAAAAAATCCAAATCCAAGCTTGACAGGAAAATAAACCTTGGTCCCAAATATATGTCACCAACATGTGGTGCAAACTCCCTCTCCTGTCCAATCATAGGAGCATTTAACACCTATGATAGAGACATTCCTGAAAGAAAAAAAGAGGTTAATTACAGTTTGCCCCCTGAATTATGCCTTGATATCACTTTGCCCCCTGAACTTTCAAAGTTAACAGTTATCTCCCATGAACTTTAATTTTGTAACACTTTACCCCATTGAACTTCAAAAGCTCATTATTTAACACACATTCGACGTTTTTTTCCTAATTTTTGTTGTTGTATCCCTAATACACTCCGTGAAAGTTTGGATCCAAACGGAGGCCGGATATGGTTGGAATTTGGGTCGGATTGAGTGTCAAATTGAGATCATAAAAATGAGTTTTTGAAAAAAAGAGTTAAATAATGAGTTTTTGAAGTTCAAGGAGACAAATTGTTACAAAATTAAAGTTCAGGAGAGGTAACCATTAACTTTGAAAGTTCAGGGGGGCAAAGTGATATCAAGACATAGTTCAGGGGGCAAACTGTAATTAACCCAAAAAAATCATCGCACGACGATCTTATACCGTAAGACCATCATTAAAAAGATTTATTTCTCATTATTTTTATTTTCTTTTATTTCCCAAAAGAATGCTAACGAAGAAAAAAAGGATATTTGAAAAAGTAAAGAAAAAGAATATAAATGAAAACAACAAAAAATAAAATACTATTATAATATTAAGAGCAATTTCGGAAGAAAAACAAGAAAATAGGTCATTACCAAAATAGCAGAGATAAGTAGGGGTGAAACTTTGTGTCCGAAATCTGTCAATCCGACCGACTCCGTATTCGAAATCAAAAAAATTATCCGAGAAAAAAAATCCGCAACCGAATTTGTATTCGGATATAAACATCCGTAAAAAACGAAGCGAATATGGATATTGGTACATCCGATTCGAATAATATCCGGTTCGTATTTTATATGCACATATAAATAAATAAATAAAATATATACAATATATATGAATTAAATTATGTTATTTATATTATATTTAATATTTTTTCATGTAGGCAAAAAATAAAGACTGAAATTTATTCTTGTTTAGATTAATCACAAAATGTTTTTAAGTCTATTCAGATTTTTTAACGAATTCTGATATCCTAATTCGGAATGGATTTTAATCTTGATTCAGATGCAAATTTATTCGAATTCGGATCCGAATTCGAAGGATACGAATTCGGATCCCTTTCTCATACATTCGATCGGATTCGAATTAGGATTCGAAAAAAAAAGATACGAATTCGAATACTGACACATCCGTTTCGTATCTGCTCCGTTTTAGCCCCTAGAGATAAGTAACAATTATTTCGAAACCGAATGGAGTGCAAAGTGTGGCCTGGTCAAAAGTGAAGAGGATAACCTATTATTAACCATACTAGTTATTACTTATTAGTGAAAGGTTACAGATGGAAATCTAATTTGATTCTATTTTTTTCTGGGTTGGGTTGGGGCCAGAGTAGTAGTTTAAATATAGATGCCATCTTCCAATTCGCTTCCTCTTCATTAGAGTTGGAGGGGATCAGAGAGAGAGAGAGAGAAGATAACAAAAACAAAAACAAAAAACAAAACAACTCACATCTCTTTCTCTCTCAAACTAAGAACAGCACCAACCACGTAGCAGAGTGTCGTTTCAAGTCCCCCGAATCTTTTCTCGGAATCTCCCATAAATTTGCCGTTTTTAGCTTCCCAAGCGCGAAGGAACGGCCAAAGGTGTGATTTTACGTCGATTTGGGTCGGTGGGGGTTTAGATGTCGGCGGAGGTGCCCTACAGGTTGTTGTTGGAGGAGTTGAATACCACGTCGGTGACCGGCGACGTGCCGTCGGAGGAGTCGTCGCCGGAGGACGCCATCATCTTCGTCGGGGTGTCGTTGGTGTTGGGGATCGCGTCGAGGCATTTGCTTCGCGGCACCCGCGTGCCGTATACTGTCGCGCTTCTTATTCTCGGCATTGGTTTGGGAGCTTTAGGTGAGTGGGACTGGAGATGGAGGTGTTTGTTATCTCTCTTTGCTCTGGTGTTTTCGGGTTTTCTCAGATTCTGTTTTGATTGCTTTGGTTCAGTGTGGGGGGTTTTAAGGAATATGTGGTTGACGCTTAGGTTGGAATTTTAGTTGCTGTTCTCAATAATTGGGTTTTTAATTCCTCCCGTCAAGGTATTCGGTGTTTGAGTTTCAAGGAATTCGATCAATTATTGGGTTTTTAAATCCTTCAGTCGAGGGCTCAGTGTTTGATGATTTGAGGAATATGAAATTCATAACTAACTCTATATTTTAGCTGGTTCTCTCAATTATTAGGTTTTTAATTCCTTCAGTCCAGGTTTCAGTCTTATAGTTTTTAGGGTATATGAAGTTGATACTTAAGTGTACATTTCAATTGGTGTCCTCAATTATTAGTTTCTTAATTCCTTCAGTCGATTAAGTATTTTAGTTTTTAAGAAATATGAAGATGACACTTAAGCCTAAAATTTAATTGATACTTTCAACTATTAGTTTCTTAATTCCTTCATTCCTGGATTCAGTTTTTTAGTTATTAAGGAATATAAAATTGACACTACTAGTCTAAAATTTGGTTGGGTCTCTTAATTTTTTTAATTCCTTCGGTCCTGGATTTGGTCTTTTAGTTTTGAGGAATATGAAGCCGAGACTTATGTCAAATTTTTAGTTGGTACTGTCACTTATTAGTTTCTTATTTCCTTCTGTCCAGGATTCAGTATTTTAGTTTTTAAGGAATATGAAATTGACACTGAAGTCTAAATTTTGGTTGACTCTCCCAATTTTTGTGTTTTTTTTTCTATCGATTGTTCGAAGTGGAATTGCCTCTCTTGTTTGTATGTTAGCAAGTAACTAAGTATAGACTTTTGTGGGTGTGCTCACAATATCCATTAGTGGAATGCTTTCTTATTATGGAATGGGAGTACAAAGTCTTCATTAACATACATTTTTCATTTATATATTTAAATTTTGCAGACCACCATCTTAATAGTTTTATGTGTTTTTGTCACCATAGTCTACCCCCCCCCCCCCCCCCCCCCCCCCCCCCCCCCAAACAAAAGTCTTTTCAAGTTTTCTTAGGTGGAGAGTTACTGGTGCGTGCTGGACCTTGCACTAGTGATCCTCATAGAGTTTCATAGAATGTTGTTTTGTTTTGATCAGACCATCCCATAGGGACTATGAAGTCTGACTAATAGTCAAAGAACTTGAGCCCACCTGCGAAGAAGCAGCATGAAGCATGATGTCACATTGATACTCGTGCAACTTCTGATTTGCGACTTGCTAGAATTCATATGGGTAAAACCTTGAAATAATTGCATCAATAAAAATCCTGAAACTGGATTCTCAATTTGATTGGTTACAAGTTACGCATTGACTTTGCTGTATCCATTGACAATTACTGAATTTACTTCAGTCCCATTAATGAAGGAATGATATTAAGGCTAACAAGTTGGTAACTTGGTATAACAAAGTTCCCGTCCGCTCTGGTTTCCAGACATGTGGTATATGTTATATGTACGAGAACATTGTCATGAAGTGGCCAATGAGACCTCCTTTTGTGATTGAGGAATCAATTCCCTATAATATGGACTCCATGTGGTACATCAATGTTCTCCTGTTTTTGATGATGAGCTTTCTTGTTGTTATAATTGGTTGAGAGCATAATTATTAATGTTTCAATTAACAGAATATGGGACGCATCATGGGTTGGGCAAATTGGGTTCAGGCATCCGTCTTTGTAAGTTGAAACTCCTATTTGTATAATATTATATATATTAGCCATCACTTTTGAAGGCTTTGTTTGTTTATCTTTCTCTATTGATAATCATGTTACTATGCAGGGGCAAACATTGATCCCAATCTTCTTTTGTCCGTCTTTCTTCCTGCTCTTCTTTTTGAAAGTGCTTTTGCCATGGAAGTGCACCAAATAAAGGTCCAATTTCAGAAAGTTCCTTAAGCACCCTTTCAATTATTTCTCATTAAAATGAACGCTATAGTCATAAATTTTGTTTATCTGTTCTCCTACAGAGATGTATTGCCCAAATGTTTCTACTTGCTGCCCCTGGTGTATTGACTTCAACCTTTTGTCTTGGGAGCTTGTTAAAGGTACAACCTTAAATTTGTTATCTTTTATTGGGAAAAGTAAAGTTATTAGCAGTAGATCATGGATTGAAACTATGTGCAGTTAACTTTCCCTTACAACTGGGACTGGAAGACCTCATTACTGTTAGGAGGACTTCTTAGTGCTACGGACCCTGTTGCCGTTGTTGCTTTGTTGAAAGATCTTGGAGCAAGTAAAAAATTGAGCACCATAATTGAAGGAGAATCACTGATGAATGATGGGTATGCTACTGTTACATTGACTTATTTATATTTGTACTTCGCCTTTGAAAGCATTTGCATATCATCAGTCTTGACTCCTTAATCCTAATTAATTTTATAAGTAACTCGCTCAAGTTTTTTGGTCATTTTGCTTGAACATTTTGTACTGATTTTCAGGACGGCCATTGTTGTATACCAACTATTCTTTAATATGGTTCTCGGTCAGAAATACGATGTGGGTTCAGTAATCAAATTTTTATCGCAAGTTTCTCTGGGAGCGTATGTTTCCTGATCCTGGACGTTCAGTTACTAGCTTATAACCCTTATTAAAAATGATGGTTAAGGAAACAAACAGTGGTTTCTAACAAAAATTCTTTGTACAGTGTAGCAGTTGGACTTGCTTTTGGTATAGCTTCTGTTTTTTGGCTCGGATTTATTTTCAATGATACAGTCATTGAAATTGGATTAACATTTGCGGTGAGCTATATCGCTTTCTTCACGGTGAGTACCTAGTCATGGATAAAAAATTCTGAAGAAATTTGAAAACTTGCATATTCTTTCAATTTTGACCAATAAGCTAAATCTTCCAGGCTCAAGATACAATTGCAGTCTCAGGAGTTCTGACAGTGATGACTTTGGGAATGTATGTTCAACTATTTTGGACTTTTGGTTGTATTATGTCTCCGATTCGAACCTCTCACGACAACATTATGTTCATGCAGGTTCTATTCTGCGTTTGCTAAGACTGCTTTTAAGGGTGACAGTCAAGAAAGCTTGCACCATTTTTGGTAGGAATGTTGTTTGTCTATTCGAATGCAACTTCATTAATTGTTATTCATTTTAAGTAATCCTCTCCCACATGTTTGTACTTAAGTATTACTTTTATTTGACCATCATTTGAAATTAATTTTTTTTGAGGCACCAAGCTTTAGAACCTGTCTTATTTGTCAAATCAGTCAATTTTGCCCATCATCCATGATACGTCCTACTTGTTCAGTTGCTTATATTGTACATACTAGATTCTCTGATGCTCATGTCCTGTTCTTGCTACACATGGAGGGACTTGGCAGTTATTAGGTTGGGCATTCTTTGTTGGATTGTCTTCTTTTGGTGTAACCGTGTGACATGCTAGGCAGCAGAAGTATCATGCTGCAACCTCGAGATTCTGATATCGGATCGAGCTAGATATCAACATCTCCACTCAAAGAGTCTGTTTTCATTTCTAACATGCATTTATAGGGAAAGGTAATTTTCAAGGATGAATAAAATATAGCATCAAAACATATCCCTGTCATGTTCCTTGTAATCCACAGCAGTAACTTCATCTTGGTTTGGTCAGTAGTAGCTTCCCAGTCACAGTGCTAGGTTAAGGTAGAAAATATGCACCACTTTGATATGTACTGGTAAGTTGATGTGAGGGTGGCGGATAATGTGTGGGACTGTAGCATTTTCTGAGTTTGTTTTTTGTGAAATTGCAACAGTTCAGTAGTTATGTTGATGCTCTTTCGTGCTGAGTGAGTAATCTATATCTTATTTTTTGTGTTCCTTCAGGGAGATGATAACTTACATTGCTAATACATTAATTTTCATCCTCAGGTAGAATCTCACTCCTGCTTTTATCTTGTATGTGCTCTTTAGCTTGTGTTTTGAATAATCGAATGCATTTTCATTTGATCGACCCCTGCTGCAAAATTATGTATAGCTACTTTTAGCTCCCTCTCTCTGCCAATACATTAATTTTCATCCCCAGGTCTCCTGCTTTTATCTTGTATGTGGTCTTTAGCTTGTGTTTTGAATAATCAAACGCATTTTCATTTGATCGACCCCTGCTGCAAAATTATGTATAGCTACTATTACTTCTACGTCTCTCTCTCTCTCTCTCTCTCTCTCTCTCTCTCTCTTTGAGCTGAGATTTTCTTCATCACGCTTCTAATATTGCTTCTACTGATTAACAGTGGTGTTGTCATTGGTGAAAGCGTGATGCGCAACGAAAACCACTTTGAGAGCACTGGTACATTCTCTCTTTCTATTTTTTTCTTCTGTTGGAATACAATGGAATGTCAGTGGCTTATGTGTACCAGTTGCATTGTGAATATATAATGCATGTTTTAATTTCTTGTATTGAGAATTAGTATGACACTCATCAATCGATCAACATTACCACTGCACCTTAAAAGAGGATCCTGTTTGGATGGGGTAGGGGCCTGGATGTCCACATCCCTACCTCTGTTATTTTGTGAGGTTGTTTTCAATTGACCCTTCAATGACAAAGCATGATTTACTGTTTGCTATTTTACAATAAATAAGAAATGCGGACGGTTCAAGTAACCATTTTGATTTAGATTCACACGGCAAAAGATGGTTTAATCTTGACTAATTGGAAATGGACAATAATATGGCACTCAACAATTGCCTACTAAAAGTTAAAAATTGCATTGTTGCATGAATTCGATATCATGTCAGTTGTGGTTGTGGAGTTTTCAAACCAACAAAACGAACATATTCCTTTGACATTATACGTCAATAAGTGAGTTCCCAAATTGAAAACTAATTTTTTTTTAAAGAATTTAAATGTCATTTATGGTTTGTTTGGTGGCCATGTTGTTTTTTTAATTGATTTCGTAATACTCTCTGTTTGCTCACTCTGTTAATAGAAAACTTGCTGTCATTTGTGTGTATATTCTTGATGAACGAAAAATTCAGAAACCGTGTTCTCTCTTATCCAGGAGCTCCATGGGGATTCCTTCTTGTGCTTTATGCTTATGTTCTTCTATCTCGGACCATAGTTGTCGGAGTTCTGTTTCCCTTTTTGCGGTACTTAGGCTACGGTATGGACTGGAAAGAAGCCATGATTCTCGTATGGGCAGGATTAAGAGGAGCTGTTGCATTGGCACTATCCCTGTCGGTTAAAGTAAGTAAAATCTTTTGTCAATTTATCATATATTTTTCTAGATAGAAAAAGTGAAATGCTGAAAACTGCAATGAAGTATTTAATTATAACACTTAAGGATCGTAATCGAACTTTTTACTAGTTGATTTTCCTTTTAACTTTACAGCTTCATACCAATGACTGTTTGATTCTTGTGGCAATCACAAATGACCATAACATGTCTCCCAGAATGAAAATTATCTAAGTGGTTCTTTTTTCATTTATAAATGAATGAAAGGAGGTGAGAATTTGTTTCCTAAGGAGGATTGAGATGGAAATATTAATTTTGTTGAGGACTGAGACATTTACAATTGAACTCAAAAGAATTCTGAAGAAAACCATTCACATGTGCAAACCGTAATTGTTACTAGAGAGAGTATTCATACTTGTGTCATTGTGAGTCAGCAGTAGTCCTTTCACACATTTGCAGATTCATCTGATGCCAGCATTAGCAATATAGGAACAAAACAGAAACTCTTAGTTAAGTGTGCTGCAGAGGAAAGTAAAACTAATACATATGTTTCTTCAGTGCAAGTGCTGAAAGAAAATGTAATTTACCTTATAGGTTTACTCTTTCAATTTGTGCTAATTTTCAGATATGTCAAAATTTAGTTGACTACACTAACCAGCTTTTCTCATGCCAGGAGGCAAATGTGGTCAAAATGTACTCTTTTTTACTTTCATACTTATGTTTCTTCGGTGCAGACTGTTGACAAATTCATTATCCACGAGCCATTAAGAAAAGTCAAATAACATTTAATTAAATAATGGTCTTGTTAATTCCTGCACATGGGTAATGCGTATTATGCAAAACGAAAATGTTTCTATGCGCATTACCTTTATTCCTCAAACCATCAGAGAAAGAACAGTTTATATTTATTTATTTTGCACTTCTGTGATTTCATACTTTTTAAACTGGCATTATAGTAACCTGCAATTATTATAGAATTTGAAAGTTGATAAATTGCGCGTTTTCATCTTTTTTGTTATTTGCTCATTTTTCTATATTATTTACTTGCAGCGTTCCAGTGAAATTCCACGAGATGTGGGCACTTTGGTAAGTCAATCTGAAATTATTTTTTATTATTTAAATTAGGTGACTGAAAATATCTGATTCAGTGTGATATGTGACTTGAAGTTTTTGTGATCTACAGTTTGTGTTCTTCACTGGAGGAATTGTGTTCTTGACACTAATTGTCAATGGCTCGACAACACAGTTTTTATTGTCTTTCTTGGGTATGGACAAGATGACTGATTCAAAGGTTAGTTTGTGTTGCCACTTGCCTCTATTGTTTAGACTTGCTCAGATCGGATCAACAGAGTCACTATTGCATTTTTTTTGTGAACAAGTTTTTGTAGCTAGGATAATGCTCAGATTTGTGAAAATTATGCTTCTTCCTATATATTTATTTGTCCAGAAATTATTAGAAATAAATATTTATGTTAATTGATGTTAGATCCGGATTTTGAACTACACAAAGTATGAAATGATGAATAAAGCAATCGAGGCTTTTGGTGACCTTGGTGATGACGAAGAACTAGGGCCAGCTGATTGGCCTACGGTAAAGAAGTATATTGCATGTCTAAATGATTTGGAAGGGGAGCAAGAGCATCCTCATTTTGTATCTGAAAGTGAGAACCATATGCACAGTATGAATCTGAGGGATACACGAGTCCGTCTTTTAAATGGTGAGTATATTATTTATTTTGAACATAGATTGTTTAATGAATATAATTTCCATTTATCTACCCCTTTTTTTAACTTATTGCAAATGGCAAGACTTGTCATCTCAATGTTTACTCTTACTTTTATAAACTCTATTCTCATCTCCTGACATGTAAAACTAGTCTCAATTTCTTGCTTTGCACAAATAAAGTTTCTAAAAAAAAGTGAAAAAATAATTATGGTAAAGATGTTAGTAAATAAAGAAAAAATAGATTAAAAAAGTATAAATAAATAAACAATCAGTTACAGGAGCATAAAAAAATTCCATCATTGTTAATGGTTGAGTAAGTGTTTTTTAATGCCATGTTTGAAAGAATGGGCAAGAGGTGATGGTTGTTAAAGAGATGTTATGATTTATGAAGGTAATAATTAATAGAAAGGATTTAAAAGAGGTGTTAATGGAGCAAGATTAAAAAAGTGTTAATGGAGCAACTAAAAGGGGGTATTTGTGGAGAAAATATAATGAATTGATGCTAATGGTTTGTTATAGTAGTTATAATTTGAAAAGACAAAAGGTTAGGTGACCAAGGACTAAATGACTAATCTACATCGAACTAATATATTATAGTAGAAGCAATATGTTTTTTTTACCATTGTTTTGAAAATCAGACTGGACCGGCCGATCGGACCGGTTCGATCGTGAACTGGAGGCTTGTCCGGTCTAATAACTGGCAGAAAACCGTTTCTGCCTCGAACCACTCTGGACCGGCGGACCGGCCGGTCCAGCCGCGGTTATTGGTAAACGGATATCCGTTTACTTGAATCCGAAAGAAGAAAAAAAGTAGATTAAACCCTAATGAAACCCTAACTCAAGTGCGATATGCACCGTACATCAAATCTAGATAAACAGGTAAACAGATCAATATCCGGAGTACAATAATAGGGTGTCGAAACAAAATAATGTAGATATGTTGCCCACTGTCATGCCCACATTCCTATTTATTCCTATATTTTACTCTATTATTCAGGAAATTCATAAAAATATATATCGTGTATATCTATATTTATGACGTTACCGGTTCAACTGGTTCGATTCGAGTCGTCCTCGGTCGAACCTTTGAACCTTTGATGTTACTGGTTCGACGTCCAGTTCGGTTTTGAAAACCTTGTTTTTTACCAGTAAAGGATTCCATTTCTACTGATGAGTAGTAGTACTAATGTTGGACTATGCACCTTGTATTTTCTATGTAGGTGTTCAAGCTGCTTACTGGGAAATGCTTGAAGAGGGAAGAATAAACCAAACTACTGGAATTCTCTTAATGCAGTCGATCGACGAAGCAATGGACTCTGTAGATCGTGAGCCTGTGAACGACTGGAAGGGTTTAAAGTCTTATGTTCATTTCCCAAGTTATTATAAATTCATCCAAATGAGTCGTATACCTCAGAGATTAGTAACATATTTTACTGTGGAGAGGCTGGAGTCGGCATGCTACATTTGTGCTGCATTTCTTCGAGCCCACAGAATTGCTAGAATGCAACTACGTGAATTTATTGGTACGATTTTCATTAGTATCTCCTTCAATGGATGTGTATTAATTCATATACCCATTGCGATTTTTGTCTATTCATCAAAATCTCATTGTTTTAAATGCAACTGAGCGACCCATCTCCTGTGCGTCATTGCATACTTCATTTTGTTTTGTCAAATAAGTACCACATGGATGGTTTTAGTTATGATGACATGTTAAACCAAGAGTGATTCTCAATCACCTAACCAAGGCACTTAAGAATCCTAGGTAACCAATACTATGGTTTTGAGTTGAAAGCCCAAACTTCTGGCAGACTACAAGTTTGGAAATGCAGTTGAGAGCACAGAATTAATTTGTACATAACTACATACTGTGATTTCATCATGCAAGGAAAATCTTGTCAACTGGCATCAAGATGCATGATTGGGATACAAATATCTTTAAGTGACAAGTGAAATGCGTCACTGTCATGCTTGCACGAAAAAAATCTGAATCACATTGCATCCTAGCTTCTTAGGATGAGTATAAGTGAACATGGGTGGTGTGATCACAATAAAGATTTTGAAATGGAAGCTGAATTCAAGGCTTCTTACCAACTGACAAAAATTTGTCGTGAGAGGAAAAGTGTAACAGGAAATAAGAGGAGAATCATGACGTGGATAGGAGGTTGTAATTTCAGGTTAAATATATTATCTTCATAATCCATGCCGTCTTTGCTGGGATGTCCATGATTGGAAAATGTTTAGTGTTGCTCCACTTATTAGAGGTGGTCATATGTCCACCGAGTAGTTCTCATATTTTTCAGCATTTGAACTTTCACAAAATGTTGATCAAGAGCATCAAGTGTGAATTTGGGATGTATATATAAATATAATATTATATATTTACTATGTGGACTTGTGATTATTGCCTTTTAGGTTTATTGGGACTGAATATGGAGATTGGGATCTTACTCTTCCCTCTATCTTGTTCGGTCATTCTCTAATGCGTGCATTACCTCTTTACATAGGAACTAAATCTAGGTTTGATTTGTTTCTTCTAGGTGAGAGTGAAATTGCATCTTCTGTGATTAGTGAAAGCACTGCTGAAGGGGAGGAAGCTAGGATGTTCTTGGAAGATGTCCGCATATCATTTCCCCAGGTTTGTTGTATTATAACACATCCTGGAATTATTTAATTTCTGTATCCAGTAAGCTTCATATTTTCTCGTTTGTCGGTATCTCCAATAAATGGGGAAACAACATCACAAGGTTTAAACCATTTCGAGATTTATTGTGGCCTGCTATAATCTACAAAATAAATCAGTTGTGAACGTTATGCATCAAAACTCATAATTTTGCCGAAGGACAATGCTGAGATAGTGAGATGTGTTATTGTTGGAAATTCTAACAATTAGATATTATGGTCAAATAATTCAGGTATTGCGTGCTGTGAAGACAAAGCAAGTAACGTATTCTGTACTAAAGCATCTAAGTGCCTATGTACATAACTTGGAGAAGGTGGGGTTACTGGAAGAGAAAGAAAGGCTGCATCTTGATGACGCTGTGCAGGTTATTTGGTCTATTTTCTTCCTAAATTATTAATTAAGTATGTTTTCTTCACATGGAAACTAAAATTATGCAACTGTTATGTGCAGACCGATTTGAAAAAACTTCTACGAAACCCTCCTATAGTGAAGATGCCGAAAGTTAAGGATTTGCTAAATGTCCATCCGCTGCTTGGAGTACTTCCGAAACAAGTCCGTGGGCCCATTGAAAGCTCAACCAAGGAGATAATGAAAATGCGTGGTATGACATTGTACAAGGAGGGTTCCAAACCAAATGGAATATGGCTCATTTCCAATGGTGTAGTCAAGGTACGTAAGTATGCTGTGTAATATGGTAGATCTTGTTGGTCGACCCAAAACAACAAAACAACAATATGATGTCTTTATCTGCAGTGGACAAGTAAGACACTGAGCGGTAGGCGCTCCCTGCACCCTACTTTTACGCATGGAAGTACCTTGGGCCTGTACGAGGTTTTGATTGGAAGGCCTTATGTATGTGACATGGTAACAGAATCTGTTGTTCATTGTTTCTTTATTGAGGCGGAGAAGATACTCCCAGCACTCAAATCAGATCCTTCTGTTGAGGAATTTCTATGGCAGGTATCTACTATCTAGAAGATATTTTATCAATCTATAGTTAAATTGCATTGTTTGTAATTACTTTTCTAATTCTAGTGTTAAACGCTGCAAGTCTATAATCCATGAGCAAGAAGAATTTTAACTCTTTCCCTGGAAGAAGAATCAAATACTTATAGCTATCTAGATTAAAGATGCTATTACTATTAGTTTGAAGACACCTACTGAAATCATGAACTTTTTATTTTAAGATTTTGAGAATGTGCTTGCTATGGCCGCATTAAGTTTAAGTGTATAAGGTATGAGGGGAGCTTGTGTATGTGTTCTTTTCTATATGTTTAATAGCAAACAATGTCTTGTGAATGATCATCTCATTTTCATGTAACAACATGTCTATATTGTTATTTTAGTTTTGCATTCCTTTTTACCATGCACCCTGTTTTCCTCTCAAGTTTCATAGTAAATTTATGTAGTTTTTTTCCCTTTTGGATCCATCAAAATCTAAGATAAATTTTATCTAAAGATACAAGTAAACTTCATCAAACATGCTATTAGGATATTGTGATGCTGCTGCTGTCTAGGTGCATCATGCCGAAAGTTATCCGTCATCTCACGCACAGTTTACGTGCAGGAAAGTGCACTAGTTCTGGCAAAACTTTTTCTACCTCCTGTTTTTGAGAAACTCACTGTTCAAGAGTTGCGTGGCCTTGTTGCTGAACGATCAACGATGAATATCTACTTAAGTGGAGAAGTTATTGAAGTATGGCCGAGTTCTATTTGTATGCTGATGGAAGGATTTGTAAAGTCTCTGGATTCTCAAGAAAGCTCGATCAAAGCACCCGCCGCACTGTTTCCTTCAAATGCCGACCTAAGTTTCTTCAACAAAGAGTCATCAGGTAGAGTTGAAAGAACGAATGCTTTTCGTCTGCTTTTCTTCTCATTACATTCATTAAATCTTGTTCAATTTTATGGACTCCTCAGACCTCCCACAGTTCTTTTTCTCTGCCAGCCATGCATAAGTGCTATTGCAGAATGAACTGTTTGATAAAACCACTCACAAATTCTTTGTAATCTGAAAATTTCATATTTTCGCATGTTGATCAAAGCATGGTGTTTCCCCTCAAATCATGAAGATTTTAACACCCTACTTCCTATGATGTAGGTCTTGTATCATCGAGCTTTTGTCATCGTGGAACCTCATACGTGGTTGAAGCAAGAGCAAGAGTCATATTTTTTGAGGTTGGATCATTTGAGGGTAGCAGCCCTCTCCAAAGAAAGACTCCTTCATGGATTTCACATAGCAAGGAACTCCCAAGAGTTCAAAGTAGAGAGCATGGTTCTCTAATGAGCTGGCCAGAGAATATACAGAAAACTAGATCACAACATCGTCTCAATGAAGCTGACCGCCACAATAGTATGTCCGCAAAGGCAATGGAACTGAACATTTTCGGAAGTGCGGTATGTCTCACGATTGATACTGTGCAATCAATTTGTTATTGAACACTGATTTTTTCTTCTGTGTTCAGTTTTTATAGTCTTTCTTCACCTTATGTTCTATAGGTGGATGGTGCATATAAGCGTTACGGAAGCATCCCAAAGAGTATGCAAGATCGTAGTTTTTCATACAACAGAATTCCTTCGCGCTCGTCTCCTCGTCCACTTGTTTCGGTCCAGTCAGAAGGGAAAGAAAGCCTGGGCAAGAGGCTGAGACAGAGAACTTCCAAATTTGCACCTACTCCAGCCGCTCAGGAAATGGGTGCCTCATCAAAGCCTGCAGAAGACAACTCAAGTGACGATTCAGGAGCCGAAGAAGAAATCATCGTGAGAATCGACTCACCGAGTCACATTCTCATTTAAAGTGCAAATGCGCCACTTTGGAATAGCTTTTGTAGATTAAAATAAGATGAGTTTCTAGATAATAATGCGATTTAAAAGATGCGACGAGTGTGCAATATAGTTGTCTTCATCATTAAGCCCCATCTTATCATTGTCCTTATTTAGAGAACATGTTCTTGTTATGTTTATTATTTGAGGTGGTTATTGCGAATAAAGAGGAAGCACATTGTATATGAATCAACTTCAATGCTATTTATGCAATAATTATTTTCGAATTGTTGCAAATACTAATCTCGTAACAGATCTGGAGCTCTGTTAAATGCAGGTAGTTATGCCCATTGCAGTTCTATACCTCTCCACACCCAGCGTTGCTGCTTAGAGGTAATTGAAGGTGTTAGTTTGTATGTCTTTGTTGTTCCTTAAGATTAAATCCTTATTTTCTAGATGATGTTCGGGTCTATGTTGGGTAGATAAATGTTATGAGTTATGGGAACTAAAAAAGTCAATTTTCAAAATTACATTATGGATACAATTAAGATGATTGACCCAGACATTTTTCCAACTTTCTTTTGTCTTCGTTTGCATTGTTTTATAGTACATGGAGTACTCCTGCACCATTCATTCAATAGAGAGAAGCTCTGTGTGCTCTGAAGAAGATCATTGCAATTTGAGATGTTTTGAGAAGCTGTGGGTACAGTTTTCTCTATATTTAATGCAAACTAACAACTTTCAAGAAAAAAAAGATCATTGCAATTTTGAGCATATTTTTCCCCAAGTGAAGAAGCTCTATTGTCTTCTTTCAAGTAAAGAATCTCTGTTGCTTTGATTTGGAAACTACTGCTGTATAATTCACTGCATAGTACAACTGCCGCATGACATGATCCCTCCTGATGGGTGATACTGACAGAAGATGAGGCTGTGTGGTAATCCTGCAGATAAAATAAGGTCCCAAGCACCAAACAGATTGCTTAATTAAGTACCAATGATGGTAAGTTGTCATCCTTTTTTTCATTTTTTATGTTTTAACTTGTATAACTCGAATTCATGTATCTCTTCAGCAAAGAAAATTGAGTTTTCTAAGGCTTTGCTGGAATTGGAAGCCAGTCCTACATGGAGCTCGTCTGATTATGCTCACTAACATGGCACTGCTCACATATTGTGGACTTCCATTTTTCCCTCTAGGTTTTTATTCCTAGTTTTTTTGTATTTTTTTTCCAGAATTGTCAGGGATGCAATACCTGATGACTGCTGTTTTTGCAGGTTGTTAATTATCAATGAAATGGTATTTATATTTTTCAAGATAACCATTGTTGGTTGATGCTCTTGATGTCTCAGTTATTTTCCCTAGAATAATAACCAATCGAGAGTAACCATTAAGTTGTAATTTTATCCAAATTAGAGTTTGGTCTTTCCATTTGGTAGCTTGTTTCCCCCCACATTTTGTTTTTCCTAACAAGACGTGTCTTGTATCTTGCTTAAATTAGATTTCGTTTTTATTTCTTAGAGGTGCACATATTTAAAATTTTGAGAAAATAGGAAAGAAAGTTTTTTTTTGAAGGTGCGTTAGTGACCAAACAATTCATCCTGCAGCATTCTATAAAACCTGATATTTATGAGATTACAAAGACTTTTCAAGAACAATGATCAAACAATTCATTCTGCAGTAGTCTATAAAAGAACATTATTTTATTATAATCAGAGCTACATCTTACATAAACAAGGGAGCCCCCAAAAGGTGGACGACAAAAATTAATACATAAGTGTAAGCGGTAAAAAACCTATGATGAAAATGTACTAGGCAAACCAATTCAACACTAATCCACGATTTTGTATTCCTGTCTATGGACTGATCCCTATATAACCACCAAAAACACTACATCCAACACTATAGTATTCCTCCCAAAACAATTCTTTTATTGAAGTGTAATCCTTCAATAAAAAAATAAAAAAAATTAAGAGAACCAACTCCATAAGTTACCCCTTAACCAATATACACTACTTATGTGACCCTTAGACATCTATAACATTACGATCCTTACTCATGTAGTAGTATGGTTTGAAACCATATCAACATATATCAGAAGATCACTTGCTCGAGGTGCACACAAAGCATAGAAAAGAGAAGAGTTCCTTCAGAATTCTCTTGAGAATCATGCCTCTCTTAGGCACATATCTCGGGTGGACGTTGGCCGTCGGTGGCGCCGGCGGGAAGTGGTTGATCTTGGCGGTTAGACAAAAAGCAACCATGTCTAGAGTTGGTGTTTGGAAGAAGAGAGGAAGGGTAGTAGTAGTAGTAATGGAATATGGAATTGTATTTTAGTAATTAAAGAAGACACAAGTGTGTCAGTGTGTGTTTCAGAATTAGAAACCCACAAATGGTTTCCATCCACGCGGCAAATCCAATAGAAGCCGCGTGCACTTAAAGAACGCGTTTAGATAATTGGATTTCTTTCTAGTCTAATCAGTAGGCGTTTACTTAAGGACTAACATGGCGGTGGTGGAGTGGAGTGCATGCTATATGGTTAACACAACACACTCTTGTGAAGTTGGTATGGATAACTTTTCTTCTTCTATTTGTGACCGTAAGGTGGATTTGTGAAGTCAATTTTGATGGAAGTATATTTGTTTTGTGCTTCTAATTATGATTGATGAAGTTAAGTTATGGATGTATGTATGTATGTCAAAAAAGGAACTGTGATGAATGTGCTGTGATATGTCCATGATGTGTTGGAGCAACAAATAACAATATTGTTGTACGGAATCATACATACATGTGTAATGTGTAAACTGCTTGAGGGCTGTAAACTCCTGTCCTGTGCTGTGATGGAGTAAAAGGGTAAGTTTGGAAAATCAAGAAAAAAATTGCTGACAAACTTGAAATCCAAAAGGAAAACTAAATACTTGGAATACTGTATTGGATCAAATTATAACTAATGTTACTCATCATTCACATCATGTAATCAGAAAATTATCATATATCATATATATAATTGTACCCAAAAAAAGTCAATAATTTTAAGCTTCTCTGTTGGTGTCCAACACCATGAATTTCAACCCGGTCCAGTCTATCCGGTCCAGCCCATCAACTCCCATCTCCTCACTTCAATAGTCATTACATTTACAGCAAAACATTTCCTCCTCCTTCAGAAACACTAGAGAAAGATGAACTTGTTTGCTCAATCTCTGACCTTCTCAGGTTAGATTTTTATATTTTCTCAAATTTTCACTTCATAAATCTCTTCTTCATGTGTGTTTCTCCTAAAATTTCCTTTTGTCAAAATCATTCTTAACCATTAGGTTCCATTTTGCTTCTTCCCTTTTCCTCCAAAGCACCCACCAGAGCCTACGCGATCCTACCCAAGGTGAAAGGTGTCACCTTTTTCATTCCCAACCCCATATTTTCGCTTTTTCCGTTCTGGGTCTAACCCTTTTGTCAAAAAAATCGTTTTTTTTGCCTCCAAATAGGTCCGTAGAAACCCAATTCTGCGTTGTGGATTGCCCAATAGGAGCAGGATGTGTAGGGCTTACGGAGGGAATGGTTTCGGCTCACGGTTGCGACACGGGGAAATTGATCCGGAACCCTTTTGGGCTGCCATGGTTAAGGATTTTTTGTGGTAAAGTTTGATTTTTTTTTTTAAATATGATTGTGATTTTGTGGTGTGTTGAATTGTGGATGGTTTGGTTGTGAATTGGTGTAGGAATGTGAGGGTTTTGGTGGGCTTTCTGATGGAGCAGCCGAGTCAGTTGAAGCAGATCGAGTGGCCGGCTTTCGATCACACGGTATAGTGAATTGTCTTTTATTCCTTGAATATAATAATATTTGCCTTCTTATGCATATGATTTTTTGTTGTCTTTTTGTTCCTCTCCAAGTGTGAATTGGTTAGTTGGTTAATGATTAGGCGTGCGAGTGTAGTTTTATTTTGAGTTAATCTACTTTTTCCCCTCTGAGTTGTTAAATCGCTGAAATGGCTTTGGGCTTTTCTAAGTTAGTTTGGTCCTGGAATTATTTTTAATAAGTTGAAGTTGTTCAGTCTTTGTCAGTAGTGTAGAAGTAGAACTTGACAATCTTTTGTGATGCTGGTTTTGAATGAATTGCCTTGATCTACGTAATAAAAAATATTAAAGTTGTTACAGAGATTGTTTATTTTCCAAAGACAAGAGAAGAAACAGCATCAACATCACTTTAGTATGTTATATGAAGTTATGAACATGAATATATGTTATTATAATTACATAAATGAGAAAGAGAATACAAATTATAGAGCTATGAAAATGTAGATAACTTTATGCCTGTAAAGCCGAGCATTGTAAGCATTATAAATTCTCTTAAGATTCAAGAAAGCATCTGGTCTATGAATAGTATACGTCTAATATATCATTGTGACGTTCACATTATGTTTACAATCACCTGAAATAAAGGCATTCATCATTCGAAAAATTGTTCCAGTAACTTTATCGTAAGTAGACAAGGCAATAGTCTTGTGAGAGGAAGAGGTGATGATGGTAAGAGTTGGGAAGAATTGGTATATGGTATGTGGCACTGTCTAATCTTAACATAGATTGATGATGTGAAACAATAACACAAACCAAGCCTTGAGGATTTACTGTGAACTAGAGCTATATTATTGTAGTTCATAAGCCTGTTACAATGAAAATTTGAAGCAATTAACATTATATTACCCTTCAACCGTTGGCAATATAATTCTGTTTTTGTCCGATTCCACAACACATATATGAAGTTGAATGATTTGTCTGTCTCACTCATCCCCTTAATGTCAAGGAGAGATGACAACTTCTTGACATGGTCACGTAAATCTGCCGTGATTTTAGTTGTAAAACCTATCAAGTTGACAACCAATGATGAATGCCTTCATTTCAGGTGACTGTAAACATAATATGGACGTCGCAATGATATATTAGACGTATACTATTCGTAGACCATATGCTTTCTTGAATCTTAATAGAATTTATAGCGCTAATGTCAGCAATTTATATTAGACGGTACCATTTAGGGGAATGACTTCTTAATGTCAGCAATCATATTTCGTATCACATTTAGAGAAACTATGCCTTGATCCTCACTAAGAGGTTTGGTGGCATAATATGGTTTGTTGTCAGAACTCCATCCGCAAAATGTCAAAGAGAACTCCTAAATCCTAATGGGCTTTATGTTGTGTAATATCCAAATGAAGGTGCATATCCATTGGCTGGTCTGTTGGTGTCTATTTGGTTATATGTAGCTACAATTTTGTTGGTGTTACTTTACTCCTTTTGTTCTCTAAAATCTGCCATGAGTTGGTGACGTGGCATTTATGCAAATTCAATCGTCAAAATCACGAGGCTCAACTTACCGGGTCACATTTTAAGACTTGTATAATCTTGCAAATTCTGGATAAAGTTGACAACCTTTCAAGACTCAGATATATGTTCTGTACGTGTGTTTGTCTTAATAACAGCAGTGTTTCTTTGCTGATGTTGATTATCACTGAACTGAAATCCCACACATCATCATACTAATAAGATTTCTTTGCTTGCAGCTGAAGACCGCGACACTTACTCTTGTTCTTGTGGCTGCACTAATTGTTGCACTCTCCTCTGTTGATGCCGCACTCTCCTACACTCTTGCATTGCTTCTGCGGCGAAGCGCATGACTTGGAAGAATATCAACCACCAATTTTGTCTTTAGATTTTTCTCCCGTCTTTCCTCCTACAATGAAGCTCTTAGCATTTCGAGGGCTACCTTTTATTGATTACGAATATACGATGTATACATGTATGTATAGATTGTACCAAATGCCAATGTTTTCTTTTAAAGTCACCAATGGCATGATTAGCAAGAATTTTCTTTTGAAATCACCTCAATTTGCCTTTTGGTACGAGTTCTCTTCGAATTGTATTGAGAGGTATCAAAAGTAATCTTCATGCTTGTAGTTCGAATCTTTGAAGGTGGTTTGGACAACAACTGCAGGTTATTGCTGGAAGGGGTTGGAGCAGCTGGAGTTTAAGCCTTCCAGAGTAGGTGACCGATGATATTGGATTGGATTGGAAGTGTAGTGGATTGCTAAATGATGTGCACTATTCAAATTATGTGCAATATTTTAGCATATTCTTCCTCTTATGATTATATTTATAAGTCATCTTAGAATGCATTTCATACGCATTTAACCTTCAAAAGTTCAAAAGGTACAATAGATGTATTGTGTGTTTGATCAATCCAAATTCAAACACAGCCATAGTTATTAGTTGCAAACACAGGAAGATAATTAAATCATGGCAGTGGTAAAAGAAGCCAACATCTTGCAGAACAAAAATCATAAACCTTCCACATTAAAAAACAACAGACAGATCCACCGACCGTGCAGTGTTCACAGTTTTAAAAAAAAGCCCATCTAGAACAGCAAAAAGTAGCCGTTGCAACAACTCATACATACAAAGTTGCACACATCTTTCTCTCTCCTTTCACGTCACTCACTAAAGACTGAAGTAGTAAAGTAGATCAGGATCAATTACAGCTTCTGGAACTTCTCTTTCCATCACAGTGGCAACATGATTGGAGTTTCTCCATTACCAACTCCACCCCACCACTCTTTCCTGCAGGTTTCTTCTCTTCTATTTCTACACTTTCCAGAGCTGGTGGTGTTCCATCAATCATATGTTCTGCTTAAGGGTCAATTCGGATTTGGATTTGGTGTTTTCATAATGCAGGTTGAAACATATATTTTAATTAATTCAAACTATGTAGTAGTTATTTAATTCTGGAATTATATCCAGGATTTCCAGAAGGATGCAACTGACACTGAAGGTAATTTTGGAAGTGGTGATGTGAGTGATTCGATCAACGAAATGATTAACTTAGAGTTTGAACCCGTAGAACGCCCGCAGGAGCCACCAAGCGACGACGGGCCGGTGGAATTTCCCAGCATAGAAGCTCCTGTTCTAGTTGTAAGTTCCCATATAAATACCTCCACTTCAGAAATATCTATTTACATGCTATATTGCGTAATATAATCGATGAGTTTTTTTGTTTTGCACCCCAAGGATGAAATTGCAAAGGCAGACGGTGAAGATTTCACGAAGAAATTACGGAAAAGGGCAGGTTGCTCTAATAATAGAGAAGAACATGTTCCCAAACGTTCAGCAAAAAAGAGACATCAACAACACAACAAAGGCTCTCAGAGTAGCAACATTTTTCAGATGTTCAATCAATGCAAGCTCGAATTGTAGACTTGCAACAAATGTGCTTCTTTCATCTCATTACTGTGTGTTTAAATGACAATCCAACCGCAAAGGAATAAATGTTCTCAGATATGAAATCTGTGGGTTGGCTTGAGTTTATCACGATGTATGAATTCTTCAAATAAGAATCACATGTGTAACACAAATCGACCATTATTCTTTCGACAACCTATGTTGATTGCAAAAGGCTAGCTTATAGTGACAATTTCAGTGAATGATCTCCACTTATTATCTGTACTGTACCATATATCAACAAGCTTCCAATGTAACAAGGTGTTCAAATGAATCCTTCATTAGTTCACCAGGCGTCCCATGTATATTTGTAGCGAATCATAATAATCATTTCACATAATGCACAAAAACCCAAACAAATTTCAACCTCACACCAGTGATATGTACAGGCTAATTCAACCTCATTAAGTAACATGAAATAAAAGGAAAAACAAGCTCAATAACATGACCGTTACACGTAATCCATGGTTACTGAACAAGCAATAAGAAATGAAAACACAACCTCTACAACAATTTTGAAAGTTAATAATTAACTATATCTACACCCTATATCATGTAGTAAGCATGTTATCAATCAAGATGTCGACCATTCACTGCCACTAACACTGCCATCGTTATTTTGAAGAAATCCCAGTTCAGCAGCTCCAATTCGACGATGCTTCATTTGTTAACTGCATCATGTAAAATTGTTAAGAACATGTGCAGTTACATAGAGAAATGGTCTAACATTTTGATATAAGAACACACAACAAAAATTTATACCAGTTAAGTTTGTGATGATTAAATCATGGGTGGAGACTCTGGTTCTGAACCAGATATTGATGCAAACGACGACGAGGTTTCCTCTTTGGATAGAGAAACAAAGTTCAGCGGTCCTGTAGTCAATCGCCTTGTTTCTTTAAAATATCCATTCTGACGTCCAGAATAGGATCTCGGTGTTAGAAGCTCTGGTGTTGCACCACCTGCAGATACCCGTCTGGGTGCTGGAGTCATTGTTCCGGTACCATTCACGCGAAAACTGTTTGTTTTCCTGTTTAAACTGTTGCATCTTCTTGGGCTCGGCTTAGATCCATATATTGATTCCTTCTCTGCAAGGAGTAGATCTCTTATTTTCTTCTGATCCTGAAACAACACATGAAGTTGAAAGCGTATTTTCATTTCCTCTATCGAAGCCTATAATTTCTATAGCATACAATAACCAATAATTTACATAGCTCAACATACTTGTAAATGTAACTGTAAGGTGGAGCATTTTGATCATATACGCAGTTTGCATGAATATGAATGCTTCAGTTGCTTTATCATTTCAAAAAGAATATTATTTTTATGTGCAGAGCAACAGATGCTTTTTTCCAATTTAACCTGGGACAGCACACACTTAGCTTATTTCATTATTTGAATGGCACGAGTTCATAAACAAAAGTCAAAAATCAATATGAAAAATAAATGCACGTGTTCATTTAAAGATTTAAAGCAATGCTTCCACAGTTAGAGTGAGAAAAAAGGACAACAGGGCTTGTTGACAACAAAGTAAAACACGTATGAATACGGTAATCCAACGATAAAGATAATGGATGCAACTTGGAGTTCTGCATATTTTTATCTATATTCTGTGTGCAAGCTGAATGAGAGTAGCAGCAATAGTATGATCCTGGTCAATTGTTCAAATGTTGGATATTAGTCTTGCTAATAATTGATTGGCACAAAGAACAAGCGACAGAAATAATTCATATGCTGCATAAGTCTAAATCACAACCGGGAAAAAAGAATATTTCTAGGCATCATTGGCCATGAACGGTAGAAAGTTTGGTGAATTTGTGGTAATCAGCATAAGGTTGACTACTGATTAACAATATAGCTGTGAACATTGCAAACTAACTAGAGAATTATGTGAACTACTTTAAAAACCATACTCGGTATCTCCTTTTCTCTTCCTCCTTTTGTCGTCTGGCGAGTTTATATTCTTCCAATATTGAGACTAACCGGACCTGTAGAAGCGATGAAAAGATTCATGGAATTGGAATCTACTACCTCACACAGACAAACAATACAGAAAACATAGAAGGGGGAAAAACTCACCCCATCATACATAAAGGGCATATTTCTTTCATCCTCCCAAGCAAATACTCTCGTCTTTAAATTTTCAACAATACCTATAACATCAGCTCTAGATTACCATCAACGCAGCGTTAGTTAAACAGGAGAACAAAGAAATTGTAGCGTGAAAGCATACCTGGAATTTTTGTGACAGTGATCCGGGCACGTTCAGCACGCTTTAAATTTAGATGAGCACCTCTTCCGGCATTATATTTGTTTTGATCCTGGATTATCAGCAATAACATCATTAGCAAGTGAGAAAACTCTTCCCAAAATGTCAGAATAAATAGGCATTGACTTCCAACGGGCAAGAATAACATTGCCTACTTGGTTATAATCTTCCAGCCAGTTTTCATCTTCACAAGCGGCAAGCCACTTTCCCACTCTATCCATGATATCTTTTCTACTTGAGCATTCTTCTTTGGCTTTCAAAATCTGTGACTCGATGCTTGAAAGAAGTTCTGAAGGATTCATGATACCTGAATGGAAAAGAATCAGAAATGTAGAGTTATAATGAACCTGTGCTTAGAAGCAAAATAAAGGTCTAATTACCAGAATCTATCATTGCATTAGCCTTTTCAGGAGCTGTGCTCATGTCTGGTTCAATATGAGCCCTTATACAAATTTCTTCCAATTCTTCCCATCTTTGGGAAACTAGTTCTCTCATTCTACTTGCTTTGAGCTTGGTAAATCTCTCGACCTCCTCTTCAACCTGTTAGGCTTAAGTGAGAATTAACTAAATACCTGTGAGAAGTTGGAAAGTTAAGAACAGGGACAAGCTGTTCATCAAACCTGTGCTATTGTGTTTGTTGATAAAGCACCAGCATCTACAATATCGTTCTCTGGCAAACCAACAATGCGCATCACCCTGGTGAACCGAAGCTTCTCCTCCTCAGACGAGTCCATCAATTTCCATAGTTCACAGAGCAACGCCACAGTGTCTTGGAGCTACAAAATATCAATACTGTAAGAATGGGAAAATGGCAGTGCAATATAGACTTAATGGTTACAGGTATGCGTACCTTTTGAATCCGCGTCTTCTTTTCGGACTTCAGCATTACAATGGTCTGATGTAGACCATCCAACGTACTATTGCTAATGTTTGTAACTTGCCCTGATTCAGACTCATGTAAGCTGGGATGCACTTCATCTACTGTCTTTCCAAAATCAATTCCAAGTACACCACATAAGCAGTGTACTTCACTTACATACTCCAGAACCTTTTTGAGGCGCTCTGACTGGAAGAAGCCATTTTAATTTGATAAATCTAGTGAGGTTACGCAAATGATAAGATAGGTTTCACTAATACAATTATATTTTTGTGATTTGCAACATAATGTCAGGCCCAAGCATTTCGGAAGAGAATTTACAGACCCAAAGACGTTCTATTTTACTACAAATGATTGCAAATTTACAAAGATAAAACAACAGTAGTTGTTAAGCATTTTGCATGCATTGCTAAAAAACATAATAATGTATTAATATACCTTCTCCTTTTGAAGAGTTTCTAGTTGCACCCTATGTTCATTAAGCTTCCTCATCGACAAATCATGTTCATCCACACAATTTGAAGTGGTTTCTGATTTGGTAACATGACCATGATCAGCAATCTCTCCACTGATCTTCTCAATCTGTGCTCTTATCTCAGAAAATTGTTTCATGCGCACAAGCTTCTTTTGCTTCAACTCTTCTAACATGGGAGTTACAAATGCAAGTTGTTCCTTCAATGATTTTACACCTTTGTCTGCCTGTTACACAATTAACAAAGCCTTGGTCAGCAAAATCAGTGGCAAACTACATTTTTTCCCTTAAAAAAATGATAACAACATGAGATTAAGGATAGAGATGTAATAATCAATGAAATGGTCAGCTTTGAATGGACAACTTAGATTAAAGTAAATCAAGAGGAATGGTTGCTAGATATAATCCTTGTAGGTCCAATAATACTCAACAGAAAATTGTTACGTTTGTCCAATTCTAAGCAAGTCAAATTAAACGCAACTTGATGTGTAAAATATATACTACACATGAAAAGATAGAATTGAACAATGATACTGCAAGAAATACTACATACATATATCCGTACATAGCCACAACACAACACAATCAAACTCGATAGGTCTATATCAACGGAATCTAGAGTTCGTGAAAGTTTGGTTTTTGATTTATTTTTTACCTTCAAATGGAGAGTATGCTCCCCAAGGGAAGCCCTGAGAGCAGCTAGCTCTGCCTCTTTGGACGCAACGGTCTGGTGAAGTTGTGCTTTACTATTGCTGGCTTCGTCAACCTTTTTCCGGTAAACCTGCATGCACTCCATCTCTAGTTCCATCAACATGCGATCTTTATCAGCTTCCGATTCCCCAATCTCGGTCCATATGAACTACATAAAGAAAAATAACAAGGATTCACATACATGTTCCAGCATATTAAACTAGAAAAAGAAGATAGAAGCTTTAGGATAACATTTGAAGGCGCAAGATAATGGTCCATGCCCTTACGAACATACAATTAGATTGGAGAGAAGCAATTGCTGTATACGTATGAATTATGATCTTAATTCAAACACCAAGGTCTCTACAAGAGATTTATTAAACCCCTGATTTTGAGCATGTCATAATGTTATTGGTTAGAAGAAACATGGAAATAAAAGTTCTCTTGCTAAATTCATGTCAAATTGTTAATGAAAAATGACTCAAAATCAAGACCACCGAAGCATCATGAAGTAATGAAAAATTCTCCAAAATCAGCACAAGGGAGATTTAATATTTTGAATTCAACAAAGAAAAAATACCAGAATTCCAACCTTAATATCCGTGAAAAACTCTACCAGAGTCATCATAAAAAAATTACCAACACCATCTAATAACATCAACAACGGCATCAAAATTCCATTACAAACCATAGCTTGAAAAGCCAAACCACCCATAAGTGCATGCAATAAATACAAAAATAAAGTAAAGTACAACAAAATTAAACATAAGAAAAAACCAAAAAGAAGGGACAACCAATAATCATTGTCACAACAAAGAAAAGAAAAATCAAACAAAAAAAAACATAAAATAGAGAGAGACAGAGACCTCGAGCTCTCTGAGGAGAGCATTGCAACTCGTCTCCAAGTTGAAACTAGTGGAGCTCTTCCTCCCAACACCACCAGCAACCCCCACCATTCCACCAAAATCTCCCCGCAAACCCCCTAGGAAAAATTAAAATTCCAAAAGCTGCTCCTTTACAACCCCAAAGGTCCACATCTGAAAGAGTGGCCAAGACGAGATTTTTAGGGTTTCCCCAGCACAAAGAAGGGGAGATCTGAAATGGGTTCTCTCTCTCTCTCTCTCTCTCTCTCTCTTGGGGAAGTGTGTGGTTTGGTTCCAACACTGTAACAGAGAAAAAGAGAAGAAGACAGAGTTGGGGAGAGGACTAGACGACAAACACACCTATTACATCACAACGTGTTTTTTCGTTATTATAAATTTAATTTAAAATGCAAATTTAATTCATCACATAGATTTAAAAGAAGCACAGTTATAGACGGACGCGCGCGTCACGGACGCACCTTACGTGGATCTGTACAGCTCAGATATTTTTCTTTGAGTCAGCGTCCAGTCAGCGAAATTTCTCTTCGCGCGTTTTTGTCTTTTTAAAAAACGCCGGTTCTTTAAGTTGAACGATTCATTTCCCAATACACAGATAAGACAGTGTGCAGACCCTAGGACATCGTGCAGTCTCATTATTCGTGCAGAGCCCACACTTATCATAATAAAATATTTGTTTTTAAGTTTTACGTTGAATCAACTTAATTTGTCTAGCTTACTTTATGTGTGTGTGCAGTTTACATTATGTGTTTGTCCTGTTAACGTTATGTGTCTGTCCGGAATAAGTGTATTTGCTGTACGGAATAAGTGTATTTGCAGTCCGGAATAAGTGTATTTGTTGTCCGGTTTAAGAATAAAGTGTGTCCAGAAACGGAACATAAAGTTTGTCCGGAATAAGTTGATTTGTTGTCCGGAATAAGTGTATTTGCTGTCCGGAATAAGTGTATTTGCAGTCCGGAATAAGTGTATTTGTTGTCCGGTTTAAGAATAAAGTGTGTCCAGAAACGGAACATAAAGTTTGTCCGGAATAAGTTGATTTGTTGTCCGGAATAAGTGTATTTGCTGTCCGGAATAAGTGTATTTGCAGTCCGGAATAAGTGTAGTTGTCCAGAATAAGAAGAAAATGTGTCCAGAAACGGAACAGAAAGTTTGTCCGGAATAAGTGTATTTGCTGTCCGGAATAAGTGTATTTGTTGTCCGGTTTAAGAATAAAGTGTGTCCAGAAACGGAACATAAAGTTTGTCCGGAATAAGTTGATTTGTTATCCGGAATAAGTGTATTTGCTGTCCGGAATAAGTGTATTTGCAGTCCGGAATAAGTGTAGTTGTCCAGAATAAGAAGAAAGTGTGTCCAGAAACGGAACATAAAGTTTGTCCGGAATAAGTGTATTTGCTGTCCGGAATAAGTGTATTTGTTGTCCGGAATAAGTGTATTTGTTGTCCGGTTTAAGAATAAAGTGTGTCCAGAAACGGAACATAAAGTTTGTCCGGAATAAGTTGATTTGTTATCCGGAATAAGTGTATTTGCTGTCCGGAATAAGTGTATTTGCAGTCCGAAATAAGTGTAGTTGTCCAGAATAAGAAGAAAATGTGTCCAGAAACGGAACAGAAAGTTTGTCCGGAATAAGTGTATTTGCTGTCCGGAATAAGTGTATTTGTTGTCCGGTTTAAGAATAAAGTGTGTCCAGAAACGGAACATAAAGTTTGTCCGGAATAAGTTGATTTGTTATCCGGAATAAGTGTATTTGCTGTCCGGAATAAGTGTATTTGCAGTCCGGAATAAGTGTAGTTGTCCAGAATAAGAAGAAAATGTGTCCAGAAACGGAACAGAAAGTTTGTCCGGAATAAGTGTATTTGTTGTCCGATTTAAGAATAAAGTGTTTCCAGAAACGAAACATAAAGTTTGTCCGGAATAAGTGGATTTGCTGTCCGGAATAAGTGTATTTGCTGTCCGGAATAAGTGTATTTGCAGTCCGGAATCAATATATGGAATGCAATAATATGATGTCGAAACAAAAAAACGTCCGCAAAGCGCGCTCCCTCTGTCCGCTCGCTTTGCGGGGGGGACTCACGTCCCCCGCAGGGGCTGCCGCCCCCTGCCACCCCCGCACAAACTCAACAAACCTCCCACTGTATATTTTACCCCACAAGAATTACGTTTAGGGAAAAAATAGCATCTCAGATTCCCTGTTTATGTAGAAAGTTTGTCCTGTTTTGTCCTGTTTATGTAGAAAGATTGTCCTGTTTTGTCCTGTTTATGTAGAAAGTTTGTCCTGTTTATGTAGAAAGTTTGTCTTGTTTATGTAGAATGTTTGTCCAGTTTATGTAGAAAGTTTGTACTGTTTATGTACAAAGTTTGTCCTGTTTATGTAGAAAGTTTGTCCTGTTTATGTAGAATGTTTGTCCAGTTTATGTAGAATGTTTGTCCTGTTTATGTAGATACAATGAGAGCACAATGAGATATTGATGGTACATATTATTGATGGTAACTATTACACAATAAGATACAATGAGAGCACAAAGACAAACAAACAATACAAACACAAACACAAACACAAACACAAACACACAAAAATTACAAAAATAATATATCTTCTCCCAGTAAATCACACACAAACAAACAATACAAACACACACAAATTACAAAGATAATATATATTTTCCCAGTAAATCGGAAAGAAGATGTAAGACTTAAACATGACCGTCTCATTCACGCTGCTTACGTTGTGAAGAACCTTGGGAGTCGGCATCAGACGCTTTTTCGACGTAATATCTTACTCGAAATGGTGATTTATTATGGAGAGATGTACAACATAAACTGAACATACGTAAGTCTTCACCACGGAGCGTTGTACCTCTCTCCGGAATAAATCACCATTTCGAGGAAGATATTATTTCGAAGAAGCGTCTGATGCCGACTCTCAGGGTTCTTCACAACGTAAGTAACGTGAATGGGACGGTCGATGACACTCTTTCTTTCTTCTTCATTCTTTTTCTGTCACGGGCACTCCAACAGTGCAGCAAAGATGTTGTGGTGCGAAGTCTTCACCACCGGATCGTCACATTCACGATGCTAACGCTGACAAGAACATCGGGAAGTCTTCGCACCGTCCCATTCACGCTGCTTACGTTGTGAAGAATCCTGGGAGTCGGCATCAGACGCTTCTTCGACCTAATATCTTGCTCGAAATGGTGATTTATTCTGGAGAGAAAGAATGAAGAAGAAAGAAAGAGTGTCATCATATTTGTATTTGGGTGGAGAGAGAGAATGTGCTGAGTTGAAACGCATTTAATGTGATTTGAGTGGACATCAGGAAGAAAAAACAAAAAAACATTCATGCTTTAGCCACGTAATGTCTGACATGGATGTCCACGTAGAGCGCGTCCGTGACGCACTGCGTTCAACAAACATTTCCCTTAAAAGAAGTGTTGAACAATGTCAGTGGAAGCCAAAGGCAGAAATGGTGGTTTGTTGTGGACCCTTTTATGAGTAGAAAACAAAACAGATATTGTTAAAAAAGTTGGTGATGAAGTCATTCGTGATTAGTGATTACTGGCTGGATTATGGTGGTTTAGTTGCATGATTATTGATGGTTTTGATAGTGTTTGGGCAAGTTGGGACTTGGGAGGAAGGTGTGGTATCAACTTCAGTCAATTCTTTGGAAAATTGGAAATGGACTTTGTACCAAATGTTATGATGAAACAAGCCCAATCATGATTCATAACTTCATTGTCTATTGAGTTTCAACAGTTCCCAAAATCATTCTTTTCTTATTGTGAAGAATAATTTGGCTGGTTGATTGAATTGTTAGGTGTAAGTAAGAACATGTAATGGCAATTTTTTGGACATCCATCAAGTAATCAACTACTTTAGTGGATTGTTGGAGAATAGAAATCGATTCTTGCAGAATTTACATAACATTACACATTCACACCAACTAATTCTTCCAATACATAATACTTTTATATATGTTACATGTGGGTGCTTAGTGGGAAATTAAAGAGTGTAGGTGAGTGGCAGCAAAGCATTCCAAATCCAGCGCATCTCCAGATAGTGACTTTTCCAGCTTCCAACATTTTTTTTCTACAAAATGTTGACGATAATATAACATGAAGTACATCGATGCTGGATGCATGTCTAAGACAGTCTAACATATCCTCTTGGATAGGCAATTCAACCACCAAATTAAATAAATGGAAGTTAATCCAGGAGTAAATAATTCCATTAGGAAAGGTCAATAAATGACACTCAAAAGGGTCAAGTGAGGGGTCCATAAATGAGGTTGGACTCAACTACCTAACGATTTTTTATAATAGAATTGATAGGTGTTATTCTATTAAGTGTAGGCATGTATATTCGTTGAAAAATAGATGCCTCCGTTCATAAAGAATGCGAAACCATGATTGGAATAAAGTCCATCTCATATTTGTTGTATTCCTAAAATGGTTCACGTGAGCGTAATTATGGTTTGATCAATTGTGCTCTTTCTCCACAAGCAATGAATATGTCTTGCCCACTCACTTTATTTTCGAAACGTAGAGTGGTGGGGAGGTTTTCTATCATCATTTTGCTTGCATAAACATCCATTTTCTCAATCTAGTATGTATCGAATTGGTGGAAGAGACCTATACAAAATTTACAATCTTGTTTTTCTAGTAGTAAATGAAACATGTGCGAACTCACATAAGTGATAAGCCCAAGGAGAGAGAGAATTTTATGGGGGCTAATACAAGAGCAACCTTATATAAGATTCTGTGCATCTCTTTAAATGGAATAAATAAAAATCCTAAACAATTTCGGAAATTGGATGTGTCTTTATATCTCAATTTTGTTTGCGAGTTTACATCATCGCAACCTATAGTGACCTTAATTTAGTTTTCCTCTCTGTGAATTTGAGAAGGATTTACACTATACAAGAATGTAAAAATTCTTATTATTATTATGTGACCTCTCTTTCTCAGGTGAGTCTTGTGCATACTTGTGGTTGTAATGTTCTAGATGCACATATGTCAAACATGGAAACTCTAACACATCAACACATATATTTACAATTTTACTTCCACAGACCATGATGTTCATGTTTGTTAGAAAAAGACAAACAAATTATACTGAAGGTGTCGCAGTGTGTCCGAGTTTATGTACATTTCTGTTGGGAAGGAGATCTACGATGCACTAACTCGACACGGATTACACACGCCACGAAAACCGAATATTGAATGCGGAAACTATAACTTCTGACCCTCTCCCAAACTCAATGCAACAAGTAAACACAATTAAGATGGAAATAACAAGCAATCAATCAACACACCTGAAGCAAATCACGACACACGCGATTTTACAAGGTTCGGCAAGATGCCTACGTCCTTGGGGGGGTCTCCTGCGGATTTCCTTTCCTTGAAGCTCTTCTCCAACAAGAGAAGTCTCCGAGATTACACAATTTGGAAGCAATGCGTCTCCCAAAGCACTCTAAATCTCTCTCTAGCCTAATCTCTCTCAAGGAAATAAAGATTGTATGTTGTGTTACAAGATTAGGGCGAAAATCCTATTTATAATGGGCTAAAATCGTACAAAGAATAATTCAGATCGTGCATAACTGTCTGAAAACGGTCGACCAGCATTTCCCATCGGTCGACCGAACTTCGGTTAGTTCGCGTAACTGCCATCGTTCGGTCGACCGCTCGCCCATAGCCGGTCGATCGTTCCGCGCTGCTGAACAACGCTCGAAGCTCCTGGACAATTTCGGTCGACCGCGTGTCCAACACCGGTCGACCGTTCGGCACTGCTGGATAACGCCTAAAGCTACTAGACGAATTCGGTCGACCGTGTGTCCAACACCGGTCGACTGATTGGTGTGCTGAATTTCGTCTCGTATCTACTGTCACTTTTCGGTCGACCACGTGCCCAGCACCGGTCGACCGGATCTTCAAAAGATCCGAGCTCCAAATCTACTGGCCGTTTTCGGTCGACCGAATTCCCCGATCTGTTCTGAGCCCCATGGCTCCTGGAGCGATTCGGTCGACCGTGACTTAAGTTCCGGTCGACCGGTTCTCCCAATTTTCCTGTATTAACAATTATAAACCAAATTCCAACAATTTCAACTATTTTATTCTTGGAGCAATATGATTTTAGTGCTCTCAAGTCTCAAAAGATAGGGATGACCGTGAGGACATTATCAGTAACCTTTTAGCGTCAATCAACCTATTTACAAAACCTTTAACCATTATCCAATCCACACAGTCACACTACAGTATTTGTTGTCACGTCATTATTTTTATTCTTCTCTCTAAAACTTTTTCAACAATCAACAAAATATATTAATAATCATTATCGTAATTATTTAATATCAACAATTCATTCGTTTATAATTAATATTTAATTAATAAATACGAAAATATTATTAAAAATTAGGAAACCGCATTACATAGTACATTAATTGGAAATTTAAAAACTAAAACTAAAAATATATCATTAAATACTAAAGCTAAATACTAAACTTAAAATACATCAGGACGCATTTCCTCCAAATTGTTGTCATCAAATCGCCTTAAAGGTTCAAATGTGTGGTGCGATCATGCAACTGATCTCTCCTTCTCAATTACCTGGTAATATCCACTACACGGTCAGTGGAATACCGAACTGGGGCGTTCACGGAATTTCCAGGTTGATCCTCAATAAATTCGTTCCAACCTCCAAAATTAGTGTAGGAATCACATTTATCCTCCACTATCATATTATGCATTACAATGCAAGCTGTCATTATTTTGTTGAACACAACCTTACTCCATGCAAGAGATGACTTCTTCATTATCGTGAACCGCGCTTGCAAGACTCCAAATGCACGTTCAACATCTTTGTGTGCTGCTTCTTGTTGTTCAGCAAATAACTTGTCCTTCGGTGTTAGTGGATGAACGGTGGACGGAATGAATGTTGCCCATTTTGGATAAATATCATCTGTAAGATAGTATCTCATATTATATCGAGAAACGTTTACCTCAAAAGTCACAAGTGGAGCTCGTCCTTCCATTACGTCCTCAAAAACCGGAGATCGTTGCAGGACATTTAAGTCATTGCATGAACCTGGTGTGCCAAAAAACAAGTGTCATATCCACAAGTCAGCCGACGCCACTGCCTCGAGGACAAGAGTGACATTACCACTACGCCCTTGATATTGGCCTCTCCATGCAGCCGAACAATTTTTCCACACCCAGTGCATACAATCGATACTTCCCACCATGCCTTGGAACCCACGCTGCTCACCAACGTGAAGTAGTCATGCTAAATCACTTGCATTAGGTCTTCGGAGGTACTCACCGCCGAAGTTGTTAATTACACCGTCGCAAAACCGCGGCCATAAGGTTGCAAAAATCGTGGTCCACTCAAGAGGATCTGAGACTCGTCTCGGCTTACATGGTTGTAAGTGGTGATGTTGTAGTTGGGACAAACCAAAAAATGAGGTCCTTCTGGAGACGTGTGGAGCACCTCTTCAATGAATCAGGCGAGCCAGGCGCAGTAGAGCATAACGACGAGTCATTGAAGGGACGATGGCGGCATACATCGCCATCTGTGAACCAATGAGTCGGTTGCTTCGACCAGGAGGTGCGGAGGAAAAGAAGTGGTTACAATGAGATCAAAGAAGCGCAAATCATCTACGAACGAACACACAACATCAAATTTCAGTACATACATGTGTTGGCTTTTTGGCCTTAATCATTGTTTTGTTGATTTAATCAACCTAATCTTAATCATAAGTAATGTAGAGTAGCACACATATTGCATTGCATATATATTGCATGTGCTAACCTCTACAGGTGATCAAGACTCATGGAAGGAAGGAAATCAAGTCAAGATTTGTAATAAAGCTATATGAAGACTTGTAATCTTGATTTTATTTTGAGTCTTAGGAACATGTGTCAATTGAGCATACACGAGCTAAAAACATATCACATACACACTAGGTTCCTTAGAGAAGTCACACACAAAATTTCACATTATTTGGACTTCATTAGATCACCCAAACCTTAGTCGGAAATCACTTAAAACCTTAACCCAGAATTCATGTGTGAAACGGTCGATCGAACCAGTTCTAAGTTCGATCGGCTTATAACAGACTCTCCACAGTGATTTTACCAAACTCTACCGGTCGACCGATCCTGGATTTTAATATGGTTGTTACCTTTGTCGTATTCCTATAACGATCGTATTCGTATAAAACAAACTTAACCCCAAAATACATTCGGTAACCGGTCGAACGACAACCCTGTTTCGGTCGACCGGTTGAACACTTATAATATCCCTACTATCGGTCGACACACTCTTCGTTCGACCGATCCAACTTTGTCTCAACTGAATCACCTTAACGGTCGACCGCCCCATACTTTGGTTCGACCGATCCACTTAAGTAGAGTTAAGTTCTAGCTCGTTTGTCCGACCGAATATTCTTTTGATCGATCGTTCTCCTTGAAATCATGTGAACGGTCGACCGGTTTATCAGTTTCGGTCGACCGGTTCTGGACAGATTTGCAGCCCGATTTTCTGCTTTGTGTATCTTACACAAAACCCAACCAAATCTATCCCCAACGGCTAGAATACCTTAGGAGCTTATAAATAGAGGATCAAGACTTGTTGTTAACAGAACTCTCCAACTCCAATTGTCCCAATACATTAGAGAGAAACTTCAATCCTCAAAGCTCCAATTTCTACACTCCATAAGCCTAAACTACACACACTTGATCAATCACTCATTCTACTCAAAGTGTGCTCAATTAGAGAGTGAATCCCACTCAGTTACAAAGTTTGTCAAAAGAGTATAGACTTCGGTGAAAGCCCGAAGTGATCATTCTCGAATTGTGAGAAGAGGATTTCAAGCTCGGCGAGGGTTGTTCGCGAGTTTGACGGTTGTAAGGCGTTGTCTCCCGGCCCGGAACGGGGAGCGGATAGTGAAGTCGTAGGCGGAGCTCGCGGAGTCGAGCGGAGCTAGCAAGAGAGGACTAGGACCCGGGTGGGGTGCCGAACCTCTATAAAAACGCCGAGTCGATTTGTGGTTTGCTTGTTCCTTTTCCCTACTAGTCTTTAAATTGTTTCCGCTGTGTTTATTGTTTGATTAGTTAGGGATTAGCGTAAAAGTGATTAGATTAACCCGACCCACATGATCCTACAACATGTTTGGTTGATGTTACACACGTACCCTAAATGGGAGTCTGTTGCGCTTGGAGTAACCCGGGTAGGGCGCCCGAAAAAGAGCACCCGTTAGGTCATCACTAACCATGACCTGGACGACCTGATCATCAACTCTCTCTCTCTTCGATCCACATTAGTTTCTTTTTCCTCAACTCACTTTCTTCTTTTTCCTACATTATTCATTTCTTAACCACAACCCACAACAACATATCTCTCTCATCCACATCATTTTGTAGTCCATCTTGGTAAAAAATTAAAAAAATCTAAAAAATCAAAACAATTATAAAACGTATTTTCAAAAAATAATTAAAAAAATACTCAAACAAAAAATTCAAAAATTCAAAACAAAAACAAAAAAATAATCAAAAAATAATAAAAAATAAACGACCGACGACCCGGACGTTCTTAACCCCTCACGACGTGGGGTTATGAGCCTCACGACCTGGTCATCTTCGCATGACCGGGTCGTGGGGTGTTTTTTCACGTAAGGGGTGCTCTTAGAGCATCCCTTAACGCTAACTTTCTTCGGTCGTGACCAGGTCGTCATGAGGTCGTGACCGGGTCGTGTAAGATTTTTTTTTTAACGGGGGAAACACAAAGGGCGAAGATGCCCAGGTCACTGCCCCGGGCGTTGAAACGCCCGGGTCGTCGAATAAAATAATATTAAATTTTGTTTTTTGTTTTTTATTTTTTTTTGTTTTGATTTTTAGAATTTTTTGTTTTAGTTTTTTAATTTTTTTTTTGAAAATACGTTTTATAATTGTTTAGATTTTTTAGAAATTTTTTAAATTTTTTTTAAAATTTTACCAAGATAGACCCCGAAATGATGTGGAGGAGAGAGATAAGTTGTTGTGGGTTATGTTGGGTTGTGGTTAAGAGGTGAATAGTGTAGAAAAGAGAAGAATGTGGGTTGAGGAAAGAGAAAGCTGATGTGGAAGAGAGAGAAAGTTGATTTTGAAGAGAGAGAGTGCTGATGACTAGGTCGTCCAGGTCATGGTTAGTGATGACCTTAGAACGAGGTGGAATTGGACGTTATAGTGATGGGATACATGTGGACAACTAGACAAGAGTACCCTCTGAAAGTTTGCTTGGATGGTGATGTGTTACATAACATTTGGACCAAATAATCTGCTCATCGGTTCTATTCACGAATTCCTTTCATAGCCACATTAACTGAGGTACAATGATGCTTGCCATGATTAGGTGGTTAATTTGGGTACAAACAAATTAAGATATTAAAAAGGCATGGGTTATTTTTTTACACGTACCTATGAGATTAGTTATTGTTGGGCCTATATGAGAAGTATTACATCTACTTTATTGTGAAGAATTTATTGCTGACGACATAATATCATATTATATCAAATAACAAATACAATACTCCGGATTATTTTATATATTTAAGACGAAACAAATGTATCACAAAAATTAAATAGTATCCACTTGATAACACAACAAAAACACGAGAATGTACAAATAACCATCATGTTCGTAGACATAAAAACGAGAACTTTTAGTTGATACAAGTGTTTTTCTAAAACACTATTTGAATGGCATATTCATGCAAATCACCCAAATGAAGACAAGGTCCTTCAAATCTTCAATGTAATCACTTTGTTGGTTTCTCCCTTACCGAAAAAACCCGAAGGTCGACCTAAGTCAAACATGTAAGAGAGAGAAAAGAAAAAGGAGAAGACAACCTGAAGTGGCAACCTCATCTAATCATCTATAATTCAAGATGTGTTTGGGAGGTACTATTGGGATTTGGAAGTATAACTTTTAACCTGGAGAATCATTACAAGAGCATCCCTTAAGGCTGTTTTTCTCAGGTGGTGAACGACCTCACGACCAGGTCGTGATTTTCTTAAACGCTCATTTTCTCAGGTTGTGGATGACCAGGTCAGAGAACTGGGCGTTGAAACGCTCGGGTCGACGACCCGGTCGTCAATTAAAAAAATATTAAATTTTGTTTTTTGTTTTGATTTTTAGATTTTTTGTTTTAGTTTTTTTTAATTTTTTTTTTTGAAAATACGTTTTACAATTGTTTAGAATTTTTTTTAAAGTTTTACCAAGATGGACCCCGAGATGATGTGGAGGAGAGAGATATATTATTGTGGGTTGTGTTGGGTTGTGGTTAAGAGGTGAATAGTGTAGGAAAGAGAAGAATGTGAGTTGAGGGAAGAGAAAACTGATGTGGAAAAGAGAGAAAATTGATTTTGAAGAGAGAGAGCTGATGACTAGGTCTTCCAGGTCATGATCAGTGATGGTCTAAAAGGCTAAGCTAGAGATGAGCTTCAAGTGTTCGTGGGATGAGATGGTTGATGGACTTTCACTTCAAGCATATTTCCAAAACAAACTCACCAACAAAGATTGGTGAAAAGACTCCATCAGTGTGTAATTTTGGACACAAACCAGAAACCACTACTTTTCTATTATAGGCTCATAGCACGATAGCATTGCTAATTCTATGTTAATATGTAATAGTATTACAGCCTCTAAAGTTTTACACCATTATAACCCAAAAAAACTTAATAAGAACTAGCCAAACTGCACCCTGCAAAGTACTTCTCTCCCGAGAGTGTTGCAGAATTTCAAGAACTTGTGTGAATAATACTACCAGACATCGAACTTAATTCAAAGTATACTAATAAAAACATTGATACTATAGGCTTCACACAGGTTGAGACGACCCTTAGTTCTCTTCATCCATTAAGCCTAATGGAGGAGGAAGCAAATTCAAGTTAGCAATGGCCAAAGATCGAGCTCGATTAATGGGTGAAGTCGATCCCCCATCCCTAGGAGCATTACCTCACCAAAAATCAATCAAAATGAAGGTGTCATTGATCACATTAAAAATAGTTGTGGTCTTTCTTTGGAAGATTTGCAAGTTGCTTTCCTTCCAGATAAAACAAATAAACTCAAAGCCTACTAAATCCTGCAACCATTAATAAAGGCATAAAGCTATTGTTATTATATCTCACTAGAATTGTGATTGCACTGACATTCCAACCTTATGTCAAGAGGTCGTTGTTACGAAGAATTGTTGACGAACCTTGTAGAGTAAAATCACAAGTAAACAAGAGATGAATAGTGTCTTCAATATCCAATTTACATAAGCTACACAAACAATTACAATATATACCTCTTTTGAAAAGATTTACTCTAGTAGCACATTTGTCATATCAAAAGCCAAAAAAATATTTTAATTTTCAGCGGAACTCATAGAAGACATATTCATTGCTATTGAGGAACTCATAGAAGGATTTGACCGAATATTTATCATTGGTATTCAACCTCCGTAAGTAGCAATCCCTCTCATCAGTACCAACAATAATATTGTCAAAGACCATTCTAAAAAAAAGTGATTACACTTTGATCGTAAGTCATGTGAGGCCAAATGGGCAATACATTGGATGCAATACCTGGGAAAAGCAGAAACTCATTTATAGATAAGTATTTGTATTTGCTAGATGTAGCATTTTATAAATTCGAAAAAAGATGTCTTAAAGCACTCATTTCATGCCACATGTTTTCCCAAAAGAGAGGGTTGTTGTACCATTATTTACTCTACATCTAATCCCAATTGTAAAGGCTGCATAGATTTTCTAGAGTTTCCCTCCATAGATGAGAGCAGCCCGATGAGTCTTTTGTTTCTAAAGCCAAAGCCTTAACTAAATCACTTAATTAATTAGTGGTCAAGCAGGTTCACATCTCATTAACTATTTGGTAAGCCGTCAATCACCGGAACATGATGTCTTTTTTTCGACGAAGCAACTACTTCATTCCCAAATAAGGTGCCAAAAGAAATAGTTGACGGCAGTAAACGCGCGGTTTCAATCCTCAACCGGACTCGTTTGTGTGTTATTTGTTGCTTTATGAGAAACTAATGGGCCAATCTCTCGTCGTCCTTCACTCTTCAGTAGGTGGGCCTGTAAAATAAAACAAATATCCATCAAACCTGTAAACATGATTATCTCTTTCTTCAGCAGTGTAAGTAAAACACTTGGTCATATGAACCACATGTAAATAAATTTAATCTATGTAAAAGCTGATTGTGACGGTCGAGATCATTAAAATGTTGAATTTTGCAATGGGAACGACGAAAGTATAGAAATTCTTCAACCCGTGCATTCAAAACGGCACCTAAAACCCCATATAACCACCCCATCTCCAAACCAAAACACCCCTTAGAAGTGCCAAAAACCTAGCAAAATCCCAAGCCAAGACTAGTCAAACTCCAAAATATTTCCACCTAAACTGAGGTAGAAGACCTTTCTTTTGCCCTGGAGGAGGAATCGGACCAAACTACGTTGAAACACCAATCCAAAACCGAAGTCCCCCAGTAAAAATCACCCTGAAATATCAGACCTGTCTGACTGTCACACGTAGGATATTATGCGGTCAACAAAACACTATCTACCTTATTTCCGTGCAACACAGAAATGACTCTCGTACAACAACAAACCAACTGAAACGGCCCAGAAAATTCATCCGAGAGAGCCACCAAAAGCCGCTCAGAAGCGTCATACGACTATTGTCCTCACCAAACCATCGGACATTAGATGTCCGACGCAAAACAGAACCTCTACAATCCACCGAAACCCGAGCAAATCCTACACCTCTAAGCAACTTTGAAACACTTTGGTCACACACACTAATGTCGAAAGCGACGAGCAAGCGAATGAGCTCCGTCGATAACTTCCCGGTTTATCGCCATTTAGGACAAGTTGTGTTTCGAAGATGTTATAGACATTTTCAGACTCTAATTTTAACGCGTTATTTGTAACAACCAGGAGAAGGACCAACGTGGTTGGGTTCTAAAGTTTTTCATGATTACCAAAGTCCAGAACTCAGATTTCTACGGGATTCGATTTAAAGGAATTGTGTCGACTTTGTTGTTTTACCGAGTTTTGAATTTTCCAAAAGAAAAGTTTTCCTTCCCTCGAGCTTGTCCAACGTGGTTTTCTGCAGGCCATCACAACATTATTTCATGTGCTTTATGCAAATAGTAATTAATTTGCACTCATTTCACCCCATTTCATTTGTGATCGAAATGCAAGGCTGTAATGATGGATGAAAAAGAAAGAATGAGAATTGTGATACATTAATGGACCTATCAATTGAGAAAAGTAAAAGGTCAAATATGATGGATTTAGCTCATCAGGAGTTAAATTGCTTTTTGGTAGATTCAATAAGCTCATTTATGGCATCAGCAAAGTGAGGAAACTAAAATGTCTAGAGAAAAAAGCTAGGTTCACGCTATTTTTGAAAACCAGACAAATGTAGAATAAAAATAAGGAAAAATTTTCAAAATAATATTTTTTTTAAAAAAAATTCTCAAAATAAACCTCAAACAAAAGTATTTCTCAAACTAGACCCGCTGCCACCACGTGGTGACACGTGGCGGCGGCGGGTTTTGTTTTTTTGTGCATAGATAAATCGGCATCACCAGTGCCGAGTTCTCCCAGAGAGAACTCGGCACTGGTGATGCCGAGTTCTTCCAAAGAGAACTCGGTATCACCCGTGCCGAGTTCGATTTGATTTTTTATTGCCCAACACTTCAAATTCCAGTCGAATTGAGTTGCCAGGAGAATAGTGATTCAGATAGAACTCGGCATTGGGGATGCCGAGTTCTATTTGGTCCTGTTCTCCTGACACTCAAATCTTGTGTGAAAATGGGTGACGGCCAGGTGGCCCAGGTCTACAATAGAACTCGGCATTCTAGATGCCGAGTTTCATAGGCAGAAGTCCAATTCAATAGGCTTAAGTAGGCAAATTTGCGGTCCTAAAAAATACATTACATTCATTCGTCTTACAATTATCGTCTTACAATTAATCAACTCTTAAAAATGATTTAAGTCGTATATTCATTCAAGTCATAACAAAATACATTACAAATACATTACAAGTCTTACAATTAATCAACTCTTACATTCATTCGTCTCACTAAATAGTTACATACAAAATATTTTGCTATATAGGTTCCTTGCATCGCTTTCGGTTATGCCCTATACCGCCGCATCTCCCACACCTTACCTTTCTTCCAGAGTGTTCGTCCATCTCGTTTCGGATTCGCGTTGATTTAGGCCGACCGGGAGGTCTTTTGGTTTGGGGAGGCTTCATTGTGATGGTGCCTCGATCTGGCCAGTACCTCACATCAGGAATTGGGATAAATATCGGTTTGTACGCCTCCTTGTACATTTGAACCTCATAATACGGGGACACCAAATGTGAAGTGTTGACATTTGCATGTCTGCCACTGCAAACTGCTAGTACATGTGAACATGGGACGTGCATTGCAATTATGTATCCACAAGTGCAAGTAATAACTCCTTCTTCAAATTTCACGAGGTATTTTTTCTGGTCATTGGCTTCAACCTGGTACATCAGCTGGTGGTACCGAGTTACTGTATGTGTTCTGGCCAGATTGCTGTTTGCCATCACCACGGTGTGGACTGTCGGTACATATGTTTCATTCCACGACTCGGCGACGTCCCTTCTTTTAACAAAGAATTTGTTCAAGCGGAGAAAGGTCATCAAAATCATGGTTGTAATTGGCATACCGCGTGCCCCTCGTAAGACATTGTTGAAGCTTTCTGACATGTTAGTTGTCATACATCCGAAACGTCGACCCCCGTCGTGACAACAAGTCCATCTTTCCAAAGGACCTTGATGTTGAATTCACTCGTATATCGGCTTATGTTCCTCTGCAATAGCCTTCATTAACTCTTCAAATTTCATAAATGAATGAGTTTTACCCGCTTCATAAAACTTGATTTGTCCAAATCTTTCCTTGCAATTTCGATGTTTAGCAAGATTTGCTTTCATGTGTCGAAGACAGAATCGATGTACATGGCCCTCCGAAGGTGGAAATGCGGCTCGCACACAAGCATTTATTCCCGAAAATCTGTCGGTGATAATACACAAATCGGGTCGCCTTGTAACTCTACTTGCCAGCAAATGAAGGAACCACGTCCACGACTCTGTATTCTCGCTCTCTACAACAGCAAATGCCAAAGGAAAAATTCCGTTGTTTGCATCTGTGCCCACAGCAATTAGCAATAAACCTCTATATTTGCTATAGAGGTGCGTTCCATCCACACTGACAACGGGTCTACAATAATGAAACCCACTAATTGAAGGCCCGAACGCCCAAAATACACGCTTAAACATCTCCTCGTCTGAATTTATCTGGACATACTCTATTTCGACAACAGATCCTTCATTGTTCTGACAGAGAACTGTGACGAACCTTCGCAAATCTTTAAAACTGTCTTCTTCGGCACCATATATTCGGTTCAACGCTTTTTGCCTAGCATGCCATGCTTTAGCGTAACCGATTTCAAGTGAGTATTTGGTCTTCACCCTTTCCATTATTTCAGCAGGAGTAATTGTGAACTTAGTTCTAACAGATGGCATTATCAAGTCGCATACAAAATTAGCATTGCATTGTTTGTTGTCGTTTAACAATATCGGATTGGAACAAGTGTGCTCGGCGTCGTATGTTTTAACTTGAAAATATCTGCAGCCTTTTGGAACAGACGCATGTAGACGCCATTTGCAGTTATCTTCATCACGACGAATACAATGAACAGTATACCGTTTCGTTGAAGAAACCACAACTGAATACTGAACAAACTTTTTAATGTGCCACGATTGCAGAGCATGAACCAAATCATCTTTGGTTGGGAAAATTCGTTTATCCCAGAAAGAACGACCATCTTGCGTATGCCAATCACTCTGTTCAAAATTGTTCGCAGCATCGAAGAATGAGTGTTCAATTACCGAATTCTCTATCCAGTTGTCGTCCTCGAAGATATCGGGAAGTTCATTAAGAGTTGGAATCATATCGTTGTTAGCAACTGCATCATCAACAACGTCGTCGTCTTCACGGTTTATGGATTGACCCATCGCATATATGACATTCTACGTCTCCGGAACGACTTCATTAGCAGAAACACCTTCAGGTTCATCTTCTACAGCGAAAGGTGTGTTGTAATCCCCTAATTCCTCAGTGTCATCGTCTTCAACGCTATGCATCTGTTCCCGGCCTTCTGGTCGACTAAAATGAATTGGTTCAACAGGTGACAAACCAAGCCCAAGGTAAGGATATGAGGTAGATGGTCCAGCCCCTCCAGCAAACTCATCATGACTGTAATGTGAAGGTTCAAATTGCGACAGACCAGGATAAGGATTTGCACTGCTAGAAGGAATGTCACACACATTTTCTGACCATTCGTTGCCTGTTTGGAAGTTATGCGATTGGAAAAATGGAATTTGCTGGTATGCTGGAACTTCGGCAGTAGGATTTAGACTTATATTCAAATCTATTCCACAGTCCCAACCGGTCGACCTTACTGTACCATACTCCGGCGAATGAGTGTTCGTTGTCAGCGTAGGGTCGGGCACTTTAGGTTCAGCTTCCACATACACTCCAACCACAGACATCCGTTTAAACAAACGCATCAATCCATAAACCGACCTATCATTGGTTAATGGAACGTAAGTCCAATCATTGTTTAATGACAATTTCGCCGTCAACTTGACATCAAACATACTGTGTGGATAACAACATTCAGATCTTATAACATCCATTAAATCCTCATATTTGATGTTCAACGGAACAACTACCAATTTGCGGTCAGATCCTGTGTATTCTGCCACATCTCCGTCACATTCTAATTTCCCGTTATACATAACCAACAAAGATCCTTCATCATCTTTATTCATACCTAACATATATTAAATAAATTTGAAAATGTGTTCAAGTGAGATGATTGTTCTTCACAACTAAATACTTAAAAAGTTGAACGTCGAGCAATCTCTCCAATAAAATGTTTAAGATGACTACCGTAGACCTATAATCAACAAAACTAAATTCAAGTTACGATCAAACAATAAATAAAACGTTTTCACTAAAAACCCAAAATCGAATTTGAGTTTCCACCAAAACGGGTTTCTAAACCAACAAAAACACTACAATCATACATAAAACAACAATGTATATCATCCTAATACATAAAAAAGGCAATAAAACGGTGGAAATCGAAAAAAAATCGAAACCCTAACCTGAAAAACTCGGAAACTCGGCTTGAGGGAGAGGGGGGGCGTCTGGCTGCTTATATAGACCTCCAGAACTCGGCGTTGGCAACGCCGAGTTATCTTTTTTTAAGTGAACTCGGCGTTACCAACACCGAATTCTTACTTTAGAACTCGGCCTCCTAGAGGTCGAGTTCTATTTCATTTACTGTTCTCCTGGCGCGTCAATCGTTTCATGCACGATATGAGCCCCAGGAGAATAGTGATTCAAATAGAACTCGGCACTACCAGTGCCGAGTTCTATTTGAATGGTAGTGCCGAGTTCTATTTGAATCACTATTCTCCTGGCAAGCCGAGTGGAATATCAAATGGGGCAATAAAAAACCCAAGCATAGAACTCAGCACTCATGATGCCGAGTTCTATTGGTGTGAACTCGGCACTGGTGATGCCGTGTTCACAACAATAGAACTCGGCATCCATGATGCCGAGTTCTTTTGTAGAGTTCATTGATTTAAGAACTCGACTTTTTTTTTCATTTCCTGTTTCACAACAAAGACAATTCAACCACGACACAAATCAACGAAAACACAATTCAAACACGACACACAAACAAGTACGATAAAACACAATACAACTACGAATGGAATATGAAGTTCAACATTTTAACATACATCCAAAAGTATCATATAAAAACAACCAAATAAGTTCACAATTAATTCTCTATCCTAAGTGACCTCTCAATCTCTTCTTCCTTTTAGGACGTGCTTGAGCACGTCCTCTCCCCCTGCCGCGTCCCCCTCCTCGTGCTGCATTCTCAGTATCCTGAGTCAGACCGCCAAAGTCTTCTTGAGAGTGTGAATCATCTTCAACGACGCGATCCTGACTCAAATGTAATGTTGGTTCTTCAGCACCAAAACACATAAGCCAAGCCTTCATTTTTTCTTTCAATTTTCCAACCATCGAAGAACCTGTCTTGTGATCTTTGATCACCTCGTGAATTTGATGGAGTTCTTCGTGGAACTCATAAACTTCGTGCACCTACAGATAATTAAAATTTAATGAAACACTAAACAATTTTTAAAAGTGGTAATTGTTTAAATAAATGTTTAAATCTTACCATCTCTCGCTCTCTACCCGCTCGAGGTCTGTATAAGGTATTATTCGGAGCCAATGGGTGATGAACTATCCAACGCACGGTGATGCTCCAGTACCATTCCATATACAGAGGTGTGCTCTCTTCAGGAGTGACACCTAGGAGTGGTCGCTCAAACTTCAGATGATCTCTTCTGTGCGACCAATGCTGAATGAATTGGTGATTTTCCGCCAACCAATTCACATCCGACCTTCCCTGAGCCGATTTCACTACATGTCTCTCCATCGGCTCTGGAATGTGCTGCTGTAGACCGAACTGTCTCATCACTCGGTCTGGACAATGCATAACCACCTCACCAAAATTTATAAGCCAAGTACGGCTCGTCCAGATCTCTGAACCTTCCGTACATAATGGTGGTAACTGACTAAGATCCAAATTTACATAAGGCTCCCAGATCACTTGATCGAATTCCTGCACGTCCAGCTCATTCCGATAAAAATCAAGTGTCGTCGTCTTCGCACTACCCTTGAATGTTCTTGGTCGTCTCCAACGGGATCCTAATGGTGCCCTCTCGTCCTCCGGGTATACTAATGGTCTGTTCTTCAAAGGTCTCCCAATGTGTAAATGTTCCCAGCACCACAACTGCAGGAACGTAAGAAAACCACACAAATGTTTCGTCGGAATCAGTGAGGCTTCGTCTAACATGTGATATAAGTGGGCCAGAGCCGCACTACCCCAACTGTACTCCGATGCGACTGCCAAATCTCCAAGCAAAGACAGATACTTCAAGTGAACCATCGTCCCACTCTTATCTGCCAAAATACTACATCCCAGCTGGAACAGAATGAAGGCTCTGGTGTGTCGTGTAACCGTCTCCTCGTCAGCATCAAAAGGCAACTGCTGAAACCGAGCTTGCAACCAAGCCAGAGTTACGGAACCCTTACGACCCAAGTCATCGGGGACCTGACCCAATAAATCCATGCAGACCTCTGACCAAATGTACTCCTGAGACTCACACACCGGCAAACCATCTACGCGCAAGCCGGTAATCATCGAGATGTCACGCAAGGTGCACGTCATCTCACCATGTCGCAGGTGAAATGAATGAGTCTCCGGTCTCCAACGCTCGACCATCGCCCCCAGCAAGGTATGATCCAACTGAACTCGGCCCAACCGAGTGACTGTGTCAAACCCTGCCATATCTAGCAGAAACAGCATCCTCTCATCAGTGATCTGTCATTCGTTGAGCTTCGATCCATGCTCAACGCATTTTACACCATCAACATTCTTCTGCATAAATTTAGAGAAATGTAAGAATATTGAAACTCACGTGCAAATATTTAACTTGAAAACGTAAAATACTTACAAAATCTTTGAACAAGTCAGACTTGTGGTTGGCCTGCAAAACCAACACTGATCTGTCTACCGGACCTTGTGAAGCGTAGCTACCTCTAACTGAACCAGTACTAGAACCACCAAACTCCATCTGTACCGGCTGTAAACGTCGAACAATCTCTCCAATAAAATCAACTACAATAAACAACGTTAAGAATCATGTCAGAATGTTTTTAAAAATTTTGACAGAACCTCTCCTATATTTTTCAAATTGGTAAATTTAAACCTGCACGGTAGAATAAACTAACAATACTACAAACTTCAATTCTAACATACATTCAAACTCACATACATTTAAACTCAAATAAATCACTTTTAAGTTAACATTCATTCAAATTAACATACATTCAAACATAAATAACAACAAAAAATCTAATTTTAATCACAATAATCATACTTCAATTCAACTATTTTTAAGATGACTACCGTAGACCTATAATCAACAATACTAACTTCAATAATCAACTATCAAACAAGAAATAAAACGTTTTGCCTAAAAACCCAAAATCGAATTCGAGTTTTCACCAAAACGGGTTCCTAAACCAACAAAAACACTACAATCATACATAAAACAACAATGTATATCATCCTAATACATAAAAAAGGCAATAAAACGGTGGAAATCGAAAAAAAATCGAAACCCTAACCTGAAAAACTCGGAAACTCGGCGGATGGGGGAGATGGGGGCGTCGGGCTGCTTATATAGCCCGACGGAACTCGGCGTTTGTAACGCCGAGTTCACTTTTTTTTAAGTGAACTCGGCGTTACAAACGCCGAGTTCTACCTTTAGAACTCGGCATCCTAGATGCCGAGTTTTATTTCAGTAACTGTTCTCCTGGGCGTCAATCGTCTCATGCACGATCTGAGCGCCAGGAGAACAGTTTTCAAATAGAACTCGGCACTCTAACGGCCGAGTTCTATTTGAATCACCTCAGAAAACGTCAAGTGTTGGGCAATAAAAAATCAAGTAGAACTCGACAGCACCAGTGCCGAGTTCTCTCTGGGAGAACTCGGCACTGGTGATGCCGAGTTCTCTATGCACAAAAAAACAAAACCCGCCGCCGCCACGTGTCACCACGTGGTGGCAGCGGGTCTAGTTTGAGAAATACTTTTGTTTGAGGTTTATTTTGAGAATTTTTTTTCAAAAAAATTCCATTTTGAAAAATTTTCCTAAAAATAAAGCCGTAACACGACAATGCGTGATATTGTGGTCTCGATATTTTTTTTGCCTCGGCATGAGTGGGTCATTGTACTTGTTTTTTTTTGTTTTTCTTGTTGTGGGACGCACTAAGGAATAAAAGAAAAGGTTTTGTAATCTACATAATTCGTAAAATAGAAATTATTAAATTTAAAAAAAATCACCGTTTATTTTCTCTTTCAATATCTACAAATAAACACTAATATTATAGTATATTTTTTTGTAATTTCAAATAACAAGTGATTAATTAAAATAATACAAACTACCTCTACATTTTCAAAAGAATATATTTTTAACTTTCAGTTTTCCAACAATTACATTTTCAGGTTTAACTTTTTCAGAGATTTTATTATGAAATCTTACTTTTCTTAGCTTTCACGTTTCGAAATACTATATTCTCAACTTTAGTATTCTAACTTGTTTTTTTCTCACCAACTATATTTCTCAAACACTGTAAATATGTACTTATTTTGTTATAAACTCACACATCTTGATAATCTCTTACATACTTTTTATACAATGTTGTGATTGATAAGAAGATAGAGAATAAAATAGTGGTTAAATTTTATGAAATACAACATATGACATGACAAAAGAGAGAATCGGGATAACATTTTTGTAAAACTTATTGTTGCAGACGACCTTAGTAGACGTGGTCAAGCTAGGACAGAAGTATCGAGATAATTACACAATTATTACACAAATCTGTATATGTATGTATTTTTTATTTGCTGAAAATAGATTGTCATCGAATCCATTATCATTAGACATATAACATAATGTAATCGAAGTGAGATTGAGTTGGCCATGCCAAGGTGTGCTCGCAATTTTTTACTCATTTTTTGATTGTTAGTAATCCTTTCTTTTGGAGTCAGGTGATTTTTGGATTATTAGTAAAGAAATTAAGGAACGAACAAAGACAAATATAATGGGTTGCAACCAGTGTTCTAAAATGCGGCCGCATATGCAGATGCGAACTCGATGCGGGGGAGAAGTGCATCACATCTCCCCCGATGCGGCCCACATTCGAGCCTGCATATGCGGTCGCATTTCAAAACACTCAGTTTTTGTTTTGTTTTTTTAATTTTTTTACTCTGATTTGTTTAATATTGAATCAATGATCTTATAAATTATTCAAAAACTTACCTAAATTTTTAGTTATATGTATATAATTTATAATTAATATATCTATATTATATTATTTAATTATTAAATCACAAACCGCTTATGCGCCCGCATCGCATCCGCATCCCGCATATGTCAGATGCGGTGTCTCGCCGCATCGCATCTGCATCCCTTATTTCCAAACCTTGGTTGCAACCTGCAGGTAAGCACAAAACACGTCTTGATCATACTAACTACATAGTAGATACTAAAATTAGAGTTGCATAAAGAGAAGCATTTCATGGTAAATCAATAGTTAAATTAGCCACTTAGCTTAATAATTATCTTTAAACTGATTGTAAAAAAATGAATGCATTAACTTAAGTCAAAAATATTGTATACACACCAACTAAACCTAATCAACATACTTATAAACTATAGCCGTTTTTATACGGGAAGGAAACAGTGATCGTAACTTCACAGATCCCATTTATTTCTAACTGAGCTCAATAAACTTTGTTAGGCAAATGAACTGAAATTAAGCTTTAAGTTGGTGGATTAGACACACACTTTTTAAATTTCTTCCATTACCATTTTCTTCTCATCCATCATGTCACTGTAACATGAGCACATCGCTTTCACAGGTTGGAACGCTTTCTCATCCATCATGTCACTGTAACATCGCTTCCAACGATAGCTATAAAACCGTTGGATCCATAAAGCATTTCTTGTATGAGAACAAGAGCATCCTTAATGGGTCGCCGTGCGACCCGTCCCGGTCATTCTATGGACGTCCCGGTCCAGTGATCAGGGTGTCGACAGGGTTGTGCCAAGTGGCACAACCTGGTTGGTCCGGTTTTTGATTTTATTTTATTTGTTTTTGTTTCGTTGTTTGTTTTAATAATTAGGGGTTTACATTTTGATAAATAGTTATGATTTAATTAGTTTTAGTTTTATATTTTGATAATGTTATAACTAAAGTACGAAAATTATACTTAAATACACAAACTTCTCTGAAATTTACAGAGAACTTGTTCTAATTTAACTTAGCTTCCTAAACAGGTTTTCCATTTTATTACTTTCCCAAAATAGTTTTAAGATAATTATATTCTCAGACAAGATTTCAGATCGGTCAGATAAGACATTACACGCGTATTGTAGATTGTCAGTCCGACAATATAAGGAATCACGCACGTACTGTAGATGGTCAGTTCGACAAGATAAGGCATCACGTGCGTATTGTAGATTGTCAGATCGACATGATAAACAAGAAAGTGGTACTTGTTGGCTTTTTGACCTTAATCTATGTTTTGATGATTTAATCAACCTAATCTTAATTATAATCATGTTGAGTAGCACACATATTGCATTACATATATATTGCTTTGTGCTAACCTCTACAGGTGATCAAGACTCAAGGAAGAAAGGAAATCAAGTCAAGACATCTAATCAAGCTTATTTGAAGACATGTATTTTGTATTTTCTTTGAGTCTTAGGAACATGTGTAAATTGAGCATACTTAAGCTAAAATCAACTTATACACACACTAGGTTCCTTATAAAAGTCACACACGAAATTTCACATAATTTGGACTTCAATAGATCACCCAAACTTAGACCGGAAAACACTAAACATGAACTCTAAAAGTCTGCCCACATTCGGTCGACCGTAACAGGTCGTTCGGTCGACCGAGTGATCAATTGTCTTGTTTGTGTTTTCACTGCCTAGTTTCGGTCGACCGTGTGAAACTTATTTTTCCGACCGTTAGTTTTGTCGTATATACCTAACGGTCGTATTCGTATTAAACCAATTATACCCCATATACATTTCATGTATCGGTCGACCGAGGACCATGATCAGTCGACCGAATGACTGTCTCTTGACAAACCCAAATCTCCTGTTGAAAAATGGTCGACCGCTAGACCTTGTTTCGGTCGACCGAATAGATCAGTGTTTGTCTACCCCAGAGTGCCTGGTACAAATCGGTCGACTGATTCCTTTGTGGAGTTCGACCGATCACTTAAGTGTACCTAAGTCGTAGCGTTGGGCGGTCGACTGAACTTAGTTCAAAACTGCCAAACGATCGACCGTTCGTCCCGAGTTAGTCGACCAAATTTACTCAGATTTGGGTCCTGTAGATTTATGTTTTGTGTATCATACATCAACTCACACTCAATCAATCTCAACGGCTCTATTCTCTCTAATGCCTATATAAAGAGTTGTAAAACACATTTTAACACAACTCTCCCACTACAAACTTGTCCAATACATTAGAGAGAATCCCAAACACTCCAAGCCTCCAATTTCCACACTAAGTGATCAATTCCTTATTTCTACTCAAGTGTGCTCAAGAATTAGAGAGTGTTGTCACACTCATTGTTTGTGAAAGAAAGCAATGGTCTTGGTGAAATCCCAAGAGACTAGTATAGACTTCGGTGAGAGCCCTAAGTAATCCTCTCGGATTGTGAGAGGGGGAGCCAAGCTCGGCGAGGGTTGTTCGCGAGCTTGAAGATTGTAAATGCGTTCTCTCCCGGCCCGGAATGGGGAGTGGTTAGTGAAGTCGTGGGCGGAGCTCGGTGATCCGAGCAGAGCTTGCAAGAGAGGACTAGGACCCGGGTGGGGTGCCGAACCTCTATAAAAATCCCCCGTGTCGATTGTGGTTTGCATACTCCTTCCCTACTTGCTTGTTTTATTTAAATTCCGCTGTGCATATCTTGATTGCTTAAACAAGTAGGTAATTAGTGTAAAATAGTGATTAGTATTGTAAACCCATAACCCACTCGATCCTACAGTACTTTGGCGTACAATCTCACACTGAGGACGAACTTGATCGAGAACATCTGTCAGCAATTCGGTGGAAGCAACTATTAAGTGTGTTTTATTAGTATGTATTGTAGGTGTTTTGTAGTTTATGTAGTGTAATATTTGAATTATATAGTGTTTTATTTAGTTTATGTCGTGTATTTGGTTTATCGTCTCGTGTAATGTAAGCTTACATTTGCTTAAATTAATGTAAAATTTGCTTTCTTAATATTAATGGTATTTATTTAGTATTTGGCAATCATTGATGGTTAAATAAATAAAGTATATGCAATTTGAAAATACGAGATTTATTGGTATTTTGGTTTTTCCAATAGATTATTAATGTTTTTGCTAAATATAAATAATTTTGGAATAGAATAAAAGTTGAGAAGGAAATTAATGATGTTGAGGAAAAAGATTATGATGACATAGATCAAAGTTAAGTGGTAAATAGTGAAGAACAAAGATGAGGTTGGGTCATGATGACGTGACATGTCACTTGAAGAAGAGAGAGAAAAAGAGAAATTGAATGACATCGGTGATCCACTTTATGGTTAATGATGCTCTAACGTGCGTTAGTCAACATTTTTAAGACATGTCTACAAATTTCATAACATCTCCACAAAACTACTCTATTTGTGTACATAATTGTCGGATGATGTTCGATAATACTAAATTGCCTCAGAGTGATAGAAATATCTTTTTGGTCATCGATTTAATTGTTTATTGCATTTAATTCTTTGACGGTTATACACACATATATATACATATATTGGGGGTTTGAAAATCTTTCTGGAGGTCGATTCTTGTGAGGTTTTGATATGCTTTCGTGGTTCGTCCGCTCCGATGTGCGCTTGCTAGACGAAGAAATTGTTCTATCCTGGGAGAAAGCGTAAGACGCATCACACTAGTTTGTGGGAGCAATATTTGTTGTTTGTTTCATATGATTTTGTTTGTTAACTTCGTTTGGATCATGTTATATATTTCATTCGACATGGGTAACTCATTGTATAATGTGATAATATTCATAATTATTATAACACATTCCACATTTTCACCAAAAAAATCTAGATGTATAACAAATCAAAAACAAAATTTAGTATTATATTACATATATTTTTGAGAAAATTATATTATGTATTGTTATATAAAGTACTGGGTAAGAGCAGAAGACAGTGCCAAAAGGAGAAAGAAAGGAAAGCAACCTTCCACAGCTCTGCTCCCAACACTACCTTTTCTTTCCACAACCAAACACCTCAAAATCTTTCTCCACTTCACAACTACTACTACTGCCACTACTACTACATGTAACACAACACAACACAACAAAATTCAAACCAAACCAACAAACCAACCAATGGGCTCATCACGGGTGGTAACACTGTTCTTCTTCTTCCTTTGCCTCATCTCCTTGTCTAAGTCATTACCTCTCCAGAGAAGAGATCTTCCTACTTTGACATTTGATGAAGGCTACACTCGGGTGTTTGGAGACGACAACCTTATGCTGCTCAAGGACGGTACCTCCGTTCTCATTGCTCTCGACAAGAGAACAGGTAATTAATTAACCTAGCAAAAAGAAAAGAAAATTGGAAAGCCATTTAGTTTTGTTTGTATTTGCAAGTTTTCTAGATGGTGTGTTTTTTTGTGTGATCTTGACAAGTTTTTTTTAACATGAAGGGAGAAATTAACATTTTGTTTAATATTGTTTTTGTGATGCATGTGTAGGTGCAGGATTTGCGTCTCAGGATCTGTACTTGCACGGTTTCTTCAGCGCTTCCATCAAACTACCTTCGGATTACGCTGCTGGGGTCGTCATTGCCTTTTACGTGAGTTAATTTCCATTGTTATTAATTAATTAATTAATTGGACCACTAAGTGTACACAATTAAAATTGCATTATTATGTGAAAAAAATTGCACATCACTTAAGATTTAATATTTTCCACTTTAAAATAAATAAGTAAGTCTAAATTGTAGATGTAGCTTCCGAACAGACATGGAATTGCACCTTAGATCCGATGTTGGTTCTTGCTGTGTTGTAGATGTCGAATGGGGACATGTTCGAGAAGACGCACGACGAGCTGGACTTCGAGTTCTTAGGGAACGTTAGAGGAAGAGAGTGGAGACTACAAACCAATGTGTATGGCAATGGAAGCACGGCTACTGGGAGGGAAGAGAGATACGATTTTTGGTTTGATCCCACAGAAGACTTCCACCACTACAGCATCCTCTGGAACCACCATCGGATCATGTAACTCCTAAACTTCAATTCCAACTCATTTTCAGAAAATAATAGGTGGCTGGTGAAAATTAAAGTAATATCTGCAATTCCAAAAGTAAAATATAGTGCTTCAAGTGTGGCAATAATATATCGCCAAAATTATATCTAAATGTCATAATCAAAATATAATGTTGAAAGATATCATATCGGTGAAGGGTGTATTTGGCTTAACATGATAAAAAAAATAGGGGTATAACCGACAATACCAAATTTAGAGGGTTGGTAATGCGCGCGCGCAGAAACTCTCTCAAAAAAAAAAACACAAAAATCATAGTGTTAAAACTTTTCATTATGAAGTTTTCTTCTTCCAAAATATAAACTTCTCTGTGCTTTGGAATTGTTTTCAGTATCAGATGTGCTGATTCTTTGATTTGTAGATTCTACATAGATGACATACCAATCAGGGAGATCAGAAGGAGCAAAGCCATGGGAGGCGACTTCCCATCTAAGCCAATGTCACTCTATGCCACCATATGGGACGGCTCCAATTGGGCCACCTCCGGTGGTCGCTACAAGGTCAATTACAATTATGCACCATATGTAGCCGAATTCTCCAATCTCATCCTACACGGATGTGCAGTCGATCCAATTGATAGATCCTCAACATGCAACTCAACGCACGATTCTCGCTATGATGACGACCATGTCTTCTTGTCCCCCGAGCAACGAGTTGCGATGAAGGAATTTCGAAGAGAACACATGGTTTATGCTTATTGCCATGATAAAGTGAGGTACCACGTACCACCTCCTGAGTGTTCCACCGACCCGAACTCATTCAACAGGTTCCGAGGGTTGAAACGGGTAAGATTTGGGAAACCGATCCGTCGGAATTCCGCAAAAAGAGGCCATGCTGATCTCTAAGGACAAAATGATGGCGAATTCATGCATTGTTTTAGGGGCTCATTCTCTTCACATTGTGTCTTGTAAAGAAAATTATTATCATCGTTTTTTATGAATTTGGTTGACCCATCAGTTCTTAGTTTACAGATAGTAAACAAAGACAAACCACAAAACATGTCACTGAGACAAGAGAAAAATTCAAACGATAGAATCATAGATTTTGCCTCCACGGTCCCAAAGGTACATCCAACAGTTCAACTCAATGATAGCACTTACATTATGATAACACATGAATCGATAGCATAGTGCACATGAAATAATGGGCACGTGGGGCCACATAGAGCAATGATATAGGGTGATGGTGAAGTGAAAAAAAAGGTGGTGATAGGTTTACTTTTTGGGTGTGCTTTTGCAGAGACGGCCCAATTCCAGGGGGTGTGAGTTGTATGTAACTCGGAGAGTGGTGGCGGTGGTCTTTCGTTTGGAGTTTTGTCCGTTGTCGGATCCGTTGCTCCAGTCCAAACCAAACATGTTTCAAAGATTCTTTGGATATAATGGCCATGACATGTCTACTGTGTCTGTGTGGGTCGCGCGTGCTTGCTCCCCATGTTTGCAAATGTATGTTTTTTGAAAGTAGTCATATATTATTTGAAATAAAAATAATTTAACTATGATCCAACCAACATAAGCCGATATATTAGAGGGTTTAAGCAGTTCCCTTTACACCAAAAAAAACACAAGAGATAAGATAAGAATAATTTCCAATCTATCAGAGCAACATCTTTTAGCTTTCATTAGAAGGTGCATCAAGTCGGATGATTCCATACTCCTCAGATTTGCGAATTCGTTCCGCCCTCTCCAACTCCAATGCGTGGAGATGATCCTCATGTTCCCGATCAGCATCATAAACACGCTGAATCTCACTTGTGGTTGTTGAGTTTCTTCCATGCATCTTGGTTGTTTGCAAATGTATGTTAGGAACTTAGGATGCGTATTATTTGATAGGTGGTGGGGTTACTTTTGTAATTTATAGTGGGGTGTCAATTGTCTTGCGGGTGAGATTTGAATATGTATCGCTATCTTCACTTAATCAATACATAGATTAGTTAGGAACGTGTTCTTTGAATTCGGCTCGATCACTACAGTGAAATCATGGATGTGGAACGAATGTTAGAACATTCACACGGAAAAATAGATCACGCACCACATAACACGATAATATTTGTTTATAAAAAAACATTATTTAAAAAAAAAGATTTAAATCAGAAATTTCTCTATCCGGAGGGGGGAAACCAACACTCGAAACACTCGAGGTAGACTACATTAGCTATATAAAGATTAAATCTCCTTCATAGCAAACCCTAGTCTAACGGCCTCAATTGTGTCGTCTTTGTCGACATTTTGGATTAGATGTGACAAATATTTGAGATAGAAGAAAACTTAAGAATAAAGAGAAGAGAAATGATTCTTGTATATTTCTCATGAGGTAATCACCTCTATTTACAGTGTACAAAAGAGTCTAAATAAGGAGATAATCTACAACTATATGCAACAACTATACATAGAAATTCACATGATTTTAGCCTTTGATTGTGGCAAAATAATCTCCTAATTGATCCTCTAATTAATCTGTCATTTAACATTGACAACTATTGTTTACATCCCCCTCAAACTGATGATGTGACATCAACAATTTGCCTATAAAAATATTATGACGATTACGAGGCTGAGTTTTAGTGAAGAAATCAGCTAATTGCTCTTTGGAGGAAGTGTGATTAGGCGTTGTTAGAACTTATCACAAAACAGAGGAGTAGGTGATGCAGAGTTGATGTGAAAATCAATTAAAAGACGTTGAAGCCAAATAATTTCCACACACGTAGAAGACAGCTCGGTATTCTACCTCTGTGGATGATTTTGATACTGTTGCTTGCTTCTTAGATTTCCAAGAGAGTAAAGATGTCCCTAAAAATATGCAATAACCTGTCATGGAGCGGTGAGTATCCTTGCAACCAGCATAGTCAGCATCAGAGAATGCTCGTAACTCTAATGGCGAATTATTAAAGAATGATAAACCCATGGTTGGAGTAGATCGTAAGTACCAGATGATGTGATGGACGGCAGTTAAATGCAGATGTCGAGTTTATAAACAAAACGACTCACTAACTGTACACCATAAGAAATGTCTGGACGAGTCACGGTTACATACATAAGAATACCAACAATCTTTCGATACATAGTTGGATCAAGAATTGCAGCTCCATCATCACGACCATACTTAACATTGACCTCTAGAGGAGTATCAACCACTTTGTCATCAGTAAGTCCTACCAAGTTAATAAGATCCTTGGTGTACTTCTATTGACTAAGAAAATATCCATGTGGCCGATGAGATATTTCAAGACCTAGGAAGTATTGAGTCAAACCAAGGTCCTTCATCTGAAATGAGTCTTGAAGAGCATCCTTTAGTTGTTGGACACCATAATTATCATTTCCAGTAATGAGAATATCTTAAAACAAAAATACTCCCACAGTTGGATTTGGACGTGAAGAGAGAGCGATCATTCTGACTTTGTGTATATCCTTCCTTCGTAAGAACCATTTTTAACTTTGCAAACCATGCTCGGGGTGCATGTTTTAATCCATAAATAACCTTCTGAAGTTTACATACCATCTGTGGAGGAAATGAGGACCCTGGAGGGGGGTATACTTCGTCAAATAAATCACCATTAATAAACACATTTCTGATATCCATCTGATAAACATCCCATTTTTTAGTGCTTGCAACAGCGAACAAGGTACAGACTGTGGTTATTTTGGCCACCGGAGTAAACGTTTCATCATAATCGATCCCATGTTCTTGATTAAATCCTTGAGCAATGAGTCGTGCTTTATAACGATCCAAGGAGCCGTCAGCTTTCGGTTTGATAGCATAAACCCATTTGGAGCCAACGAGTGGATGATTAGCAGGTGCTTGAACCATGTCCCATGTCTTATTTTGGAGTAGTGCATCTAGTTCATCTTGCATTGCCTGAGACCATTCTGCTGCTTGTTTATAAGAACGAGGAATAAAAAGTGGATCAAATGTAGACAATAAACAAAGTCGATCAACAGGTTTGATGATTTGCATAGATTTACGGATATGTGGAGGTGGTGGAGGTGGTGTAGGAGAAGGTGGTGGTGGAAACATACCTAAGGCCGAAGTTGGTGAGGAGGAAGGTATAGGATGGTGAACTCTTCTTCGATAAATGATAATATCCTATAAGTTATTAGGAAAAGATGATAAAGGAACATACACAACAGGAGAAGTAGTGGATGAGGAGGAGAAATATGGGGTAGTCTCAAGAAAGATAACATTTTTGGAAATTCGTATTTTTTCTGGTGTCCCAGTCATAATAACGATAACCTTTTTGAGTTTCAGAATATCCAAGAAAAATGCAACGAGATACTTTACCATCAAGCTTGGAATATTCAGATGTGGCTTTAAGAACGTAGCAAGTGTAACGTCCCGTATCCGATCCCGTATCGAGTTTGGGTCTTGGTCCGTCACTCATGTGCCCACTGGTCCACAACACCCACCTATTACCACGAAACTTAAGTTAGTAAATGTTATGGTAGTAGGCTCATGTCTTTATATCTCACCCCAACATTCTCATGTTAAGCAATGTGAGACTAAATTTGGGGGTTTTACAACCTACCCCACTTGAACACCTGACGTCCTCGTCAGGGTCAAGTCACTCAGTCACCAGACGTTTGTGAGATTCTAGAGGTGGCTCCCACCCTTTAGGTGTAGCACTTAGTTCCCACAATTTTGGCTGGTTCAGGCTCTGATACCATCTGTAACGTCCCGTCTCCGAACCCGCATGAAGCCCGGGTCCTGGTCCGTCACCCATGTGCCCACTGACCCACAACACCCACATATTGCCACAAAACTTAAGTTGATAAGTGCTATAGTAGTGGGTTCATGTCTTTATATCTCACCCCAACATTCTCATGTTAAGCAACGTGGGAATATACTTGAGGGTTTTACAACAATTACATCTAAAAACACGTAGAATTTTATAGTTGGGCAGATGTCCGAATAGCATATGTAGAGGAGAAACATCACCAATGACCGAGCTTGGAAGGCGATTAATTAAGTATACTGATGTCATTATGCTTTCAGCCCAGATTTTTTTTGGAAGTTGTGCGTGAAGAAGCAGTGCCCGCGCTGTCTCCATGATATGCGTGAAGAAGCAACACCATTTTGTCGTGGTTGATACGGGCAACTCTTTTGATGTACGATACCTTCAGTTGCTAAATATGTCTCAAATTCCTTTGATATATATTCTCCACCAGAATCAAAGTGAAATGTTATGATGTTCTTTCCAAACTGAGTCAAAATCATACTACAAAAATATTGGAAAACTTGTAGCACTTCTGATTTGCGACGCAAGAAGTAGACCCATGAGAAACGAGACCAATCATCAATAAATGATATATAATAGAATTTTCTAGTTAGTGATACTACTCGAGATGGACCCCATACATCCGAATGGACAAGATCAAAAGAAGATGTAGCACGAGTGGAACTCAAGTGAAAAGGTAAAACATGAGATTTTGCAAGAACACAATCAGCACATATTTTATTTATATATAATCTAGAATTTAACTTGTCTAGTACATTTGATTTGAATAAAGAAGACAAGTTTAAAGCATGAGGGTGGCCAAGGCGACAATGCCAAAGTTGTCAATGTTTATTAGCTAATTGTTTCTCATGAGATGAAGGTGCAATAAGACAAACAAGAGTAGAGGACTGTTTAAAGTCCAGAGTGAAGAGTTCCTCATTCCTATGGCCTTTCCCAATCACCTTCCCAGTCTGCAGATCCTGTATCATACAACCAGAAGGAGAAAATGAGAATACAATTTTGTTTTACAAGCTGACCTACAAAGATTAGATTGGCACATATATTACGTATATATAGAACATTTGAAAGGTGCAAAGGTGTTGAGTCAAGAGTCGTAATAGGTACAGATTCAATCTTCTCAACTTTAAGAGATTGACCATTTGCAACAAGAATATTCTCTATTGCAGAATTAGAATGGGTAGTACCCGAGTCTAATATCCATGAGTTTTGTGTACCATTTTTACCAGAAGTAGAGGTCTGAAGAGCCTGAATAATTTGCTGAAGTTGTTCTCTCTTCAGAGAGAGTTACAGAGTGTCCATTTCTTTGCAGAAGTTGTGGTAGCATATGCTCTTGGCTGATTTTTCTTCGGTGGCCATTTCTTGCAAGCCTCAATAAGATGACCATGCTCCTTGCAATATCTGCAAAAGATATTAGTTTGATCACTACCTCTCTTTTTCGTACACTGGATTGCAAGGTGTCCCCTCTCATGACATGTGCAACATTCAACGTTGTTGAGATCTCGTTGTTTTCCTTGATGAAAGCTTGCAATTAATGTCATTTTCCTTGATGAAAGCAAGCAACATAACTCCAGATCTTCTGAAAGTTTTTAGAGAACTTTTGAGTTATGATCCTCTGTCATTTGTTTATTTTAATATGTGTAGGAATGCATGATATTAGAAGCTCTAACTTCGATGTCCCCTGAAAAATATGTTTATCTTTCCACTTATCCCCAAAATATATCCGCCTAAATCGTGGTACCACTCCATTTGACTTAACAACAACAACCACTTCTCTATCTTTCTCTCCTTTAGGCATATCCGGTTCAGATTTTCCAGTTGAGAGTAAGGACCACCGCCATCACACAGTAGTTAGCTGAGATCGCCCCCACAGAGTCTGTCGGACCCCTGCTGAGACTGTCAGACCCTTACTGAGTCCGTCAGACCCTTACTGAGTCCGTCAGACCCCCATTGGACTGCACAAGTTTTTTTAGTGTTCTTGTATGAGAAACAAGACGTCCAAGAGAATGAGTAAGTGAAATTGTTAAAAATTGACGTGGGTATTACTTTCTTGCATTTTCTTTCCATTTTCGAGTTGTCTTGAGGTATTGTGTTGGTTTGTGCAAGTTGTGTTTGAATCTGTCTTTTGCGGAGTAATTGTGCTTGATTCAGCTACGATTGCGCTTGATGAATGACAATTTAATGACGACATACAACACGTGATGGTACTCGACGATCCGAAGAAAGAAACTCTATTGCTTCATCATATCGAGGTTACATCGAACCGCCCTATACGATCTATTTTAGGTCTTCACTCTTAATTACTGAGGTGACGTTTGCACAGTGCTATCATAACTGAGGTGACCTTTTAGGGAAAATAACAGGTCCAATTTAAAAAAAATCAAAATTATCGAGCTCATATCGATCGCATATGGAGTTAATCTAACATTTCAATTCGACATTGTTCCATTCCTATACTTCTTTTATAGACAGGACGACACTATAATAAATGATAAAAAAATATTGTTCCATGTCAAGGCCTGATATTCTGGTAGAACTGGTCGATAGTCAATTTGGCTCTGAAAGTCTGCATGTTCTGGTTTGTGATGGTGTCGAAGGGAAGATTCAACAGACGATGCTCTACGTATTTGATGACGTACATGCCACAATCTCCGCTGCAATTTTAATATTATTAATCGTAAGCATATATGAAAAGGCATTAACCAAGCTCTGTGATCACGAAATTTACCTCATCCGGGTTTGGGGGACCTCCTTCTTGTTGTTCAACAATGTAACCGTAAGGGTAATATGTCTTCTTCATCATTAGAAGATGGGGTGGAACATGCTTCTAACAAAGACACGATCTTAGCTAACTGGTCCGACATGACCACTGACAACTGATTCTCATCAGATAGTGGTCTCGATCATGTTTCTATCAAAAATACGATCTTAGCCAACTGTTCTGACATGGACGCGGACAACTGATCCACATCTCCCTGGACTCTCGACGGTGCGTCTAACAAAAACATCATCCTAACCATTCGGTCCATTATGGATACCTGATTCTCAATGACGGTACCCAGTTGACTTTTCATCAACAATTGTTTTGCTTCCATCGACTGTTGTGTTGCTTCCACCCTCTCCAACCTTTCTACCAAAAGCGTGTAATTAATCATGAGATAAGGCTAAAGCAGGGGTTCAAACTGTGCCTGGGGTAGAGGTCAGGATAACTGATTCCTCCTTTCTGCCATCAACTTCAAAAATGTTCGCCTCTGTGGCAAACTTAGCAAATCTCCCAGCCACCTCATCAACATCCTCCTCGTGCCCGGGTGGTAGGGGTCATCACCCTTTGTCAGGCTGTTGTAGTATTCAGCCTCCGATGTACGGGGCACCAAAACAGGGAATACAGTCGACTGCGACGAATATAAGACATTATCTTAGATTTCAATAACAAGTCTAAACCATCGAGATAATATCGAATTCATATCGAGCAAACTAAGCACTTCACTAAATAATAAAAAATCTACTAAACCATCTACGTACGTCGAACTACTATTGATCCCATCGAGAACACTAATTATCAGAATTTTTGCCTGTCGAGAAAAACAAAAGTTAACTATCGAGATCGAACTCCTATTGAACCTATTGAGAAAACTTAAGAATCCGGGAATGAAAAATATATCTAACCTATCGAGGACTACCAAACTATTATCGAACCCATCAAGCAAATTAAATACTCCAGCAAATAATATCAATTGACAATAGTGACATCGAACTACTTACGTTTCTTTTTGAAGAAAACATGCGTGCAACCTCATCCTTCTGCGGGGTGTTTTTCTCATTGCTCGTCCAGTTGAGCATCCTAGGGACTTGGTGTACATGGTTCACAACATATTGAGTGGCAAACTGCATACTGACCTCGTACGCCCAATACTATAACGCATGGGTATAACCGTATATGCTATATTCTGTGTCTTTTTGGTGGCGCATCACTTCCTTCTTCCCATACAAATCTTTCTGCTTACTCATGTCTTTTTGACATGATGTAAGACGACTTCCCCCACGGATACTTGACGAAGTAGTCTAGGTCGTTAATCATCTTGACCATATCCGCTCATACGAATAGCTTGCCCTCTCGGGCATATAGAACACCTTCAATCAGGATGTATAATCCGAACTTGAAGTCGTCTTCATCATTTGTACAACTTATGAATGTCGCCTCTAACATCAATATCGAATTTTCGTCTGTCCATTGAAATAATCCTTTATTAGGCGATCACTGGTACAGTGCTCCTGCAACTTAGCCTCCGACGGTACTGTACAAAAGTTCACCGATCATCAGTGCAAACTCATATCTACTGAATCTGCAGGTCTTAGGGCCCAAACAGGAATGAACCTCGTCATCTCTTTTGCTCTGGATCTTGTGCAATAGTAACTAGTAGGCAAGAACACCGGAGAACCCTAATTTGCTTGTCTCGAAAAATTATCTGAACGGGGATTCCTTTGCCCTGTAGAGCAACCCGTGCTGCCGAAACTTCTCTTTAATGTCATTCATACACTTAGTGCCTCCGTATGTCACACGATCGGGGAAATGATCCACTGTTGGAACTATTAACTTCATCATTTGCAAAAACAAACAAAACAGGAGAAAACCATAACCAGTGAAAAACATGGGTAAAACTTCAAAGGAAAATGAATCGATATCATATCGAGCTCATATCGAGGCTATCGAGCTCGCAGTTCTTCACAATCAAACTAAGCCTACCAACCTCATACCACGTGCAAGAAGAATCGAACCTATCGATCTCGTAGGAAAAATGGTCCGATTTCAAAGGAGCATAGCTATCGAACCTATCGAATTGGCAGGAATAATAGTCTGATTTCCATCGATCATACTATCGAGTACCTATCGAACTACGACCGAAACTACCGAGCATCGATCCAACTATCGAGTACCTATCAAACTACGACCGAAACTACCGAGCATGCCTGCAAACACGGGAAAATAGTTCCACTTCCAACCCAGGCGACAGAACTCAGATCAATACCAATAAAAGGAGGAAATCAACTACATTTTTGATAGAACAATAACCTAAACTCATAAAAATATATCAAGAAATTAAAAAACATAAACGTGCTTACGTGCCCTAAAACAGATACCATATGACCTAAAACTGCAAATGAAATCGAGCTTTTATCGAACAAATACCGATCCTATCGAGCACCGTTGGAACCCTAGAAAAACGGTCCGACTTTCGTCGATTCAGCCAAGCCCATTTAACACTCAATCAAAACCAATAAATGGAGGAAATCAACTACATTTATGATAGAAACAACAACCTAACATTCAAGAACAAATAACTAAACAAAAAAACCTGCCTTAAAGACTGACCTTCGTCGCCGGACGACTTCGATGGAGGAGTTGTTCTCCGATGTGGGTTCGTCTATGAAGGTGAACCTTCGATAGGGTAGGGGGCGCTGAGTTCGAGTCAGCTCAATCTGATTTCGATTGAGTAGGGGGTGCTGAGTTCGAGTCGGCTCAATCTGATTTCGATTGAGGGGTCGAGTGCGACAAAGAAAGATAGAGGAGACACATTCTCTTTTGAAAGAGAGTTCAAATGGATGCGTGAGAGAGATTTTTGGGGTTATTTAAATAGTGGGGAAATTTGTGTAGAAGTGGAAAGATAAGCATATTTTTCAGAGGATGTCAAATTGATTTTTTTCTAGGTCTTGACAACGTAGAGCATAGTTAGTCAATATATATATATATAAGTCAACAAGACAAGTAAGTGTTATATATAAAACACAACACTTGATGAAATATACAAGATATGTATCTCAACTGGACCAAGGACCAGCAAGTAGTGCATGGGAAGTAATTTTGATCTTCATCTTGTAACGACCCGTGATTTATGACACACACTTACATTCCAACCAAAATAATTAAAAATGTAAGAATAACCACTGAAGAATTTTATCCACGTAGGACGGTATGTGGGGTGGTTTTTACTTGCCAAACTCGTTCCGCCCCGTTTGCAGCCCTGAACCATAAGCATAACCGGAGGTCCAAGTCTAAGAGTAAAGTGTTGATCCGATAAAGGAGAAGCAGATCTGATTAAGTCAAGTTTTGGCGGGCAAATTGGGACCCCGTATAGTTGACTGAGACTTGAAAGGGAAAAAACGAAGAACACGCGAGTAGAGTAGAAACGAGAAAGAAGAAAAGAAACGGGAGAAACCCTAAAAAAACCCAAATCGGAATCCCAAATCTCCCGACCGATCCTCGTCGATTCGTCCTCCGCAATCGAGGTGAGTGACTTTCGAATCTCCTAAACCCTAGGTCGTTTTGTTCGGTGGATATGGGCGGACTCGGTGATTCTGTTTCCGTGTAGAACCCCAGTCGATGCGTTTTTACCTTTGCGTATCGCTTGTAGTTGTAGGATTCGTATGTTCTGTGCTTCTTAACGTCCTTCAGATCCTAATTGTGTTTTCCTAGGGATTTTTGTTTTTTGTTTAGGGGTTTGTTAGGCGGATATGCTGTTTTTTTTGTGCAAGTAGATATTCTGTTTGTTCGATGGTACGCGGATTTAGAGTTTTCGGTGTCCAATGGGGATGTTGTTTTTCGGAGGCGGATAAAGCCCACGGTTTTCGTGTGTAGGATTCAGATAAAGAACTTGCATAATCAGGTCAAACATGTTGTTTTCTGTTGCTGGTGGCTCCTTTTTATGTAAACGTTTTCATATTTTTAGTTTGATGTCTTGTTATTTATAGTTAACGAGTAGCTAACATGTCAACTCACATTCTCAAGGAATCTTGTTCCTAAATTGTCCCCCCCCCCCCCCCCCCCCAAACTTGAATATGACAGGGTTACGGAGTAAATTAAATTGAGTTACCCTTTGCCTTGAGTGCTTCGAAATTTATTGAAGAAACTTCGAACCTGTTGCTTTCGGAAATAAGGTTTTGTAGGATACTCTTAAGACTTATTGGCATAGTTGCATTGCTTCTTAGGTCAGTAATTTTAAGATTGTCTTCTATTTTCTACATGTGGGCTCACTTTCTTTCATGATAGTGTAATAGTAGACATAATTTTGATCGAGTAATTGTTGTACCTTTTGTCTTCTATATTAGATGTTTTTTAGTCCAACCATTGAGATTGGCAAAGACAACATAGCAATAGCTCTTGCAACTGTAGGGACCAAAGTTTGTTTCATATTTTAGAATTGTTATACCTATACGCTCAATCTCTTTCATAGAAAAACTAAACTAATTACTGGTTCCTCCTTTTATCCAGGATAATCTTCATGTCTTCATTTCTGTCTTTCAAAATTATGCTCATGGTTTAAACTTAAATGACCTTATGAGAGGGTGAATAGAAAGTAAGGACAAGATAATGAAATCAATTTTGCTTAGATGGCTTAATTCTAGAAACTTGCTTGACTCTGTCTATGACAATCTAGCTCCGTCAAACTCAAATCTCTATTTTCTTACAATGATTTATATATTATAATCATCAATCTTGATCTTCTCTATCTTGATGAGAAAGTCATATAAAAATCATATATGTAGATGTCATATCTCTCTCGACCTTAGTTTCTGACTAGTGGCTTGTCTCCTTGGACCTTGGAGGCAAGCTTACTCAATTTTAAAAATCATAAATATGTGTACGTAAGCTTACTAAATTAGTTTCTAATCAATGATCGTGTTTTGGGGGGTTTTCCCTTAGATTCTTCTATTACTACACTCTTCCCCACTCTCCGTCTATAACAATCTATGTCCATCAAAAATATTATTTTTGTACATCATATCTCTTTCCACCTCGAGGATTATGATAAACAAGTGGTTCAACTCATCAAATTTCTAAACGATCTTTTAGGTAAGTCTAATTTCAAACGTATCAATATATGTAAGCATGTCTACCTAGAGTCTTGTTCGTCTCTCTTTCCACCCTTCTCTCCTGATAACCAAATCTTTTATTAGAGAACACATTTGTATGCAACATATCTCACGACGTTTAGGATATGACAAACAAGTCATGTCACTTCTTACTTTTTGATTAATAACATTTGTTCATGATCATGGAGCCAAGTCTACTAAACTTAAGAAAACTCTTCGATATGTATAACTGTGTCTCTTTGAACCATGGGAATGTGCTTTTATGTAATCGAATTTCTTAAACTGAACTATATTCTAGAATCTCATTCATCTATTTGTCTCAATGAGCGATTCATCGTTTCCAAGGTTTTCAGAACCGAACCGGACGTCGAACCAATAACGTCAAAATTTCAGAGGTTTGACCGGGGATGGACCGAAACCACCGGTCCAGAACGGTTCGACGCAAAAATAATTTTTTGCGGGTTATCGAACCAGACAGGCCTCCGGTTCACGGTCCAACCGGTCGGACCGGCTGGTCCGGTTTTCAAAACGGTGATTATTTCTCTAGATATTGAGCATGTGTCAAAATTCTCTCCAACATCTTAGTTTCTAATTAATAGTTTATCAGTTATGAACTTGGAGGCAAGTCTACTCAATTTCAAAAATCTTTCTATATCTGTAAGTACGCCTCACTGGGAATGTGTTTATATGATTTTTTTTTTGCTTAGAGTATTGTCAATGTCTGTCTTGATAACCAATATCTCTTGTAGAAGTCTTATTTGAATCCGCCGTACCCCTTTCAACTTCGAGGATATGACAAACAAGTCATAACATTTCAGTGTACAATTAATGAATTGTATCTCGTGACAGCGCAAGCAAGTCAATTTTTGAAATCATCAAAATGTGCAAATATACTTCTCTAGACCATGGGATGCACTTTAATGTAGTTAAAAGTTTTTAAACCGATTATTATTCTTGAACCTTGTTCGTCTTCATGTCGACGTCCAATATGTTTCCACTAGAAATTTCATTCATGGAAATGGTATCTCTCTTGACCTTGAGGATATTGAATCATTCGATATCTTAGTTTCTAATTAATGACTCAGCCCTATAACCTTGGAGAGAAGTCTCCTCAAAAATTCTGGCAAACAAGTTTACTCAGTTTAAAAAATAACCGATAAGCGTATGCACATCCTTTTGACCTAGAGGTGGTTTTTTATGTATTTTATTTTCTTGGATCAATTTATATCCTACTGTGTTCTCCATCTCTTTCTCGATGACCAATCTATCTCCATTCAATGTGTTATTTGTAGACATCACATCTTTCTTGACTGTGAGGATGTGACGCTCGTTTAAAATCTTATTTTCCAATTAATGACTCGTCTCTTTTGATCTTGGAAGCAAGTCTATACAATTTCAATTTTTTTGTTGATATATGTAAACATGTCTCTCTTGACCTTGGGGATGTGTTTTTAATTTTTATGTAATTTATTTTTGTATGTTCTAGAGTTTTGTCAGTCCCTGTCTCCTGACCAATCTTCCGTTAGAAATCTTTTTTTTTGCATCATATCTCTTACAAGTATGCAACCAACATTATCTGACAACATAATTTCTTAGTTTTTAACTTCCCTCTCTTGACCTTGGAGGCAAGTCCACTCAATTTAAAAACTATTAATAAATCTAATCCCGTCTCCCTTGACCATGAGGATCTATCTTAATGTGGTTGATTTAAATTTTAGAGTCTTATATATTTCTCTCTTGATAACTAATATCTCCATTAAAATTTTAATTTTCAAACATCATCTTTCTCCTGATTTTAAGGTTGAGTAATGACAAACAAAGCACTTAACATCTTATGTCCTAACTAATCTTTGTATTTTGTGACCTTGGAAGCAAGTCTACTTAATTTCAAAAAATCTAATCAATTTCAAGGATATTTGACCTGTGTATTCACTTCTCTCTTGACCTTTCTATGTGTTTTTATGTAATTTGTTTATGTAGATTGATTTATATTCCAGACTCTCCTTCTCTCGACGATTAACCTTTCTTATAGAAGTCTTATTTTGATATGTCATATCTCTCCCGACTTTGAGGGTATGCCAAAGAAATCTTCCAACATCTTAGTTCTAATTATTTGACTTGTCTCTTGTGATCCTGAGGGCAATTTACTCAATTACAAAAATCATCAATGTGTCTAAGTGTGTCTCCATTGACCATGGAAATGTGTTTTCATGCAAAATTTATGGTTGATTTATATCTAAAATCTTGTTTGTCCCCTTTGTTCGATGACCAATCTTTCTACAAAAAATATCATTTGTTTATGATACGTCTCCTGACCTCAAGGATATAGTAATATAACCAACAGATTTTCTAGCATCTTAATTTCCAAATGTTGACTGGTGGTGTTTAAAGTCAACTGAATTTCAAAACTCATCTATTTGTGTAAACGTGTTTCTCTCGACCATGAGGATGTGTTATAAAATTGTTACTTTTGTTAGATTGATTTCTATCGAGAGTCTTGTTTGTAATATATCATTGTTAGAAACCTCATTTGTAGATTTTATATTTTTCCCGACCTTGAGGATGTGAAAACGAATTCATCCAACTTCCCAGTTTCTAACAAATAACTTGTACCCCATGACCTTGAAGGTTTACTCAATTTCAAAAGCCATCAATGTATATTTGCATGTCCTTGATTGTGTGGTCGATTTATATTCACAGTTGATGTTTTGACTCCCTTTATCTTGATGTCTGATTTTTAAAAAAAATCTCATTTAGATGTTCTCTCCCAAGTCCCAACCTTAAGCTTTAACAAATGAGTCGTTTACCAATTACCATCTTAGTTGCTAAATGATGACTTTCCTCTCGTGATGTTTTAGGGAAGTCTACCCAATTTCAAGAATTATCGACTTGTGTAAGCACGTCTCTCTTGACCTTGGGAATGTGTTTCTATTTAGTTAATAAAATTTAATTTATTTTCTAGAGTTGTCCGCCTCTTTTTAGATGGCCACTCTATCTTTGTTAGAAATCTCACATGTAGTCGTCATATCCCCTCCCAACCTTTACGATTTGACAAACAAATCACCCAACATCTTAGTTTCTAGTGACAAGCCTCTAGTAACCTTGCAGGTAGACCTGGTAATCGTGTCGTGTTCGTGTACTTTCGTGTCAGACAATTTCGTAATCGTGTCAGGATTTCGTGTTATCGTGTTAAGTACAATTTGAAGAAACTTCATCATGTTTAAATTGAAAATAGTTAAGTGACATGTTATATTAATATTTTTCTATATAATTAACACATTAATTGACCATTATCAGGTAAAAATAATTGATTACCTAACAAAGAGATGTTATTCGTGTCAGTTTCGTGTAAAAAACTAAAATATCGTGTAATCGTGTCGTGTTCGTGTCAAATCGTGTATTAATTATTTTATGTTTATATCTTCATAAATCATCATAATAACGTATTTCAACCACACAAAAAATTTCGTGTCATGTCGTGTAAAAATCGTGTCACAATATCGTGTCGTGTTATCGTGTCGTGTCAGAAATTGCCAGGCCTACTTGCAGGTAAGTATACTCAATTTCAAAACTTATCAATATGTGTAAACGTGATTTTCTAGACCACAGAGATGTACTTTAAATGTAGTCACATTTCTGAATTGATTTCAATAATACTTGTCCACATAGATGTAGGTGTCCGTTCAAATGACCAATCTGTTTTTGTTAGAAATCTCATCTCTTTTCTGACCTTAAAAATGTGACAAAAGTAGGGTTGTAAACAGGGTTGACGGCCGATTCAAGTCCAACCGCAACATGTTACGCCTAAGGTAAAAGAAGTCTAAATTTGCCAGTCCGGTTAACAATATTTTTGAAAAGAAGGTTAGCCTTCTCTAATTTGTATGTCAATATCTGTTTTCTTTCAATCTCACCAGTGTTACTGCTATATATACTCTTGGTTTGATTACATGTTTTTTTTTGTAATTCCTCAATACTTTTAACTTACAAATGAAAAGATTCAACTCAGTGCTCAACTCCACTTGATGGCTTAACCACTGTTCTGAAAACCGGACCGGACCGGCCGGTCGGACCGGTTCGACCGTGAACCGCTGGCCTGTCCGGTCCGGTCCGGTGAGGGTGCAAAAACCGTTTTTGAAGTGAACCGTGATGAACCGGAGGTTCAACCGGTCGGACCGGTTCAACCGTGCGGTCGGACCAGCGGTTCGAAACAATCGGGTGATCGGTCATCCGGATCCGGAAAGGAAAAAAAAATCCACCTTCCTGAAACCCTCCTCTCCCCTACGCCGACCCTCCCCCTCACTCCTCTCTCTTCCGTCGGTCCTCCGGCCACCTCCGAACAAGACTCCCGTCGTCACCGGCCAAGACTTTGACAACACTGAAAAACCGGAGATGAGAGAGAGAGAGAGAGAGTGGAGAAGACAGTGGATCTGGTGTTGGAGGAAGGAAGGGGAGAGGAGGTGTTGGAGGGGAGGGAGATATGGGAGCTGGAAGAGGAGAGGAGAGGAGAGGAGAAAGGCGTTGGAGGAGAGGAGAGAGGCGTTAGAGGAGAATAGAGAGGAGAGAGGGGTTTTGTTGGGTGTGGTGTTTTATTTGTGGGTCTTTTTTAAAAAACACCTTATGAAAGTTATTATTGTATACTTTTATATATAATATGTATATATAATATGACTTTTATTATTGTAGACTTTTATAAATAAGACTTTTATATATAATATGTATATATGACGTCATGCACGTCACCGGTTCAACCGGTTCGATTCGGTCCGACCCCGGTTGAACCTCTGAACCTTTGACGTTGCCGGTTCGACGTCCGGTTCGGTTCTGAAAACCTTGGGCTTAACTACTAAATAATTCCTAAACAACAATCCACTTGATGTAGGGGCTTGGTCACTGCACTTTACACTACCAAAAACTTGGTTAAGCCAACATTTAGATGAACTCATGAAGTCGTTTGGTTAAAGTGTGCTTGTGCAGGACATTGCCGGAGACATCGTAAAATGCAAATCCGACTTCAGTTCTTGTGAGATGTAGTGACATGAAACCCTGTCCGTCGTAAAAGAACTTTGGATCATCTAAGTTTGGCGTAATTATGCCACGCCACGCCTTTGAACCCGCTCCACTTGTAAGGAATTGGATTGGGCTGGACGTCAATGAACATAATTTTACATTAAGAGAGTATACGAAAGAATCTTTTCTACCATTATCGACAATTTCTTTACCTGTTTCTGCTGCTAATATGCTCAAGACAATGGTCATGGCCATTGATGTAAAGATCGACATAATTCGTCTGCAATTTTTTCAGTAAAGTTAGTATACATGTAAGGGTTATAAAACCTTGCAATGATTTAATTAAATTACCGTCAGAATCGGGAGAAGAAGATCCACAAGTTCTTTGGTATCACCATGTTCACTAACACTTCGAATTGTGTGATGCCCCACGACAAACTTCCATTTCGCTGTGGATTCCTTCAATGCAAAGTCGAGCTCCTAGTACGTAACAATAAAATGATTAATATTTGATGCTAATGTTGATGTCATATATGATAGTAAACTATGAAATTAGGGGTGAGTATTTAAAATACAAGTTCACTATTACATTAAATACTTTATTGCCCTTCTTGATAACCTTTCAGTTGTTTTTTGTTTTTACTTTTTTAACTACAAGTCTAAAATCGTTTCAATTCAGTCACTTAAATATAAAAAAATGATTTGAACACCATCTTTTTCCAAAAATGATTTGAACACCATCTTTTTCCAAAAAAATGATACGTTGAAAAATCTACTACTTCCTGAGAGTGTAATTAGTATTATGATATTATCTGAGGCTTACCTCCCAATACAGATAATGTAGAGCTTTTGACTAAGAAATACACATTTATAATATGAAGAGTCATGCTTCTTCCAATAGTTAGAATAAACTTCCGTAGATTTTTCAGCCACTTCTATAGAGTTTAAGAACCAAATTATCTGGAAATTTTGATTTGTTGAATATTTAAGGCCATGGATATTAGATCCTTGAGATATTGAGCATTCTTATATTTAGATTGTAGTTTTTTCTTTTAATTTGGTTTTATTTGTGAATTGTTAAGTTTAACATGTACATCTTTGATAGTGCAAGACTTGTACCTTGAGGACATTGGAAATATATTCTTGGCGTGGAGCAACACCTCCCCAATCATAATGCTCACCATCTGAATTAGTCCAGTATTCCAACACAAAAGGAGAGGTATCCACAAAGAAGAACTCCGCAATTTCTGGTGAATAGTTCCAGGAAGTGAAAAAGAGGGTGAAATCCTCACTTCACATGATAACGAACTAGAAACTATGAAGACCCAAGTGAAGAATCCAGTCACCTGCATCAAGTATGAAAGATCTCATGCAGATCCATCGGCTGTCCATCTTCCGGAGGACCGGATTCAATTGTGCTATGGCATTTCCTCTGTAGTCATGATTGCCCAAAACTACAACCAAATTTCGTGTTTGAAAATAAAAGAAAAATATATATGCAAAGATCAATTTGAGATACTTACCACTGTACCATTGCTTTTGCAGGCTCTTGGCAGTGTAAATGCTTGTGAATGACTCATCAAATGCCCTATCTCCAATGCCTTCCAATCCACTATCGTAGAAATTATCACCAGTGGAGATCACAAAATCTATGTCCAGTTCCTCCCCACTCTTCCCCATCTGCAAACAATTGGGAATCCACCACATGCAAACCTTATCAGAGGTCAGGTTCAATTTACTTCCACATTTTCCCCTTCTATGTACATTTATCAGTTCAAATTCTTGCAATTGGTAGTTTATAATAGCAGTGGAGAAACAAAGGACAAGAACAAAAGCTATATGAGTGCTCAGTTTTAATTATCATAATGGCCACATCAAAATATGAATGCTTTTACAAAACCAAGCATTCTAGCCCTCTAGGACTCCAAACAGACCCATCTCTTAACATGAATCTTTCATTTCTAACAATAATCTCAGCCCTATAGTTAACCACCCAATCAAACCAACTTCGTAACATCCAAATAAAAAAGTTTACCTGATATGCCACCTGAGATTGTTATAGAGACCTCTCCTCCCCCAATCTCCAATCACAAGAAGGCTAAGAGACCCATCTGCCTTGGCGTTGTGCTCCAACCTGTGTAGGTCCCCAAAAGAACAACCCATTTGGAATCCCAGAAGGACCATCACAACACCACCACCCCAACCCATTTTGTGAACTGGAAACGAAGAACAGATACAGAGAAAAGTGGTGAGGGATGTGATATATATACACAGATGGGCAGACGTGTTTGTAGACCACTGGGTGTTACCGGTTTGAGTAGCATCCACAGCCGGTCGTTTCGTTATCTTGTAAGGCCGTGAACTAACCAAATGTTCAAGTGAGAATTACATAAGAATCCTTATCATAAAGCGTCTTAATTTTCATGATGTCCTAAAAAACCTTGCAATTTGTTCAAGACTCTTCTGTTATACACATCTGTTATCTATTTTTATTTCAATTTGACAGATTGTCGTGATCGCTTAACGTGAAATGGATTTTAAAAGATATTGATGCCCATGATCGACAACTCCGGTATAATTGATGGATTTTGGTGGCATTTGAGTTATTGAGAGGTTACTTATAATATTATGCCCATGAGCACACCTTTATTTCTATATTTTTGAACCATGATACGTCTTGCTTACGATCCATAACTAAAACACGGGCGTCAAAGATAAAAGGCAGTACCCCTGGCCATTCTCCATTGGCCATTCTTATGGTCATTTAGACTGAGCATTGGACCTCTGGTATGGTGTTTCTGCACTTCTTCGTTACATGTGAGAGAATAAGAATATTGCAAAGGGATATTCCTTGATTTGGATGGATAGTGATATCCTAGGTTCCAATGGCATATTCCCCTGAGGCGGATGACAACAATGAAGTTGTCTTCTTCCTCTGTGCTTGCATTGTCTGCTATCTCTCTCTTTGATTCATCGAGTGTGTTGTGATCTTGCAGCTTCACAACTCACGAAGTTAGTCACCTATCACGATCACAGTAACAGACTTCATAGTTCATATTAATGTATTTACCCCAAAATGTATTTTTGAAAGTCCAAAACCAACAAATTAGAAATACAAAGAAGGCCCCATCAAACTCTATTTTGCACTAAGTCTCATAGGCCCAATATGGAAACCTGTTGTCCGTTCTCAAGTGGAAAGGTCTAAGTTAACAGAGGCCCATAGAGCAAACCTGGTCTTTATATAGTTTAGGTCCTCTGGGACAACTTTGGAAGACTCTGTTCACGTTCTTCCAAAACTCTAAAATAACACTTATTCTTGATAGTTTATGGTGTTCAATGTTACTAAATCGACAAGATGAAATCCACTTTGGAGCTTGTTCTTTGATCTTTACAAATACAAAGTTGATAGTCTTACAACTGGATTAGCCCCGTTTATACATAACACTAATCTGGAAACATGTATTGAAGTTGACAGTCTTGATTTACCAAGACTCCAAGAGCAATCGCCATCCATTTTGTTTTTTTCTCCCGTGTTCAGTAAATTTGATTGGCACTAGCCAGTAATAGTACTGGTCCAAGGCTAACAACTTCACGTAAAATATGCCACATGCTTGCTTAAGTTTGAATAATAATTGAAGTGCATTGATTCCCCCACAAATCATGGCCGGGAGGTAAGCTATAGATGCCTGTTGTTTAACTTTTGTAGACTGACTCGTCCTGACTACATACAAGTGGAGAAGTTAACAAATTGTTTTCCACTTCTAATTCGACATATAGTGCTTAAGAAATGAATGGACCCATTAAATCCAATTAAATCCATTTTGCTGTTGCTCTGCAGTATGGACACTGCATGGTGTCTCCCAACTACGTTCACTGCTACTTGTTCTAACTGGCATTGGCATCTAACCATTAATTATTGTCAACAGTTAGTTCTGCAAGCTTTCCTGTCCTCATGGGTTTGTGCCCATCAGAACATGTTCTTCTTGGTGGGAAGTGAAGACCCCATCTGTTTCTGTGAAGCCATTAAGTTTTCGTCTTTCAAGAAGGAATGGTAACATCAATCCATGTTCATTTTGCACCAACTTCAATACATAATTTTTTTAAATACCCACACCAATTGATTGCATTCATTTGATAACAAAACACCACCACGGATTTGTCGTTGCATCAAATGTCTTGTTGCTGTCTGATTGGTCCACACAAAAACAAGAGAGAAGAGATGGTTAAGCATGAGTAACACTAGTACGTCTTTCCCCCGCAAGAAATGTCTATGTTGGGAAGGTTTCGGTTCACAGCAAGTGTGGTAGTACTGTTGGCAAACCCTAGCTTGTGTGTTGTTGCATGCATTCAATTTCACGTCAACATCAGACTGATGAGACAATGTTTGATAGAAGAGTTACTATTCTAGCTTTTAGTTGAAAGATTCCTCCATGGGAAGTTACTTAATTTTGTATGTTGATCGATCACATATACAAGTTCCCATCGTGTCATTCTCACGATTTACCGAGAGGAACTGCCTCAATGCATGCCAACCTTTATCTCTTTCTCAGTCAGTATTGCTAGCGCTTGCCATATTTTTCTTATTTTTGGTCTTATATTTAATGGCTTGATTGTTTTCTTGAGCAAGTGTCCTATATCAAAACAAATCCCATGTTAACCTGCCAACCTGAAAATCCATTTTGAGCTATATTCCAGGCAAGTAATATTCGAGAAAAAACTTGCAAAGATGACGTATGTAATACTAAAATAAAACAAGACACGCCGAAGGTTGGGTCAAATCTAGCAATAGTTTTGAGACCATGCATGAATGTAGGCTGTAGCGGCGCAGTATTGACACAGTGTTTTATGTTTCTGCGAGCAGGAATCATCATGCAGGTATGCAACCAGGTCAGATTTTTGTTGTTGTACGTGGAAACATGATTATAGTCTTTTTATGAATCAAGTTTGAGCTTCATACACAAAGAAAACAGCTTTTGGGTTGACATTGGCCACTTCCAAGCTTGCATAAAATAGAAGTGTTACATACATATATAATACATATATATAGGGTGCAATGTAGTTGTGGCTTTCACACAATCATCTTGGTCGTGGGTGTTCAATATGTGTCATTGGACAAAAAATGAATGATTTGGATTGTGTGGTGATCTTAAGAAAGAAAAATAAACACACTACAAACTATGAATTTTTTTTTTACTTTGCATTTATCATTTCCTTCCGGAAGTAATAGTAACACAAATCCTAAACTAAGCCCTAACTCATCATTAATCACCACTCTGATCGCTAATCATTAGACAAGTTTCGATAGAAGTCTGGACGGAGTTTCTGGACAAATATGGATGAGATCTCGACAAGTCTGGATTTCTTCCAGATTCGTCCAGACTTTTGTCCCTATGGGTCCAGATCTTCGTCCATATTTGTCCAGGAATTCTGTCCAGATTCGTCCAGAAACTCCATCCAGATTCGTCTTGAAACTCCGTCCAGAGTTGTCCACACTTTGTCCAAACTTCTGTCCAGTGATTAGTGATGATTAGGGCTTGGTTTAGGATTTGGGTTATTATTACTCCTGGAATGGAAGGGTATGTGAAAAGTAAAAAACACATTCATAGTTTGTAGTGAGTTTATTTTTCTTTCTTAAGATCACCACACAATCCAAACCACTCACTTTTTATTCAATGACACATATTGAACACTCATAGTCAAGATGCATGTTTGAAAGCCACAACTCCATTTTACCTATATATATATAGGAATTCTCTAGTGAGCTCCGGGCTTAATTTTTCTAAATTAAGCCCCCATAATATCCACCACTCATTTCAAATTATACGGTAGATTAAGAAAAAACGGTTATGTTAATGAATGATGAGATTGACTGTAAATAAGATCCAATGGTGAGATTGTAGGGGTTTAAACTAAATTTGATGAGCCATGAGCTCACTAGAGTTTGACCCTATATATATACATGTATATATATATGTTTTAGGTATACTTGAGACTCCTTTCATTAACATATTATATATGTTACTACATACTGAGTCTTTGTTGTTAGAGCTCAATTTTCTTTTTGTTCATTTTTTATTTGAAAGTTTGTTCATATGAAAGGACGTTGATAAAATTCTTATTTCAAAGTGTAACAGTTCACCTAATTTCGTGTAAAAGAATTGAAGAAAGAGTATAGGTGAAAGAAGTTGATAAAAAATATATATACGCGGTAGTTTCTTTAATTGGAATGTGTTAAAATTGAAAAGCTACAAAGGGAATTTATCCATATTATTTTTTCGGAATATCCGAAATAAAATATAATAATTAACAGAAAAAGGACAAAACACCTCCTTCGGATCCATTGGTGATCGATTGTTGCTGGGCTATCAGCCCTTTTTGTGGAGGAGCTCAATCTACTTTATTTTGATGTAATAAAAGAACATAGAGAAAAGCTGTTTTGGATGTGATAGCACAGGAACAGTACAATGCCCCACACTGGCACACTTGCAATTTCTTCTACTTTTCGGTTGTTGTGTGATGGAGGTGGAAGAACACAACGCAAAAGGTCATGGAGTATTAGGTCTTATGCCCATCATAAGGCCATCATAGCTCTCCTTTTTGTCAGAAAAGCCGAAATAATAACACCAACCAGTCACCAATGCAATCATAAAGTAATGGATTGCAAAATCATTTTCATTGTACCTTGAGAAAGTATGAACTATTTGTATATAGACCCAGAAGAAATATCATTCTTACATAAATCACGCACATTAACTACCAAAATCATTACATACGTACAAACATACATTCCCATGTGATTACTGTAAGACAAGAAACAAGTTGACTTCGAAAACACCTACTCACCCTCTTTAGTTATTTCACCTGAGTTGGGTCTCGTAAACTTCAAAGAGAAAGTATGGGGGTATGTTACAGCAAGTTCCCTTTCAATTAAGGATATGTTTGGATGATTAGTTGGGTCTATAACTTTACCATTGCACTCTGAAAGGTGGATCTTTCAATCCAAATAGTTTTGGCTTAATTTACCATTGCTATTATCTACACTTCCGGGAAAACACTTCGCAGACCTAAATTTGTCTTAGTTTTGGCTTGATTTGAGAAGCTCTGGGAATGAGCTTTTGGGTTTTTGTCACGATTTTGAGCTTTTGACCTCACCTAGTTTTTGGACCAACAATTAATCTAAACGTGTCCTAACTACAATATCAACACTTTCAGTGCTGTTGCTCAAAACATTGAGTTAAAGTGCCATGCCTATACGGCTATACAGGAGTAGAAGCAAATGTTAGAATTATTTTTTTAAATAAATTTATATATTCTTAATTGAAAGAGGTAAGGGCAGAAAAGGAAGTTAAAGAAATGCAAGACAGTATACTTTGCTTACAGAGATCAATCGTTTTTCATACTCAAACGGAACTGAGAAAAACCCATGCGTCTGAATCTATAAGTGATCTGGGATTGGATCCTTAAGAATGTAACTAATGATCCAAATCTACGATTGTCATGAATATCACCACAAATTTTAAAAAAATACACCAACAAACTAATACGTATGCTGATCTATATAAGGATCCAACATATTTTCCACATCTTCTCTGTATCCCATACTGTTGCTCTGAAGCATCTTGTACGTGGTCAATTCAGTACTTCGATGTATGTATGTTCACAAAGGCACAATAAATCGAATGACTTGATGAATGTTTTCCAACAATCCCTTGAATATTTAGAAAAATAAGACTTGTGTACGTAGCTGTGACCCCTAAGAACAGCCCCATGCATACATTGGTGGTCTGGTCAACTTGTACACGTGGATGATAGCTATTGGTTGATTATGGAAGACTTTGCGTATGCTGTGGCTATGAGTGTTCTCTTAGGTTTGTAGGGGTGACATGAGGTATTCTGATGGAGAAAGTCTTTGCTTTGGGACTTAAACTTATTCTTGCTTATACCCAAGGAAGAAACAACTGAAAAGACTACGCCACTTGCGTAAATTCTCATCCTCTCTATCACCTATTCATTTGTCATTCTTCTCAGAAAGGACATATATGGCTCAACTATACTTATCCTATTGGTCGTGTTCAATACAATAAGTCGTATTTTGGGATTTAATTAGAAATTTATTTTTAACAAAATAACTTTGCGTGAAATATTATATTGATCACATTTACATTTTAAGAAAATTTGCCGATTATATGTTGTTCCTTGATGTTGAGCAAGTTGATTTAACTACACCCGCTTTGAGTCGTTCTTCACGAGGAAACAATCATCATCAACGGAATTTAAAGCTACACACTTGTTGAATGAGTTATGAAGCATTGCAAGTTGAGTCTAGTTCATTTAGAATCTACCTTTCTAGTATACATAACTAGGAACTGAACTTTGTAGAACCTTATTACATAAATAATGTGATAGCACAACTGGTCACAATGTGTTTACCTTGGACGAAAATTGCAGGTCCAAAGTCAGTTTGCATTTGAGATTTTCTTCTTTTCCTTCTCTGGGAATTTGTGTTTACATTAGCTTCATTAAAAAATAAAAAAAATGCCATATAAAAAGTCTATAGTAAAACCGCTTATATGACAAGAAGCAGATAGGTGTTCGGTGTTCCTTCTGAAAAAAGAGAGAGAAGTAGATCGGTACAAATTTGAAGAAAAACCAATTCATATTTCCTATGAGAGATGGAGTCAACGGTCAAGAGTAATAAGTTTCGTCCTCTCGTAATCTAATAATTGTGCATTGTCAGGACTAGGAAAAATGTTAATGAGACGTGACCTCCAACCTACTCTTCCTAAACTAAAATATAAAAGCAATTGTTCTCTTTGGAGTCTGTAGTCGGCGTGACAACCACCTAGTGTTCAATATTCTTCAATAGGTAAAATGCTTTTTGTTTAAGGATCTCATTAAAAATGCTACCGATTTATTTAACTAAATTCAGGGTGGGCCGTAAATGGGGCGGGTAAAATCCACCTCGACCCGCCAAACCAACCTGCCTGAGTCGGGTAGCGGTGTAAAAAACTCAATCCGCCACCCGTCTACCCGAAAACCCGCAAACTTGACTAATAAACGTAGCAGATAGCGGTTGTATTTTCTACCCAACTCGTTTAGCCGATTACCCGCCTAAGAATTTAATAAATTAAATAATAAATATTATATATATACACTTATATACCATATACATATACATATTCTATGATCCCTAATTTACTAATAGTGTTATAAAGTTGAAGTTATTTATAATTTTATGGTGTTCATCACGTTGGTAATGTTTTTAAGATGTCAATGTGTATGTTTTTTAATTTATAGTGTTATGTAAAAATAAAGAAAAAACATATAAAAATTCATTTATCCATCTACCAGGCCCGCATAACCCATTTACCCGACCCGACCCACCTACCTTAGACGGGTCGGGTAGCGGTGGGTTCGAAACCCACCCCGCCTCGACCCGACCCGTTGATATGCCTAAATTCAGGACTGTAATGGGCATTTCTTGTGTTGTGGGATCATTACCGACTTCTGCTACAATGAACATTATTTCTGTAAATATTTATTTTTATTTCTTTGCACTTGAAGTCATCTTAATCAAGATCAATATTTTTATTTCGTCCAGTTATATATGTTTAAATTGTCAAAAGTTTTAGTTTAAAAGTAAAAAATGCGTATGAAAAGGTATCCCTTTTACACAGGAAGTATAGAAAGGCTGAATTTTCATTCGTATTTTCTACAAGGATATGTATTGCAAAAAAAATTAAAATCACTACTCCGTCCACCCATCCCCAAAAATTTGCTTGCGAATCAATTCGGCAAGGCAAACGAGTTTATTTTGACCACGTTCAGCAAAGCTAATGTAATCATCCGACACATTGCATCATTCCGCAGTTACAAATTAAAGATCTCTATTCAATGCAGCGGTGGATTTGGATTTGATCGGAATGGAAGGACAAAGATTTTGCGGTAAAATAAAATAAAATAAAATTTAGTATTCACTTTGGAATCATTTACCCTTCCACTTTCCCCCACCCATTTAAAGCTGATCCAGAACACTGAAGAAACATTCGTGGGCACACCAAATACCCAAAATCGTAACCTATACCACTACTACTCCCAAAGAATAGTAATTACAAATTTCAATAAGGTAAATATAAAATGTAGCACGAAAACAGAATCAAATGATACTCCTCAAAATTGTGGTAGTCAACACATATAATTCAACCTGAAGAATGCAACTCAGAAAAAAAAAAGATTTAACACCACTAAAGCAATACAAGGCTTCACTGATGAAAGGTATCTGTCACTACATATCATCTTCCGTCGGGGTACCGAAACACCGACGGATACAATGTCGTCGGTGTTACTTGTGTCGGTATATATCTAGTCTGACGGAAAGAGTCTGTTGGTGATTGACACCGACGGATCGAACATTCAGAATTAAACTTGTTGATCCGTCGGTGTCAGTAACACCGACAAATACTTTCTCTGACGGTTGTAGAACCTACACCGACGGAGATAAATATCAGTTACATACACCGACGGATATGTACCATTGGTGTACGTCTACAAACGTCAGTACATACACCGACGGATATAGTCTGTCGATGTATGTCTTTTCCAGAACTCAAAAAAGCTTGTTTGCTCTTCTGGGCTTTCTTGTTCATCCATCAAACATTCATACACATCCAATTCAATCATCATTCAACAACAAACATTCCTAGATATCCAACTCTTTCAACAATAATTCATACAATCTAAACACAAAAGTCATGTATATATTGATTTATTTAAAAACAATTCAAACAAGGAAGTTGTAATTACATTACAATTACCATCTAAATTCAGTAAACAAATAGAGTTTAACAATAACAACTAACTAGAAAAAACAAAATACTAAGTTACTAAACCTCCTGTGTTGGCTCCGCCCAAAGGATCATCATCGTTATCTAGACTTGGACGTGGATTTGACGTGCAAAAATCCTACGCGACTAAAATTCTGTTTGATTACAATTCAGAATTAAACTTGTTTGACTTAAAATTGTATCAATTCCGTTTAATACTACAAAACGGAAATAATTGTTTAACTTAAATTTCCGTTAATTTTATAGAGGAATCAATAACGTGTTATTACTTACATTTTTTTTAAAATTTCGACAAATCCGACCCTGTAAATCAACAATATTTTTTTTAATAAATCCTTGTAGACACAAAAAAGATTCCACAATGCATATAAATATTGCATTTCACATTCACATTCAAACTATATTATAAACTATCATATAAAGTATTTTTTTAAACTACATTGACGTTCACATTCAAACATTCATATAAAATATTTTGCAAACAACATTCAAAATAGATTATAATTATATTAGAACTATATTTGAATTTACATTCAAATTACATTCAAACTATTAAAATAATCAAATTCAAACTACATTGAAACCAAAATAAATAATCTAAACTATAATCTCAACAATAACATCTTATTGTTAATCTAAAAACATATATAAATTAATTTATCAAAACAATTCAAATTTAAAACATCTAAATTATAATCTAAATACTTGTTGGGGTCAGGTTTGGGGTTGGGGGGCAAGTTTAGGGCAGTGGTCGAGTTTGGGGTCGGGTTTGGGGCTAAAGTGTTGGCTTTTTGGCCTTAATCCTTGTTTTGATGATTTAATCAACCTAATCTTAATCATAAGTAATGTAGAGTAGCACACATATTGCATTGCATATATATTGCATGTGCTAACCTCTACAGGTGATCAAGACTCATGGAAGGAAGGAAATCAAGTCAAGATTTGTAATAAAGCTATATGAAGATTTGTAATCTTGATTTTATTTTTAGTCTTAGGAACATGTGTAAATTGAGCATACAAGAGCTAAAAACTTATCACATTCACACTAGGTTCCCTGTACGAGTCACACACAAAATCTCATATCATTTGGACTCCATTAGATCACCCAAACCTTAGTCGGAAATCATTTTAAACCTAAACCCAGTATTCCTGTGTGAACCGGTCAACTAAACCAGTTCTCAGTTCGACCGGTTTATAACAGACTCTCCGAAGTGATTTTACCGAACTCTACCGGTTGACCGGTTCTACCTTTTCGGTCGACCGATCCCGGATTTTATTATGGCCGTTACCTTTGTTGTATTCCTATAACGATCATATTCGTATAAAACAAACTTAACCCCAAAATATATTCGGTAACCGGTCGAACGACGACCTTGTTTCGGTCGACCGGTTAAACGCTTATTTTGTCCATACTATCGGTCGACACATTCTTCGTTCGACTGTTGCACCTTTGTCTCAACCGAATCCCCTTATAGGTCGATCGCCCCATACTTTGGTTCGACCGATTCACTTAAGTAGAGTTAAGTTCTAGCTCGTTTGTCCGACCGAATATTCATTTGTTCGACCGTTCTCCTTGAAATCAAGTGAACGGTCGACCGATTTCTTAGTTTCGATCGACCGGTTTGGACAGTTTTGGAGCCCGATTTTCTGCTTTGTGTATCTTACACAAAACCCAACCAAATCTATCCCCAACGGCTAGAATACCTTAGGAGCTTATAAATAGAGGATCAAGACTTGTTGTTAACAGAACTCTCACACTTCCAATTGTCCAATTCATTAGAGAGAAGCTCTCAATCCTCAAAGCTCCAAATCTCACTCCATAAGCCTAAATCCACACTTAGTGATCATATCCAAATTCTACTTAAGCGTGCTCAATTAGAGAGTGAGTCCCACTCAAGTTACTTTTGTTTGTCAATAGACATAGAGTCTTGGTGAAAGCCCAAGACACAAGTATGGACTTCAGTGAGAGCCCAAAGTGATCCTTCTCGAATTGTGAGAAGAGGATTCCAAGCTCGGCGAGGGTTGTTCGCGAGTTTGATGGTTGTAAGGTGTTGTCTCCCGGCCCGGAACGGGGAGTGGATAGTGAAGTCGTAGGCGGAGCTCGCGGAGTCGAGCGGAGCTTGCAAGAGAGGACTAGGACCCGGGTGGGGTGCCGAACCTCTATAAAATCCCTCGACTTCTTGTGGTTTGCATTCTATTATTCTTTCTCTACTTGTTTGTTTATTCCGCTGCGCATTTGATTGCTTAATCAAGTAGAGAATTAGGATTAGCCTTAATTGTGGACCCATAACCCACACGATCCAACATAAAGGTCACGTTTGGGGACTAGTTTGGGGGTGGGGGCGAGTTTGGGGCTGAGGGTGGCATTTGGGGATGGGTTTAGGGTTGGGGGTTGAGTTTAGGGTCGGGCTTGTGGTTTGGGGACAAGTTTGGGGACAAGCTTGGGTCTGGGGTAGGGTTTTGGAAGCGGGAAGAAGACGGAGGATCGAGGAAGACAGAGGGGTAGGGTTCGGGGAGGGAGGGGGGTCGGTTTGGGTTCAGATTCAGGGAGGGGTGGGTGGGGCGACGACGCGAGAGGGGTCAGGGAAGTGGGAGGGTTTGGGGAAGAGGAAGAGGGATACTTACAGTACAAGGACGACGACGACGCGGGGAAGTGGTGGGTGGCGAGTGGGCGACGAGCGTTACAGTTTCGATGAGATGTTTTGAGAAAGACGAAAGTGAGGGGGCAATCCCAAAACGACTTCTGATAAAAACCTACACTGACGGACGTTATCCGTCCGTGCTTATTATATAATCCGTCGACGTATGTTCTCATGTTAAGTTCAACGAGCATTTTTGGAAATCTACACCAATACGTCAGTGCCTTTAACACTCACCGACAGATATATCCGTTGATGAGGGTTTTCTGGTTGTCAGTGCTTGTATTTTAGCGAAAAAATTCATTGAACCAGTATTCAAACTCTTCACCGACATATGCTATCCGTCGGTGACGGTTAACACATCTGTCAGTGTATGTTTTCCATAAAAAATCATTTTGCCGCGCATTCAAAATCTACACCGACGGACATATCCGTCGGTGTATGTAATTGTACACCGATGAATATTTTTCCGTCAGTGAAACCTATATTTCTAGTGGTGGACATTTGTTATATAACAACATTTGGATCGATGAGGACAACATAATATGTCACTACTTCGAGTCTCATTTTTGTGAATAAGATGCAATGCTGAGACAATTGTTTGCTTCGGAATGTTATGTTCACTGCCTCCGACCACACATCGATTTCGTCACACGTGTGCTGTTGGATAATTTGGCTGTTGAATTATTTCATACAAGAAGAATTTGTTGGCCGAGATGTATATTATTGGTCAAAAATGCCGAAGCTACAATGTGGATTAATTGTGACATAGATCCAACGCGTGGTATGGTTTGTTTTAGTTATAATTTCTAGGTTTTTATTTGCTTTTCTTTTCTTTTCTTTTTAAGGGACAATAGGTTTAATCATGCGTGGACAACTATGTACTAGGAAAACAACGAAAATAGGATTGAGATATTTTTTTCCATTTTAAAAAGAAGACAGTAACTTGTGATCAAAACTATGAAAGAAACAAAGGTAAGAATTATAATATATATAAACAAACAAGGTAAGTTAGTGATCAAAAGACTAGGAAAAATAACGAAGGTGGGTTGTTAATTATTAGAAGTTCCAATTCATTCTCTGTAATATTTTTTCTGAACGGTTATTCGTCACTCTAAAACTACTTAAATCGTCCTAACAGATTACCATTTTGTCATTCTCTCATTTCTACTGCTATAACGCGACATTTTACCCTCCTATCACACATCTCTCTTCATCTTCCTCTTATAATCATAAAAAATAATATTTTGGAGGTCATTAATGAGCCAACGGACGCCCCGTTGTACTTGAATCTGGTAAAATATCTAACATCTTTTTAATAAAATAATAATAATAAATTGCGAGCGTCCGACGGAGCCGCCCCGCGTAGGAGATGAGCATCTGGGTAAGACGCCTCCCCATGGGGGGGCGTGTTACCCAGACGCCCCGCCCATGGTATGGGCGTCTGCCTAAGACGACTCTCTCCTACGCGGGGTGGCTCCGTCGGACGCCCACAATTTTTTATATTTTTTTATTAAAAAGATAATTGATTATAAATTTAGATAATTGCTAAATTAATTAATTAATAAGTTAATAATTACTATATTCGGAGGACTGATACCCCTTCGGTACATCGAATAGAGATTTCCAGAGAAATGTCGAAGCTACTGAGAATGTTCGGTACATCCGCGTGGAACATGTTCGGTAGACCGAGAAGCAAACAGTCGACTGTCCGACATCTCACCTTACAATTAGTTTTTGCAAGTTATGAAAATTCAAAAATTTCCAGATTCAACAATTTCAAAATCCAAAAAATCTCACCGGCGAGGTGGAATGCCGCTCGCTCACCGGGGAGCGAGACCCCCGATCGACATGTCAAGTTGGTATTTCTAAGTCAGGATGTTTTACCGCCGGGGGATTTTGGATCTTAAAAAATATTGGATCTGGATTTTTTTTGAATCTTAATCACTTGCAAAAAACTCATTGTAATCCGACCGGTTACTACCGAAAAATTACAAAGGAACGTCAAATAATTTGAGATAATACACCGTATAATTTTAATTTGATAAAAAAACAAAAAAAGGGACACCTGGCTAAAACGCCTCCACCTATGTGGAGGCGTCTTACCCAGACGCCTATACCATGGTCTAGGCGTCTGGCTAAGACGCATGTACCATGGTCTAGGCGTCTGGCTAAGACACCTCAACCATGGTGTAGGCGTCTTAGCCAGGCACCTCCACGATGGTACAAGCGTCTTAGTCAGACGCCCGAGTCGGAAAAAAAATCCACCTCCATTACCTCGCCATATGTAGGTGCTTCGTCAGACATTTTTGTGGTGTTGGTATTAGGAATGTTAGTAAAACTGAGTCAAACACCTTGTTTAAAGACACGAGACGAAATGAGTATTAATTGATTTGTTAAGGGCAAAAATGTTATTTTTGGGGTGATTTAAATAGTTTTCCGACGACGAATAGTAGTCCTTATTTTTTTGTTAACAAACTGAAAGGGAGGTTGTAACTTGTAGATCATCAAATTTCTGTGTCAAATTTGCAATTCTCTGGTAGTCTAACGGAATCAGTAGTTTTAGCGGGAAAGGGAGAAAAGTTAGGGTTGTTTTGCTAAGGAGACCTTCAAAAGTAGTGTAATTGATGGTACACCTTTATTTCCCAGATCTGTAGTAATAACCTCCAGTTTCTCCAAACGTGATGAGATGCACTTCCAAAGTCTTTCTTTTTTCTTGATTTTAAAAAACTGAACACTCTTCTAAAGTTAGGTGTCTCACAGTTGGCTTAATAATTACAAAAAGTGGACTATTCACATCGACAGTTTACAATGCATGAGGATAAGGAGGTTTTCGACCATACACAGACTATACATGGTTAGCTTTGAAAGACGAAAAAAGGCATAGACTATATAGCTGAGCCATTCTATGTTGTCTCTTCAATAGATGTTGAAAACATAAGAAAACCGGATCTACAAGGTCAAAATTTGTCTCTTAGTGGATCCTTTACAATGTTTACATGTGTCTGTCTCAGTGTTTGTGAGAAAGTAAGACATGAACTTATTGATGTCTTGGGAAGAGAGAAAAGAGATTTGAATAGCATGCATATGCACGTCGATATGTATGTAGGCAAAAATACGGGGAAAAGTTTAGCAACTTGTTGTGTAACTCACGAATTCCAGCACAAATAGATAGCTAGTTTGGTTTTGAAATAACGAAGATTTCGAGTGTATCTAATATTATTTTTTCTCAAACGTACCAAACTAAAAATCTCTTAGGATTTTAGACATGTTCGACACTAAGAACCCATGCGTTGCCATTAATCAAATCAGTTTAATTCATTCTCTAGACGATTATTGCATATTTCATCTATAATTTCAACTCGAAGTCAAATCTAGGTATTTTGTCCCTCTCAACGATGTCCAAAATAATATTACATCAAGCAAGATAAAACAAATGTCAATCAATTTGTCTATGCTCACAGCTATACATTAGAATACACTTTCTAGCCTAAAGTGAATCATCCTATGTAAAACTTAAAAAAGTTGTAAATTTATGCATCTCATTTGTAAAGAGCTATATACTACTTTCCGTTTTTTCTTTCTTTCGAAGGAGATGATTTCCATTTTCTTGAATACCTTCCAAGAATTTCAGACAGAACAGAAAATACATATAAAGAACATATAGAGAATGAGAGTCAAAAGGAGGGGCAGAATCTACGGAGCATTTCATTCTCCCAAATGTTCTTGAGATGTATCCTTTTTATTGGATTCCAATTAAGAATGTGCCATTACAAGAGTTCAAATCGTTGTCTTCGACATTGCAAGATGCTTAGGTCATGCTCCAACTTAGTTTACTACTATATACTAACCATCAATTCCAAAGAATAATTTTTTATGGTGTAGATCAATAGATAAAGGTAGTACAATTTGCGCTAGATTAAAGAAAGAAGTTGTGATTTGCATGGAGTTAGTCATGTGGGAAGCATCTTTGTCTCACGTGAGTTCCGGGAATCTTGCTTCCACAAATAAATTCATTGAAACTTCTCATGTAACCAAATTATGTTCTTACATAAGTTGGGTTAATGGATGTAATCGTGGTGAGAGTTTAGATTCCATGACCTCACTTAGAATTGAAACACTCATTATCTAATGACAAAACACAAGACCTATATAATCATCCAAAGATTGGAATAATGCAGAAGTGAACATGATTCATCGGACACTCTTCCTTGAATTTAGCGATTTTCCATAACTTTTCGTTGTCTTGCAAGAGATTTCACTTCCTGATCACCTTATCTGTGATATGCTTTTATTGTACAAAAGAGACATGCTTATGATAAATTATTGTGCATAATGTGATATTAGAATGGACGGTCTAATAAGACCACTAGTAACGGGTCGTCGCCCCCTCACCGGGGGTGACGACCCAGTCATTACGACAGGGTCGTCGTGCAATGGCATGGAAAACAAAGTTTTTTTGTTTTAATTTTTTAAAATCTTTTTTATTTTATTTTTTGAAAATACGATTTTTTATTTTTTATTTTTAGATTTTTTTTCGAAGATCGACTCCAAAATAATGTGGATAAGAGATGTGAGTTGTTGTTAAGAGGTGAATAATATAGAAAAGAGAAGAAAGTGGGTTGGGGAGAAAGAAAACTGATGTGGAAGATAGAGAAAACTGATTTGGAAGAGAGAGAAAACTCATGACTAGGTCGTCCGGGTCATGTTATGGATGATCTAAGTGCTATGTGTCGGATACGTATTCTTTTTATCGGACGTTTCGTGCCACGCTACTATATATATACTCTCCCAAGTGGTATATATATTTAACTTATCTTTAACGTTCCGTCTCCGAGTCCACACGGAGCATGATCCCAATCCATCACCTACGAGCCCACTGTCTCATAACACCCACATTTTGGTCACAAAACTTAAGTTGTTAAGTGGTATAGTAGTTGACTCATGTCTTTATATCCTAACATTTTCATGTTAAACATTGTTAGACTAACTTTTGGGAGTATTACAACGTACCCCACTTAAACAGTTGACGTCATCGTCAGGGTCAAGTAGTCAAACACTAAGTGTCGTGGGATTCTAACGTTTGTTTCGTAAAAACAACATATACTGCGACAACTAAAAACCCAACTATTTAGTTTCCTAAAATATACATATGAAATGTAAACGAAACAACCCCATAGGATTAGACGATTAGTGATTAATGATGGTGTCTTTTAGAAAGACAGATATACATGGGGCCACGTGACACGCATATCTTCATTTGCAATATACCCGAGCTTTGCTTCCTATATCCCACTCATCTTTAGACAAAGAAAAGACATGCAGGTTTACCATCGTCCACTCGCAAAGCAAATGTGCATGTGGAGGTCTGGTGAGGGAATTTTTCTTCCAATGCCTGAGTAGTGCTGTGTGTATCCTATAACGTCCTCTGGCTTACATATGTATATATATCTAAACAGAAGATCATAAGATCATAGAAGAGGGAACAGTGACTTCTTTGATCACATGGAATATATATTGATGTAACAATGGGTATCGGAATATTTGCATGGATGGTCTTGATCTTAGTTGTCGTTGTTACATATGGGCCCATTCATGTGTCATGGTTCAGTCTTAAGTGTAAGATTGTTCGTTCACATCCTTTTATCTGTTGCTAATTAGTGCGCATCTCTTAGAAATGGAAATCTAATGCATCAAGACCACTTGAGCACGACCTTTAACTTAGTACTAAAAGTTAGCCAATGAACAGTTTGGGTGAGAGAGACATTTTTCTAGGCAACATTATTGTATGGTTGAACGTTTTCTTCTCCAAATATCTCTCTATCATCTTGCTAAGTCTAGTTAATTAAGATTTACCTTGTAACTAACGTACATATTGATATGTAGAAGTTGGAAAAGATAACGATCGACAATTTTTCTACTCATAATCCTAATCAATAGTAGACGATAAAATGATGAGCACAGCCGGTGCAACTTCAAGACTTGCACAAAGAAGGGTTAATCACACTTTAGGCTTAATCACGTGATGTTCAGTCTCATCTTTAGGTGGTGGTATATCATGATGTAAAACAGTGAAAGGTGTTAAACACCTAAGCGAATATCACCTTCAAGATTGTACTTGGAAGCCACTTTCTGGAGACCCACCAAACATCCCTGATAAAATTCTTTTATATATCTTTGCATTCAAGCAATTCCTCAACTTTAGAAAAGTATTACCCCAAAACATAACATCTTGCATTTTAGAGAGTCCAAAGTGTATTCACTTAGTTATTTGTGCACCTTGTTCATGTTATACTTTTTTACTACATGCTGTTAAAAGAACCTTTCTTTAGGACCCAATACCAAATTACGTAGTTTTGACGTTTAGATCGGTTATGTCACCCCTGCTCAACTTTATTTTGTATATAAGTGATAACATCTCATATACCATTTCTTATATTTGTTACACGCATATTGGCGTTTAATTTGTAATGTATTAATGAAATGTGTTATTAATTATAGTATATGATTCCAAATCATCAACAATAGGGATGATAGCCTTAGCGTTTCAGTCGGCCGAACTCAGTCCAGTTGGAACTTTTTTGATGTAACATGAGATTATGAAATATTTATTGATGGAAAAAACATGCACAACGGAAGAAGAAACTATTTAAAAAATCGAAATAATTGAACTTTAGTTTCTAGCAAAGATGGATTACTTAGACCAAAAGACTGATCCGTAAATTTCTTCAGGTGTTCTATGTACTTGCATGATTCATAACATTGTGGTGACATTCTAAACAACAATGACACTGCCTACGTGCCTGGAAAATGTTGTCTCCATCAAATTACATGGTCATGGGGGTCAAATTCCAAGTTCATCCCACCCTTGTATGTCCACCTCTATTTATGATCAATATTAGGGTTTTTTTTTTAAATGATGGTGGTTTATTTTTGTTGAAGTGTAACGTAAATTTGTCCGGATAAAAAAACCTACTACTTATGTGATTTTACGATACTCGCCATCATTGTGTTAGTTGATAGCTCGGCGTAAAAAATCACAAGAATGTTGCTTTTATCTTAAGCTAAACAACACTATTCAAGCATGTCCTTGCTCTGATGCATCTGACCAAAACACATTCTCTCATCTCAAACCATGAAACATAAATGCCAGTGCAGTAGCAATTGGGAGATCTTGCAGAACAAAAAGTAAAAGCAACATGGGAAAGGAAGGTATAAAGTATGAAAACAAAAACACAATAAAGTCCCGGATGCCATCAAAGCTAGCTCATAACTTGCTAAGTGTGAATGGGACTCTTGAAAGGAAAGCTGTCTGGTTCTTATTACAAGCCACATAAAAGCTTACAACCATTCAGTACCTCAAAGTGAGACTGACCCTAATAAGTTTACCTTGTGATTAGGATGTGACACTTTTGAACCCCATCTATTTCTTATATGTACAACCTCTTGGTTTTTGATCACCATCGTCATGATCTAAATCTGTGGAAAAGTAGCATATGGGGTCAGTATGTCTGGAATGAATCATAATCAGGTTTAACATGGATAGGGTCTTGGAAATTGCAACTTAAGGAAACAACAAAGAAGTGCTTATCATTGACGGAGAAGCTAACCAATTAATGTTCCCAACATGTTGTCAAATCCTTTGGTGGTTCATCCTACTTACAGAATGATTTTTTTTGATGGTAAGAGAAATTTCTGAGGAAAAAGATTAGTATCATATGATTCCTAGATGCATGCAAACTTATGTACTTGGTTATTAGTTGGTCTCAGGCTCTCAGGTCTTAGTTTGTAGAACATTGTCAATGGTGTAATTCTTTCACATTAGTTTACCAAATATTTCAGCTAGAAGAATTCAATTCTAGTTGGCTGGTTTTATCAAATTTCATCAATGTCCACAGAGCATAGGCTCCTAGTGAAAATAGAAAATGGTTGCAATTGCATATATTAGAATCGATTGCACATATGACATATCAGAAAAATATAAAAATATCGTCTTCAAAGCATCCACGGGGATAGAGTATTTGTAAGGACGTGTGAGAGAGAGAGTAAGGGTGAGGGAGGTATGGAGAGGAGTGAGGGAAGTATGGTTGAAGGTATGGTGAGGGTGTGGGTTAGGTTAGGGTTTGTTTATATAAACCAAATCTCACCCCCTTTTTGCTCTTTGGTTGCCATTTCGTTTCCACCCCAAAACTCACCCATCTTCTTGCATTCCGGCGACCAGAGGACGAGGAAGGAGCGCCGGGAACGGAGGAAAGAAGGAGAAGGAGCTAGAAGCGACGCCGGAGGAGGAGGAGCTCGCCGCACACGTCTTCTTCGCGGTGAAAGGTATGCCAAGTCTTCATAGTAACTCCCCAAGTGGTGTGGGAGTGTAGGGGGCGGCGTTGGTGCCGTTTCCCCGGCGAAAACCCCACTGAACCAAGGTTGAAGACGACTGGTTCGGTCGACCGTTGTGTGTCTCGGTCGACCGAACAACGTCTAAATGATGCCTGTTCAGTGGCGATATTGTAGTGTTTCGGTCGACCGTGCGAGGTTCGGTCGACCGTGCGAGGTTCGGTCGACCGCTATTTAATAAAAATAACTTGCTGCCCGAAAACGGTCGAACGACGTCTGTGTGACGGTCGACCGTTTATGCCAAATTTTAGCGGGAATATTTTATAAGGGTTATATTAGTCCGGTCGACCGGTAGTTGTTCGGTCTACCGATCCCAGTAGATAGGGTAGACAGACCTTCGTCCGACCGAGTGTGTGTCTCGGTCGACCGAACTGCGCAAAGTCGGTCAAGAGCGTTGACCATCCAAACGGTCGACCGCTCTGGATCCGGTCGACCGACCGCGTGCAGTTTTCCTGTAGTGAAGTGCCTGTTGATCCGGTTGACCGAAAGAGTTTCGGTCGACCGAATGCAGTGGGCAGTATTCATGCAGTTTTCCTTATCGGTTGAACGGACCCTGGTTCGACCGACAGGATATATATGTATATAAAACGTATAGCGTAGACCTTCCAAACGGTCGACCGCTAGATTTGACCTTGTTCGACTGGTGGGTCAAATTATCTTTCCTTGGTGGATTTATCCACATACGTGAACGTCGAGCAGAGGCGACTACCGGCTGCCGAGCCCACGGTCGATCATCGGACCTCGGAGCTACGGATTTCACCTACGACGAGAGCGTATTTCTGTTGGACCCCTTGTGGATGCCGGTGCGGCAGAGAGGGATGCCTGCCATGCCTGTGTGGGTGGTAGATGCCTTCTTCCCTGGTGGGGGAAGGGGATGCACTTTCCCTGTGGAGGAAAGCCGAGACCTCCTCTTGTTGGCCTGGATTGGCAGGGGGGATGCCTCCCTATTGCCCCTGTGTGCGGCTGGGAGATGAGCGCGGCGACCCCCCTCTTGTTGGCCTGGATTGGCAGGGTGGGGATGTTTTCCATGCCCCTGAGTGCGGCTGGGAGATGGTTCGTGACGGTTGGGGCATTCATTGGGCCCGAGGCGGATTGCATAGCATGTGCATCCTTGGCTTTTTCATCTGTATGTCTGTATATGTAGGAGATGTTGGCATACGGGGTTCCTTTCGGGAACTCAGGCAGATTTTATGTTTCATTTTCAGGGAGCAGGCGGTCTTAGGTTGGTGGTGACCGAGGGGAGTGCCTCCGGGATCGGGTCCTGTCGCTTCATCCTTTTTGTAGAGGTAGTGATTACTGTAGTTATGTATTAGACATGTAATCACCCTTTTTGACACTCTGTATTATGACTTCCACATGGATATATTTTTATATATATATATTCTGTTGACTTTTCCAGTAGCGTGCCCTTGTTGACCGTTGACGGTCGTATGTTTATGTTTTAAATTTGAAAAAATTCTTCCGCTGTTTCGGGACGTTACAGTATTAGACATTATAAAATGAAAAATCGAAATACACGTATGCACCAAAAATTAGATGGTTTCCCCCATCTTGCACTAATACATTGTCCTCTTAAGGAATATATGATCTAGATCAGATTTATGTATTCTTTTCATATCCGACCACTGTTTCAATTTTCATTTGTTTAGACACGTGACCTTATTTTTAGCCTGCTAAATATGTTTCCCACATCATTTAATTATGCATGTGGGTATAAATTATCTCACTCTTTTCTTAACATTTTTTTTCCATTTATGGAATCCGGTTAGAGCATACTTGGTTAGAATTTCATTTATCAGATTCATGGATATTTATTGTGCAAAAAAAAAGTAATTGTTACTACGGGTGTAAACGAGACGAGCGAAATTTCGAGTAATAAGTAATATCTTATGTTATTATTAAATATAAAAAAAATAAATATAAATGGAACAATAAAAAATTCGAACGAACTATCGAGCCGAACATAATTTTTTTTCGAGTTCGAGCGACTCGTTTACCGAACTAAGTTTGATTTTTTTTTGTTTTTCATTAAGATCATTCATTTTCAAGTTAACTTAAAATTGAATGTTTTTCAAGTTGAAGTCGAGTTGAGTTATCGAACCGAGTTAAAATTGACAGTCGGATTTGTTACCAATATAGAAATGAGTAAATAATACATAATGATGAGAACATAAAAGTATATATAAAATGATTTCCACTTACACTGGCAGATTAAATGAGAATGTGTGCTTCAAAGTTATCATTTGCTCGCATCAATAGAAATGAGTACTAAGTGATGAAACCAATTAGTGACTGTAGTTATATAAGAGTTGCTGTTATTGTTCTTGGATTCCCTGATTATTTATAACATGCTCAATCAATTAATCATCTAGTTATGAGCACCCAAAAGCATGTTATTTAGCTCAAACAATGAGGACTTTAAAAGCCATTTGTTCTTCCCAAAGCATGTATTCGGGGGAGAGAGATGGCTAGAGACTTGATGAAGCCTAGGATTTGTAACCTTGAGAGTCAACCCTTAGTATTTGTTTACGTGTGTAAACGTAGAAGGTGTTTGATCATGTGGGCGAGGACGTGATAATACCCAAAGTGCTAGACATTGTTGCAAGATTAGAAGGGAATATTTTGGGGTATGAGAAGAGAATTAGAAGTCGGAAGGTTTGTGGAATCATCCCTTGAAGCAATCCTAAAAAAGAAATGAGGATACGAAGCACTTGTTCCTAAAATATTTGGTTTGTTTTATGTGGCAAGTATGTCCCAAAATCCAACACCAACTTGGGTCAATGGTGCTAAGTCCTTAGGCACCTGACAGCCCCAAGTGCTACCAAGCAAATCTTATATTTTTCTAATGTTGAGGGGACTTGTGAATTTGTGATTGGGATATATATGCCCCACGCACAGAATTATATATGTTCATTAAATTGCACTGAGATTTAGGGATGCAAATTAATTAGTTGATGATTTATTATGATACTACTGGGTTTGGAATGTAAATAAGTAAATCTTGCTCTATCCTCTTCCTCTGACCAAGTAGAGTTGAGTCATTTAACTTAAATTTGTGACATGTATTCCTTTTTTAATTGGAATGTGAAGTATTCTTGTTGTAGTACCCCATCTAGGTATCTTTTATAATTTTAATTTTCGTTGACTAATAAAAATTTGATATACGTTTTTGTTGTAATTGTTTGGATTTTGTTTATAGCATCAGAATCTAATTTTTTGAGAGCAAGAGAATGTGGTAAATGAAGTTCCGGTTGATGTTTGGCCAGGCTATGTGCATTAAAAGTTGGTTACATAACTTCTTCTGTTTTGCTCCAATCATGTGACAGAGTCTCGATTTATTGATATTAAGTTGTTCGTGCCGTAATGTGATAATATTCTTACATTATCCTCATCATTTACTTTATCCATAATTGTAGGGATCACTATATTACTCCAATCACTGCGTCCTACAAACAAAGGGTAAACCACAACGAAGAAGATTATATTGGCTTTGTAAAATAAAATAAAATAATTTTATATTTTTAATTAAATTCCAATTAGTAACTCACTTTCTAAAAGTTGATTCTGGACTTGGTTCATCATGCTTCTGCGAAATAACTCTCACCTTACATAAATATAGCTCAATCTATCTCGCTTTCTCAAATTCCTAAGCTTTTGCAAGAGTTTTTTTAGCAAGAAAAAGAGAGATCACAATTTAGCCTTCACCTTTTGCAAGAGTTTCTTAAGGTTCTCCTCTAGCTAAAGAAATATAAGGCAACCCCATATAAACTTTTACGTAAACTCCCAAAATTAATGCTTCATGACATGCCAAAACAATATACCCATGTATTATAAGCACGAAACGAATTACTGACAACACAAGGTGCTTAAAAAATAATAATTCTATTTCTAGCTTATAGACCAATCGATCGACTAGTAGGGATGCAAAAGAATACGGTCTATACGTGAATAATCCGTATTTATATCTGTTTTTTTAAGGATATGAAATATCATTTTTCCATATCCGGATGGATATGAATACGGATATTGGTTTTAAATTTTTGCAGGTACGGAAAATATGTTTTTTTTTTATTTTGACGGATACGGGTATGCATATTTTGGTCGGATACAGATTAAGATACAAATATCTGCACGATAAAAATAATGTTTCGTTACTTAAATTTTTACTCTACTACACAAAATTTGTTACATTTCTAAACTAATATAGTTAGATATTTTTTTCCAATTTAAAAGGTAAAAAATTATGTGAATTACCATGATATATACTCATTTTATATTGTATATGTACACCACATGTATATGTTTTTTATCATATCTATTTATAAAATATCTGCTCTATATCCGTATACATTTTTTAACGATATGAATACGTATTTTCATATCCGATGTGATCTGTATCGCTAATCGCAAGTCAAATATGGATATGGGTAATACCCATATCCGATAGGTTTGCACTCGTATGGGTTGATTTCTGAATTGGACCCAAAATCTTATCTGGGTGCGCCTCCATCTCCATGGATGGGTTGACCACCTTTAGATTAGATTGCCTGCACAGAGTTTCTTTGGCAACCAGCTTTTTGAATGAATCGTCATATGAATCTACCATACATACTCACCACCAAAACCAAATTATCAAACAAATAATAATAATATTCTTCAGTTAAAGATACATTTAATCAGACCATAATACCATTATTAAAACAAAAAATATAAGGTTTTAATTTTGTGCATTAATTCCATTGGAGGAAAAATACAAAACCAAAAGTGTGTTGTAGAGAGAGAGAGAATGCCCCCCAATCTTGTGTTTCTTTGAAAAAGCTGTGATAGAGAGATGCCATAGAGATCTGATCGGAACATCAAACCGAAGAGTGAGGGGGAAAAGCAAACCCCGCACGAGTAAACCCCTTTTCTCTCTCTCAATATTCTAATGTAGTATTCTTATTTTATCCCGACGTATCCGGTGTTTTGACTCATACTCTCTCTCTCTCTCTCTCTCTCTTTCTATCAGTGTGTTTATCTACATTCTCTTTAAGTGTCATTTTCTCACATACACTTCTCAAATAAGAGACCACAAATTCCTCCCACTCCCTTGCTTTCTTTGTGTCCCAACCCTTTCACAAACGTACACCCCCACATCTCACTCCCTCTTCCTTCCTTCCGCTACTTGTGTTGTGTGCAAAGCGTGGATTTCACTTGAATTCACAAAACACAACTTTGTAGTTCATAATTAGGAGAGGAAGAGAAGCAAATGGTAGAGGAGTGAAGCGTAGGTAGTTATGGAGACGACATCGATACCGGATCTTTCGTTACACATAAGTCCTCCCACCTCCTCGACTGGTCTCGACCATTTAAGGGGGAGAATCGACGGGTCTTCGGCCTCCACCAACCTATTATTGTCCAAACCAACGGCGGCGTCGGAAGCGGAGAGGCATTGGAGACCTCAGCCATACCTCAACGGCAGCGTTTATAATAGCAACAATCGGCTGGTTGGGGTTGAGCCGGCGGCATCACTTGATAGCTTGCGGCCCATCAAAGGCATCCCGATATACCACAACGGGGCTTTACCCTTTCTCGATCCCAAGAACGTTGTGCAAATCCCTTCATATCCCTCGTGGCCGACTTCATCTCCGTCTCCATCCACAATTCTCCATTCCGTGGGCGGTGACATGGGGGGGTCGACGTACCACCGGCTGTACGCTTCGAGGGTTAACGGGTTCCCTTCGGATCCGATCAAGAATCCGGCCCACCAATTCGGGATCGGATCGAGGTTCCTGCCCAAGTTACCAACCAAACGGAGCATGCGAGCGCCGAGGATGCGGTGGACGAGCACTCTCCACGCGCGATTCGTCCACGCCGTTGAACTCCTCGGAGGACATGAGAGTAGAAATGCAACACTTGCTTTCAATATTTTCCCTCATTTTCTTTCATTCCACATGTTTCTTAACTTCCTTTTTTTCATATATATTTCCTGTGTCATTTATTCATTTTTAATTCGTGCAAAACAATTTAGGGGCAACACCAAAATCCGTTCTTGAGCTCATGGATGTCAAGGATCTCACACTTGCCCATGTCAAAAGCCATTTGCAGGTGATCGATCTTCTTGTTCTTGTTAGTAAGAATTAAGTTGTAGACTTAAGACATGATTTAGTAAATTAATAATGGAAGAGAAGAGTACGAGTGAGAGTGAATGAATGAGAGAATGAATAGGAGAGATGGGTCTATTCTGAGACAAACACACCCCACATGTACATTACACACAATAGTAGCATAGGTAGATGAGACTAGAGAGAGAAAGACAACAGAGAGAGAAGACTGCAGACAACAAAAGAATGCCATCATTTCACAATAATACAAACCCACTCCCCAACACAATTCCACCATCTTGGTCTTTACTCACACTTGCTAGCTTCATCTGCCCTTCTCCTCTACCCTTTTCCTTTCTCCTTCTTAATGGCCTTTGTTTTTTCTTGTGTTTCTTTCAGATGTATAGAACTGTTAAGACCACTGACAAGCCTGTGGCTTCTTCCACAGGTATATATATATGTAACTCATATATATTGCTACCCTTCTCTCTCTCTCTACCTAAAATCTCATAACCAAAATTTGGATTAATGGGTGTTGTATTGGCTCGATGTTGGTGTGTTAAGGCCAATCAGACGGGTCCGGCGAAGAGGACTTCACATCGGATCTCAGTGTCCGACGGCTCGGAAGGGGTCCCGACATGTACCCTTTGGAGCAACAAAACCATGACATGGAGACTTTAGCTAATCCAAGCACTACTAGGTGGAGTAACTCTTCCAGGTAACTTAATTAATTATAAGTTTAAACTACGAATCCAATTAAGGTTGTAATTTGATTTGTTTTCAGTGTTACACGTGACGTGAATCTAGCTTTTGCTGCATGGTTTGGGTTTGGTGGTCATCTGTGTTTCTGACTAAAAGTGGTTTATTATATGACAGCTTTTGCTTTACTTTTCTTTTGAGATTTGCGGTCTGAGAGTTCTAGAGAGAACAAGATCCTGAGCTGATTAAAGGGTATAGAAGAAAAAGGGCTGATCTGATCACACCCAAGCATATCTTAGTTTTTTGGGAATGTTTATTCAATTATTAGATGAAGGTGAAGATACCTAGGATAAGTATTTCTTGGGGTTTAAATGCAGAGCATTGACATAAGTGTTTCATATATTACCTTCTCATGTTACCTGCAATTAGGGTTTGCTTCTTTTTCTTAAAAATGTACTGATTTTTTTATATTACGTTTCTGGTTTTTTTCGTTTCGAAAATAGGTGTTTTTTTGTTAACCTTTTAGGTCTTAAATGCAATTGATTTACAAAGTGATTGCAGATTTGGGGCATTGGATTCAGAGACAAATTAAAACAGTACATGTTTCTTTTCTGCGGTATTAAATACATACACGGACCAGTGTACTTCCCACATTGCTTTGTCCGGGCTTTAATTTCTTTTTTGTCAGTAAATAGTAGCACATATATTGCAAAAGGAAAAGAAAAGAATGGTCAAAAGAAATTTAAATCTTAAATCATTATTTGTGTAACTCCTAAGAAATCCCACCTGATGAAAGAGGTGCTTTCTTCACATGAATTCTTTATTTATTTACGGGTGCATTTGGTAACTCAACAATATTGCAGCTTAGTTTGACTTTCAGGATATAAAGACACGTCCAAAGTATCATCTTTAAACACTCGTTGATTCAGTCTTGGATTATTACAACATGATTGCATTGTTCAAACAATTGTAGTGAAAATCAATTTTTAAAAGAAAAGCCTCTGATACCATGAATTTACATTTTTTAATGTGGAAAAATTAATTTTCATATTCAGCAAAAGAAAACTATTTTCTATGATCTTCCTTCTTAAACATACACCATAAATCAAAATACAATTATTTTGTTCTAAGGTTTAGTTTTGAAAAATAAATGTTAAAGTGATACTTTGATTCTACTAGAGGCCTTGCAAATGTAGTACTGGATTTTTTTTTGTTGAAAATCTTAAGACAGTGCTCTAATATATATTCTTTTACTTAGGAATATCACAATGGAAGGTGATATTCTAATGCAGCTAAAATTTATATAGGTCCGATTTGTCAGCTACAGTAGTACACACACACACATATATATATATATATATATATATATATGAATTAAATACTTCTGAAATTTAAGAATAACTCACTTACTTCCTTCAACATGCATGTATTGTTGCAACAAGAATGTGTAAGGCCACTCGATGAAATCAGCTACACCAAATTCAATTATTTTGTAGTCATTCGAGCTCTATCTATTTAACCACACAACAAACCAAAACAAAAGTTAAACACTATTTCATGAACATTAAGTCACTTTTTGACATTTTTAGGTTAAGATATTTCTTTATTCGTACTGTAAAATTTGCTTGATAAACAAGTCTAAATCAATTTATATTTGATAAGGTACTCAAACCTTATGAAAAATATTAGCACATGTATAGTTAGCATTTGGAGTGATATAATTTGTTTAAATTGAGGTTTGATTTGTATTTTAATGATTTAAATTCATGAAAGTATTTAGTTAACTTTTGATCTATACGTTAGTTCACTGTTTGTTCAGAGGGTCGATTAAAGCATATTCAAAATAGTAAAACTTTGGTATTAACTACTTCGAGTTGCATGGGATTCTTTGGGGCAGCTTAAAATTACTTCTATTTGCCACAAGTCGAATTTTGTTTTAATGGTTTCGGACAATATTATGTTATCACTGCGTACCATCGTGTTCTTTTTGACGGCGGTGTAATTTGTCTACAATGCCCCCCTCATGATTGATAGAATTTAATATTTCAAAGAGAATCATGTTCTTGACTAATATACAATACAATATTCATGCAAGGAGTTATTTGTTATAAAAACGACTTGTAGATTACTATGCACCGTAACATAAAAAATAAACTTTTGCAAGTCAAGATATCACTCGATACATTCTATAAAAAGATCACACTAAGGTCGAATAAACAAGGAGGATTGACACATATTTTGAAGATTCAGAAAGCAAAAGAAACTACTAACCTTTTTTTTTTTAACTTCGTATGATGGCTTGGTTACCGAAAATTGTTGCTAGTCGTTTTGAAGTTCTAGTAAACTGAAACAAATGCAAAATGCAAGTCATGTGCCAATATATACTAGCAGTATCAAGAAGTATAATCAACATATTTTAATGAAATAGATGTAAATATCATCCTCAAAGTCTTAATGTTTTTGTCCGGTCCATTAGTTACCAATAAGTCCACTAATCCAGTATAACTTAACAATAAATGCCACAAATGAATTATTAAAATATTGCTTAAACTGCAAGTTGGTCTATCAATAGATTCACATGTTTATAGATTCTACTAATTTTTTCTTGCCTAAGGAATTTAAGATTAGTATCAAAATTGTCATAGTTTTTTTATTTTAATTTTCAACATTGTGTAAGATTATACTTGAAATGTATATTTCTGGTCTACAATAGAAACCCAGTCAACAGCTAAATCGATGTTATGTATACTTTTAAGCCATAGTAAATTCTTTATGTGCTTATTAATGAATTCTATGACTTTCTAATGAGACATATTTTTAAAAATTTGCAGCAGAGGAGCATGGCTGAATACAAGCTCAACAGACCTGGATGCACTTAGACCTTCAAGCTTTGCTTCCAATGAGGTATTAGCTTAACTTGCACTACTGAACATAACTACAATTTTATTTATTTTTCGTTTTTGAGATAACAGAACTACATTTGTTTTCCTAAATTGCACTATAACCATGAAACACTGATTATAAGTTTCCTATATTGCACCATAACTACAGGATGCAACTGCTTGTCAATTCAAAGAACTGGTAGAGGATCCGAGTGAAGATCTTAAGAACCCTAGTTTGGAGTTCACCTTAGGGAGACCGGGGTGGTGTAGCAAAGGCCGTGACTGATTTCGCTAATTACGTTTTACTCATATATCGTTGTTTGTCTACCTTAGTAATATAAACCACATGGTGATGAAGAAAAAGAATCGGAGTTTGAAGAATGGGAGCAGGTAAATTTAAAACGAATAAAGTTTCTATATATATATATATATATCTTTCTTTTTCCATGATCATCACAATATCTACCTTGAAATGTTTTTTCAATGTGAGGGATTTAGGGTAGTTGTTATTAGCGTGTTATGGAGAATCACCATATATGTAACGTCCCGAAACAGCGGAAGATTTAAAATTTCGAAATAACGAATAAAACTGACAACTCAAGGCGGGAACGTCACTAATATATAATATAGAAATCCGGGTGCACCCAAAATACATGGAGTTTACAAAAGGTGTACAACTACAATCCAGATGAAAGAAATGAAAATACAAGTAGTCGTACGATCTCGCAAATGCCGAAGAGGATCCGACTCCAAAGCGCTCCGTCCTCGGTCACCACCCACCGGACCTACTGCGATCCTGAAAAAGATGCAACGACAATGCCTGAGTTTCCAGAAGGAAACCCCGTATACCAACTCACCTATATGCATGCATCACATAATGAACCTATCATACTAGTAGCATGTCATGACATCAACAGATATGGAAAACAGTTCCCCCGAAGGGTAAAACAGGACATCAGTCCGACAATCAATCATCGGGTCTCCCGAAGAGACCTACTGCAGGCACATGCAGTCTAGTAGCCCGCGACATCGCACCCCCCACACGCAGCTACACTACACAAGGGTTCGGCAGGGAGCCTCTGTCACGTCTACGCGCCGATAGAAACAGATCTGTAAATCTCAGTGGTCGGGGCCACAGGGACCAACGGGGCCGTCGCCCGGAAGGTATAACAACATCATCTCGGTAGGTGCCCAGCCGAGGAAAACAACATAGCCGGCACAGCCTCGGCCCAACAATCATCATCGCCGGCACAACCTCGGCGGCATCACCGGCACAGCATCGGTGGTCCATCACAACGTCCGGCACAGCATCGGACGGTCCAGACCGAAGTCTGCCAGGTCATCGGGCTCCTCGAGCCGCGAACACCAACCGCGCCGCTATAAAAGCAGGGCAGCGACCTCCGTAGCCCCAAGGGCCGGTAGTCACCTCACCCAACGCCAGTTGCGTGCCCGCACAACATCAACACTGGGATCCGCGATCCCTCAGGCCTGCTATACTACAAAGTGCCAACACACATCTCAAAAGTCACGGTCCATACATGGAGCTGACGCGTCCCGAACACCCACACTCTTCCCAACGGCGGTCCCTGGGCAGGCACGCATCATGCGCCCACCGTCACCTCCCGGCTCACGCACAAGGCGAGGACACGGGTTTCCGTGGACAAAGTTGGCATTCACAACGGGACCCAGGAATTCAGTTCTGAGCAGATTCGGTCGACCGAAATAGTCTAACCGGTCGACCGTTTTCACGAGGAATTCGGTCGACCGAAAGTCTGAATCGGTAGAACTCACTGCGCAACACTAATTCCCCAACGGTCGAACAAAAGTCTAAAACCGGTCGACCGAACGAGGTCAAAATCCGGAGTCTGGTCAACATCAAATCCAATCTATCGGTCGACCGACTCATGGGTCCCGGTCGACCGAAAACTAACAGGGTCAACCTAGTATTCTACGTCATCAAACGGTCGAACGTAAACATACTACCGGTCGAACAAACATGCAATCGGTCGAACGCAATATAAAATCGGTCGAACAATCAAACAATAATAACAGGTACACTTAAGTTCCGGTCGAACACAACAAGGACCGGTCGACCGATAACAGGTAGAAAATCCCAACTCACCAGCAATAATGCACTACCGGTCGACCGCCCCAAGGCATCGTTCGACCGGTGAAGGTTAAAGTCGGGCAAACAGTGCTAAAACGGTCGACCGCCCGAAGGATCCGGTCGACCGTTGGTCGTCTTCAACCTCGCGCCAGCCGAGGATTTACGAAGAAACGCGTCGCCGGAGAGGTCCTCGACCTCCCCCGACCGACCAACAACACCCTTCCACAAGGGTGAGCAACAAAATCACACTAATGAGCGGCATACCTCAACCAACGACGGAGAAACGCCGGAGCAACGCTCGCGCCTCCGCACCTCCGCACGCGCAACCTCCTCCTCGCCGCGACCTCCTCACGCCGGAGCCTCCGCGCCTTCTTCCTCCGCTGGTCGCCGGACAGAAAAATGGAGAGAGAGTGAGAGAGAGCAAGTAAGGGAGAGAGAGAGAAAACCCAACTTAAATACTCTACCCCCATCACCTCACCCTCACCCTACACCATACTCCTACACTCCAACCCATACCTCCACAACAACTCCACCATACCTCCTCTCTCCTCCAAGTCAAACCTCACTTAACCCTAATTAAACCCTAAACAGGGTTAGGGACATAACAATCCACCCAACTTAAAAGGATTTCGTCCCGAAATCAAGCAACTACTCACCGAAAAGCTCTGGATACTGCCTTCTGACATCCTCCTCAATCTCCCAAGTGGCCTCGCGCTCGCTGTGATGCTGCCATCTGACCTTCACCATCGGAATGGTCCTCCTCCTGAGCTGGTGATCCATGCGATCCACAATCTCGACCGGCCTCTCCTCGAGCGACAAGTCCTGCTGAATCTCTGGCACTGCTATCTCAATAACGTGCGACGGATCTGCCACATACTTCCTCAGCATCGACACATGGAAGACATCGTGCAGACCTGAAAACTGCGGCGGCAATGCAATCCTGTAGGCAACCTCTCCAACCCGGTCGAGGATCTCAAACGGTCCAACATACCTCGGACTCAGCTTCCCCTTCTTCCCAAACCTCATCACACCTCGGGCAGGGGAAATCTTCAGAAACACATGGTCGCCCACCTCGAAACTCAGCGCTCGTCTGCGTCGATCTGCATAACTCTTCTGCCTGCTCTGTGCCGTGGCCAGTCTCCTCCTGATCACATCCACCTTCTCTGCATACATCTGCACGATCTCTGGCCCAACTAACTGCCTCTCGCCCACATCACTCCAGCATACCGGTGATCTGCAAGGCCTCCCGTACAAAGCCTCGTACGGTGCCATCCCAATACTCGAGTGGTAGCTGTTGTTGTAGGCGAACTCTATCAGTGGCAGGTGCTCATCCCAGTGCCCTGCCCAATCCAATGTGCATGCTCTCAGCATATCCTCCAGGGTCTGAATCGTCCTCTCTGACTGACCATCTGTCTGCGGATGGAACGCTGTACTGAACCTCAGACGCGTCCCCAAAGCCTGCTGCAGACTCCCCCAAAATCTGGAAGTGAAACGAGGATCTCGATCTGAGATGATGCTCACTGGCACTCCATGTAACCTGACTATCTCCTCCACGTACAACTTAGCCAGACCCTCCAAAGGCAACGTGGTCCTGATCGCTAAGAAATGCGCCGACTTGGTCAGTCGATCGACTATCACCCAAATCGCGTCGTGGAATCTCCTCGTCTTCGGCAATCCCGTGACAAAATCCATCGTCACGTGCTCCCACTTCCACTCAGGAAGCTCAATACACTGCATCGGTCCTGCTGGCCTCTGATGCTCAATCTTCACCTGCTGGCAGACCAAGCATCGCTCCACAAACTCGGCAATATCCTTCTTCATGCCCTTCCACCAGAAGTTCCGCTGCAGGTCCTTATACATCTTCGTGCTCCCCGGATGAATGGTGTATCTGGCTCTGTGTGCCTCCTCCATGATGTCATCTCTCAGCCCATCGCTCTTCGGCACCCAGATCCGACTCCTGAACCTCAAACCACCATCAACCCCTATGCTGAAATCTGACCCCTCTCTGGAAGCCAACTGTAGCAGACCAGCTAGCTCCTCATCCCCCTGCTGAGCCTGAACCAACCGTGAGACAGTCTGCGGCTCCACCCGAAGCCCAGCAATCACTGCTCCCTCTGTACCCTCTGTGAACGGTCTCCACTCTGACAAAGCCTCGAGTAGCCTCCACTCCTGAATGCACAGACTCGCAACAGAAACCTCCACCTTCCGGCTCAGCGCATCTGCAACCGAATTCGCCTTCCCCGGATGATAGGAAATGGTGAAGTCGTAGTCCTTAATGAACTCGAGCCATCTGCGCTGCCTCATATTCAGCTCCTTCTGCGAGAACAAGTACTTCAGACTCTGATGATCGGTGAAGACCTCGAACTGCTCGCCATACAGATAGTGCCGCCAGGTCTTCAACGCGTGAACTACCGCCGCCAGCTCCAGATCGTGAGTCGGGTAGTTCTTCTCGTGCACCTTCAGCTGCCTCGAAGCGTACGCGACCACCTTCCCATGCTGCATCAGAACACAACCCAAGCCTATCCCTGATGCATCGCTGTAAATCACGTAGCCTCCACTGCCACTCGGTAGCGTCAGAATAGGTGCTGTCGTCAATCGCCTCTTCAGCTCCTGAAAGCTGTCCTCGCACTTCTGGGACCAAACGAACTTGACGCCTTTCTGCGTCAATGCTGTCAGCGGCGATGCAAGTCTGGAGAAATCCTGGATAAATCGTCTGTAATACCCTGCCAGACCTACGAAACTCCTGATCTCTGTCACGCTCGTCGGGGCTCTCCACTGAGTCACTGCCTCGACCTTCGCCGGATCCACTGAAATCCCATCTGCTGACACAATATGCCCCAGAAAAGCCACCTGATCCAACCAAAACTCGCACTTCGTGTACTTGGCATATAGCTGCTGATCCCTCAAGATGCCAAGCACAATCCTCAGGTGCTCTCGATGCTGCTCCCTGTCAGGCGAGTATATCAAAATGTCGTCTACGAATACAACGACAAATCTGTCGAGGTACGGCTGGAAGGTCCTATTCATCAGATCCATGAATGCTGCAGGCGCATTCGTCAGTCCAAATGGCATCACCAAGAACTCGTAGTGGCCGTACCGCGTCCTGAAGGCTGTCTTCTGAACATCTGCCTCCCTGATCCGCAACTGATGATAACCCGAACGCAGATCGATCTTTGAGAACACTCTCGCCGTCTGCAACTGATCAAACAAATCATCAATCCTGGGCAAAGGGTACCGGTTCCGAACGGTAACCTTATTCAGCATCCTGTAGTCGATGCACATCCGCAACGATCCATCCTTCTTCTTCACGAAGAGCACAGGCGCTCCCCATGGAGAAACACTCGGTCGAATGAACCCGGACTCCATCAACTCCTGCAATTGCTTCTTCAGCTCTGTCAACTCTGCAGGTGCCATACGATACGGTGCCTTCGACTGAGGTGTCGTACCCGCTACCAGCTCGATGCCGAACTCGATCTCTCGGTGCGGCGGTAACGCTGGAATCTCCGCTGGAAACACATCCGGGAACTCCTGCACAATCTCTATGTCCTCCAGCCTCCTCGTCTCAGGATCAGGAACTACCAGCGTGGCCACAAACGCTCTGCCTCCCTGCTGTATCAGTCTCTGTGCCTTAACCGCAGACACAATCAGACGACCCCCTCTGCTCCTCGCACCTCTGATCAGAACATCTGGCAAACCCTCCATCGGAATCTGGATCTTCTTCTCACGGCAAAAGACCCGCACGTCGTACCGGGACAGCCAGTCCATCCCCAGTATGACGTCGAAGTCCACCATCGGTAACAAGACCAGATCTGCCGGAAAATCGTGGTCTCCCGAAGCAACTGTGGTGCCGGGGAAAAAGCTCCCCACAGTGCCCACCTCACCCATGGGCGTGCTGACCTCCAAAACATCAGTCAGCAGCACAGGGGTCCGACCCAACTCGCCAGCAAACTTCTCCGAAATGAAGGAGTGAGTGGCGCCGCAATCAAACAACACACGCGCTACTGAACCAGAAACTGAAAGCGTACCTTCCACGACGGTGTTGGAGTCCCTCGCCTCCTCAGCCTGGATAGTGAAGACTCGCCCAGTCCTCCTGCTCTGCCCCGGTGCAACAACTGATCGGCTACCTCCGCCTCTGCCTACTGCTGGTGGTCCCGGCCTCCTGCTCGGCTCACCCTGCCTCTGAGGACAATCACGGACAAAATGCCCCATCTGACCACAACCCATGCACGCTCCAGTCCGACGGGGACACTCCTGCCCCGGATGGAACCTCCCGCAGTAAGTGCACGCTCCTGACTGACGTGCTCCTCCACCATCGAACCTGGGCCTCTTGCCCGAGTTCCCTGCTCCACGACCAGCGACTCTGCTGCCGGTGCTCACTGGCGCCTTCCGCACCTCCTGAATACACTCCCTCTGGTCCTGCTCTATGATCGTAGCATGCTTCACCGCATCTGCAAGGGTCCGCGGCATGCTGTTGATCACCCGAGATCGAAGCGGCTGTCTCAGTCCCTTCACGAACTTCCTCGCCCGCTGCTCTGGGGTCACACAAATCTCAGGGCAGTAACGCTCCAAAGCGTTGAACCTGCTGATGTAGCTCGTCAGTGTCATGTCCTTCTGCTCTAGCGACATGAACTCCTCCCTCTTCTGATCCCTGACATGCTGGGGGAAGTACTGCTCATGAAACACCTCCAAGAACTCCTCCCAGCTCACGTCCACACGATCATCAAACAATACCGTGGACGTAGATCTCCACCAGTTGGCGGCCTCGCCATCGAACACGTAGGTGGCCAGCTCCACCATCCTCTCAGGTACTACACCAATAGCGCGGAAGATCTTCTCCATCCGGAAGACCCAGTCCTCTGCAACCTCTGGGGCCCTCCTGCCATCAAAAGTCGGCGGGTGCTGACGCATGAACCGATCGTGCTCAGCTCCCACCCCGCTCTGAGCGCTCTGAGCAGCCTGACGCTCCAGAAACTCGCCCAGCCTGTCCCACTGAGCACCTGAAGTGTCGTCACTGGGATCACGATCGCGTGGAGAACTCCTCACGCGCCTAGGTGCCATCTGTCACCACAACAATCAACAGATAAGTAACAATGCATGCATGAGCTACGGAAATAATGCATGCCTCTAGCACTACTCCTAAGGGTGGTTCTTTAGACGAAGACACAGGAATCGACCGCTCTGATACCAAGTTGTAACGTCCCGAAACAGCGGAAGATTTAAAATTTCGAAATAACGAATAAAACTGACAACTCAAGGCGGGAACGTCACTAATATATAATATAGAAATCCGGGTGCACCCAAAATACATGGAGTTTACAAAAGGTGTACAACTACAATCCAGATGAAAGAAATGAAAATACAAGTAGTCGTACGATCTCGCAAATGCCGAAGAGGATCCGACTCCAAAGCGCTCCGTCCTCGGTCACCACCCACCGGACCTACTGCGATCCTGAAAAAGAAGCAATGACAATGCCTGAGTTTCCAGAAGGAAACCCCGTATACCAACTCACCTATATGCATGCATCACATAATGAACCTATCATACTAGTAGCATGTCATGGCATCAACAGATATGGAAAACAGTTCCCCCGAAGGGTAAAACAGGACATCAGTCCGACAATCAATCATCGGGTCTCCCGAAGAGACCTACTGCAGGCACATGCAGTCTAGTAGCCCGCGACATCGCACCCCCCACACGCAGCTACACTACACAAGGGTTCGGCAGGGAGCCTCTGTCACGTCTACGCGCCGATAGAAACAGATCTGTAAATCTCAGTGGTCGGGGCCACAGGGACCAACGGGGCCGTCGCCCGGAAGGTATAACAACATCATCTCGGTAGGTGCCCAGCCGAGGAAAACAACATAGCCGGCACAGCCTCGGCCCAACAATCATCATCGCCGGCACAACCTCGGCGGCATCACCGGCACAGCATCGGTGGTCCATCACAACGTCCGGCACAGCATCGGACGGTCCAGACCGAAGTCTGCCAGGTCATCGGGCTCCTCGAGCCGCGAACACCAACCGCGCCGCTATAAAAGCAGGGCAGCGACCTCCGTAGCCCCAAGGGCCGGTAGTCACCTCACCCAACGCCAGTTGCGTGCCCGCACAACATCAACACTGGGATCCGCGATCCCTCAGGCCTGCTATACTACAAAGTGCCAACACACATCTCAAAAGTCACGGTCCATACATGGAGCTGACGCGTCCCGAACACCCACACTCTTCCCAACGGCGGTCCCTGGGCAGGCACGCATCATGCGCCCACCGTCACCTCCCGGCTCACGCACAAGGCGAGGACACGGGTTTCCGTGGACAAAGTTGGCATTCACAACGGGACCCAGGAATTCAGTTCTGAGCAGATTCGGTCGACCGAAATAGTCTAACCGGTCGACCGTTTTCACGAGGAATTCGGTCGACCGAAAGTCTGAATCGGTAGAACTCACTGCGCAACACTAATTCCCCAACGGTCGAACAAAAGTCTAAAACCGGTCGACCGAACGAGGTCAAAATCCGGAGTCTGGTCAACATCAAATCCAATCTATCGGTCGACCGACTCATGGGTCCCGGTCGACCGAAAACTAACAGGGTCAACCTAGTATTCTACGTCATCAAACGGTCGAACGTAAACATACTACCGGTCGAACAAACATGCAATCGGTCGAACGCAATATAAAATCGGTCGAACAATCAAACAATAATAACAGGTACACTTAAGTTCCGGTCGAACACAACAAGGACCGGTCGACCGATAACAGGTAGAAAATCCCAACTCACCAGCAATAATGCACTACCGGTCGACCGCCCCAAGGCATCGTTCGACCGGTGAAGGTTAAAGTCGGGCAAACAGTGCTAAAACGGTCGACCGCCCGAAGGATCCGGTCGACCGTTGGTCGTCTTCAACCTCGCGCCAGCCGAGGATTTACGAAGAAACGCGTCGCCGGAGAGGTCCTCGACCTCCCCCGACCGACCAACAACACCCTTCCACAAGGGTGAGCAACAAAATCACACTAATGAGCGGCATACCTCAACCAACGACGGAGAAACGCCGGAGCAACGCTCGCGCCTCCGCACCTCCGCACGCGCAACCTCCTCCTCGCCGCGACCTCCTCACGCCGGAGCCTCCGCGCCTTCTTCCTCCGCTGGTCGCCGGACAGAAAAATGGAGAGAGAGTGAGAGAGAGCAAGTAAGGGAGAGAGAGAGAAAACCCAACTTAAATACTCTACCCCCATCACCTCACCCTCACCCTACACCATACTCCTACACTCCAACCCATACCTCCACAACAACTCCACCATACCTCCTCTCTCCTCCAAGTCAAACCTCACTTAACCCTAATTAAACCCTAAACAGGGTTAGGGACATAACAATATATACTTGGTTTCGTGGGGTTTGAGTGAAGTTGTCAAGTGTTACACAAGAAGGCATGGATTGAATTGTAAGAGAAATATGCATGCTTGTTAATTTTAATCTCCTGATCGTTGATATATGTATCATAGGCCTGTCAATCGGGTCGTGTACGTGTCTTATCGTGTCGTGTATGATCGGATGCTAATAGGTATTGGGTATACACGAACCCAACACGATAAGAAATCGTGTACACGAACCCGGACACGGACACGACACGATAATTTTCGTGTATACACGGACACGACACGATTTGTACACGATTTCTTATCGGGTCGTGTAACACGAAACACGACAATACCCGAATGGACACGAAGATTACCTATATACACGATAATTACCTACAAACACGATAAGAACCTACATACACGATAATGACTTAATACACGATAAATACATATATACACGAGTAACCAGTTAACCACGATAATACCTGTATACAATAATAAACACGATAAAGACCCGATTACACGATAGACACGAACTTGTAGAATTTCCGGAAAATACCAAATAAACCTAAAAAATACAAGATAATTATAGTCTAATACTAGTTTTCTCAAGTTCAAAGCTTCAAATAAACAATTTCACAACATATAATGGTCTAACAATACATGCAAAATAACATAACAGTTCAAAACTTCAATTTCATTTTCCAAGGCTCGAAATCCAACTCCTACTTCCAACTTTGTTTCTTCACATCTTCCGTACAAGTAGCTTCATAGGTTATTCTCTAACCTCTATGTATTTCCCACATTACTTGATGAATGATCTAAAAATATAAACAAAACATGAGCATCATTGTTATTATAGTTTCACAACAATATTGAAAATATGTTGCTAACAGGACTTCTGGATTTCATTACATAACACAAGCCAGAAGAGATTGGCTAAATATGGATTCCTAGTATCATCGCTGGAAGTCTCATTTCCATGATTCCTTGGAAGAAAGTGTTGTGGCCAAATTGCACGTTTCTCAGAGTAACCATTAAATTTTCAACTCTGAAAATCCAAATATACTAGGAGTCCAACAATGAATTTGCCTTGCTACAAAAATGGATCACCCCTTGGATTTCTTCCTCATTGTCCAAAAGACAGCAAAGTAGTGGTTCTGCAACATATTCATGTGTACATCATATGATTCACTACTGCATCGAAGAGGATGTATACATGTTTTCTCAGTTTAAGAGTGTTCAGTGGAAGACCAATAAGGTTGATGACCTACCTGCATCATGGATCGAGGATTGGTTGTATAAGTTGTTTGGATAGTCTTCTCCATCTGCCGACGAGTATGCAAAATATCAGCCATACAAGATAAAAACTTTGACATATCTTATCTAGAAAGAAAGCACAATTAAAAAAACAAGTGGAAAGATCATGACTGTAGTAGCTCACAAACAACCCAATTCAAATACATAAAAAATTTGAAACTTCCTGAACATCCAAGTTCATAAACAACGCAAATTGAATCCGAACATCAAAAATGTCAAACCTTTACCATACACCAACTCAAAAAACCCAAAATGGTACTCAAAACCAAATGGATTGAACCTTTGAGTCCTTGACCACCATAAGCAAACATTCAAAACATCCTCACAGCCATTGCAAGATTGGAGACCAACCCCGGTAAGATCCAAACTTTGGCTACAGTTCACCAAATTGAATAAAAATCGAAGAACTTAAAAACATCACCACACATCATAGTCCACGAACATCAAAGATCAAATCAAAACCTCAAAAAGATCGAAACATTATCATACACTAACATTCACAACAAACGCTAAATAAAAAAACAGCAGAAAAAATCAAACATTGACTAACCCAAACTCCCAAATCGCACGTAAATCCCAAAAGGTCGAAACTTTACCAGACCCAAATGAAACCTCGATCCCACAAACATCAAAACTTTACCGAAAATGGGGAGTGGGGGCGAGAGGAGGTGCTGGATGTGGAGTTGCAGCGAGTTAGGGGTGAGGAGGAGTGACGAGTGAGGGTGGGGAAGTAAACAAACCTGTGAATGGGGAGTGGCGGCGAGAGGAGGTGCTGGATGGGGAGTGGGGGCGAGAGGAGGTGCTGGATGGGGAGTGGCAGCGAGTTAGGGGTGAGGAGGAGTGACGAGTGAGGGTGGGGAAGGAAACGAACCGAGTGAGGGTGGAGAGGAGGTGCTGGATGGGGAGTGGCGGCGAGTTAGGGTTAAGGTTAGGGTGAGGAAGTGAGGACGAGTGAGGAGTGAGGGTTTGGGTTTGGGTTCAGTTGGGATTAATTTGGGCTTGGGTTCGGAACTTTGGAGTTTGGATGGGTTAATTTGGGCTCACATTAGTCGGTTTGGTTTAGGTTAATCGGATCGGGTTCTAACGTGTATATCGTGTCTATCGTGTATCGTGTATACCTGATATACACGTTACCCTTATCGTGTATGTTATCGTGTATTTCGTGTATAGACCCTCATACCCGGACCCGACCCTATAAGGATTCGTGTATCGTGTCGTGTAAGCTTATCGTGTATTCGTGTCCACGTTCCTGTACCCATACACTAAATTATCGTGTCGTGTCCGTGTCGTGTTATCGTGTCGTGTCTGATTTTGACAGGTCAATGCCTGCCGAAAGCGTTTTAAATCTGCTTCACTTTCTTTTGATTTTAATCAAATGCTAACTAGATATTGTATTCAAAAAATAATAATGGAATTAAAATAACTTAAATAACATAAAAGAAGCTAATGGAGTTAATGCTTACCTTCTTGGTGTGCGTTTAGTATGCAGAAGTGGTGAATTAAATGAGAAGTGTAGTGTCTACATTTCGAGTATAAAGCATTTTGTAACCACATGGGAACTTGTTTTCCTTATTCAATAGAGTAAATTTATGAGAATAGAATTTATTAAGTTAAGGGACTTCAATTTTAAGTTTTCTCAATTCGCTTGGGGACTAGGGTTCATGCATGGCAAAAATTCGGTTCTATAATTTTGCTGATTTTCATCAACCCAATTACACCCTGAAGAAGAGCCATTGCTATTTGCTTCGTGACTTGATGAGTAATGGACGAGAACATTAGGGCAATTTTTTTCATCCAAGTTTTAGTGGAGTAATGGACGGTGTAGTTCTTTGTTTTACATTTGGTTGTGTTAAAGGAGTTACCTTTCACTATATACCGGATTTACACGTTCTCCTAATAACCGCATAAACGAATTATATCGTTCTTCTACGATGGAGAAATATGGTGAAACTGCCAATGATCAGATAATCGAACACAATTCATAATATATTTGCTTTCATATTAAGTTCACATCTGCAACACGTACGTAGGAATAGGATTAATGATTGTATTTAATTTTAGCCGTGAATTTGTGGGCTCACATCCCAACTACCATGGTATGTTCATGTTTCGGACGAAGTCACGCTCAAACCGACGTACTAACAATGCCCGCGCAGTTCTCGGACGTCCTGGTTTCTCTCTCAGCCACGTCGGTTTTTCTCTCCGCCACGTTAGCTCAGACCACCCCCTAAAATTTTCTTAACCACATCCAGAAACAACTCAAGCGCCCTATATTCTCTCCCATACACGTCATTTCGGGATCAATTCTAAGAAAAACACGAAAAATTGTCAAAAATTCTAAAAAATATAAACAAATAGAAAACTTATTTTCATAAAAAATTATTTGAAAAAACGATTTTTAAAACATTTTTGAAAACAAAAACAAAAAAATGGAGACCAAACGTGCTCCCCCCCCCCCCCCCCCCACCCCCCCCCCCCCCCGGGTCAGGTTGGCCCGTCCTGGGCACGCCCTCCCGTTAAGGGAGGGCAACTTGGGCGCACTTCCCGGTTGCTCGAGTGAAGAGCACCCAACTAATAGATCGGTTGTCGTACTTAAACCAAAAATTGTTTAAGTAACTCAGCGTCAATTTCCCCTTCAGGATTATCGACTGATGACACAACTTGTTAGGTCTTTGATGGATTGATTTTTGATGCTTGTTGGTGCATATTTTTTGTTACAAGCATGTCAGAAATCGTTTTATGTCGGTAATTTAAATACTGGTGTAGCTGATAAATCCCATGTGTGTATCAATATTTAGCTCAGAAACTTACACTACACTATGGCGTTAGAACTCCATATGTCCAGTAAATATATCTACTTTTTGGGGGGGGGGGGGGGGGGGGGGGGGAGGGGGTTGCTACAGTACACCTCTCAGCTGTCCAAATTGATAATATGCACCCGGTTTTTTGATATGGCCTCATATACACGTGCGATTTGAATTAATTACACATATCCACATTTGTCGTTACTGTCTCTCACTCCGTTACCGTTAAAGTCGAACGGTGTTAGACAATTTTCCAATTAAACATCGTAACATAGAATTGTCCTTAATTGTAAACACAAATAACCACACAAAAAATCAAATTGTCTAACAGTCTCCACTCTTTCACTCTCACTCTTTTATCCATTTTTTCTCTCTACCTTGAATCTCTAACCCTCTCATTTCTCCCTCTCTCTCTTTCATCCTTTTTCTCTCTCTCTTGAATCTCTCTCCCTTCTCTCTCTCTCTCCACTATTTCACTCTCTCTAGAATCTCTCTTTCTCTTGCTCTCTCCTCCCTCTCTATTGAATCTCTCTCATCCATCTCTTTCTCTCTCCATCCACTCTTGTATTTCTCTCTCTCATCCCTCATCGCTCTCTCCTTTCTCCCTCTTCACTATTTCACTCTCTCTAGAATCTCTCTCTCTCATTTCTCCCTCTCCACTCTTTCAGTTTCTCTCTCCTTTCTCCCTCTGCAATCATTCACTCTCTCTCATCCCTCTTTCACACACTCTCTCTCTTCAATCTCTCTCTAATTTTTCCCTCTCCACTCTCTCTTTCTCACTTTCTCTCCTCCCTTTCTCTCTCTTCCCTCTGTCTCTCTCTCATCCCTCTTTCTCTCTCTCTCCTCCATCTTTCTCTCCTTTCTCCACTCATTTACTCTTTCTTTCTCTCCTCTCTCTTTCTCTCTCTTGAATCTCTTTGGATCGTCTCTGCATCATTGCTTGAATCTTTCTCTCTCTCCTCCCCCTCTCATCCATCTTTCTCTTTCTTGAATCTTTCTCTTTATCTATCTCTCATCCATTTTTCTCTCTCCTCCCTCTTTCTCTCTCTTGAATCTCTCTCTCTCTCATCCCTCTTTCTCTCCTTTCTCCACTCATTCACTCTTTCTTTCTTTCTTTCTTTCTTTCTCTCTTCCCTCTTTCTCTCTCTCCTCCCTCTTTCTCTCTCTTGAATCTCTTTGGATCGTTGCTTGAATTTTTCTCTATCTCCTCCCTACCTCTCTCTCTCATCCCTCTTTCTCTCTCCTCCCTATCTCTCTTGAATCTCTCTCTCATCCCTCATTCTCTCTCTCTTTTCCCTATTTCTCTCCTTTCTCCGCTCATTCAATTTTTATTTCTCTCCTCCATCATTCTCTCTCTCTGTTCCCTTTTTCTCTCCTTTCTCCACTCATTCACTCTTTCTTTCTTTCTCTCCTCCCTCTCTCTCTCTCTCTCTCTCTCCTCTCTTTCTTTTTCTCTCTCATCCCTCTTTCTCTCTCCCCCTCTTGAATCACTCTGGATTAACTCTGGATCGTTGCTTGATTTAATTTGGAATTTATGGATCGACTCTGGAATCACTCTGGATCGTTGCTTGATTGAACATGGAATTATTGGATCGTCTCTGGATAAATTATGGTTCGACTCTGGATACTCCCCGTACCCCCACATGCATCCTAGAATCACTCTGGATCGACTCTGGGTCATTGCTTGATTGAATCTGGAATATCTGGATCGACTCTGGAATCACTCTGGATCAACTCTGGAATCACTCTTGATCGACTCTGGACTAACTCTGGATCGACTATGGACTAACTCTGAGTCGATCCAGAGTGATTCCGGATTCAATCAAGCAACGATCCAAAATCGAGCCAGAGTGATTCCAGGATGCACGAAGGGTACACAGAGAATTCAGAGGTGCACCATACTCTATCCAGAGTTAATCCACAGAGTGATTATAGGATGCACTAAGGATACGTTGAGTATCCAGAGTTAGTCCAGAAAGGACTCCATGGTTAAACCAGAGATAATCCATGGACATTCAAGATCGAGACAAGGGTTACGCACCATACTATCTCTCCTTTCTCTCTCTCAAATCTTTCACTCTGTCTCATCCTTCTTTCTCTCTCCCTCTCCACTCTTTTACTCTATCTCCTTTCTCCTTCTCCAATCTTTCACACACTCTCTCCTTTCTCCCTCTCTAATCATTCATTCTCTCTCATCCTTTTCTCTCTCTCTCTCTCTCTTTTCAAGAGAGAGAAAAAAAGAAAGAAAGAGGGATGGGAGAGAGAGTGAAATATTAAAAAGGGAGAAAAGAGAGGTATGAGATTGAGAGAGTGAAAGAGTGGAGAGGAATAAATGAAAGAGTGAAAGATTTGAGAGGGAGAATGTAGAGAGAGTAAAAGAGTGGAGATGGAGAAAGGAGAGAGTGATAGAGTGATGAGAGAGAAAGTTAGATTAGAGAGAGTGAAAGATTGGAGAGTGAGAAAGGAGAGGGAGAGTGAAAGAAGTGGAGAAGGAGAAATGAGAGAAAGAGAGATTCAAGAGAGAGAGTGGAGAGGGAGAAAAGAGAGAAAGAGAGATTCAAGAAAGAGTGAGAGAGTGGAGAGGGAGAAAGGAGAGAGAGAGAAAGAGGTTGCATTTCGTGGAGAGAGAGATTCAAGATAGAGAGGGGAATGAGAGAGAGAAAGAGGGATGAGAGAGTGAAAAATTAGAGAGTGTGAAAGAGTGGAGGTAGAAAGGAGAAAGAATGATTCAAGAGAGAGAGAAAGGAGAGAGATTCAAAAAAACGAGCAGGATGAGAGAGTGAAAGAGTGGAGAGAGAGAGATTCAAGAGAGAGAGAAAACGAGATGAGAGAGAGGAGAGGAAGAGTGGAGTTAGAAAGACAAAGAAAGAAAGATTCAAGAGGGAGAGTGAAAGAGTGGTGAGAGAGTGAAAGAGTGGAGAGGGAGAAGGAGAGAGAGAGATTCTAGAGAGAGAGTGATGAGAGAGAGTGGAGAGAGTGAGAAAGAGGGATGAGAGAGTGTGTGTGAAAGAGTGGAGAGAGAGATTCAAGAGGGGAGAGTGAGAGTGAAAGAGTGGAGAGTGAAAAAGTAGAGAGTGTTTGACAATTTTATTTTTTATGAGGTTTTTTCTGTTTACAATTAAGGATATTTGGATTTTACAAGGTTTAAATTGCAAATTTTCTAACACCGTTGGATGGTAACGGTGACGGAGTGGGGTCCACTAACGGTAGAGGTGTATATCGGCAAATAAGACTGGCTTACAGGTGCATATCAAGAAATAACAAAACACCAGGTGCATTTGGCCAGTCAGGTCACTTGGGAGGTGCACAGTAGCAAATTACCTTTTTTTTCAAACACACACACGTTGAACAAACCAAAGTCCAGAAATAGTGAAAATAGTTTCATATATATGTGTGTGTATATATGTATATATATGTATATAACTATATATATGTATGTATGTATATCTATATGTATGTATATATATGATTATTAGCTCAAAATATTTCATATCTGATCATAAGTATCTCACTTAAAATTAATTATTTTTAAGGAGACCCGTATTCCCTATACTGTGGGGCTAAATGCTACTTACACTCAAGGGTAACTTACATATAACCCCCTGAACTATGGGCCCAAAGTACTTAACGCCAATGAACATTTAAAGTTAACATATACCCCCCTGAACTTTGAATTAGTAACACTTTAACCCCCTGAGCTTCTTTTAATTGCTATATTTCATATTTTAACTATTAATTTTTTTAGTTGTTTGCCTAAAACACTTGTAAACCCAACTTTATGGTAAAATTTGGATCAGATCAAGTGTCATATCTGATTAATATCTGAGTCAGAATCGGTAACAATCGAACCCAAATTTCAATAATATCTGACCTCCAATCTGAATCAAACTTTTCAATGAAGTTAGATTTATAATGAGTACTTATTCAGAAAACTACCTGAAAAAAATAAAAAGTACTTCTTCCAAAACTCCACCAGGAAGTCTTCCCAACTGATCTGAATTGCACCCCCAAATTGATTGCTAGTCCACTGAATATGTACGTGGCTAGCCCCACCCGACGCTCGGGTTGACAAGCAATCACCTTGAATATCTGATGGATTCTGAAAATCCAGTCCTCTGCCGCCTTCGAGTATGTCCCTCCCACAAATGTCGGTGGGTGTTGGCACATAAAACGGTGGAGAACCTGACCCTGGTCCTCATACAGTGGCATCCTAGCATGCTCCTCTATAAACGTGCCCATGCGCTGCAACTGATCTCGTATAGCTCGTTGGTCGTCATCCTGCGAACCGAGCGTGAAGGAACTCACACACCTCGAACCGGCTCCTCTACGGGGCGATATCTGCCCACCAAAACAAGAATCTCAAAACATACACAAAACTATCAAAACTGCGCTAAAGGATCCTAACTTGGGTTGTTAGCGAATAGACTGGCCTGAGCTCTGATACCAAGTTGTAATGCCCATAATCCGCAAATCACAACTACAATAAGAAAAAAAGGGACATTAACTAACAATAATCAAGTCGAAGCCTCAATTAAAAATATATCATAAAGTCAAAATCAGAACATTTTTTGGAACGTATATACAAAAAACTCTGAAATTCTTACTACAAGACTACTAAAGAAAACAAGGATATACATGACAATTGAGCTCAGTGGTCCAGTCCACGTGTCCCAACCCAAGTCTCTCCTTCAGCAACCTATCGCGTCTCACTTGCACACCTACAAATCACACAAGAGTCTCAAATCAAAACCCCGTACGCCACCCAACCTGACATTGAACAAGGCTTAGTTGTTCCTGATGGCTCACACTAACTAAGGCGCACTGTCTACACAACTCACATAAACCAAGCTATGCCACACCATCCACATGGCTCACAAACTAAACTATGCCATGTCTTCGACACGACTCACCCTGGTCTCGTGTCCCAAGGCGACCACGTGTCCCAACTAGGTCGAGAGTGCACCCTCGACCAGACCCTGTATCCGGCCCACAAGGCAACACCCTACTCCAACCACGCACCTGAGTGGCGAACGTAGCTTCAACGGTCACTCGTCACAACGCTAGTGAGCTGACCAATTTCGCATACGACTTTTGGAGACGACTACACGCCCAATCCCGTGAGCAACACTCCCAAATGGTCACTTATCACAACGTGGGTTGACCCTTCTCGAACCGCCACACCACAAAGGAAAAAACATAACCTCTAGTTATACGTGCCTCACACCTCGTCTCACTGCCACCCGACGCCTGAGTCCATAAGCAACACTTTCCAACGGTCACTCGTCACAACGTGGGTGGACACCAGTTTCACGAACCTCTCACAAGGATAGGAGGTAGACGTAATTAACCCCAAAAGCACGAGTCAAACAACCCAACAAGATATAGAACAATAAATATAAACAAGACTATAAAATCATATAAGTAGCGTAAAGAAATTATAACTCTAAACCCACAATCAAAAGTACACGAGTATAAGGGTATTTTTACCAAATTTCCGAATAAAAAATAATTCTAATAAGTTCAAGGTAAAAATAGTAAATTTTCCAATTTAATAGAAATTTCTACAAATATATAGGAATTACAGGGAAAAGGAAGCAATTTACCCTAATTTAAAACATTTTTCACAATTATAGAAAATCCAAGATTAATTCAACAATTAACCCAATTATTCATTATTTATTCAAATACAAATAAATCCAGTAGTTTTCCAGCAATTACTCCAATTATTAATTGATTTAACCAATACAATTAAATCCACGATTTTTCCAGCAATTAATCCAGTTATTAATTTATTCAGACAAATATTCATAAAGTCCCAGGTTTATTTCGCAATTCAACCAATTAATTATTAATTAAACAAATACCTTAACTTACTAGTTTAGTTTTCAATTATTCCAATTAATTCTTATCTAACCAATTACAATAACATTCATGGCTAAAATGCAATATCACCAAACCTAATCCCCTAACCGACTTCTTCCTTCTTCCCAGCCAACCATCGACCTTCCGGCCGCTGACCTAGCGCCGCCCCAAGTTCGATAGGCCCGACCGAACACACCGGCCATACATGGGTTGCCGCAGCTCTAACCCTGGCCACAATTCGCGTCCACGACTCCGATCACACTTCTGTGACCTCAAACCCCGATCGAACTCTGAACGTAACCCGCAACCCGAAGTCTGACTACACTCCCACAGCCACTGGAGCCACTTCACTGACCCCATTTACCCATCTTGGCCCCTCACACCCAAAACCCGAGGTGGGTGGCGTACGTTCATTGCCTTGACGTCATCGGTGCCTCGCCGTCGTCACCGGAACGCTCACCAGAGCTCAGAGTAGATTGGGTTATGTGGGAATTGGGTTGGGTGAGGAGGAAGGAGATGTGGGAGAGAGGGTTGTGGGAGGAAGGTTCAGTGGGGGTGAGAGAAAGAGGTGGGGGGTGTCGTGGTACAACAAATGTGAAAACATCTCAGGTGGATTTTTACAAAAGTGGGTTGGACGTTCAAAAAGAAAATAAAGTCTATTTTTACAGAAAAGAAAGTGCCGACATTACTAGCTGGTTGTAGAGAAATACAAGATATATGAATGACGAGAACATAACTGGTTTGTTTTGGAGTAGATGCTATGCACGTTGCGGACAGGGTCACACGTCAGCTTGGATTGCAACAACATATTACAGATATAATGGAGATTTGCAAGCTGAAAAATGCTCAAGAGAAGTCTAAAATAAATTAGTTAGAAGAACAACAGTCATACATTCAAGCTTGGTCACGTCGGTGAGAGTTTGTGCATATCGAGGCACCTTTACTGTTTGATGACCCAATTACTTGTTGAGGTCTTTATATGGAGTGGTATTGGTAGATTACCGTTCGATGGCTGACGAGAAGAGTTGAAGTTGAAGAGCTTCCAGTTTATAAACCTCGAACTGCTAGAGATCATTACTTGGTAATAAATTTGTTTCTATGCTTTAAATTTAAATATTAATTTGCTCATTGTAACCATAATTGTTGTATTTTTTGCAGCTTTACGGCTTACACGGGTTGCATAAACACATTCAACAACTTGAAGGGATGCATTCTACACATAACCCACACACTGTCACTAACTCAAAAACTAAAGAAAAAAATTAAGGATATGATGGCGTCTTTCAAGAAAGTGGATCCATCATTGAATTTGTCAGAAGGTGTAAGCTCCCAACATGTTCGTCAAGATTTATAGGAAAATCTCCCAGAAATAGAAGTGTTAGTGGATGAAGAAAAAATTTTCATTTTCACGGGTGTCTGCTTCCGATGGAGAGTTTTCGCAGGACAACGTTCTTCCAACGTGAAAGTTCCTCATTTCAAACCAGTCAAGTCGAAAGACGTGATGACAGTGGGATTAAGGAAGACAAAGACGTTGAGATTACTCAAGAATAAACACACAGTCGGTCTTCAAAGGTTCCACGATGGGGTGAGCGGATCATAAGACCGACCAAAGTATTTTCTCCATCTTCGTTTTAATGAAATTCTAATGTTTAGAATGTATTGGGGTTTCATATTAAACATGGATTAAATTAATATTAAATACCTGTTTTGGAACAAATTATAATGTATGTAGTTGCACTAGTGCAGAAAAGTCCATATACGTCGGATATACAGGGGTATAGACGTCGGATTTCGACGATCCAAGTACCCGACGTCTATTTTCCCGTCGTCTATTCCTTATTGTATAGACGTCGGCTATATACGACCGACGTCTATACAGTGTATAAACGTCGGCTATATACGACCGACGTCTATTATATGTTAATTAACAAAAAAATACATTGGAACGTATATCGGGCATTCTGCACTCACATTAATCAAGCCCAAGCTGCCCAAGTGCCCCAAGTGCCAATCTTTTGACAAATAACCACGAATATCAAGCTCATCATAACCAGGTGCTCCAAGTCGTTCGCGTTCAGCAGTAAAGGAGTGGTGGAGTACATCAACCACACTAACAAAAATAAATTCTCCGATGTGGGACTAAAGTATTACACCCAATAGACGTCGGATATTTATATTGACCGACGTCTATTCATACAGCATGACCTATAGACGTCGGTCATGCTATACATCCGACGTCTATACATTGAAATAACAATAATTAATAAAAAATACGCCCTATAGACGTCGGCTACCATATACAACCGACGTCTATACATGAGTTAATAGTAAAAAAAAGATGTTGCAACCATTTGAAGCCCAAGTTGCCCAAGTGCCCCAAGTGCCAATCTTTTGACCATTAAATATATATATGTATCTCACTTGCATTTTGTAATGTGGTACCAAACTACCATTTAGAAGTAAAGGAGTAGTTGAGTACTTCAACTCCACCAATAAAAAACTTTCTCCAATGTGGGACTAAACATGTCACCATACACACACATGTGTACAACACACATGTGATAGTTATAATGATGTAACTATTATTACACAAAATAATCCCCATAAATTATTACACAAAATAAATCCCAAAAAATTACGTTATTTCTTATACAAAATAAATCCCAAAAAAATGTGTTAATTCTTACACGAAATAAATCCCAAAAAAATGTGTTATTTCTGATACAAAATAATCCACATAAATTCTTATACGAAATAAATCCAAAAAAATAAACAAAAAATATTTTCTTCTTTTAGGAGGTATAGACGTCGGTTATACTAAACAACCGACGTTTATACAAACCTATAGACGTCGGATGTCCAAATATCCGACGTCTATACCTATAGACGTCGGTTGTTTGGACATCCGACGTCTATTTGGTGACGTCTATCGAGCATTCTGCACTAGTGTTGGTTTGCATGCTTGTTCATATTGTGCGATAAAATGATATGATATTTTTTCCCAGAGATGTAAATCCAATTGGATATATTTTCTGCTAAAATGCCATTTACCAGTGCCGTTTTCACATAAATGAAAACGACATCCGTGATGTGTTTTTTAGTAAAGGATAAAGACGACATATGTGATACTATTTTTGTTTAATGAAAATGATACCACACGTGTCGTTTATGTACATCATATTTTGTCAAATAAGTTTTCTAATTTTATATTCTTCCAATTTCCTATTTTTATAAAAAAAATTAATTTTTTTCTTAATAATATCTCAAAGAGTAGTACTTACCATCATGCTACAAAATAGGAATGTTATATTCTGAAATGTATTATATATAATAAATTCATATATGTTATAAAAAACAAATATATTATATGGATGAGTCACCTTATCTCTTGGTGTTACAACTTCTTGTAACATTCACATTCAAATGCAATGTTATTCTGTCATTGATGTATATTATATGTCTCATTTACTAGCTTGTTATTGCATTGTAACATCTATGTCTCTTGTCTATATAGAGAGACTCATTGTATTGTTTATGTTAGAGCAATTGAAAGTCTTCATCATTCTCCCACAAATCTCAATGTCTTCTCATTTCACAACACTAGGGATGCAAATTGATATTTTCGAATATGGTATAACCTGTATCCGAATTCGAATTCCAAATAAGCATACCAAATCCGAATCCGAATTCAATTTTTTATAGCTTACCAATTTCATATCCGAATTTGAGAACTTTTCGAATTCGGATTCGAATTCGGACAATGTTTCAAATTCCTATAACATATTTATATATATATATATTTTTTGTATAATCTAAAATCTTTTGAAAATTGTTTTAAGAGAATTATATTATAATTTATTTTTGCAATTCTATTATGTTTATATTTACATAGGAAACAACTTAGTTTTTTATTAACTCACAATACAAATATTAATAACCACATATATTGGATGCTAAAATTGGTATTTTTGGATATTCGGACATGGTTCGACCTATATCCGAATTTGTATCCAAAATTGAAAACGGTAAAATATTTTAAACCAATTTCAATTCCAAATTGTATTCGGTAAAAACTTATTTACCAAATACAAACCAAATTGTAATTTCCGAATCGGATACTCGAATAATCGATTACCATTTGCATCCCTACACAACACGTTATCAGCACGATTAGTCTCTAGCACGTCTAAAAGCAACAAAACATCAATCTTGATGGATGCCTCGAAATATGAAGTATTTCATTTGAGGTTAGTTTCTTGTACTAAAGAAAGGTATGATGCTCTTTCTTCGTATTTGTCTTGTCTTGAGAATAAAGAAAAACATTAATACATCTTCAAATGTATACATATATTTTTTTGTTGTGGAGTTGGCTTCATGTACCATTATATTATAGAAAATATTTTGAACGGATTTGAGATATTCACGTGTGAAGGAAATTGAATGCAAAACAATGAATATTTTTATCACTTGCGATTGTAGTTAAGATTTACTTGCTTAGTATCTTTATACAAATTGCAATACATCCATGTTAAATAAAAGTGCATTTGTAATTGGTATATATATGTGATTATTACTTGTAAGTTAATGGTTAAGAGAAGAAACAAAATTATTTGAGCTAAGTCGTTTTAATTAAACAAGTTGGGTCGTTCTACGAAACGAGCTAGGTCATTTTTTTCCACCAAACAAGATGTGTCGTTTTTTCCCACCAAACGAGTTTGGTTGTTTCCACCAAATGATCTGGATCGTTCAACCAAACGAGTTGGGTCATTTTCACCAAAATAGTTGTGTCGTTGTACCAAACGATCTCACTTGTTTTCACAAAACAAGTTGGGTTGTTCGGTCAAAACGAGCAGGGTCGTTGCAACTTAATTAACAATCTAACTCGTTTTAAAATATATATTTACTTCTCCCTAAGACATGAAACAACTTTTCCAATATGAGAAAATTTAATTAACGACAAATACAATTGCAGATGATTAGTTTTTATTGTTAGAACATTAATATGTGTACAATTCAATTTCTTAAGTGAACTTCCTATGTTCCATTTCTGAATTATTAGTGTTATGAAAAATGATATGTTTCGAAACATCTTTATGGTACCGTTGTTAGATTCAAATTCAATCAAGACAAATGAGTTGAAAACATCACAAACCAAATAGTTAGAAGTTAACTTGTACGCAACGAACATTGAGACGGGAAAAACCAACTTTTTATGTGGACACATTTAATAAAGATAAACAAGTTGTAAAAGTCACCAAACAAGTTGGTTCGTTCTACCAGACTGACTAATTTTTTCCACCAAACGAGATGTATTGTTTTTTCCACCAAACAAGTTAGTATTGACTTTTTTGCCTTAATTTATATTTTGATGATTTAATCAACCTATTATACCATATTTGATTACCATAAAAATAATTTTTTCTTTGATTTTTTATGTATCACATTTGCAAGTATTACGAATATTCATCTTGATAAACATGTGTTGTTCCTTGTTTGATTAAGGTACTCCATAAGGTTGTATTCATCTTGAAGTAGTATATTACAATTTATAATATAATTAATCTATTTACTTGTTGAATATACTCATACTATATTCTTAAACGTGATGATATATGAAAGTTGTATATTGGCTTCAAAAAGATTAAAATGATTTTGGAAATATCATGATCTAGTCTCGTGCCCGAGTATGGCTGAGTTGAATATCGAGTTATCGATGAAACATCACATAATTTGTCCAATTGATTTGCTTCATTCCCTGAAGTGAATGTATGAGAGTATGAAAAGTCTTACAAAAGTCTAGTATAATTATTTTGTGACCATGAATGTAGACGTGAATGTTGATGAGATAAACGACAAAATAATTGATTTCCTTGTGGTACATAAATTCGACAATCAAAATGGATTGTCAAAGTAACTCTCCACGAATTAAATATATTCTAGTAATGTGTGTTTTATAGTAACACAAATTGTGTTTTATATATTTGGTTTGATCTCTGTGAATTTTAAAGATTATCTATTCTGGTTGAATGGTAGTTATCTACTGAGTTGTGATTCACTAGTATATATGCCGTCAAATTAAGCATGCTACATTTTTTTGGATAATTAATTAATATATCAATAAAATATGATTGATTTATGAAGATGATACATATGTAAATACTAGCCTAATTCCATCGTGTGCTTATAATAATTGAAGTTCTATTGATACATGTATTGTATGGTCATGTTTAGAATTATTTTTGTTTTAAATCTGCACATTATATTTGTTTATGATCCTTGATAAATACTAGACTCGTGAGCTAGCAATTATTTAAGTTGAAACTATTTTATATTTGTTAGTGTTCTCATTAGTCTAATATTTTTTCATACTTGTGACTTTTATTCACTTACGATGAGATCATTCTATATATTAAACATTTTTATGTCTGTCATGACTATTTATGCATATCATTGCATTATCGTCTTAAAATGACAAAGTACACGTGCATATGGCAATATGTTGGTATGCATAATTTCTATCTAAAAAGACTTATATCAAGTTACGTTAAAATTAATTGACCTTGATATGATTTAATGCATGGTTCTTATTTTGATTATATTTTGTCATTGGAAGAGCTTTTTCATTTATTTTGTAATAGTTGCATAAATAATTTATTTCCCACAAATATTTTATTTGGCTTGAAATGAAGAGTATGGATACTTTCCGGTCTCCTATTTGATTTAAGATCAAGAAAAGATGATTTATGCATCATGTATAGTGTTGTCATGCACACTATATTAAGAGATAAATTTTTATCTAATTTGAGAATGAGAAAAGCCAAAGCCACTACCATACATGGTTGTACGAGATTAGTAGAAAGCTCCCGACGAGTCATATCTACTGTTACATGTATTGTAATGCATTTTATTTATTAGGTCTCAAGAAACTTATTTAGTTTCAAATCACCAAAATGGATTGTATTGAGAGTATAATAGAAGTAAAGAAGAAATTTTTGATATTATTACAATCATGTCAGACATGAAAAATAATATTGAGTAAATTACATGACTTTTGAATGATGTGTCATCGCACACATAGTGACTTGGTTTGAAGACTTGCACTGTTGAATCAAAAGAATATTGATTCTAATAACATATGGTATGACCTAAGACTGTCAATTCGGGTCATGACACGAAATTCGAACCCGAACACGACACGAAATTTCGAGTTCGGGTTTACATATTTCGGGTTCGTGTCGAATTCGGGTCGACACGAACAACGCGAAGTGTAATTCGGGTCGGGTTCGGGTTTATTAAATTCGGGTTTCGTGTAATTCGTGTCGACACGAAATACCCGAATTTCAAATAAAGAATAAAAAACCCTAACTAAAACAAACAATCTCAACTTCTCAAGCCTCCAACCGTCTCCAACTCCTCCAAATCTCCGATCCACATCTCCAAGCCTCTGAATGTTTATGGATGTATCATTGTAGCCTTTCATTTTTTAAAAGAGTTTGTGAAGATTAATCATGAATATTTTGTTTTTAGGTTGACAAAAAGAATTCTTGTTAATTCGTGTCGACACGAACACGACCCGAAACACGAATTCGACAAACACGAAAAAAAATCGTGTCAATTCGGGTCGTGTTCGTGTTACTAATTTCGTGTTCGTGTTTAGCTGTAGAATTTCGTGTTCGGGTCAGGTTTTTTTTTAATTTCGTGTTCGTGTTCGTGTTCGGGTTGACCAAAAACAAATTCGTGTCAATTCGTGTCGACACGAACACGACCCGAAACACGAATTTGACAGCCCTAGTATGACCAATTGGGTCAATGAGGATCAAATATGATGACAAATGTTGTTGAAATTTCATATGACCATCAATTGAAGAATGTGAATATTCTTCAACTAAGTAGGTATCCACGAGCTCTATTTTTCCGTGGGATAAGATAATTGTAGGATTTCTTGTCCCTATGTATGTATATATTTTAATTTTTTTAATACAACTTACAAGATCGATTTTCATATTTTCAACAATTTCTATGTACATTGCTTTGTGTTTATTCTAATAACATGCAACCCTACATTTATTAAAATAAACCACAAAGGTAGAATCATACCTAAAAGTTCTCTAAAACCTATTTGAAGATTCGGAGTCGCGTTGCCCGTTGAATCGTCTACAGATTTGCCTTCGAATGTTCACCAAACTCTAAACAAGATTAGAGAGAGAAATGAGTTAGCCAATCAATCTCTAACAAGGTTTAGAATCTAGCGAATGACCCCTCTTTAATCTCATGAGATTCTTATCTCTAAAACTTAAATTTGCTAAGAGATTTTCGTGGTGATTAGGGAGAGATTAATGAGACAAAGATTTTTGCATTAGTATTAAACAAGTAGAAGTAGAGGTCCTTTTATAGTCTCCCAAAACATCCTTATCAAGAGCTATTATTTAGCCATGATCTCTTGCTTATTCTCTCCTAAATTAATCTCTAATTTCAACATAATCACCCACAAAAAACGTTTTAATTAAATCTGGAATTAATCCACCCATGATATAATTTATCTCTTAATAATTCAGGCAGAATCGTTCTTATTCGGTAGACCGAGTATAATTCGGTCAACCAAACCATTCGGTTATAACACGTGTTCGGTGCACCGTGAGTTAGACGGTCGACCGAATCCGTATAAGAAAAATTCCCTGCAAGAATTCGGACGAACCACGTCTTTTACTCGGTCGACCGTTAACCCACCAGAATCGCTCCTGGGACAAAGTCATCGGATGACCGTGTCACCTTCGGTCTACCAAAAATACTACTTCTCGGTTGACCGAGCATACTCGGTTTACCGAACCCGATTGTCCAGGCACTCCAGACAATTTCGGTCAACCAATCGCCCTTACCCGTTCCCTATTCGGTTAACTGATCTGAAGATACCCCGGTCGACCGAACCATGAACGGTTCACCGTGTTCGACCCTGATTTTGCCTTTGTCAAATTTTGGATTTATGTCCAACAAAATTTGATCTTTTGAGGTTTTTAGCAAATTCACATCTTATATAATATATTATCATATGTAATATTAAATTATTACACCCCATAATATATATACCTCATATGAATTTATTATGATTCTAATTATGTCAATTCTCATGACATATTGATTTTAATTAATTCACCACATGTGTCATATTTTCACATGAAACCTGACACATCATAGGAACTTAAAATCAAACCTCTTGTTTCCCAGTTTTATGGTGTGACCTATAGGAGGATCTAAGTTAAATTTGTAGTGATATTAAACACTTAATATCTCAAACTATAAGTGGTATCTAGCTACACATTATAGTTACCCAATTAGCATAGATGTCTTTGTTCCACCCGAACCAAAACACGATCCATTTAGTGATGTAAGTGCATCACTTGTGTCCGTCCCTTGCCTCATGATATTAAGAATATATACAAAATAGAAATGTGTCATCTTTGTATTATATTTATTTCTTAATCTCTTTAAGCTAATTATAAATATGTAACTTAACTCAAGTTACATTGTGCACATTATAATTTGTTTTATCAAGGGGCCCACTAATATCATCACTCAATTAAGAGGGGCAATGATAATCGTTTGACTAGCTATCTTTTCCAGCACAAGTCATGTTCAACCAACTATTCCCTTTATCACTATACTCATTGATAACTTTTGACAATAATCAAATTAAGCATTTCTTGAGTGAAAGGATATAAGTCTCATATCTTAGGATCCAAGACACAGTAAAAACATTAATGACACGAAACACAATTCCATAATGTTTTACTTGTTAGATCTATTCAATATATAAAAGTAATCTTTCCTCTTTTATATACTCGTGTCGTCAATTATTTGTAGAGCTACAACAATCGATGACCAACACGACAATCTTATCTCGGTAATTAATGTTCCATATTAATTACCATGATTGTGAATAACTTTTGATTTATGTAAACCATTATAATTTAGAGCTCTACGGTTAAGGACCAAGCGTCTCTTACTTAACACTTCCAAAAGACGAATACCATAATCAAGGAACAAAATGTTTGCACATTCAATTCATAATAATTGATATATAAAAGTAAAACTTTTAGAACACAATCCTTTCAATCTCCCACTTGTTATCAAAATTTTCTTTCACATACATTCTCAATGTATAAAATAATAATAACTAGGGTAACCCTCTCTAATCACTCATTAAGCCAATCCACATGGTTCCTCAGACCCATGGACTCAAAATGCATTTTGCCCTTGGCTTGGAATAAGAGTTTGGTGAATGGATCAGCTGTGTTGTTGTTTGTGTCCACCCATAACAGATTTATTTTGCCCTCGTCGATGAAGTCACGTGTGACAAAGTACTTACAATCCATGTATTTCACTTTGTGGTGTGATTAAGGATCATTGATTTGCGAGATAGATGCACTGTTATCACAAAATAGCTCTACTGGTCCCTCGCTCGAGGGAACTACTCCAAGCTCTTCAAGGAACTTCTTAATCCACACTCTTTCCTTACTCGCTTCAGCGACAACCATTACTTCGGAAGCGGTGGTTGACTCGGCCGTAATGCTTTGCTTCCAACTACGCCAACTCACAGCTCCACCATTTAGAAGGTAGACGTATCCTGATTGCGACCTTCTATCGTCGGGATCACCCATGAAACTCGCATCCGAATAGCCCTCGACTATTAATTCCATTTGTCCTCCATAAACAAGAAACTTACCTTTAGTCCGGTTAAGGTACCTCAGAATATTCTTGACCGCAGTCCAATGCTCAGGACTTGCGTTGGATTGGTGGCGATTTGTTACGCTTAGAGCATACGAGACATCGGGTCTTGTGCAAGTCATCGCGTACATGATTGATCCTATTGCCGAAACATAAGGGATATCTTTCATGTACTCCAAGTCTTTACGTGATTCAACACGTTGAGACTTCTTGAGTTGCACACTCATACTCATTGGCACACTGTCCTTTTTGGAGTTGTTCATGCTGAACATTTCCAAGACTTTGTCAATGTATGTACGTTGACTTAGGCCAATGAGTCTACGGGATCTATCTCTATATATATCTTTGATTCCCAAGATGTATTTAGCCTCACCCATATCTTTCATCGAAAATGCAGATTTCAATGAACTTCTCGTTTACTCAAGTAAAGATATATGATTTCCCATGAGGAGTATGTCATCGACATATAAGATCAAGAACACTATGTGGCTCCCACTAACCTTCTTGTATATACAATGCTCTTCTTTACTTTGGACGGAGTGAATCTTTTTGACTTCTTCGTCAAAGCGTTTGTTCCAACTCCTTGATGCTTGCTTCAATCCATAAATGGATCTTTGAAGCATGCATACTTTCTCGCTATTCTCTGGATCTTCAAAACCTTGAGGTTGTACCATGTACACATCCTCCTCCAAGTTCTCATTAAGGAACGTCATTTTGACATCCATTTGTCATATCTCATAATCATGAAATGCGGCAATAGCGAGCATAATCCAAATAGACTTGTACATGACAACCGGTGAAAAAGTTTCATCATAGTCAATTCATTGAACTTTTTTTCCTTAGCTATTTTCACACTGGATTTTTGTAGCAATGTTTTTAACGAGACATGAACATAACGTCATATTTTTTAAGAGAATTTACAATTGTAGATTAAACTGAGGGAGAAAATTATACGTTCTCCACTCTTTTTTCCTTCAGCAAGTTTTTGTCCCACAAAGTTTTACTTGACAAGGTTTTTGACGAGCCAGATTAAAAAACATATAACAAATGATGATCATCGAAGGTGGAGTGTTATGAAACAACAAATATATTATATGGACGAGTCACCTTATCTCTTGGTGTTACAACTTCTTTTAACATTCACATTTAAATGCAATGTAATTTTCTCATTGATGTATATTACATGTCTCATTTATTAACTTGTTATTGCATTGTAATATCTATATCTCTTATCTATATATAGAGACATTGTATTGTATATACGAGAGCAACAGAAAGTCTTCATCATTCTCCCCCAAATATCCATATCTTCTCGTTTCACAACAATATATATATATAGGGTCAAGCTCTAGTGAGCCCAGGGCTCATCAAATTTAGTTTAAGCCCCCTACAATCTCACCATTGGATCTTATTTACAGTTAATCTCACCGTTCATTAGCATAACCGTTTTTTTTCTTAATCTACCTTACATTTTTAAATGAGTGGTGGATATTGTGGGGACTTAATTTAATTTGATTAAGCCCTGGGCTCACTTGAGAATTCCTGTATATATATATATATATATATATATATATATATATATATATATATATATATATATATATATGTCAAGCTCTAGTGAGCCCAGGGCTCATCAAATTTAATTTAAGCCCCCTACAATCTCACCATTGGATCTTATTTATAGTTAATCTCACCATTCATTATCATAACCGTTTTTTTGTTAATCTACCTTACAATTTAAAATGAGTGATGGATATTGTGGGAGTTTAATTTAGAAAAATTAAGTCCTGGGCTCATTAGAGAATTCCTATATATATATATATTCTTATAATTTCGTGTATACGACATGTGTCATTACAAAAGAAATTCGCATACTGAATACCCGACACGTACATACATGATCCGAAACACGAGAAACTCAAACACAATTTTACTGTGTTGTTTTCATAAATTAACAAATCTACCTCCAACCAGCCCATGTTTCCCCTTCCCCTCCAACAACCATCACCGCTTTCCCAACGAACCTTCCCTTATTCCGCCTCTCCACCCGTCTGACCACATCCCTCACCGGCACCTCTCCCCCTCTCGCCCCACCGCACACCACCACCACCTCCTTCGCAACCCGCTCCCCCATCCCAACTCTCCTCCTCGCCTCTTCCGCCCACATCAGCACCACAAGGCACGCCGTCCCCACGTGGCACCCGTGCAGGTCCAGCTTCCACTCCTCCGGCCCCCACCATGCCACCTCCGCCATCACCGCCTCCCCTCCCTCTTCCACGAGAGCTTTGACTACCAACTTCTGCGAGGCGTCCTTCACTTTGTCGATCGCGGCGGATAGTGTGGGAGCGGACGAGGAGACCGAGAAGGCGGTGATCGAGTTGAGCGCTGCGTTGAAGGACCGGGTCGAGAGAGGTATGTTCGAATTTCTGGTTCTGCTAATCCATTCCAGCATTTCGTCGAACATCTCGTGCTTACCGTAGCACGACAGTACGACGTTGACCCCGATCGTGTCGATTTCGATCCCTTTCCTCTCCATCGTCTGCATCACCCTTCTCATCGCCTCCAAATCCCTGATTTTCCCGTACGCCTGCGCGATTGACTGATACTCGAACACCGACGGTCGGAAACCCTTGGTTTCGATCTCGATCACAACCTGCTCGGCCTCAACTGGGGATCGGAGAACGCAAAGCGCTTTGACGGTGGATTCGTAGGTTTTTTGACACGAGAGGGAGGAGGTTTGAGGTGCGCGTGGGAGTCTAGGACGTTCTGCTTAAGGCCGTGGACGGAGTAGGCCTCGATTAGGGCGGGGTGGAAGAGGACTAGGTTTCTCGGGTTTGAGGCTAATCTGGCGGTGGAATCGGAGATTAGGGTTTGGGATTCCAACGAGAGGGAGGTCTTCTCCTGCAACGCCGCGATGGCTGCGGCGAGGTTCGGGTTCCACCGGAACCACAACGTTTCGGTGATCCCGCGGTACATCTGAACGCAACGCCAAAATTTAAAATTAGTTAGTAAGTTGGTTGGTTATCTTTTTAATTTAGTTTTTGGGACATACGTAGATTAAGGCTAAGAGCCCATTGGTGAACTCCTACTAACTGATCTTGCGTCAGTTTGATCAAATCCTTGAAATTGAACCTGACCTCCGATTCTGCCAAAACTTTATAACTGAATTGGACCTAAGTTTTGGAAAACCCAACCTCATTGGTTTGGCGTCGGTTTTTAATTTAACCCGACTCAATGTCAACCTTAATAACTTAAATTCCACTACAAATCGACAATTCACAATTTGAATATCTAATGAGCTTGAGATTTGGTACTAAGATCTTTGTGCACCACAGACAACTAGACCATACGATCCCATCAACCTTGAAATAAAAATGGGTTTTGGCAATTAATTCTCTAATTTACTAGACTAAAGAGTACATGTACACACTAGTAGCAGATGATATCTTGGAATAAGCTAGAAAACAGATAACCATTTATTTCTTGATCACATTTCAGTCATATTCACACGTCAGCTAGCTGCATCAAAAACATCGATGCCCTTACACAAGGGGCAGATGATACCATTTTCCCCCTAAACATGGTTGACGATGATTGTTCTTCAAAGCTCTCAGCTGCAAGTTGTCCATGTAGAAGGGAATCGTGACGAGGGCAATGCACTCATGTTCCGGAGATTAACATCTAATGGCAGCATTCTGTATTCAATCTCCAGATCTCTAGCAATTTTAATAATATCTTGTACCACTAGGTCTCTTCGGCGAAATCTCTCACCCATGTCTTGATGATTCATACGATGTTGGAACCAAACTGAAATTTTCATTCTATTCATGTCTTCCACATCCCTGATGACAATCATAGGAGCAGGATACCAGTGTTCTGCTTTACGTTCAATAGACCTGCACAAGATAATATAACAAACTTCATATCCATATGCCAAGACCTGGTGTAGTTTATTATCATCTTTACAAACCAAAATAAGGATGTGTTGATCAGATTGTTTTACATAATTCTAACCATGGCAGAAAATATATAGAAACAAAGCTCATGGATAACTGTGCAGTCATTTTAAATGTGCAGATTAGAAATGAAGAAGAGAAATTGTTAGATGAATGATAACGAATGGTTGGAAATAAAATCATGATATAATTCTCAAAATTTGTGAAACAACAAACTTACGCTTTGATTCTTTCTTTCAGAAGAGCGACCTTCTCAGGTGGGGTGGAAACATGAATACAGAAATCAATTGCATCTCCCATGTCTGGACTACGGTACATGTTTGCGATAGGTTTCTGTGAGAGCACGCTGTTAGGATAAATGATCTTTAGGTTGTCAAACTTCAGAAAGACAGTTGACATGATATTCATCTCCTCCACAAACATCTGAAAATGAAGATGACTATAACACACAGGAATTCATACAACTAATGCAAGTTATAAAATTTTGACATCATTTCCTCGCACCTGAACGCCCTCCACTTCACATCGGTCACCCACGTCAAATGGATGTGTCACGAACAAGAAAACGACGGATTCAAACGCTGTCTTGCAAGTATTCCCAAAAACAAAAACCACCAAAAGGAGTTGGGAACTTAAAAGGACCAAGAATCGGGTCGTGGCGATTTCCAAAATAACTAGCCAGATTACAACATCAATTGCTGCTACAACCACATTTACCATCAGGTGCAGTTTTTTCACCGCAGTTTTAGCATCATTCAGTGTCAAGGAAAGGGCCTTGCGTTCTCTGAATGCATTGATCTGTACCACAAATTGCAGAAATGGTTAGTCAATTAAGACTCTGAAAAACAATGCAATTTGGAAATGCCAAAAAAAAGATATCATCATTACCAGCCCTGTCTTGAGACAAGATTTACTAATTCTATCTGTTTCTTGCGCTCCATCAAAAAAACTCATTGTTTTCATAGCTTCATTCTCTGGCATAAACCGCATCAAGTCTACCAAGTAGATGTACCTGTGGTTCACAAGTTAAAACTATAGGTAGCTGAACATACAAAACACAGTATTTTAGTCCGCCTATCACCATTCAAAGTTTCAAACCATTTATCACCTCAACCACAAATGAATCAACGACAGGTATGCCTATATAAAGCTTGCTTAGACATCCAACACCAACATGGAAACCACTACGGACGTTGAATGTCAAAATAGTATGAGATGACTAAGAGAGGTCCAAGCTGATTTGAACTTCACTAACCACTAGTCATCACAAAAATGGCTCAACCAAACAAACAGATTGTGTTTCAAATTTTATCAACAATATACGATAACAGATCAAATCTACCATTCAATCTTTAGGTTAGGGATGTTTAATAATTTTGACATTGTTGATAAATATAGACCTTCGCATTTGAGATGGTGTAAAACTAAATTGATGACAGTTTTTACACATTATTTACTACCTTAAAGGAGCAATGCTTAAATAAGTATCCAACAAAAAATCTTTGTGCCCCAACATAGGAAACCTATATGATATTGAAGCCTCAACATGCGTTAGTAAGTGAATACGTGTACATATATGCTAAATTAAGAAGACAAAGTTACATTGTACACGCATACGATAAAAGCAACTTAATGGGAAGATATTCATACAATATAAATATTCACGAACATCAGATAAAAGAGTATAACTTACCTAGAACCAGGCCTGGCCACATTTTTAAATATTCTTTTTGCTGCAGCTTTAGCCTCAATTTCGCTTCTGATCTGCATCGACGACTCATCTTCTTGGCCCGCACTTGTAATGTGTTCATGAAGTGTTGCAAGGCTCCCATACCTCACGGTATTGATCAATCTCTTCATGTTCCACGCAGACACATTCTTTTGATTCAGCTTATGTATGTGCTCGATTGTAATCCCTTGATCCTTGCTGACATTCTTTTTCAGAGTTGTGGCAAACTTAAAACTATTCACGTGTGGGGAACCCCTTTCAATCTCCCCTTTATTTCCACTAACATTCCCACTCTTATTCGGCATTCTGGTGTCCTTCAAACCCGCAGGCACCTTGGCGCCCGCATTCTGTAACTTCCGCAACTCATCCGCCATCATCTTATTCTCCTGACTCGCAATTCTCTCTTCGACAACAGGAGGACCAGACAACGTCTGAACCACATACTGATTGAACAAAGACTCCTGAATCCGATCGAAATAAGCCGACACATGAAATGACGACGCAAGGACCTTCAAAAGCAGCGTCTTGACAAGCCCAATAATGGTCGCAACCAAAAGACAAACAATAACCTTAGTAACATACGGTAAAACCTTGGAATTAGTCTCCCTCTCGACCTTCTTATCAAACATCAAATGCCAAGCTAAGAGCACGAGCCCAACCCAGAGGGAATTCTGCGTAACCTTGCGAATGCCGTAGACGAAATAAAGCACCTTCTTCCTAAGCAAGAAGTTCTTCTCGAAGAAAAAGACGGCGATCCGGACGATCCAACCGGAAACCAACCTTCCGCAGATCAAAACCAAAACAAGCACCTCCCACTTCCACATCTCCAAATCCCAAACCTTCCTCTTCTGGAGGACGGGAACGGTGAGACTACAGACGAGCGCGGCGAGAATGATGAGGAGACTGGCCCATTGGATTACGGTCCAGAACCCCCAGTTGCTCTTCCGGAACTCCTCCGGGATGTCCTCCGTGGCGAAGGGGTCGTCCTCGTCGGGGGATGATTCTCCGACGGGGCCGGAGAGCATCCCCGACGTCATTCGTGTCGACCGGGAGACGTACCTCGACGATACCCGCGCCGACGTTGGACGCGGGGGTGGGTCCATGAGGCGGGACTTCATGGTCTTGGATCTCAAGAAGTTGTCGGTGCAGGTGACGACCTCGTCGGGGGAGATGGCGCGGTCGTCGTCGTCGGAGGTGGAGGGGGACGGGGCGGAGTTGACGGGGAGACGGCGGAGGGAGTCGGGGGGGTTGGGATCGGATTCGTCGTCGACGGCGAAGTCGATGTTGAGGAGAACCTCGCCGGAGGCCTTCTGCTTGTGGAAGAAAGTGGACATGGGGCGGGAGGTTGGGGAGTCGCCACCCGGTGGCATTGGCTTGGAGTTTGGTTTGGAGTTCCGTTCGGGAGAAGTCATGGTGTTGGGAGTGGAGAGGTGAGTAAGGATAGGTGGTTGGTGGTGGTGATGTGGTTCCTATTTGTTGCGGTTGTATATATAGGGTAGAGGGTGGGGTGGGGTTCGCAAATATCAACCGAATCATTCAAAATAAATATTTGATATTCAAATTATCGTCTGGACAAATATCTTGCATTCAAATTTGATCTGTCTATTTGTTTGCTTTCAAATTAATGTTAGTGCTTTTGCCTTGGAATGTGTTGAATTTCAGTTGATAATATGATATTTATGGTATTTTAAATTATTTGAATGATTTCCATAATTGGTTTGGATCAATTAAGTGTTATGTATAGTTTCCATAATTGGATGCATTGTGTTTGGGTTCTCTCTGGAAGAATTTTTTCGGAAGTCACGAGCATTGCATAATTATTACATGGGAATATAGTTGTAAACAAGCCGACTTTGAGCGAGCATCGCACGAGGTTAGATTCGAACACAAACATTATGTCCATGCTCGGCTCATTACTTGCTCACGAGCCTGCTTGGATTCGTATCCGGACGGATAATTATTTTCACATCAAAATCCGTGTCCGACGAATTCAACTCGGATTCGGATATTTATGACTACGTATGGAGATATTTCAGATATCTAGTTATTATGGTCCGGAGCATCTCAGGACTTCATCCTAAGTTGGTGTGTGACTTGATGATCCAATTCCCAGTTTATAAAACACCGCAAAAGTGATTATTTCATAACAGGCGATGTGTGACTAAATGTTTGAGATGAAATAAAATTTAACAACACATCAAAGGTTAACCTCAAATCGCATTATATAAAGGTGGACAATGTGGGTTGGTTTTTTGAATGACATCCCTACCACCTAAACAACCACACCATACAAGTGTTTGTTTTACTTTTAGAGTTAATAAATATATATTGTACATAAACACCATTATATTTTGACACATTTTTTGTGTATACATATAAAAAATATATATTTAAAATTACGGTGATATATACGAATGTTATACATATATTCAACACAATATCAAATATTATATGGATCAGATGTACCAATATTCATATTTGTTCTGCGAGTTTTCAAATATGTAAATTTGAATACGAATACGGTCTAACATATTTGTTTCCTCGGACTGGATGTTCAAATTTGAATACAAATACGAACGAATTTCTGAATTTCGAACATTCACTAACACCCATAGTAGTCATGCACTAATACACAACATTAGTAACTTGTGCATAGAGACTCCTTATATAGGGTGCGGTGGAAGGTAAAGTTTCAGATTCTTAGATATGGGACCAAATGTCCAACACTCAGTAACACATTTAGATTGTTGATATATTTTTAATGGTTTTCCTTTACAACAGAAACTCGTGATTGGTTCATTGGTTGACTTTGGATATTTGTAATGTAAATGTCGTGTATTTATAGGGTTGTATGCTCGTATGCATACATACAAGCAGTCGAGTCGAGCGAGTGAGCGAGCTAACGAGCGAGCACTGTTCGCTCAACTTGGCTCTTTGATTTTTCCAAGCAGATTTTTTGGTCCGTTTTTGACTCGTTGGGAATTGAGGCGAGTTGTTGAGCGAGCGAAACCGAGTGAGTCTCAGACGAGTTTAGATAAACTTATATAATGATCTTAAGAAAAAAATATTCTACATTTTTCGAATCAAGAAACTCATGGTTTCAATTTTGATGAAAAGGAGGAGGAGAAAAAAGGTAGATAAATAATGTAAAACTGAAATCATATTGCTCCGAACATAGAAATAACTATAAGGATGTTCTTAACACTCGAAATACTACCATTTGAATGACTATTTCAGTTAACCACACATGCTAAGCATTCAACAAAATTAACCACACATACCTAGCATTCAAAAGAAAACCACACATACTAGAGTGAAGAGAGGTCAGAAACGACAGAGAGAAAACATATATATAACTTGGCTGATGACAGACATATCAGTCTGTCGCTGAATGGATGCGTTATAACATCGATTTCCAAAATTTTGATGTAAAAAACGTTCCCAAAATATACACGTAGTTTACATTGAGAAATTGCTAATGATAACTAACTATCGGATACAAGTGAAAACCAAAGACAACAGTCAATTAGAGTTGGACTTAGTTTCACTCACCAAAGAATTTGAATTTTATGGAGTCGGGATTGAGGGCTGGAGGCGGGGATGGACTGGTGGAGTCAGGACTGAGGAGTCACATGTGATGTCAGGGGTGGAGTCGGAATTGAGGAGGGAGGAGTCAGGGGTGGATCGGTGGGATCGGGCTCTAAAGGCCGGTCGCAGGGGGGTGGAGTCGGGATTGGAGAAGGCGGGGTGGAGTCCAAAATCTAACTCCAAACTGACACAATTGGGAAACTGGAAATTAGGAAAATTCTTGAATTTTTATTTTTTGTTTAATTGAAGAAAAACTGGTCAAACTCAATCCGACCAAACCGAAGAAACCGACCAATTTAATTATTATTTTTCGGTTCGCACCAGTTCAGGTGTGGATCGATTTATTCCATGGGCCTATCAGTCTGCCTTTGATTCTTGGTTTGACCCGGTCCGAGTGGCGATTCAGTCAGATTTCAAAACTGAGGCTGAGACTCAATTATGTTATTGTTGAATATAAAATTTGTTGTAATCATTGCATTTCAAATAGTAATTCTCCACGGATAAAACGTTATATGTATGTGTTAGTGTTTTTATATTCATATTATTGTCGTGAAATGTAATTTTTTTGTGTTTAATTAATTTGCATTTCTATAAAAAAATTATTCGTGAATAAAAACATTTGAAAAATGCATTTCCCACGATGGGTTATATAAGAGTGTCAACGAGCTGAGTCGAGCCAAAATATCGAGTTTTGCATATTATTGTATATTACTACTAAATACTAAAATAAAAATACAAATTGAACAATAAAAATCTCGAGTCAGACCATCTAATCGAGCTCGAGCTATTTCGAGTTCGAGTTGACTCGTTTACCTATCCAACTTGGGGGATTATTTTAATTTTTACTTAACTTTTTATTTTCAAAGTTAACCGGAGTCAAACTTTATTGAGTCGAATTCGAGTCAAAATTGACTGCATCTGAGACTTCCTAGAAAAAATAACCGAGTGAGATAAATTAAGCAACTAAGCAAGTGACACTCACATGTGCTTTTAGTTTTGACAGCGTACGTGAAGGTTGGAAATTAGTGGCGTCAGTTGTGGGTACTCTTTGGGTTTTTTGTTCTCTGTTGGAGGTGGGTTGACTCGACTCTATTGGTCACGCGCGACAAACACAGGGACGGTGAAAGATGCAGCTGAGAGAACGAAGTAGTTCTGCTCAACGTTCTGGGACTGCCTAGGCGACCGGGGGGCGTCTGGTCTCCTGGGCGATCGCCTAGGCGGTTGTGCGACTGCCCAAGTCTAGACGGGTTTTTTTAATTCAATTAAATTTTATAAAAATAAAAAATCAGGAAAATTTGGGAAAAATAGGGAAAAATGCACAAATATTATCTAAAAATACCATACATTTTTAGGCTTCGAAAATGCACTCAGTTCCTCGACCAAGGTCTCACTAGACACCCCCTCTATCCACCTAAACACTTAGGTATACAAATTATTGCTTAGTAGTACGATTACAAATGTAACTCAGAGTTCATAAAATAGCAGATAAGAGAGAAATCAGAGTTCATACAGACAATGCAGTTTTTATCATTAACACTAATGTAACGTGCAGTATTCCAACCAGGGTCATTTGTACGGGTAAGTCTTAGGTCATCGTAACTCTCGTGATGCATAGGGAGACTAGTGCCGGGTATGTAAGTCATATCTTAAAACTAGACTAATATAAAAATTTAGACTAATACGAAAATAAAATACTAATTAATTTAATTCTAAAGAGAAGTTAGAAAGAATGCATTTGATTTTGGCGGTTGAAGAATGAAGAACCGGATCGGAGACTTCACTTTCCAACTTCAAAACTAAGCAGCAGACCGGAGACTTAATTGCAAAACTTGGTGATTAGGAAACTTAATGATGAGAATATAATTATAAAGAAGAAGAGAATGAGAGATGTGTGAAAAATGAAGAGATTTGGAAGAGTTTATATAGGATTTGGGATAGTGGCAAACTTGTAATTTTTAAAGAAAAAAGAAGAAGGAGAGAGCCGTTGTAGTTCCTCCAACGGTTCTCGTCTAGGCGAAGCGATCGTCCAAGGCTCTCGCCTATTTCGCCCAGCTTGACTTATTTAAAGAGACGGTGGTCGCTGCTTGTTGTTTTTATTTTAAAAATAGTAAAATAGTATATTTATATATAATGATTTGACATGCACATGAATTACGTTATGATTTGACTTGCACATGACGTTGTGTGTTTGGGTGTGTTTCCTTGAACAGTAAGTTTTTCGAAACCTAATTTTATAACGGAATCCCATCGAAACTGGATACTAGCTACTCGAGAAATAAGTATTCGATTTCTTGTAATTTTTTCTTTTTACACGGAAAATCAGAAACAGCACAGTACCTGTTTCTCCAGTTTTTGTACTGTTGAACATGGATTAAATTTCATGTATGACCCTTAAGTAATTAACATGAAATGCCATTAACATTTTGATTCTTTTGCCCCTAGAAATAAATGAATTTACATAAATCAAAGTTTCTCTTACCTTCACCACTTTACTAATCCTCTACGCATCATCAGTGTAGGAGAAAAGGTTCCCCGCAACACACATCAGATCCCCTGCCATCTTTTCCCGTCCGACCGGCTTTGGCCCCCCTCCTCGACGATTTCGTCGATTTGGTTAGTGGATCTTAATTTAATGGTCTGATTGTCATTTTTCCTAAATTTATATCATCGGTTGGAGTCTTTCGTTGTTTACTTTTATGCTTACTGAAATTGGATGTTTGTCATGTTTTAAATGGAAGAGGAAGAGGAAGAGTTTGGATGAGGAGGGCGATAGGAACGGTGGAAGGGGAAGAGGTTCGGGTAGATTCTGGAGGGAGGGAAAATACATTCTTTATGGGGAAGGGCCAAGGGGTAAAGCGGGGGCACAACCGTAAATTGCCGTTGACCAGACGTTACTAGATTCTCAATAAATCGGGTCATCCAACGGGTCACGTTTCTGATTTGTAAAAATGAAAAGAAACCTCTACCGTTACAAAAAAATGGATTCAACATGGTTTTCCACAAACAAGTTGAATGATACACACATCCAAACATCGTGGTTATGATTTTTGGTAAAAAGAAGGAAAAAAATTCGTTATTTTTTTAAAAAATAATCAAAACATCGATGTGAAATATTACTATTTGCTTCAAACCTTGATAAAATACATGAAAAAAGTCATTGTGTACTAAGTTTGAAATGAAAATATGAGTGTAACAAACATGATCTTCGGTTTCAAACTAACTAGGTCAATTGAGGGTATTTTCATATCTCAATCTCATTATGTTGAAAAGATTTTTGAGAGATTTGACCACACAAACTGTAGATATGTGAAAACTACGTATGATTCTTCAAAACATTTGTATAAGAACAATAGTGGTATGTCTGTTTCACAGTTGAGATATTCTAAGATCATATGTAGCTTGATGTATCTTAAAAATTGCACACGATCAAATATTTATTTCTCGTTGAGCAAGCTAAATTAGATACACAAATTGTCTTGGTCATACTCATTGAGATGCTTTGGATAGAGTACTAAAATACTTGAAGGATACTTTTATCATTAGGCTACAATATGGGAAATTATCAGGTGTACTAGAATGGTATAATGATGCAAACTGGATAGCCAAAAACTCCAGGAATAACAGTATTATTGAAAGGAATGTGTTCGAAAGTTTTACTTTTATATGTCAATTATTATGAATTGGATGTGCAAACATTTTGTTTCTTGATTATGATATTCGTCTTTTAGAAGCATTAAGGAAGATGTGCTTGATCTTTAACCGTAGAGCTCTAAAAGATAATGGTTTACATAAATCAAAAGTTATTCACAATCATGGTAATTAACATGAAACATTAATTACCGAGATAAGATTGTTGTGTTGGTCATCGATTGTTGTAGCTCTACAAATAATTGACGACACGAGTATATAAAAGAGGAAAAAAATACTTTTATATATTGAATAGACCTAACAAGTAAAACATTATGAAATTGTGTTTCGTGTCATTAACGGTTTACTGTGTCTTGGATCCTAAGATATGAGACTTATATATTTTCACTCAAGAAGTGTTTAATTTGATTATTGTCAAAAATTATCAATGAGTATAGTGATAAAGACAATAGTTGGTTGAACATGACTTGTGCTGGAAAAGATAGCTAGTCAAACGATTATCATTGTCCCTCTTAATTGAGTGATGATATTAGTGAACCCCTTGATAAAACAAGTGGGTGCACTAAATGGTGCACATGCATCCTCCTATATCCAAGTGATGCACATACATCACTAAATGGATCGTGTTTAGTTCGAGTGGAATACAGACATCTATGCTAATTGGGTAACTATAATGTATAGGTAGATACCGCTTATAGTTTGAGATATTAAGTGTTTAATATCGCTGCCAATTTAGCTTATATCATCCTATATGTCACACCACAAAACTGGAAAACAAGAAGTTTGATTTTGAGCTCATAAGATGTGTCAGGTTTCATGTGAAAATGGACACATGTGGTGAATCAATAAAATCAATATATCATGAGAATTGACATAATTAAAATCATTAATAAATTCCTATGGGATGTATATATTATGGGGTGTAATAATTTAATATTACATAGGATAATTTATTACATAAGATATAAATTTGCTAAAAATCCCAAAAAATCAAATTTTGTTGAAAATAAATGCAAAATTTTACAAAGGCAAAATCGGGGTCCAACACGGTAAATCGTTTAGGTTCGGTCGACCGAGGTGTCTTCAGAACGGTCAACCGAACGGGACGGATAAACACAATTGGTTAACCGAAATTGTCTGGAGTGCCTGTACAATTCGGTTCGGTCCACCGAGCGTGAACGGTCAACCGAGAGAAAATATCTAGGAGCTATCTTGGGATATTTTTGGTAGACCGAAGGTGACACGGTCGTCCAATGAGATTCGACCAGGAGAAATTTTGGTGAGTCGACGGTCGACCAGATGAATACGTGGATCATCCGAATTTTTCTAAGGATTTTTCTCATGTATATTCGGTCGACCGTCTAGCTCGCTGTCAACCGAACATGTGTTAAAACTGAATGCTTCGGTTAATCGAGAAAAATTATCGGTTCACCGAACGACACGATTTTTACCTGAATTATTAAGAGTAATTATATCATGGATTGGATTAATTCTAGATTTGACCAAACGTTTTTTAGGATGTTTTTGTGACAATTTGAGATTAATATTAGGAGAGAATAAGCAAGAGATCATGGCTAGAGAATAATTCCTGATAAGGATGTTTTGAGAGCATATAAAAGGACACATCATCCTACTTGTTTATGTTAATGCATAATTTTTCTTCTTCTCTATCATCCCTTCCTTAATAACCACGAAAATTTCTTAATAGTTTTAAGTTTTGGAGATAGAAATCTCAGGAGCTTAAAGAGAGGTTATTAGCTGGATTCTAAGCTTAATTAGAGATTGATTGGTTAGCTCATTTATCTCTAATCTTGTTTAGAGTTTGGTGAACACTTGGAGGCGAATCGGCGGACGATTTGACGAGCAACGGAACACTGGATCTTCTGAAGGTTTTAGAGAACATTTGTGTATGATCCTCTCTATTTTGTTTATTTTAATGTGTAGGAATGCATGATATTAGAATAAACATATACATGTACGTAAAATCAATGAAAATATGAAATCGATATTGTATGTTTGTATTATTATTTTTAAAATATATACATACATAGAGACACGAAATCCTACAGTTATAATGTATGTTTTGACTCCGGGTCGAGGTGCAATCTCCTAGAGTTCTACAAAACATACCATATTTTCGTGATCTACGTTTGAGACTGAGCTTTATGCTTTGGACACAAATTGAATGAATGGTTGAAGGGACTCCTTTCTGAATTGTCAATGATTAGAAAATTAATTTATGTGATATCTTTGCATTATAATAGTATAACTACCATCGCAAAGTTGAGAAGTTTAAAGTATAATCAAAAGCAAAGATGTCACATCCAAGTCATAATGAAGTGTGTAAGGGAGTTGATCTTGGAAATGGTGATAGTTGTTGATTTTGTTGGTATCAAAGACAATATAGTTGATCTTTTCACTAAAAAACTCGATTTAGCTACAATTCAGAAATCAAAGTTGGGAATGAGATTGAGACTCATATTATGACTTAACTAGAATGACAAGTCAACTAATTTAAGTAAAGATCCTACAAAATTGATTTAATGTAGTAATAACAAGTTTTTGACTGAGTGGAATGCAACAACTTGGTGATACACTATATTTGTGTCATTTCCCCAAAGAATGGAAAATTCTAATCCAGTAATAATGTAGACTCTGAATGTGTTTGTCTTTAAAACAATATATTAGTAGTGCATCTTTGGAAAAACTCTACTATGTGAATGAAACCGTGTGAGTACAGTTAGAGGATTACGAAGTCATTTCTTAAAAACATTCATGAAACATGATGTCGATGCATTATCATAATACATCAACCATATGAATTGCAGTATGATTTGCTTGATGTTGACAAGAAATTGATTATATATATATATATATATATATATATATATATATATATATATATATATATATATATATATATCAAACTAACACATCCTTTTGTTCCTTATATCATCACACAATCGGGTATCCACCTCTTACAATTCAAAACTAACTTGCCATCACATAGTATGAATTGAGCTGATTTGGAAAAGAGTAAGGGCGTATGGCTTTTTATTCGTGTTTAATATTCAATATACATTAATATATAGTTTAAAGAAATAATTGATGATGCTATGAAGATAGATTACAAATCATTGCCGTCTTGATAAATAAATCTAAAACCCCCTCATGTTTTCCTCTTTGATTGGGCTCGTATTGTGATGAGATTTGCATCGTTTGGTGTCTGTTCTTGTGTCGGTAATATGTCGAGTTAGTATGTGCTCCTCTACAAGCACTGTATGCATATCTAAGATATTCTACTCTCAAAGTCAAAGCCTATGCACACACGTTTTTTGTTGTGTGTGTGTGCGTGCGTGCGGGAGGGGAGGGTGATTATCTTTTTTCTTCTTCCTCTTGTAGTTTTGTTTTTAGTTTTGATTTCGGACTTGCCCTTGCTTACTTCTTTTAGGGTCTCAATCCTTCTTTTGTACTGATGGTTTTCCTTTTTCTTTTTGAAATTTTTTTACTGATAATTTTTTATATATCAAACTAAATTAACCTCTGATTTTATCAAAACAAAAAATACCAAGCATAAAAGTTGTATACTGTAATTAAATTTCAAAGAAACTATAGGACAAAGAATGAAAATCCAAGCTTGTTTTGCAGACACTACGTAAAATAATTATGCGTGACATAAAAATTACCTTTAAGTTTATCTTGGAGCGCAGATGTTAGCCGGTTGATTTCCTGCAAAGCATTTGATTACAGATAAAGTAAGCATTTTTCACATGATAAATTCAAAACATAGCATCACAAGATCAAAAGGCATTTCTATGGAAGGAAATTAATGTATATCTTATGCGTATGTGTGCATTATCCGTATCTTAAATGTAAAAATCTAAACTATAAATTCAAGGAAAGCCTAGTGTGTGTGTATATATATATATATATATATATATATATATATATATATATATATTCCTGCCATGTGAAGTTTAATGACTTGTACTACATATGTGAGTGCATTTATGTACGTAATCTCCCGAAAGAATTTTCATAAGAAGAAAATAATATTTATTGAGGCAACAATTGTTAAAAATTATTTGGCTCACATAAAGTAATTGTAGCAATTATGAACTCTTTCAGCCTAAAATCATCATGAATAAGAGTTTGAGATATATAGTAAAAGGAAATGGTGGGAAAACCTCATATGGCTGTCCATCAAGGACTACAACCAAAGCATATCCATCATTTGTCAACAAGGCATGAGATGGTTGATATGGACTTGCACTTCAAGCATATCCATACGGCATGAGAATCATTATAAAAGGTTAAGGTAGAGAAGAGCTTCAATACTACTTTTGTGAACGAAAATGGAGTTTGTGGGTTGATATGGACTTGCACTTCAACCGTATTTCCAAAACAAACTCACCAACAAAAATTGGTGAAAAGAGACTCCATGAGTGTGTAATTTTGGCCACAAACCAGAAACCACAACTTTTCTGTCATAGGCTCATAGCATGGTAGCATCGCGAGTTTTTTTTTGATGTGAATACTACCGTTAATTCTATATTTATATGTAACAGTATTATTATAACATCCTCAAACAACTGAAAATTTAAAAAAAAAATTGTAACATACAATCAACAGAGGATATTACTCAAATAAAAGGAACCAGGTGCACCAAAATACATATATAAGATATATCTGAGTATTTCAAAAGTGTGATTACATCAAAAAGATTATACAACGAATACAAGTAATCACTACGACCTCAAAACGAGAGAAAGCTGGATCTGGTAGTGGCGCTCATCTCCTCGGTCACCACCCCACCTAACGCCGATCACGGCCTAAAAAACAAACATGCAACAATGTCTGAGTTTCCAGAAAGAAACCCCGTATGCCAAACTCTACAATGCAGGAACAAGAACACTATAGCATGCAATTCTACGAACAAGAAAAGCACAACGACCAGACTGGGCTTCAGGGCTCTTTCACCCAACCTCAACACACACCACCGTTACGGGGCTCCAGGGCTTTTTCACTCAACCACCGCAACACACACGTCGCCAACTGGGCTCCAGGGCTTTTTCACCCAACCGAAGCTACCACGACACGACCAAGGGCTCCGGGGTTTTTTCACCCAACCCGAACGTCTAAGGGCTCCATGCCTTTTTCAGGCTTGCCTCAAATGCACAGCCGGTCGACCGCCCAAGGGCATCGTTCGACCGGTGTGAGGCAGAAACCCTAAATCTCATCAGGACTGGTCGACCGTTTGCACCAACCGGTCGACCAATCAGGCACTAAAATCTGCTGCATGTTTGCTTGCGACGAGCCTTTCGGCCTACCGTCGACTTCCAAATACTCACACAACAAAAGTGAGCTACGACTACAAGTTTGACATATCGTGAAGGTTTGAAGAAACCTTCGAAGAACCTCGACGACGCTTCCACGAGCACTTCTCCCTCAATCACGATCCATCGACGAACCTCACGCTCGATCAACGATCTCCTCCTCCTCGACAAGCACGAGCACACCTTCACCCTCGACCAACACCTCGTCGGAGATCACCTCTGGCCGTAGCACCAATTAGGAGAGAGAGAGACGTGAGAGAGAGAACTGTGTGAGAGAGAGGAAGAATCACAATTAAATATCTCTTACCACTTCAATCCTCACCATCCATCTAACCTCCAATCCATCTCAACCCCTCATCCAACAACACTCCATCTCAGCCGTCCAATCTAAACTCCTCCTAAACACCACCAAAACATCATTAAAACTCAATTAGGATTAGGATCCCACAATCCACCATCCTAAAAGAATTTCGTCCTGGAAATTAGCGCAACTCACCAAACAGATCCGGGAACTCCTTCCGGACCTCCTCCTCAATCTCCCAAGTGGTCTCTCGCTCACTGTGGTGCTGCCACCTGACCTTCACCACCGGAATGGTCCTCCTTCTCAACTGATGCTCCATCTGATCCACAATCTCAACCGATCTCTCCTCAAGAGATAAATCCTGATGGATCTCTGAAACCTCCAACTGAATCACATGAGAAGGATCTGCTACGTACTTCCTCAACATCAAAACGTGGAAGACGTTGTGAAAACCCGAAAACTGCGGCGGCAGCGCAACCCTGTAGGTAACCTCTCCAACCCGATCGAGAATCTCGAAGGGTCCGACATACCTCGGACTGAGCTTCCCTTTCTTCCCGAACCTCATCATTCCTTGAGATGGTGAAATCTTCAGGAAGCCATGATCACCTACCTCAAACCTCAACTCTCACCTACGTCTATCAACGTAGCTCTTCTGCCTGCTCTGAGCTGTTGGTAGTCTCTGCCTGATCACATCAACCTTTTCCGCATATATCTGCACAATCTCAGGACCAACTCTCGCCTACATCACTCCAGCATACCGGTGATCTACACGGTCTCTCGTACAGAGCCTCATACGGTGTCATCCCAATGCTCGAATGATAGTTGTTGTTGTAGGCAGACTCTATCAACGAAAAATGCTCATCCCAATGTCCTGCCCAGTCCAGAGTACAAGCTCGCAACATATCCTCTAACGTCTGGATGGTCCTCTCCGACTGACCGTATTTCTGCGGATGGAATGACGTACTGAACCTCAGCCGAGACCCCAGAGCCTGCTGCAAACTCCCTCATAATCTGAAGTGAACCTAGGATCTCGATCAGAGACAGGCATTCTGTGAAGTCTGACAATCTCCTCAATATACAACTTAGCTAGACCCTCCAGAGGTAAAGTGGTCCGGATAGCTAAGAAGTGCACCGACTTGGTCAGTCGATCGACTATAACCTAAATCGCATCATGGAATCCTCTCGTCTTCGGCAACCCGGTGACAAATTTTATCGTCACGTACTCCCACTTTCACTCTGGAAGCTCAATCCTCTGTAGCGGTCCTGCAGGTCTCTGATGCTCAATCTTCACCTGCTGACAAACCACACATCTGTCAACGAACTCAGCTATCTCCGTCTTCATCCTCTTCCACTAGAAATTCCTCTGAAGATCTTTATACATCTTCGTGCTGCCCGGGTGGATCGAATAATGGGATCTGTGCGCCTCCTCTAAAATGTCTTTCCTCAGATCTCCTCCTTTCGGCACCCAGACACGACCTCGGAATCTCAGTCCACCATCGACTCCAATACTGAAGTCTGATCTATCTCTGGCAGCTAACGGCAACAACCCAGCTAACTCATCATCAGAACTCTGAGCCTGAATAATACTCGAGACCATTTGAGGCTCCACTCTCAGCTCAACAACCACTGCACCTCGCGACTCATCGGTGAACGGTCTCCATTCGGCGAACGCCTCAAGCAGCTTCCACTACTGGATACAAAGACCTGCTGCGGTAACCTCCGCCTTCCTGCTCAAAGGATCTACAACCGAATTCGCCTTCCCCATATGATACGAGATGGTGAAATCATAATCCTTAATCAGCTCGAGCCATCTACGCTGCCTCATATTGAGCTCCTTCTGCGAAAACAGATACTTCAGGCTCTTATGATCCGTGAAAACCTCGAACTGCTCGTCATACAGGTAATGTCTCCAAGTCTTCAATGCGTGCACCACTGCTGCCAACTCCAAATCATGAGTGTGGGGTAGTTCCTCTCGTGCACCTTCAGCTGTCTCGAAGCGTACACAACCACCTGCCCATGCTGCATGAGTACGCATCCCATCCTAATGCCTGACGCGTGACTGTAAATCACAACCCACCACTGCCACTGGGAAGTGTCAGAACTGGAGCAGTCGTCAATCGACTCTTCAGTTCCTGGAAACTATCCTCGCACTTTTGGGACCACACAAACTTGACGCCCTTCCGCGTCAAATCCATTACAGGCGAAGCCAACATGGAGAAATCCTGAATAAAACGACGATAGTAACCCTCCAGACCCACAAAACTCCTGATCTCTGCCACGTTAGTCGGGGCTCTCCACTGCGTCACAGCCTCGACCTTCGCTGGATCTATTGAAATCCCAATCCCCGATACAATGTGTCCCAGAAAGGCTACACTGCTCAGCCAGAACTCACACTTCGAAAACTTGGCATACAACTGATGATCTCTCAAAATACCAAGTACAACTCTCAAGTGCTCTCGATGCTGCTCCATATCTGGCGAGTAGACCAAAATGTCGTCCACGAAGACAATCACAAACCGATCGAGGTACTGATTGGACATCATGTTCATCAAATCCATAAACGTTGCAGGCACGTTCGTCAACCCGAACGACATCACTAAAAACTCGTAATGCCCGTACCTCGTCCTGAAAGCTTTCTTCTGCACATCTGCCTCTCTGATCTTCAACTGATGATAGTCGGATCGCAGATCAATCTTCGAGAATACCCTCGCTGACTGCAACTGGTCAAACATGTCCTCGATCCTGGGCAAGGGATACTAATTCCTAACGGTAACCTTGTTCAACATCCTGTAGTCAATACACATCCGCAACAATCCATCCTTCCTCTTCACAAAGAGTATCGTTGCTCCCCAAGGCTAGACACTGGGACAAATAAATCCAGTATCCATCAGATCCTGCAACTGCTTCAGCTCTGTCAGCTCAGCAAGTGTCATCATATACGGCGCCTTCGACCGCGGCATAGTCCCAGCTACCAAATCAATACCAAACTTGATCTCTCTCTGAAGTGGCAACCCGGAGACATCGTCGGAAAATACCTCTGGGAAATCCTGGACTATCTCAATGTCCTCCAATCTCCTCGCCTCTGGATCTGGAACTACAAGTGTGGCCACGAAAGCTCTGCAACCCTGCTGCAACAACTTTTGTGCCCTCACTGCTGATACGACTACTCTGCCTCCTCTGTCCTTCGTCCCCCTGATCAACACATCAGATAGACCCTTCCTCGGGATCAGAATCTTCTTCTCCCGGCACAAGACTCGCACATCGTAATGGGATAGCCAATCCATCCCCAGTATGACGTCGAAGTCCTCCATCGGCAACAAGATCAGGTTAGCCGGAAACTCCTTATCTTCCAAAACAATCGTGGTGCCAGGGAGGAAGTTCCCCACAATGCCCACCAGACCCAAGGGTGTGCTGACTTCCAACGTGGCAGTCAACATCGCAGGGGTACAACCAAACACACTCGCAAATCGCTCCGAAATGAACGAGTGTGTGGCCCCACAATCAAACAACACTCTAGTACTCAACCCAACAACAAAGAGCGTACCTTCCACTAATGTGCTGACGTCCCTCGTTTCATCCGCATGGATGGTAAAGACACGTCCAATCCTCTGACCCTGCTGTGGCGGCGCAAAAGGACGACGCCCTCCGCCTCTGCCTGCTGCTGGCGGCCCTGGATGTCTGCTGGACCCACTCGGACAATCCCGAACGAAATGGTCTCGCTTGCCACACCCGTGAAAAACCCTAGAACAGCCCCAACACTCTCCGGAGTGAACTCGACCACAACCTCTGCACACCTCAGGTTGGCGTGATCCACCTCCTCCAATCTGAGGCCTCTTACCCAGATTCCTTGCTAGCAGAGCACCTGAATGTCCACTGACCTTCCCCGGTGGTCTCCTGGCCTCAGCATAATTCTGTTGATAATCTTGATCAATGATCGTGGCAAATCTCACAGCATCGGTCAGCGTCTGTGGCAAATTGTACGTCACCGGAGTACGGAGGTGCTTCCTGAGCCCCCGTACAAATTTCTTCGTCATCTGCAACGACGTCACACAAATCTCCGGACAGTAACGCTCCAACGCGTTAAACCTCCGGGTATACTCAGCCAAGGCCGCCTCTCCCTGCTCGAGGGTCATGAACTCCTCTCTCCTCCCATCTCTGACATGCTCTGGGAAATACTGCACATTGAACTCCCACAAGAAGTCCTCCCAGCGGATGTCAGTCCTGCCCTCATACACCACCGCAGATGTGGTCCTCTACCAGCTGGACGCATCTCCGTCCAACACATACGCTGTTATGTCTGCCTGCCTCTCGGGAGGGCAATCAATCGCCTGAAGGATCTCCTGGATCTTCAGGACCCAGTCCTTTGCAACCTTAGAATCGCTTCTACCGTCGAAGGTAGGAGGGTGCTGTCTCATAAAGCGGTCGAGCATCGCTCCTCATTCCTGCCGCTGCTGGCTCTCCCCTTCCTGACTGACAATCCAACATCGCACCCAGTCGCCCCACCGTGTCATAGAGCATCTGTCGCTCCTCTACCCAGTCTGTGCCCATAGTCTCATCGCAGGTGCTACGGTCCCGTGGGGGAAGTCTCACGTGTCTCGGAGGCATCTATACACGAAGAAGACAACACACATCAAAAACCATGAATACATGAACTAATGCAGACTCTAAACTTTAAGGGTAGTTTCTTTAGATAAGGACACCAGAACCGACCGCTCTGATACAAAGTTCTAACATCCTCAAACAGCTCTGTAACATACAATCAACAGAGGATATTACTCAAATAAAAGGAACCAGGTGCACCAAAATACATATATAATATATATCTGAGTATTTCAAAAGTGTGATTACATCAAAAAGGTTATACAACGAATACAAGTAATCATTACGACATCAAAATGAGAGAAAGCTGGATCTGGTAGCGGCACTCCTCTCCTCGGTCATCAACCCACCTAACGTCAGTCACGACCTGAAAAGCAAACATGCAACAATGCCTGAGTTTCCAGAAGGAAACCCCGTATGCCAAACTCTACAATGCAGGAACAAGAACACTATAGCATGCAATTCTACGAACAAGAAAAACACAACGACCAGACTGGGCTTCAGGGCTCTTTCACCCAACCTCAGCACACGCCACCGTTACGGGGCTCCAATGCTTTTTCACCCAACCACCGCAACACACACGTCGCCAACTGGGCTCCAGGGCTTTTTCACCCAACCGAAGCTATCATGACACGACCAAGGGTTCCAGGGCTTTTTCACCCAACCCGAACGTCTAAGGGCTCCAGGCCTTTTACACCCAACCCTTATCACGCGGTCCATGTTCAGGCTCCAGGGCTCTTTCACTCAACCTGAATGCACTACGGAGTTCCAGGGCTTTTTCACCCAACCCCGCACAGACTAGCTGGGCTCCAGGGCTCTTTCACCCAACCACAACTCGCACACAGTTACGGGGCTCCAGAGCTTTTTCACCCAACCACCGCAACACACATGCTGGGCTCCAAAGCTTTTTCACCCAACCACAACACACACAACATCACCAAGATGGGCTTCAGGGTTTTTTCAGCCAACCACAACTCTCACACAGTTACGGGGCTCCAGGACCTTTTCACCCAACCACCGCAACACAGACGTGCTCACTAGCACACTTGCCGGAAGAACATCGGCACCACAACTCGCCTCACACAGACGACCACAACAACTGCACCTCCAATGTGCAAAACTAGACACAAACGGTCGACCGAACCAAGAGTCCTGGTCGACCGAATATCACAATCACATGACATTTGCCTCGACCGACACTCCATCGGTCGACCCATTCCCACCAACAACACTCATTCGATCGAACCAAACTCAGGGACCGGTCGACCGTTTAGAAGTCGCTTCCCAGGTTCAACGAACAAAACGACCAATCGGTCGAACAACAAAGGGGACCCGTTCGACCAAAAACCACCAGGCAAATCCTCCAACTCTCAACAACAACTCCGGTCGAACCTCCGAGCACTCTCAGTCGACCGAATTCCACCATGGAAATCCACCATCACACAACCTCAACACCAGTCAAACCCCCGAGCACTCTCGGTCGACCGAATTCCACCAGGGAAATCCTCCATCACATCCAAACAACACCGGTCGACCGAACTACCATCTGTCGAACCCAACCACAGTCCAACTTAAGTCATTGGTCGGACGAGTCAAAAAGGCGGTCGACCGTTTGGATGGTCAACGCCCCAACCGACCTACGACAGTGCACATGGTCGAACGACAAAGGGGACCCGTCCGACCGAAACCAACCAGGCTTGCCTAAAATGCATAGCTGGTCGACCCCCCAAGGGCATCGTTCGACCGGTGTGAGGCAGAAACCCTAAATCTCATCAGGAACGGTCAACCGTTTGCACCAACCGGTCGACCGATCAGGCAGTAAAATCTGTTGCATGTTTGCTTGCGACGAGTCTTTCGGCCTACCGTCGACTTCCAAATACTCACACAACAAAAGTGAGATACGACTACAAGTTTGACATACCGTGAAGGTTTGAAGAAACCTTCGAAGAACCTCGACGGCGCTTCCACGAGCACTTCTCCCAGAATCACGATCCACCGACGAACCTCACGCTCGATCAACGATCTCCTCCTCCTCCTCGACAAGTATGAGCACACCTTCACCCTCGACCAACACCTCGCCGGAGCACAAACTAGGAGAGAGAGAGGAAGAATCACAATTAAATATCTCTCACCACTGCAATCCTCACCATCCATCTAACCTCCAATCCATCTCAACCCCTTGTCCAACAACACTCCATCTCAGTCGTCCAATCTAAACTCCTAAACACCACCAAAACATCATTAAAACTCAATTAGGATTAGGATCCCACAGTTACCGCTTCTAAAGTTTTGCACCATTTTAACCCAAAAAAACTTAATAAGAACTAGCCAAACTAGACCCTGCAAAGTACTTAACACTCCCAAGAGTGTTGCAGAATTTCAAGAACTTGTGTGAATAATACTACCAGACATCGAACTTAATTCAAAGTATACTAATAAAAACATTGATATTATAGGCTTCACACAGGTTGAGACGACCCTTAGTTCTCTTCGTCCATTGAGCCTAATGGAGGAGGAAGCAAATTCAAGTTAGCAATGGCCAAAGATCGAGCTCGATTAACGGGTGAAGTCGAGCCCCCATACCTAGGAGTCGGGGTGAGCTTCGGTCCAGGACCGGACCGAACCGGACCGGACCGAAACCCGAATTTTCGGGAAGTCCGGACCGAAGACCAGACCGAATAGGTTCGGTCCGGTTCGGGTCGGTCCAAAACCCGGATTTTCCCCTTAAATTTTCGGTCCGGTCCGGACCGAAGACCGAATTTCCAAAATTTTGTGGACCGAAAACCGGACCGAAAAAATTTGGTCCGGTTCGGTCCGAGTGCCCGGACCGGACCGAATTTTGCTCACCCCTACCTAGGAGCATTACCTCACCAAAAATCAATCAAAATGGTGTCGTTGGTCACATTAAAAATAGTTGTGGTCTTTGTTTGGAAGATTCACGAGTTGCGCTCCTTCCAGATAGATCAAATAAGCGTAGAGCCTACCAAATCCTGCAAACCACTAATAAAGCTATTGTTATTATATCAGACCAGACTTTTGATTGCACTGACATTGCAACGCCGTGTCAAGAGATCGTTATTACAAAGAAATGCTGACCAACCTTATTAAGCAAAATCACAAGTAAAAAAGTGATGAGTAATGTCTTCAATATCCAACCACATAAACTACACAAACAATTACAGTTTATACCTCTTTTGATAAGATTTACTTTATTAGCACATTTGTCATGTATCAAAAGCCAAATAAATATTTTAATTTTCAGCAGACAATTGTGCTTCGATATCTAATCCACTTGCCCCGTGTTCTTGTAATGACCCTACCATTAAGGATCGAACTCAGAAGGATTTGTCGGAAAGTTTCCCATTGGTATTCCAACACCGCAAGTGGCAATCCCTCCCATCTCTACCAACAATAATATTGTACGTCAAATACCATTCTTAAAAAAAGAAGTGATTACATTTTGATCGCAAGCCATGTGAGGCCAAATGGGCAATACATGGTAAAATCAGAAACTCATTTATAGATAAGTATTTGTATTTGCTAGATGTAGCATTTTATAAATTCGAAAAAAGATGTCTTAAAGCACTCATTTCATGCCACATGTTTTCCCAAAAGAGAGTGTTGTTCTACCATTATTTACTCTACATCTAATCCCAATGGTAAAGGCTGCATAGATTTTCTAGAGTTTCCCTCCATAGATGAGAGCAGCCTGATGAGTCTTTTGTTTCTAAAGCCCTTACTAATCACTTAATTAGTGGTCAAGCATATTCGCATCTCATAGGTAACCCACCAATCACCGGAACACGATGTCTTTTTTATTGATGGAGCAACGTAACCACAACCCAATCACAACGTACATAAGATTCCCCGAAAGTTGGAGTTTAGGGATACAAAACAAAGATAAGTGCAATGAAAGTCTAAAATGACGATAAAGGTGCCACAAGAAATAGTTGACTACAGTAAACGTCAACTACTTCAGCTCCAGGCGCTGCCAAACGTGCGGTGTCTCCGTACTTTTCCGTAAGCCGGTAAACAAGTCGGTTACGGGTCAGATATGTTATTACCCATACCATACCCGTTTAAATTAAAGGGTACAGATATATCTTCAACGCTAAAACACTTGGTACCCGTACCCACTAAGTTAGCAAGTATGGAGCGAGAGTAAACGGATAGGGTGGGTATAAAATAAATAAATATATTTATATATATAATGGCATAAAAATATATAATATATATTAACGAACTTTAGGTTTTTGATTAATATATTTATAAAATAAAAATATCTAATATATATTAACGAGTATAGGTGTAAACAAGTACCGGTATACAAGTAGGAATTTTTAACCGGGTATGATTTTTTTACATGTACCCAACTGAGACGGATAACGGAGTATACAAGTATTACCCGACCGGTGAGTATACACGTATTCCATCTCGTTTGCCGCCCTACTTTTGTGTGTTATTTGTTGCAAAACAAAACTAATGGGCCCCTCTTTCGTGGGCCTTCTTCACCCTTCAGTTGGTGGGCCTGTAAATAAATAAAAAATTCATCAAACATACAAATACACATACACAAACACAAATGATTAAATACACACAAACAACCTGTAAACACTTTCTTCAGAAGTGTAAGTAAAACACTTGGTCACATGAACCACATGTAAATAAATTTAATCTATGTAAAAGCAGATTGTGACGGTCGAGGTCATTAAAATGTTGAAATTTGCCATGGGAACAACGAGAGTACAGAAATTATTCGACGCCTGCATTCAAAACGACACATGTGCCGCAACGAATGGGCATTCTGCACAAACAATATTAGATTAGATTTCTAAATATATTTTGATTTAGAATTAATTTTGAATATTAACCTCTTAAATTCATCTAAACTGAACGGTGGAAGTAACTCTTCATCTTCTTCTACTTCTACTTTTACTCCTCCCCTTCTCCTTCTTCTTCTACTTTTACCTTTTCTTCTTTTTCCACTATTTTTATGGTGTATTGATATGGGTTATTAGGTAAATTAGTGACATATGTAGTGATTGATGCTGATTGATAAGGAGCATGTGTCTGCGGTCTGCACCAGACCCCCGCAGGAAAAGAGTGCTTTGTGCCTATACACAGGTTCAAGTTTCAATCGATATTTGCGGAGTTGATCATCCCTCCCCAGCAAGCACCACTCATGTGCAATGAGTGTAGGCGTTAGTCGAAGCACTCACTCGTAATGGTGGAGGGTGTGAGATCAGGTGATAAGAAAAGATAAAAAGAAAAAGGAGAAGATTGAGAGATTTTTATTTTAAGAAAGAAAAGAAAAGTGCAGAAGGTGGCGTGGGTTTCGTGTAGGATTGGGATTTGGGTTGTTTTACACTATTGACCCCCTCTTTTGTGTATTGCGTGTAGATAGTTTAGGTTTTGTGTTCTTTTTGCTCATTTGGCCTACTGTTCTTATAATTATGTTTTCCACCTACACTTTTAAGTTGTTGAGAAACCCCATTAATTGGCAGATTTGCGTTTTCTACCCTGGACTTTTAAGTTACACTACAACCTTGGGTTTTGGCGCATTGTGATTCTACCCTAGATTGTTAGGTTATTATTTTAAAAGAAAGTAGATGCATATTCACACATGCAACCAAATCGCAGATTTGTATTTTTTTAGTTGAATTGTAAAACACACGGTTAATTAATAAAGATAAATAATTGACTATCTTGTCACTACTACTTTTATGAGGAATACAAGTTTGTTGGGGCGACGATCTCCGAGGAGACATGTGGCAACAATAAGTCTACGAAATCAGATCTGATTTCAATCGTACTGACGCGGAGTGGTGTATGTGATCCTCACGTTAATTAATTGAAACTTATTTGATAATGTTTGTATACTAAAAGAAAATCGACCATTCCCGATGGACTCCGCCCGAGGGGCATTCCGTCGGCATAATGGTTATTCCGTTGTGTTGAGCACGAAAAATAGTTTTCGCGCTCGTTCGATTTGGCACATGCATGTAGTGCACATGAAAAAATGTCAGCACCAACAGGATGACCGCATGTCCATGCGGTGGGAGATCCATAGGATTCTTGTACCGTTGTTACCGTATGAATTGAGAAATGATAATGTTGATAATTAAGTAAGAATAATGAGAATATAACTGCTCTCCTGTTGAAGTATTTAAGTAATAAATAATAAGAATATAATCAACAATAACTAGCTATCTACAATAGTCATCTCCAAATAAAACAAAATGAACAAAGATGGGTTTATGATTTCTCAATTTAAAATCCATCCCTTCGTATTGATTGAGGACTGAACAGCCACGCGGGAGGTGGCATTCCTGGATGGAAAGTTTGGACCAGATAATAAGGTTCAATCTTTTTATCCTCCAAGCAGTTGACACTCAAATCTATGTACCCATACTTCTGAAGCCAACTTTCAGAATAGTCATCTGTAAAATAAATAGAGTTGGACTTGGTTAAGCATTGGAGCTACGATTGATATAGACTGATTATTTCCCAAGAAGAGTACACGATCTCCTTTGCTTTGAATCTTTTCCAATGTTCAAGCATGTAGATTTAACTTGAAAATATCAAACTTTGCTGTAAAGTGACGGTTATCGTAACCGCCATTAGGATTATCAGGAACAATATCTACCCGTGGGACGTGCAACTTCAATCAACGAGGACGATTTGGTCACGTCTCCTTGCAGATGTTGTTGTGGTGAATAACATCCGAATAAGTACCCCATACATTGATATCTGGCATCGTTGTCCACGTCTTATCTCCAAGCCTGTAGAACGTCAATCTCCTAGTATGCCCGTATATGATCATCTCTGCGCAATTTTTGATGTTCATGTAAGGTATTGCACCCTCCCTCAAATCTTTTTTTTATCTTCTTCTCTCTCTCTCTCTCTTAATCTCTCTTCTTCTGCTTCACAACCCAAGACTCAACCCACCCAATTCCCACATAACACAATCCACTTCAAGCTCCGGTGAGCGTTCTGGTGATGACGAAGCTCCGGAGACGTCGAAACGAAGGTACGCCGCCCACCCATGTTGTTAGAGTCTATATGTCGGGGATTGGAGAGGAAGAGGCGGAGCGGTCTCTCCGGTTGACCGCACGCGGGCTAGAGCCGCGGGGAGACGGTGGCCATTGGCCGTTGCGTCGAGCGGCCGGTCTTTTCGTGTCGACGGCGTGGGCCGGAGGCCGGTTGCCGGAGTTGGCTGGATGGTGGGTTTGGTCGGTTGGAAGAAAAGGATGGAGGGGCTGGGTTAATTGCAAAGAGACCATGGGAGGTGATAAATAGTAAGTTAAGTTTGGGTTAATTGCATAAATATCTTAAACTATTGTGTTTTGTTTAAATTAAAAAGTAATTGAAATATTTTCGAAAAAACCCTGCATTTAATTGTATTGAAATAAATAGCGAATAATTAGATTAATTGCATTAAAATCCAGAAATTAATGGTATTGTTATGAAATATGTCAAAAATCATTGGAAAAACAAGAACAACAAGATTAGAGAAATATGTGGAGTGGGAGGACGATAGATACATTTATCTCTTATATCTTTAATACATAGCACAATCATATATATATAAACACATAGAGATGTGGAAGTTACATAGTCTATACTAAATAATGATGTAAATACAATGCGAATTACAACACATTTTAATAAATGAGTTACAATAAATTGGTTGGAAGATGAACTATCTTGGAAGTTGAATCATCCAATATATACAATTTTCATAACACTCCTCATTGGATGATCACCTTTTGTTATACGTTTTCGGTATGTCTGGTTGAAAACCTTGCCAAGTAAAACCTTCTGGGATAAAAACTTGGTGAAGGAAAAAAAAGTACAGATCGTATAATTCTCCACTCATTTCAACATATATTTATATACTATATTGGAGAATATCGTTATGTTCATGTCATGTTAAAAACTTTGCTATAAAAATTCATTGGGAAAGTAGCTAAGGGGAAAAAGTGCATGACATACGTTAACACAATTGCACAAGCTGTCTAGTTAAAAACTTTGTCAAGTAAAATCCCGTGGGACAAAAACATGAAAATGGAAAAAAGTACATCTATAAGCCTTTTGGGCATTATCCTTCAGGGATAATCGTACTTTAGGAATGATAATTAGAAATATGCTAACTCTGATACGTAGTTCACCAACTTGCAACGTCTCCACAATAATACAAATTATTTTGTGATTTTTTGTTGTTGTGGATTAGACATATAGGAATCATCACTGAAGTAAATTTTTATCTCATGAATATAATAAATAAATATTGATAGATCCGTAAAGAGGTAACGAAAAATATGTTGAACGTCATTTGAATGTTTTCGAAGAATATGTATGTCTACATAAACAATCATTGTGAATGTATTATGTCTAGTTTTATATGCAATTTTTTTGACGTTCTAGGAAATGGACTTCAAGTCCCGATCATACCTCTTTTGTTATATATAACTGGATCTTTGTTTACACAGTACAAACAATTTTGTTGCCTTTTTTTGCTTTAATATATGTTTTGATGATTTAATCAACATAATTTTAATCACAATCAAATGTAGTGTAACAAACATATTGCATAACATATATATTGCTTTGCTAACATCCACATGTCATCAAGACTCAATGAAGAAAGAAATTCAAGTCAAAACATGTAACTAAGCTATTGAAAAAAAATGTAATTTTATATATTTTTTGAGTCTTAAGAATCTATGTAATTTTAAGCATATAAGAGTTAAAATTCATTCACATAGACATTAGGTTCCTTATAGAAATCACACTTAAAATCTCAGATCATCTGGACTTCAATAGGTCACCCAAACTTAGACCGGAAAGCACTAAACCACAAACATGAACTACCTTTGCAAAATCAGTCCACCGAACCACTTTCGTTCGACCGATTGATCTTTTAACAAATAGTGATTAATCGTGACCTTTTTGGTCGACTGTCTACACGTGGCATTTGATCGTTAGACTTGTTGTATTATACCAACGGTCGTATTTACATTTTTATCCATACCCCAAGAATACAAGTGATCATCGATTGACCGTTGACCTTTTCGATCGACCACACATAAACATCTCTTGAACCCCTAAGTGCCTGGAAGTTTCCGGTTGACCGTTCCCAAGTCTCTCGTCGATCGTTCGTCCCTGGACTTTTCTAGACATTTATTCTGGACTACCAAAACTCCCTGAACAATCGACTATGTCTTTTCTGGACTTTGCTGGACTCCATTTACGGACAGCATCCGGTTGTCCGTTAAACCCGTTTGGTAGACCGAACCTACCCCGAACAGTGTGATGAATTTTTCTGTTTTGTGTTTCTTGGTCAACATTTTACCCCGCTCATCCCCAACGGCTATAACATCTTAGGAGCTTATAAATAGAAGATTGAGCATTTTGTTTAGACATCTCTCTCACACAATTGTCTCATACATTAGAGATAAGTCTCCAAATCCCAAAAGCTCTTACACTACATTCTAAGTCTCAAACTTCCACACATTTGATCATATTCAAATCATACTGAAAGTGTGCTCAAGCTAGAGAGTGATGTTCCACTAAAACATTGTTGTTCAAGAAGCAAACATTTCGGTGAAAGCCCGAAGTGTTCCCTTTCGGGTTGTGAGAGGAAGAAATCAAACTCGACGAGGATTGTTCGCGAGTTTGTGGTGTAAGGGCATTATCGGCTCGGAACGAGATTGGATAGTGAAGACGTAGGCTTATAAGAGATGTAGTAGGCGGGATGCCAAACCTCCATAAAAATCTTCCGAGTCATCTTTGCGTTTTTCCTGTTTCTCTCTACATTTTTAATTCAGCGGCACAACTTGTTTAAGTAGAAAATTAAGCTTAAAGGTGATCAAAATTAGGGGTCATTGATCCTTTACAAATTTGTCATTGATGTGTTTTCCAAGTGAACTTTTTTGTATAACATTTCTTTATATATTTGAATCATTGTAACAATTCTCTTATGGAGAATGTTTGAACTACAGGTCGAAAAATAGTTGACTTTTCTCCAGTCATTTATTTCAAAATTTATCATTCAAATATTTCGTGTTTGTTTAATCTCTTCAGGAGTTCATTACATATCATTCTCGAAGAATGATATGCACAATCTTTTTGTTTGGTTGATATGGTGACCTTTTAATAAATTATATCGCATCTCTTCATTATAATTTGTCTTTGGTAATTTAGTCATTTAGGGACTCTTATTTATATATATTAATATCAAGTGACTTATACAAATTTGCGGTCACAACATATCTTATATGTTTATCTATATTTATGTCATACTAATTAAGTAACATAACGTAATATTATACATTTCGAGAGAATGAGTACATAATGGATGTTGGGTTCTATGAAAAACCCTTGTGTCACTGCTCGCTTTATACTGTAACATCATGTTATTGTAATGTGATTTCTATTCCCATTCTTAAGAAATCAGGACTACATGTCCAAACAATAGGTTTATAAAGCGAGTCTAGTTTTACATTGTTTGCATTATTTTAGTCATTTCAAATATGGATGCTTCTGACATTCTTATAATAATACAGGTTCTGGATCGAGATTTTCTCTTGAATTAACATGCTCTAAGAAGACGAATTAGTCATCGACGATAACCTTTTTATGTTTATCTCTTGTATCAATATAATTGATTGCAACTTTTATAATAATCAAATTCTCGCAGTTTCCCAAAACATTAGGATTTGACCATTACTGATTCCCAGAATTTATACATTTTCCAGCAGCTACTTTTATTTTACTAGGTTTAGATTCTTTAGGAATAACGTCTTCAGGAGGTGTAATGAGTGACTAACTTTTATTTTCATTTCCACAAATAATATATGTTATATTCTACACTTCTGATGTTGGTTGAGCTCAAATATATTTTTGTCATGTGGAGATCTTCATTTTATATTATATATTTTATGTATAGTAATACAAGACTTAGCCACTCTTTTGTGATCAATAAAAATGTATGACAATTACTTGCTAGATATTGCAAGTTATTGATTTTATGAACATCAGGTTCAACGATACTTGTACGTTTATTCTCTTATGAACTTCTGGTTCAAAATAATACATTTTCTTGACCTTCTTTAAACTTCTAGCTTTCTCCCCCTGATGCCAAAATAATGTGCCTCTATATATATAACTAGTGTTCGACCCGTGCGTTGTACGATTGCTTCTTAAATAATGATCACTACATATGAAAATGATGTAGTTGGTGCTTGAAGGCAACCACAATTTAGGCTGAGTAAAAAATATTTTAATTGTTTATATTTGCATAACATAGTTGCCCATCAAAGTTCCGAAATTAGCATTTTCAAAACACAATCGAAGTACTCTAATAAAATTACAATATACATATATAAATCTTAAAAAGAAATTGTTTCCTAACAGTCAATGAAATACCATGATAGAGTTTTAAGTTAAAAAGAAATTGTTTTAATCCCTAAACGGTTAGCAATCTAAATGTTGTTCCTAAAACTTCCAGCATGAAACTAAACTACGTCATTGGTCATTGGTACATCTTGGCAGTAGTTTGTTGAGATGTCCATGGTTGTATTTCCATTAACATTTTGAGTGACAGTTTATCTTCCGTGGTAATAGTTTGTTTGTTTAAGTCAGATGCATTAGTTTGTTTAACTCGGATGCATCCCTACATTGAAACCTACACCATTTAACAACTTGAAAAGACCAAAACACCCCCACGTTGACACCTACACCATTAAACAAATTGAAAGGATCCTTAATAGAAAAAATAACTTAGTAGTTTCATCTTGGCAATTGATTCAGAAAAAAGAACGGCATAAAACACACTTTAAAACCTTCAATTAGAATTAAAATATGCCCTGTCAAAGGTGTTAAAATTGATGAACAAAAAGACATTCTTTCTATAATGTTATGCATCAAAGAAAATTGATCTGTCAAACAGATTATGTTTATAATTTAAGAAATTAATACAATTACAAACATCCATTTCATCGGCAGTTACAATGACAACACATACACTTTCAGGCATTATACACGACACACATTACAAAGCATGGGTTTTACACCACACATTCACATCTTCGAATCAAAGTTTACATACACAATACATTAACACATTTCATATATTATAGTCGATAACACATAGAGGACAATCTTCACGGACTTGGACCCAACGTTTGATGCATTGGTCATGAAAATAATGGTCACATGACATGACCCCGACTAAATCTCCAATTGGAATGTGGTTGAGACAAATATTGCAGTCATCTGGTTGGGTGCAGTTTAGATCATGTTTTCATTGTCCTTTATGATTGGGTGCAGTTTAGACCAAATTGAGATGGCATCCGGTTTTTCACTTGGTAGTGTTGAGAGCATTCATTGCTTCTATTTCTTCAGGTACCTGGCCCTTCAAAGTCATCTTCTTCCAATTTGGCATATTCTTCAAATTCAAACTCCTTCAATTTGGCATCCAGTTGTGTACCTTCCATTCCTACAATCTTCTTCCAATGAAAGTTCATTCATCTTAGTTAGGACTTCTATCCCTTCCATAATATGCCCAGTCAAAACTCCATAACGAAGAGAAACATGTTGAGATTTTGACATCCACACCACTTTAGTTACAAATCTACATACTTAGAAACTCCGTGCTAATAGAATAAAACATTTTGATTATCAAACAAGTGTGAAAATTATTACATATCAGGACAGAGCACATTTAAAAAAGGTTAGGTCATATATAGAGATCAAATGATTTTGGTATTAGTTACAAATCTACGACCTTAGAAACTTTGTGGTAATAGAATAAAAAAAATCAAACATGTCTGAAAATTATAAGAACAGGTCAGGACAGAGGACATTAAAAAAGGTTAGGTCATATAAGGACATGTTGGTTTTGTTAAATGACAAGTCTTTGGTTTTGTTGAAAGAAAGTTTTTCTTCGACGGTTTCTGTACTTTCTGAATTTAATCATAGAAAAACTTATATTGTGCTTTCGATAGGTTTATGCGTCCAAAACATTAATCAAAATTAACAATGAGGAAAAAAGCAACTAAAAGTAATATTTGGAAAAAAAGGAAACCTGTCCCTTGAACATCATCCCCAACATCTTCAAATTGAAGTTCTTCCATTCCTACATCTTTTTCCAATGAAAGTTCTTCATGAATATGCCCTGTCAAATATTGTTAGAAAATCCAAGTCTTGGGTCAACATTAAGTAATGATCATGACTGGTAAAAAAAAACAATTTCCCAAAACCATAAGCAGTGGTTTTCATCAAACAATTGATGGAAGTGGGGTAGAAAACCAATGACAATGGGTTGGGGCAACATTAAGTAAAGAATTCGAACCTTGTTAGTAAGACGTTACATCTGAAAGGTTGGTGTATAATTTTTTGGACAAAATTATTAAATGGTTCAATCAATATACCTCCTTACCAAGTGTAGTTACATATTATTAAATGCAACACTACATGATACAATTTTAACATCAGAAAGAACAAAAGTCTAAGTTAAATGCATAAAAATTGGAAGAACAGAACAAAATTATTTTTCAAAAAAACTTTCATACCATCAAGTAACCGTACCAAACTTTGATGCTTAAAATCTTGAGGCATGATTTAGAACATCAACCGCATAAACCACAACTTCGAACCTGCAATTAAAATCAAAATTGCTGAACATTAACAAGAACCCATTATTCTATGAAAGTTAGGAGTAAAAGAAAATGAGAAAAAAGGGAAGTTTCACTTTGTACCCCTCAAATGTACTCGAGTATCACTTTGCACCCCTCATTTCTTGATGTCATCAATTTCCCCCCCTCAAATATTTTAGTTCATCAAAGACACCCGATGATGTTACGTTGCTGTTAATTTTCACCCATTTGTCTGATAAAAAGACGTAATTGCCCGTCATCTTCCCACAAAAACCAAATCACTCCTCAAATAAACAAAAGAACTTTCCTTCAACCATCTTCCCCAAAAACTCCTTCCATTGAAGCAGAGGCAAACATAATCCAGTAAGAAGCAGTTCCCCTTTGACTTAATTTTTTTGTTTGTGCATGTTCGGAACGTGAGGGGGGGGGTTGACTCATACTCCTTATGCCCACTCTGACAGGTCGGTCGTGGGTCTCGTTTAGTGCTTGGGGACCGAACTAGTTTCCAATGAAGCTCGATGGGCTCGATCTGAGTTCGATAGGAACGCGGTTGTTGTGCTCGATAAGCGATAGATGCTCGATGGACACACTTTGGATACTCATTCCAACGAAGCTCGATGGGCTCGATATGCGTTCGATAGGAACACGATTGTTGTGCTCGATAAGCTCAATAGATGCTCGATGGACACACTTTGGACACTCATTCCAACGAAGCTTGTTGGGCTTGATATGTGTTCGATAGGAACGTGATTGTTGGGCTCGATAGGCTCGATTACTTTTGCGCGTGAGCTCGATAGGATTAGACTGAGTGTTTTGTGGAGTAGATTGAATCGATGGATGTCGAACCGATCTTTTGTGTTTCCAACGAAGCTCGATGAGCTCGATAGATGTTAGAACGCAATTGTTGTGCTCGATAGACTCGATTCCTTTTTCATGCGAGCTCGATAAGGCTCGACAACAGTTTGTTTTAACTTAATGTTGAGTTTGATTTTGGTGTTCTTGATAGAGTTCGACAAAGGCTCGATGGAACTTGATGTCATTGTGGAGCATAATTGTTCAATAAATGTACGTTGTCTGCAGCTAATGCAATTTGATAGTTATACATAGCATACAGGCAAATCTCTCAGATTGGTGATAGTTATACATAGCATACAGGCAAATCTCTCAGATTGGTGACGATCGGAGTGCATCAAAAGACATATCAAGAACTTTTTGAATCCTACTATGAAACAACACACCACCATCAAACTGTGCAGCTCATACCAACACCTTCATAGCCTTCAACACCATTAACTAAAATTCAGAACTAGAATTCCAAACTTGATGTATAGAACTAAAATCAGTAACAAACACTAATTCAGAACTAAAATTCAGAAGTAAATTTTAGGATTAGAATTCCGAACTTGATGTGTAAAACTGGAATCATTAACAAACATTAATTTAGACCTCAAAAAACACCATTAGTTCATTACATAAGGTATTTGACTACTCAAAAACCAACATAACAATAATCTGTGATACAAAGTTAATTAGCCACTACAAAACCCACTCCATTTCTTCTTCCTTGGCTTGATGATTCCCCTGTATAAGCTCCACCACTCTGTGAACGTCCTCTACCCCTCCCCGATGGCCCTTGCCCTCTTCTCACTTGAAGCTTAGGTGCGAGAGTCTTGCAAGTGGACTTGTTGTGTCCACTTTCACCGCACTTAGAGCACTTAAATCTCAAAACTCTCTTCAATTTACCAATTTTGGCTAACTCATATGGGTCTTCTTTCTCTTTTTTTGGGTCTACCAGGCTATCATGGATAGTTAGGTGGTGCCATTTCCTCCATTCTCGTCGATGGCCATTGTGACATATCTGGAACAGAACGTAGAACTTCTGCATATGCTTTTTTTTGTAGGTTTTTACATGTTAACATACATTCGCATATGCTTTAGGTGACCCTAAACTGTTCAAGATGCAAGAACAAGAATGTTTTCATGGGATCCCAGTGATATCCCACTCCATACATCCACATGTTCTCTTTGACAAGTCGACCGTGTAGATTTTATCACCCCACAAACTTCAAAGATTTGATCCCCTGCAAGATATGCAATACAAGACATTGATTCATCCTTTTTTTGTCCAATTTTCTCTTAATGTTGGGACAGAAAATGCCATCCACCCTCTCGATGAACTCTTTTTTTCTTGCAACCTCAGCATCAACAACCTCTGTATATGTTCCATCAAACCAACAATTGGTTTGTCTCTGGCTTCTAGATTGCAATTATTCCTACTCTCTAAGGCATTATTGCATAGCAAACCACATTTGATGGTTGTCCTGAACTTATGTCTAGCCCACAAGCTCGGTGGACTTGCCTTTAAACCATTGATAATCTAATTCACCATTAGGTGTTTTATTCCTAAGCTTCTCCATCCAATGCAAATGCTCGAGTTCTGTGTAGAAATGTGTTGCATTCCACATGCAATATCTTAGTGGCACCCCTTTGAATTTTTCTTTGAAATTGGCATACATGTGCCTTACACATAAATGATGATCCACTCCAGGAAGGACAACATCAAAAGCCTCTATTAAACCCTATAAAACACACAACACCATTAGTGAATAAAAAGGTGATGACCACCTCTATCATATCAATTACATATTTAAATGTAGTACCTTTTGCCTATCTGACATGATGGTCCAATCTCTGTATTCACCACCTAAGCTCTCTACCAAAGACTGCAAAAACCAAGTACAAACAACCTTACTTTCACACTCCACCATTGCCACTGCTATAGGGAACAACTGGTCATTTGCATCTCTTCCAATGACACTTAATAAAATACCACCATAAGTTGTTCTTCATGTGACAACTGTCCAAACCAATGAAAGGTCTGCACCCATCCAAAAATCCATTTTTGCATGCAGTAAAACTAACAAAAAGTCTCTTAAAAAGTGCAATTGAACATCCGACCATCCGATGACAATCCTATTTCTTCTAAGAACCCTACTAACTCAAAATATGACATCAAATTTGGAACACAATTTTCAAAATAACTCAACTTTTCATCCTCGTATTGACCACCGTCAAAACAACCTGAACGGTGGAAACCAATAAAAATGAGGGGTTCATAATTCGTTGTACATGACATAAAAAAGTGGACATTAGGGACATGTTAAATGCCCATTTAAATGTGACTCGATAATGAGAATCAACCAAAATGATAATTGTTCTCGTAAATGACAGAACATCATTCAAACAATTCAAACTAGCTACTTCAAGATCATTTAATTCTCAGAAATTGAACAACTTCTAATTGAAATGCTAATTGAATCAACAAAAAGTCAAAAATGTTAATTTTGAATGTCTTATCAGCCAAATTTCAACAAGTGATAATTTGGAATGTCTTAGAAGCCAAAATAATAATTGAATCAACAATATGCATGTTCTGCCCCTTACTTCCAAACCGTGAAACACGCAATCAGTACAAGCATCCCGCCTTAAAATCACACTTCAAAGACGACGACGATGGCAGTGGGAGAGGATGGCGATGGGAGGGAGGCCAAGCGAAGTCAGTTAGGTCGAGAAGGAGCCTGATTTGGGAAAAAGTTGGACATGGCAGATAGGGTTGGGGATTTTGGAGGAGATGGTTGACAGGAAGGAGTTTTTGGGGGAGATGGTTGAAGGAAAATTCTTTTGTTTATTTGAGGATTACTTTGGTTAGAGGAGTGATTTAGTTTTTGTGGAAAGTTGATGGGCAATTACGTCTTTTTGTCAGACAAACGGGTTAAAATTAACAACAGCGTAACGGGAGGAGGTGTCTTTGATGAACTAAAATATTTGAGGGGGGAAATTGATGACATCAAGAATTGATGGGTGCAAAGTGAAATTTCGAAAGCACCCAAAAACACTATGTAAACAAAAACAACTAAACGTAAGAGGATATATATATATATATATATATATATATATATATATATATATATATATATCCATGTTAAACATTAAAAAATTGCAAATAATGACAAAAAATAGTGTGAAAAGAAGAAGAAAAAGAAGAATAAGAAAAGTACCAACAGACGTTGGAAGGATGGAGTATGATGGAGTTTGGAACGTCGATGTCAACCCTACGTATGATATAAAGCAAGCGAATGAGAAGCGACGTTCCGTCGAAGCTGTTGTAGGTTGTTGTCATCACCGATTGCTTGCGGTTAGACGAAACCAATTGACGTTCAGGGTTTGGGAAGGGGGGAGGTTGCGGCTTGTGGTTGTGGGAAGGGTTGTGGATTTTGTGTTAGGGTTTGGAAGATGTTTTGGGAAAGGGTTGAGATTGATGGAGAGTTTGGTTTATTAATTGAACGGTTTAGATGTGATGAAGGGACTAGGAAAGTTATATTTGTTATTGAACGGTTGAGATTGGATTTTTTCGTAAATGAACGGTCATGATTAAAATTAGGGACTAAAAAAATAAATTTACACTAAACTAATTATATAATACTATATAGATTTGACCCGTGCGTTGAACGGTTGGTGTAAAAGTACGGTTGTTAAATTAAAAATAAAAGATTCATCAATTAATTGGGCAATTTATTAGGAAAACCTCCAAACCGTGAACAACATAGACATTATAATTAATTGTATGTCAAGCCATGTACATAGGGGTGTGCACCCGTTAAGGACCGGATCGGGTCGGACCCGGATCATCTCCAGGATCCGGACTGGTCAGATCCGGTACGGTCTAGAATCAGATTTTTTGTATTAAAATTTTAAAAAATAATCAAACACGGACTGGTTTGATCCGGTCCAGACTGGAACCTGGACCAGTCGGTCCGGTTTGGTTCAAAAACCTAGACCAGACTGGGTTTTGCTCTCCCCTACATGTAGACGTGCCTTTGAACAATTAATTGCAATCCTATTTAACAGTCCTTTTGTTTTATTTTTTCGTGGCTGAGAAATGAAAACATATTTAAACTGTATGTATGTAAGATGTAATATCATTTTTTTAAAGTTTCTTATAATTTGGAATGAAAAATAAAAATCTACAATTACCTATAGAAGATTTTACTATTACGCGGTCCACAAAACACTCTCGATGAACTTAACAATATTTCAGCATTTTAATAATATTACACATTATTTAGATGAAGGTGACACATTAAATAATAACAAATATACAACAAATATCACAAATAATTGTCATCAATTAATTGGAACGACAAATTAAAAGCTTACATGAAATCAAAGTTTAGTTGATTTGATGTTCAAGTGGTTATATAGTTATATATAACATAGAATGTTAACGTCCTGTTGTGAGGTATATGTTCTATACGCAAGATAATTTTCTTTGAAACAAAATTGAAAACGGTGTTAACATTAGAGAATGAAAAGGATCCAGCAAGTGTTTGCTCTCGTTATGAAGTAGTTAACGTTGCCCGTATAGGTATACACCAACTCTAGAGTAGAAAAGTTATAGGTTTGGATTTATTTTTTTGAAAATCTTGATCGACCCAGCATTTGGTTTATTCGTAGAAATCAGGAAAGGAGAATAATATCACATTGTGGATAATGTCATTTATGTTTGCTATATTAGCTAAATGTAAAGAACAATGTAGGAAATGAATTCTGGACCTGTAATTGTCAGATACCATTTACATTTTACAGTCCAAAGAGGAAGATAGTGCACATATTTATTATTTAAATTTTGATATTTGTTTCCACAACATGATATAAAACAAATTATCTATGTTTCTTTAAAGTGGTTTCTAATAATAATGCGAAGATATATTCTGAGAGTAAAAAAACTGATCATACCTTTTAGACCATCATGCTATCATATGAAATTAGGCGCATTAAAGTTTCTTTCACATTAGAGGTTTGATTATGTGTGAGAATCCGAAACATACTCTGTCATCAGCTGCAAGCAAGTCATTTTTAATATCAGTAACTAATCAATTATTGTATATCATTTAGTTAGGAAAATTAACTACAATCCACATTTTGAGGTGATACAAAATAAAGTTTATTTGCCAAAACTTTTGAATGACATTTTTCATTGAATCTAAGACTTGGTACGATAAGAAAAATGTAGATTTTGTACCATACCAGCATACCTAATAGTTTTATCCATGTGAATATTTGTGGACGTCGTCTAGAACTTCAGTATAGACTACATTTTTTGTTTTGCTAGAATGACCACTTTCATCGTCAGACAATAATATTTTTAAACCTTCCCTTGCTGTTAGCTCTTGAGACTACGACATATAGTTGGGCATGTGCAAATACTGGACTTTTCAAAAAAAAATACCAACATTCTTTAACGTTTGGCCTTGGCTTTTGTTTACGATCATGGCAAAAGCTAAAGATATAGGGAATTGACAATGTTTCAACAACAAAGGAGCACCTGTCCAAGGAGCCATAATGTCTATTCTTGGAATATACACTCTTGTACCAATGTGGTTCACCATGATAATTTCAGCATCAATTACATGTTCCTGCAGAGCCTTTATTATGAGTTGAGTCCCATTACACAAACCAATGGATTGATCAAGATTTCTTAGAAGCATGACTGGTGCACCAATTTTCAATACCAATTCATGGAGTGGCATTCCATTAATTTTCAGTGAATGTAAGTATTCTGCCGGATAAAGGGATGCATCAAAGTTGTTTGAATCAGTGATAGGCATTGCATTGTCAAAACTCAGATACACGTACTTAGATCCGGTAAGTCTTTGCAGTAGACAAATATTAAACTCGTCAACTTCCTCATTTATTGGAGCAAGTATTGCCCTTTCTCGGAAATACAATGGCAGATCATAAGAGGCATCCATTTTTTCATATATCTCATTAATGAGATTTTCCATGCCCCCTTTTGGATCAATGAGTAAATCTGGAGGAATTGTAATCCAAGAAAGTTTTTGGTCGTCGCTGAAATTACATGTTGTTGTCGGTATTTTGCCATTGTTGATGTCATTCAACCACTTTGCAAATTCAGTAGATGATGTGTTGTCGATAGCAACATGGTTATCTTGTAGTCGCATTGTAATATCCTGAATTTTTTAGTTGAGGTAATAATCAAATATCTTAATGGACTAATTAAGATTGTTGGATAATTGTGTGGTTTTAGGAGAAGATGAAATTTTGAGAAGAATATTGAGAAGAAAAAGATGGAGATTTTGAGGCAAGTACTGATTCGTTATTCTTCAGTTTCATATCATGTCTGTCTCTCTTGATATTCGTAGTTGCATGCATGCTGAGTATCGATGTTGATTTCATTGATATGCATATTATTGCATGGTGGTGTTTCAGTTGACATGTTCTGTGAGTGTATGTATATTTCTGGTTGAGCCACTTAGGAAAGAGCTGCCTAACGGACAACGTGGAGCCACCCGAGAGAGGAAAAGGCTGCCTGTCGTTAGTGTGGAGCTACCAGGTGTGCGTCTGACTGATTGATAGATTTCAGAAGCACAGGATGTGGTCGAATCCGAATGGGGGTTCCAGATTGTTATGCATGTATTTTAATTGTGATGCATGTCTCTTGATTGTGCTTATTGACTGAATGTCATATTCCGTATTATTTTCCACATGATTATGATTCTGATTGATTGACGGTTGGAACTTGCGGACTGTCGAGCTCACAATTTGTTGATTATATTTTTCAGATTAATTATGAGCCTATCAGATGGATTTAAATATCAGAGTGCGCAGCGGTCAGGATCGTGGATCGTATCTTAACGCACCGGGTTCGGGCGGGTGAGCAGTTGTCCGGGCTCGGGGCGTTACAAATGGTATCAGAGCAATACGATCCTCGGAGTTAGTCGGGATTAGATTTGAAATATAAGTTTTATTGGATTGGAATTTTAGAATTTGGATTTAGAAGTATTGACTATTGATTTAAATGTGAATTTTGACTTGGTTGGATTTGCTACCAAATTATGAATAAATAATGAAAGATGAATTTAGAGTTATTTGGACTTGAGTTCAAATGTGAATTTGGATTTGGTTGGATTGATTATCTAAATTATGAGCGATAAGTGGTGTTTGATTTTTAGATTTGATAAATAATGAGTTGAAAAATTTGTATTGATTTGTTTGGATTGAGACAGTATTAAGATCAAATTTCGAGGACGAAATTTCTTTTAAGGAGGGTAGAGTGTAATATCCTGAATTTTTTAGTTGAGGTAATAATCAAATATCTTAATGGACTAATTAAGATTGTTGGATGATTGTGTGGTTTTAGGAGAAGATGAAATTTTGAGAAGAATATTGAGAAGAAAAAGATGGAGATTTTGAGGCAAGTACTGATTCGTTATTCTTCAGTTTCATATCATGTCTGTCTCTCTTGATATTCGTAGTTGCATGCATGTTGAGCATTAATATTGATTTTATGGATATGCATATGATTGCATGGTGGTGTTTCGGTCGACATGTCCTGTGGCTGTGTGTATGTTTCTAGTAGAGCAACTTAGGAAAGAGCTGCCTAACGGACAGCGTGGAGCCACCCGAGAGAGGAAAATGCTGCCTGTCATTAGTGTGGAGCTACCAGGTGTGCGTCTGACTGATTGATAGATTTCAGAAGCACAGGATGTGGTCGAATCCGAATGGGGGTTCCAGATTGTTATGCATGTATTTTAATTGTGATGCATGTCTCTTGATTGTGCTTATTGACTGAATGTCATATTCCGTATTATTTTCCACATGATTATGATTCTGATTGATTGATGGTTGGTACTTGCGGGCTGTCGAGCTCATAAATTGTTGATTATATTTTTCAGATTAATTATGGGCCTATCAGATGGATTTAAATATCAGAGTGCGCAGCGGTTAAGATCGTGGATCGTATCTTAACGCACCGGGTTCGGACGGGTGATCAGTTGTCTGGGCTTGGAGCGTTACACGCATATTCTTTGACAGGTAGAATACTTGACAATCTGCCCATATATTTGAACGATGAAGGCTTGGACTAATAATGTCCTCTCTTTGTCCATTTGGAATTACCAGCAGGATCTGACAAAATCTCCTCCCAAAGCAATTGTAATGCCACCGAACACTTGAGAATTTGTTGTAGGTCTACTGGAACTTAGGATGTCTCTCAAAGTACGATCCAAAGCATCAAATGCATATATGTGTGTCATTGGAGCTTCATCCCATATTATCAAAGATGTTCGTTGTAGTAGCTTTGCCAAATTCGATTGTTTGGGAATCAAGCAGGTTGAAAATTCATCCAGTTCTAAAGGAATTTTGAAATGTGAGTGTGCAAACCTACCACCCGGAAGTATCAATCCCTGAAGAGGCTACTGCTAGAACGATTTTCTTTGACTTCGCAAATGTGACAACGACAACGACAATTTCCAATGGTATGTCTTACCAGTGCCTCCACCCCCATAAATAAAAATAATTTATCATTCTGATTGTTGCATGATGGGACAACGACATTGTAGATCTTAAGTTGTTCAAAATTTAAACTAGACTACAATTCCTCTCATTTGTGCTGCAATTCATCAAAATCATATTGAAGCTCCTCCCTTAGAAGCCTATTGTGGCATGCATCTGCCATTCACTTCAACACAAGGAGGAAAATCATTCAAACATTTTCCATTTTATTTAAAATTTGATCTATAATTGTCAATGCCTTTTGTTGCAATTGATCATCAGCTAATGGTAATTCCACAACATCAGAATCATCAGGAAAAACTTGATTTAGGTCATCACACAATTGTGCCCAATACTTTGCCCAAACGTGTCTTGGGTTTTCAATTGCTCCAAACAACAAAATAGAGACAAATAAGTGTCTCAATTGCCAAACGGAAGCCCATGGTGCCACTTCTGCAAATGCATGATCCCATTCATTATCATCATGGATAAGACCAAGTGCAGAACATGCTTCCTTGATCGTCTCATATGCGACACTTTGATTGTTCGGACGTCTTTATGGCTTTGCAATCCTCGTGCAACATGAATTCAAGCATGTCCTCTTTCTTATATCTTAGCTTCTTGCTCTGATCAGATTGCCTGAGACCACTCCTTGCTTCCATAGCATCCCAAATAATACAATTCACCCAAAGCGAAGTTGCATATGGCAGCCTGCCTATCATGATTCCCTTTTTTCGAGGTTTCCAAGTTTTTGCCGAAGCATCCCAAACCCATTTCTGTGGGAACTCAACATAAGTAAGACTCCTTGCAGCAATATGAGCTTGATTTACAGAAAACCACTCTGTTAACATTGTTCTCGTATTTGTGTCTAGAGATGCAACTTCTTGTAGGGAATCTGAGTCAACATATATTACATTTTGTTGCTCTGGCAGGTGATATGCTAATCTTTGGACAACATGATGTCTGTTGTGAAGTCTGAAATCAAAAATCCTCCAAGCGACCTCTGCTGCAGATATGTACCGACAATTTAGAAATCTTTTAATTTCATCATTGGCATCTTCACCTGTCGATTGCAACTCAAGTGTGGCTCCATCGAACCCTTTATGCACGTACTTGAACAAATACTTGATTGCTTGGTTGTGGTTACAAAGCTCAACATTAATGTGTGCATCATATTTAATGTAAGGCACAACCCATCTGTTATCAATTGTCCAATCTCGGATTGAGACTTTTCTCCCATCCTCACGCCATTGGTAAATTGCAAATCCATTTTTATCAAATGTAGTTGATGCATTGAACCTCTTTGGATAATGCTTGGAACATGTTACCAGTAGCATATCATGCATCATACTCATGTTATATATCTTTTATTTTACCCAATATTTGTGTTACTCGAGTGTTTGAGTGTTTCATGGTTTAGGCAATAACGAAGATAAAGGAAGAGAAAATGACCTAAATGCAAGAAGAATGGACTGATTTGGAAGGTTCTGGGCATGTTTGTAATGCCCAATGACTAGATTGTAACTCAGGAAGGACTCAAGTGAAAACCCAGAGGGACTTAGGTGTAAAGAATAATATGTTGGTTGCAAAAGTCCAGAATCTCCTGAACCTGAGAAGTAATTCTACAATTAAAACGAATCAGGATTGAACCAACAGCTTCGGGTGCACCCCACGTGTTTATTATGTGAACTAAAGTCGTGGTTAAAATTTGGAGTCGATCATAGAAAATTGATCCGCCAGTGGCGGATTAAAATCCACCACTAGCGGATCCGGTTAAGCTTTTGGCCTCAAATTCTAGTTGCGGGTCGGGTTATCAGGTCAGAGTATTCCAAGATCTATCAGATTTACAACCGTCCGATTATGCCCAGATCCATCCAAACCTCTAAACTTCTATAAATACACTTGTAATGGCCCTTTCCTTCTTCTTTCTCCTTCCCTCATTAGAGTAGGTTTTAGTTTCCTGATTTAATAGTGTAATAAGGGGGTTGGAGAGGAGCAAACTTTGTCTTTTATTTTCTTAATCTAGTTTAGTTCTTGTTCATTATGTTGATGTTTTCCTTTGATGCAATTTCTTTTATGTTGTTTGTTTAATCTAGTCTTCTACATTTCTTTCATGGGTTTATGTTCTTTTCATGCTTTCTTTAGTGTAGAGATGAGTAGAGAGTAGTTCATCCCCATTGGGGGATGGAGAAAAAAGTGATTTGATCATGTGATGGATTAGTATGTCTTAATATTAATCCTTTGAGCTTTACATGATTTCCATAACCATCTTATGGGATTTCACTCTTATCTTTGATGTGTCAATGCTCTTGAGTGAAACTTAGCACATGCTTAGATTAGTGAGCCTATTTTATGGGGAATGATGAGGTGAGGATAATGATGGAGTGGAAGAAGGGAATAAGACATGTGCATGCATGTGCTCATGTTGGCTTTATCTTAATTAATGTCTTGTATGCTTTAATGATTGTGATAAATCTTATTTCATGTGGATACATAGTTGGATTTGAGTCATGATCCATGTGAACATATTAGCTTCATTTCAATTATTGTCTTATATATTTTAATGATAATGTTTTATCTTATTTCATGTTGAGGCAAAGTTGGAGTTGAGTTTTATGGATTTCATGTATGACATGTTTTGATGAGCACAATTGAACACACAGTACACTACACATTTTCATTTCCATGTTTTTTCTCTACCCTCTAAGGGGTTTAGTTTTCATTGATTTTTTTTTCCGATTTCCCACGCATTGTAGTTTAATTTTGATCACATCTCTCTCTTCTTCTCCCCCACTCGAGTATCGCGAATCCGACTCACACGCGCTCCCTGTGGACCGACCCGTGCTTATCACCGCTTCAACGCAGTTGTGCACTTGCGGTATTTAAACTTAATATTCACATTAAGTTTTTGGCGACGTTGCCAGGAACCGTCATTTTCGTAGTCGAGTTCACCATTTCGTTGGGGTTTTCCTTTGTTTTTTTGTTTTTTTTTTGTTTTTCCTCTTTTCGTTAATCTTGTTGATGTGTTCTGTGGATTTGATTTTCGCACCAACACTTAGAGTGATCAACATGTGGACATGTGGAAGGCCGCATTTTTGGAACTCTACAATAGATAAATCTGTCGACAATAAAAATTAAGTTATATGTTAGTTGATTTTTTTATAGATTAGAACATGGAATCGGGGTATTAAAGTGTTTTATCTCATACCTGATATTGTCTGACCAAATAATTTTCCTTTGACAATGTCATCATGTAATTGCCAAACCTTGATATTGAATATACGTGCAAATATATCTGGCCTATCTTGAGGTTTCTGGACACCAGCAATTTCAAGAAAGTGACGAATTTCAGGCCAATTCTGGTTGCAAGTAAAAGTTAAAAACAAATCTGGCGGACCAACCCACGCACACATAGCCATTGCATCTTGGTAATTCTGGACCATGTAGCGTGGTCCTCCAGTGAATGACGAAGGCAACACAATTCTTTTACCTACATTGACACCTTTTTCATGGCCAACTGAAAGCATGTTGTATTCCCTGATATGTTTCTTCTCTTTTTTTTATTTCTTCTAAACCAACCCAACTGTTCATATTCTATGCAGTCATATGCATCAAGCATGTACCGATGTAGTAATCGACCATCTCGTAATAATGTGTTCCCTTCATTTTGCCGATTCTGCAACCTGAAGGAATAGTAATTCATCATGCTTATTGTTCTATTTGGGCTTCTTCCACCTGTAGTTTGGATACCATAAGGAATGTGATATGTCCATCAATCTTCACCATGAGGGAAGAGGAGCGAGTATTGCAAGGCCATGTAAGAAGGATGGTTCTCATAATTCTATGCAGGCCACCTTCTTTTGCAGAAGTAATGATGTCACGATTGTTTCCTTGCTCAGTAGCATTACCAGGAATAAGTGTTGCAACTTCGTCTGCTGTTAGAGCGACGAATTGATTTCCTCTTTGTAGCCTTGAATCTTTGATGTGCTAGCTTGACCTTGTAGTTCAACTTCTTGTCCGACAGAAGACTGTAACATAGGATTAATAGTTTCAAGCATGGTCTGAATCTTCGCAAGTATTTCCACATCAACCAAAGTTGAATCCCTTTCATGTTGGAAGGCAACATATATATTGTGGAGTTCATTTTCTCTGTCATAGATATATAGCTGTGCAAATTTAGGTTTCTTCCCCAGTGGAAGGAAGCAAAGACCTTATGCGATGATAAACTTGACCATGAATCTGTAACAGAAGAGACCTTCCCGTCGTTCACTCTGTGATCTACTTTGGCTCCCATTGAAGTAAAGCTGAAGGCATTATTGTAACCTCGGATGTGTTTCCTAAAGTGTTTAGTTGTTGCATCATCATTCTCTAATAACGAACGAAGAATTTCAGGAGTTGGTGGCAACAAAGGTATGACAACCTTTCCATGAAAACATATATTGAACCTCTATGTGGTTTGACCATGAAAATGTATTCTTTCTTTCATCCATAAAATGGCATCGCATTTACTGCAGCGGCACGTGGGTGGTCCAAAATTCAAACGTTCGAAGAATTTCCCAGACAACAATAAGCGGTAAGTATAGTAACGGATATTGCATTCTATATGTGTTCATACTAAATGCCACTTTGAGTTCCCAAACTTACTATTGATATGAATTCCAACATTTGTCGACGTGTCATTTGGTTTTTCCACATTGTCTTCAGGACTCTGATTGACATGTTCTTCTTCGTCGACATCTACTTCTGATGGTGGTTCTGTTGTTTGGTTACCACGGTCTAAGTTGACATTTGATGATTGTCTTTGTCTTTTTCGTGGTGTATCATGAGTGGTGCTTCTTTGGGTGAATGCTTGTAGGTTTGTTTGTTTGTCATGGTATCTTTTCCTTCGTGCATTTCTTATAGAAGTACTGGGCATGTCCTAATGTGGCAGAGAGGTTGTAATTTTATGTTATGTTGGTAATAAATCTATGATCAGTTGTATTGCTAATATGAGCACTAAGATGTGCAAAAATGGGTAAGCATTTTGTGGTTGTTTTGTATATGCAGATGTTTTATAAACATGCACTGTGGTAAGACGTAGGGTTAGTATTCTGTAGGTTCAAATTCAATGTTCTTACCTGTAGGTTAATTTGTTGGTCACTGGTGTGCTGATGTATATAATTTGGGCTTAATATTGCAAAATGACGATTCCCTCCCTATTCAGCTACATTTAAAGAAACAACAAAACTTAGCAAATTCATTCCAAGAAGTCTAGTTACCCACTTTCTTAAAGATTTCCATGTTACCAATCACACCCCAAGTACAACACTTGTGAGATCCAAAACAAAGTCCAACTAAGATAAACGTCCGTAAGAATACCAATATTTTTACCCCATACATGAGCATAATTTCCACAAATATACTTGTGACTAAATTCAAAAAGTTCATGTTATAAGTTTTATCCAAGGGAAAACAATCTAAAGAGAAACCAGAGGATACATTTATTTGTGGAACATATTGGTGATTCAAAATTTACTGAACTGCTATTCGTCGACGTAAAACTACTTAAATTGTCCCAACAGATTATCATTTTGCCCATCTACCCTTTCTACTTATATAACTCTTCATTTCACTCTTTTAACACAACTTTCTCTTCATATCACTCTTCTATTCACCAGATATAATGTCTCGGAGGCTAGGAAAAGAACCAGCGGACACCCCGGACTACTCACATCTGGTAAATTGCCTTGTTTATTTTAATTATTTTAAAAAAAAATTGGGTCGGGCGTCCGCGGGAGACGCCCGAACATTGGCAAAGACGTCTGCGGGAGACGCCTCCCACGTAAGGCAGACGCACAGTACGTAGTGTAGCAGACGAGTTAGGTCCTAGTCATCCACGTACACGTGGTATTTCTGCTTCAGTTAGGAGAGAGAGAGATCTGTTACGTCGTCGTCAGACACCTGAGGATTCTTTCGACGACGAGGATGATTCAGATGAGTTGAGGAGTCACGACGAGAGTGACGATGGGGGCTGGTATGACTTGGGGCCACAGGAGGAGGCGATACATCAGTCCGGTCGAGGACGGGGGCGACATTGTGGTCCTTCGGCTGAGTGGGTCATTAGTAAGGATCGAGGTGGCCGGTTTGTGACCGGTGATTCGAGTTCATGCACTGGAGACGCCCGAGCTCAGAAGAAAAAGAGGAGTGAGGACGACTCTTGGATCATCACGGATATTATGCCCGGTGGTCCTGTAGATGGCAGCGTCATTTCGAGTTTCAGATGCCACATTGCCAGACGCATCTGGGATGACGAGGATCAGAAAGTTTTGAAGTGCCATAATCGGCACAGAGCCTGTACGACATTGCAGGCATGGCGTTCAGTGATGACTAATGATATGACGGCGACCGTGGTTGACAGTGGATTGGGTCACTTGCCGTACAACATGTTTTCCTGCATCGACATGCCGTTGATTTCAGCTTTCGTGGAGCGGTGGCAGTCTGACACCAACACTTTCCACTTATCGTTCGGAGAGATGACGATCATGTTGCATGACGTCTTTCAGATTCTGCACATTCATGTTAAGGGTCCTATGGTCAGTGCGCAGGCGCCGACATCTGAGTTGAAGTTATATGTATCTGAGTTGCTGGGTGTCAGCCACCAGGGTCTTGGGTGGGATAGCTCATTTTGGAGTGGCGGTGGTGTTAGTATTGATGCTGTGGATGAGTGTTGCAGACGGGGGCGACCACCACGGACTGAAAATACGCAGATGACTGCTTATCTCTTCTTACTGCTAGGTTGCGTCTTGTTTGTCGACAAGAGCAGTTCCAGAGTCAGACCACGCGACCTAAAGGAGGCGAGAGACCCAGATACCATTGGTCAGTACTCGTGGGGGTCCGCGACATTGGCATATCTGTATCGCCAGCTGGGTATATCTAGTCGTGCTGATTGTTCTGGGATTACTGGTTGTCTTACACTGCTGCAGGCTTGGATCTATGAGTATTTTCCTGCTTTTCGCCCACATCGGGAGCGGAAGATTGTTGAGCGTGGTCATCCTCGTTTGCGTATGTGGGCTGTCCGGGCCGAGGATAAGAGCGAGGGTCGACTTCTTTCTATTCGTAGACGGCTAGATCAGATGACTGCATCGCAGGTATATAATGTATATATCATTCACGTTTATTTAAATTTTAACTTTATTATTATTAACGTATAAACGTTTAGGTGGAGTGGTTGTCGTATGGTCCCGAGCCTGCTGTAGTTGTGCCGAGGACTACATTTATGGGCGTTATTCGTGATAGGGATATCACAGAGCCTTATTTACCTGATCGCGTGTTACGTCAGTTAGGTTACGTTCAGGTGATCCTGGTTGACATCCCGACGCCCGAGCATGCAGTACGGTCTGCGACTGCGACGATGTACGACGTCAGGCATAGCGTTTCGTTCGCGGAATCAGTTTGGAGGACATTTCTGAGAGTAGGACGACTACACCGCGACCCCTTCACTTGTGCCGCAGATTATTTGCAGTGGTTCGGTAGGTGCTCACATCCACTTATCGTACCCGGTATCTTCCGAAACCGGAGAGACCACTGGATAGGACATGTTCCGACACAGTAAGTGTATCTAATTTTATTTTTAATTGTAATGTATATTTTGTTATTATTGTTAATGTACGTTAATTTTTATTTTACATACAGTGGATGAGTAGGGTGATACGGTGTACACAACCGTTCTTGCGACAGAGAGACAAGATGCCGACTGAGGATACGAAACTTGCATGTACAGATTGGGATCGCCTCATCGAGAATTGGAACAGCCAGTTAGGCATTTCGGACCATGATTCAGATGTTGAGTTGTAGTTGACTTGCTTTTACTATCGTTTTGTTATATGTGGCACTGTTACTACATTTGTTGGTATTTGTTTATGCTTATTTGTGTACTCTTATTATTTATTTCTTACGAACATATCTTCTACGTATTTCTTTGACTATCGTATTTTTAAAATTTATTTGTCACGAAAATATCTTCAACTTATTTCTTTAGATATCAAATAATATTTAAATTTAAAATACGGTAAAAGAACAACACGATATAAGTACAAATACATGATATATTATACATTACAAAAACATTACAAATTACAATCAAAATGTACTACGTAACCGGTTCCAATACTCCATCCTACTTTCGTATTGATCCTCCCATCCAACAACACTCTCATCTCGCATTTGATACCATAAGGTCGCTATAGAAGGTACTGGGAAATTATCAGGTAATTCCAAACGAATAAAATGTTTGTAACTCCCTAAATGAGCAATGACCAACTCTCTGACATGCCTCGTCATGGCAGACGGACTCTCCCATGGTAGCACAGTAAGACACGGGAACAACGAACTATCCGTTCCCATTGCGAAATATATGACCGCACACTTGTAAAAATTAGCAATAGGAAACAAGTCGGCCCAAACCTCCATCTAATGATCCTCGCCACAAGCTCCCCCGCCCCAATAAATTCGTTGACGAGCCTCTCCCACATTGCCGAAATACACACTCTCATAAATAGGATGTGCACCTATCTCATTAGAAATCACACGACGGGCGTACAACCAGTTCTCTTGACCACCATGGAAGACATTGGCAACACATCGAAATCCACAGTTGTCATCAGCACGTACGTCATTCCACCTTTACGGAAATGGTAAAATGATTCCTAGCAGTCTATCAGCATATGGGAAGTTATCCACGTCAATCCGTCCGGACACTGTAAGATAGGTAAATAACAATTCATTAAAACAACAAAATTAGGAGATAATATATTCAACAACATCTAGATTACTGATATATATTAAATAACAACAAAGATATCGTCATACTAGAAGATCTTGTGCCCGTGTTCACAGACGATCGAGACGAATTGGAAGACCGACCACGACCCCTGCTCCCACTACTGCCAGACCGACGACGAACCTTGCTCCCATTACTACCAGACCGACCACGACCTCGCTCAGCATACTCGAAGGCACTCGGGTCCCGACGTGTCGACTTTCCCCTAGGTCGACATCGTACCTTAATATTTTCTGCGGGTTCTCCATAGTTCGACTGATCGGGGTGTAACTGTTCGTATAAAATACGAGTGGTACTACGAATTACTGCAGGGTCGCTCTCCGAAATCCCATCAACTAGCTTCCGAAAATGCTCGACATCTTGTGCTGACTGATCCACAAACTCTGACATCTGGACTCCTTCTCCAATGACAAGTGTTTTCCAGAATGGATGAATCTGCTCTAAATAAATTCCATCACCTGACGCAAAACACTCGTACATGGTACATGCACAAGGAATCCCATGTGTTTTCAGGAAAGCAAACTCGCAATGATATTCAATTTCATCACTTAAGTCGTGCATTCTCTTCAACTCCTGAGTCAGTAACGACAAGCAGTGATGCGAAACTCGACCATTTATATGCTGAAACAAAGGACCTATGTAGTTTGTCACAATTCGACGTCTCAAATCTTCAAGAAAGTTCCGAATATTCGTCAGCTCCATTTCAATAGCCGAGTTCACGCGGTCGAAAAGAGTGTCAAGAGCGGCAGTCGATGTAGTGATCCACCCTTTCAGAGCCGAATGTGCACTTTCCACCTTGCAGTTCGTAGTGTTGCCGAAATGAAAAACTTTATTCGTCCAATTCAGCACAAATTTTTCCTTATGCACCAACCACGTGTCTTCCACATACTCCGTCAGCACTGGCCAGGACTTGTAAGAATCTTTCAGATTACGGACTGCTCTATCATAATCCGTCTGTGAATCAGAAAGCATGACTCTCCTCCACCTTCCATGCCTAAAACTTTCTGCAAGCTGCTTGTCCTTGCCGAATACGTGGTATGCGTAGTTGTACACGTCTTTGTTGATATGTCAGGTGCATAGTAAATGAGCAGACTCGGGAAAAACCTCTGCCACTGGTCGCATCAGACCCATCTCTCGGTCCGTTATTATTGTCGTCGGGCTAACAATATCCAATAACAGATCTCGCAACCTCTCCAACACCCACCGGTAACTAGACTCAGTCTCATCCTGCAAAATCGCATATGCGACGAGGAAATTCATGTTTGTTGGAGTAACCCCAACCATCTCAAACATAGGTATCTTGTACTCATTCGTCTTATACGTCGAATCCATGCAGATTACGAATGGGTATGTATGTACGCAACAACTGAACTGAAGTCGGATGTGCCAAAAATGCGTGAGTGAGGACATTAGTTTCTTCTTATGCCACAATCCAATGCAAATACTTATGTTGTACTGCCTCCGTGAGAAACTGCTGTGCGGGATTCCTGTCTTCAGATTTCGTCCTCCTCATGTACTATCTGAAGTTATAATTGTGTCTTTGATTGGGATTATCCTCCGGGAATTTCTCCTTTACTGCCAACAAAATGTTACGTGGTCTTGCTTGTGCCTCTGTCATATCACGAACAATTTGTTTTGCCCCAGCACTAAGTCCGCTGACCTGTCGGTGACCCTCTGAATAAACTGCAAGTGAGTGGCTGTGCTGCCCATATATGCTACTAGAAACAATGACTCATCCATCACGATCCCGTCGCTCCACCACTTTTACCAAAAACCGACAACTGCAACCTTTTCTTTTTGTATACTTTCGCAGTGCAATACTCGTATCACGAGAACTCATTTCACGTCTGCGATCACATATCATGTAATAATCCATCCTGTTATCTTCTTTTGGTTTGTATGATGATATAACCAAAAAAAATCCGGCTCCTAGTGCAACTTGTTTCGCCCATTTACAAGCTTCCTCGATTGTTGTAAATATTTCTTTACTGTCAAAAAGTTCATTGTAATCTACTCCATCACCACCGAAATCTTGCAACGGAACCTGAAAAAATTTAATTTAACAGAAATTAAATTTTTTTAAAAAAAAACGGACGTCTGGCTAAGACGCCTACACATTGGTGGAGGCGTCTGGCTAAGACGCGTCCACCTAGGTGGAGGCGTGTTAGCCAGACGCCCGAGTCGGGAAAAAAATCCACTCCCGTTACCTCGCCGGATCCAGGTGCTTCGCCAGACATTTTCGTGGTGTTGGTACTATGAATGTGAGTAAAACTGAGTCTAACACCTTATTTAAAGACACGTGATGAAATGAGTATTAATTGATTTGTTAAGGGCAAAAAGATTATTTTTGGGACGATTTAAGTAATTTTCCGGCGACGAATAGTAGTCCCTAATTTTAAATGTGCAGCACATACAGATGTAAGATGGTGATAACTTTTGCAAATAACCAAAACACAATCCAATGCAGAAGGGAGATCTGTTTTGAAGCTCAATTAGAATGGGGATCAACCAATCGTTAACATATTTTATCTTCTTTCTAATATGGCATATTTGATGTGCTAAATAATGGCAGTGCAAACTGTGCCATTGTTCGACTCACAGATCACAAACTGCGTAAAAGATACTACTTGTGGGGAAAAGTTTTCAAAGGCATGCAACTGTGATGATAAAAAAAGGGAACTACTATTCGTCGCCGGAAAACTACTTAAATCGCCCCAAAAATGACCTTTTTGCCCTTAACAAATCAATTAATACCGATTTCGTCCCGTGTCTTTAAACAAGGTGTTCGACTCAGTTTTACTCACATTCCTAGTACCAACACCACGAAAATGTCTGGCGAAGCACCTGAATCTAGCGAGATAACGGGAGCGGAATTTTTTTTCCCGACTCGGGCGTCTGGCTAAACCGCCTCCACCAAGGTGGAGGCGTCTGCCTAACACGCCTCCACATAGGTGGATGTGGTTTAGACAGACGCCTGTGTTTTTGTGTTTTTTTTAATTTTCTGTTAAATTCAAATTTTTCAGGTTTCGTTGCAAGATTTCGGTGGTGATGGAGTAGATTACAGTGAGCTTTTCGACAGTAAAGAAATATTTACAACAATCGAGGAGGTTGTAAATGGGCGAAACAAGTTGCAATAGGAGCCGGATGTTTTTTGGTTATATCATCATACAAACCAAAAACAGATAACCGGATGGATTGTTACCTCAGATGTGATCGCAGACGTGAGATGAGTTCTCGTGATATGAGTATTGCGCTGCGAAAGAATACGAAAAGAAAAGGTTGCGGTTGTCGGTTTTTGGTAAAAGTGGTGGAGCGACGAGATCGCGATGGATGGGTGATGAGAATTAAATTTATACCGCAAGTGCACGACGTCAATGAAGACGTGGCAAATACGGGTCGAACACAAGGAGGGAGAGTTCTTGTTATTTGTGTGATTTTCGATTAAGGGGAAGAAGGAGAGAAGAAATAAATTGGGTTTTGAGATTTTTGATTTTTAATTTCCTAAAGCATGAAACATAAACAAATAAAACTAAAGCAAGAACAAAGATGGTGAATTTCGTTGGGTGGAGGTTTAGGTATTGGGTTTAGATTAGAGAATTCAGAAACTTATAATAAATCATATTAGTTATAAGGCATTACATGATAAATGATTTAACATAAACTCAAGTAATCAAAATATACTAAGACGAAATTAAAATAATAACTTTTATTCTTCTTCTCTTCACCCTAAATCCGTCACCTCCATCCTTTGGAAAGAGTTAGAAACTCATGGATGGAAATGAGGAGAAGGGGTCCTAGAGGAATTACAAAAGAAAACTAAAAACAAGAAATAAAACAACAGAAATTTATTAAACTAAGGAATAAAAACTAGAACATAAGCTCAGGACTCTCACAACATCGTTTCAGGGCTATTTATAGCCGATACAAGGGACTTAGGTATAAAATAGGAAAGTACACGCGTCAACACGCAACCGGTAAAAAATTTAGAGCATGAATCTAATTTGGTGCGGTGGATTCACCACCTTTTTAGCTCCGATTTAATCCGAATTTTCCTGTGTGTTTATGGTATGATTTGATCCTCTGCGCGTCTGGATTGATTCTTTCCATTCTTTTGAGCTCCGGATTAATTCCTTCATATATTTGAAGATCCACATTGATTTTTCTTTAGATTTTCTCCAAGATAATATTTTGGTGCTTTAATTGCAATTAGGTCCTTGTTTTTTTGCAATTAAGTCCCCGACTACTTTTGTGCTTAAGTCCTTGTTCTTTTTGTAATTAGGTCTTGAATGCTTTTATGCTTGGATTTGAAACCCGATAATCTTGAGCTTGGTCTTTATGATAGAAATGAGTCTTTTGCACACGTTTATGCTCGGGATGTGGGTAATTTGCATTCAGGTCCCTGTATTCTGTAAATAAGACTAAACACATACCTTAGTAGCATTTATTGATATAAAAGTAATCTAAATGAAAGACATATGATGCAATGTATGCAATGCATCAATGGGTTATTGTTTCTAGTAGCATCTATGGGCAGCACAACCACCCATTGGTAGTTTATTCAGAGGGTCACCGACAGGTCAGCGGACTTAGTGCTGGGCAAAGCAAATTGTTCGGGATATGACAGAGGCACAAGCAAGACCCCGTAACATTTTGTTGGCGGTAAAGAAGAAATTTCTGGACGATAATCCGAATCAAAGACACATTTACAACTTCAGAGAGTACATGAGGATGACGAAATCTGAAGACAGGAATCCCGCGCAGCAGTTTCTCAGGGAGGCAGTGCAGCATAAGTATTTGCATTGGATTGTGGCAGATGAAGAAAAATATTGTTGTGGTACCCATCCCAACAATTAAAATTGGTATGCGACCCATCCCAAAAATTATAATTGGTATAATACCCATGAATTTTGAAAAAAATGTCTTTTGTTATAAATGTGATAAATCCAATTTGTTACATGACAAATTTCATTTAACTTTATAGTTTGAAAATATCAAATTTATAATTTGAAAAAAATATATTTTGTTAAAAATGTGGTAAATCCAACTTACATGTTCCAACAAATAACATGATAAATTTGATTTAATCTTTATAATTTGAAAATATCTAATTTATAATTTGAAAAATATCAAATTATAAATATTAAACGAAATTTATTATGTTATTTCATGTAACAAGTTGGATTTATCACATTTTTAACAAGTCTTTTTTTCTCAAAATTCATGGGTATCATACCAATTATAATTTTGGGATGGGTAGCATACCAATTTTAATTGTTGGGATGGGTGCCACAACAATATTTTTCTTAATTACTTAATTAGTGGGTTAATACATTTGTTAATTATTCCATTAACGGCGTCGTAACAGAATCTGTTAACGACAACATGCAGAAGTGAGACTCACGTTAACGGAATTGCACTAAAACAATTTATATCCTAGTTATAGGTATCAAAACAATTTTTTAAGAAACCATAGGTTAGGCTAAAATACTTGCATCTGCCGAACACACCTCTCATAACGGGAAATCCAAAAATAACTCATCTTGTTAATTTTAACAGACTAATAGCCTATTATCTAATTTCACAACTTATAAACCAGTCATTACTCTACAAGTCTTTGTTTGGACTTCAAATAGATGAGAATTTGACAAATAAATTTGACATGGCATGCTGGATTTCAACTCTAGGAAGTGACTTGGATTCACTAATTCACGATTTAGATGTAATTGTACTTTTGGACGGGACTTGAATTAGCAGTTACATGACCAGAAATTGCAACTTATTGTTAGAATTTAATCCTAATTATTTAGGCTAATTGGGTTTTATGACTTTACTAACCTTCTTGGGATATTTTGTAGTGTGAGTGGTTGTGGTTGGTTGAGAAAAAGGCGATGGGATGGTAGGGAGTTTGTGATTGATTGAGTCTAAGGGGAGGACTTGAAGAAGCTCATCTCATCTCATCTCATTCGCATTCGCATTCGCATTCTCATTCTCATTCTCATTCTCATTCTGTATCTGATCTCATCTCTCTCAAACTATCTCTCTCTGGTAGCTGCAAGGAAGAAGATCTCTTTGAGAGTGCCCGACGGAGTTGTGCTCGTGGTTGACGAGGTGATCGGAGTTAGGTTCGTCAGAGAAAAACTAGTAGGGAGGGAGTGATCGTTGTGGTTCTTCAGAGGCTTCTTCAAGCCTTAAAGATATGCCAAGTTCAACTAGTTGGTTTTTATTACACAAGTTGTGTAAGGGGTTGGGCTAGACGCCGAAGGTTGGATGCCTCGTCGTTGATGAGGTGCAACAAGCTGACTCTATCCTTTTTAAATAGAGACTTTGTCCTTTATAATCTGTTACTCTGTCCTTTTTAAATAGAGACTTTGTCCTTTATAATCTGTTACTCTGTCCTTTTTAAATAGATGTGTTGTCCTTTATAATCTGTTACTCTATCCTTTTTAAGTAGAGGCTTGCCCTGTTTTGCAGTTTCCTGTTATGATTGATGGGTTTTGTGATCTGCTCGAAGGCAACAGGTTCACCGATCTTTTTGGGGCAACAGAAAGGACAGGCCTGCCTGATAGAGATCAATTGTGGCTCTACGGAGCGAGTTGTAATCGTTGTGGTGTCGCCCATGTGTGGCGATGAATTTGTTGGCCGACAATGTTCCGACGGGTGCCTTGTGAGCACGAGTGATGTGGGTGATGGGTAAGAGGACCCTAGAGCCTTGATTGTGGTTGTGGTGATGTAAACTGCGATTGGGAGAGAGGTCCCGGGAGCCCAATTTTGATGTTGTGATTTTACAGTTGTTGTACTTGTGCCATGTTTTACTTGCTACTGCATTGTTCATACATGTTAGGGGTTTGACATACGGGATTTTCTTATGGAAACTTAGGCATAGTTGCATGTTTACTTTTCAGGCCGTAAGCGGTGTTAAATGGTGGTGACTGCGGAGGAGCTCACTCAGGACAAGATCCTGTTTTTCCTCTTTTAGAGGTTGTCATGATTACTTGTACATTATCTTATAGTTTTTTGATGTAATCACATTTTTGAAACATTTGTGTGTGTGTGTGTGTGTGTGTGTATATATATATATATGTTGGTGCACTTGGTGGTTGTCTTCTGTAATGTCCTCGGTGTATAATTTGACTCTATTGATTATCTTTTGAAAGTTTAAAATTTTTCACTATTTTGAGGGTGTTACACTTATGATGCTAATTTGTTTTCTTTTTCTTTTTTGGATGTCTTTGGCAAGGTCTAGCATGCATGTCCACTTGGTTATGTTTGTTGTCTATACTTTAATTTTTCTTACTTCTCTCGATCAAACAAAACAATCTAATTTCACAACTTTATTTGCGTTTGCACAAATTCATAAAGTAAGACTAGATCTAATTCATTAAATCTCCAAGCAATTGTAAATAAGCAACACTTATTTTACTGGGGTAGTCAAAACTTAGAGGTTGATACTGGTGCATACATCTCACCTTCTAAAACTCTAACATTTAAATATTTACCACAGGTAATGGAAAAAAGGAAAAAATCATGGCAAATTGAGTTTGTCGTTATCAATTAACACTTCTAAGTATGTTTTGATCAGATTGTCAAATACCTAAAAGTATAAAGAAGATAAAATCAGCACATACCCGTATGGCCTTTGGGAGTAGTGGTGCCGTTTTAGAGGACTAAGGTAGGAAAGGTTGCCATCCTTGGCAGTTATGGACATGGTGTTTCATTGATGGTGAACAGAAATGTTGTTCGTTGGGAGTGTGGGTTGTTTCGAAGGCTTCATTTTGGTTGAGAAGGTTTGGGAGGGGGTATAGTGTATGGGGTTTGGATTGAGAATGTTGGGAAGGGGTTTGGATTGCCAACACATGTTAAGAATGGGGTTTGACTTGGAATGTTAGTTCAAGCTGCTAGGATTTTCCAGATGATCAAAGTTTGAAAGTTATCTAATTTAGAATTTGATAGATTTTAATTTTGGATACATAATTGGTAGATTAAAATTTGTGGTTTTGAATTCAGATTTAGTATGCTTGTTTGTTATTCATGATCGAATTTGGATCCAGGTTATACCCGGTTCGAAGTAGTCGTTTGCATTTTTGCACCTGAATCATCGTAGATAACATGAGCAGGATAAAATTGAAAGGTGAATTATTGAAGAAATTTCCCATATCATTTAACACAGGTTAAGTGCTGAGAATTTTATTTATACCGCAAGTGCACGGCGTCAATGAAGATGTGGCAAGTACGGGTCGAACACAAGGAGGGAGAGATATTGTTATTTTTGTGATTTTCGATTTAGGAAAGAAAGAGAGAGAAATAAGTTTGGTTTGAGATTTTTGGTTTTTAATTATCTAAAGCAAGAACAACAAAAACTAAAAAGAAAATAAAGCAAATATGGATGAGAGTCCAGTGGGTGGAGGTTTAGATGTCGGGTTTTTTTAGAGAAATCTGAAACTTATAATAAATCACATTAGTTATAAAGCATTACATGATAAATGATTCAACATAAACTCAAGTAATCAAAATATACTAACATGAAATTAAAATAATAACATCATTCTCCTTCTCGTCACCCTAAATCCATCACCCTAAATCCATCACCCCACCCTTTGGAGAGAGTTAGAAACTCATGGATGGAGGGAAGGAGAAATGGTCCTAGAGAAACTACAAAAGAAAACTAAAAACATAAAATAAACCAACAGAATTTTATTACTAAAGTATGGAATAAAAACTAAGACTCGTTTCAATACATGATTCGGCCTTATTTATAGTCTCAACCGGGGATCCCAATACATAAAAGAAAAGTACACGCGTCAATACAACATTGGTAAAAATTTCAGCGCACGGATCAACTTTTGTGCGGCTAATTCGCCGCATTTTGTACATGGGGTGCGGCGGAATCGCCACCTTTTTTGCTCAGATTCAATCCGGATTTTTCCTGTGTGTTTATTGTATGATTTAAATATCCTTTGCGCGTCTGGATTGATTTCTTTCCTTTCTTTTGAGCTCCGAATTTATTTCTTCATATATTTGGAGATCCAAATTGATTTTTCTTTAGAACTTCTCTAAAATAATATTTTGGTACTTGTAATTTGTAGTCGGGTCCTCGGCTTTTTGCAATTAAGTCCCTGACTACTTTTGTGATTAAGTCCTTGGTCTTTTTGTAATTAGGTCTTTGAATGTTTTTATGCTTGGATCGAATTCAATTTGAAGCCCGATAATCTTGACTTGGTCTTTATGATAGAAATAAGTCTCTTGCACGCGTTTATGCTCGGGATATGGGTAATTTGCATTCAGGTCCCTGTATTATGTAAATAAGACTAAACACATACCTTAGTAGCATTTATTGATATAAAATTAATCTAAATGAAAGACATATGATGCAATGTATGCAATGCATCATTAAGATATGCATAGCCACCCGAACATCAAAAATCTTGCAATAATAGCCAAATACGTAAGTATAGTTGAATACATTTGTCATTTATAAAATAGCAAAGGTTGTTAGTTTTGTGTTCCAACATACGTTGGTCAGAACATTTTACAAATAAAATGACAAACATAACAAATTGATCGTGAAACAACATGCGTCTTTTATCGGTGAATAAATTGTTTCGGTTTATAAATGACTATAAAAGAGTATTGCTTCCATTCAAGCCTGAAGATCTATTGGGATGTGGAGAAATCCATCATGTAACCCATCTTCGATTTTTTTAGCGCTTTAGATATGATAATGTCGTAGTTATATTGATTGCAATAATAGATTTTCTGTTTTGTTTTTGTAACATTATATTGATCAAATGTGGTAAAATTAACATCAATAGTTATATAAAGGAACAAAGTTGTTTTATTTTCTATCTCAATTAGAATTTGATAAATTTTAAATATGGATACGAAATTGGTAAGTTATAAAATTGTGGATTTGAATTCAGATTTAGTATGCTTGTATGTTATCTGGGTTCGAATTTGATATAGGTTATATCCGGTTCGAAGTAGTCATTTGCAATTTTGCATCTGAATCATCGTAGATACTATACATGAGCAGGATAAAATTGAAAGGTGAATGATTGAAGAAATTTCCCATGTCATTTAACATACGTTAAGATATGCATAGGCACTCGGACATCAAAAATCTTTTTTTAATAGTCAAATTGGCCAGTATAGTTGAACAACTATATAAGAGGTAACTATATAAAATAGTAGAGGTTGTTAGTTCAGTGTTCCAACACAAGTTTGTTAGAACATTTATGCACGACCATATGACTTGACAAATTACAAATAAAATGACAAACATAACAAATGGATAGCGAAACAACAATGCATCTTTCTTGGTTGATAACTTGTTTTGGTTCCTTGCGATCGTTCGCCTATAGTCATTTCCTATCAAACATACCAGGGTTGTGAGGAAAGTGACAATAAAGTATTAATGAAAGAAAATAAATTATAATGACTATGAAAGAGTATTGCTTCCATTCAAACCTAAAGTGTAAGAGTAGCGCTTCAGATATGATAATGTCGTAGTTATATTGCAATAATAGAATTGTTGTTTTGTTTTTGTAACAAACGTAGTAAAAGTAACATCAATGGTTATTTAAACGAATGAAGTTGTTTGATTTTTATGAATCTAAGGAGTTTTTATATATCTACGAAGGAAAGAAGCAGATGTTCAACAGCAGGAAAAGACGGCGGTTATGGTTTTGAAGTTGTTGACCTTACTACGGTCGGAAATGTGTTAATTGGTTGGTGAAGGTAGTTTCTCTAGATTTGGATTTGGTAAGTTGCTTCTTGAACCTTGTTGGCTGTGAAGTTGTTTTGCAGTGCGAAGTGAAGGTTCTTTTCGTTGATCTTGAAAGTGAATGAGTAATTTTTCCCAAGACTTTTCTTCACTATTTCTTGAAGTATTTCTGCTGAATTATCCTGGTTGAAATTAATATTGATTTGTTAGAGTTGATATATATATATACATACATGAATTCTCTAGTGAGTCCAGGGCATAATTTTTCTAAATTAAGCCCCCACAATATCCACCACTCATTTCAAATTGTAAGGTAGATTAAGAAAAAAATGGTTATGCTAATGAATGGTGATATTAACTGTAAATAAGATTCAATGGTGAGATTGTAGGGGACTTAAACTAAATTTGATGATATGTCTTGACTTGATTATTGTTAGTTAATGTTCTTTTTTTGCTTGTTATAGTTGTGATAGATTGTTGTGTCCCGATTGAATATTAGGGGCGTTACATAAGGACTACACGATAAAATAGCCTTTGTTATGTAAATATGTTGCAACTCTTATGGTTTATAAAACTTAAAAAGATGTGCATTATCGTATTCTCCTTTGAAGTTTTGCAGGCAAGGAAGTCTCATCTGGTGTCTCGTTAGAGGGTGAAGAAGATGCATGTGAAAATCGAAATCTATTGTTATAAGCCAACCTTCAAATGTTCCTAAACCTCGCTCCAATTAACTCTGGGAGAAAACCTGAATAGGTCCTTTTGGCACTGAGGCTGAAGAAGCTCTTATTTGGAGTCAAGGAATCACCATTGCAGAGGACCAACCAAGGAAGGTTTGAGATGCATTTGCGCCTTGTTTCAATAGATCGTCAATACTGGCAAAGTACACCACCTTCAAACATGATCAGGTAGGCATAACCGTTCTATAATTAGTTGCAATATGTCATGCGAGATGTTGTTCCAATCAGCCATTTCCTTTACCTCTAACGGGGAAAGGAAACAACTTGATTATATATATTCTCCAACATGACCCGTACAACACAGTTTTTTTGTAACGTCCCCGAAAACAACGGAAAATTTAAACAATAATAAAGACCGTCAACGGTCAACAGGGGCACGTCACGGGAAAACAAACCAACATATATATAATATAAAAGATATAGATCCACGTTGAAGTCAAATATACAAACTGACTGTGATTACAACAAAACTATACAATAGGTAATCACCTCAAAAGGAAGAGACTAACACTACAGGATCTGATCCCGGGGGCACCCTCCTCGGTCACCACCTCGACTCTAGAACTGCTCGCTACCTAAAATGCAAACAATTGAAACATGCCTGAGTTCCCTGCAGGAATCCCGTATGTCAAACCTCCTAAAATACAAAATGAAATTAAAGACAATGCAATGCAATGCACATGATCATCCACCTCTGGCCCACAACAATGCCCTCTCCGCCTCTGCGGTACTGAACCACTTCTGCCACTAGGGTCAAGTCAGTCCATCGCTGCCTCACAAGGGTCAGTCGGCACCACTGCTCCCCAAAAGTGCAGAAAGGAACCCTGGCACTACGCTGCCACCCCAGGAGCGAGTCAGCCCGCCGATTACACAACTCGGGTCAGACGACAGCCGCTGCTCCCCCAAGAGCCGCCAGACGCGCACCCTGCCAGAACATCCTCGGCCTACCGCCAAACCCTAGCAAACAACCCAAGGATTACGGCACTCATCCCTCACACCCCGCTCGATATGAGAGGCAACAGTAATACAATAATACGCCATCGTCGAAGGTGAAATCCGTCACTCTCAAGGCCGGTAATCGACCGTCTTCTCGGAGCCGGTAGTCGACCTATACTCAACGGATCGCGTGTGGATAAATCCACCAACCTGCGGCAGATCGGTCGACCGCTACAAGCACACCGGTCGACCGGTCTTCCACACAGTACTCGGTACTGTACAACCAATAGCATCCGGTCGAACCACGCCAACCGAATTACCGACCAATCGGTCGAACAAAAGTCATCTAGCGGTCGACCGTTTGGATGGTCTACGCTATACCAATTTTATATAATATATATATCCGACCGGTCGAACCAAGGGGTCGTTCAACCGATAACAGGAATTTTAACATTTTGCCCAAGTCTTATTCGGTCGACCGGAACTGAAATACAGTTCGACTGAAACAACACAGGCACTCTACTGCTTAATTAAATGCTCAGTCGGTCGACCGAAAGTTAAAGAGCGGTCGACCGGTTTGATGGTCAAAGCTCCCAACAGACTTAGCATCGAATAGATCGATCGAGCCAGGTTAAGGATGTTCGACCGTTTAATAAGTCAAAATCCCCAACCGACCTATTCTCATTGTTTTGGTCGACCAGCTAAGTGGACCCGTTCGACCGATAACAACATTAAACCTTTTTTCCCGCACAAATCTGGCATAACGGTCGACCGTCCTCAGACATCGTTCGACCGTTCGCGGGTGCAAATCAATATAATAATAGGATCGGTCGACTGCCTACAGGCACCGGTCGACCGATCGTCGTCTTCAACCTCTGAATAGGTTGCAATCCGACGGGGAATTCGACGCAAACGTCGATCCCCAACACTCACAAAGCTTATGTGAGTTATATTGAAGACTTGGCATACCTTTTTGAAGCTCGTGGATGCCTCCTAAGCTTTGGCAACCTCCACCCAACTTCTTCTTCTTCTCCTCTTCTTCTTGTCCTCTTCTTCTTCTCCTTCACTTCTTCTCCTCTCCAAAACTCCTCCCTCACTCTCTGCTTGTTCAACTGAAGAAAACGTTTTAGGTAAAATCTTATCTAACTAAATATATTTACATTTTAACTTACCACCTCCACCTCCTCAAATCCTACACTAACACCTCATCTCCCAAATCTTATCCCCTCACATCTAAGTAGTATGCTTAATTAGGTTAATTAGGTTTAGTTTAGTTTAATTAAGGTGTTTAGGTTAAGGTTATTACAATCTACCCTCCTTAAAAGAATTTCGTCCGCGAAATTCGAAACAACTGACTTACCGGAATAACTCTGGATACTGCTTCCTGACATCCTCCTCGATCTCCCAGGTAGCCTCTCTGACACTGTGATGCTGCCACCTGACCTTCACCATCGGAATCACTCTCCTCCTGAGCTGATGTACCATCTGATCCACAATCTCAACTGGTCTCTCATCTAATGACAAATCCTGCTGGATCTCTGGTACTGCTATCTCTATCACATGAGTTGGATCGGCCACGTACTTCCTCAGCATAGAAACATGGAAGACGTTGTGAAGTCCTGCGAACTGTGGTGGTAAAGCAATCCTATATGCCACCTCCCCGACTCGATCCAATATCTCAAAAGGTCCGACATACCTCGGACTCAGCTTCCCCTTCTTCCCGAATCTCATCACCCCTTTGGAAGGTGAGATCTTCAGGAAGACATGATCTCCTGCCGCAAAAGTTAGCTCACGCCTCCGCGTATCAGCATAACTCTTCTGTCTGCTCTGTGCTGTAGCTAGGGTTGTGCATTGACCGGGTCAAACTGGTCGGTCCGGGTTCGGTCCGGAAATTTTTGAAAAAATCCGGTCCGGTCCGGGTTTCGGTCCGGCAAATTTTAAATTTTCCGGTCCGGTCCGGACCGGTCCAATTTTTTTTTAACTTAAAAAATTCGGTTTTTGACCTGACCGGACTGGACCGATTCGGTCTGGTCCGGTCCGGTCTTATGTTCGTGGGCATCCGGTCCGGTCCGGTCTTCGGTCCGGACCCCGGATAAAAATCCGGTCCGGACCGGATGCACATCCCTAGCTGTAGCTAGTCGTCTCCGAATCACGTCGACCTTCTCTGAATATAACTGTATAATGTCAGGTCCAACTAGCTGTCTCTCGCCCACATCACTCCAGCATACCGCGCGATCTATACGGCCTCCCGTATAATGCCTCATATGGTGCCATCCCAATACTCGAGTGGTACATGTTGTTGTAGGCGAACTCAATCAGCGGCAAGTGCTCATCCCAATGCCCGGCCCAGTCAAGTGTACACGCTCTCAGCATGTCCTCCAATGTCTGTATCGTCCGCTCTGACTGGCCATCTGTCTGTGGGTGGAAAGTTGTTCTAAACTTCAGGCGTGTCCCCAGTGCTCTGTGTAGACTCTCCCAAAATCGCGAAGTGAATCTGGGATCTCTATCTGAAATGATACTGACTGGTACACCATGAAGTCTGACAATCTCCTAAATATATAACTTAGCTAGACCATCCAGAGCAAGGGTGGTCTTAATAGCTAAGAAATGCGCCGACTTGGTCAGTCGATCGACTATAACCCAAATCGCGTGGTGGAATCTCCGTATCTTCGGTAGCCCCGTAACAAAATCCATCGTCACGTGCTCCCACTTCCACTCGGGCAACTCAATCCTCTGCATCTGCCCCGCTGGTCTCTATTGCTCGATCTTCACCTGCTGACAGACAAAACACCTCGACACAAAGTCTGCAACGTCCTTCTTCATACCTCGTCACCAGAAGTTCCGCTGCAGATCTTTGTACATCTTGGTGCTCCCTGGATGAATGGAATATCTCGATCTGTGTGCCTCCTCCATGATATCATGTCTCAGGTCCTCTGTCCTCGGCACCCAGATACGGTCTCTGAATCTCAGACCTTCATCCACTCCAACTCTGAAGTCTGACCCATCTCTAGCCGCTAACTGTAGTAAACTGCTCAACTCCTCATCTGTAGTCTGAGCATGAATCACTGTCGATACTGTCTGAGGCTCTACTCTCAATCCTGCAATCACTGCACCCTCCGAACTATCTGCAAATGGTCTCCACTCTGCTAAAGACTCTAGCAGTCGCCACTCCTGGATGCATAGGCATGCTACTGATACCTCCACCTTCCGGCTCAAAGCGTCCGCAACTGTGTTCGCCTTCCCCGGATGGTAAGAGATAGTGAAATCGTAGTCCTTAATGAACTCAAGCCATCTGCGCTGCCTCATGTTCAGCTCCTTCTGCGAGAACAGGTACTTCAGACTCTGATGATCTGTAAACACCTCAAACTGCTCGCCATAAAGATAGTGTCTCCAGGTCTTCAGTGCGTGAACCACTGCTGCTAACTCCAAATCATGTGTCGGGTAATTCCTCTCATGGACCTTCAGCTGTCTGGATGCGTACGCGATCACCCTCCTGTGTTGCATAAGTACACATCCTAAGCCAATACCCGAAGCGTCGCTATAAATCACAAATCCACCTGTGCCACTCGACAATGATAAAACTGGTGTTGTGGTCAACAATCTCTTCAGCTCCTGAAAGTTGTCCTCGCACTTCTGCGACCATACAAAAGTGACTCCCTTCTGCGTCAGAGCCGTCAGTGGTGCTGCCAATCTCGAGAAGTCATTGATGAAGCGACGGTAGTAACCTGCCAGTCCAACAAAGCTCCTAATCTCCGTCACGCTCGTAGGGGTCCTCCACTGTGTCACTGCCTCTACTTTCGCCGGATCCACTGCTATCCCCTCTGCCGATACAATGTGTCCGAGGAACGCCACTCTGTCCAACCAAAACTCGCACTTTGAGAACTTAGCATATAACTGTTGAGCCTCAAGATGCTTAGTACAATCCTCAGATGCTCTCTGTGCTGCTCCACATCTGGTGAATAGATCAAAATGTCATCCACGAAGACAATCACAAATATATCAATATACTGCCTGAATGTCCGGTGCATCAGATCCATGAACGCTGCCGGAGCATTTCAATCCAAATGCCATCACCAAGAACTCATAGTGTCCATATCTCGTCCTGAAAGCTGTCTTCTGGATGTCCTCATCTCGAATCCTCAACTGGTGATATCCTGAACGTAGGTCAATCTTCGAGAAAACCTTTGCTGACTGCAGCTGGTCAAAGAGGTCATCGATCCTAGGTAAGGGATACCTATTCTTCACCGTCACCTGGTTCAGCATCCTGTAGTCTATGCACATCCTCAAAGATCCGTCCTTCTTCTTCACAAACAAAACCGGTGCACCCCAAGGCGAAACACTCGGTCTGATAAATCCAGAGTCCATCAACTCCTGCAACTGCTTCTTCAACTCTGTCAAATCAGCAGGTGTCATCCGGTATGGAGTCTTCGACTGTGGTGTAGTGCCAGCTACCAACTCTATGCCGAACTCCAACTCCCGATGTGGTGGTAAACCTGGAATCTCCGCTGGAAAAACATCCGCGAACTCCTGCACCACCTCAATGTCCTCTAACCTCTGAGACTCTGCCTCCGCAACCACAAGTGTCGCTAAAAATGCTGCACAACCCTGCTGTAACAGCCTCTGAGCTCTCACGGCAGATACAATAATGTGACCTCCTCTGCTTCTGATCCCTCTAATCAGAATATCAGGTAAACCCTTCCTCGGGATCAAAATCTTCTTCTCACGGCACAAGACTCGAACATCATATTGGGACAGCCAATCCATCCCAAGTATGACATCAAAGTCCTTCATCGGTATCAAGACCAGGTCTGCCGAAAACTCCTGATCTCCCGAAACAACCGTGGCGTCGGGGACAAATCTCCCCACAGTGCCCACCAGACCCAGGGGTGTGCTGACCTCCAAAGTGGCAGTCAACATCGCAAGGGTACAGCCCAACACTCCCGCAAATTGCTCTGAGATGAACGAGTGTGTCGCGCCACAATCAATGAGCACCCTAGCTACTGAACCAGCAACAAGAAGCGTACCTTCCACAACCGCGCCTCCATCCCGAGCCTCCTCTGCCTGGATGGTGAAAACTCTGCCAGTGCGCTGCCCCTGCTGTGGCCTAACAGGTGGTCTACCTCCGCCTCCACCTCTGCCTGGTGCTGGTAATCCCGGTGGTCTGCTCGGCCCAGCTCCTCGGCTCGGACAACTCCTAATAAAGTGACCCAGTTGGCCACACCCATGACAAGCTCCGGTGGTGAAACACTGTCCAGAGTGAAACCTCCCACAAGTACCACAAGGCTCAGGTCGTGGTACTGCAGCTCCTGCTCCCTCAAATCAGGGCCTCTTGCCCGGATTCCCCCCAGTCTGACCTCCTGGCCGCCCAGAGAACCTACCCGATGGCCTCCTCTCATCCTGGTAGTTCTCTCTGTAGTCACGATCAAGAATAGTGGCACTCTTCACGGCCTCGGCTAACGTGCTCGACATACGCGTCAGCACCTTCGTCCTCAACTGCTTCCGGAGCCCTCGGACGAACTTCCCAGCTCTCTGCTCCTGTGTGATATACATCTCGGGACAGTAACGCTCAAGGGCGTTGAACTTCCCGATGTAGCCTGTCAAGGTCATGTCCTCCTGCTGAAGACTCAGAAACTCCTCCCTCTTCGCATCCTGCACATGCTGCGGAAAGTACTGCTCGTTGAACTCGCCAACGAACTCCTCCCAAGCTATATCGTCTCTGTCCGCAAACACCACTGCAGATGTGGACCTCCACCAGTTGGACGCAGCACCGCCCAACACATAAGTAGCCAGTCCCACTCTCGCCTCCGGAGGACAACCAATAGCACCGAAGATCTTCTGCATCGTGAAGATCCACTCCTCCGCAGCCTCTGCATCATACTGCCCCAGAAAGGTAGGCGGATGCTGGCGCATAAACCGATCATGCATAGCGCTAGTCCCCGTCTGCCCAGTCTGTGCTGCCTGCTGCTGTATCATCTCAGTTAGATGTCCGACCGTATCGAACAACGTCCGACGCTCCTCCTCCCAAGCCTCATCCCTCGCAGTCTCACTCTCACCGCGAGTATGAGCGACGACCTTCCCCCGTCTAGGAGGCATCTGCCAAAGGAAACAAGACAATCATCAATATAAAATATGCTTGCATGATCCTCTAAGACCTACTCCCTAACTCAAAGGTGGTTTCTTTGGACAAGTACGCCAGAATCAACGCTCTGATACCAAATTGTAACGTCCCCGAAAACAGCGGAAAATTTAAACAATAATAAAGACCGTCAACGGTCAACAAGGGCACGTCACGGGAAAACAAACCAACATATATATAATATAAAAGATATAGATCCACGTGGAAGTCAAATATACAAACTGACTGTGATTACAACAAAACTATACAATAGGTAATCACCTCAAAAGGAAGAGACTAACACTACAGGATCTGATCCCGGGGGCACCCTCCTCGGTCATCACCTCGACTCTAGAACTGCTCGCTACCTGAAATGCAAACAATTGAAACATGCATGAGTTCCCTGCAGGAACCCCGTATGCCAAACCTCCTAAAATACAAAATGAAATTAAAGACAATGCAATGCAATGCACATGATCATCCACCTCGGGCCCACAATAATGGCCTCTCCGCCTCCAAGGTACTGAACCACTCCTGCCACTAGGGTCAAGTCAATCCATCGCTGCCTCACAAGTGTCAGTCGGCACCACTGCTCCCCAAAAGTGCGGAAAGGAACCCTGACACTACGCCGCCACCCCAGGAGCGAGTCAGCCCGCCGAATACACAACTCAGGTCAAACGACAGCCGCTGCTCCCCAAGGAGCCGCCAGACGCGCACCCTGCCGGAACATCCTCGGCCTACCGCCAAACCCTAGCAAACAGCCCAAGGCTTACGGCACTCATCCCTCACACCCCGCTCGACATGAGAGGCAACAGTAATACAATAATACGCCATCGTCGAAGGTGAAATCCGTCGCTCTCAAGGCCGGTAATCGACCGTCGCCTCGGAGCCGGTAGTCGACCTATACTCAACGGATCGCGTGTGGATAAATCCACCAACCTGCGGCAGATCGGTCGACCGCTACAAGCACACCGGTCGACCGGTCTTCCACACAGTACTCGGTACTGTACAACCAATAGCATTCGGTCGAACCACGCCAACCGAATTACCGACCAATCGGTCGAACAAAAGTCATCTAGCGGTCGACCGTTTGGATGGTCTACACTATACCAATTTTATATAATATATATATCCGACCGGTCGAACCAAGGGGTCGTTCAACCGATAACAGGAATTTCAGCATTTTGCCCAAGTCTTATTCGGTCGACCGGAATTGAAATACAGTTCGACCGAAACAACACAGGCACTCCACTGTTTAATTAAATGCTCAGTCGGTCGACCGAAAGTTAAAGAGCGGTCGACCGGTTTGATGGTCAAAGCTCCCAACCGACTTAGCATCGAATAGATCAGTCGAGCCAGGTTAAGGATGTTCGACCGTTTAATAAGTCAAAATCCCCAACCGACCTATTCTCATTGTTTCGGTCGATCGGCTAAGTGGACCCGTTCGACCGATAACAGCATTAAACCCTTTTCCCGCACAAATCTGGCATAACGGTCGACCGTCCTCAGACATCGTTCGACCGTTCGCGGGTGCAAATCAATATAATAATAGGATCGGTCGACTGCCCACAGGCACCGGTCGACCGATCGTCGTCTTCAACCTCTGAATAGGTTGCAATCCGACGGGGAATTCGACACCAACGTCGATCCCCCACACTCACAAAGCTTATGTGAGTTATATTGAAGACTTAGCATACCTTTTTGAAGCTCGTGGATGCCTCCTAAGCTTTGGCAACCTCCACCCAACTTCTTCTTCTTCTCCTTTTCTTCTTCTCCTTCACTTCTTCTCCTCTCCAAAACTCCTCTCTCACTCTTTGCTTGTTCAACTGAAGAAAACGTTTTAGGTAAAATCTTATCTATCTAAATATATTTACATTTTAACTTACCACCTCCACCTCCTCAAATCCTACACCAACACCTCATCTCCCAAATCTTATCCCCTCACATCTAAGTAGTATGCTTAATTAGGTTAATTAGGTTTAGTTTAGTTTAATTAAGGTGTTTAGGTTAAGGTTATTACATTTTTCATCTTTTAACAAGAAGTTTGTTTAAAATTTAGCATGCAAGGAAGACAAGCAAATAAGCAATTTATATAGATATAGCTTATAGATGAAGAATTAACCAGTCTAAATCAATTTATATTTTATAAGGTACTCAAACCTTATGGAAAATATTAGCACATGTATAGTTAGCATTTTGAGTGAGATGATTTGTTTGAATGAGGTTTGACTTGTATTTTTATTATTTAAATTCATGAAAGTATTTAGTTAACTTTTGATCTATACGTTAGTTCACTGTTTGTTCAAAGGGTCTATTAAAGCATATTCAAAATAGTAAAACTTTGGTATATTAGCTACGTCGAGTTTCATGGGATTCTTTGGGGCGGCTTAAAATGGCTTCTATTTGCCACAAATCGAATTTTGATTTAATGGTTTCGGACAATATTATGTTATCACTACGTACTATCGTGTTCTTTTTGACGGCGGTGTAATTTGTCTACAATGCCCCCCTCATGATTGATAGAATTTAATATTTCAAAGAGAATCATGTTCTTGACTAACATACAATACAATATTCATGCAAGGAGTTATTTGTTATAAAAACGACTTGTAGATTTCTATGCACCGTAACATAAAAGATGAACTTTTGCAAGTCAAGATATCACTCGATACATTCTATAGAAAGATCACACTAAGGTCAAAGAAACAAGGAGGACTGACACATATCTTGAAGATTCAGAAAGCAAAAAAAACTACTAAACTATATTTTGAACTTCGTTTTATGGGTTACCGAAAATTGTTGCTAGTCGTTTTGAAGTTCCAGTAAACTGAAAAGTATACAAAATGCAAGTCATGTGCAAATATATACTAGCAGTATCAAGAAGTATAATCATAACATATTTTGATGCAATACATGTAAATATCAGCCTCAAAGTCTAAATTATTTTGTCCGGTCCATTAGCTACCGCAAGTCCACTAATCCAGTATAACTTCACAATAAATGCCACAAATGAATTATTAAAATATTGCTTAAACTGCAAGTTCATATATCAATAGACTCACATGTTTATAGTGTCTACTAATTTTTTCTTGCCTAAGGAATTTGAGATTAGTTTCAAAAGTGTCATAGTTTTTTTATTTTCAACATTGTGTAAGATTATACATGAAATGTATATTTCTGGTCTACAATAGAAACTGGTCAACAACTAAATCGATGTTATATATACTCTTAAGTTATAGTATCTTCTTTATGTGTTTTTATTAATGAATACTATGGCTTTCTAATGAGATGTATTTTTAAAATTTTGCAGTAGAGGGCATGGCTGAATACTATGGCTTCCCAATGAAGTATTAGCTTAAGTTGGACTACTGAACATAACTACATTTTTTTTATTTTTTGTTTTTTGAGATAACATAACTACATTTTGTTTTCCTTAATTGCACTATAACCAAGAAACACTAATTATAAGTTTCTTAAATTGCACCATAATTACAGGATGCAACTTCTTGTTAACACAAAGAACTACTCATATAGCTAGCAAATGCCGTGACTGATTTTGCTAATTAAGTTTTACTCATATATATGTATCGCTGTCTGTCTTCCTTAGTAATATATACCACATGATGATGAAGAAAAAGAATCAGAATTATTGGAAGAATGGGAGCAGGTAAATTTAAAACGAATAAAGTTTCTATATATCTTTCTTGATCCATGATAATCACAATATTTACCTTGAAATGTTTTTTCAATGTGAGGGATTAAGGGTAGTTATTATTAGCGTGTTATGGAGAATCACCATACTTGGTTTGGTGGAGTTTGGAATGAAGTTGTCAACTGTTACTCAAGAAGGCATGGATTGAATTGTAAGAGAAATATGCATGCTTGTTAATTTTTATCTCCTTATCGTTGATTTATGTATCAATGCCTGCCGAAAGCGTTTAAAATCTGCTTCACTTTCTTTTCATTTTTATCAAATGCTAAATAGATATTATATTCCAAAAATAATAATTGAATTAAAATAAACTGAAATAGCATAAAAGAAGCTAATGGAGTTAATGCTTACCTTCGTGACTTGATGAGTAATGAACGTACGAGAACATTAGGGCAATTTTTTTAATCCAAGTTTTAGTGGAGTAATGGACGGTGTAGTTCTTTGTTTTACATTTGATTGTGTTAAAGGAGTTAGCCTTTCACTGCATACCGGATTCTCCTAATAACCACATAAATGAATTATATCGTTCTTCTAAGATGGAGAAATATGGTGAAGCTGCCAATTACTAGATAATCGAACACAATTCATAATATATTTGCTTCCATATAACGTGTGAGTTCACATCTGCAACAGGTAGGATTAATGATTGTAATTAATTTAGCCGTGAATGTGTGAAATCACATCCCAACTACGATTGTAATTTGACAGATCGGTTGACGTACTTAAACCAAAAATTGTTTAAGTAACTAACCATCTGTTGCCCCGTCAGGGTTATCGAGTCATGACACAACATGTTAGGTCATTGATACGTTGAGTTCTGACACAGGTTGGTGCATATATATGTTAGGAAAATGGTTAGTGGACGCGCGCGTCCGGGACGCGCGCTGATGTGGCCAGTCCACTCAGCAGACGCTGCTTTGTTGGCGCGAAGGGATATGAAATGTTTTTGGTTTTTTTATTCCTCTATTTTCGTACCTTCATCATTTCCACCATCTTTCCCTCCATCCCTCATTAATGTGACTCAAATCACTCTCTTCCTTCATCATTTTGGCGCTCGGCGCTCCTACACGGCACAGAAGACTTGTTATCAATCTCAAGATGCCTCTTCCTTTTCCTTCCCTTCTCTTCTGTGGTCATTCCTCTGTACTCAAATGGAAATCGTTCCCGTGCCTTCCCTAGTGGAGCAGCCATCAAACGTTCCCCATGAGGGGATGTTTTTCCCCTCTTTCGAAGAAGCCAAAGCATTTTACGTGGCCTATGCCGATTATTGTGGTTTTGGCGTTAAGACAAGACAATCTCATTACGATCGTGATGTTGTTATACGGGACACGTTGACTTGCTCCAAGGAGGGCACCGCACCAACAGACCAAGGGCAAGGAAAATTGAAGCCTAGGTTATCCAGCAGAGTACAATGCACTGCTCGGATAAGGGTATCCGGAAACACAGCAAGGGGTTACAACGTTAACTTTGTGGATCTTAACCATAACCATCCCATGCTTGACCCGGAGCAAATGCGATTTCTCAGGCAAAAACGAACCGTCCCTGAGGCCGTCGTAGCACGGATATCGGTTAATGATGAAGCTGGGATATCGGCTGCTAAGACCATGCAATCTCTTGTGGTCGAGGCTGGAGGTTATGACAAATTGACTTTCAACGAAAGGGATTTAAGGTTTGTGTTCTTTCCGTCTAACATAATTGAAGTTGAACATTTTGCGCCTGGTCTTACTGGTTCCTGTTTGCAGGAATGTTGTAAACCAAGTCAGAAATTTGAAGATGGGACCTGGTGATGCACAAGCTCTTCAGGACTATTTCATTAGGATGCAGAAGATTGATTCCATGTTTTTTTATGTAATAGATATGGATGACGAAGGAAGACTACGCAACGTTTTTTGGGCTGACAGTCGTTCTAGAGCTGCATATTCATACTTTGGAGACGCAATATGTTTCGACACAACCTACATTACCAACAAATACGACATGCCATTCGCCCCATTTGTAGGAGTCAATCACTATTTCGAATCAGTTTTGCTCGGTTGCGCTTTGCTGTCCTATGAGACTACTGAAAATTACATATGGTTGTTCCAAACCTGGTTGTCGTGCATGAACGGTAAGTTTTTTTCCTTCTTCCCTCTTCATATCTTCCTCTTTTTTGTTTGTCTATTCGTAATAAAAAGTCTGTCTATTCGGAATAAGAAGAGTGTATGTTCGGAATAAGAAGTCTGTCTGTTCGTATTAAGCAGTCTCTCTGTTCGGATTAAGTGTTGTGTTTGTTCGGAATAAGAAGTCGGATTGTTCGGATTAAGTGTTGTGTCTGTTCGGAATAAGAAGTTTGACTGTTCGGATTAAGTGTTGTGTCTGTTCGGAATAAGTGGTCTGACTGTTCGGATTAAGTGTTGTGTCTGTTCGGAATAAGTGGTCTGACTGTTCGGATTAAGTGTTGTGTCTGTTCGGAATAAGTTGTGAGTCTGTTCGGAATAAGTTGTGAGTCTGTTCGGAATAAGTGGAGGGTATGTTCGGATTAAGTGTTGGGTCTGTTCTGATTAAGTGTTCGGTCTGTTCGGAATAAGTGGTGGTTCTGTTCGGATTAAGTGTTGTGTCTGTTCGGAATAAGAAGTCGGATTGTTCAGATTAAGTGTTGTGTCTGTTCGGAATAAGAAGTCTGACTGTTCGGATTAAGTGTTGTGTCTGTTCGGAATAAGTGGTCTGACTGTTCGGATTAAGTGTTGTGTCTGTTCGGAATGAGAAGTCTGGCTGTTCGGAATAAGTAGTCTGTCTGTTCGGAATAAGAAGTCTGACTGTTCGGATTAAGTGTTGTGTCTGTTCGGAATAAGAAGACTGTCTGTTTGGATTAAGAAGACTGACTGTTCGGAATAATGTCTCACTCCTTTCGAATTGGGTCCCTTATGCAGATATACCCCCCCCAGCTATAATAACAGATCAATGTGGTGCCATTACTGCTGCTGTAAGGAATGTCTTCCCAGATTCAAGACACAGATTCTGTATATGGCACATAATGAACAAAGCTCCCGTGAAGTTGCCGACGCAGTATCGGGATCACATATTATTTGATCTGAAATTGATTGTATATGATTCCAAAACCCCAGCAGAATTTGATCGTAATTGGCAGGGTTTCCTTCTTGATTTTGACCTGCAGAACCACAACTGGCTCAAATCCATTTATGCAATCCGAGAGTCGTGGATCCCTGCATTTGTTGGTGATTTTTTTTTCGCGGGAATGACATCTACTCAGAGGAGTGAGAGTATGAACGCCTTCTTCGACAAGTATCTTACTTCGAAGACCACCCTTAAGCAGTTTGTTCAACAATACGAACTTGCGCTCCGCCACAAGTACGAGAAGGAAGCTCAATCAGAATTTGATTGTCTTCATAAAAAACCCCAGTTGGTTTCAATTTATCCATTCGAGAGTCAGTTGAGCGAGTTGTATACCGTAGGGGTCTTCAAAAAAGTGCAGTTACAAATTGGGAAGATGATATACTGCGATATAACGGAGGAGTTCAATACGAATGAAACATTCCAGTACAAGGTATCTGAACGTGTTTTGGCTGGTGAGCAGCTACTGTCGAAACGTTTCCTAGTACAAAACACATCCATGAATTTTACATGTGATTGCAGAATGTTTCAGCACGTTGGGCTTCTATGCTGCCACGTTTTTGTTGTACTTGCACGCTTGAATCCTAATGCATTGCTTCCAGACTCTTACATCCTTAATCGATGGCGGAAGGATATTCGAAGGAGCTATCGAGATAAGACGTACCCAGACGATGGTGTAATGGCGAAGGATGCGCTACGTCGTCACGACGACATCATGGGTCGTGCCGTTTGGATCGCACAGGAAGCCTTCATCTCCCACAAAAGGTATATTGAGGCCGTGAAGTGTATTGAAATGCTTAAGGCACGTATGCACACTACACAAAACTTGGTTCGACCTGATGAACCTGAGTCTTCGGGTACATCGGTCCTTAATCCGGAAAAGGTCAGACGTATAGGAAGACCGCCGACTAGACGTCGAGTGTCTTTAGCTGAGAAGATAATTAAAAAGAGCCATAAAAAACACGCCCAACAAGAGAAGGGAAAGTGGAAGATGAAGGTTACTTCGCCGCTTCACGAAGTAGCACCAAAACCCGCGGATCCTGATTTCTCCGATTGGGACATGAGTTTGTATTACGAGGAATTTCCTCCTTAATTTACATTTTTTTGTTTTTTCCCGTTCTTGTAAAACCAAGAAACTTGTAATTGTTGATCTGTTTTGATCTGTAAATGGTTGTTATACAAGTTCAGTTCAGATTTACTTGTGTCTGATCGAAATAAGTTTTTCCTGTTCGGAATAAGTTATGAGTCTGTTCGGAATAAGTGGTGGTTCTGTTCCGATTAAGTTGTGAGTCTGTTCGGATTAAGTGTTGGGTCTGTTCTGATTAAGTGTTCGGTCTGTTCGGAATAAGTGGTGGTTCTGTTCGGATTAAGTTGTGAGTCTGTTCGGATTAAGTGTTCGGTCTGTTCGGAATAAGTGGTGGTTCTGTTCCGATTAAGTTGTGAGTCTGTTTGGATTAAGTGTTGGGTATGTTCGGATTAAGAAGACTGTGTTCGGAATAAGTTGTGAGCCTGTTCGGATTAAATGTTGCGTTTGTTCGGATTAAGTTGTGAGTCTGTTCGGATTAAGTGTTGCGTCTGTTCGGATTAAGTGTTGGGTCTGTTCGGAATAAGTGGTGGGTCTGTTCGGAATAAGAAGACTGTGTTCGGAATAAGTTGTGAGCCTGTTCGGATTAAATGTTGCGTTTGTTCGGATTAAGTTGTGAGTCTGTTCGGATTAAGTGTTGCGTCTGTTCGGATTAAGTGTTGGGTCTGTTCGGAATAAGTGGTGGGTCTGTTCGGAATAAGAAGACTGTCTGTTCGGAATAAAGTTAGCTTAAGAATGACATTGGTAATGTTTGTATTTTTACATGTAAATAGTTTGTGAACTGAATATGTAAACATTTTGTACATGTAAACCAAAAAATAAACAAAACTTAAAATATCTTTGTCTGTTTAGACCTGCACACACGACCGACGATCCCTAAGTAACATGACCGCCAATTCACCCCTGATAGAGTGGATGGTATTGGGGTCCTTCTCCTTCGTAGGGTCAAGATTGAACATTAGGCACCTTATCCAGTATAAAACGAAGGCGCCGCAATCGTTGCTCCCCGGTGGTTGTTGTTGGCTCTCTTTCCTCAGGATTCTCAGGGGTCAGTCGACCTTGAGTAGATCCCTCCAGTATACAGCCGCATCCGCTGCTGCACATTCATGTAGGCCTACAGTCTGCTCCGGATCATCACCTTCGCCTAGCTCCCTAGAGATACTGTTGAATGCCAAAATCTCTTTGGACGGGCCATAGACAACCACCAGAGTCCAATGACCTGAAGACCAGCATGGTTGTGCGATCACGGTCTGTGTTGGAGACGCACCTACGATTTTAGGGAGGATAAAATCATCAACTTCTCTGCCTTGCCCTCCAAGAATTCGCCCCGACTCGAATGTGGATATGCATATAACTTTTTCTGGGTGGCGTCTTTCTTCGAGCACCGATAGCATAGCGTCGATAGTTTCATCGCTAATATCCATCCTAGGCGTTATAAGCTCCTTCAGGTCGGAGCGTTTTAAACTGCACATATCGCCTCTCCAGATGACCTCCCTATTGTCCTTGTTGGGTTCGGTCAGGTTCAGTAGCATTTTGACCTCATCAACTGACAACGTGCCCAATGCAGGCATGTCAACATCCGGCCTTTTTTTCTTCAGGCTCCTTTGAGCCGCTCTATCTTTTCTTTTTTGCTCTTCTTCCTTCTTATTCTTCTTGGCCAGATGTTCGCCTTCCTTCAGCTGCTGCTCAACGGTGGCCGTCGAGCGTTTTCTTTTCGCGACCCAGTTTGCTATCTGGGCCTTGCTTTCTTCTTCCTTCTCCTTCTTCTTCTTCTCTTCCCTCTTCTTCTCTTCCTCCTTCTCCACTATTTTCTTCTTTTCTCCCATCTTCCTCTCCTCCTCCCTCCTCTTCTCTTCCTCCCTCTCTATTCTCTTCCTCTCTTCTTTCTTCTCCTCTTCTTCCTTCTTCCTTTCCTCCTCCCTTTTTCTCTCACATTCCTCCTCCTCCCTCTTCCTCTTTTCTCGTTCCTCCTCCTCCTTCCTCTTCTTCTCCTCTTCTTCCTTTGTCCTTTCCTCCCTTTTTCTCTCACATTCCTCCTCCTCCCTCTTCCTCTTTTCTCGTTCCTCCTCCTCCTTCCTCTTCTTCTTTTCTCGTTCCTCCTCCTCCTTCCTCTTCTTCTCTTCTTCTTCCTCCTCCCTCCTCTTTTCTTCTTCCTCCTCCTCCCTCCTCTTTTCTTCTTCCTCCTCCTTCCTCTTTTTTTCTTCTTCTTCTTCATCCTCCTTCCTCTTCCTATTCTCTTCTTCCTCTGCCTCCCTCTTCTTCCTATTCTCCTCCTCTTGCTCTCGCTCGTTCTCCCCACCAGGTTTTCCAGTTGTCCCTGTCTCTCGAAGATATATAATATCTTTCCTGAGCCTCCCACACTCTTCCTGGGAAATCCTCAGTTCTTCCCTGAGGTCGTGTACCTGTTCTGTGGCCTTCTTAAGGGCAGCTTCGGCCCTCAGCCATTTTGTCTTCACCTCACTCAGCTCCAATTCTTGGAGCAGTGGGTCGCATGGAATGCTGCAGTCTGCCAGTTGGAGCCTTGGCAAACTGACGGTTGAAGTTGAGCTCTTTCGAACAGGAGTTCCAACATGACCAATAAGTTGCAGCTCCCTTTCACTCATTGATGGAGCCCCCATCAGGTCGAACGTGCCGTCGTAAATCCGATGTAAGGTAATTCCACATTCCTCCCATTTCCTCAGGGTTAATCGTTTCCCAAACAGCTCCGTCCATCTTTTCATCCGTGGGAAAACTCCAGTTCTGGGCTCCCCCAATTTAAATTTCTCACAAAGCCACACCTTCAAATGGAAAGGAAAAAAATGAGAACTACTATACCAACGTACCTTCATATTCGAAAGACAACTGAATCCGAACATACATTAAACGTAAACCGAACAGACACCCAACTTAATCCGAACAGACGGACTTCTTATTCCGAACAGACACACGTCTTATTCCGAACAGACCCACCACTTAATCCGAACAGACCCACCCCTTAATGCGAACAGACTCACAATGTATTTCGAACAGACTCACAATGTATTCCGAACTGACTCACAATGTATTCCGAACAGACCCAACACTTAATCCGAACAACCCCACCACATATTCCGAACAACCCCACCACTTAATCCGAACAGACCCACAACGTATTCCGAACAGACTCACAACGTATTCCGAACAGACCCACCACTTAATCCGAACAGACGCACCACCTCACCCGAACAGACGCACCACTTAATCCGAATAGACGCACCACTTAATCCGAACAGACGCACCACTTAATCCGAACAGACACCCAACTTAATCCGAACAGACGCACCACTTAATCCGAACAAACGCACCACTTAATCCGAACAGACACCCAACTTAATCGGAACAGACGCAACACTTATTCCGAACAGACTCACCACTTAATCCGAACAGACCCACCACTTAATCCGAACAGACACCCAACTTAATCCGAACAGACGCACCACTTATTCCGAACAGACTCACCACTTAATCCGAACAGACCCACCACTTAACCCGAACAGACCCACCACTTAATCCGAACAGACCCACCACTTAACCCGAACAGACCCACCATTTAATCCGAACAGACTCACAACGTATTCCGAACAGACACACATCGTATTCCGAAAAGAACAAAAACAAAAAAAGAGGAAGAGAGGAAGTGTGAAGCAGGAACAAAAACTTACGTGTAGTATGGCAACACAACCTTCGACGTTCCCCTGCCTCATTATGAAATTCCCTGCCTTTTTCCTCTCCTGCAGTTCTAAACTTGCTTTCTCGAGGCCTCCAACCAGGGTTTTGTGAACTGCACTTGCCCATGCGTAGCTGCTTAGGCGTTTGATGTTCCTCAGAGGGTGCATGAACCATTCCTTCGGTCGCAGCGTTCCATCATAGAACAAAAAATTGTTGAAGATGAAAGAAATCAGGAGATGAACGTACTCCTCCGTCTCGCCCATGGTACTGTTTGCCATCAGATGAACTAAAAGTTGGGTGTTGTCAAGGTTCACCCCGTCTCGCTTCTGGACGCGCAATGGTTCCATCACCACGGCCTTCCCATGCGTACGTAACCCCAAAATTAGGGCGATGTCTTCCGGTGTAAGGGGAACTACCCCTGATCCTATTCTCAGCCCCACCTCCTCCGTATCGTAGTGCTCGACGAACCAACCGACTATTTCGTTGTCCGTCGTAATGTTAGGAAGGTTTAGGAAGTGACCGAATGGGGTGCTACGGAAAGCCTCCTTCTCCACCTTATTCATCCGGTCAAACTGCTTTCGGATGGCCTTCCAGGAGCATCGTGATTCCCGGAAGTAGTACGTGGTTCCCTAAAACCAATAATTTAATAAACGGAAGTTCATCAAAAAACATAACGACCCTGGGAAAGAAAAAATTAGAGACCCACCGGTTCTGGGACGTGTTCGATATCGACGGCCGGAGTTGAAGAATCCATTATCGTTTACAAGGTGCGCTTCACAGGGAAAGAAAGTCGGGAAAGCTTCACAGGTGCGCTTCCTACGTTCACAGGTAAGAAAGAAAGAAAGCGAGAATCTCCCTTTAGTTCTGGATATGTTATCTTCCTCGGTATCCGAACCGTCGTTCGTAGGGTGTCTGCCGCTGTCTAATCTGGAAACGAACCGTCCTTCTTCGAAAACCGTCAAAAAAAATTTAAAACAATTTAAGGCGCGTTCGGAAGGAAAGCGTGACATGGCAATCCGAGTAGACGCTGACTCCTCCACTTTTTGAAGCCAGGTAGGGCACGTCACGGACGCCCGCGTCCGTGTATAAGGACTCTATATGTTACAAGCATGTCAGAAATGGTTTTATGTCGGTAATTTAAATACTTGTGTAGCTGATAAATCACCTGTCTGAATCAATTTATAGCTCGGAAACTTACACTATACTATGGCGTTAGAACTCCATATGCTTGTAAATATATGTACTTTGTTTCAAAAATACACACGTTGAACTTACCAAAATCCAGAAACGGTGAAAATAGTCTCATTTATGATTATTAGCTTAAAATATTTCATATGTGATCATAAGTATCTCCCTTAAAATTAATTATTACTCAAGGAGACTCGTATTCAATAGAGCAGCATCAAAACAATAACCGTATTCACTGTACTATGAGGCTAAATGCTATTTGACTATTTGTTATCAAGGGTAAATTACTTATAACCCCATGAACTATAAGAGCACCCTTAACAGGTGCTCTTTCCTCGGGCGCCCGGGAAGGGCGTCGCCCGAGCAGCCCTCCCTAAACGGGAGGACGAGCCCTGAGCTCCCGAGCGGGGGGCCACGTGCACCCCTATTGGTTCCAGTTTTTTTTTTTGGTTTTTTTGTTTTTTTTTGTTTTAAAGATAAAGATTATTTATATATAATTAGGATAATGTATTAATTAGGTAAATTGAATTAAATTAATTAGGTATTAAAAAATATTTTATGATTAATTATCTTTTTTTTTATTTATTTAGATAAAATTAAAAAATCATAAACAAAATAAGAAATATTAGTACAATACTCATACACTTCGGAAATACAATACAAATACAGAATACATTATCCTAATTATACAACAGAAATAAGGAAAGGAAAGACAGTCCTCCTACGGATACGAAATTTAAACTACCAGAATACTGATAAACTACAACAAACATATTGATATTACAAATGAAAACATGAGCACCTACAGATATCCTTGTGCTTTAGCCCACACCTTGAGTTCAGCAAATGTTTCTTTATCGAATTCGTCCTTGTTTTCCTTCTTCGTCAAAGCAAATAGGACATCAAGTTTCTTGCTGTTGAGTTCTCTTTGGAAATTTGCCTCACCTTCGATGCGTTTTGTCTCCACCCGTTCTTCGTAACGCAAATATTTTTCTTCTTTCACTTTTGCGCTATATTCAATTTGTTTCCCCAGTTCTAACATATCAGGATCAAGTTGTGCCTGAAATGGTTGTTTCCCCTTCTTTTTTTAGTTTTTTAACACCTTCAAGACGAGGACATGTTTCGAACACCATTTCATCTGTTGAAGGTGTTGCGTGACTCCCATTGTCGTCGGTGCTTTTTCTTTTCCCGCTGCTAAAACTCTCTGGACTTTCTACAGCGACGTTTCCTGTGGGAAGTCCAAGCGCAACAGACTCTCATTTAGGGTACATGCGTAACAAAAGTCACACATGCATGTACTGAAATTTGGCGTTGTGTGTTCGTTCATAGATGGTGTGCGCATCATATATGACATCGTCCTCGTTGTAACCACTTCTCTTCCTCCGCACCGCCTGGTCGAAGCAACCGACCCATTGGTTCACAGATGGCGATGTACGCCTCCATCGCCCCTTCAATGATTCATTGTTACGCTCTACTGCACCTGGCTCGCTTGAGTCATTGAAGATGCACTCCACACGTCTCCAGAAGGACTTCATTTTTTGGTTTGTCCCAACCACAACATCGCCACTTACAACCATGTAAGCCGAGACGAGTCGTTGATCCTCTTGTGTGGACCACGATTTTTGTGACCTCATCGTCGCGGTTTTGCGTGTTCCCTCACGACTTGTAGGTTGAACGACATTTTCGTCATTCACATCAGGTGTAATGCGGCTTGCATTTCCACTACTTTCGCCACTTAGGAGGCGAGTATACATACTCATTGGGAATTGGGTTTGCCCTTCTTCCTGAGTTGGTGGTTGGTATTGATTGTGCGGGTAGAACCCTGAGTGTGGGAAAAATTGGTTCTGGTAGGACGGGTGGAATCCTGGTTGTGGGTTAAATTGGCTTTGGTATAACGGGTGGAATCCTGGTTGTGGAACATTTTGGTAGGGGAAAAGTGTTGTGTTGGGGGTGGACGACGTGGAGATCGTCGGTACTCTGGTGAACCATTGTCTTCTGAAGAGGACATTGTGAGATTATGGTAGAAGAAGTAAGATCGGAATAGATGTGAGTAGAGAATTATGATGGTTGGGGTATATATATTCAAGGAGTCACGTGCATACTGTAGGTCATCGATGCTTGAGAAGTCCAAGCCTCGATCCAATTGTCTCGTCTTTTGTGAGTCACGCGCAAACTGTAGGTCCTCGATGCTTGAGAAGTCCAAGCCTCGATCCAATCGTCTCGTCTTTTGTGAGTCACGCGCATACTGTAGCTCATCGATGCTTGAGAAGTTCAAGCCTCGATCCAATCGTCTCGTCTTTTGTGAGTCACGCGCATACTGTAGGTCTTCGATGCTTGAGAAGTCCAAGCCTCGATCCAATCGTCTCGTCTTTTGTGAATCACACGCATACTGTAGGTCCTCGATGCAATCGTCTTGTCTTTTGCCTAGTCACGCGCATACTGTAGGTTACTTCTCACAACTATAAATGTACTCCTCCTGGTTGGTTCTCTCTCATTTATCTACGAACAATGTCTTCACCCGATAAGTCTTCCAGTTCGAAGTCTTCATCATCTTCAACATCCAATGACGAAGTTTACGACCAAGTGTTGAACTGCTTAACGGAGTATGTCTCCCAAGTGGTGGACCAACGTCCTAAGAGGCGCAGAATGCGAAATTCGAACCCAAATAGAGATAGGGAGCTTGGTTACAACCGTTTGATTGCCGATTATTTTTCTAACAACTCTGTTTATCCTGACAACATTTTCAGGAGAAGATTTAGGATGTGAAAGCATGTCTTTCTTCGCATTGTGAGTGTCATTGAGGCGTTTGATGCCTTCTTCCAGTGTAATCCAGACGCCACCGGTAGGTTGAGCATCTCTGGCCTACAGAAATGTACCGCGGCGATTCGTATGCTAGCGTACGGTGTTGCGGCTGATGAGGTGGACGAATACTTGAGGCTAAGCGAATCCACAGCAAGAAACGCACTTGAAAAATTCTACGATGGTGTAATTAACAACTTCGGCGGTGAGTACCTCCGAAGACCTAATGCAAATGACCTAGCATGACTACTTCACGTTAGTGAGCAGCGTGGGTTCCCAGGCATGATGGGAAGTATCGATTGCATGCACTGGATGTGGAAAAATTGCCCGATTGCTTGGAGGGGCCAATATCAAGGGCGTAATGGCAATGTCACTCTTATCCTCGAGGCAGTGGCGTCGGCTGACTTGTGGATATGACACTCGTTTTTTGGCACACCAGGTTCATGCAATGACTTAAATGTCCTGCAACGATCTTCGGTTTTTGACGACGTAATGGAAGGACGAGCTCCACCTGTGAATTTTAAGGTAAAGGGTTTTCGATATAATATGGGATATTATCTTACTGATGGTATTTTGAGGCTAATCTGGTGGCTCATTGGTTGGATGGTTGAGTGGTCTTTGTGTCGTCAGGATATGTAAATTTAAGAGTAAGAGCCCGTTGAAGTTGGAAATTCGACTCAAATATTGTAAAGACGTGAAGTGAGAGAGAGAGAAGGTATGGGTGGAGGTATGGGGTGGAGTATGGAGGGAGGTATGGTTGGGGTGTAGGGTTGGTGTGGGGGTTTTGGTTTAAAAACCACACAACTCATCTCTTCTTCTCTTTTTCTCCATTTCTTCCCCACTCACCACCATCTCACCACCTTCCCTTGCTTCCGGCGGACCAGGGGGAGAGCTGGAGCACCGACGACGCGGAGAAGAGGCGCCGTAGGAGGGAGCTCGAGAAGAAGAAGCTAAAAGCGACGCCGGAGGAGGAGGAGCTCGCCGCACACATCTTCTTCACGGTGAAAGGTATGCCAAGTCTTCATATTAACTCCCCAAGAGGTGTGGGAGTGTAGGGGGCGGCGTTGGTGTCGTTTCCCCGGCGAAACCCAACTGGACAGAGGTTGAAGACGCTCTGTTCGGTCGACCGGAAGTGTGGTTCGGTCGACCGAACGAGGTCTGTGTGATGCCTGTTCAGGAGGAAAATGTATGTTCGGTCGACCGGTAGTTGGTCTCGGTCGACAGAGTTTAGTATATATTTGCTTACTGCACGAAAACGGTCGAACGACGTCTGTGTGACGGTCGACCGTTTATGCCAAATTTTAGGGGGAATATTTTATAAGGGTTATATTAGTCCGGTCGACCGGTGGTTGTTTCGGTCGACCGATCCCAGTAGATAGGGTAGACAGACCTTCGGCCGACCGAGTGTGTGTCTCGGTCGACCGAACTGCGCAAAGTCGGTCAAGAGCGTTGACCATCTAAACGGTCGACCGCTCGTTGTGATCCGGTCGACCAACCGCGTGCAGTTTTCTGCAGTGAAGTGCCTGTAGATCGGTCGACCGGAAGAGAGGTTTCGGTCGACCGAATGCTGTAGGCAGGATTCAGGCAGTTTTCCTTATCGGTTCAACGGACCCTGGTTTGACCGATAGGATATATATGTATATAAAATGTATGGCGTAGACCTTCCAAACGGTCGACCGCTAAATTTGACCTTGTTCGACTGGTGGGTCGAATTATCTTTCCTTGGTGGATTTATCCACACGCGAGACGTCGAGTTTAGGCGACTACCGGCTGTCGAGCCCATGGTCGATCACCGGACCTCGGAGCTACGGATTTCACCTACGACGAGAGCGTATTTCTGTTGGACCCCTTGAGCCTGTGCGGCAGAGGGATGCCTTCCATGCCTGTGCGGGTGGTAGATGCCTTCTTCCTTGTGTAGGGAGGGGTTGCACTTTCCGTGTGTCGGAGAGCGAGGTCACTTGTGCCTGTGCGGCCGAGAGACACCTTCTTCCTTGTGTAGGGAGGGGATGCACTTTCCTTGTGTTGGAGAGCGGAGGCAGTCAGTGGGCCCGAGGCGGATTTGCATTGCATGAGCATTATTTGGCATTTTCGTCTGTATTTCTGTTTATGATAGGAGATGTTGGCATACGGGGTTCCTTGCGGGAACTCAGGCCGATTTTATGTTTCATTTTCAGGGAGCAGGCAGTCGTAGGTTGGTGGTGACCGAGGGGAGTACCTCCGGGATCGGATCCTGTCTTCGTATCTTTTTGTAGAGGTAGCGATTACAGTAGTTATGTAGTAGACTTGTAATCGCTCTTTTGACACTCTGTATTATGACTTCCACGTGGAGATATATTTATATATTAGTATTCAGTTGATTTTCAGTAATGTGCCCTTGTTGACCGTTGACGGTCGTATGTTGTATGTTTATTTTGAAAATTTTCTTCCGCTGTTTCGGGACGTTACAAATATGGGTAGGCTAAGAGCCCATTGGTGAACTCCTACTAACTGATCTTGCGTAAGTTTGATCAAATCCTTGAAATTGAACCTGACCTCCGATTCTGCCAAAACTTCATAACTGAATTGGACCTAAGTTTTGGAAAACCCAACCTCATTGGTTTGGTGTCGGTTTTTAATTTGGGAAATGTTTGTTGAACGCTCGCGTCACGGACGCTGCTAACCCAGTCAGCACACTGGCTGATGTGGGCAACCCAGTCAGCAGACGCGGCTGAGTGCGCACTCTCCCCAGAAACAATTTCTCTTTCTTTGTTTAGTTTATTCCTCGTTTCGTACAAATTTCTCCATCCCTCATTAATGCGTCTCAAATCACTCACTTCATTTTGGCGCTCCTACACAGACTGAAGACTAGTTACTCAACATTCGTCCTCCTTTTTTTCCCTTCTCTTTATTAATAAATTCAATTTTTTTCCGGACACACACATTAGTCATTTTCTTTAGTTTCTGGAGAAGCGCATAACTTATTCCGGACACAATTACTATTTATGCCGGACAGTTGGAACACTTATTCCGGACAGACGTACTACTTACTCCTGAATTTTTTTGCTGTTGTTTTATTTTCCCGATGCGTCCACCATCGCATTTAATGTTTTTCAAATCAGCACGTCCTCCATCTTCTTTCTTATTCTTTTGCGCTTCACGGAGATACAAATATGAGTGTCTAGGTTATTCCGATCCTACGAACCATTCCTTCTTCTCTCATTCCTCCATTTTTGTTGTACTGTAATGGCACTCGTAAATGTGTCCTCACAGCCGGCTCATGCCTCCAACGTCCCTCAAGTGATGATGAATTTTCCTTCCTTCGAAGAAGCCAAAGCATTTTACGTTTCATACGCCGATTCCTGTTGTTTTGGTGTGAAGATAAGGCAATCTCATTACGTTCATGGTGTTGTAATACGGGTCACTCTTACTTGCTCAAAGGAGGGTAATGCTCCCGGAAACCAAGGTGAAGGTAGACCGAAACATAGGTTATCCGGTAGGGTCGAATGCACTGCTCGGATTAGGGTCTCCGGTAATCCATCCAGAGGCTACGTAATTAACTACGTAGATCTCGAACATAATCACGTCATGTTGTCGGAAGACCAGATGCACTTCCTCCGACAAAAACGATCCGTCCCGGAGTCGGCCAGAGCACGCATTTCGTGCAATGATGCTGCCGGTATATCTGCCGCCAAGACCATGCAATCTTTTGTGGTCGAAGCTGGAGGTCAAGATAAATTGTCTTTCAACGAGCGGGACCTAAGGTTATTTATTCTCCACTTAACCTGGTTGAAGTTACGTATTTATCTTTGTCATAAAAATTATGTTTCGCAGGAATGTTGTGAACGAGGTTAGAAACGTCAAAATGGGACCAGGAGATGCGCAAGCTATCCAAAATTATTTCATCAGGATGCAGAAGAATGATTCCCGCTTCTTTTACGTAATGGATATGGACGACGAAGGCAGACTACGAAATGTGTTCTGGGCCGACAGTCGTTCTCGAGCTGCTTACTCTTACTTTGGAGATGCAATATGTTTCGACACAACATACATAACAAACAAGTATGACATGCCTTTTGCCCCATTTGTGGGGGTAAATCACCACTACCAGTCCGTCCTACTCGGTTGCGCACTCCTCTCTTCCGAGACGACACAAAATTACATTTGGTTGTTCCAAACATGGTTGACGTACATGAACGGTACGTGTTTTATTTTGTCCAGCTTTGTCCGTTTTACGTTATGTGCCTGTCCGGTTACCCTTTACGTCTGTCCGGTTTACGTCTTTTGCTCGTCCGGTTTATCCCTTACGTCTTTCCGGTTTACGTTTTTTGCTCGTCCGGTTTACCCTTGACGTCTGTCCGGTTTACGTTATTTCTGTCCGGATTAACATATGTTTTTATCTTGATCACGTTGTGTGCAGATACAAGCCCCCCGGCGATCATAACAGACCAATGTGGCGCCATAGCTGCGGCTGTGAGGACTGTGTTCCTTGAAGCGTGGCACAGATTTTGTATATGGCACATAATGAATAAGGCCCCTGTGAAGCTGCCCACGAAGTACCGGGAGCATACGTTGTTTGACCTCAACAACTTTGTATTCGATTCCAAGACTCCGGCAGAATTCGAACGGAATTGGCAGGGTTTTCTAGATGATTTCGAGTTCCACGACAATAATTGGCTCCGATCCATTTATGCAATTCGAGAGCGCTGGGTACCTGCATTTTGGCAGGATTGTTTTTCCGCAGGAATGGCATCAACCCAGAGAAGTGAGGGTATGAATGCCTTCTTCGATAAGTACCTCACATCAAGGACGACACTTAAGCAGTTCGTTCAACAATACGAACTCGCAATACGCCACAAGTATGAGAAGGAAGCTCAGTTTGATTTCGATTGTCAGCATAAGGCTCCGCAATTGATTTCGAAATATCCATTCGAGAGGCAATTGAGCGAGTTGTATATGGTGGGTGTCTTCAAGAAGGTGCAGTTAGAAATTGGGAAGATGATGTACTGCGACATCAAGGATGAGTTCAACGAGGACGACACATTGCACTTCAACGTGACCGAACATGTATTGACACATATCCTCCCATTGTCGAAACGGTTCACAGTGCAAATTAGAGATGAGAAGTGGGTATGCGATTGCAAAATATTTGATCACGTCGGTATCCTATGTTGTCACGTTTATGTTGTTATTGCCCGAATACGTCCAAACGCGTTGCTCCTCGAGTCTTACATCGTCCACCGATGGAGGAAGGATATCCGAAGGAGCTATGGAATCAAGTTCCCCTTCAAAGTGGCATAACGGAGAACGATGTGCTTCGTCGCCACGACGACATAATGGGTCGTTCGGTTTGGATCGCCGAGGCCGCTTTCGACTCAAACGACAGATATCTTCAGGCGGTAGAGGCACTTGAGTTGCTTAAGGAACGTATGCAACGACCTGATCCTGTGTTCGATGGTACATCCGTTCTCAATCCGGATAAGACAAGACGGAAAGGCAGACCGCCGAGCAAACGACGGATTTCTTTGTCTGAGAAAATAATTAAAAGTAACGTTAAGAAAATCATCAGGAATAAGGTTCTACCCCCGTTACACCCTGCAGCACCCAAACCGGGGGATCACGATTTCGATGACTGGGACATGAATTTGCATTACGAGGGAGTTCCTCCTTGATTATTGTATTTGTCCTTGGTTGGAATTATTCCTATGTAATTTTGTTGAAAGTCATTGTATGTCTGTCCGTATTATTGCATAAGATTCAACCCTTTCTTTGCTTGTTCGTTTGTGAATTAATTTCTGATGGCGACAAATATATTTAAGTAATTTTGGTTTGTTGTATGTCTGTCCGGAATAAGTTATATTTATGTCTGGATTAAGTTACCAGTATGTCCGGATTACGTTATATGTCCGTCCGGATTACGATTCATCAATGTCCGGATTACGTTTTATTTATGTCCGGATTAAGTGACCAGTATGTCCGGAAGATGTACTTAGGCTGTCCGGATTACAATGTTTTTCTGTCCGGATTACGTGTATTTGCAGTCCGGAATAAGTGTATTTGCTGTCCGGAATAAGTGTATTTGCAGTCCGGAATAAGTGTATTTGTTGTCCGGAAAAAGTATATTTGTTGTCCGGTTTAAGAATAAAGTGTGTCCAGAAACGGAACATAAAGTTTGTCCGGAATAAGTGTATTTGTTGTCCGGAATAAGTGTATTTGTTGTCCGGAATAAGTGTATTTGTTGTCCGGAATTAGTGTATTTGTTGTCCGGTTTAAGAATAAAGTGTGTCCAGAAACGGAACATAAAGTTTGTCCGGAATAAGTGTATTTGTTGTCCGGAATAAGTGTATTTGCTGTCCGGAATAAGTGTATTTGTTGTCCGGAATTAGTGTATTTGTTGTCCGGTTTAAGAATAAAGTGTGTCCAGAAACGGAACATAAAGTTTGTCCGGAATAAGTGTATTTGCTGTCCGGAATAAGTGTATTTGTTGTCCGGAATAAGTGTATTTATTGTCCGGTTTAAGTGTATTTGTTGTCTGGAAACGGAACATAAAGTTTGTCCGGAATAAGTGTATTTGCTGTCCGGAATAAGTGTATTTGTTGTCCGGAATAAGTGTATTTGCTGTCCGGAATAAGTGTATTTGTTGTCTGGAATAAGTGTATTTGTTGTCTGGAAACGGAACATAAAGTTTGTCCGGAATAAGTGTATTTGCTGTCCGGAATAAGTGTATTTGTTGTCCGGAATAAGTGTATTTGTTGTCTGGTTTAAGAATAAAGTTTGTCCAGAAACGGAACATAAAGTTTGTCCGGAATAAGTGTATTTGTTGACCGGAATAAGTGTATTTGCTGTCCGGAATAAGTGTATTTGCAGTCCGGAATAAGTGTATTTGTTGTCCGGAATAAGTGTATTTGTTGTCTGGTTTAAGAATAAAGTGTGTCCAGAAACGGAACATAAAGTTTGTCCGGAATAAGTGTATTTGCTGTCCGGAATAAATGTATTTGTTGTCCGGAATATGTGTATTTGTTGTCCGGAATAAGTGTATTTGTTGTCCGGTTTTAGAATAAAGTGTGTCCAGAAACGGAACATAAAGTTTGTCCGGAATAAGTGTATTTGCTGTCCGGAATAAGTGTATTTGTTGTCCGGTTTAAGAATAAAGTGTGTCCAGAAACGGAACATAAAGTTTGTACGGAATAAGTGTATTTGCTGTCCGGAATAAGTGTATTTGTTGTCCGGAATAAGTGTATTTGTTGTCCGGTTTAAGAATAAAGTGTGTCCAGAAACGGAACATAAAGTTTGTCCGGAATAAGTGTATTTGCTGTCCGGAATAAGTGTATTTGCAGTCCGGAATAATACTGCAAATAACGTCCGGATTACGTATCTTGTATGTCTGGAAACAAGAAAATAATTTTATAAAAACCCAACACCAAATGTCATTGTATTGATAAATCATTCAAATAGTCTATGTAATTTTAACATGTATACATGTATAACTTTGGAAAAAAATTGTTGAGTGCGCAATGGTGCAAAGTAGATTAAAACATTTTCAGGGCGTTTATTGTTGATCGCACATCCCAGAGTCTTCGAGTAAGAAATTGGCCAAATCGCCTCTAAAACGGTGAATAACCTTGCTCTGCTTCGGCTTCGTCGGATCAGCATTCTCCATCAAACGCTTCATCCAGTACAAAACGTATGGCCCGCAGTCGTTACTCCCTGGTTGCTGTCGTTGGCTGCCCTTCCTCTCAACTCTCAGCGGCCACTCGACCTTCAACAACCCTCGCCAGAATCCCGCTATCTTAGACGCGGTGCATTCATGAGTTCCGACAAAACGGTTAGGATTGTCACCTTTTTTAAGTGTGCGGGAGAGGCTGTTGTACTGAATGAACTCTGATCGAGGTCCGTGGGCAACGAACAGAGTCCAGTGGCCGGCCAAACAGCATGGTTGTGCGATGATGACTTCCTCCACATTTATTCCTTCAATTTTTGGGAGTAAATAATCTTTCCTTATATCTTCTCCCTGTCCCTCCACAATCATTTCCGATTCGAAGGATGATAAGCAGACCACCTTTTGTTGCCCTCCTCTTCTGAGGAGTACCTCAATTAGGCCGTCAAGAGTTTCGTTGGTGAATTCTGTTTTTGGCGAAATTATTTCCTTGAGATCACCCCTGGTGATATTGCTCAGAACCCCCCTCCAGATAATATCTTTGGCTTCTCGTTCGGGAGCCGTTGCATTCAATAAACGACGTACCTCATCATTGGTCAGCGTTCTCAAGGCGGTCGCATCCACATCGGGCCTCGTGGACGAAACATGGGCGGCCAGTTCATCTTTCGCTGTTTCGTCGGCCTCGTATATTTCTTCACTGGCTTCTTCGGCCCCTTTTGTTTTTGTGGTGGCTTCTTCGGTCTCCTTTATTTCTTCTTGTTTTTCTGCGGCATTCTTCTGTGCCTCATCTTGGCCAGATTTGCTTTGCGCTTCGTCTATATGTTCTGTGCGCAAGCGTGGTTTAATGGTCCGCATTTTTTGAGGGTGCAAAAGCGGTAGCGATACCACAGCCTTCCTCTTTCTTTCCTGCTGTCTCCTCATATCTTCCTCCTTCTTCTTCTCATCCTCCTTCCTCTTCTCTCCCTCTTCCTCCTTCCTCTTCTTCCTCTCTTCCTCCTCCATCTTCTTCCTCTCTTCCTCCTCCCTTGTATTCCTCTCTTTCTCCTCCCTCCTCTTCTTCTCATCCTCCTCCCTCCTCATCCTCCTCTTCTTCTCTTCCTCCTCCCTCTTATTCCTCTCATCCTCCTCCCTCTTCTTCTTCTCTTGCTCCTCCCTCTTCTTCCTCTCTTCCTCCCTCCGCTTTTTTCTCTTTTCCTCCTCCATCTTCTTCCTCTCTTCCTCCCTCCGCTTTTTTCTCTCTTCCTCCTCCCTCCTCATCCTCCTCTTCTTCTCATCCTCCTCCCTCCTCTTCCTCGCATCCTCCTCCCTCTTATTCCTCTCATCCTCCTCCCTCTTATTCCTCTCATCCTCCTCCCTCCTCTTCTTCTCATCATCCTCCCTCTTCTTCTTCTTCTCTTGCTCCTCCCTCTTCTTCCTTTCTTCCTCCTCTCTCTTCTCCCTCTCTTCCTCCTCTCTCTTCTTCCTTTCTTCCTCCTCTCTCTTCTCCCTCTCTTCCTCCTCTCTCTTCTTCCTCTCCTCCGCCTCCCTCTTATTTCTCTCTTCCTCCCTCTTTTCCCTCTCCTCCGCCTCCCTCTTATTTCTCTCTTCCTCCTCCCTCTTTTCCCTCTCTTCCTCCTCCCCACGGACTCTCAGCCTACGACACTCTTCTTGAGAAATCCGGAGTTCTTCCTACAGGTTGTTAATTTTAACGGTCGCCTCCCTAAGTGCTGCTTCGGCTCGCAGCCAATTCGTCTTCACCTCACTAAGTTCCAACTCTTGTAGCAGTGGGTCACATGGAATGCTGCATTCACTGAGTTGTACCCTTGGTAGAGTGGATGTTGAAGGTGTTTCTTTCGAGGCAACCTTTGCTGCGGGAGTTGCTTCTGCAGGAGGAAATTGATCCTCTGACAACAGTGAATGCTCCCGTTCACTGAGTTTTGGGGTGCCCTTCAACTCAAATTGGCCCGAGTAAATCCTGGACAAGTTGATGCCTCGATCTTCCCATTTTCTAAGGATTTGGCGTCTGCTAAACATTTCCGTCCAACACTTGAACCGTGGAAATGCTGACCGGGGATCCCCCAATTTGAACTTCTCGCAAAGCCACACCTAAAAACAGGAATGAGTTAAAAACCAGAAACATAACTTCCCCAGGACAGACACAACTCCTATTCCGGACAGATGCAACACTATTCTGGACAGACAAAACTCTTATTCCGGACAGACGCAACACTATCCCGGACAGACAAAATACTTATTCCGGACAGACACAATACGTATTCCGGACAGACAAGACAATCATTCCGGACATATACAGGACTATTCCGGACAGACAAAATACTTATTCCGGACAGACAAAACTCTTATTCCGGACAGACGCAACTCTTATTCCGGACAGACGCATCACTATTCCGGACAGACAAAATACTTATTCCGGACAGACACAATACGTATTCTGGACAGACGCAATACTATTCCGGACAGACAAACTCTTATTCCGGACAAACAAAACTCTTATTCCGGACAAACAAAACTCTTATTCCGGACAGACACAATACGTATTCCGGACATACAAGACAATCATTCCGGACATATACAGGACTATTCCGGACAGGCAACACACTTATTCCGGACAGACAAAACATTATTCCGGACATACGTAATACTTTTCCCGGATAACCTCAAGACACTTATTCCGGACAGAGACAACACTATTCCGGACAGACACAAGACTTATCCCGGACAGACAAAATACTTATTCCGGACATAAACCAACACTACTCCGGACTGACACAACACTCATTCCAGACCAAGATGCTTACTTGTAATACGGCAACGCAACCATACACGTAGCCCTGCTTCATAGAGAAGTTCACTGACAATCTCCTCCTCGAGAGGTCCCGTTGGGCTTCCTACAGGCCTTCAACCAAGAAAGTGTGAACCGCATTTGCCCACGCATATCTCTTGAGGCGCTTGAGGTTCTTCAAGTGCTTCGTGTACCACGCTTTACTTCGCAGTGATCCATCGAAGAACAAAAAATGATTGAAAATCATAGAAATAAGGAGTCGGACGTGCTCCTCCTCCTCGCCCATCAAGCTCGTGGCGGTAAGATGACCCAGTAGATGGGTGTTGTCGAGGTTAACCTCGTCACGTTTCTCTACGTACATGGCTTCCATATCCACTCTCTGCCCATGTGCTCTTAGTCCAAGTAGAAGGGCGACGTCTTCTACCGTAAATGGGACCACCCCAGTGGCTATTCTCAGACCGACTTCATTGGCGTTGAAGTGTTCGACGAACCACCCAGTATCTCGTTGTCAGTTGTGACGTGAGGAAAGGTGAGGAAGTGACCGAAAGGCGTCCGTTGGAAGACATTTTTCTCCTCCTCCTTCATCCGGTCGAACTTATTGTGAAGGGCCGTGAAACCGCACTTGGTTTCGCGGAAGTAGTACGTGCTTCCCTTAAACCACCAAAAAAAAATTGTTAGAGGCCAATAATGAACCTTTAAATTAACCAGAAAGAACGTGGTTGACACAACACCTGCGCGGCTACAATTTCAGGAGCGATGGAGGTTTCAGGTAGAGAAGGATCCATTTTCGCCTGGTTATAATTTTCGTTCGACTAAAACAGGAATGAAGGTTTTGGATGAGCGTATGGAAAGGAACTCCGGGTGAAATGGGGAATGGAAAAGGAGAAGACTTTGGAGGAAAGTTTTCTCGAATGCTCTACCGCCGCTAATGATGTACGTGAAGTCTAACCGTCTAATCGTGATTTCGGGAAATGAACTGTCTCACCCAAAAATTCGTAATTTACTTTCCCCGCGCAGAAGTTTTGGCTGACTGGACGCTGAACAGACAGCTGACTGGTCCGTCCACGTAGGAAGCGTCACGGACGCGCGCGTCCGTGTATAACGACTCTTTTAATTTAACCCGACTCAATGTGCACCCTTAATTCCTTAAATTCCACGACAAATCAACAATTTGAATATCTAATGAGCTTGAGATTTGGTACTAAGATCTTTGTGCACCAAAGACAACTAGAACATACGATCCCATCAACCTTGAAATAAAAATGGATTTTGGCAAGTAATTCCGCACACCTGGAGTGCTCCAAAAGTGCCATTTCTAATTTACTAAGACTAAAGAGAACATGTACACACTAGTAGCAATGATATTTTGGAATAAGCTAGAAAACAGATAACCATTTATTTCTTGATCTCATTTCAGTCATATTCACACGTCAGCTAGCTGCATCAAAAACATCTATGTCCTTACACAAGGGGCAGATGATACCATTTTCCCCCCAAACATGGTTGACGATGATTGTTCTTCAAAGCTCTCAGCTGCAAGTTGTCCATGTAGAAGGGAATCGTGACGAGGGCAATGCAGGCATGTTCCGGAGATTAACATCAAATGGCAGCATTCTGTATTCAATCTCCAGATCTCTAGCAATTTTAATAATATCTTGTACCACTAGGTCTCTTCGGCGAAATCTCTCACCCATGTCTTGATGATTCATACGATGTTGGAACCAAACTGAAATTTTCATTCTATTCATGTCTTCCACATCCCTAATGACAATCATAGGAGCAGGATACCAGTGTTCTGCTTTACGTTCAATAGACCTGCACAAGATAATATAACAAACTTCATATCCATATGCCAAGACCTGGTGTAGTTTATTATCATCTTTACAAACCAAAATAAGGATGTGTTGATCAGATTGTTTTACATAATTCTAACCATGGCAGAGAATATATAGAAACAAAGCACATGGATAACTGTGCAGTCATTTTAAATGTGCATATTACAAATGAACGGAAATTGTTAGCTGAATGATAACAAATGGTTGGAAATAGAATCATGATATAATTCTCAAAATTTGTGAAATAACAAACTTACGCTTTGATTCTTTCTTTCAGAAGAGCGACCTTATCAGGTGGGGTAGAAACATGAATACAGAAATCAATTGCATCTCCCATGTCTGGACTACGGTACATGTTTGCGATAGGTTTCTGTGAGAGCACGCTGTTAGGATAAATGATCTTTTGGTTGTCAAACTTCAGAAAGACAGTTGACATGATATTCATCTCCTCCACAAACATCTGAAAATGAAGATGACTATAACACACAGGAATTCATACAACTAGCGCAAATTATAAATTATTGACATTATTTCCTCGTACCTGAATGCCCTCCACTTCACATCGGTCACCCACGTCAAATGGATGTGTCACGAACAAGAAAACGACAGATTCAAACACTGTCTTGCAAGTATTCCCAAAAATAAAACCCACCAAAAGGAGTTGGGAACTTATAAGGACCAAGAATCGGGTGGTGGCGATTTCCAAAATAACTAGCCAGATTACAACCACAATTACTGCTACAACCACATTTACCATATGTTGGAGTTTTTTCACTGCATTTTTAGCATCATTCAGTGTCAAGGAAAGGGCCTTGCGTTCTCTGAATGCATTGATCTGTACCACAAGTTGCAGAAATGGTTAGCTTATTTAGACTCTGAAAAACAATGCAAATTGGAAATGCCAAAAAAAATCATCATTACCAGCCCGGTCTTGAGACAAGATTTACTAATTTTATCTGTTTCTTGCGCTCCATCAAAAGCACTCATTGTTTTCATAGCTTCATTCTCTGGCATAAACCGCATCAACTCTACCAAGTAGATGTACCTGTGGTTCACAAGTTAAAACTATTGGTAACTGAACATACAAACACAGTATTATAGTCCGCCTATCGCAATTCAAAGCATTTATCACCTAAACCACAAATGAATCAACGACAGGGATGCCTATATAAAGCTTGCTTAGACATCCAACGCCAACATGGAAACCACCATGGAAGATGAATATCAAAATAGTATGGGATGATTAATAAGAGAGGTCCAAGCTTAGTTGAACTTAACTAAGCACTAGTCATCACAAAAATGGCTCAACAAACAAACTAATTGTGTTTCAGATCAAGTTTGTGTCGTGGAGTCAAATTTTACCAACAATATACGAGAACAGAACAAATCTACCATTCAATCTTTAGGTTATGGAGGTTCAATAATTTTGACATTGTCGATAAATATAGACCTTAGCATTTAAGATAGTGTAAAACTAAGATGATGACAGTTTTTACACATTATTTACTACCTTAAAGGAGCAATGCTTAATTAAGTGTCCAACAAAAACATCTTTATGGCCCAAAACCTATATGATATTGAAGCCTCAACATGCGTTAGTAAGTGAATACGTGTACATTGTACATGCATACGATAACAGCAACTTAATGGGAAGATATTCATACAGCATAAATATTCACGAACATCAGATAAAAGAGTAGACCTTACCTAGAACCAGGCTTGGCCACATTTTTAAATATTCTTTTTGCTGCTGCTTTAGCTTCAGTTTCGCTTCTGATCTGCATCGACGACTCATCTTCTGGGGCCTCACTTGTTATCTGTTCATCAAGTGTTGCAAGGCTTTCATACCTCACGGTATTGATCAATCTCTTCATGTTCCACGCAGACACATTCTTCTGATTCAACTTATGTATGTGCTCGATTGTAATCCCTTGATCCTTGCTGACATTCTTCGTCGGAGTTGTGGCAAACTTAAAACTATTCACGTGCGGGGAATCCCTTTCAATCTCCCCTCCATTTCCACTAACATTCCCACTCTTATTCGGCATTTTGGTGTCCTTCAAACCCGCGGGCACCTTGGCGCCTGCATTCTGTAACTTCCGCACCTCATCAGCCATCATGTTATTCTCTTGACTCGCAATTCTCTCTTCAATAACAGGAGGACCAGACAACGTCTGAACCACATACTGACTGAACAAAGACTCCTGAATCCGATCGAAATAAGCGGACACATGAAACGACGACGCAAGGACCTTCATAAGCAGCGTCTTGACAAGCTGAATAATGGTCGCGACCAAAAGACAAACAATAACCTTAGTAATATACGGTAAAACCTTGGAATTAGTCCCCCTCTCGACTTTCTTATCAAACATCAAATGGCAAACTAAGAGCACAAGCCCAACCCAGAGGGAATTCAACGTAACCTTGCGAATGCCGTAAACGAAATAAAGCACCTTCTTCCTAAGCAAGAAGTTCCTCTCGAAGAAAAAGACGGCGATCCGGACGATCCAATCAGAAACCAACCTCCCGCAGATCAAAACCAAAACAAGCACCTCCCACCTCCACAGCTTTAAATCCCAAACCTTCTTCTTCTGGAGGACGGGAATGGTGAGACTACAGACGAGCGCGGCGAGTATGATGAGGAGACTAGCCCACTGGATTACAGTCCAGAACCCCCACTTGCTCTTCCGGAACTCCTCCGGGAGGTCCTCTGCGGGGAAGGGGTCGTCCTCGTCCAGGGATGAATCTCCGGCGGGACCGGAGAGAATCCCCGACCTCATTGGTCTCGACCGGGAGACGGACCTCGACGAGACCCGCGCCGGAGAAGGACGCGGGGGCGGGTCCATGAGGCGGGACTTCATGGTCTTGGATCTCAAGAAGTTGCCGGTGCAGGTGACGACCTCGTCGGCGACGATAGCGCGGTCGACGAAGGAGGAGGTGGAGGGGGACGGCGAGGTGTTTACGGGTCGACGGCGGAGGGAGTCTGGGGGGTTGGAGTCGTCATCGACGGCGAAGTCGATGTCGAGGAAGACCTCGCCGGAGGCCTTCTGCTTGTGGAGAAAGGAGGAGATGAGGCGGGAGGGTGGGGAGTCGCCACCCGGTGGCATTGGCTTGGAGTTTGGCTCGGAGTTTGGTTTGGAGTTCGGATCGGGAGAAGTCATAGTGTTGGGAGTGGAGAGCTGAGAAAGGATAGGTGGTTGGTGGTGGTGTGGTTTACGTTCGTCGCGGTTGTATATATAGGCGGGTTTTCGCAAATATCAACCAAATCATTCGAAGTATTTTTGTGATTTTTGCTTGGTGTACTTGCAAAAGTAGTTTATTGGACATTTGTTCTTCTGAAGTTTTTTATTGGTTACAAACACTTGCAATACTCACTATTTGCTTTGGTGTACTTCTTGTGTGACATCTTTAAAGAAATTCTGTTAGCTTCTGACGTCGTTAAATACAAATAGGCGGTGTTTAACCGATTTAACTATACGTAGTGTGGTCCTACAGTCACTACGTGACGTATAGTTCGTTCCAAAGCCGATCATCCAAACTTGGAAGTTCAGTTAATTCTGTGAGGTGTCTGTCTTCTTGGAAACGGACGTCTGAATCCTATTTGGACGTCTGTTTCTGGGGTTAGAGTGATTCTAGGAAATCTTTGTCGGTTTGGAAACAAACGATCGAATCTCATTCGGACCGAAATCTCCAGACGAGCACGTTCGTGTGCGAGTCCGAAAGGGTATCGGGTTAAAATTCCTAAACCAGAATGTGGCGATTGACGACGACGTTAGGGAGTCCGGAGACGTCGGCAGGGGCCTCGGGAAGAGTTATCTTTTCTGTTTAACAACCTGCCCACCCGGGAAACAACTCATCTGGAGGTAGGGTACAGTGGCTGAAAGAGCATTGCACGTCCTGTGATGTCCTTAGACACAACATGTAAATGTTTCTTAGGCTTCTTAACATTTATACACTTGACATTTTTTATTCTGAATGATATACTTTGAAATCATGTTTAAATTCATCTTTATTTTCAAACATTGATAGTTCACATGTCTTAAATGTCCAGGACATGCACATATCACAAGATTCAACATAATAAACACGAGAAGAAGACTCATCATGCACACAAACAACATTACGATTATCAAACGGATGTTCAACATGAAGTAAAAAACCACCACCAGACAAGTATCATTTGCCAATAAAAGTACTAGAATAAGTTATTACAATTTTACTACACTTAAAATTGACTTCATATCCCTCAACTACCAAACAAGGACCACTAACAATATTGCGACAGTTAGATTATGCGTCATGTGCAGTAAAAGAATTCTCCCTGAAGGTAACTTCAGATCGACATGTCCAACACCAAACACATTTGCAATATTCCCATTCGTCATCACCACAATCTTCCCATCAACGGGATGGTAAGAGACAAACATAGACTTATCAGCACATACATATATATTAGCCTCAGTATCAACCAACCACTCATACGGTTCGTAAATGGAAAAAATATGAGGATCAACAGAAACAAACATTCCATTATTCTCCTCCATAGTAGTCAATACATTGACATGTGAAGTTGAATCTGAAAGGAATGTGTTCTAAAAGTTTTACTTTTATATGTCAATTATTATGAATTGGATATGCAAACATTTTGTTCCTTGATTAGGGTATTCGTCTTTTGGAAGTGTTAAGGAAGAGGCGTTTGGTCCTTAACTGTAGAGCTCTAAAAGATAATGGTTTACATAAATCAAAAGTTATTCACAATCATGGTAATTAATATGGAACATTATATACGAGAGAAGATTGTCGTGTTGGTCATCGATTGTTGTAGCTCTACAAATAATTGACAACACGAGTATATAAAGAGGAAAAGATTACTTTTATATATTGAATAGACCTAACAAGTAAAACATTATGGAATTGTGTTTCGTGTCATTAATGTTTTATTGTGTCATGGATCCTAAGATATGAGACTTATGTCTTTTAACTCAAGAAGTGTTTAATTTGATTGTTATAAAAAACTATCAATGAGTATAGTGATAAAGGCAATAGTTGGTTGAACATGACTTGTGCTGGAAAAGATAGCTAGTCAAACGATTATCGTTGCCCCTCTTAATTGAGTGATGATACTAGTGGACTCCTTGATAAAGCAAAATTATAATGTGCACAATGTAACTTGAGTTAAGTTACATAGTTATAATTAGCTTAAAGAGATTAAGAAATGAATATAATACAAAGGTGACACATTTCTACTTTGTATATATTCTTAATATCACGAGGCAAGGGACAGACACAAGTGGTGCATTTACATCACTAAATGGATCGTGTTTAGTTCGAGTGGAACAAAGACATCTATGTTAATTGGGTAACTATAATGTGTAGCTAGATACCGCTTATAGTTTGAGATATTAATTGTTTAATATCGCTGCCAATTTAGCTTAGATCCTCCTATAGGTCACACCACAAAACTGGAAAACAAGAAGCTTGATTTTGAGTTCATATGATATGTCGGGTTTTATGTGAAAAAGGGACACATGTGGTGAACGAATAAAATCAATATGTCATGAGAATTGACATAATTAGAATCATAATAAATTCATATGAGGTGTATATATTATGGGGTGTAATAATTTAATATTACATAGGATAATATATTACATAAGATGTGAATTTGCTAAAAACCCCAAAAGATCAAATTTGTTGGAAATAAATCCAAAATTTGACAAAGGCAAAATCAGGGTCAAACACGGTGAACCGTTCAGGGTTCGGTCGACCGGGTATCTTCGGATCGGTTAACCGAATGGGGAACGGGTAATCACAATTGGTTGACCGAAATTGTCTGGAGTGTCTGGACAATCGGGTTCGGTTAACCGAGTGTAAACGGTCAATCGAGAAAGAGAATTTTCGGTAGACCGAATGTGACACGGTCATCCGATGACTATGCTCCAGGAGAAATTTTGGTGAGTCAACGGTCGACCGAAGAGAAGACGTGGTTCGTCCGAATTTTTCCAGAGAATTTTTCTCATGCGGATTCGATCAACCGTCTAGCTCACGGTGCACCGAACACGTGTTAAAATCGAATGGTTCGGTTAACCGAGAAAAATTCTAATTAATTAAGAGATTAATTAGATCATGGGTGGATTAATTCCAGATTTAATTAAAATATTTTAGAGAATGCTTATGTGGCAGTTAGAGATTAATTTTAGGAGAGAATAAGTAAGAGATCATGACTAAGGAATAGTTCTTGATAAGGATGTTTTGAGAGCCTATAAAAGGACTCATCCTCCTACTTGTTTATGTGAATGCAAAAATTCTCTCTCATTAATCTATCCTCTAATCACCACGAAAATCTCTTATTAATTTTGAGTTTAAGAGATAGGAATCTCAGGAGCTCAAAGATAGGTTATTAGCTAGATTCTAAGTCTTATTAGAGATTAATTTGCTAGCTCCTTTCTCTCTAATCTTGTTTAGAGTTTGGTGAACACTCGGAGGCAAATCGGTGGACGATTCTACGGGCAACGCGACTCCGGATCTTCGAAAGGTTTTAGAGAACCTTTAGGTATGATTCTCTCTTTGTGATTTATTTTAATATATGTAGGATTGCATGATATTAGAATAAACACAAAGTAATGTACATAAAAATTGTTGAAAATATGAAATCGATCTTGTATGTTGTATTAAAAAAATTAAAATATATACATACATGGGGACACGAAATCCTAAAGAATCAGTAACACATTGTTGGTCTTTGACATTCTTTGAAGAACAATCCTTAGCCCAGTGCGCAACTTGTCTACAATTCCAACCTGATATGTTCTTTGTCTTTTCTGGATTTTGGCCTTATGTTTTACTTGTTAGGTTGTTGTGATTTTCCTTTATTGTTTGGCTTAGAGGATCCAACTAACATGTTTTCTTTTGTTTGGAACTCAACAAGCAACACAGGACTTTCACCACAATGTTCCTCCTCGATTATGATGACAACCATGAGATCATTCATAGTCAATTTTCCCTTCCAGTGCTTAAGAGACATACTCAAGTCCTCCTAAGAGCGAGAACTTCTCAATGATGGACATCAACTGAAACATTTTGGAAGTTTCATGTCTGCCTCTTTCAAGTCATGGATCTGAAGGAGGTGTTATTTAATCAAGATGGCAATGAATAAATAGTTTAAAGGAAAATTAATCTGATTACATTAGGGGTCGTAATGTTTAGCTAGAAACCAATTACGATCTACGTGTTAATTATTGTATGTGTTACTAATATAATCAGATCCTATAAGGGTTACACACATTAGAATCTATGGGCTAAACAAATGGGTGGCTAAGGGTCCATTAAGCTCTCTTACCTAATGAGATTAGGGTTAGCTTAAGAGAGGTCTATAAATATATGGAAAAGAAGAGAAAAAAGAGTGCAATCTATTTCTCTCCTAAAATCCTTGCCGTCCCCCCCTTCCACCACCAAGGAAAAAGTTTGTTCTTCCATCCCTCTCATTCTAGCTAACGTGTTGGTGGAGTTTAGTGTGTGGTTCGTGTGTCCCGAGTAGAGGAATCATACTTGGGATTCTCCGCACCTCCTCCGTGAGCAAAAGAAAGGCACGCATATAATGTATAAATGGTTGTACATCAGTTTTCCTCATTATTATCATGTACATAGATCTTGGGTGGTTGATGAATTTAGAAATCGTTTCTATATTATTTTTCCACTGTGTTTTTCATCGTAACTGATGCATTGCATACATTGCATCATATGTCTTTCATTTAGATTACTTTTATATCAATAAATGCTACTAAGGTATGTGTTTAGTCGTATTTACAGAATACAGGGACTTGGATGCAAATTACCCACATTCCGAGCATAAACGCATGCAAAAGATTCATTTCTATCATAAAGACCAAGTTCAAGTTTATCGGGTTTCAAATGGAAATGCATCCAAGCATAAAAGCATTCAAGGAGCTAATTACAAAAAGGTCAAGGGCTTAATTGCAAAATGCCAAGGACCTGATTGCAAAATAAAAGGACCAAGTTATTGTGTGGAGAAAGTCAAAAGAAAAATCAAATATAAATCTCCAACAATGGAAGGAATTAATCCGGAGCTCAAGACAATGGAAAGAATCAATCCAGACGCGCAAAGGAGGATCAAATCATACCATAAACGCGTGACAAAAATCCTGATTAAATCCGACCAACGTGTGAGGCGAATCCGCCGCACAATACACATGATGTGCGGCGATTCCGCCGCCCATTGGTCGATCTGTGTGTCCCAATTTCGTCCAGTCGTGTATGGACACGTGTACTATCCAATTCTATACCTAAGTCCTTTGTAGCAACTATAAATAGACCCGAGAACGATGTAAATAAGGTCCTTGGTTGTTGTTCTTATTTTTACCTTAGTAATAAAATTCTGATTTTTGTTTTGTTTTGTTTTTCTTTTCTACTTTCTCTAGGATCTCTTCTCCTTCCTCCCTCCATGAGTTTCTAACTCTTTCCAAAGGGTGGAGGTGATGGAATTAGGGTTAGAGAAGATGAATTGCATGTTATTATTTTAAGTTCATGATTAGTATATTTTGATTACTTGAGTTTATGTTAAGTCATTTATCTTGTAATGCTTCATAACTAACATGATTTACAATAAGTTTCAGTAATTCTCTGATCTAAACCTAAATCTAAACCTCCATCCAACGGATTTCTCTCTTCGTTCTTGTTTTAGTTTATTTGTTCTTGTTTCTTGTTTTAGATAATTATAATCCAAAAACCTAAAAACCCAATTTATTCTTCTCTCCTTCTTCCTCTTAATCGAAAATAACATCAACTACGAAATCTCTCCCTCCTTGTGTTCGACCCGTACTTGCCACGTCTTCATAGACGCCGTGCACTTGCGGTATAAATTTAAATTCTCATCAAGTTTTTGGCGCCGTTGCCGGGGAGGCGACGCAGATTTTTGTTGTTTTTGTGTTTTCGATTTCTCCTGTTTATCTTGTGCGCGATCTAAGTATTTGGATTTGTGTTTCAGGAGACAACAGAGCGCGCGGCGAAATACGAGCGCATTCTGAGCTTAAAGAGCGACGAATCCGCCGCCCCATAAGAAGCATTTGCGGCGAAATCGCCGCACAGGTTGGTCTTCCGGTCTTCAAATTTTGAGGGCGTCGTCGGCATCTCTGGGTGGTCGCATTGAGCTACTGGAATCTCCGAGAGCGGGCGGCGAACCCGACTTAGCATTGCGGAGGTAACTTTTCTTGCCTTTCTCGTAAAATCTGAATAGTTGAAAAGTTTCCTTTCGTAGAATTGCACGTGTTAGGGTTACAATTCCATAATTGGCAATAATTCAACTCTGACCTAAAATTGGCAAAATTAGAAAGACCTTAGTGCATGCATCATATAATGTTTTGCTTGCATTATTCTTGCTAAATTCTTGCAAATTAATACTTGTTGAAGATTGCTGGAGGCAAGGTACGTATCGAGGTTTTTATCGATTGCATTAGAGCATATAATTTAGTTGCATACAACCTTGCAATTGCCCCCATTAAAAGGATCATTGTTTGACTATCTTTGCTAGATTTAAGTTAAACTATCTTAAGGGCAACTCCGTAGGAAAAGATACGGTGGGGATTTCATCACCCTCCCGTAGCCCACAAACCACAATCCCGAAGTGTCGCCTAAGCCTAAAATTTAAAATCAATTAGACATTGGCCCCTAAGGACTCGGACTCAATTAAGGAGGAGATTGGTTTGACTTGCTATGACCTGAAGCTAATTGAATTCAATTTGGTGTCTAGAAAGTGTTTTTGTGTCGACGAAAGTCTTCCAAGCGACGTGGTTGTCTAATTGGTACCGACTCTGTCGGAAGCGCCCCCACTAGCTATACACTAACTGGCCAACTTGGTTTGACTGGTGAGGGAGGTGAATCAAGCAAATCAATTCGACTCAACCAGTTAGGAGTCGTCTAGATCTAAGTGACACTAGGTCTAGGATTGTTTTGACCGTGCTTGTTCAGGAAATTTCTGACCAACCCTAATTTTTATCCTTTAGAGTTAAGTTTCCCTTCTCGTCTGAGTCTTCTTTCCCTTCTCATCTTTACCTTTCTATTGTTTGTTTCCATTTTCATAAAAATAAAAGAAATATAAAAAAAAACATAAAAAAAACGAAAATTAAAATAAAAAAAATTGTAATTAATTCTTGAAATTAAATTTGAAATTTAAATTTCGAATTTGAATTCAAAAATTGATTCAACCCGGTGCACTCAGATTTGGATTCAGGACTTGAGTAATCGGCTCTCACGAGTTCATCTAGATTCCAGTCTGGAACTTAACCCCAATCCACCTGTTGCACCACCTCACCCGGATCCAATGGGTGAGAATGTTGTGAACCCGCCTATGACTCTGAGGGATCGGTGCTACCCAACGATGGCTGCTCAGCCATCGTGCATCGTCATGCCCACCATACCGGGTCGCGATTTCGAACTTAAGGCACAATACATGAGTATGCTGCCTAAGTTCACCTCTAGGGAAGATCCATATCTCTTCCTTAGAGAATTTGAGGAAATCTGCTCTCTTATGCAATACCAGCATATCCCTGAAGAGGCAGTGCGTCTGAAATTCGTGCCTTTAGCACTGAAGGACGACGCTAAGAAATGGCTATATAGTCTAGCCGAAAGATCTATTAGAAGTTGGGCCGAATTTGTTCAAGTTTTCCTAAAAAAATATTTCCCCAACCATAAGACTATGAAGATTAGGAATGAAATTGTTGCATTCGTTCAGTCTGAGAGCGAGCCGTTCTATTCCTATCTTGAGAGATTTAAGAGTGTCTTGACCCAATGCCCTCATCACGGAATTCCGAAGTGGCAATTATGCCAAATTATTTATGAGGGATTGACACCCACATCTAGGGTTATGCTAGAATCTGTGAGCCAAGGGAACTTTATGTCCAAAAATGAAAATGATGCCTGGACTTTTCTTGAGGATTTAGCTGAAAATAGTATGCAATGGGACAATGCTAGAACACCCATCAACCCGAGTATTGGATCTAGAATAGCGAGTCAACCCCGACCAGGTGTCTTAGCTATAGACTCCAACATAGCGGCTGAGGCAAAACTAGCTACCCTAATGCGTAGAATGGAAAGTCTAGAGCTACAAAATCAACCCCGAATGAATCAACCCTTGTCTATCCCCTGCTCTAGATGTGGTCAGACTGGTCATTTAATGGAGGACTGTGTGAACCTGGAACATGTTAATGCCACATTTAACAATTCTAGAAATGATCCTTACGCATCAACCTATAACCCAGGTTGGCGTAATCATCCCAATTTTTCGTGGACCCAACAAGGACAACCTCCTAGACAACAACCAACCCCATATAACCAAAATAATACATCATCTGGGGGTAATAATGGAAATCATGAGGTTAGGTTGACAAAATTAGAAATTTTAATGACAACTTTTATACAAACAACCAACCAATCATTCCAAAGGCTAGAAACACAGGTCAGCCAATTAGCACAGATAATAGGTGAAAGAGAAAAGGGCCAATTTCCAAGTCAACCTGAGGTGAACCCCAGAACTAATAATCAATATCAATCTTATCAACCACCTTCAGGAAATAACAACCCTAGACCGGTTCAAATGGTTAATGAGGAAGGACCGTTCCAACAAATCAATGCTGTAGTATCATTACAGTCCGGAAGACAAATTGACAATAATGTGGTAAACCCTAGAATGACTAATCAATCTAGCCATCAAGCACCCACATATGACTTGACCATTGAACCCGACGTCCAAATTGAAAAGCCCAATCCACCTACCCAACCTGAACCTGTAGCTCAACCTGAACCTGAGCGAGTCTATGTGCCTAAAGCCCCATTTCCCAATAGACTCAAAAAGAACTCTAGTGCACAAATAGAGAAAATCTTGGAAGTATTTAAGCAAGTTAAGGTGAACATTCCACTCTTAGACATGATTCAACAAATACCTACTTATGCTAAATTCTTAAAAGATTTGTGCACTAAGAAGAGAAAAACGAATGTACCAAAGAAGGCATTCTTAACTGCAAACATATGCTCAATTCTTTCCAACACATCTCCTATAAAATATAAGGACCCGGGGTGTCCCACAATTTCATGTTCAATAGGAGATACGTTTATCAATAAAGCCCTTCTAGACCTTGGTGCAAGCGTTAACTTGCTCCCATTTTCTGTCTACGAGCAACTCAACCTTGGTCCACTGAAACCCTCTAAGACAACCCTCCAATTCGCTGATTGTTCTATCAAGAAACCGAGAGGTATAGTAGAGGACGTTTTGATTAAGGTTGGTGACTTCATTTATCCAGTGGATTTTGTCGTACTTGATACTGAACCTGTTGTAAATCCTAATCGACAAATCCCTGTAATTCTAGGTAGACCCTTTTTAGCCACTTCGGAAGCATTAATAAACTGTCGAAATGGGCTCATGCAATTATCTTTCGGGAACTTAAAAGCAGAATTTAATATCTTCCATATTGATAATGAGCCAGAAATAATATGCAACCCAAGTGATGTTGTGATGAGAGCACGTATTTATCAGATTTCTGAATCAAATAAATCATCACATAAGCAAAAAGGATGTAAGAAAAAAGGGAGTAATTCATTTACCCAACCACCATCACTCGAGCAAACAAGCGAACCAATTCAAGTGAGAAGAGTGGAATCTTTTCCTCAAGTCAACATGTGGAACAATTCAACTGGATACATGCACCAGCATGGTGTCATTCAATCCATCTCTGATTATGGTTGACTTTGAGCAAACTCAACCCCTCTACCGCAAGCCGACGCAGGTAATAAGTGCATTTATTGTATTTGTGCATACATTGAGGACAATGCATGATTTAGGTGTGGGGGGTGTTTATGTATATATTTATCTATATATTCTGTCTTTTATTTTTTTTAAAAAAAATTAATGTTTCATGACATAGCTTAAGATTGAACTGCTAAAACCCGTGTACAAATTGCATTGAGTTTTTGTTCCTTATTATATAGTTCTGCTTGTAGAAATTGTGACATAAATCTAAGTTCCAAAGAAATAACCCATTACCCTTTAAGACATGTATGCACTTAAATTGGATGAATCAAATCTTTGAAGTGGTTGATAAAAAGCAGAGGTTGAGGAAAATATACCGGGAAGTGTGGACTTCTAATAGCAATTAAGCCTTGAGGAAATAAAAATAAAGGAATAAAGTGAGGAAAGCACATTTTGCAAAATGATTACAAAAGCCCAAGCCTTTGAGTCACTGGTCCGTAGGGGTATCTTAAAACCCGGTAACTTGAGTCTTCCAGCTCGGGATTATCGACCAAACTCGCTACACGAATGCAAAAAGGGTATAAGTGTCAAAAAGAAAAAGCAAATGTGTTGAATCACGGAAAAAGAAAAAAATACTTTAAAGATACTCAAGGCTCAAAGCTAAAAGAATGATCCATGTCATGGTTGATCCAAATGATACTTCACCACCAGAGGAGGCGTGCAAAATAATTCAAGTGATAAACATGTGTAGAAGGGTTAGTGGTGTGAATGTTGGAGGAACAAAGACCAAGTCATATTTTTAATGAGTTAGATTTATATAATGAGCATGCAAAAATTCTTAGTGAGATGTATAAGGTTGAGGTAGGGATATTGAGAACTATTAATGAAACGTTGATTTAGGATTTTGTGGGTATATCCGCTGAAAACCCTCAGGAGACAACACTCCTCCCCCTTGGCAACAAGGAGGTTTAAAGGCTTGTTGCACATGCTAAGTGCAACCGTGATTCCTACGAAAGAGAGTTAGGATTTCCCTGTTTTCATTTCTTTTATATTCTGTTTTGCTAGGGACTAGCAAAATCTAGGTGTGGGGGTATTTGATGCATTGCATACATTGCATCATATGTCTTTCATTTAGATTACTTTTATATCAATAAATGCTACTAAGGTATGTGTTTAGTCGTATTTACAGAATACAGGGACCTGGATGCAAATTACCCACATTCCGAGCATAAACGCATGCAAAAGATTCATTTCTATCATAAAGACCAAGTTCAAGTTTATCGGGTTTCAAATGGAAATGCATCCAAGCATAAAAGCATTCAAGGAGCTAATTACAAAAAGGTCAATGGCTTAATTGCAAAATGCCAAGGACCTGATTGCAAAATAAAAGGACCAAGTTATTGTGTGGAGAAAGTCAAAAGAAAAATCAAATATAAATCTCCAACAATGGAAGGAATTAATCCGGAGCTCAAGACAATGGAAAGAATCAATCCAGACGCGCAAAGGAGGATCAAATCATACCATAAACGCGTGACAAAAATCCTGATTAAATCCGACCAACGTGTGAGGCGAATCCGCCGCACAATACACATGATGTGCGGCGATTCCGCCGCCCATTGGTCGATCTGTGTGTCCCAATTTCGTCCAGTCGTGTATGGACACGTGTACTATCCAATTCTATACCTAAGTCCTTTGTAGCAACTATAAATAGACCCGAGAACGATGTAAATAAGGTCCTTGGTTGTTGTTCTTATTTTTACCTTAGTAATAAAATTCTGATTTTTGTTTTGTTTTGTTTTTCTTTTCTACTTTCTCTAGGATCCCTTCTCCTTCCTCCCTCCATGAGTTTCTAACTCTTTCCAAAGGGTGGAGGTGATGGAATTAGGGTTAGAGAAGATGAATTGCATGTTATTATTTTAAGTTCATGATTAGTATATTTTGATTACTTGAGTTTATGTTAAGTCATTTATCTTGTAATGCTTCATAACTAACATGATTTACAATAAGTTTCAGTAATTCTCTGATCTAAACCTAAATCTAAACCTCCATCCAACGGATTTCTCTCTTCGTTCTTGTTTTAGTTTATTTGTTCTTGTTTCTTGTTTTAGATAATTATAATCCAAAAACCTAAAAACCCAATTTATTCTTCTCTCCTTCTTCCTCTTAATCGAAAATAACATCAACTACGAAATCTCTCCCTCCTTGTGTTCGACCCGTACTTGCCACGTCTTCATAGACGTCGTGCACTTGCGGTATAAATTTAAATTCTCATCAGTAACCCAACAGGATCAAAATCATGAACTAGTGTGTGTTCGATCATTGACTTTCTCTCAATTATTTGAAACTTTACGAACTTGCCAACATAACAGTTATCGTGACCTAAGCCAAGTATTATATTTCTTGTGAAGCTAATCTCATAAATCTTTTGCAATGACATAGGAAGATGAATTGTAGATATCAAAGAGCATGTTAAACATAACCAACATAATGCATCATCGACACAATTTGTCTTTCTTAGTTCACAACGCATGCATGACTTTCTTTAATTTTAGGATCATCCAAATTAGTAAAAGGGCGAACAATGTCGATAACATCAACCAACCATATCGCGGTCAATTAGATCTTAATTCGTTTTTGGCAACGTTTGAAGTTCTGCCCGACAAATTTACTCGCGATGTGATCATGCTATGAGCCTATAACAGAAAAGTAGTGAGTTCTGGTTTTCGTCCAAAATTACACATCGATGGAGTCTTTTCACCGATCTTTGTTGGTGAGTTTGTTTTGGAAGCATGCTTGAAGTGCAAGTCCATCAACCATCTCATCCCACGAACTCCATTTTCGTTCACAAAAGTAGTCTAGAAGCTCTTCTCTAGCTTAGCCTTTTATAATGATTCTCCTGCTAGATGGATGTGCCTGAAGTGCAAGTCCATCAACCATCTCATGCCTTTTTTACAAATTAAGGACATGCTTTGGTTGTATTCCCCGCTAAAGGAGAGCCATATGAGGTTTTTCCCACCATATCCTTTTACTATATTTCTCGAACTCTTATTCATGATGATTTTATCAAGACGAAAGAGTTCATAATTGCATCAATTACTTTATGTTAGTCAAATATTTTATTTTTATGTCTCGGTAAACTTGATGTTTTTGACAATTATTGCCTCAATAATTATTATTTTCTTCTTATGCAAATTCTTTTGGGAGATTACATCCATCCATAAATGTACACACATATGTAGTACAAGTCATTAAACTTCACATGGTAGGAATATATGTACTAGGCTTTCCTTGAAATTATAGTTGGTTTTTATATTTAAGATACGAATAATACACACACGCATAAGATATACATACATTTCCTTCCATAAAAGACACCTTTTGATCTTGGGATGCTATGTTTTGAATATATCATGTGAAAAATGCATACTTTATTTGTAATCAAATGCTTTGCAGGAAATAATATCATGACTGTAACAACACTAAACAAACATATAACAACGTTTAATGCCTAAGGATTTACTACTTGAATACTAATGATAAGCACAAATTTTATATTCAACAATAAAAAATTGAATCCAAGCAAACCCAAGCACCTACACATGTAATAATTATGAAATGCCCATGACTCGCTAAAAAAAATCTTCCAGAAAGAACCCAAACCCAATGCATCCAATTCTGGAAACTATACATAACACTTAATTTAAAATCATTCAAATAATTTAAAATACCGTAAATATCATATTATCAAATGAAGTTCAACATATTCCAACCCAAAAGCACTAACAGTAATTTGAAAGCATACAAATGAAAGTTCAAAGTTCAGATCAAATTTGAATGCAAGATATTTGTCAGACGATAATTTGAATATCAAAAAATATTTGGGGGTTTTGCTTGGATGAACTTCTAAAAATAGTTTATTATGCACACGTGTAGTTTTTTATTGGCATAGTGCACTTGGGAACCTTATTAATTACTTTGGTACACCTCCCCATAACAGTCGTTAACAGTTTCTTTGACGGTGTTAGATTTATTTGCATTTAACCCGTTTTACTTCCACAAAATCTCAATCTACCCCTAAAACCCACAATTTGGAACATTCCACAAATCAGAACCATCCAAACCCCCTCCACTCCTCCTCAAACTCGAATCCTCCTTAAACCCCAACTTGTCTCCTTCCCTTCCTCGACTACTCCTCCAAAACCCACTCCCGAACACTGTAGTGTTGTTGAAGAAGGATTTAAAGAAGAGGAGCATGTCAGCTTTTGAAACATTGGTATGGTCGGTAGTGTGGAAGCGGAGGAGGAAGAGGAGGAGATGTTAGAGAAGGCAGCAAGTGGTCATCGTTTGCCTCTGGCGAAGTGGGACGGACACTGCTAGGTTTGGTTGAATTAATTTGGAAGCTGACTTTGTGTTTTGGTGGGTGTTGGTTGTAGTGGTTAATTGTTTTTGGTTGTGGAATGGTGTGGCTGATTTTGGAAGCTGGCTTTGTGTTTTGGTGGTTAATTTTGGAAGTGACTTTGGGTTTTGGGGGTAGATTGTGCTTTTGTGGAAGTTGGAGAGGTTAAATGCAAATAAACCTAACACCGTCAAAGAGGATGTTAACGACTGTTATGGAGAAGTGTATCAAAGCAATTAGTCGGATTCTTAAGTGTACTAGGTCAATAAAAGATTACATGTGTGCTAAGGTCCAATATGTCACTTTCGGAAGTGCACCCAAGCAAAAACCCCATTATATACTTGTATCTTAAATATAAAAACCAACTATAATTTTAAGGAAACCTAGTACATATATTCCTACCATGTGAAGTTTAATGACTTGTACTACATATGTGTGTGCATTTATGTATGCATGTAATCTCCCAAAAGAATTTGCATAAGAAGAAAATAATAATTATTGAGGCAATAATTGTCAAAAACATCAAGTTTACCGAGACATAAAAATAAAATATTTGACTAACATAAAGTAATTGAAGCAATTATGAAATGTTTCGGCTTGATAAAATCATCATGAATAAGAGTTCGAGAAATATAGTAAAAGGATATGGTGGGAAAAACCTCATATGGCTCTCCTTTAACAGGGAATACAACCAAAGCATGTCCTTAATTTGTCAAAAAGGCATGAGATGGTTGATGGACATGCAATTCAGGCACATCCATCAAGCAGGAGAATCATTATAAAAGGCTAAGATAGAGAAGAGCTTCAAGACTACTTTTGTGAACGAAAATGGAGTTCGTGGGATGAGATGGTTGATGGACTTGCACTTCAAGCATGCTTTCAAAACAAACTCACCAACAAAGATCGGTGAAAAGACTCCATCGATGTGTAATTTTGGACGAAAACCAGAAATCACTACTTTTCTGTTATAGGCTCATAGCATGATCGCATCACGAGTAAATTTGTCGGGCAAAACATCAAACGTTGGCAAAAACGAATTAAGATCTAATTGACCGTGATATGGTTGGTTGATGTTATCAACATGTTTGCCCTTTTACTAATTTGGATGATCCTAAAGTTAAAGAAAGTCATGCATGCGTTGTGAACTAAGAAAGGCAAATTGTGTCAATGATGCATTATGTTGGCTATGTTTAACGTGCTCTTTGATATCAATTCATTTTCCTCTGTCATTGCAAAAGATTTATGAGATTAGCTTCACAAGAAATATAATACTTGACTTAGGTCACGAGAACTGTTATGTTGGCAAGTTCGTACAGTTTCAAATAATTGAGAGAAAGTCAGTGACCGAACACGTTCACTAGTTCATGATTCTGATCCATGGCTTGAAAGAAATGGACATGAAACTTCCAAAAAGTTTCAAGTGATGTCCATCATTGAGAAGTTCATTTGCTCTTCAGAGGACTTGGGTATGTCTCTTAAGCACTGGAAAGGAAAATTGACAATGGATGATCTCATGATTGTCATCACAATCGAGGAGAAAATTGTGGTGAAACACATGTGATGCTTGTTGAGTTTCAAACAAAAGCAAACATGTTAGTTGGATTCTCTAAGCCAAACAGTAAAGAAAAATCACAACAACCTAACAAAGTAAAACCTAAGGCCAAAATCCAGAAAAAACCAAAGAACATATCATGTTGGAATTGTGGACGGATCAAGTACTAGGTTAAGGATTGTCCTTCAAAGAAAGTCAAAGGCCAACAAGGTGTCACTGATTTGCCTTCACATGTCAATGTATTGACTGCTATAGAGGAGAACAATGGAACGTTTGTTTCTGTTGATCCTCATATGCTTTCCATTGACGAACTAAATGAGTGATTGGTTGACACTATGGCTAATGTAGATGTATGTACTAATAATAGGGGTGTAAAGAGACCGGGATGGGTTTTTACCCCATCGCTACCCGCCCCGCCTAAGTTAAGTGGGTAAGTGGGGGCGGGGCCAAAGAAACTGCTACCTGTCCCACCTAAGGGTGGACTAGGAGGGGTGGGTTATGTGAGTTATATTTTTCCCTAATAAATAATAAATATAAAATATCGTACTACATGTTTACACCGGTTGATAGTGTAACATCTCGAAACAACGGAAAAAATTGAAATTTTAACAATAAAAGAGATCTCAAGACAAAGCTCGTCTAGCGGGAATGTTACTCAAATGAATAACCAGTCAGTGCACCAAATACAACAGAGTTTGTCAAAATACAGGATTACATCAATACAACGAAAGGAATACAGGTAATCATGACGACCTCGAATAGTCCGAAGATGATCTTGGCCCCAAAATGTGTGCCCGCTGTCACCACCCCCACAGAACATACTGCAGTCCTGAAACATGAATTAAACAACAATGCCTGAGTTTCCCATTAGGAAACCCCGTATGTCAAGCTCACATATATGAATGCAACAGTATGGTAATGAACTTATCATACTAGTAGCATGTCATGTCATCAACAGCAATGAAAACAAATCCCCTCCAATGGTAAAACAGGACCCCAGTCCTACAACAACAAAAAATACCCTCTAAGGGTCAATAAGGACATCTCACCAACAAATAACAACGGGTCTCCCTCGGAGATCTACCGTAGGCACATACGGTATTACGAACAGTATGTGGCGCACACCCACACACGATTATGCAAGCCAATGGATCGGTGAGGAGCGTCTGCACTTCCGCGCCAAACGAAACCATGTGGTCTACACCACACCAACGGAGCCGTAGCCCGGTCGGTCCAACAATCCCTCAATAGGTGCCCAACTGAGGAATCATCGTCGGAACATCGTCGGCAACATCATCGCCAGCACAACATCGGCAGTACAACATACGTCCGGCACAACATCGGACGGTTCCGGACCGTAGTCCGCAGGGTCATTGTGCTCCAAGAGTCATGCCTCAACATGCATTGGGATTCACGATCCCTCGGGCCTGCTACTCTATAATGAGTCAAGACAACAAAACATCACACCACAGTTTATCAACAGAGGTGGCTCTCCCCCAAGTACCCACACTCTTCCACTCGGCCGTCCTTGGGCAGGCACGATCACGCACCCATCGTCACCTCCTGGCACACGCACTAGGCGAGGACACAGGTTTCCGTGAACAGAGTTGTCACTTCACCAAGACTGAGAATTTGGTTCTGCACACAAACGGTCGACCAAAATAGGCACTCTGGTCGACCCTTCCCATGGGGTTTGGTCGACCGAAAGTCTGCAACGGTCGAACTCCCTGTGCATAGCCTAAGTCCAACGGTCAAACTAAAGTTTAAAACCGGTCGATCGATACGTGGTCAAAATCCGGAGTCTGGTCAAAATCAAACAAGGCAAACGGTCGACCGACTCAGGGGTCCCGGTCGACCGGAAACTACCAAAGCAACCTAGAAGTTCTAAGTCATCTATCGGTCGAACAAGATATCGTAATCGGTCGAACAACAAATAAGTTACATAATTTCACTTAAGTTCTGGTCGGACCAAAAGTCAGGAACGGTCAACCATTTAGGTGGTCAACGTCTGGTCCGAGCGAAACATGGAGCAATGATCGAACGGCTCAGGGGTCTCGTCCGACCAAAAACCTTCATACATTCCTCCGACCCACCAGCACAAGCACAACCGGTCAACCGCCCCATGGCATCGTTCGACCGATGTTGGTTAAAGTCGGGCAAAATACACTAAATTGGTCGACCGCAACCAAGCACCGGTCGATCGAAATCTGGCAGCCACCCGATCTGTCGGGTATCTCTTGCTAGCCTCGTCGCCGGCGAGGTCTCCGACCACCTGACGACAATAAAAAACACACGCACGAGTGTGAGCAAAGCCAAAACACACTAATGAACCTGCATACCTTTCGAGTTCGACGGAGCACGCCGGAGATAACTCAACATCGCCCTCCGACCGCAACCTCTGATCCCCCGAGCTCGCTCGCCTCACGTTTGTATCTCTGCTGCCCCAAGCTCGCCTCCACCCGCTGGAGCTAAGATCCCAACCTCTATCGTCGGAAAAGAGAGAAGAATGTGAGACTGAGATAATATGGGAAAAGAAGAAGGAAAGGAAGAAGAGAAGAAACATTAGTTTCCTCTTAAACCCAACCCAAAACACCCCATCACATCAGCCACCATAACCCCCATCACCCTACACCCTCCATCAAATCAACCTCCTCTCCAACGGTAACCCTAAAGGGTTAGGGACGTAACAGATAGGATCAAGTCTCTTCCATTACCAAGTTCCAAGCTGGGGAATCCAAAACACAACCAATTTAAATTCATTTAACATATACTAGATTCAGTAATCCAGTAAGAAAATAATAAATCTATTTTAATCACTAAAAGTCAAAAAGAAAATGAATCATGAACTACTAATCCACTAAAAAATTCAATTTCACAACAAGAAGTCATTTTCATGCAACAAAGGCAAATCAAATATAAGGGTTGTTTGGTTGTTAGGTTAACGGGTTATTGGGTTTTGGATGTTATGGGTTATGCGGGACGGGTCGGGAGAAAACCGCAATCCACCCCGCTTATTAGGCGGGTTGTGCAGGTGACAGGTTGGCGGGTTGGATTTTTTTGTCCGCTACCTGCAATAGACGGGGCGGGCGATGGATCAAACTCATCTCATTTACAACCCAAACTGATAAATCCATTTTGTCTCTTACCAGCTTGTTGATGGGAAGGTTGTGGTGATGGTGAATGGGAATATTGCGAAAGTATTTGGTGTTGGACGTGTCGATCTGAAATTACCTTTAGGGAGAGATCTTTTACTGCACATGATGCATCATCTAACTGTCGTTTGTTGCAATATTGTTAGCGGTCCTTGTTTAGTAGTTGAAAGTCATGAAGTCACTTTTAAGTGTACTAAAATTGTAATAATTTTTATTGACAAAGATTTCTTGTCTTGCTCACATAAAGTAGACGGAGACTTAAAAATTATTTGGCTCCAATAAAATAATTGTAGCAATTATGAACTCTTTCAGCCTAAAATCATCATGAATAAAAGTTCGAGAAATATAGTAAAAGGAAAAGGTGGGAAAACCTCATGTGGCTCTCCTTTAACATTGAATATAACCAAAGCACATCCATCACGGCATGAGATGGTTGATGGACTTGCACTTCAAGCATATCCATCAAGGCAGGAGAATCGTTGTAAAAGGCTAAGCTAGAGAAGAGCTTCAAGACTACTTTTGTGAACGAAATGGTGTTCGTGGGTTGATGGACCACTTGAAGCATATTTCCAAAACAAACTCACCAACAAAGATCGGTGAAAAGACTCCATAAGTGTAATTTTGGACACAAACCAGAAACTACTACTTTCTATTATAGGCTCGAGCATGAGATTAACGCGAGTAAATATTTTTTTGATGTAAATACTACCGTTAATTCTATGTTAATATGTAATAGTGCTACAACCTCTAAAGTTTTTCAACATTATAACCCAAAAAACTTATTAAGAACTAGCCAAACTGCATCCTGAAAAATACTAAACACTCCCAAGAGTGTTGTAGAATTTCAAGAACTTGGAAGAATACTACTGTAACACCCTCAAACAGCGGAAAAAAATTAACTTATAAAAAAGCAAACAACATGATCAAGATCATACACACGATGATATTACAAAAAAATAACACAATGTGCACAAATATATATATAATATATCTAAGTTTTCCAAAAGTGTGCCCACATCAAAATGCTCTAAATAAATGTACATGTAATCACTACAACCTCCAAAAGGGAAAAGGCGGGATCTGGTGTCATGTGCGCTTCTCCGCGGTCACCACTCTCTAACGTCGCTCACGACCTGAAAAGTAAACATGCAACTATACCTGAGTTTCCAAAAGGAAACCCCATACGCTAAACCCCTAACATAAATATGAACTAAGACTAAAAAATAAACATAGCATGCAAAAACTACAACACAAGGACATCGTCAATAAGCTGGCCTCCATGGCTCTTTCACCCAACCCTAAAATACACGGGAAGCAAACAAGGCTCCATGACTTTTTCACCCAACCCCACTACACATGTACGAGGCTCCAGGGCTCTTTCACCCAACCCTTACATCACAAACACGATCATGAACTCAAACACGCAAAACAGGGCAACAACGGTCGACCGCACAAGGCATGTCGGTCGACCGGTTCCCTCCAAGAACATGTATGGGTCCAACTGTCACCAAGACCGGTCGAACAAACCCAACCAACAAAATGACCAAATGGTCGAACAAAACATCATAGGCGGTCGACCGTTTACGAGGTCTACGCTAACTACTAATCAATAAAACATCCCATTTGCTCAAACAAAGGCTTCGTTCGACTGAAACCAGGGATTTCCTTTGTTTCCTCTAAAGCAACACCGGTCGACCTAAAAATGGATCAGTCAAACCACAATTAAGTTATCTTAAGTAATCGGTCGAACAAAGTCACAGAGCGGTTTGTTGGATTTTAGGCCTTAATCCATATTTTGATGATTTAATCAACATAATCTTAATAATATTCAATGTAGAGTAGCACACATATTGCATAGCATATATATTGTTTTGTGCTAACATCTACAGGTGATCAAGACTCAAAGAAAAAAGGAACTCAAGTCAAGACGTGTAATCAAGTTATTGCAAACATGTAATTTTGTATTTCTTTTGAGTCTTAGGAACTTATGTATACTTGAGCATACTAGAGTAAATAACTGATCACATACACACTAGGTTGCTTATAGAAGTCACGCACAAAATCTCAGATCATTTGGACTTCAATAGGTCACCCAAATTTAGACCGGAAATAACTAAATTGAAACCTGAACTGCCTGTGCAAATTCGGTCGACCGAACCACTTTCATTTGACTGATTGATCTTTTAACCAATAGTGATTTTAACTGCTCTACCGGTCGATTGTAACCTTTTTGGGTCGACCGTCTACACCTGTCATTTGATTGTTAGACTTGTCGTATTATACCAACGGTCGTATTCACATTTTTACCCATACCCCAGAGATACATTTGACCACCGATCGACTGTGGACCTAGTTTCGGTCCACTGAGCTTAAACATCTCTGGAACCCCGTAGAGCCTGGAAGTTTCCGGTCGACCGCTTCTTGTCTCTAGTCGACTGTTTGTCTGTGGACTTTCCTGGACAATAATTCTGGACTGCCTAATCGGTCGACCATTCCTCTTTTGGTTCAGCCATTCACTTAAGTTATAACCCTGTTTGTTCGACCGCCCCTTGTTCAGTCGACCGTTTGTTTCTAGAACTATCTGGATGCCCTTTCTAGACAGAATACGGTCGACCGAACTTAACCAGAACAGTGACCTGTGCTTTTCTGTTTTGTGTTTCTCACACATTCATCTACCACTTTTGTCACAACGGCTATAACACATTTGGAGCTTATAAATAGAGGATTGAACATATTGTTTAGACAACTCTCCCATACACAATTGTAAAATACATTAGAGAGAAGTCTCACAATCCCAAACGCTCCTACACTACACTCTAAGCCTAAATTCCACACATTTGATCATATACAAATCCTACTCAAAGTGTTCTCAAGTTAAAGAGTGTTGTTCCACTCAAATTGTTTGTCAAAGAAGCAAGGGTCTTGGTGAAATCCCAAAACAAAGAGTTTAGACTTCGGTGAGAGCCCGGAGTGTTCCTTCTCAGATTGTGAGAAAAGGAGACCAAGCTAGGCGAGGTTTGTTCGCTAGCTTGCTGTGTAAAGGCTTAATCTCGGCCCGGAACGAGATTGATAGTGAAGTCGTGAGCAGATCTCGTGGAGTCGAGCGGAGCTTGCAAGAGATGTAGACAGGAGGCCGAACCTCTATAAAAATCCTCGTGTCATTTGTGGTTTGCATATTTCTAGTCTCTACTTGTCCTTATTGTTTCTGCTGCATGTTTGATTGTTTAGGTAGAGATTAAAACTTAAAATTGATTAGATTTAGCAACCCACATCGATCCTACAAGGATAATTATATTATTTTTGAAACAATAAGTTCTATATTTTCAATTAATTTTGTTGTTTCGTAAACAACAAAATTATGTCTTGATTTTAGTACCATAGACAAACTGGAAATACGGAGTGTGGGTACTACATGAGATATATGGATGAAATTGTGGAGTTGGGTTTATAGAATGGAGATTTACGAGAGGTAATATATAACTTCTACCTTATATTGCGATATAATATTATTTTGATAAAGTTGTATGTTTATATGTCTTTGTTTAATTTGTAGGTCTTTGGAGAAAATCTGGATCCATATTCACAATCCGAGCTTGACAGAACACGAGAGAGGTGGTCTTCCTTTTTCATTACACGTATCCTTGTAAGTTGATGATCGTTTTTATGTTACGTGAAATCTCTTTTTCATATCAATGTTAACTTGTTTTGTTTGCTTGACTGGAAATCGAGACATTGAATGCTAGTTTGAATATGATTAGGTGATTGTGAATTAATAACTTGAATGTCACCTATTATATTGCATTGTGTTGGTGAATATAATGTGAATATTATGTGTTTTTGAATGTTAGTTTGAATGGTATTAGTTTTTGTGGGATTTCGTGTTTCTATATGTGTATATTTTAAAAAAAATAGTACAAACATACATGATCGATTTCATATTTTCGTTGATTTTATGTACATGTATATGTTTATTCTAATATCATGCATTCTTACACATATTAAAATAAACAAAAGAGAGAGGATCATACCCAAAGGTTCTCTAAAACCTTTTAGAAGATTCGGAGTTCAGTTACTCGTCGAATCGTCCGCCGATTCGCATCCAAGTGTTCACCAAACTCAAAACAAGATTATAGAGAAATGAACTAACCAATCAATCTCTAATTAAGCTTAGAATGTAGTTAATAACTCCTCTAAATGCTCCTGAGATTTTTATCTCCAAAATTTAAAATACTAAAAGAATTTTCGGATGGGTTAATTGGGTGATTAGGGAGAGAAAGAATTTTGCATGTAAATAAACAAGTAGGATGAGGGGTCCTTTTATAGGCTCCCAAAACACTCATATCATGAATTATTCTCTAGTCATGTCTCTTGTTTTTTCTCTCCTAAAATTAATCTCAATTTGCCACATAAACATTCTCAAAAATGTTTGATCAAATCTATAATTAATCCAACCCGTGATCTAATTATTCTCTTAATAATTCAGGCAAAAATCGTGTTGTTCGGTTAACCGAGATTTCCACTCGGTCGACCGAACCATTCTGTTTTACGCAAGTTCGGATGACCGTGAGCTAGACGGTCGACCGTTGACCTACCAAAAGTTTGCCTGGCGAATCTCTTCGGACGACTGTGTCACTTTCGGTCTATCGAAATATCCCAAGACAACTTCTGAATATTTTCCTTCGCTTAACCGTTCACGCCCGGTTGACCGAACCCAATTGTCAAGGCACTCCAGAAAATTTTGGTCAACCAATCGCGTTATCCAATCTTCATTCGGTTGACCGTTCCTAAGAAACTGCGGTCGACCAAACGCAAAACGGTGGACCATTTTGACCCTGGTTTTTCCTTTGTCAAATTTTAGATTTATATCCAACAAAATTTAATCTTTTGGGGTTTTTAGTAAATTCATATCTTATGTAATATATTATCTTATGTAATATTAAATCATTACACCTCATAATATATACATCTCCTATGAATTTATTCATGATTCTAATTATGTTAATTTTCGTGACATATTGATTTTATTGATTCACCACATGTGTCCATTTTCTCATGAAACCCGACACATAATATGAACTCAAAATCAAGCTTCTTGTTTCCCAGTTTTGTGGTGTGACATATAAGAGGATTTAAGCTAAATTGGTAGTGATATTAATCACTTAATATCTCAAACTATAAGCGGTATCTAGCTACACATTATAGTTACCCAATTAGTGTAGATGTCTTGTTCCACTCGAACTAAACACGATCCATTTAGTGTGATGTTAGTGCAGCACGTGTGTCTGTCCCTTGCCTCGTGATATTAAGAATATATACAAAGTAGAAATGTGTCACATTTATATTATATTCATTTCTTAATCTCTTTAAGCTAATTATAACTACGTAATTTAACTCAAGTTACATTGTGCACATTATAATTTTGTTTTATCTAGGGACCACTAATATCATCACTCAATTAAGAGAGGCAATGATAATCATTTGACTAGCTATCTTTTCCAGCACAAGTCATGTTCAATCAACTATTGCATTTACCACTATACTCATTGATAGCTTTTGACAATAATCAAATCAAACACTTCTTGAGTGAAAAGATATAAGTCTCATATCAAAGGATCCAAGACACAGTAAAACATTAATGACACAAAACACAATTTCACAATGTTTTACTTGTTAGGTCTATTCAATATATAAAAGTAATGTTTTCCACTTTTATATACTCATGTCGTCAATTATTTGTAGAGCTACAACAATCGATGACCAACACGACAATCTTATCTCGGTGATTAATGTTCCATGTTAATTACCATGATTGTGAATAACTTTTGATTTATGTAAATCATTATCTTTTAGAGCTCTACGGTTAAGAATCAAGTGTCTCTTCCATAACACTTCGAAAAGACGAATACAATAATCAAGGAACGAAATGTTTGCACACCAAATTCATAATAATTGACATATAAAAGTAAAACTTTTAGAACACATTCCTTTCAATCTCCCACTTGTTATCAAAGTTTTCTTTCACATACATTCTCAATGTATAAAACAATAATAACTATGGTAACCCTCTCTAATCACTCATCAAGCCAATCTACATGGTTCCTCAGACCCATAGACTCGAAATGCATTTCGCCCTTGGCTTGGGATAAGGATTTGGTGAATGGATCAGTTGTGTTGTTTTTTTGACCACCTATAACAAATTTATTTTGTCTTCGTCAATGAAGTCACGTGTGACAAAGTACTTGCGATCCATGTACTTCACTTTGTGGTGTGATTTAGGATCCTTGATTTGCGAGATAAATGCATTATTGTCTCAAAATAGCTATATTGGTCCCTCTCACAAGGGAACTACTTCAAGCTCTTCAAAGAACTTCTTAATCCACACTCCCTCATTGCTTGCTTCAGCGACAGCCATTACTTCGGAGGTGGTGGTTGAGTCGGTCGTAGTGGTTTGCTTCTAACTACGCTAACTCACAGCTCCACCATTCAGAAGGAAGATGTATCCTGATTGCGACCTTCTATTGTCGGGATCACTCATGAAACTCGCATCCGAATAGCCCTCGGCTATTAGCTCTCTTTGTCCTCCATAAACAATAAACTTATCTTTGGTCCAGTTAAGGTACCTTAGAATATTCTTGGCCGCAGTCCAATGCTCAGGACCTGCGTTGGATTGGTGACGAGTTGTCACGCTTAGAGCATACGAGACAACTGGTCTTGTGCAAGTCATGGCGTACATGATCGATCCTATTGCCGAAGCATAAGGAATATCTTTCATGTACTCCAAATCTTTACGTGATTCAGCACGTTGGGACTTCTTGAGTTGCACACTCATACTCATTGGCACATTGCCCTTTTTGGAGTTGTTCATGTTGAACCTTTCCAAGACCTTGTCAATGTATGTACGTTGACTTAGGTCAATGAGTCTATGGGATCTATCTCTATATATCTTGATTCCCAAGATGTATTGAGTCTCACTCATATCTTTCATCGAAGATGCAGATTTCAATGAACTTCTCGTTTGCTCAAGCAAATGTATATGATTTCCCATGAGGAGTATGTCATCGACATATAAGATCAAGAACACTATGTGGCTCCCACTAACCTTCTTGTACATACAAGGCTCTTCCTTACTTTGGACGAAGTGAATCTTTTTGACTTCCTCGTCAAAGTGTTTGTTCCAACTCCTTAATGCTTGCTTCAATCCATAAATGGATCTTTGAAGCTTGCATACTTTCTTGATATTCTTTGGATCTTCAAAACCTTGAAGTTGTATCATGTACACATCCTCCTCCAAGTTCCCATTAAGCAACTAATGGGTCATGAACCTAATGGGTCATGGACTCATTAAGTCCATCTTGTGGTTAGGGTTTGCCCTAACTTGCACCTATAAAAGGAGAAGAAAATGTAACTTGGATAGCAAGTTTTGAAGAAGTTCAAGAGGTTTTCAGCCACCTTTCTTCTCTCCCAAGTTTTGTTGGTGCACATTTTTTTCCATTCAAGAGTGATTGATGAAGGTAAGACTGATATATCTCTAGCAAGGTCTTAAACTAGTCCTTGTTTGGTTCAAGGTGAACCTTAGAGGCAAAGGAGTGAAGATTCTTCAAGAGTCCAGAGAAATTCGTTTTCACTAGACAAAGGTATGAAATCTAAATCTTGATTTAGATGTATTTGCAAAAGTGTAGATTAAGCTTTTAATCTTGTGTGCAAAATGCTTGAATGATTACTTGTTTAAGGTTAGCATTAGAGACGATCTGTTTTGATGATTAAAGGGGATGAAAAGAAAAGTTTTTTTTACCTCTATAATCCTCATGAAATCCTAATACATCAATCCCACCGCGCATCTGATCCACAAGGCAACACTTAACCCACTCTCACAACAGAACTGTCACACGTCCCAAGGCGACCACGCGTCCCAGTCAGGCCACAAGTTAACGCCCTACTCCAACCACGCGTACGAACCCGTGAGCAACTCTCCCTAACGGTCACTCGTCACAATGCTAGTGAGTTGACAAATCCCGCATCCAGCTTTGGGGATCGACCACACGCCCGAGTCTGTGAGCAACGCCCCCAAACGGTCACTCGTCACAACATGTGGAGACCATTCCCGAACCGCCGCAACATAGGTAGAAACCCTAACATCTAGTCAAATGTGCCCCACACGTCATCCCCACCACCCGACTATACATCTGAGTCCGTGAGCAACGCTCCAACGGCCACTCGTCGCAACATAGGTTGGCAATCGGTTTCACGAACCTTTCACACAAACATACATAGCACCAGAGGGTAAACGCAATTTACCCCAAAGCACAAGTCTCACCACCCCAACAAAACATAAAGCAATAAGCATAAACAATACTAAATATTCATAAAAGTTGCAAGGTAAACTATAACTCTGAAATCCACAGTAAAAAGGATACAGCGGTATAAGTGTAATTCTATTTAAGTTTCATTACAAATCACAAATCTCATAAGTTTAGGGGAAAATAGTAAATTACCCAACTAATAAAATTTCCAACAAATATATAGGAAGTCTAGGGGAAAAGTGCACTTTTCCCTAAATTGAATTAAGTCCCACAATTATGGAAAGTCCAAGGTTTTTCCAGCAATTAACTCAATTATTGGTTCCAATTTCAAATACCAATAAATCCAGGGTTTTTCCATCAAATATTCCAATTATTAATTAATTGAACAAATACAATTAAATCCAGAGTTTTCAAGGCAATTTATCCAGTTATTAATTATTTAACCAAATACAATTAAATTCAGTGTTTATTCCAAAATTATCCCAATTAATTATTAATTGATCAAATACGATTAAATTCCGGGATCATTCCGCAAATATTCCAATTATAAATAACTAATCAAATACCATTAAATTCCATGGATAATATGCAAAATGACATATTAAAATCATTCAACCCAAATATTAACAAACTTCGTAGGTAAGAGAGGTGAGGGTGATGGGTTTGGGTAAGAGAGGCAAAATGCCGTTGTCGGAGTACTCGTCGGAGCTTGGAGGGAGTCGGGTTGAAGGTTTGGGTCGAAGAAGAAGAAGAAGGGGACAGAAGGAAAGAGAGGTGAGGGTGATAGGTTTGGGTGAGGAACGAGGGAGGGGAAAGATGAGAGAGAGAGTCAGTGTAACAAATATATACTGACATGGTGGTGATAAAGAAAAAGAATCAGAATTGGAAGAATGGGAGCAGGTAAATTTAAAACGAATAAAGTTTCTATATATCTTTCTTAATCCATGATCATCACAATATTTACCTTGAAATGTTTTTTTCAATGTGAGGGATTAAGGGTGGTAGTTATTAGCGTGTTATGGAGAATCACCGTACTTGGTTTGGTGGAGTTTTGAGTGAAGTTGTCAAGTGTTAAACAAGAAGGCATGTATTGAATTGTAAGAGAAATATGCTTGTTAATTTTTATCTCCTGATCGTTGATATATATATATATATATATATGCCTACCGAAAGCGTTTTAAATCTGCTTCTCTTTCTTTTCATTTTTATCAAATGCTAAATAGATATTATATTCAAAAAATGATAATTGAATTAAAATAAACTTAAATAGCATAAAAGAAGCTAATGGAGTTAATGCTTACCTTCTTGGTGTGCGTTTGGTATGCAGAAGTGGTGAATTAAATGAAGTGTAGTTTCCACGATTCCGAGTATAAAGGATTTTGTAACCAAAGGGGAGCATGTTTTCCTTATTTAATAGAGTAAATTTATGAGAATTGTTGTAAATATATCGGAGATTCTTGGAATTACACAAGCGTAACAAGACAAGAGAAAATGTATGTAAGAGGATAATTGTATTTCATTTTCTTCATCCTCCATTACATGACACAACCTCGTATATATACTCATAGAGGTGTCTGCAAGTTACAAACGTTCATAGTCTATACTAGCTAACTTAGATGTAAATACAAGAGATGTTACAATACTCAAAAGAGAAGTTACAACAAGCTATAATGGTTGGCAGGTGAATCATCTATCACATGTATATTTCCATAACACTCCCTCTTGGATGATCATCATTTGCTATACGTTTTTTGGTATGTCTCGTTAAAAACCTTAATAAGTAAAACTCTGTGAGACAAAAACTTGGTGAAGAAAAAATAGTGCAGAGTGTATAATTTTCCCCTTAGTTTAATATATATTTACAGACTAGCTTAAATAATATGCGTTATGTTCATGTCTCATTGAAAACCTTGTTACAAAACTCAATGGGAAAATAGTTAAGGAAAAAAGAGTGCACGACATACGCTAACACAAATGTAAAAGTTGTCTCGTTAAAAACTTTTAACCAATAAAAACCTTTTATGAAAAAAATTGATAAAGGGAAAAAGAGTACAACTATAGGTCTTCTGGGTTTTATCCTTCAGGGATAATAACTAGAAATCCGCTCCCCATGATTCGTAGTTCAACAACTTGCATAAAGATTTCAATGACTACACAATAACACAAAAATATTTATGGATCCGTAAAGAGGTATCGAAAAATATGTTGAACGTCACTTAAGTAAATATTTATATCATGAATATAGTAAGTAAATATTGATAGATCCGTAAAGAAGTAACGAAAAATATGTTGAACGTCATTTGAACAATCAAATATGAATCATTGTGAATGTTTTTGGTCTAGTTTTATATGCAATATATTTTACGACGCCCGAGGAAGTGGACTTCATGTCCTAATCCAAACTCTTTAGCTATATATATAATTGGATCTTTGTTTACACAGTACAAAGACAATTTGTAATTGTTGTGTTTTCTAGGTGAACTTCTTTTGTATAATATCTATTTATATATTTGAATCATTGTAACAATTCTCTTCTGGAGAATGTTCGAACTACAAGTTGAAACAAAAAATAGTTGGCTTTTCTCCAATCATTAATTTTAAATTTTATCATTCAAATATTTCCCGAGTGTTTAATCTCTTCAGGAGTTCCTTTCATATCATTCTTCAAGATGATATGCCCATTCTCTTTGTCTGTTCGTATAGTGATCTTTTCATAACTTATATTGCATCTCTTCATTATAATTTGCCTTAGGTCATTTAGCCCTTCAGGGACTCTCATATAAATATCAATATCAAGTGACTTATACAAATTTATAGTCACAACATATCTCATATGTTTATCTATATTTATGTCATATTGATCAAGCAACATAACGTAATATTATACATTTTGAGAGAATGAGTAACATCATAATGGTTGTTGGGTCCTACGAAAAATTCTTGTGTCACTACTCGTTTTATAATATACCACCATATTATTGTAATGTGATTTCTATTCACATTCTTCATAAATCAAGACTACGGGTCCAAACAATATGTTTATTAAGAGAGTGTAGTTCTGCATTGTTCGTCTTCTTTTATTCATCTCAAATTCAAAAGCTTCTGGCATTCTTATAATATTATAGGTTCTATATCCAGATTCTCTCTTGAATTAGCATGCTACTAAGAAGGTGAATTAGTCTCCGAAGATAACTTCAATTGTTATGTGTTTCTTTCTCGTATCAACATAGTTAATTGCAACTTTTATAATAATCAAATCCTTGTCGTTTCCTAAAATACTAGGATTTGACCATTATGTATTCTCAGAATTTTTACACTTCCAACAACTACTTTTATTTTACCGGATTTATATTCTTCAGGAATAACCTCTTCAGGAGGTATAATGAGTGACTAGCTTTTATTTTCATTTTTACAAATAATATATGTTCTAGTCCATGCTTCTGGCGTTGGTTGTGCTCAAATATATTTTATCACATGGAGATTTCCACTTTATGTTATGTACATGCACCACATCAAGTAATACAAGACTTAGTCACTCATTTGTGATCAATAGACACATATGACAATTACTTGCTAGATATTGCAAGTTAATGATTTTATGAACTTCAATTTCAACTATACTTTTACGTATATTCTCTTATGAACTTCGTGTTCAATATAGTACATTTTCTTGGCATTCTTTAAGCTTCTTGTTTTCTCCTCCTAATTCCAAAAAAATGTCTCTCTAAATATAGTTTTTGGACTGGACAATAAAATACATCACCCTTCAGGGACTTCAAATATTCTAATATTATCAGAAATATGAATCTTGCTGAAATGTTCAACTTAATTTTAGGTCACTAAATTGTGGAGGTGGTAATAAAAAAACAGGTTAAAGAAATAACAGATGGGAAACATTTCATTCAATATCGTACAAGTAAAATAGGGGAACATTCATAACATGATGTATAACGAACATAAAAAAATTATTTTATGCATAATATCAGCAGGTATGCACATTAATATATCATGTATAAATTTTAAGATCCTATAATGATCCATATTGAGAGAGATATTTTATAAACATATGAACTCTCAATTTATTGTGCTAATCAATTGACAAACTTGACCTTTTTTTGTTCAACTAGTAAATGTCGATTAAGTTATCAAAGATACAAGATCATTGTCGATACCTATAATGAATAAAATGATAGCTTCATTTTTGGAACTTCTGGGCGCGCAGGTATCTAAAGTTAACTCGTTTGAGAGTCATTTAAATATTTTATTACTTCGTATTTGCCCAATTTATTTTTCCACCGCGTATGCTCTCTTTTCTTTCACTTTTGTAATGTGTGCTTCGGGTACATGATCCAAAATACAAGGGCATATATTGTGATTTTACAATAACTTATGATTATGACTTTCAGTCACAAGTAATACATAACACAAGTAATCATACCCACGAAAAGATAGAGCATGTGAATACCCACTTAGTTGAAGAATCTTCTCATTCTTCAATTGATGGTCATATGAAATTTAAACAACATTTGTCATCATATCTAATTCAATATATGAAAAATACAGGATCACTGTCGTATATTATGACCACCCATGATAAATATCAGTGATGTATTATTTAGGCACCGCCAGGTCCATTTTGACTACTTGACCTTTTTGAGAGTCACTTAGACCTCTTTATATTTCACTTGGATTTCACCATTTGGAGGGCAAAATCGAGTGTATGTATGAAAATTGTAACATGAATATCACCATGTACTATATTTTAGCCAAATAGCATATGTAGCTTGATAAGACACTTCACGGCATATTTCTCAAGTTTGCTACTTCAATGGTCACTTGAACATTTGACTCAATATGTGCTTCAGGCATAGTCATATGAATGCAACGATTGGTTAAGAAACTTTCTATTTCTTATTGGACTTGTACTACTGTTAGAGTACTAATTATTCATATAAATGAAACAAAAATTCCCCCTTTTTATGCACTTTATTATCCATGATCTTCTGGTCATGAAATTTTACTTTTGATGTAATGTGATGAACAGATAACAGTACACATCAAGTTATATATAAAAACACAACCTTTTGATGATCAGATGGAACCTTCAGGACCAGCTCATACGAAAATTCTTGATTTTCTACATCTTTATGAAAAATGATTTCAAGTAAATATTAATGAATTAGTCTTCCGAGCTAATGTACATATTGTATATTCAAAAATTAAGGACCCAATTCTAATAGAGATGTGAATATTGACATCAAATTCTTATACTAGATTAGTACTTCCGGAAGTATCTAATGTAACAAATTATGCGTTGGTATGCCAACAAACTGGTTCAACATATTAGTTTCAGAAAATCATGGATGTATCCATATGCGTAATCAAGTAACTAAATAAATCATATGTCACACGCATAGATTGTCAATACTCAATCTCAACCATGAATAGTATTATGTTATTTTGTTATGAAAGAAATTACAGTCAAATCAATATACGATCATTGTTTGTCAAGGCCCATATGCAATGCATAACAATTATCAAACTCTTGTGTCGTTCTCTTGTCTTTGATATTTTCAAGAGCAACAGGTTGGTTCAATCTCCATAATTGTTGCACTCTCTCTCTCCCACCCCCGAACCCATCACCCTCCCCCGTCTCTCTCACCCCATCTCCTCCTTCCTCCTCAACCAACCCTAAACCCACCACAATTCATTGAACCCGCCATTCCCCTAGCTCCGGTGACGTACGAGGACTCCGACGACGTCGTGGCGGAGAATTTTGACTAGGTACGTCGTCCACCCATCTTGTTTCAGGTCCACGGAGTTGAGGGGAAGAGAGGGAGATGGCAAGGGATATCATCAGCCGGTGGAGCAGTGCTAGAGGCCGCACAACCATGTGGGCTGAGCGGTGGCCGTGGTTGTCGGTTGATGCATCCAGTGGTCGTCGGCCGCTACATCCAGCGGCCGACCACCTTGCCGCAGCGGCACAGGCCGACGGCCAAAGGTGGGCTGGGGAGGATGGTGTTGACAAAGAAGGGTGTGAAGTTTGTCTAGTCGCAGAAGTGAGATGACAACTTCCAGGAGTTGATGAGGTGGATGACGACCGTGTAGGATCGTGTGTGTCGGGTTAATTGATGCATTGCATACATTGCATCATATGTATTTCATTTAGATTGCTTTTATATCAATAAATGCTACTAAGGTATGTGTTTAGTCTTATTTACAGAATACAGGGACCTGAATGCAAATTACCCACATTCCGAGCATAAACGCGTGCAAAAGACTCATTTCTATCATAAAGACCAAGTTCAAGCTCATCGGGTTTCAAATGGAAATGTATCCAAGCATAAAAGCATTCAAGACCTAATTACAAAAAGAACAAGGATATACACACAAAAGTAGTCGGGGACTTAATTGCAAAAAGTCAAGGACCTAATTGCAAATCACGAGTAGCTTTTATTATCTTGGAGAAAATCTAAAGAAAAATCAATGTGGATCTCCAAATATATGAAGGAATTAATTCGGAGCTCAAAAGAATGGAAAGAATCAATCCAGACGCGCAAAGGAGGATCAAATCATACCATAAACATTCAACCAAAATCCGGACAAAATCAGATTAATATATGCGGCATTTCCGCCGCACATTATACATGCCATGCGGCGATTCCGCCGCACCAGAGTCGATCCGTGTGCCCAACTTTTGTCCAGTCGTGTCTGGACACGTGTACTCTCCAATTCTATACTTAGGTCTCTTGTAACAACTATAAATAGCCCCGAGAACGATGTTAGAAGGGTCCTTGGCCTTAGACCTAGTTTTTAGTTGTTGTTTTTATTTGTAGTCTTTTCTTTGGATTAATAAAATTCTGTCTTTTATTTCTTGCTTTTACCTTTCTTTTGTAATGCCTCTAGGACCCCTTCTTCCTCCCTCCATGAGTTTCTAACTCTTTCCAAAGGGTGGAGGTGACGGATTTAGGGTGAAGAGAAGAGAATAAATGTTATTATTTTAAGTTCGTGATTAGTATATTTTGATTACTTGAGTTTGTGTTAAATCATTTATCATGTAATGCTTCATAACTAACATGATTTATTATAAGTTTCTGAATTCTCTAATCTAAACCTTAAATCTAAACCTCCACCCGATGGAATTCACCTCTTTGTTCTTGTTTTAGTTTATCTGTTCTTGTTTCTTGCTTTAGATAATTAAAAACCAAAAAATCTCAAAACCCAAGTTATTCTTCTCTCCTTCTTTCCCCCAATCGAAATCACACTAATAACAAATCTCTCCCTCCTTGTGTTCAACCCGTATTTGCCACGTCTTCATTGACGTCGTGCACTTGCGGTATAATCTAATCACTTTTACGATAATCCCTAACTAATCAAACAATAAACGCAGCGGAAACAATTTAAAGACTAGTAGGGAAAAGGAACAAGCAAACCACAAATCGACTCAGCATTTTTATAGAGGTTCGGCACCCCACCAGGGTCCTAGTCCTCTCTTGCAAGCTCCGCTCGACTCCGCGAGCTCCGCCTACGACTTCACTATCCGCTCACCGTTCCGGGCCGGGAGACAACGCCTTACAACCGTCAAACTCGCGAACAACCCTCGCCGAGCTTGGAACCCTCTTCTCACAATCCGAGAAGGATCACTTTGGGCTTTCACCGAAGTCTATACTCTTTTGACAACCTTTGTAACTGAGTGGGATTCACTCTCTAATTGAGCACACTTTGAGTAGGATGAGTGATTGATCAAGTGTGTGTAGTTTAGGCTTATGGAGTGTAGAAATGGGAGCTTTGAGGATTGAGGTTTCTCGCAAATGTATTGGGACAATTGGAGTTGGAGAGTTGTGTTAACAACAAGTCTTGATCCTCTATTTATAAGCTCCTAAGGTATTCTAGCCGTTGGGGATAGATTTGGTTGGGTTTTGTGTAAGATACACAAATCAGAAAATCATGCTGCAAATCTGTCCAGAACCGGTCGACCGAAACTGATATACCGGTCGACCGTTCACTTGATTTCAAGGAGAACGGTCGAACAAAAGAATATTCGGTCGGGCAAACGAGCTAGAACTTAACTCTACTTAAGTGAATCGGTCGAACCAAAGTATGGGACGGTCTACCGTTAAGGGGATTCGGTTGAGACAAAATTGGATCGGTCGAACGAAGAGTGTGTCGACCGATAGTAGGGAATTTGGTTTCTTGAAAAAATGTTCAACCGGTCGACCGAAACAAAGTCGTCGTTCGACCGGTTACCGAATGTATTTTGGGGTTAAGTTTGTTTTATACGAATACAACCGTTATAGGAATACGACAAGGAAAACGGTCATATTAAAATCCGAGATCGGTCGACCGAAAAGGTAGAACCGGTCGACTGGTAGAGTTCGGTCGACCGGTAGAATTGTTACCGATGGGGGGAGCGGCTTCCTCGGACGCCCGCCCCATGCGGGGGGCGTCTCCCTCGGACGCTGACCCGTATCGGGAGACGTCTGCGGAAGACGTCTCCCCGATGGAGGAGACGTCTTCGGAAGACGTCTCCCCCAAGGAGGAGGCGTCTCCGACAGACGCCTCCACCATGCGGGAGGCGTCTCTCACAGACGCCTCCACAATTTTTGTTTTTTTAATTATTAAATCTGATAATTACTTTAATAAATTGTGATAAATCTGATAATTTAATTTAACAAATTGTTATTAAGTTTAACATTTGTGATATTTAGTTTTAACAATTTTTTATTTAGTTTAACAATTGTTTTAATTTAGTTTAACAAATTTTGATTTAGTTTAACAATTTTGATAATTTAGTTTAACAAATTTTGATTTAGTTTAACAATTGTGATAAATATGATAATTTAGTTTAACAAATTTGTATTTAAAATTTCAATTAATAGTCATCGGGTCACAGAGGAGGGAAAGGCAAGTCGATACCATTACACGCCTTTCGTTCTTTAGATGATGATTCAACACCGCGCCATGCACGTAGACGGGGGATATCTGCTTCGGTCAGGAGGGAGAGAGAGGCATTACGTCGTCGTGAGGAGGATGATGATTCCTTCGATGATGAGCATGTGGACAGTCCCGACGACGAGAGCGACGATGATGACCCGTATGAGTTAGAGCGCCCGGAGGTGGAGAGGCAGGGGGAGTATAGCAGAGGACGTGGTCGAGCGGGTAATTCTACTTCCGCCGGATGGATGGTGTGGAAGGGTAGGGGTGGGAGGTTTACGACCGGGGATTAGAGCTCGTGCACTGTAGATCCCCGCGCTCAGAAGAAGAAGAGGGTCCAGGACGATTCTTGGATCGTGAGCAGTATGACGCCTGGTGGTCCTTTAGATGGGAGCGTCATTCCTAGTTTCTGGGTCACATCGCTAGACGGATCTGGGATGGAGAGGATCGGAAGGTTCTGAAGTGTCATAATCGGCACAGAGCCTGTACAACACTACAGGGTTGGCGATCTACACTGAGTGCTGATATCAGAGAGGAGATTAGTGCGACGCATTTGGGGCACTTACCGTACAACATGTTCCCTTATCTCGACATGCCTTTGATTTCTGCGTTTGTGGAGCGGTGGCAGCCTGACACCAACACTTTTCACATGCCTTTCGGAGAGATGACGATCATGCTTCACGATGTTTTCCAGATCCTGCGCATTCCTGTGGATGGTCGTCTGGTTAGTGCTCAGGGGTCGACGTCTGACCTGAGGTGTTATGTGGCAGAGTTGCTTGGTGTCACACCTGATGGTCTGGCGAGAGATACAGCTTTATGGAGTGGTGGTGGTGTCGGCATCGACTCCCTTAAGGACCTATGCAGACGGGCACGACCTCCGCGGGCCGATGATACACAGTTGACCGCGTACCTGTTCTTGATGCTCGGAGCCGTCTTGTTTGTCGACAAGAGTGGTTGCCGGATCAGACCACGCTATCTATTGGAGGCTAGGGACCCGGACACCGTTCGTCAGTACTCGTGGGGCTCAACGACGTTGGCATACCTGTACCGTCAGCTTGGGATAGCTAGCCGTGCGGATTGTTCTGGGATTGCAGGTTGTCTTACGCTGCTGCAGGCGTGGATATACAAGTACTTTCCCACATTCCGCCTGCATCGTGAGCGGAAGATTATTGAGGAGGGTTATCCACGTTTGGGTATGTGGGCCGTCCGGAGCGAGGAAAAGAGTGATGGACGATTGCGTTCAATCCGCGCATGGCTAGATCAGATGACTGCATCAGAGGTATAAAACTTTACACCATTTACATTTATTTATTTAATTTGAAGATGTATTATTATTAATGTGTTAAAGTTTAGGTGGAGTGGTTACCCTATTGTCCTGACCCAGCAGCGGAGGTCCCGAGGACTTTATTGATGGGCCTTATTCGTTATCGGGATATCATAGAGCCTTATATGCCCGATCGTGTCTTGCGTCAGTTAGGATGTGTTCAGGTGATCGCGGTTGACATCCCGACACCAGAGCATGCGGTGCGGTCTGCGACTGCAGTGACGTACGACGTCAGGTTCCCCGCTTCGACAGCAGAATCGACTTCGCAGACATTTCCGAGATCATGTCAACTGTTCGTTGGCGACTTCAGACGTAGTCGCGACCCCTCTGAGTGTGATGCACGTTATCTTGATTGGTTCGGTAGTTACTCACATCCTGTCATCGTCCGTGGTGCCTCCCGGAGAGCAGATCGACCACCAGATAGGACGTGTGGCGATCTGGTAATTTTTTCATTTTATCTATATTTATTTGTACCGTATATTTTGTTAATGTACGCTAATGTTAATGTTATGTGCAGTGGATAGGTAAGATGATACGGGTTGTGCAGCCATTCCTGCTGAGGAGGGATGAGCTGCAAGACGAGGACATGAGAGCTGCATGTGGAGATTTGGATGACTTGATACAGTCGTGGCATACTCAGTTAGGCATCTCCGACCATGATTCGGATGATGAGTAGGCTGATTTGTTGTACCGTACTCTTAGTATTTGCATTTATATTTGTTTATCTGTCGTACGCTTATTATTTGTATTAGTGTTTGTGTTTGCTAACCTGTCGTACGCTTATTGTTTGTATTTGTGTTTGCTTATCTGTTGTACGCTTATTATTTGTATTTGTGTTTGCTAACCTGTCGTACTATTATATATAATGCAAATAAAGCAAACATATCAAAACATATTACATAATAAAGCAACACTATATAATGTACAAACATATCAAAACATATTTCATAATTGTACAAACATATCAAAACATATTACATAATTGTTGCCAATTTGCTATCCTATTTTGGTACTCCAGCTCCCATCCAATAATACTCTCATCTCGTATTTGAAACCACAAAGTCACTATAGGAGGTACGGGGAATCCCTCAGTCAATTCCAAACGAATGTAATGAGCGTAACTCCCTAAATGAGCAATAATCAACTCTCTGCACGGTCTCGTCATGGTAGGCGGACTCTCCCAAGGTAGAACTGTAAGACATGGGTACAACGAACCATCATTTCCGAGAGAGAAGAACATAACTGCACACTTGTAAAAAAATTTGCAATGGGAAACAAGTCCGTTCACGTCTCCATGTAGTGATTCTCGCCACAAGGTCCCCCGCCCCAATTAATCTGGTGACGAGCCTGCGCCACACCGTCGTAGTATACGTGCTCATAAAAAGATGGGTTCGCAACTATCTCATTTGAAATCGAACGACGGGCGAGTTGCCAATTGTCTTCACTACCGTGGAAAACATCGGCGACACATCGAAATCCACAGTTTCCATCAGGACGTACATCATTCCACTGGTGTAGGAATGACATAATGATTCCTGGAATTCTATCCACATATGGGAAGTCGTCTACGTCAGCCTGCCCAGTCACTACAATATAAACAAAAAATACAGTTACATATAATAACAAAAGATACATATTTACTGAAATAAATAACAAAATTATAATAACAATAAATATAGGGATGGTATACCTGATCCTCCCCTCACAGACGAAGAACCAGAAGATCGACCACGACCTTTGCTTCCACTACCGGAAGAACGACCACGACCTCTACTCCCACTACCTGAAGATCGACCACGACCTCGCTCTGCATACTCAAACGCACTAGGGTCCCGTCGTGTCGACTTTCCCCTTGGTCGACCTCGTAGCTTTGTTTTTTCTGCAGGCTCTCTCAAATTCGAATGTTCGGGGTGTAGCTGCTCGAATAAAACCCGAGTGGCAGATCGAATTACGGTAGGGTCACTTCCTGCAATCTCATCAACCAGGCTGCGAAAATGTTCGGCGTCTTGAGCTGCCTGAGACACAAACTCTGGGTTCCCGGCTCCTTCCCCAATGACAAGTGTCCTCCAGAACGAATGAATCTGCTCTAAGTAAATTCCGTTCTCTGATTCAAGACATCCGTGGATGGTACATGCGCAAGGTATCCCATGAGAAGTCAAAAATGCGCACTCACAACGATATTCAACTTCATCATCTAACTGTTGCATTCTCTTTACCTCCTGACTCAGCAATTGCAAGCAGTGATGTGAAACTCGACCATTTATGTGACGATATAGAGGATGTCCGAAATTTAGTCAAATTTCGCCTTCTCGAGTCTTCAAGAAAGTTTCGAATATTCGTCAGCTGCATTTCAATAGTCGCGTTGACGCGCTCGAAAAGAGTGTCAAGAGCTGCAGTCGATGTAGAAATCCACTCTTTTAGAGCCGAATGAGCACTTTCGACCCTACAATTCGTGGTGTTCCCAAAATGAAGGACTTTGTTTGTCCAATTCAGCACAAACTTTTCTTTATGCACCAACCACGTGGTGTCCAGATACTCCGTGATAGCCGACCACGATCTATACAAATCTTTCAGAGCATACAAAGCTCTATCATACTCGGCTTCTGAAGTAGAAAGCATGATTTTCCTCCATCTTCCACGACTCAAAGTCTCTGCCATCTGCTTATTCTTGCCGAATACGTGGTATGCGTAGTTGAATACATCTTTGTTGATGTGCCATGTGCAGAGTAAATGAGCAGAGTCAGGAAAAACCTCTCTCACCGGTCGCATAAGGCCTGACTCCCAGTCTGTTATTATTGCAGTTGGGTTGATAGTCCCCAATAACAGATCTCGCAACTTCTCCATCACCCACAAGTAACTGGAGTAAGATTCATCCATCAAAATCGCATATCCGATAAGGAAATTCATGTTTGTTGGTGTGACCCCAATCATTTCGAACAAAGGCATCTTATACTTGTTCGTCTTGTAAGTCGAATCCATGCAGATAACGAAAGGATATGTCCGCAACAACTGGACTGACGTCGGATGTGCCAAAAAAGCGTGAGTGACGACATTAGTTTCTGGATCCGCCATAATCCAATGTAAGTACTCACACTGCACTGCTTGATAGAGAAACTGCTGGACGGGATTCCGGTCTTGAGATTTTGTCGTTCTCATGTAATCTCTGAAATTATAAATATGCCTTTGATTTGGATTGTCCTCCGGGAATTTTTCTTTTACTGCCTTCAAGATGTTCCGCGGTTTTGCTTGCGCCTCTGTCATATCACGAACAATCTTCTTCGCCCCAGCACTTAGACCACTAATTTGACGATAACCCTCTGGATAAACTGCCAGTCTGTGGTTGTGATGTCCGTTACCACTATTAAAAACCACAACCCATCCATCACGATCTCGTTGCTCCACCACTTTTATTAAGAAACGGCAACCGCAACCCTTTTTTTGGTGTTTCTTCGAAGTGCAGTATCCATTTCCCGAGACTCCATTTGATTTCGCCGGTCGTATCTCAAATAACAATCCATCCGACTATCTGATCTTGTTTTGTACGACGACACGACCAAAAAAAACACAGCTCCGATAGTTACTTTTTTGGCCCATTTACTTGCTTCATCGATTGTTGCAAAGATTTGTGTAGTTTGAAATAACTCACTGTAATCCACTTCATCACCACCGAAATCTTCCAACGGAACCTACAAAAATAAAATCGAAATTAAAAAAATCAAAAAATTCCAGGCGTCTGGATTAGCCGCCTACCCCATGGGTGGGGCGTCTAAGTTAAAACGCCCTCCCCAAGGGTGAGGCGTCTGCGTAGGACGCCTTGCCCAAGGGAAGGGGTCTACTAAAGACGCCTTACCCAAGGGGAGGACGTCTACATAAGACGCCTCTCCCATTGCGTAGGCGTCTGCGTTAGACGCCTCGGCCAAGGGGAGGACGTCCTACGCAGACACCCTCACATTGGGGGAGACGTCTAATGCAGACGCTCAACCCAAATTTTGTCCCGCGCCAGGCTTACCTCACCGGATGCATCACCCTCGCCAGACATTTTCGTGGTGTTTTTACTGATAAATTATGAATATACAAGACCGTAGGCCTAATTTATAGACACAGGACGATATTTGTATTGAATATTTTGTTAAGGGCAATTTGGTAATTTCAATGGACGATTCAAGTAGTTTTGAGGAACGTTTAGTAGTTCCCTAAATTTTCCTTGTGTTTGACGTCAAACTTGGTACATGAATATTACGCACGAGTGACCGTCATTATCATGTTCTTTTCTCAATTTCCACATTTTTTAGTTGTCGGGGATCAGCATTGCATTATTATTTAAAATAAAACGGACTAGCCGTTCTTATCCCTTTTGATACGGGCAGATGAACGCAAATCTTATTATAAAATGTTTGAGTCAAACATTACTCTGACCTGGAAACCCATTTAATAGAATATATTTACAAAGAGAATAGTTTAATGATAATGATTGGGCATTAATTAGAAAGGAAGTTTGACAACACAGAGCAGCAGTGGCAGCATATGCCAAGAACATGCCTAAAGTGGTCGTTGTCCCACGTTGCTTTGGCAGTTGGACGGTGGTCCAATAGAAAACATTGAACTATCCGAGATATGCCCACAGATGGAAATATAATACCGTCGTAACTTGTTTGCATGTTGCTTTGGACCTTGATTTCGTGACTCAGGTAAATCCTCAGCAGAAGATTTAACGATTTTTTACGTGGCTTGAATATGACCAAAATCATGTGGGGTGTAATTTTTTAGATGTGCAAGATTAAGGTTAAAGAATGACATTAATGTAAAACATGCATGATGAATGAGCACGTCGGTGTAATACTTGCTTACCGACTACTTAATCTATGCTATTTGTTCACGCGAATGTACCATTTTGATTATAACAGTGACAGTGAAAATACTATTAAACGTTAAACCTGTGTTTTAGAAGTCAAACCAAACTTGGGCGGATGAAGTTTCGTTTTGGTTAACGATTCAGAAACCATTTGAAATGCAAATATTTCAGCATCTGCATCAGGGGATTTTGTAGTTTAGTCTGTACGCCAAGAGGAGCATCTGTTTCCAAGTAACATCGATAACAGGAGTAAATGCATCAAAATTTTGTATGAAATACATCGGGATAGAAGCTAAATAGGAGTGGAGTTTGTGGTCTACAACTTCTACGAAGGACACCATGGCGTGGAGCCGGAAATGAAATCTAAAAACTTGTCAGACGTGTGATGGGAGAGCGCGACGCAGACGTCAATATGTGGTCCAACTTAACGAATAAACCCCACAACACAGTTTGATCATTTTCAGACGTATTAAAACCAGATTGAGCCGATGGATAACCTAAGCCATTGTAGGCTTGTAGCATAATTTTTTGCGCATTCTTAAATATAAATATGATTAAACCACTAATATTAATTAGGTCCTATAAAAATATTGTCATCTTTCAAGTCTACAGACTACACATGGTCCATTTGGTATCCATGCGTTTGGGCATTTGTGCCTTGGAAATCTACAATTTCGCCCCTACTTGAAAACCCCCAAACGACTTCGAATCTACGTCGTCGTCCGGCTTTTGTACGTGAGATTTGGATGTACGTGAGTAGGGGTGAGCATCGGTTTGGACCCGGACTGGATTTTTAAGAGAAAAAATAGATTTTGGACCGAGTTTAGACCGGATCGGACCGAACCGAAAACCGAATTTGTCCCAGAATCCGGATCGAAACCCGGACCGGACCGAAAGTTGCACAACCCTATACGTGAGATTTGGAGCTAGGAAATGCAAAGCAAAAGTAACTTATGAGACTTTTGCTAATTCAGTTTTGGTGCCCCTACAAAAAATAAATCAAACCCAAAATCAACATCTCAACAAAACGCAGACGTACAACACGTCACCCAAACGCACGCACAAACAGGTTGCATATCCGGAACCGCAGCTAGCAAAACAGGAACACAAAAGGAAGTCTTATAATGTGTTGGGCCGAATCAATCCAGGCCCACGAAACACCGATCCACGGCCCGAACTCCCCTCCAATCACAGCCGTCAAATCTCCTTGAGCCCAATCCAACAGCCCCAACCTCCCGTCGTTTCGAACCACATTGGTGGGAAACCCAAAGCTCGTCTCCCGAGAACCAAACCAAGCAAGCATGAACAAGTGAGAACTCGCCCTCGCCCTCGCCCTCGCCCTCGCTCTCGCCGTCGGCGCTGATGGCGAACTTATCGAGTCTCCTCCACGACCTCCGGGAGCGGATCGCGTCCTCCTCTCCCCGCACCGCCGGCGGGGAGGACCCCCTCGAGACCCGCTTCCGCAGCGTCCTCCCAAACCTCCTCCACGACTACGTCGTCCCCTCTTCCAATGGTTCACTCCACCCCACCTCTCTCCTCTGCTTTCTGTGATTTTCTAGAAATATCTTTCCGTTTCCATTTGGCCGAAGTTCGATTTTAGGTGTACATTTTAAGTATTAACGAGTGTGTGTGTAGTTGACCATTTTCTATTTCACAATAAGTAAGAAATGAAAGCAGCTTAGATAACCAGTTTGATT